>OZ012738.1:616625687-617881520 GCA_963859935.3 Lathyrus sativus | reverse complement strand
AGGAAAATAAAGCACAAACAAAACAATCTTAAATTGAAGAGAATGTAAAGGGTGGATGGAATACATATTTGTCTGTCCCTGAACCTGTTTGCCCTTGCAGCGCGGGTGTTATAAGACTTTCAAAAAATAGGATCCAACCTCTAAAATATAGTAATTACAACTATTTGTAGAGAAAAGAAAATAAATTTCTACATCTAAGATTTTAACAAGTGTATTATTTAATAACTTCCTTAATCTAAGATTTACACATGTCCTTTTGGATAACTACTTTTAATAACTTCCGATAACTTCCTTGTAGGAGTTATTTGCTTGACCGACGCAATACGTCAATATTTAACTCTTCGAAGACTTCTTCGACTGTCTTTTCTGAATCCCTTTTTGAACGTCTTACAACATGCCACTTCTTGTTTGAAAGTAAAACCTTCGAAAACACCTTACAATATATGACACCAACTCGAATTCATTCGACATCCATCAATCTGTTGCATATAATTTCGTTGACAGTCGGAATACAAAGACTTTAATTTTATGTATTAACAGAGGCCCCCAATATTTGTCTTTTGGCTGCAAGGAAAATTATAAATACTAAATATTTATTTTGTGCACACAAAATTTATAACTGCTTCACATGTTAGTCGAATGTCACAAAAGAGCTGAGTCGAATTCCACTTAGTATGGCTAATTTCGACAAATGATGTTCCTTTTCCTCACTTCCATGTTTTCCAACTTTACCCAATATATATGTATTAAAGTGAGAAACATAAGATAACAATTCGACTTCTAACACCAAGTCTTTGTCAATACCATCAATTAATATTTGTGATATTATCGTAAGTCTCTCCCTAAATGTTTCTTCTCGAAGGAAGTGGGGAGGAATAACATTTTAAATCATGTCACCAATTCATGGAGAACACATAACAACATCTTTTGAAAACTTCGAAATTTTTTGAAGATAATTTTGATTCCCATGATCAATCCAATAACTTCATTGTCATTGAAACATTTCAAGATGGCATGCTGTCATATTTCGATCTTCGACCTTAGTCGAAAACAACCATTCGTCCTTTAAACCAAGTTTCGACCAAAAACATAGTTGTCAATTAAACACATTTTAAGTGTTGTTGACAACAATTCAAAAGCCTCAAATTGCAAATGTATCATTTATCTCTCGAAAAACACCTTGCATTAACATGCAAATTAAATCAAAATGATTAATCATTAGAGTCCTCTCAAAGGATAAAACTTCTCAATTCCAATCTGTTGTACCCCAAAATTTGACCAACCTCTTTTCTTAATCTTTGGCTTATGTTTCATTGCATTTTAGCATAGCATAATTCTTACAGGGGATCAAGTGATTGTTTGTGTATCATCTAAGAGGAGATTCTTTATTGGCTTCAAGCTTAAGAAAAGGCAATGGTACAAGCCATCAAGTGGGTGTCATCATCATAAAGTTATCAAAGCTCCTAGAGAGGAGAGGTGTGCCATAGCTCAATGTTAAAGAACCATCAGAGAGTTGTCAAGGGGTTCATGAGGTTTTATCATTGGTAGAAGCATGAGCTAGAAGTTTTTTTAGTACCTCAGAGGTTATATTGGAGTGGAAATGGTCACTCAGTTTATCTAAGCAATGCCTAGGCAAAAAGGAAGAAATTAGGGTTTCATTTTTAATCAGGATAAACTTGTTTTCTTGAGGAAAAACTTATTCCCATGGACCTCCATATGTCCTAAGGTGTTTGGGGATGGGATATTGGTTATCAATTATAATCAGAAGAGCTTCAATTGACCAGTCAATTGAAAATTAGGAGATTTAGGGAAAAAGTCAATTGTGTAGTGAAAAAGCCAACTCCTAACTTTTTGAAGTCAAGATCATGTTCCTCAAGTTCAATATGACCTATGGATGGAATTTGATCAATAAAATTCAGGGGAATCATGAAAAATCAAGAAATGTTGAAAGTTGCCATTTTTGAGAGATTAGGGTTTTAGAAACCTTCTATTTTTGGAAATTTTATGGTTGAACAAGCCATCTTCAAGGCAATTTTTCTCCAAGATCAAGGTTTCAAATGAACCTTTTGCCAAAATCAAACTTGTTCCTTGCATTTCAAGCTTTATTTTTATTACCAATTCATAATCATATGATGCTTGGAGCTCAAGTTATGATCATTCAAAGTTGGAGATTTCAATGACTCCAAAATTGGCAAGTTTAGGCAGATTTTTTGACCTACTTTGCAAGCCAAATTCCATCATGTTCTTAATGTCAAATGGAACTTTGTCCCAAATGAAAGTTATAAATCATGTTCCAAGCTTTCCAAAAAGTCCTAGAAGTTCTCCATATGATTTGTGAAGCTCAAGTTATGGAAGTTCAAAGTTGAGGAAAAATAAGCCAAAATCCATAACAGAGTTTTTTCTATGTTATTTATGGACAGCTTGCATGGCATGATTTTCAACATCATTTTTCATGGTCTTCCAATCCTCAAATCAAGATGAGTTCCACATGAAAAGTGTTTTATGCCATGTCCTCTTTGCTTAGAGCTCAAATTCAAGCCAAAACGATTCTTGTACACCAAGATATCTTTGCTCAAAGTTGGTGTTTTGAACATTTTCACAAGACATGGTTACAAAGACATTTTGGCATATTTGCATTTTAATCATGCAATCTGGTTTTCTCTCTATCCCATGCGCAGGGATTTGCATTGGGAGCATGACAAACTTTGCCCAAACAAGCCAAACCAAGGCATGTACTACCTTGAGACATTTTTGAATCTTTTGCCCAAACAAGAAAGGGACAAGCTGCCCTTGTATTCTGATCTTGGCAGCCACATCCAACATGCTTTTTTTCACTCACAAGAAACCAACAAGAAGACAAGGATGCAAGTTGGCTGGTGTACCATCTCCATCATTAATAATTGATTTATAAAAAACCATGAAAATGAAAATTTGTCCATTCAATCTTTACCGTAGTATAACTCCCCAAAACCTCTTTCTCACTTCATATTTAAGCAGAAGAACAGTCAAGAGAAACCCTAGCCACCACTGTTGCAAGAAACCAGAACTTGAGCTTTGAAATCCTCCAAAAACCACAAAAATTGTCTTGTGCAAATCTCATACCAGCATCTTCTCCAATCATCCAACTGTTAGAACACAGATTGGTTCTTAATAATAACTCTTTGTTTTGATGATAACTGTTAGGAAATTTTATATTTAAGAATTATATACTCTAAAATTTGTTTGAGAGTTTTACTGCAGATTGAAATGAATTTAACTCTCTAGAAGCAAATCTGTTTTGTATACAAGAAGTTATCCTGACTCTGAAGCGCCAGATGCATTTTACAGAAGATCCTGAGCATAGTCTCCAGAAGGATCTGAAGCAAGAAGCTCCAGAACATTCTGAGTCAGAAGCATCTGAAGCTAATCAGAAGCATCTGAAGCTGAAGCATCTGAAGCAAAGAAGAATATTGTTTGAAGAGTTTCTCAAAGCATAATTCTACAGAAGTTTCTGAAAGTACTAACGCTGCCAAGTACTGAAGTTCTGTGTCAAATATGCTCTGATGATCAACACGCTGAAAGCACACATGCTGCAGAAGACTCTGATACAACAAAGTTCTGAATATCATTAGAAGACTCTGATCCATTCAGACTCTGAAGAACTTACTGAAAACTGAAGAAGAAATATTCAAGAATATATCCGTTGGAGTAAATCAACGTCTCTTTCCTCATTTGTGCTAGACACAATTACACAGACAAAAAGGATTTTTCTGTGTTATCTACTTCAAGGAAAGGTCACTTGATGTGAAGACAAAAAGGCTCAGACCTTTTTGGGACTCTCTTTTCAACGCTCAGCATCCTTGGATCAGCTGCCTATAAAAGGAGAACTCCACCACATTCTTCAGTTACACAATTTGCTGAAAAGAAATCATATTATTCTAAGCTCTCTCTCTTTCATATTCTTCTTAGAATTTCTTGTACTTAAACTTAAGAGAAAAATCACTGTTGTGATAAAAGCTTTATAGAAGCATTAATACTCTTGTATTTAATTTACATTGATTGTAAAGGTTATTCCTTAAGAGGATTCAGTTGGAATCAGTAGCTCTTGAGAAGACTAAGAACAGTTGTTCTTAGGTGTTACTATTGTAATCAGTTTGATTTAATAGTGGATTAAGTCCTTGTTGAGAAAGGCAAATCACTCTAGGAAGGGTGGACTGGAGTAGTTGTTTAAACGAACCAGGATAAAAATAATTGTGTGATTATTTTTTAAGTCTTAATCTTTCATACTTATTCAACCCCCCTTCTAAGTATTATCTCACCTTCAGTTGGCATCAGAGCTCCGGTTCTGAGTGTGCTACCACTTAACAGTGTCAGTAAAGATCCAGACAGAAATACTTTGATATATATTTATTTTTTACCATGGCTGATAATTCAATGTCCAATATTAACAATAAATATGAAGAAAGGGATAGGATCAGCACCAAACCCCCAATGTTTGATGGGGAGAAATTTGACTACTGGAAAGACAGAATTGAGATTTTTTTCCTAGGATATGATGCTGATCTATGGGATCTAGTCATAGATGGATATGTCCATCCCACAGATGGGAATGGCAAGAAGATTGACAGAAAATCTATGACAGATGCTCAGAAGAAAGATTTCAGAAATCACCACAAAGCCAGGACTATATTATTGAATGCAATTTCACATACAGAGTATGAGAAAATTACAAACAGGGAAACTGCTTTTGATATGTTTGAATCCCTAAAAATGACTCATGAGGGAAATTCTCAAGTTAAGGAGACAAAAGCTCTGACTCTGATCCAGAAGTATGAGGCCTTCAAAATGGAAGACTCTGAATCTGTTGAAGCCATGTTCTCCAGATTTCAGATACTCACTGCTGGGCTGAAAGTTCTGGACAAGGGATACTCTACATCAGATCATGTAAAGAAAATCATCAGAAGTCTGCCTACCAGATGGAGACCAATGGTGACTGCCTTGAAGATGGCTAAAGATCTGAACAAGATCTCTCTAGAAGAACTCATCAGCTCACTGAGGAGCCATGAGATTGAGCTTGAGGAAGATGAACCTCAGAAGAAAGAAAAAGGTAAATCTATTGCATTAAAATCTAACAAAACTGCTAAAGCTTTGCAGGTCATTCAAGAAAGCTCTGAAGAATCTTCTTCTGAAGAAGAAGATGAGTTATCCATGCTGTCCAGAAGGATCAACAGACTCTGGAAGCACAAGGGAAAGAAGTTCAACAACTTCAGAAGATCTGATAATAGAAAGGAATCTTCTGGACACAGAAGATCTGCCAAGAAAGAAGTTGTGTGCTATGAGTGCAAAGAACCTGGGCACTACAAGAATGATTGCCCCAAACTTCAGAAAGAAAAACCCAAGAAGAAGTTTAACAAAAAGAAGAAGGTTCTGATGGCAACATGGGATGACTCAGATGAATCTGAATCATCTTCTGAATCAGAAGAAGAATGTGCCAATGTTGCATTGATGGCCAGCACAGAGGATCAAGAGGAAGGTACCTCAGGATATGAATCAGAATCTGAATCTGATGATGACGCAGAAGAGGTAATGGCTAAACTTACCAAAGAAGAACTCATAAAAGTTTTAACAGAAGTTCTTAAAAGTTATAACAATATCAAACTCAAATACAAGAAGCTGAAAAGCAATCTTGAATCTGAGATTGATCTTCTGAAAACAGAACTTGCTGAGCAAAAAGAAATAAATCTGAAAATCAAAAATGACTTTGAAATAACGCAACAAGAATCTGAATCTGAGACTAAGTCATGTGAAAATATTTTAGAAAAATATGACTCTAGCTTTCAGAGATTTCTTACTAAAAGCATAGACAGAAGCAAGATGGCTTCTATGATCTATGGTGTTAGTGGAAACAACAGAAGAGGTATTGGATATGAATCTTCATCTGGAAGCAATCCAAAACCTGTTGACAAACTTTTTATCAAGAAGACACCTCTGTATTCTCAATTTAAATTTGGTCACTTGAATGACATTAAACACACAAGCTCTGAGAAGAATACTTATGTGTTTAAACCCAAGGCAAGTCAGAATAAACATTATGTTGAAAAACAGAAGTTTAGACAAACCTACAAACCAACTAACCCCAAAGGACCCAAGAAGATCTGGGTACCTAAAAACAAAATAATTCCTGTTGCAGATGTTCTTAGCAGCAAGGTCAGGACACCAATCATGGTACCTGGACTCTGGATGCTCACGACACATGACAGGAGAAAAGTCTATGTTCCAAAGCCTGGAACTTAGATCTGAAGGTGACGTGAAGTTTGGAGGGAACCAGAAGGGCAAGATCATTGGATCTGGCACTATTGGAAATGGTAAACTTCCCTCTATTACTAATGTTTTACTTGTTGAAGGGTTAAAGCATAACTTATTGTCCATAAGTCAATTAAGTGACAATGGTTATGATATTACCTTTAATCAAAAATGTTGTAAAGCTATTAGTCAAAAGGATGGCTCTATCCTATTTAGTGGTAAGAGGAAAAACAACATTTATAAAATAAATCTTTCAGAACTTAAAGTTCAAAATGTTAAATGCCTCTTGTCTGTTAATGAAGAGCAATGGGTCTGGCACAGAAGATTGGGCCATATTAATATGAGACGTATATCTCAGATTAATAAACTTAATCTTGTCAGAGGACTCCCTAATCTGAAGTTCACTTCAGATGCTCTTTGTGAAGCATGCCAGAAAGGGAAGTTTTCAAAAACATCTTTCAAATCAAAAATGTTGTTTCTACTTCTAAACCACTAGAACTACTTCATATTGGTCTGTTTGGACCAGTGAAAACTGCATCCATCAGAGGCAAGAAGTATGGATTAGTCATTGTTGATGACTTTAGTAGATGGACATGGGTAAAGTTCTTAAAACACAAGGATGAGTCACATTCTGTGTTCTTTGACTTCTGCAAGCAAGTCCAGAATGAAAAGAATTTCAAAATTATAAAAGTCAGAAGTGATCATGGTGGTGAATTTGAAAATAAATTTTTTGAAAAATATTTTTCTGAAAATGGCATTGCTCATGATTTTTCCTATCCTAGAACTCCACAACAGAATGGGGTTGTAGAGAGGAAAAACAGAACTTTGCAAGAAATGGCCAGAACCATGATCAATGAGACAAATCTGGCAAAACATTTTTGGGCAGAAGCAATCATAACAGCCTGTTATATTCAGAACAGAGTGTCTGTTAGACCTCTTCTGAAGAAGACTCCTTATGAACTGTGGAAGAACAAAAAGCCCAACATTTCATATTTTCATCCCTTTGGATGTATTTGCTATGCGTTAAACTCTAAGGAAAATCTGAGCAACTTTGATTCCAAAGCACAAAAGTGTTTCATGCTTGGATATTCTGAACGCTCTAAAGGCTACAGAGTATACAACACTGAGACACAGATTGTGGAAGAATCCATTCATGTTAGATTTGATGATAAGCTTGGCTCTGAAATGCCAAAGCAGGTTGATAACTCTGCAGATAGGGAAGTAGTCTTTATTGACTCTGAAGTTCCAGAAGCAGACAAAATTCAAGTGAAGGAACCAGAAGCAACTCCAGATGCTACTCCCTTAACTTCTCAGATGAATAATCTAAACATTTCTGAAGAGTCAACTATCAGAGGATCATCATCCAGAATTAAAGCTTCTCATCCAGAGGATGTCATTATTGGAAAGAAGGATGATCCCATCAGAACAAGATTCTTTCTAAGATCATCTGAAGCATCACTATTTGGACTAGTTTCAGAAATTGAACCATCTTCTGTAGAAGAAGCTCTGCAAGACAATGATTGGATTATTGCCATGCAAGAAGAGCTAAATCAATTCTGCAGAAATGATGTATGGGATCTAGTTCAAAGACCTCAAGGATTAAATATAATTGGTACAAAATGGGTCTTCAGAAATAAGCTAAATGAGAAAGGAGAAGTTGAGAGGAATAAGGCAAGGCTGGTTGCTCAAGGGTACAGTCAGCAAGAAGGTATTAATTACACTGAGACATATGCTCCAGTGGCAAGGTTAGAATCTATACGCCTTGTTATTTCCTTTGCTGCACAAAATAACATCACTCTGTATCAGATGGATGTTAAAAGTGCCTTTCTTAATGGTATTATAGAAGAAGAAGTTTATGTCCACCAACCTCCTGGTTTTGAAAATGAAAAATTTCCAGATCATGTTTTCAAATTAAAGAAATCTCTATATGGATTAAAACAAGCTCCCAGAGCTTGGTATGAGAGATTGAGCAATTTTCTTCTGGAGAAGAATTTCATCAGAGGCAAAGTGGATACAACACTATTCTGTAAAACAATTAAGAAAGATCTTCTAATTTGCCAAATTTATGTAGATGATATTATTTTTGGATCAACAAATATTATGCTTGGAAAGGAGTTTGCTACATGTATGCAGGTAGAATTTGAAATGAGCATGATGGGAGAACTCAGATTCTTTCTAGGAATCCAAGTTAATCAAACTCCAGAGTGCACCTACATACATCAGACAAAGTATGTTAAAGAACTTCTGAAGAAATTCAACATGTCTGACAGCAAGCTGGCAAAGACTCCAATGCATCCTACTAGCTCACTTGGCAAAGAAGAGGTAAGTAAGAAAGTAGACCAGAAGCTCTACAGAGGTATGATTGACTCTCTTCTTTATCTTACCGCTTCTAGACCTGACATATTGTTCAGTGTTTGTCTGTGTGCTAGATTCCAATCAGATCCTAGAGAATCACACTTGACAGCTGTCAAGAGGATTCTAAGGTATCTGAAAGGTACTTCTAATGTGGGTTTGTGTTACAGAAAATCTGATGATTTCAAATTAGTTGAATTCTATGATGCTGACTACGCTGGAGATAGAGTGGAAAGAAAAAGTACTTCTGGAAGTTGTCAATTTCTAGGAAGAAATCTAATCTCCTGGTACAGCAAGAAGCAACCCACAATTGCACTTTCAACCACAGAGGCTGAATACATTGCTGCTGCTGGATGTAGCACGCAGATGCTCTGGATGAAGAGTCAACTAGAAGATTATCAAATTTTTGAGAGTAACATTTCTATCTTTTGTGATAATACTTCTGCTATATGTTTGTCCAAGAATCCCATTTTACATTCTAAGGCAAAACATATATAAAATAAGCATCATTTCATCAGAGACTATGTTCAGAAGGGAATCATAAATTTAGCCTTTGTTGATACAGATCATCAATGGGCAGATATTTTTACAAAACCCCTTGTTGAAGATAGATTCAATTTTATTCTGAAAATATTGGTATGGATTTTTGTCCAGAATGATATTTATCAGAAGCAAATTGTTACAGGTGCAAAAATGCTTAAATGCTCTGAAGTATTTCTTCTGTTTGTTTATTCTATTCTGATCAATATTTCTTTTGTGAAACTTTGAACTAACAATCTTTAGAAGATCTGAACGTTGGCTAACGTTTCATTTCTTAAGAGAATTCAGAACAACATGTAAGTAAACACGTGTCACACAAAATCTGAAGAGGTAGCGTGTACATAACTGAAGAGACGTTTGAGGTGAAGTTTGAATAGTAAGAATCTTGGTTTTCCCCCCAAATTGTCAGAAGCATTTAATGTTTTGAAATGATTTTTATTCTCTTCATTTAATGCTTGTTCAAACGTGCGTTTTTCTGACTGTTGATGTGCCTAAGTGTTTTAGTATAAATACTTGTCTTGTATTCACTTTCACACTTTTCACTCAGAATTTACATGCGTTTTCATCTCCTATTTTCTCTGCATAAAAACCCAAAACCTAAGTGTTTGACTAAGCATTCTTCAATGGCGTCTTCATCATCAACAACTGCTCAGTTCCAATCTACTATGGCTGCTGTGACTTCAGAAAACTTGGGTGTTGCTCCATATTCTCCTCCCAAAAGAACACTTCTAACGCCTGTTGATAAACTAGAAGTTCTGTGTGAATCTATGGTTGAGTTTGATTCTCTGGCAGATAATGGGTTTGAGTTTCGTTCCATAATTAGAGCTCAAGGATGGGTTAAGTACTTTGATAGGCTTTTTGGACCAGTTTACCCTCTCCTTGTGAAAGAATTCTGGATTCATGCATCAGTTTACCCCAAGTTCATCTTATCTTCTGTGCTGGGAAAAAAGATTATCATCACAGAAGATCTGATAAGAAGATTGATAGGATATGAAGAAACAAATGGTGTTTCCCACTTGCCAGCTGGGCGTGTGGACATGGATGAGGTTTATGAAGAAGTAATGACTACTGGTCAAGCTTCTAACAAATTCAAAGATCTGAAGCCTGATTACAAGATCTGCGCCAAGATCTTCATGGGATGCATCCACCACAGGAAGTCAACCAATTCTCCAGACTATGTCAATAATGAACAGATCTATTTCATGTATTGCCTTAGTCAGAGCACCAAGGTAGATCTTCCATATATTCTGTTTATGCATCTGTGGAACCATATCAATGCATCTAGAGAATATGTGAAAGAGAAAGGACAGAAGATCCGAACTTGGATCCCCTTTGGAAGGTTGCTCTCAGATCTTCTTATTGAGAATGGTTTAGTGACTGCTCTGTACGCTGCTGGAGTTACAGAGGAATTAGAGATTATAATGGGAAAACCTCTGAACGCTAAAAGTCTTCTGAGACTCAAAATTATTGATGAACTCACTACAACTCCCAAGAAGCTGAATATGTCTGAATTGAATAAGAGGGTTCCTGTAGATGACTTTCCTCTATTCTTTGCTGAAGAAACCAGACATACAGTGCTTATGTATATTGAAGAATGTAAGAAGGAAGGAATACCTGTTCCTGCCAATGTGTTTCAGCTAGTTAAACAACCACTACCAGATGCAGGAGAAGAAGAAGCACCACTTCAGAGGAAAAGGACTCAGCCTGTAGAAGAATCTGAACCTGTCCAGAAGAAGGTCAAGATTGCTGAAAAGCCCAAGAAGCTCTTAAAGAGAAAAGATTCTGAAGAAGCTGCCTCTGTACCTGCCAAGAGGATTAAAGTAAAAGGTACTAAATCATCTGTAACTTCTGCAAATCTTGTTATTAATGATTCAAATGTTAAGTCTGTTCCAAAACCACCTGCTACACAAACCACTTCTGTTACTGCTCCCAGTTCTGTTTCTCCACAAAAACAAACACCTATTCCAACACAAAAAACAACACCAACAGTTTCTGTACCAAAACCTTCTCAACCCAAAATTCATATCAAACACTTTGTTCCACGTCCTCAACCATCAGAACAACAACCATCAGATCATCAACCATCATAAAAATAACCATCTGAAAAACAAAAATCTGATCAACAACAAACCTCTGAACATCCAGAGAACCAACCAAAAGAAGTTCAACCAGAAAAAGCCTCTGACAATCCACCATCAAATAATCCACCTTCTGAACCTATTGCACCTGTTACTTCTGAACCTACAAAAGTAACCTCTGCTCCTGTTTCATCAGAACCACCATCCAAACAATCTGATATTCCTTCAGAACCTACTCACATCCCTGAGACAGAAGTTCTTGATGTCACTCCACTAAAAACAGTGTTTCAAGTATCTTCTACCTCTTGTACACCTACAACATCCTCCAACTCATCAGAATCAGAAATCCACCCAGATTTTCTAATCTCTCCATCTGACAAATACTCTGAGATGAACCAACCTGAACCTGAACCTGAATCTACCATACATTCAAAAACTCCCATTCCAGATCCTATGCCTCCACCTGCACCATCATCTGAGATATTAGTCCCCAATTCCAATCCAACATCCTCTATATCTTGTGCCCAAGTTTCTTCTCTTTATCATAATCTATCTTATGGTTTCAAACTGAAAGATTTTTATGATAGAGTTGAACCTTCTGAACCCCTCAACCCTCTGAAACCAAAACTCAGACAAGCTCTTCCATCTGTGATTCTATCTTATATTCAATCAATGACCAATGTGGGATCTTTAGCAACAATATCTGCAACATCTGGTAAAGTTGTTGTTTCAGCTCTGCAACTTGCATCTGATAACACAGTTGCATCTGCTGAACCACCAAAATCTGCTTTCCAACCATACTCAAATGAACCTTTTGATGATGTTTACCTTCACACAAGACCAAAACCTCATTTGCTTAATGCTTTAAACAGATCCCTACCTCAAAAACCAGAAATTCCTTTCTTTCCATACTATCCTCCACCTCTGATTTCCATCCAAAAATCACTTCTTCCACCAACTCCCCAACCTAAACCTATCACTCTGGAAACCTTGCTACGACCATTGCCCAGACTTAATATTGATCATTTATTTCAAACATTTTTGCAAGAAATACAGATGTCTTTAGGTACTGTTCAGAAGAAATGCTCAGAAACAATGGATGCCAAAGAATCTGACATCATCTGGAATGGATTCATTAACAGATTCAACACTGTAGCTTCAAATCTGAAGAACGTCTGTTCTGATGAGGCAAAGCTCAGAGCTGAAAGGACTCTATTCTGGACTGTCAACAAAACTGAACCTCTGCTTCGTTTAGATGCCCCTCCACCATCAACAGAATCTACTGCTAATGCATTGACTATGACTCTGATAGAACCCTCTTCAGAATCTATAGAACCAATGGCAATTGACTCTGTTCAGGCTACAAAACCTCCTAATTCTTCATCTGAGATAAAGACAGAACATCCAAACTTTAAAGACAAGATTGCTGCTCTGGAGGCTGGACAGTCAGAGATAAAATCCTGGATGATTAAGCAGGATAAGAAGTCTGAGGATATGACAGAATGGATGTCAAAGCAAGATGAGAAAAATGAAACTATGACTAAGTGGATGTCCAAGCAAGAGCAATCCTCCTCTGAGATTACAGATCTATTGAAGATGCTTTTGTCCAAACACTCTTAGATTTCTTTTTCATTCTAATTTTTTTTTACATCTGTTGTTTGCATCTGAACTTTATTGCTATGTCTTCTGATGCTTACCTATGTACTCTTGCTCTAATCTTTTGAATGAATCAGTTTTCTCCATTGAATTATCTTCTTTATTGTTCCTTTTATTTGTCTTTTTAAAAGTTTTTACTTTTTGCTTATGACAAAAAAGGGGGAGAAAATATAGATCTGAACTGTTTAATATAACTTCACCAGAATGAATCTTCAGACATATCTATTCTATCTAACATTTAACTTGACTATTTCAGAACATTTGATAAGAACACTCTATAAAAGAAAATCTGAGTCTCTTAGATCATTTGTCTTTTATCAAACTCTGAATCTTATATCTGCAAGACATTCTGACCCTAAATTGTTATAAGAACAAACAAGATCTAACTCTGAAGATTACTCAAGACAAAAGGGAAGTTTCTATTCCTTTTTCATATTTAACTCAGGGGGAGATTCATCATCTCAGGGGGAGTTATAATTCTTTATGTCCAGTTAAATAAAATTTCTGATACTTTTTGTCATCATCAAAAAGGGGGAGATTGTTAGAACACAGATTGGTTCTTAATAATAACTCTTTGTTTTGATGATAACTGTTAGGAAATTTTATATTTAAGAATTATATACTCTAAAATTTGTTTGAGAGTTTTACTGCAGATTGAAATGAATTTAACTCTCTAGAAGCAAATCTGTTTTGTATACAAGAAGTTATCCTGACTCTGAAGCGCCAGATGCATTTTACAGAAGATCCTGAGCGTAGTCTCCAGAAGGATCTGAAGCAAGAAGCTCCAGAACATTCTGAGTCAGAAGCATCTGAAGCTAATCAGAAGCATCTGAAGCTGAAGCATCTGAAGCAAAGAAGAATATTGTTTGAAGAGTTTCTCAAAGCATAATTCTACAGAAGTTTCTGAAAGTACTAACGCTGCCAAGTACTGAAGTTCTGTGTCAAATATGCTCTGATGATCAACACGCTGAAAGCACACATGCTGCAGAAGACTCTGATACAGCAAAGTTCTGAATATCATTAGAAGACTCTGATCCATTCAGACTCTGAAGAACTTGCTGAAAACTGAAGAAGAAATATTCAAGAATATATCCGTTGGAGTAAATCAACGTCTCTTTCCTCATTTGTGCTAGACACAATTACACAGACAAAAAGGATTTTTCTGTGTTATCTACTTCAAGGAAAGGTCACTTGATGTGAAGACAAAAAGGCTCAGACCTTTTTGGGACTCTCTTTTCAACGCTCAGCATCCTTGGATCAGCTGCCTATAAAAGGAGAACTCCACCACATTCTTCAGTTACACAATTTGCTGAAAAGAAATCATATTATTCTAAGCTCTCTCTCTTTCATATTCTTCTTAGAATTTCTTGTACTTAAACTTAAGAGAAAAATCACTGTTGTGATAAAAGCTTTATAGAAGCATTAATACTCTTGTATTTAATTTACATTGATTGTAAAGGTTATTCCTTAAGAGGATTCAGTTGGAATCAGTAGCTCTTGAGAAGAATAAGAACAATTGTTCTTAGGTGTTACTATTGTAATCAGTTTGATTTAATAGTGGATTAAGTCCTTGTTGAGAAAGGCAAATCACTCTAGGAAGGGTGGACTGGAGTAGTTTTTTAAACGAACCAGGATAAAAATAATTGTGTGATTATTTTTTAAGTCTTAATCTTTCATACTTATTCAACCCCACTTCTAAGTATTATCTCACCTTCACCAACCACCCTAAAAATCATCCACACAATCTCAAAATCATTATTAGAAGGTGTTTCAACCATTAGTTTGGCCAAAAATACCATAACACCAAAAGTCAACTTCTCACACCCTAAAGTTTGACTTTTCTGCATAAGATAATGAAACTCACTGCCTAGAACAGTTTGGACCTCTTTGATACCTTGAACACCATCCATTTATGTTGTACTAACTGTCCAAGTCCTTAAAGAATAACTGGAACATCATTTGTTAGAACTGTCATCAAGGATCACTCATTACCTCAAAAAGAAGGAAACTCAAAGCTTGCTTAAGGAAGACTACAAGAGGTATGTGGTCTTGAACCTTCTCATCTTTATGCATCATGTGTGTTTGATTTCTGTTGAATATGTTTACACATGTGTCATGTTTGATTTGGTTTGTTAACCATGCCATTAAACTTTGTATACCATGTGTTTTGCTATTATAATGACTTTAGGGTAGTATGTGTGTTTGTTTACTTTTGTGAAAGTATACTATTGGACATTTGATTGAATTTTTGCTTTTGACATTGTTATGTTAAAAACCATCAAAACTGTTTTTTTTAGAATTTGTTAACATGAAGGGTCTAGTTTAGTTGCTTCAACCATAAAGCATTGTCATGTTGTTGTCTAGGCTTTAGGCTTTGTTCATGTTAGATTTGTTTAGCTCAGGTAGTGTATATTGGGGTCTGGCTTTGTTATGGCATTGTGGACTGTCTTTGAGTTTTGTTGAAGACTGTTGTTAGAACTTAGGTGTGAACCTGTCTAGTGCATATTGGTAGGTTTTGAGTTGTTGACTTTCTATTTGGGATAATTTACCCCTGGTTTGGTTCTGTTAGGAATCATCACGAGTCTGTCAAACTCATGTGCTAATGGATGTGTGTCTGTCACTAAGGCAATGTGGTTAGGTTGTTACCTTTTAAGAGGACTAGACTATTGGAATGTATGGCATTAAGGTTTGATTTTGTTGTGTTGAAATGATGATCTTTGCTTTCAAAACTACTTTGAAATGGGTTTGTCAGCTCTCGATGTATTGCTACTTTAGAACTGGTTTTTCATGCTAGAGGTTGGTTTGTATTTGTTGTGGCAAATTGATGACTGTCTTTGAGTTCCATTTGTGATTCAGTATTTGAGATTGGCATTATGAGAACCAAAATTGTTGCTGTCATTGAGATGGGGATTTGGCTATTTAGTACAGTCAGTCCTCTACATTTTATAAGACTGTAGTGGCCTCAATTCGGATGTGATCCTTAAGGAAATTCTATTTAGAGTAGCATTTAGTTGGTTTTAGTGTGATTTAGGTGGGGCTCATTTGTTGCTATTAGAACATCAGGGGGTTGTCTTTGATTTAAGTTGGAGTTGAGGCTAATGAGTTTTCCTTGCTAGTGTGTTTTATTGTGTAGAGGCTATCATCATGAGGCTGTTGGAGTTCTTGACATAATAGGATTCCAATTTTGGGGATGTTATGCCTGCTGTCTAGGCTTGTTGGAGAGTTTGACCAGTTTAGATCCTATCAGATATTTGGCTGAACTACAGCTGCTCTAATTTCTCATACCAGATGAGAATATGTAGGCACAAGACGACGATGTCTTGGCGAGCACTTTTCCCTCTTTCCTGTAGTTAGCTGACCTACAGCTGCTCTGATTTCTCATACCAGATGAGAATATGTAGGCACAAGACGACGATGTCTTGGCGAGCACCCTTTCCCTTTTTCCCGTAGTTACCCGAACTACATTTGCTCTAATTTCTCGTACCAGACGAGGATACGTAGGCACAATACGATGATGTCTTGGTGAGCAACCTTCCCTCCATCACCCATAGTTTTTCGAACTATGTTGACTCTGACTTTCCCATTGCACGACGGAATACGTAGGCATAGAGCGGCGATGCTCTATTGAGTCTCTTTTCTTTTCTTTTGCCCCCATGAGCCTGTAGTTTAGATAGCTTAACACACTTTTAGATTAGACAACGAGCATGGATCCTGTCGAGTACGACGGACGTGAGGGGTGCTCATACCTTCCCCTTGCGTAACCGACTCCCGAACCCAAGATTTGGTTGCGATGACCTGTCTTATTCCCTTTTCATAGGTTTCCTCTGATCGTTTCCTTTCCCTCTCTTTGGGATAAATAACAAACGGTGGCGACTCTCCTGTCTTTGCCGACCCCTCTTCGCAGTGATGCGACAGCTGACGACTCTGTTGGGGACAATTTATTCCCTTATGCGAGTCAATCGTAGCGCTTATGTGTTTTGTCTTTGGGTGTGTATATATGTGTATATGTGTTTGCATTTTTATTGCTCTGTTGCATTTTACTTAGAGCATTATATACATTATCTGTTGCTGTGCTGTTGGGGGGTGTTTCTTTGAGTGATAAGCCAAACCCAGGCTTGAGGATAACCCTAGCATTAGAGCAGAAAGTAGTGACATACCTATATGTTTTAGCATGCATTAGTCCCCACGAAATTCGCGTTCAGACGAGGTTTACTGTTGAAGATATCCTATCATGTACATTAGTCGGGAGGGGGTGTTGGATCAGGAAACTGTCAACTCTGGAGACCGATCATTTGGGAGTCAGCTAAGTAAGGCCGCTTCGTGAAACAATGATGCCAAACCAGGAATGATGAACGTATCATCGTTTCTCGAAAGTCTGTGACACTGACGACCGCATAGGATGCCGAACCTTGTCAGATTAGGTCCATACCTGTGAGGGGATTGGGATATGCAGGGAACCTTGACCTTCAACCTACCCGGTTTTTCTCATTAGTGGAGATTTTGAGGCAGTTACAATGGGTTACTTGTACAAGTGTTGTTTTTCTCGCCAAAGAGAAGCACTGGTTCATCACCGTCAACAGCACAACAACTTGATCCTCTGTTGCATTTGCATACTCATTTTCATTTTCTTGCATTAACATGTATCTGTATTTCAGGTGTATACTTCCTCCTTGATTCTAGTCACCCTCAATCCACTGCTGTCATGGGATCTGATTTGAAGAAAAGTGTGTTATACAAGTTCCCAACTCCTGAGATAGGACCTTTGCTTAGGCTAATCTCCGCGGTTGATTGTAGTGTAATTGAGGACTTTAGAAGAGAGTATGGGAGAACCTTAAGTCTTGTTTGTAAAGCTTCTAAGTTTGAATTGGATGGTATTTATGCACTGCTGCAATTCTATGATCCCCAGTTGCGCTGTTTGACCTTCCCAGGTTTCGTTCTGTTGCCCACCTTGGAAGAATTTTCTCAGTTGGTGGGGATTCCAGTGTTGGAGGAGATGCCTTTTGTGCATTCTAAAAAAGAACCTGAGTTGATCAGGTTGGCTGGTGCTTTACATCTTGACGTCTCTGAATTGGAAGTTAATCTTGTATGGAAAGTTGGAACTCCTGGTTTTCTACTGCCGTTTCTAGTGGGAAAAGCTCAGCACTTCGCCAAAAAGGGATGTTGGGTAGTCTTCAACGCCATTCTGGCCCTATGCATCTATGGGATAATCTTGTTCCCTAACTTACCTGACTTTGTAGATTGGGATGCCTGTTGTATCTTTGCCTCAAGGAATCTGGTGCCAACTCTCTTGGGCGATGTTTATCATTTTGTTCATTATAAGAATTAAAACAGGCGAGGCAAGAATGTTTCCTGTTCATTATACAAATGGTTCATCTCACACCTGCCAAAGTCTGGGCCCTTTGTTGACCTTGCAAAATCTGCAGAATGGCCCGAAAGGCTCATGGGATTAAGATCAGAGAATATTGTCTGGTTTGACAGAGACCTGTTGGGAATAGATGTTATTCACAATTGTGGAGAGTTCCCTAACGTCCCTCTGATTGGAAGGAAAGAAGGTGTTAATTACAATCCGGCTCTTTCTGTTAGACAGTTTGGATACGCTCTTAGGGGACCTCCAAAGGAAGAAGAAGTACAAGAATCCTTGTATGTCACCGGTTTGATTAACGATGAGACCTTAATCAGACTTGAGAAGGCTTGGGGTAAGATCCATCGCAAAGGAAAGCCTTTACTAGGAAAGAGCAATTCTAGAGCTTTTGAACCCTACATGGAATGGATTTAGGAGAGAGTCGGGAGACTGTTGCTACCCTTCCCAATAAGAGAACCTTTGCATCGCTCAGTGGTTATGGAACCTACGATAGTCGAGGGGCAGAAATACAGTCGACTATGGGCCGAGAAGGAAGAACTGCGTAGGGCTAATGAAGAGTTAGAGAAGGAAATTGTCCAGCATAGGATCGAGAGGAGTCAAGTTGTCCAGTCATCCAAGAAGCAAACAGAGTTGGTAAACAAGATGGGTACGGAATTGATAAAGGAGATCAACACCCGAAAACGATTAGGTAAAGATTTGAAGAGCGCCAGTGATGTCCTTAAGGGAAAGAAGAAGGAGCTAGAGAAAGCCCATTTAGCGATGTCCAAATTCGACGCTCAATGGAATGCCATACTAACCAATAACAAAGAGAGAGAAGATAAGCTGCATCAACAAGTTGATAGTTTGAGAGCTCAACTTCGAGTCAGAATTCAGAAAGCTCTCGGTGAATCCATGCGCCTACTAGAAATCGACCGCAAACTCCACGAAGCTCTTGCAACGTTGGAGGAATACAAGCTGAGAATAGACTTGAAGACGCTTTTGGGGAGGATACTTGGGAGGACTATGTTCAGGGTCTGCAAGCCACTATCGAGAAGAGGGACTCACTCATTCAAGGATTGATTGACAGGCCTGATCATCCGGGCACAAAGGAGTTGCTAGAAGAGTTCCAGACTCGGAACCGCTTCTGACACACTTTCTCTTTTTATTGGTTGATGAGGTCGTGATAACTTTATTGTATTTCTTTGGTGATGTATGATGATATTCTATGGCCTATTTTATTTATGAGAAGTTTTCTATGGCTATCTCTGCGGTTTTTCATTCTCCTACCATGCTCGTGGAACTAGAATCAAGGGGAGAGTTTCCTTGAAATAAATTTGCATGTTTGCATTTTTCATCATTCTTCATTTACATAGCAGGTGTTCAAGACTGGGTTTTGTTATCCTGATCCGGTTTTTCTTCGGAATTTTAGACACTAGCTCTTCAAAGAAGCCAGAAGTTGACTATGGAGCAGATTCAAGAAGAATTGAGGGAAGTCCGAAGCCAGATGGGACAGTTCATGGTGGACATGCAAGCCTTGTGTTTGGATCAGAAGATGCTTAGGGAGGAAGTTCATCAGTTGAAGACTCAGATGAGCCTGATCACAGAAGTGATAAGAAATGTGCTAAGAAAGGAGGGCGATCAGGTGCTTGAAGTTGCAACAGAAATGTTTATTCCACCCTTACCTGTGGAACCTCTCCCAAGGCGTGATGTGACTCGGAGATCTTCGGCACAACCTAAGGTTCCAGAATTTCCCCGTCAACAGCTACCCTCTGTTTCTCGAGACAATTCTAAGATTAGGAGGTATGCTCAAAGGCCAAAGCAGCCCGACAGAATCTTCGACCAGATCCTTATGACTTATGCTCAACTGTTGCGGATTTTTCTTCAATCTCAATTGGTTG
The DNA here is from genome assembly GCA_963859935.3 of Lathyrus sativus. Classification (NCBI taxonomy): domain Eukaryota; kingdom Viridiplantae; phylum Streptophyta; class Magnoliopsida; order Fabales; family Fabaceae; genus Lathyrus; species Lathyrus sativus. The sequence goes on along the minus strand of OZ012738.1, from coordinate 617,861,373 downwards.
AACTTCAGACTCTGGCTGCACTTACCGGTGAGCCACCACAAAGCTATGATGAAAGTTCCCGTTGTGATTTCCATTCTGGGGCACCGGGGCATGATGTCAAGAATGTCGCTTGCGCGAAAATAAGGTGCCGGCATGACAGAAGAGTCGCCACCTTTCGTTATTTATCCCTCGGAGCGGGAAAGGAAACGATCGGAAAAACCTGACGAAAAAGGGTAAGCCAAGGTCGTCGCAACCATTGTCTGGGTTCGGGAGTCGGTTACGCAAGGGGAAGGTATTAGCACCCCTCACGTCCGTCGTACTCGACGGGATCCTCGCTTGTTTGTTTACTTGGACGGGTTGGTTTTAATCTATCTACCTATCAAGGCTGGCTGAAAAAGAAAAGAAAAATGACTCGGCAAAGCGTCGCGCTTTATGCCTACGTATTCTCATCAGAGAATGAGAAATCAGAGTCAACGTAGTTCGGCCTACGAAGGACTACGGGAGAAGGTTGCTCGCTAGGATATCGCATCCTATGCCTACGTACTTTCATCTGGTATGAAAGATCAGAGCAAACGTAGTTCGGGAAACTACGGGTTATTTCCTAAAAGAAGTGTTTTTTATTGTGTTTGCGATTTCAACCGCACTAGAGACTATGACCTGAGAGGGAATGCGTCCTTTCTCAGATAGCTTAAGGCTCGTAACGTACGAAAGAAATCATTCATGATTACTGTATTTTAAACTGTTTTGAGATGAGAAGAGAACAGGCCCAACTAGGAGGGAGACTATCAAGTCCTACTGTTATCATGCCATGGATTCATCCTATGGTTGAGGTTTGAACAGGGAACTCCTAGAAGTTGTCATGCATAGGTTTCAACCTAAAAGTCTATCATCAAATCCTCATCAGAGGAAATGAGAGTCCTAAGGGATCATGTCAATGATACACCAGAACAGACAAAGCATCAGCTTTAACAGTAAAATGCATGCGATGCAAGTGAGGGAGGAAATGTGTGTGGGGCTTCAGCCTCCACAAGCTCGTCTCAACCTCAAGCCAGTCATGAAATAACAGTAATCATACTGAAAAATAGACAACATGCTATCAAGCAAAAACAGTAAACTGTAATCATACAGACAGAAAATGAAATCATGCTATCAAGCAAAATAAACACATGGGCAAGGGAGCTGGGCTCTACCGAATACCCGCAAGCAAAGCCAAGCAATAACAATACAATCAGATGCACTCATGCTCTTAGACTGAACTTATTCTAAATGGGCTTAGTCTAATGCAGCAGACAAATCAGACAAAACACACAATACATCAAAGAAAACAGAAGAAAGCCTCAGCTCCTCCAGCAGCAACCCAGTCTTCAGACTTCAGAGATCACTTGCTTTCCAGGTATCAACCCTACAGCATGAGTAACAACTCATCTTCTCCCTTGAGCTTCAGCTCCTTTGATCAGCTCTACCTTCAGGCTTCACTATCTCCAGGGATCTTCAAGCATCCACTTGATCTTCACAAAGTCTTCATACTTCAATAATCTTCAAGGAATCATCCTCTTCAAAGCTTCAGCTCCTATCTTCAATGGCTCAAATGCTCCAGCAAACAAGATTCAGTCAACAAGATGAGGTGAGGATGTTACAGTACTCACTGACTTCCAAAGGATGCCATTGAGGACTTAACATCAAAGGAAAGGCTCTCTCAAAGTTCTACCTTATAGGGCAAGGTCACTAATCCCTCCAAAGGAGAGAGGTTAATACCCTTAAGGGACTCTGTGTCATAGAGAAGAAAGGAGGTGGACAAAACACTCCTTGTTTATTGAATGAAATCATTCTATCTAATGCTCTACCTATGCACTTATGATCCTATAAACAAGCAACAAAAGCTATCTAAACTCCTCTGCAAGGTCTTCAAAGCTTCCATGATGATCCACAAAGTCTTCAACTCAATCTTAAAAGCTCACACACTCAAAAGAGAAGGAAAGAAAACACAACAATACAACTTATGCCTTTAAGCAACACACATACTATCCATACATTCAAAGATCAATGAAAAATACTAAAACACCATACAATATTCTAGAAAAAATCTAGGGGATTCTATGCATACTTACCCTTAACCCATGTATTCCCCATACACTAATTTGGCCTATAAACCCCAAAAAAAATTTGTTCAAGTCTACCTATACAACCTAAAACCCTAATTAGAGCACCTAAATGTCTAACAATCAAACTACATCAAATTTAAATCTACAAATCAAGAGATAAATCCTACATGAAACTAGGGTTCAATACCTAACTATGCCAAAAATAATGGCTCAAAAACCCTAAGGGAAAGTCCTAAAACAAATTGTACAAAATCAAGGGTTAACCAAAATCAATTAAATGTACTATTTACAAGAAAATATGCTAAAAAATATTAAACCAAAAATAAAATGGAATTTTATTTTTTATTAATTTTCTAGACAAAATCATGGTTATGTGAAAAAAAGAAGAAATGAAAAATATTGATTTTTATATTTTTTATGAATTTTATAAAATGCCAAGAATTAAAAGAAATTAAAAAATAAAAGAATAAGAAATAAATGGGAGAGGGGTGAGAAAAGCAAGGCGCCACAGTTATTTCTGATCATTGGGCCAAGTCTGGGGGTGGGAATAGAAGTAAATTGCTGAGCCCCCCTTATGATGAGGCATCGGTCAGCAAGTCCGCACTCTCCTCAGTGATAACAGCATTCACTCCGCCCCCCTTATGATGAGGCATCGGGTTTTTGGTGACGTTGGGCACGTTGTCAGAAAAGTTGATAACCTTGGCGTCCACCAAGTCCTGGACTTTGTGCTTAAAAGCCTTACAATTCTCAATCGTATGGCCTGGTGCCCCAGTATGGAATTCACAAGTAGCATTGGCGTCATACCCCGGTGGTGGTGCCCCTGTTAAGGGAGCCAACGTCCTCTTTTGAACTAGCTGAAGCTGCAGCAAAGTTTGCAGAAGCTGCGCATATGACATAGGTGGAGTTTCAAAATGACGGTTTGTCAGGGGAACCCGATTCTGATATCTTTTATACCCCTGCTGATTCTGCTGCTGGGGCTGCTGCTGTTACTGCTGCGGGGCAGCTGGGATATTTATGCTAGCAATCTGAGGCTGAGGGCCCTTGCCCTTTCTCCGAGCATTAGTGACAGCACTGGCATCTCCCTCTCGACGCTTGCCAGCGTAAGGCTTCTTGCTACTTCCTCCAGCTGAGGACGATTCGCCCTGAATTTTTCCGATCTTTATACCGTTCTCAACATGCTCGCCCAAAGTGATGAGAGCCGAGAATGTTCCAGACATGCCACTGACCAGCTTTTCATAGTAGATTCCAGGGAGGGTAGCCACGAACATTTGCACTAGCTCACGCTCAACCATCGGCGGTTGAACCCGAGCAGCCAATTCACGCCACCGCTGGGCGTACTCTTTAAAGCTTTCATTGTTCCGCTATGAGAGATTCTGAAGCTGAACTCGGTTGGGAGCCAAGTCGCTATTGTATTGATAGTGGAGGACGAACGCTTCTGCAAGATCTTTCCAGGTGCGCATAGTAGCGGGCTCCAAACCCATATACCATTCGAGCGATGGACCAGAAAGACTATCCTGAAAGAAGTGCATCAGCAACTTCTCATCGTCAGAATAGGCGGACATCTTTCTATAATAAGATCGGAGGTGAACACGGGGGCAAGTAGTACCCTTATACTTCTCGAAGGTAGGCACCTTGAATTTGTGAGGTACTTTAAAGTCAGCAATCAACCCGAGCTTGGACATGTCAACGCCCAATGTGTTCTGATTTTCTATGTCTCTCATCTTGTCTTCCAGCGCCTTGAACCTGAGTCGAGCTTCAGCATTCAACTCTGCTTCTACACCTCTCTGAGAGAATACGTTATCCTGATGGTCCTCCAGCCACGGTTGAGGCACCAACAGATTTCCTGTACCAGCATTGCCGTTGACCGGCCCTATGTTAACATTGGCTCCCAAACTACCATTGCCGACGCCTGCCGCGTTGAGTCCGAGATTAGTCATCAGATTGCCGTTAGCACTGTCGTTGCCCCCGGCAACAGGAACAACGTTCTGTGGAGCATCCACTGGAGGAGGAGTAGGCACGGCCCCTCCATGAAGTATGCCATTACTGTCAACCCTGGAGATCAGAGGTTGAACCAGAGTACGAAGCTGGTCTTGACCATTCGCGACCACCTGCATCAGCTCCATAAAATGATCCATCCGTTCCCGGAGCTCTTGAACATCTGACTGCACCTGGTCCATTATCCTTGTCTGATTAGCGCGAGTTGAATAGCGGTGGATGAGTCTTTGATCAATCCTGGAGACCGGAGACAACTCGGAACCTGAAAAACCTGTCAACAATAAAGGTTAGGAAAAGCAATAAGATATACACCATGCAAATATGCTTCATGCAGATGCATGCGTGTGTCTGTGTGCGTGGGAGATTTTCCCCCGATCCTAGTGCCTTAGTGCCAGTGCCGATAATAATAATAAGAAGAAGAAATCCGAGCCCAATAGTGGAAACATCAATCTCATATATATATGGAAAGGCCTGTCAAGGCGGTACACAGTATCAGCGAGTACAGATCAACAGCATGACCTCAGCCAACAAGTCTGGTGATGGTCAGCATACATCAAAGATCAAAATCAACAGGGATATAACTAGTCAAGTACGGCCACGGGCGCGATACTCTGCTAATAACTCCTTTGTCTCTGAATGATCTGGCGAAGTGAGCAACCCCTCGACGAGTAGTTCCCTCTGCCTGATAGTATGCTGAAGCCCCTGAACTGAACTCTCCCAAGCTCCTTCGCCAAAGCAATCCTCCAGCTTCCGCTTCTTAGACTCAAACATCAGCTTATGCTCCTTCAGGCTAGCAATAGCTTTGTTGAGACGGGCTTCAGCGGAGTACCTGCGGGCGGTCTCTTCATCAAACCTCCGCTCACTGTCCTTTACTTCGGCTTCTAGCTTAGCAATCTGCAGCATCAGCTTGTCTTCTCGCTCCTTCCTGGTGGCCATGGAAGTCTTCCAATGCTGGTCGAACTTAGATATTCTCCGATATGCTTCCTCCAAATGCTGCTTCTTCGTAGCTAGCACATCATTAGCAGCTCTGAAGTCTTGACCTAAGCGTTCCCGATCAACAATCTGCTTTGCCAAGTCTGCACCCAGTTGGTTCACCGACTCTGTTTGCTTTTTGAGAGCATGCACGGCTTCGTTCCTCTCACTTCGAAGCTGAGCTAACTCCTTCTCTAATTCTGCATTTGCCCTCTTCAGTTCCTCACACTCGGCCAATACCTGGTTGTGCTGATGAATGGACACAGCGGTAGGCTCTTCAACTGGTGGAGGACTCTCTGGTCTGACATGAGGGAATGGCATCCCTATGGCGCTGGCTCTGGCTCTGATCCAATCGGAATAAGGAGGGTAGGCTTGGCTGTTGCTCTTCCCCAACAAAGGCTTTCCTCTCGTGCTGATATTGTTCCACGCGTACTGGAGCTTGGACAACAAATCCCCCTCTAGAATACCCGTGAGGTACAAAGATTCCCGTACCTCTTCTTCCTTCGGTGGAGTCCTCAAAGCATATGCAAACTGACGAACTAGCAATGATGGATTGTAGTTGATGCAACCCTTCCTACCTATCAGAGGTACGTTAGGAAACCCACTACAACTGGAGATCACCTTGGTGCCTAACCTGTCTCTGTCAACGAACCAATCAATGTCTTCTGCCGACAAACTCATCAGACGCTCAGGCCACTCAGTTGTGGCTGTTGACAAGACAGAAGAAGCCTTCTTGGGCAAATGACTATCAAACCACCTGTACAACAACGGTACGCAGCATGAGACATTCTTCCCTCTCCGGTTCTCATTCTTGTAATGCACTGAATGGTAGACGTCTCCGATCAGAGTAGGGACTGGATTCCCTGAGGCAAAGATATGGAATGCATCAAAGTCTACGAAATCAGGCATGCTGGGAAATAGGATAATGCCATATATGCATAAAGCAAGGATGGCGTTGAAGGCGTCCCAACATTTGTCCTTAGCACACTGCTGAGCCTTAGCTATCAGAAACTGCAGAGAGAACCCTGGGACCTTGTTCCAACTCGTCACCACTAACTCAGAAGCGCTCAAATGGAGTGAGGAAGCCAAACCAACCAGATCAGGCTCAGCATCCATGTGGACAAAAGGCATCTGCCTTTTGATAGGCACACCCAGCATATCAGCATACTCTTCCAATGTCGGCGCGAGAATGAAGTCATGAAAGGTGAAACACCTCAAGGGAGGGTCATAAAACTGCAGAAGAGCATGTAACCCATTCAACTCGAACGTAGAAGGTTTGTAAACCAGGCTAAGCAACCTGCCATAAGACTTCCTGAACCTATCCTTCACAGGATCCCCTGCCAGGGCTATCAAACCGGTCAGCTTCGACACATCGGGGGTCGGGAACTTGTATGCAACAGTCTTCCTGAGAGAAGCCATAATAACAGCAGAAGACGAGAAATCCGGGATCGGGGACTATGACCTGAGAGGGAATGCGTCCTTTCTCAGATAACTTAAGGTTCGTAACATACGAAAGAAATCATTCATGATTACTGTATTTTAAACTGTTTTGAGATGAGAAGAGAACAGGCCCAACTAGGAGGGAGACTATCAAGTCCTACTGTTATCATGCCATGGATTCATCCTATGGTTGAGGTTTGAACAGGGAACTCCTAGAAGTTGTCATGCATAGGTTTCAACCTAAAAGTCTATCATCAAATCCTCATCAGAGGAAATGAGAGTCCTAAGGGATCATGTCAATGATACACCAGAACAGACAAAGCATAAGCTTTAACAGTAAAATGCATGCGATGCAAGTGAGGGAGGAAATGTGTATGGGGCTTCAGCCTCCACAAGCTCGTCTCAACCTCAAGCCAGTCATGAAATAACAGTAATCATACTGAAAAATAGACAACATGCTATCAAGCAAAAACAGTAAACTGTAATCATACAGACAGAAAATGAAATCATGCTATCAAGCAAAATAAACACATGGGCAAGGGAGCTGGGCTCTACCGAATACCCGCAAGCAAAGCCAAGCAATAACAATACAATCAGATGCACTCATGCTCTTAGACTGAACTTATTCTAAATGGGCTTAGTCTAATGCAGCAGACAAATCAGACAAAACACACAATACATCAAAGAAAACAGAAGAAAGCCTCAGCTCCTCCAGCAGCAACCCAGTCTTCAGACTTCAGAGATCACTTGCTTTCCAGGTATCAACCCTACAGCATGAGTATCAACTCATCTTCTCCCTTGAGCTTCAGCTCCTTTGATCAGCTCTACCTTCAGGCTTCACTATCTCCAGGGATCTTCAAGCATCCACTTGATCTTCACAAAGTCTTCAGACTTCAATAATCTTCAAGGAATCATCCTCTTCAAAGCTTCAGCTCCTATCTTCAATGGCTCAAATGCTCCAGCAAACAAGATTCAGTCAACAAGATGAGGTGAGGATGTTACAGTACTCACTGACTTCCAAAGGATGCCATTGAGGACTTAACATCAAAGGAAAGGCTCTCTCAAAGTTCTACCTTATAGGGCAAGGTCACTAATCCCTCCAAAGGAGAGAGGTGAATACCCTTAAGGGACTCTGTGTCATAGAGAAGAAAGGAGGTGGACAAAACACTCCTTGTTTATTGAATGAAATCATTCTATCTAATGCTCTACCTATGCACTTATGATCCTATAAACAAGCAACAAAAGCTATCTAAACTCCTCTGCAAGGTCTTCAAAGCTTCCATGATGATCCACAAAGTCTTCAACTCAATCTTAAAAGCTCACACACTCAAAAGAGAAGGAAAGAAAACACAACAATACAACTTATGCCTTTAAGCAACACACATACTATCCATACATTCAAAGATCAATGAAAAATACTAAAACACCATACAATATTCTAGAAAACATCTAGGGGATTCTATACATACTTACCCTTAACCCATGTATTCCCCATACACTAATTTGGCCTATAAACCCCAAAAAAAATTTGTTCAAGTCTACCTATACAACCTAAAACCCTAATTAGAGCACCTAAATGTCTAACAATCAAACTACATCAAATTTAAATCTACAAATCAAGAGATAAATCCTACATGAAACTAGGGTTCAATACCTAACTATGCCAAAAAGAATGGCTCAAAAACCCTAAGGGAAAGTCCTAAAACAAATTGTACAAAATCAAGGGTTAACCAAAATCAATTAAATGTACTATTTACAAGAAAATATGCTAAAAAATATTAAACCAAAAATAAAATGGAATTTTATTTTTTATTAATTTTCTAGACAAAATCATGGTTATGTGAAAAAAGAAGAAATGAAAAATATTGATTTTTATATTTTTTATGAATTTTATAAAATGCCAAGAATTAAAAGAAATTAAAAAATAAAAGAATAAGAAATAAATAGGAGAGGGGTGAGAAAAGCAAGGCGCCACAGTTATTTCTGATCATTGGGCCAAGTCTGGGGGTGGGAATAGAAGTAAATTGCTGAGCCCAGTTCCACTATTGAACCAAAACGGTGCGTTTGGTTTAGTTATACGCTGCGTTTCGTGCTTCAATCTTCCCTCCGTTTCTGAAATCAAATATTGGCCGTGCGATGGATTGAATTGGTCAATGGCTCTGGACGATCCAACGATGGACCTTCATCGTCCCCAACTGAACCCTAGGGTTTGCAGAAACCCTAACCCCATGCAAGGGTTTTCTTCAAGCTCGTTCTCACTGATTTCTCCATGAATTCACTAGCTTCCAAAAGCAAAGTTGTGCTATGAATCACCAAGAACACGATGCCATCTATAGTTTTCCCTGAAACTCCTTAAATCATCCTAACAGAAAGCTTCATCATCAAGGTTCCATTTCTTTCCTCTGCTATCAAACTTAATGGAACTTCAAACTAATGATCCAGAATTATTCTACACGTTTCCCTAACCATTCTACACCATCTCATATCCATTGATGCACACAAAATTGCTTGTTATTCATTCTGCAAGAAATTGTACCCTGCCTCGAAACCTCATGATCCTCCCCCTAATTCTCAGAAAATGGTCCTCTACCCTAGCTTAACCAGTCTAAACCTATAACTATGGTAGTATGCACATAAATTAGGAGATTCGAGCAAGATTACCAACCTGTCAATCTTTAATGGTGGCTATGGTTTCCCTACAATTCAGTGCCTGAAACCTTCCTTGTTTGATCCTCAAGGGCCAATATGGATTCTGTATGCAGCAAGGTGAATGATCAAAGCTTGAATCTTGTGTTTGATCTCAAAATTCACTTCTTGCAATTTCCTCAAAACAGCTTCAAACTTCCATGGATCTTCTTCTACCTCAGCATGTAATCAATCACAATGATCAGAAGAATATGTTTGTGGTGGAGAAATGAATGGAGATTGAAGAGAATGAAGGTTTGATGTGAAATTGCAAATGGAAGAATCTTCACTTTTCACACTCTAATCTCACTTCTCATCAACAATGATCACCAACCCTGGCCCTATGGTGATTCACCCTTCTTATAACAATCAAGAGAATGATCTAGATCCATCTAGAAACTTGTGGAAAGTGTTAGAAAGTTTTAGAACTTCTCATGGAATGATACATTGAACATCCATTATCTCATGCCTTAGCCTTGCCAAATGGACTTTAAAATCTCCTTACAAGAGATATTGAGAAAGAATGAGTGAAAAACAAGCTAAACTTTGCTTTGTGTTGAAATATCCAAAGGTACCTTATAATGCAAGTAACAATATTACAAAGCATGTCCCATTTTAAAGCCTCAAATGAAAATTATACTTGAACCATTGTTTTCAAAATGATGTTTGGAGTCAAAATGACATATTGGATGACCCCATTTGGATTTGTACATCTCCCAAACCAAAATTAAATTTCAACTTTTTCAACTTATAAGCCATTTTTAGGTCATTTTCACCCAATCTTGTAACTCCTTGCTACAAGCTCTTTCCATAACTCATGACCACTTTTCTAGACTTAAAATCCCATTTTGAACAACTTTCATGTTTTGAGTTTTTCCATTTGAGGCTTGGAAATAGGAGATATGGCCTTTGCTTAAAATGACCTATAATCACCAAATGACCAAAATACCCCTGTCTTGTTCAAACCATAAGTTGAGTTCTACAAATCCTATCAAGGACTTCTAGTACTCTCTAGAAATCTAAGAAGATTCCCTTCAACATTCATGTTGACCAAGAAATCATAGGAATCATCCTCCTAGGGCAAAAGTTGTCTGCAAGTTGGGTGACTTTCAAGGACCCAGATTCACACACCTCAGCTGACCTGTAATTTGTCAAAACCATAACTTGAGCTCTGCAACTCCTATCAAGGACTTCCACCACTCAAATTAAAGCTAAGAACAAGCTCTACAACATTCATGTTGTGGGGAAGCTGAGATATCAATCACATCTAGAGCTAAAACTGCCTGGAAGATAGGGATCAAACTAGGGTTTTTCACTGACAATCCTTGGAAACCCTGACTTGAAACTTCTCAAACTCCTCAATCATGATGAGTTGGTCTAGGAATCATCTTTATAACATCTCTATGCATCATTCCATGATATCATGGCCCTTGGATTATGTCTCAACCTTCTCCAAATTTTCAGTTATCCTAGGGCTGACCCAGTCAAAACCCTAATTCTACCATTCATGGTTGAATCTTCTGAATTCTTGCTCAATGACCTCTCTGGGCTTCATGATGGCTTTCAAGACATCTCATAGGCTTTCTCAAAACATCAAGTTCATTCTCAAAGTCTCAGAATCATCTGAGGAGCACCCACAACTCTCAGGCTATGAAGCACACAACCCTGGTTTCAACCCACTCCTCTGAGGATCTCTTGAACTTTCTGATGAAGGTATCAACTTTCAAACACTCAATGAATAAATAATTATTGGTCAAATTTTGGGGTGCAACAGCTGCCCCTATTCAAACGGCTTGAACCTGACTGGGTGAGAAGCGAACGGCTCTCAACCAATCAAGGTACGAGACGGTTGAATACCGGTAAACCCGAAAATTTGCCAACTGCTCAACTCGCCGAACACTGGAATAATAGCTGCACGGCAACTATCTAGAGACATACTGATCTGACATCGCCGTCAGTCATCCATATTAACTTCTTCTGATATTGCCTTCGTACAAACATCACCTCTGATGGGGATTTAAAGAGTCTGACCTCGCCGTCAAATCCATACGGTCAACCTCGCCGTCCAACACATTCAACATCGCCGTCGAATAAACATCCAACCTCGCCGCCGGACAAATATAATCTGACCTCGCCGTCAAATCCAAACGTTCAACCTCGCCGTCGAACAAACATCCAACCTCGCCGCCAGACAAAAGATGATCTGACCTCGCCGTCAAATCCAAACGTTCAACCTCGCCGTCGAACAAACATCCAACCTCGCCGCCGGACAAAACATGATCTGACCAATTCTGACCTGGGGGTCACCCCTGGTAAATGGAACGAAAGGTATACTTGCGTGTTTGAAACTACTCCGCTGGGAATGAGAAACTTAACCGAGCACAGTCTGATCTGGGGTTCACCCTCAGAACCATAACGAACATCGGGATACTACTGCGCAATGATCCCACTGTAGAACTTCAACATCAAAGACATATGAAACCCTGGCCCCTGGCCATTTCCAGCTTCAGCTAGAAAAACTCTTCAAGTACTTCTGAAGATAAACATCCTTGACCTTCAAGGATAGATGAAACCCTGGCCCCTGGCCACTTCCAGCTTCAGCTAGAAAAACTCTTCAAGTACTTCTGAAGATAAACATCCTTGACCTTCAAGGATAGATGAAACCCTGGCCCCTGGCCACTTCCAGCTTCAGCTAGAAAAACTCTTCAAGTACTTCTGAAGATAAACATCCTTGACCTTCAAGGATAGATGAAACCCTGGCCCCTGGCCACTTCCAGATCCGCTGGAGAATCTTCAAGTTCTTCTGAAGAAAGATGAAACCCTGCCCGTCGGCTATTCCAGCTTTAGCTGGAAAAAACATCCTTGTCCTTCAAGGATGTAAACTTTGCCCGTCGGCAACTCTGCAGGAGGTATCTTCGACTTCAGTCTAAAGAAATGGTCCTTGGCCTTCAAGGATACATGGATCTGCCTTCAGGAAACTCCACCTCTGCTATAGAGCATCCGTGACTTCAGTCAGGGATATATTTCGGCCTTTAGTCCGAAAAATGAATCCTAGGTCATTCATGACCTTGGGGATAACCTTGCCCTTAGGCACCTTCGCTTCAGCTTAGGAAATCTGTGACTTCAGTCAAAGAAATGGTATCCTGAGCCATTCATGACTCTACGGGGATTCAAACACTTTGCCTTCAGGCAAAACTCCGCTTCAGCTGGAGAAACATCTTCGACTTCAGTCAGAAGAAAAACTATCCACTTGATCGCAATCAATCCTCTCCTCAGGACAACTGACTTGGTCTTCAGACCAACACGGATCATCTTGTTATATCTACAAACTTTGGAACCTTGTCTTCAACCACACGTTGATTCATCAACCAGGAAATCTGAATTCACAGGAACCTCTGATACCGCCCTCAGGCGTTTACGAAGTCAATCTTCAGATTAGACATCACTGTTGGAGCAGACATATCACGCTGCTAGGGACTTCAAGAATCATCTTGAACAAACAAATCCGTCGGGCACCTTCAAGAATCATCCTGAACTGATAACCTTTCTGGAGACTTTTATTCTGCTGGGTATTCCAGGAATCTTCCTGGGCAACTCTTGCTGGGGACGCCACTAGGGAGCTCAAGCATCATACTAGGCGAACAACTCGGGAAGCTGTACTGAGGTCTTAAGAATCATCTTAAGCAAATGGCTCTGCTGAGGAATTCGAGAATCATCTCGAACTGAAGACTTCGCTGGGGATCTCAAAAATCATCTTGAGCGAGCGACTGTGGGGATTACACCGGGGTCTTAAGAATCATCTTAAGAAAGCGACCTTGGCGGGGAGAATATCAGGAATCATCCTGAGCAACCGATCCTTCGGCCGAACACCTGTAAGGCAAGGATAATAATGACCTAGATCATGCTTATGATGCATATGCTTCTGCGCTATGCCCCACACGGTGGGAATGATATGCGTTTATGCTAAATGCCATGCAATCATGCACAAGGCTATGCAACGTTAAATGCTATGCAGTGTTAAATGCTATGCAGTGTTAAATGCTATGCAGTCATGCACAATGATGCGACCCCGTCCGCAAAATAAATGCTGGGGGGAGGAAACCCTTTTGTCAAGGAGACAAGAACTACTCAGGTAGAGGAATCATCCTGCTGAGGAGAATGTGGACACGCCAATATCAATCGGCCTCCGTCTGGGGAATTGATCTTCCGGTCGACTGCTGCAGGGCAAACAACTTCAGCTGATTTCTGCAGGGGACGAAGCTCTACGAGAACCCGAACCTGCTGAAGGAAAGCGATGTCAATCGCGGGAGTGAACTGCGTGGTCGCCCTTGCTACTTTTCTGGGGATAACCACTCTATGGGGAAACAACCTCAACTACTCAACACTCCACTGGGGAAACAACTGGACATGATCTGATCAACCTCCAAGGACTCGGCTCTCTTGGACATCTGCAAACTCGGCTGAGGAAGGAGAAGTCATTCCGCTTCGCTGGAGAGAGTGCGACTCTGGGGAAAATACAGCACCAACTGTTCAATATCTGCTAGGAAAACCGCTCACGGTCTCAACTGCTTCCCGGGATTCTGCTTTTCTGCGGACTCAGCCGGGGAGAGAAATCATTCTACTTCACTGGAGAGTACGACTCTGGTGCGGAATTTCACTTTCGCTGGAGAAGAAAGAATCATCTGACTTCGGGGGGAGAGTACAACTCTGCAGGGGAATACAACATCAGCTGCTCCAACACTCTACTGGGGAAGAGGGAATCATCCAACTTCAGGAGAGAGCATGACTCTGGTGGGGAATCTCAATTCCGCTGGAGACTTTACTGGGGAAACACGAGCCTCGGCACCAGAACACTTCTATGAAATCTGCACTTGTGACCCGGTGCTGGGGAAAGACGACATCATTCTTCGGTGCTCGACTCAGCTGAGAAAATGACATTCCTTCCGGATGCGTCTGCTTGGGGAAAAGAATCATCTCTGCCCGGGGAGACATATCAATGCTCATGGCTTCGCATTCAGACTCTGCGGAGGAGAGACTTCCGAACTCTGCTGGAGAAGGAGGGCTCGCCCTGCTTCGGGGATGCGCACGGCACATCTCCTGGAAGGTGCTACACCTGCAACAACACAAATAAACAGACAAGATACCCTCCTCAAAGGGGCCTATCCAGGTTATTATCACGTGACAGTATTCAGTTAATTAATTGTTTCAACAATCAACGGGCCTAGGCCCGTAAGTTTATGTATGCGCATTTTATTAAAAAACATCGGCGTTTTCATTCGCAAACAAAACAGATAAATGCTAAACAGACAAGCAGAATTGCTGAATAATGTGCATTTTATTGATGGTGAACCCCTGAATGGGCAAAAATGTTTTACAACAGAGGAAAGCTCCTGGAATGAGGAAGCCGCGCAAAAAATAAAACATAAATATACATCAGTATATACAAATGTCGGCAACGAGGCGTAGACGAACACCATGAGTTGATCCCTCTAAGACCCACTCGACTTCGATACTTCTCCGATGCTTCAGCTTCGGAAGAGATTGATTCAGATAAACGGCCCTCAGGTCCTCCGAACCACTAAACAATGAAAGTCCATACGCGGAACGCAGTCATTTGCTTTTTCAAATCCCTAACTTTTGCGTGAACCGCCCTTTACGGGTTTTCAGTTCACCGGGATACCCTTTTTTTCCGAAGCCGCCCAGTGTAGGTTTTCGACTTCGCGGGTGTACATTTTTTCAATATATCCCTAATTTTTGCCCGAACCTTTTATTCTGTTTTTGGTTCGCCGGGATGCCTCTTTTTTGCCTGGACTCTTTCTCTTTTTTTTTTTGTCCAGCGGGTCTCTTTCAAGCAAAGTATTTTTTAACTGCGTCCGCGTTCACCGGGGATGCAAAGTCCTCACCATCCATCGTGGATAACAACAAAGCTCCTCCTGAGAAGACCTTGCTGACGACATACGGCCCTTCGTAACTCGGAGTCCACTTGCCCCGGTGATCGGAGTGTGGCGGAAGAATCTTCTTCAGGACGAGATCACCCATCTGAAAGCTTCTAGGACGCACCTTCTTATCATAAGCTTTCTTCATCCGACTTTGGTACAGGCGACCAAATGCAATCGATGCTAGCCTCTTCTCGTCCATCAGGCTGAGTTGGTTCAAACGATTAGTAATCCATTCTGCCTCGTCGAGTTTCATATCAACCAAAACCCGTAAAGAAGGAATCTCCACTTCTAACGGTAGGACAGCTTCCATACCGTACACCAAGGAGAAAGGAGTTTCCCCGGTCGACGTACGCACCGTAGTACGATAACCATGCAAGGAAAACGGCAGCATCTCGTGCCAATCTTTGTACGTCACAACCATCTTCTGAACGATCTTCTTGATGTTCTTGTTGGCCGCTTCAACAGCGCCATTCATCTTCGGCCGGTAAGGAGATGAGTTGTGGTGTTCAATCTTGAAACTCTGGCACAACTCCTTCATCATCTTGTTATTCAAATTCGAACCATTATCAGTAATGATCCGTTCGGGAATTCCATAGCGACAGATGATGTCCCTCTTTATGAATTTAGCTACCACCTGCTTGGTCACATTAGCGTACGAGGCTGCCTCCACCCATTTGGTGAAGTAGTCGATAGCTACCAGAATGAAACGATGACCATTGGATGCAGTGGGCTCGATCTTGCCTATCATGTCGATTCCCCACATGGAGAACGGCCAAGGGGAGGACATGACATTCAATGGGCACGGTGGCACATGAACTTTATCAGCATAAATCTGGCATTTATGACATTTCTTCGCGAATCTGAAGCAATCCGACTCCATCGTCAGCCAGTA
Source organism: Lathyrus sativus (assembly GCA_963859935.3). Lineage (NCBI taxonomy): Eukaryota > Viridiplantae > Streptophyta > Magnoliopsida > Fabales > Fabaceae > Lathyrus > Lathyrus sativus. The sequence continues at coordinate 617,845,369 of OZ012738.1, read as the reverse complement.
ATACCCTGCTCTCAGGATCTTTCTCGTCATGGCATGCCCGCCGGCGTGCGTACCAAATGTGCCCTCATGGACCTCTTCCATGAGCATACTCGCCTCTTTTTCATCTACACATCTGAGTAGCACGAGATCGTGGTTTCTCCTATACAACACTCCGTCAGGATTGAGATAAAAGTTTCCAGATAGCCTCCTTAGAGTCTTCTTATCCTGGGTTGACGCACCCGCAGGATACTCCTTAGTCATAAGGAAGGTCTGGATGTCGTGGAACCATGGCTTGCCGTCGGTGGCATCTTCGATTGCAAACACAAATGCTGGTCTATCAAGACGCGAAAGCACAATTCTTGGAGCCTCATTCCAATAATTGACTTTATACATTGAAGCCAGCGTGGCTAAAGCATCAGCCATTTGATTTTCAGCCCTGGGTACATGATGAAGTTCCACTCGGTCGAAGAAAGGAAGCAGCCTCCTGGCATAATTCATGTACGGCACTAAGTTCGCTTGACGAGTTTCCCACTCCCCTTTAATCTGATTGATTACAAGCGTTGAGTCACCATATATGTCTAGATTCTTGATTCTCAAATCAATTGCCTCTTCTAGACCCATAATACATGCTTCATACTCGGCTTCATTGTTGGTGACTGGAAACGTCAGTCTCGCAGTAAAAGGGATGTGGGATCCGTGAGGAGTCGTGATGATAGCCCCGATACCACTTCCGTAGGAATTAACCGCTCTGTCGAATATCAACTTCCACTGAGACTTCCTATCTGGCCCCTCATCGGGCAATGGCTCATCGCAATCCTTCGCTTTGAGAAACATAATGTCCTCGTCAGGGAATTCGAACTTCATCGGCTGGTAGTCTTCGATTGGCTGTTCGGCAAGGTAATCAGACAGTACGCTTCCCTTAATGGCTTTCTGAGAGACGTACTGAATATCATATTCTATTAACACCATTTGCCATCTGGCAATCCTGCCCGAAAGAGCTTGCTTCTCGAAGACGTACTTGATCGGATCCATCTTCGAAATTAGCATAGTGGTGTGATTGAGCATATACTATCGTAGACGTTTGGCGGCCCAAGCTAATGCACAACACGTCTTTTCCAGCATCGAGTATCGAGATTCACACTCAGTGAACTTTTTACTCAAATAATAAATGGCATGCTCTTTTCTGCCCGTCTCGTCGTGCTGACCGAGAACACACCCCATACTATTCTCCAGAACCGTCAGGTACATGATTAATGGTCGTCCAGCCACTGGGGGTATCAGGATTGGAGGTTCTTGAAGATACTGCTTTATTTTGTCGAACTCCTTCTGGCAATCCTCATTCCAAGTAACCGCCTGATCTTTCTTTAAAAGCTTGAACATCGGTTCACAAGTGGCCGTGAGCTGAGAGATAAACCTTGCAATGTAGTTTATTCGGCCCAGGAAACCACGAACTTCTTTTTCTGTTTTCGGCGCTGGCATTTCTTGAATAGCTTTTATTTTCGCAGGATCAACTTCAATACCTCGTTCACTAACGATAAACCCCAATAACTTTCCGGACCGCACTCCGAAAGTGCACTTGTTAGGATTCAGCCTCAGCCTGAACTTCCTAAGCCTTTCAAACAGCTTCAACAAATTGACCAGATGCTCTTCCTCCGTTTGGGACTTTGCAATCATGTCATCAACATAGACCTCGATCTCATGATGAATCATATCATGAAACAAAGTTACCATTGCTCGCTGGTAAGTGGCCCATGCGTTCTTCAGACCGAAGGGCATTACCTTGTAGCAGAATGTTCCCCAGGGGGTAATAAACGTCGTTTTCTCCATGTCCTCCGGTGCCATCTTAATCTGATTGTAACCGGAGAAGCCATCCATGAACGAAAACACGGAAAACTGGGCTGTATTGTCGACCAACACATCGATATGAGGCAACGGGAAATCATCCTCAGGGCTCGCCCTATTCAAATCCCGATAATCGACGCACATGCGTACCTTACCGTCCTTCTTCGGTACAGGCACTATGTTGGCGACCCACGGAGGGTAGGTGGTAACGGCTAGAAATCCTGCGTCCAACTGCTTCTGGACTTCTTCCTTGATTTTTACAGCCATGTCTGGTCTCGTCCTCCTGAGCTTCTGCTTGACTGGAGGGCAATCTTCTCGCAACGGCAAGCGATGAACCACGATATCAGTGTCAAGTCCGGGCATATCCTCATATGACCAATCAAAGACGTCACTATACTCTCGAAGCATCTCGACCAGTCTATGCTTGACATCATTCTGCAGCGCAGCCCCTACTCTGACATTTCTGACGAGCTCCTCAGAACCCAGGTTTATAATCTCAATATCCTCCTCGTGAGGCAGAATAACCTTCTCCTCTTGTCTCAACAAGCGGGCCAACTCTTCCGGAAGGTTTTCGTCTTCATCAATCTCATCCTCGGCTTGATAGATCGGGCAATCAAAGTCGTAGTGAGCCGTAGAGGGTCCAGAGTCGATGTCATCTGTCATGTGGATCCTGCAATAACAAGGGTTCAGTTTAAAGCAAGAATATGCAGGTTAGCACAGACCTCGTTGCCATTTTACTGTTTTTCGAAATAAACATAAAACAGGAATAACAGAGAACACAATATTTGATTACGAAGAAAACGCCTTTTATTTATTAACAAAATGCATACACATAATCCAACAAGGCCCTGACAGTAAAAACCACTATGCCCCGGGCAGGACATAGGGTTGTACAAAGATTGTAAAAAGCAAATCATTACTCTTCACTTGTCAGCTTGATAATCTCCTTGATGGTCCAGTTGTGGAGGCGCTCGCCTGGCTTGCTCGGTTGAATCCAGGCGTCAAGATCGCAATCACTATCCCCGCTATCCTCAGACGCGGCGTTGATGCTCTCAAAAATTACTCCGCCCTTGGTGAATAGGATCGGCCCTTTCCCACGAGACGAGCTTGTAACCCGGTGAACTGACTTTAAACAATGTTGCGGATAGCAAGAGTCGCCACCGACTTTTATTTTATCCATAAGGAAAGGTTATAAAAGAACAGGAAAGACCTTAGAGAATATTTTGGGTCCGGGGGGTAGGTTATGAAAAGGGAAGGTGTTAGCACCCTTTTCATCCATGGTTATCCATGGGCTCTTAGGTACTTAAGCTCACTTTTGAATTGTTTTGAAAGTGTAGTGTGTGAATAGAAAATTTTCAGAATAGTTAATAAATAATCCATGTAAGGATGTGTTAAGAACTTGTTTGAAAACTTATTGAAAATTTGTTTAAGTGTGAAACAGTTTTGAAGTGAGCAAGCACCTAGGAGTAACCTACCCTAATGTTTAAAGGTCTTTCTTATTCTTTATTCTTTCCTTTAGTAAGACTATCCCTACTATAATGGAGTAGGTAGTCCTTACTTTGGATGTTAAGGGACATGTGAGGGACAATTTGACTTTGAAGGCCATTGTGGGATGTAATAAGCACATATAAGGGACCATCATCATTTTTCGAAAGGGACTCGATTCGTAAAGGCAACCATAAGGGACTTTGATGATTTTTTTATTTGAGGGACTTGCTTTATACACCCCACTTAACCATTATTCGTAGGCAACTTGAGGGATATCCTTAGGAAGTGAGACGGCGATTAAAATCGACTTACGTGTGTGACGTGTTTATTTTAATTATCTTTATTTAAAAGTGATCTAAATTTATTTTAATATTACATACATGTTATTACACTCCCTAATTACTAACCATAATAATAATTAAATAATTAAACAACTTTACATCCAAGAAACAATTACAAAATAATAAGCAAAATAATTAAATAGCAAAGATAAAATAAAATATAAATAAGCAATAATAAATAATAAAGGGGGTTAATTCTAAGTTTACTCGGCAAGACATCGCATCTTGTGCCTACGTATCCTTACGGGAGCGGAATCAGAGTAATCGTAGTTCCCCTCAATAGGGAGGTTAGAGATCTCTTGACAGTGGTCAAGGTCTCAAGGGGAATAAACGCGCCTTAAGGACACGCTTACGCGGAGTGTAGGAACTCCAAATTTCTACGTTGAAATGTTAAGTTGTAATTAGGGTTAAATTAGGGATTCCACGGCGGGAAACCCTAAAATGAGCGCGGCGGCTCTTTGACCTAATGCTAAAGGATTATGTGTGTGTGTTAAGTGTTGTGTGTGATACGTGTACATCACTTAAACAAGATTACAGAAGAACAAAATGAAATGAATAAGGAACCCTAGATCCCTTCTCATCGTCGACGGCGTCCCCCCCCCCCCCCCCCCGTCTCTCCTTCCAGTATTTCTCTCCGGTTTCGACTCAAAATCTCCTGATTCTTGTACCTGAAATGAAGAATGGAAGCATTAATTGTTCATGATTTTAAATATGAGTAGAGGTTTTACCGAAATCTGGCGAATCGATGATGATTGGTGCGATGAAGTGGTAATGGCTTGTGCGATTTCCGGCGTCGGTGAGGTTCGTAGTGACCGAAGGTGGTATCGCCGCTTGAGATAAGTTCTTTTTTTTTCGATTCTTCCGCTCTGAGAATTAGGGTTTTTTTTTTAATCCCCCCTCTTTCACTTCTTAGGTCTCTTTTTATAGGTTTCAGAATGAGATGTTTTGATTGAAGTTTGATTGCTGCTTTGAATGCTGATTGGATTTTCCATTTTTGGGATAAATAGATTTGAAATATTTCCTTTCTTGCTTGATTGGATTCAATGTTGTTGATGAGAATCAATATTTGCGTGATTTGAGTTGAAGGATCTGTTAAATATTTATTTGTCTAGGTTCAATGTCCTGAGAATTTGATGGGATCTTTTTCGAATCTTTTCTTCTCACACGGGTATATTCCTCTGAGGGTTACTAACTCTGATTTGTGTTTTGGGCAGGTGCAAATAGCAGATGATTTGGGCCAAAGTGAAACTAGCAGCCCAGAGTTTGGTTCATGGGGAATTCACCGGATTTGAGGATTAGGGTAATGTTCTTTGGAGACCTGCACTCGTTCCTGCTCTGAGACTAAACTCTTCTCTTCTGACGACTCAAAGTTGTCCATACCGACTGGGGTTTTGTAGATACCACTCGTGGATTTAGGAGTCTGTAGGTTCCTGCATCGACCTGTACGTCCTGGGTGTGAATAACTAACATCGGGTTGGTTAATCTCGTTTGGTAAGAAAGGACAACACCCTGCTTCACTCCTTGGATTTCCTTGAGCATATTTGATGATGATGTGTTGGTTATGCAGGTTATAGGCTGGTGTAAGATGCCTCTTCATCATTTGTCCTCGTTGCTGATATTGTTGCTCGTATTGTTGGTTCTGCAGCATCTGATGTTCCTGGTGTTCCAGTTGGGGGCTAAAGCGTAGTGGAACCTGACTGATGGGTATTTTAGGTTTGTCTAGATCACACTCACCCCACCTTGTGATGATAATGAATTGATGATGGTTTGCTGATGAGTATTAACATTGTTCTTGCAGGGAGCTCAAAAGGGGACCTGTTGCAGGGAGTTTGCAGAATTTCCTTGCCTAGCATCTACACTTTTATTTGGTTGAATTTTACTCAATATGATTTGTTGTGTTGTTGCTAAACCACTCGTAGAATTATGTTGCAAGCCCGCAACCTTATTCTGCCGTAGCTGCCGCAGAACCTGGTAAGTTGGTGGCTGTAACTGAGTGATCACTTGATTTTCATGAGACTGCACCGAAGGGTCTTGGGATTATGACCACGTTGCTGAAGACATACGAGTTGGGGGAGCTGTCTAGGTTGCACGGGCAAGATGGGTTTCCTAGGCCTAAATGAACTTATGAGGTTTACACTCTGCTTCCTATGCTCCCAATTTTCCTTGAGACTAGGCATAATGACGCGCTTAGGAATCGGTAGGAACATTATCATGCGTTCTGGAATTATTCTGTATTGCTTCAACCTTTCCACCTGATCTGACTTGGGTTGTTGAGGGAGTAGAATCATACTGCTGCTAATTCCCCATTAGGTGAGCCTGTCCTAATGTTTTCTTGAAAGAGACTGATAGAAGTTACTTGTCTGGTTGTGTTTTCATTTTATGTATATCTTATGCTTTCTGAACATTTTCCTTATGTGTAATTCACTCTCTATAGTCTGAGGTTGGACTAATTGATTATTGTGCAGGTAGCAAAGTCCGGGGACTAACAGGGCCTATGCAGAGACCTTGATTTGATGGGGCTTTTCCAAGCAAATTATGTGCAGAAGGTTGTTTTAGTGAGTAATATTATCGACATTCTCGTCAAGTTCGTCACTTATTGCTATACTCCTGGCTTCTGAACTAGACTCAAATGGTAACAGCAGAGTTCTGTTCCCAATGGCCTGTTGATGTCCATGTTGTTATTGCAGGTAACGGAGGTTGAGTTATGGACTTCAAAGTATTTGTGAGATACACGGCACGAGAAATTCTGTGAACTTTCCTTGATAATTCTCGTTGTCCAATTAACGAGTTTGCTGTAGAGCTTGAGATTGTAACCTCCACATAAATATAAGACACTGTTACTCTTTTTATAATCCATTGTATACTTTTATAATCCACTGTTGCTTAATGTGAATGAATTCGAATATTTTGATGCTCACCAAGTCGTGCCACAAAAATCAAACAGTTAAACCAAAATGAATTACTTAAAGAACGGTAACTGTTATGATGGAGGGCCACAATTGGGGAAGTTTAAATGACTTTATGCGACTAAACCAAATTTGAACTTCAAAGTTTACTCCTACAGCCACTTTATCAATTTGAATCTCAACCTTCGATTTTAACACGAGCTTGTGCTGCGGTCTAATCAAGAAATTGGCCCTTATGAGGTTTCAAAACGCGCGGTCTATGTCTCCATTTCCAAAACATGTGACAACTTCCATTTCCAAAACATGTGACAACTTAATAATAAGAACTAATCAAAGGATGGAAAGTGATGAGCTCCCCCATGGTAGAATAAAGTCCACATCAATCTAGACTGCCTTCGATCATCATAAGCATAATCCTGAATTAGAATTAAATAGTCATGTTGCAAGTGTCATCTCCCTCTTACCACACCTGCACGAGCTGGTTAGCCAATAGTAAACATACATAACATCATAACGGTAACGTGCAAAAGGATAACAAAGAACATGCACTAAGACGCGGGATCTTATGGTCAAAAATTGGGGTTATCATTAATTCATCACACATATATACATCATTTACATTTTTGTGAACCTTGTGAACCTTCTTAGAACACAAAGTCTTGTATTGTGAGGGCAAATTTTGGGGTGCAACAGCTGCCCCTGTTCAATTTTCTGAAACCTGAGGGGTTAGATTGGTATATTTGCCAGTCGTAACCTGGAAGGTTGAAGGGGATTGAACACAAAAGCCCAAAAATTTGCACTCACCAGTGCACTAGAGTGGTACAGATGGCTAGTTGAATATAATTGAGTGGGCTTAAAGATGCCACTAGGGGGAAGTTCTTCAGTAGTATAATGAGAACTGTCAGGAGTCTGGAGTAATACTGATGTAACAGCATGTCTTCATGAGGATAGAGCAATCAATAATGATAACCCTAAAGCAGTCTTGAAGTGATGATATGATTTCAGGAGGATAGAACAATGAATGGTTCTACAGCAGTCTTGAAATAATAATGTGATATGTCTTCAGGAGGATAGAGCAATCAATAGCTCTAAAGCAGTCTTGAAGTAATGATTTCAGGAGGATAGAGCAACGGATAGCTCTAAAGCAGTCTTGAAATAATAATGTAATTTCAGGAGGATAGAGCAATGGATAACTCTAAAGCAGTCTTGAAATAATAATGTAATTTCAGGAGGATAGAGCAATGGATAACTCTAAAGCAGTCTTGAAATAATAATGTAATTTCAGGAGGATAGAGCAATGGATAACTCTAAAGCAGTCTTGAAATAATAATGTAATTTCAGGAGGATAGAGCAATGGATAACTCTAAAGCAGTCTTGAAGTAATAATGTGATATGTCTTCAGGAGGATAGAGCAATCAATAGCTCTAAAGCAGTCTTGAAATAATAACGTGATATGTCTTCAGGAGGATAGAGCAATCAATAGCTCTAAAGCAGTCTTGAAGTAATGATTTCAGGAGGATAGAGCAATGGATAGCTCTAAAGCAGTCTTGAAATAATAATGTGATATGTCTTCAGGAGGATAGAGCAATCAATAGCTCTAAAGCAGTCTTGAAGTAATGATTTCAGGAGGATAGAGCAATGGATAGCTCTAAAGCAGTCTTGAAATAATTAGATGGCTTCAGGAGGATAGAGCAATGAATAGCTCTAAAGCAGTCTTGAAGTAGTAATATGACCTCATGAGGATAGAGCGATGAATAGCTCTAAAGCAGTCTTGAAGTAATAGGATGATTTCAGGAGGATAGAGCAATGAATGGCTCTAAAGCAGTCTTGAAATGATAATGTGATATGTCTTCAGGAGGATAGAGCAATGAATAGCTCTAAAGCAGTCTTGAAGTAATGATTTCAGGAGGATAGAGCAATGGACAACTCTAAAGCAGTCTTGAAATAATTAGATGGCTTCAGGAGGATAGAGCAATGAATAGCTCTAAAGCAGTCTTGAAGTAGTAATATGACCTCATGAGGATAGAGCGATGAATAGCTCTAAAGCAGTCTTGAATTAATAGGATGATTTCAGGAGGATAGAGCAATGAATGGCTCTAAAGCAGTCTTGAAGTCATGAGAGGCTATCAGGAGGATAAAATAACCCTGAGGTTACAATAAAGCAGTCCCAAAGTAATAAGAAGCTCATCAGGAGGATAAAGTAACCCTGAGGTTACAATAAAGCAGTCCCAAAGATCATAAGATTGTTTGTTGGATAATTAACCTGAAAACAAGGTAGCATTCTGTATAACAACATTAGTTTATGCTTTATGTATGCATGTATGACATGATGCACTTAGGTAATGTACTATAGACATATATGTTATGGTATGATGTAAATGATGTATGTATGCTATGACACTGCTGGAAGTGTCTTGATATCCTTGTATAACAACTGCTGGCCAAGGAAAATAAATCCCGATTCGTTGTTGAAGAATATATAACCCTCCGTTTGCTGGGGATAACAAGGTATAGATAACCTCCCGTTGTTGGGGATAACAAGGTATAGATAACCTCCCGTTGTTGGGGATAGTAGGGTATAGATAACCTTCGTTTTCGTTTGATAGTAGGATAAGTATAACATCCCGTCTTCGTTCATCGTGCCCTTATTGGAAAGTAATTTCCCGTATATCCGTATGAGGATAAAAGAGATGGATATAAATTCCAGGGGAGATTAGACTTTGTGAAAATGGATTAGTCCTACTGATGGTTTGTAACTGTCTTGTAAAGATGAACCGGCGAAGCTTCGTTGAAATCCTTCCCTCGTTCGTCTTTAGTAAATACTATTACTGCATTTTCATGCATTTCTGGTAAACATCAATCATATTAAAAGCATACATGCGTTTCTGGTAAACATCAATCATATTCAAAGGCATACATACATTCAAACACAACCAATGGACGTTTCGCTTATGTAAATAGGGTAAAAGTGAATCTGGATTCAAAAGATGGAATTTATTTATATCAAAAGTGACCCATACACGGGTAAGTTTGTACAAGGAGACATAAACCCTAGTAAGAGAATTTTGTCATGAAGTTTTACAAAAAGAATCAGCTATGTGGGAAATAATCCTATTGAGTTTCAATTCTACTATTGCCACTCAAGTATCTCATCTTCTTGCTGTTGAGACGGAAACGATTGGATTGAGCTTTATCTGTTTGAGCTTGAGTAAGTAGTACAACTGGTTGCAGTTTCATGAGTGATCCAAACGAGACATAGTCATACGCTTTAATCCCTAACTTTTGCCTGGATTGCCCTTTCAGGTTTTCAATCCACCGGGATACCCTTTTTTGCCCAAGCCGCCTTTTCAGGTTTTCGACTTGCCGGGTGTACATCTTTTTATATATATATCCCTAATTTTTGCCCAAACCCTTTTGGTTTGCCGGGATGCCCTTATTTTTGCCTAGGCCTGTCAACCTAGCGGGTCTCTTTTTATGCGTAGTATTTTTTAACTATGTCTGCGTTTACAGGTTGTGGGAAGTCTTCACCATCCATTGTAGTCAGTATCATGGCACCTCCTGAGAACACTGTCTTGACTACAAATGGTCCCTCATATGTTGGAGTCCACTTGCCCCTAGGATCACCCTGTGGTAATATGATACGCTTGATTACCAAGTCACCAGCCTGATATACCTTTGGCTTAACCTTCTTGTTAAAGGCTTTGATCATCCGTTTCTGGTACATCTAGCCATGACAAACTGCTGCTAACCTTTTCTCATCAATCAAATTTATCTGGTCAAGTCGAGTCTGAATCCACTCATCTTCATTCAAGCTTGCATCCTTCATAATTCTCAAGGAGGGGATCTGAACTTCAATAGGCAGAACTGCTTCCATACCATAGACTAAGGAGAATGGGGTTGCCCCTGTTGAAGTACGTATTGTAGTACGATAACCATGCAGAGCAAATGGTAACATCTCGTGCCAATCCTTGTAAGTAACAGTCATCTTCTGTACAATCTTCTTAATGTTCTTATTAGCAGCTTCAACTGCCCCATTCATATTTGGACGATACGGAGAAGAGTTGTGATGCTTAAACTTGAACTGCATCTTCGAAATCAACAAGGTAGTATGGGTCAACATATACTGTCTTAGTCGGCGAGCAGCCCATGCCAAAGCGCAACAAGTTTTCTCGAGCAGTGAGTATCTTGTTTCACAGTCGGTAAACTTTTTGCTAAGGTAGTATATTGCCTGCTCTTTTCGACCAGACTCGTCATGTTGCCCCAATACACACCCCATTGAGTTGTCTAATACTGTTAAATACATAATCAAGGGTCTTCCATTAACTGGTGGCATTAAAATTGGAGGTTCTAGCAAATATCTCTTGATTTCATCAAAGGCAGTCTGGCACGCATCATTCCATTCCATCACCTGATCTTTCCTCAACAACTTGAAGATTGGCTCACAGATGGTAGTTAATTGGGAAATAAATCTTGCAATGTAGTTCAATCGTCCTAAGAAACCTCTAACCTCCTTCTCAGTACGGGGAGCTGGCATCTCTCGTATAGCTTTCACTTTTGCAGGATCCACTTCAATACCTTTTCCACTGACAATGAAACCCAGGAGCTTTCCAGATCTAACTCCAAAAGTACACTTGTTTGGATTTAATCTCAACCTGTATTTCTTCAACCTCTCAAACAACTTGTGCAGATGATCAAGGTGTTGTTCTTCATTCTGAGACCTGGCTATCATATCATCCACATATACCTCTATCTCATGATGAATCATATCATGAAACAAAGCCACCATAGCACGCTGATATGTTGCCCCTATCTTGACCTCTTTTCTGTTTTCTTCAGTTCCCAGATTCACAACTTCGACTGGCTCTTCATGTGGCTGTATAGCTTTCTCTTCTTGTTGTAACAACCTAGCAAGCTCTACAGGTATTTCACAATCGTCCTCGTTTCCGTTTTCAGTTTGATAGATCGGATTCTCGAAATTGTAATTGGCAATAGTAGAACTGTTATCAACTGGATCCAGAGTGGATGAGGATCTGCATTTTAGTGACGTGGGTGTGTGTAAGAACACATAGCTGATAAAGCAAAAATAAAAGAAAAAGAAAGACAAGGAACACAATATTTACGAAAACGAAACGTCCACTGATTTTATTGAATGAAGTATGCAAATGAAATGACAACCCGTAACAAGCACACCATTGTGCCCCGGGTAAGGCACATGGCTTGAAAGTTTTAATTGTTCCAGAAATTACAAATTTAAAAACATAACACAGTAATAGTATTTACTCCTGACTAAAGGAGATAGGGATAACATCTTCAGCTTTCCAATTATTGAGTCCAGCACCCACAGTAGGAAAAATCCATGCCTCCAAGTTGTAGTCTTCATCTTGATCTCCCACAGCATTGATAACCCCTTGATTGGTGATACGAACAGCACGAGCACGACGAACAGCCTTCTGGGACTCTGCAGTGAAACCCAAACCAAACTTGTCAGACTTGTATGGAATATCAGGAAGCTGACCCCAGATAGTACAACCACCTTCTTCCACCACAGCTTTTGCATCATTGAGGGAGGCCATTGCCATTGTTGGAGGGTTTCTGATGACCACAGGAACCTTCTTCACAGCAGGAGGAGTCACACAATCCTTAACGGCCCAGGGAACCACTTCAAATGACTGACATGGAGTTTCAATGTATTCACCTTCTACTTCCAGATACTTGAAAGTGTTTACATGGCTGACAAAGTATTCTTCCTCTCCAAAGACAGTAACAACTTTTCCATTCACCGGATATCTCAACTTTTGATGTAATGTGGAGGTCACAGCACCTGCCCCATGGATCCAGGGACGACCAAGCAGACATGAGTACGAAGGACGAATATCCATCACATAGAATGTAGCAGTGAACACCTGAGAGCCAACCTTGATTGGAAGATCAATTTCCCCATGCACTACTCTTCTAGAACCATCAAAAGCCTTTACTACAATATTACTGGGCTTCAATACCGTATCTTCAGGACTCAACTTGTTCAGGACTTCCTTAGGCAACACATTCAGAGAGGAACCATTGTCTATCAGCACATGAGACAGGGTAGTGCCCCTGCATTCAATTGAAATATGCAAGGCCCTGTTATGATCCCTCTTGGCAGGGGTCAAGTCAGCATCAGAAAATCCTAACCCGTTGTCATAGGTCAGGTGAGCAACACAATTCTCAAACTGGTCCACAGAAATTGCACTGGGTACATGAGCCATCTTTAGAAACTTGATCAATGACTTGGCATGAGCCTCAGAACATAATAACAGGGAGAGCATAGAAATCTTTGAGGGAGTATGCCCCAGCTGATCAACAATATCATAATCGCTCTTGCGAATGATTTTCAATACTTCTTCCATCTGCTTAGAGGGGTCATCAGCAGCTGGCACATCAGTAGATATAGGCTCAATAATAGGACCCTTGCCCCGAGCATCAGTGGTGGAAGTAACAGCGGGAGTAACTGCACTCTTAGAAGCAACTGGAGGAGAGAAGACTCTTCCACTACGAGTGATCTTGCTAGATCCAGCAATATTACCAATGTCAACAGGCATATCAGGTAAAGGCTCCTGCTTGACACCATGGATGTAAACATCAGACCCATAGCGCCAAGGCACAGCTTTGTCAGATGTATAAGGAATAGGACCAGGAGTGGTAATGATCAGAGGAGCTACTCTGGCTTCAGCAACAACTTTCACAGGACCTTCAGCAATAATCTTGATTGGGCCCTGATGAGTGATTTTAATGGGACCCTTTGAAGTGATTCTTAGTGGTACTTTGTCAACCATGTCAACCTCTTCAATCTTCTTACCCTGAGTCAGATGATCCACCATACTTTCTACAGATGCTGGTCTTCTTTCAAACACTATAGTATATTTATCCATGAGACGTTGAATTCCATCTCTCAAAATGAAGCAACTATCCGGCTTATAGGTACAATATAGACAATCTTCATGACAACCTGGAAAGATCCCAGCTTGTACTAACCTCTTTTTGATAACAGACAATGGTGTGCTCAACTCCATAACTGAATAGACATGCAGATCTTCATCAATATCTTTATCAATGGCGTTGACAGTCTTCTCGTGATTTGGCATTGGAGCTGTAATCACATTTGGAGTACCTGGTGGATCAAACTCAATTTCTCCAGCATCAATCATATCCTGAATTTTGTTCTTCAAGACCCAACAGTTATTAGTATCATGTCCTGGACAGTTTGAATGATATGCACATCGTGCATTGGGATTGTACTTGGGAGAGGTAACATTGGGATTCTGAGGAGCCTCCCTCAGGGTAATAAGTTCAGCCTTCAACAAGTGTTGCAATGCCTGAGCCATTGACATGTTGACCTTCGTGAACTGTCTTCTAGCCCTCTGTTGGTTGCCTTGAGGCTGCTCTGTTGTTGCAGGAGTTGGATTTGAAATATGAACTGCACTAACAGACTGATGCCTTCTGTTACGATCAGGCTGACCATACACAGCATTAGATTCTTTCTTCCTAGTGGGAGGCTTCTTTGCAGCACCTGATGAAGAAGTGCCCACTTGGATCTTACCACTCTTGATACCATTCTCTACTCGCTCTCCTGTCATGATCAACTCAGTGAAGCCAGATGATGAGCTTCCAATGAGATGACTGTAAAACGGACCATTCAGCGTACACATGAACATATCAACCAACTCCCTATCAGTCAAAGGGGGTTGAACTCTTCCAGCTAAGTCTCTCCACTTCTGAGCATACTCCTTAAAGCTTTCTTTGGCACCCATAGACATGCCTTGAAGCTGCATACGAGTGGGGGCTAAGTCAGCATTGTATTGATACTGCTTGTAGAAAGCTTCAGCAAGGTCATTCCAATCTCTGATGTTGACACTCTCCAACTGATAATACCACTCTAGCTGAGCTCCAGATAAACTCTCTTGAAAGAAATGGATCCATAACTTTTTATCAGCAGTGTGGGGTTGAATTCTTCTGACATAAGACCTCAGATGCAACTTGGGACAAGAGACCCCATCATAGACAACAAATGTAGGAACTTTGAACCCAATGGGTATGACCACCCCAGATATCAAGCTCAAATCCTCAAAATCCAGCCCAGATGATTTCTGTAATTCCATAGCATCCATTCTATCCACCAGCATCTTGAATTTGTCTTCGTTAGGCTCATGGTAGTAGTTAGCCTCAGAATCAGAGTCCCCCATAGTGTTGTGGAGACTGCCTCTCTCCTGCTCAGATTCTTCAGATTCATAGTCTTCAACCTGTTCCTTGGTCTTGTCAGGACCTTTGAACCTTCTTCCCATGTTGAGCAACCCAACAGACTTTCTAGCCTTCTTAGTCTTCTTGGTCAGCAGTGTCTTCAATTCATCCTGCCCCTTGGATAGGTTCAGGATCAGTTCTTGGAACTGTGCATTCTGTGCCCGGAGATCCTTAACTGATTGTTCAAGAGCCATTGCTGAAATAAACAGCGAGAAGATGAGAAACCTGTGCACAATTATAAACCTGTAATGCAATGATATGGGAATGCATATGCAATGTTTTCAAGGACCGCAGGATTTAAATTTGCTTAAACAAACAAGAAAGTAACTTTTTATTAGTAATAACTTGTTTTGCCTTTTAGGCTTACAAAAAATGAAAACGAAATAAGTACAAAAGATGGGGTTTTAAGTCTCCCATGGACGTTTCCTCTTTGTGTTGAGGTATGAGTTGAGGTTTCGTTCCTCATGAAGTAGCTTTGTTAGCTCTAGGATCCTTGCTTGGCTTGCTTTGTAATGAGCCTCGAAAGTATCCCTTTGCTCTTTCAGTTGGATCCATGATCTCTGCAAGTCTTCCATATCAGTAGGCACGTCTGGGTGAAGGATGGTATAAACTGTGTCTCCTTCAGCAACAGGTTCCATGGTAACTGGTAGGATGGCAGGATATGGCATCATGAGTGTCTGAGCACGAAATCGTACCCATCTGAGATAAGCCTCCATAGGAATGGTGTACTTAGGCTCCAGTGTCTTGCTGTCAATCCTGTTTACCTTTCCCCAAGCTCGTATGAATCTCTGACGGTAACCCTGAAGATCGTTGTCGTAGTCAAACACAATGCCCTGAATCAACATGTCATGTGGACCATCGCTCCGGGCGTAACCAAACTGTCGTAAAGCTAGAGATGGGTTGTAGGTGATGCCTCCTCTTATGCCTAGAAGTGGCACATTAGGAAACTCCCCACAACGGTCAATGATGGTGACATTCTCCATAGATCTGGAGCACCAATGGATGTCTGAGTGAGAAAGTGACATGATCCTCTTGGACCATCTGAACCCTTGCTCATTCTTCATTACTGAGCGAGGAAGGTGAGAAATAAACCACCTAGAAAGTAAAGGTATGCAGCACATCAAAGTTCCTCTTGCCCTTGTAGTACGGGTGTGAAGAGAATGTAGGATGTCTCCAAGTAAGGTAGGCACTGGATTGTGACTCAGGAATATGTTGATGGCATGAACGTCTATGAACTGATCAGGATTGGGGAACAACACTAAGCCATAAATCAATAAGGCTAAGATCTCCTCAAAAGCCTCGTAGCTCATAGCCTTCAAGAACATTTGAGCTTTATCCACTAATACCTTGGCAAGAATACCTTTAACTCCACTTCTCGTCTCTAGAACAATGTCAGACTTCTTCAGATGTAGAGCTGCAGCAATAACTTCTGGTTTAAGCTCCTTCTCTAAGCCTGTGAATGGCTTCTGATCAAGAACAGGTATACCCAGAAGTTTAGAGAACTCCTCCATGGTTGGAACCAGCTGATAATCAGGAAATGTAAAGCAATGGTGCTTAGGGTCAAAGAACTGAAACAGCACACTCATCATGTCTTCACTGAACCCTGAAGTAACTAGATCCAATAAGTGACCATGTCTCTTGTTGAACTGGGAATGATCAGGCACTAGGGAAACCAACTCCTTGAGCTTAGCAGGTATCCCTACAAAGTTGATCCTGATGGTGTTTCTACGAGCAGAAGCCATGACCTGCAACAAAGAACAAAGATAAATCCTTTGGTCCTTGAAATGGTTAGGGAAAATGATATGCTTATGATGCATGATGATGTCATGATGTCATGCTCAATCACAAACATGTGGCACACACAAACAAGTCACACCATAGCCCTAGGTTTAAAGGCTTGCATGAGGTTCAAAGGCGAGTACCCTCCCCTGAAGTTAGATGGTTCATCCTGTCCTACAAAAGTAACCAGGTTCTAAGGGATCTCAATATCATTGATCCTTCACAAGGGTGGTTGTTCAGAAGGCAACTTACTTGCCAACCAAAACCCTCCAAGTTTAAGATCTCAATGAGCGTAGTATCGAGTGTCAACCAACTTCAGTCTGCACCCAAAGCCGGTTACCTCACTACTTTCTAAAGGCCAAGATGAGTTAACTAGGGTTCTAAAAGTCAGTTAGTGCATTGACAACATATGGCAGCCTCAATATTATCCTCAACTTGACTTAAGGAATATAAGCACCAACCAAGAAGTCGCACTAACTATGGCCACCAGATCAACCGTATCGATATACGTCGTACAGTTTCCTTGGTCTATTGCCATTTACCTAAGGTATACTAGATCCGGGTTAGGACCTTTCACACATAAGAGCACCCCAACAATATAATAATAAAGCAAACAAGGCAAACAATTTAAAGTGATCTTAATTCCTAAGGGTACCCCTCTTAAATAGATCCCCAGCAGAGTCGCCAGTTCTGTAACCCGGTGAACTGACTTTAAACAATGTTGCGGATAGCAAGAGTCGCCACCGACTTTTATTTTATCCATAAGGAAAGGTTATAAAAGAACAGGAAAGACCTTAGAGAATATTTTGGGTCCGGGGGGTAGGTTATGAAAAGGGAAGGTGTTAGCACCCTTTTCATCCATGGTTATCCATGGGCTCTTAGGTACTTAAGCTCACTTTTGAATTGTTTTGAAAGTGTAGTGTGTGAATAGAAAATTTTCAGAATAGTTAATAAATAATCCATGTAAGGATGTGTTAAGAACTTGTTTGAAAACTTATTGAAAATTTGTTTAAGTGTGAAACAGTTTTGAAGTGAGCAAGCACCTAGGAGTAACCTACCCTAATGTTTAAAGGTCTTTCTTATTCTTTATTCTTTCCTTTAGTAAGACTATCCCTACTATAATGGAGTAGGTAGTCCTTACTTTGGATGTTAAGGGACATGTGAGGGACAATTTGACTTTGAAGGCCATTGTGGGATGTAATAAGCACATATAAGGGACCATCATCATTTTTCGAAAGGGACTCGATTCGTAAAGGCAACCATAAGGGACTTTGATGATTTTTTTATTTGAGGGACTTGCTTTATACACCCCACTTAACCATTATTCGTAGGCAACTTGAGGGATATCCTTAGGAAGTGAGACGGCGATTAAAATCGACTTACGTGTGTGACGTGTTTATTTTAATTATCTTTATTTAAAAGTGATCTAAATTTATTTTAATATTACATACATGTTATTACACTCCCTAATTACTAACCATAATAATAATTAAATAATTAAACAACTTTACATCCAAGAAACAATTACAAAATAATAAGCAAAATAATTAAATAGCAAAGATAAATAAAATATAAATAAGCAATAATAAATAATAAAGGGGGTTAATTCTAAGTTTACTCGGCAAGACATCGCATCTTGTGCCTACGTATCCTTACGGGAGCGGAATCAGAGTAATCGTAGTTCCCCTCAATAGGGAGGTTAGAGATCTCTTGACAGTGGTCAAGGTCTCAAGGGGAATAAACGCGCCTTAAGGACACGCTTACGCGGAGTGTAGGAACTCCAAATTTCTACGTTGAAATGTTAAGTTGTAATTAGGGTTAAATTAGGGATTCCACGGCGGGAAACCCTAAAATGAGCGCGGCGGCTCTTTGACCTAATGCTAAGGGTAAAATTGTAATTTTGCCTGCGGCGAGGCATTTGTGAAAATTAGGGTTTGGAATTAATTAAGTTACTAATTATTAAGCTGATTATTCTTAAGGAGATCCTATTAAGTAAATAAAGTCATATTACATGAAAAAAAGTTTTTATTAAATAAAGAAAGGTTCTATTATTGTAGGTGGGAAAAAGTTATTTTATATAAAATATAAAAATGTTTTTTTTAGAATATGAACAATTATTATAAAAAAGATTAAGTTGATGACATTAAAATTAATAAATTAGGTTAAACAGCAAATTAAAAAAATAAAAAAAAAGGTTAATTCACATGCTAATTAAATAGAGAAAAAGATTAGTTACACAAAACGGATTATTAGGTTAATAAGAACGGTTGATTTAGGCAAATGACTAGGTCAATGGTTTAATTAGTTAAAAAAAAAAGTGATTAGGTTCATGATATATTAGTTAAAGGGCAGATTAAATGTTAATTAGTATTTAAATGGCAGATTAAAGGATTATGTGTGTGTGTTAAGTGTTGTGTGTGATACGTGTACATCACTTAAACAAGATTACAGAAGAACAAAACGAAATGAATAAGGAACCCTAGATCCCTTCTCATCGTCGACGGCGTCCCCCCCCCCCCCCCCCCGTCTCTCCTTCCAGTATTTCTCTCCGGTTTCGACTCAAAATCACCTGATTCTTGTACCTGAAATGAAGAATGGAAGCATTAATTGTTCATGATTTTAAATATGAGTAGAGGTTTTACCGAAATCTGGCGAATCGATGATGATTGGTGCGATGAAGTGGTAATGGCTTGTGCGATTTCCGGCGTCGGTGAGGTTCGTAGTGGCCGAAGGTGGTATCGCCGCTTGAGATAAGTTCTTTTTTTTTTCGATTCTTCCACTCTGAGAATTAGGGTTTTTTTTTTAATCCCCCCTCTTTCACTTCTTAGGTCTCTTTTTATAGGTTTCAGAATGAGATGTTTTGATTGAAGTTTGATTGCTGCTTTGAATGCTGATTGGATTTTCCATTTTTGGGATAAATAGATTTGAAATATTTCCTTTCTTGCTCGATTGGATTCAATGTTGTTGATGAGAATCAATATTTGCGTGATTTGAGTTGAAGGATCTGTTAAATATTTATTTGTCTAGGTTCAATGTCCTGAGAATTTGATGGGATCTTTTTCGAATCTTTTCTTCTCACACGGGTATATTCCTCTGAGGGTTACTAACTCTGATTTGTGTTTTGGGCAGGTGCAAATAGCAGATGATTTGGGCCAAAGTGAAACTAGCAGCCCAGAGTTTGGTTCATGGGGAATTCACCGGATTTGAGGATTAGGGTAATGTTCTTTGGAGACCTGCACTCGTTCCTGCTCTGAGACTAAACTCTTCTCTTCTGACGACTCAAAGTTGTCCATACCGACTGGGGTTTTGTAGATACCACTCGTGGATTTAGGAGTCTGTAGGTTCCTGCATCGACCTGTACGTCCTGGGTGTGAATAACTAACATCGGGTTGGTTAATCTCGTTTGGTAAGAAAGGACAACACCCTGCTTCACTCCTTGGATTTCCTTGAGCATATTTGATGATGATGTGTTGGTTATGCAGGTTATAGGCTGGTGTAAGATGCCTCTTCATCATTTGTCCTCGTTGCTGATATTGTTGCTCGTATTGTTGGTTCTGCAGCATCTGATGTTCCTGGTGTTCCAGTTGGGGGCTAAAGCGTAGTGGAACCTGACTGATGGGTATTTTAGGTTTGTCTAGATCACACTCACCCCACCTTGTGATGATAATGAATTGATGATGGTTTGCTGATGAGTATTAACATTGTTCTTGCAGGGAGCTCAAAAGGGGACCTGTTGCAGGGAGTTTGCAGAATTTCCTTGCCTAGCATCTACACTTTTATTTGGTTGAATTTTACTCAATATGATTTGTTGTGTTGTTGCTAAACCACTCGTAGAATTATGTTGCAAGCCCGCAACCTTATTCTGCCGTAGCTGCCGCAGAACCTGGTAAGTTGGTGGCTGTAACTGAGTGATCACTTGATTTTCATGAGACTGCACCGAAGGGTCTTGGGATTATGACCACGTTGCTGAAGACATACGAGTTGGGGGAGCTGTCTAGGTTGCACGGGCAAGATGGGTTTCCTAGGCCTAAATGAACTTATGAGGTTTACACTCTGCTTCCTATGCTCCCAATTTTCCTTGAGACTAGGCATAATGACGCGCTTAGGAATCGGTAGGAACATTATCATGCGTTCTGGAATTATTCTGTATTGCTTCAACCTTTCCACCTGATCTGACTTGGGTTGTTGAGGGAGTAGAATCATACTGCTGCTAATTCCCCATTAGGTGAGCCTGTCCTAATGTTTTCTTGAAAGAGACTGATAGAAGTTACTTGTCTGGTTGTGTTTTCATTTTATGTATATCTTATGCTTTCTGAACATTTTCCTTATGTGTAATTCACTCTCTATAGTCTGAGGTTGGACTAATTGATTATTGTGCAGGTAGCAAAGTCCGGGGACTAACAGGGCCTATGCAGAGACCTTGATTTGATGGGGCTTTTCCAAGCAAATTATGTGCAGAAGGTTGTTTTAGTGAGTAATATTATCGACATTCTCGTCAAGTTCGTCACTTATTGCTATACTCCTGGCTTCTGAACTAGACTCAAATGGTAACAGCAGAGTTCTGTTCCCAATGGCCTGTTGATGTCCATGTTGTTATTGCAGGTAACGGAGGTTGAGTTATGGACTTCAAAGTATTTGTGAGATACACGGCACGAGAAATTCTGTGAACTTTCCTTGATAATTCTCGTTGTCCAATTAACGAGTTTGCTGTAGAGCTTGAGATTGTAACCTCCACATAAATATAAGACACTGTTACTCTTTTTATAATCCATTGTATACTTTTATAATCCACTGTTGCTTAATGTGAATGAATTCGAATATTTTGATGCTCACCAAGTCGTGCCACAAAAATCAAACAGTTAAACCAAAATGAATTACTTAAAGAACGGTAACTGTTATGATGGAGGGCCACAATTGGGGAAGTTTAAATGACTTTATGCGACTAAACCAAATTTGAACTTCAAAGTTTACTCCTACAGCCACTTTATCAATTTGAATCTCAACCTTCGATTTTAACACGAGCTTGTGCTGCGGTCTAATCAAGAAATTGGCCCTTATGAGGTTTCAAAACGCGCGGTCTATGTCTCCATTTCCAAAACATGTGACAACTTCCATTTCCAAAACATGTGACAACTTAATAATAAGAACTAATCAAAGGATGGAAAGTGATGAGCTCCCCCATGGTAGAATAAAGTCCACATCAATCTAGACTGCCTTCGATCATCATAAGCATAATCCTGAATTAGAATTAAATAGTCATGTTGCAAGTGTCATCTCCCTCTTACCACACCTGCACGAGCTGGTTAGCCAATAGTAAACATACATAACATCATAACGGTAACGTGCAAAAGGATAACAAAGAACATGCACTAAGACGCGGGATCTTATGGTCAAAAATTGGGGTTATCATTAATTCATCACACATATATACATCATTTACATTTTTGTGAACCTTGTGAACCTTCTTAGAACACAAAGTCTTGTATTGTGAGGGCAAATTTTGGGGTGCAACAGAGCTGCCAGAAGAAGATGAAGCTTCAGCTTCAGGAGAATATCCCAATCCAAACTTATCCTGCTTGATTGGTATATCCAAGACATGCCCCCAGCCTGGGGTGGAACCGGCTTCGACAGCAGCCCGAGCTTCCTTAAACGAGGAGAGATTCATCTCCTGCCTCTCTGCGACGACAGGAGCTACCTCCTTCACCTTGACGGTTTCAAATGCTTGGCAGAGCGTTTCATGGATCTCGCCATCCATTTCAACATATTTAAAGGACGACAGGTGGCTCACCATGATGTCCTCCTCACCACAGACGGTTACTATGCTGCCCCCGACAGCATATTTAAGCTTCTGATGCAGCGTGGACGTCACGGCACCAGCAGCATGGATCCATGGCCGACCTAAGAGGCAACTGTAGGCGGGCATGATATCCATGATATAGAAAACCGTATTAAACGTCTCTGGACCAACTTGAATTGGCAGGGTCAACTCTCCGAAGACGTGGCGCTTGGTTCCGTCAAAGGCTTTCACTACCAGATCACTGGGCGTGCACAGCAATCCACGGGTATCCAACTTCATCAGTGCCTTCTTCGGAAGCACATTAAGCGAGGAACCCGTATCCACCAGGACATGTGACATAATCGTGCCTCTGCACTCTATTGAGACGTGCAAGGCGCTGTTGTGATCTCTTCCTTTAGGAGTCAGCTCTAAATCTGTAAATCCCAGCCCATTACCAGCATTAACATGGGCTACCACCTCCTCGAGCTGATTTACTGATATCTCCTGCGGCACGTATGCAGCATTCAATACCTTCAGTAACGCGTTGCAGTGCGCTTCAGAACACAGCAACAAGTTAAGAATCGAGATCTTTGACGGAGTCTGATGAAGATGATCTACAATTTTGTAGTCACTCTTCTTGATTAGTCGCATGAACTCTTCAGCATCTTTAACTAGCAAATCTTTTTCTGCCCCAGAAGGGACTTCCTCAACAACTTTACCTTTACCCTTATCCACAGCGTCAGCCCGGACCACTTTCTCCGCTGCAACCTCTGCTGGCGCAAACACTCTACCGCTTCTAGTGATACCGCCGACTTCGGTAAGATTCTGCACAGTCGATCCGAACGGCTCTAGCTCTATCTTCTGACCATTGCAGTAAACTTCGGCGCCATAATGCCATGGAACAACATTAGTACTCTCGAACGGGATCGGTCCGGCTCTGGTGATAGTGATTGTAGGCGGACGGGGCGCAGAAATGGTAATAGGGTGACGAGGAATAGTAATGGTAGCGACTTCGTCTGCCTGCTTCAGTACGACTTCCCCTGATGCACTCTCAACGCTCCGGCTGAACTGTAAAATACCCTCAGACATCAGACTTTGGATACCTTCGATCAGCTGCTCACACCCGTCAGGAAGTGTAGCACAAGCCATACATAACTCTCCACATCCAGGAAAGAAGCCCTTCTTCAGCAACTTAGCCTTGACAAAACCCAGCGGCGTCTTCAAATCTTTGACATCAGTCAGCAAGTCCGCACTCTCCTCAGTGATAACAACATTCACTCCGCCCCCCTTATGATGAGGCATCGGGTTTTTGGTGACGTTGGGCACGTTGTCAGAAAAGTTGATAACCTTGGCGTCCACCAAGTCCTGGACTCTGTGCTTAAAAGCCTTACAATTCTCAATCGTATGGCCTGGTGCCCCAGTATGGAATTCACAAGTAGCATTGGCGTCATACCCCAGTGGTGGTGCCCCTGTTAAGGGAGCCAACGTCCTCTTTTGAACTAGCTGAAGCTGCAGCAAAGTTTGCAGAAGCTGCGCATATGACATAGGTGGAGTTTCAAAATGACGGTTTGTCAGGGGAACCCGATTCTGATATCTTTTATACCCCTGCTGATTCTGCTGCTGGGGCTGCTGCTGTTGCTGCTGCGGGGCAGCTGGGATATTTATGCTAGCAATCTGAGGCTGAGGGCCCTTGCCCTTTCTCCGAGCATTAGTGACAGCACTGGCATCTCCCTCTCGACGCTTGCCAGCGTAAGGCTTCTTGCTACTTCCTCCAGCTGAGGACGATTCGCCCTGAATTTTTTCGATCTTTATACCGTTCTCAACATGCTCGCCCAAAGTGATGAGAGCCGAGAATGTTCCAGACATGCCACTGACCAGCTTTTCATAGTAGATTCCAGGGAGGGTAGCCACGAACATTTGCACTAGCTCACGCTCAACCATCGGCGGTTGAACCCGAGCAGCCAATTCACGCCACCGCTGGGCGTACTCTTTAAAGCTTTCATTGTTCCGCTGTGAGAGATTCTGAAGCTGAACTCGGTTGGGAGCCAAGTCGCTATTGTATTGATAGTGGAGGACGAACGCTTCTGCAAGATCTTTCCAGGTGCGCACAGTAGCGGGCTCCAAACCCATATACCATTCGAGCGATGGACCAGAAAGACTATCCTGAAAGAAGTGCATCAGCAACTTCTCATCGTCAGAATAGGCGGACATCTTTCTATAATAAGATCGGAGGTGAACACGGGGGCAAGTAGTACCCTTATACTTCTCGAAGGTAGGCACCTTGAATTTGTGAGGTACTTTAAAGTCAGCAATCAACCCGAGCTTGGACATGTCAACGCCCAATGTGTTCTGATTTTCTATGTCTCTCATCTTCTCTTCCAGCGCCTTGAACCTGAGTCGAGCTTCAGCATTCAACTCTGCTTCTACACCTCTCTGAGAGAATACGTCATCCTGATGGTCCTCCAGCCACGGTTGAGGCACCAACAGATTTCCTGTACCAGCATTGCCGTTGACCGGCCCTATGTTAACATTGGCTCCCAAACTACCATTGCCGACGCCTGCCGCGTTGAGTCCGAAATTAGTCATCAGATTGTCGTTAGCACTGCCGTTGCCCCCGGCAACAGGAACAACGTTCTGTGGAGCATCCACTGAAGGAGGAGTAGGCACGACCCCTCCATGAAGTATGCCATTACTGTCAACCCTGGAGATCAGAGGTTGAACCAGAGTACGAAGCTGGTCTTGACCATTCGCGACCACCTGCATCAGCTCCATAAAACGATCCATCCGTTCCCGGAGCTCTTGAACATCTGACTGCACCTGGTCCATTATCCTTGTCTGATTAGCGCGAGTTGAATAGCGGTGGATGAGTCTTTGATCAATCCTGGAGACCGGAGACAACTCGGAACCTGAAAAACCTGTTAACAATAAAGGTTAGGAAAAGCAATAAGATATACACCATGCAAATATGCTTCATGCAGATGCATGCGTGTGTCTGTGTGCGTGGGAGATTTTCCCCCGATCCTAGTGCCTTAGTGCCAGTGCCGATAATAATAATAATAAGAAGAAATCCGAGCCCAATAGTGGAAACATCAATCTCATATATATATGGAAAGGCCTGTCAAGGCGGTACACAATATCAGCGAGTACAGATCAACAGCATGACCTCAGCCAACAAGTCTGGTGATGGTCAGCATACATCAAAGATCAAAATCAACAGGGATATAACTAGTCAAGTACGGCCACGGGCGCGATACTCTGCTAATAACTCCTTTGTCTCTGAATGATCTGGCGAAGTGAGCAACCCCTCTACGAGTAGTTCCCTCTGCCTGATAGTATGCTGAAGCCCCTGAACTGAACTCTCCCAAGCTCCTTCGCCAAAGCAATCCTCCAGCTTCCGCTTCTTAGACTCAAACATCAGCTTATGCTCCTTCAGGCTAGAAATAGCTTTGTTGAGACGGGCTTCAGCGGAGTACCTGCGGGCGGTCTCTTCATCAAACCTCCGCTCACTGTCCTTTACTTCGGCTTCTAGCTTAGCAATCTGCATCATCAGCTTGTCTTCTCGCTCCTTCCTGGTGGCCATGGAAGTCTTCCAATGCTGGTCGAACTTAGATATTCTCCGATATGCTTCCTCCAAATGCTGCTTCTTCGTAGCTAGCACATCATTAGCAGCTCTGAAGTCTTGACCTAAGCGTTCCCGATCAGCAATCTGCTTTGCCAAGTCTGCACCCAGTTGGTTCACCGACTCTGTTTGCTTTTTGAGAGCATGCACGGCTTCGTTCCTCTCACTTCGAAGCTGAGCTAACTCCTTCTCTAATTCTGCATTTGCCCTCTTCAGTTCCTCACACTCGGCCAATACCTGGTTGTGTTGATGAATGGACACAGCGGTGGGCTCTTCAACTGGTGGAGGACTCTCTGGTCTGACATGAGGGAATGGCATCCCTATGGCGCTGGCTCTGGCTCTGATCCAATCGGAATAAGGAGGGTAGGCTTGGCTGTTGCTCTTCCCCAACAAAGGCTTTCCTCTCGTGCTGATATTGTTCCACGCGTACTGGAGCTTGGACAACAAATCCCCCTCTAGAATACCCGTGAGGTACAGAGATTCCCGTACCTCTTCTTCCTTCGGTGGAGTCCTCAAAGCATATGCAAACTGACGAACTAGCAATGATGGATTGTAGTTGATGCAACCCTTCCTACCTATCAGAGGTACGTTAGGAAACCCACTACAACTGGAGATCACCTCGGTGCCTAACCTGTCTCTGTCAACGAACCAATCAATGTCTTCTGCCGACAAACTCATCAGACGCTCAGGCCACTCAGTTGTGGCTGTTGACAAGACAGAAGAAGCCTTCTTGGGCAAATGACTATCAAACCACCTGTACAACAACGGTACGCAGCATGAGACATTCTTCCCTCTCCGGTTCTCATTCTTGTAATGCACTGAATGGTAGACGTCTCCGATCAGAGTAGGGACTGGATTCCCTGAGGCAAAGATATGGAATGCATCAAAGTCTACGAAATCAGGCATGCTGGGAAATAGGATAATGCCATATATGCATAAAGAAAGGATGGCGTTGAAGGCGTCCCAACATTTGTCCTTAGCACACTGCTGAGCCTTAGCTATCAGAAACTACAGAGAGAACCCTGGGACCTTGTTCCAACTCGTCACCACTAACTCAGAAGCGCTCAAATGGAGTGAGGAAGCCAAACCAACCAGATCAGGCTCAGCATCCATGTGGACAAAAGGCATCTGCCTTTTGATAGGCACACCCAGCATATCAGCATACTCTTCCAATGTCGGCGCGAGAATGAAGTCATGAAAGGTGAAACACCTCAAGGGAGGGTCATAAAACTGCAGAAGAGCATGTAACCCATTCAACTCGGACGTAGAAGGTTTGTAAACCAGGCTAAGCAACCTGCCATAAGACTTCCTGAACCTATCCTTCACAGGATCCCCTGCCAGGGCTATCAAACCGGTCAGCTTCGACACATCGGGGGTCGGGAACTTGTATGCAACAGTCTTCCTGAGAGAAGCCATAATAACAGCAGAAGACGAGAAATCCGGGATCGGGGAAACGGTACCTGCAACACAGACACACGTTAATGGAATGCAGATGAATGCGCAAACTAATGCAAAATGCAGGTATGCAATAATATATCCAGGTGGCTGCTGTGGAGATTCGGTATCAACAGTCACTGATGAGAGGGAAACCCCGGTGTAAGACCACTAATCGGATCTGCTGAGAATAACCATCTGATAGGACCGAAATCAAGATTCTGTTCTGACAAGAGTAAGTGACTGATAATAAGGACCCCGGGTGCAAGATCAAGGAACATCTGTTGAAGTCTTCAGACCCCAAATCAAAATCGGCCCTATCAAGAACAAACACACAGCTGCTGATGAGATCTTCAGACCTCAATCAAAATCTGCTCCATCCAGAACAAACCACTGATGATGATACACTGATCAAAGCCCGCTCTATCAAGAACAGACAAACACCCGACGGTAAGATCCTCTGATCAAAACCCTTGCTCTATCAAGAACATGTCTACAACTGCGAACCCAACATAACAGATTCACTGTCAAGAAAACCAGGTAGTCTGAAGGTCTAAGTTCCCTGCAATAAACCCAGTCCCACTCACAGGTATGGACCTAGACTGACTCAAGGTACGGCATCCTATGCGTTCATCAGCGTCACAGACTTTCAGAACTGATGATACGATTCCCAGAAGGAGTGGCATCGTCAAGTCCTGAAGAGGCCTCACTTAGCTGAATCACAAATGATCGGTCCCCAGAGTCGACAATCCACCAAACCAGCAACCGTCTCAACCCACAGGGTTGAAAGTGAAGCCAACCGGATGAACCTCGTCTGAGCGTGGATTTCATGAGACACTAGTGCATGCAAAGCAAGCACGCGCCCACTAATTTCCACTCTAAGTCTATGGTGCACTCAAGCCTGGGTCTGGCTTCTCACTCAATCAGAACTCCCATCCCACAACAGCACAAATAATCATATTTTACTGAATATAAAATGCGGGAAATAAAGTGCGAGAAGTAAAAAATGCGATAAATAAACGCAACCCAACAGGTAAACACACAAACGGTAGGATTGACTCGCGCAGGGAACCGTTGGAGTCCCCAGCAGAGTCGCCAGCTGTCGCTTGCGCGAAAATAAGGTGTCGGCATGACAGAAGAGTCGCCACCTTTCGTTATTTATCCCTCGGAGCGGGAAAGGAAACGATCAGAAAAACCTGACGAAAAAGGGTAAGCCAAGGTCGTCGCAACCATTGTCTGGGTTCGGGAGTCGGTTACGCAAGGGAAAGGTATTAGCACCCCTCACGTCCGTCGTACTCGACGGGATCCTCGCTTGTTTGTTTACTTGGACGGGTTGGTTTTAATCTATCTACCTATCAAGGCTGGCTGAAAAAGAAAAGAAAAATGACTCGGCAAAGCGTCGCGCTTTATGCCTACGTATTCTCATCAGAGAATGAGAAATCAGAGTCAACGTAGTTCGGCCTACGAAGGACTACGGGAGAAGGTTGCTCGCTAGGATATCGTATCCTATGCCTACGTACTTTCATCTGGTATGAAAGATCAGAGCAAACGTAGTTCGGGAAACTACGGGTTATTTCCTAAAAGAAGTGTTTTTTATTGTGTTTGCGATTTCAACCGCACTAGAGACTATGACCTGAGAGGGAATGCTTCCTTTCTCAGATAGCTTAAGGCTCGTAATGTATGAAAGAAATCATTCATGATTACTGTATTTTAAACTGTTTTGAGATGAGAAGAGAACAGGCCCAACTAGGAGGGAGACTATCAAGTCCTACTATTATCATGCCATGGATTCATCCTATGGTTGAGGTTTGAACAGGGAACTCCTAGAAGTTGTCATGCATAGGTTTCAACCTAAAAGTCTATCATCAAATCCTCATCAGAGGAAATGAGAGTCCTAAGGGATCATGTCAATGATACACCAGAACAGACAAAGCATCAGCTTTAACAGTAAAATGCATGCGATGCAAGTGAGGGAGGAAATGTGTATGGGGCTTCAGCCTCCACAAGCTCGTCTCAACCTCAAGCCAGTCATGAAATAACAGTAATCATACTGAAAAATAGACAACATGCTATCAAGCAAAAACAGTAAACTGTAATCATACAGACAGAAAATGAAATCATGCTATCAAGCAAAATAAACACATGGGCAAGGGAGCTGGGCTCTACCGAATACCCGCAAGCAAAGCCAAGCAATAACAATACAATCAGATGCACTCATGCTCTTAGACTGAACTTATTCTAAATGGGCTTAGTCTAATGCAGCAGACAAATCAGACAAAACACACAATACATCAAAGAAAACAGAAGAAAGCCTCAGCTCCTCCAGCAGCAACCCAGTCTTCAGACTTCAGAGATCACTTGCTTTCCAAGTATCAACCCTACAACATGAGTATCAACTCATCTTCTCCCTTGAGCTTCAGCTCCTTTGATCAGCTCTACCTTCAGGCTTCACTATCTCCAGGGATCTTCAAGCATCCACTTGATCTTCACAAAGTCTTCAGACTTCAATAATCTTCAAGGAATCATCCTCTTCAAAGCTTCAGCTCCTATCTTCAATGGCTCAAATGCTCCAGCAAACAAGATTCAGTCAACAAGATGAGGTGAGGATGTTACAGTACTCACTGACTTCCAAAGGATGCCATTGAGGACTTAACATCAAAGGAAAGGCTCTCTCAAAGTTCTACCTTATAGGGCAAGGTCACTAATCCCTCCAAAGGAGAGAGGTGAATACCCTTAAGGGACTCTGTGTCATAGAGAAGAAAGGAGGTGGACAAAACACTCCTTGTTTATTGAATGAAATCATTCTATCTAATGCTCTACCTATGCACTTATGATCCTATAAACAAGCAACAAAAGCTATCTAAACTCCTCTGCAAGGTCTTCAAAGCTTCCATGATATCCACAAAGTCTTCAACTCAATCTTAAAAGCTCACACACTCAAAAGAGAAGGAAAGAAAACACAACAATACAACTTATGCCTTTAAGCAACACACATACTATCCATACATTCAAAGATCAATGAAAAATACTAAAACACCATACAATATTCTAGAAAACATCTAGGGGATTCTATACATACTTACCCTTAACCCATGTATTCCCCATACACTAATTTGGCCTATAAACCCCAAAAAAAATTTGTTCAAGTCTACCTATACAACCTAAAACCCTAATTAGAGCACCTAAATGTCTAACAATCAAACTACCTCAAATTTAAATCTACAAATCAAGAGATAAATCCTACATGAAACTAGGGTTCAATACCTAACTATGCCAAAAAGAATGGCTCAAAAACCCTAAGGGAAAGTCCTAAAACAAATTGTACAAAATCAAGGGTTAACCAAAATCAATTAAATGTACTATTTACAAGAAAATATGCTAAAAAATATTAAACCAAAAATAAAATGGAATTTTATTTTTTATTAATTTTCTAGACAAAATCATGGTTATGTGAAAAAAAGAAGAAATGAAAAATATTGATTTTTATATTTTTTATGAATTTTATAAAATGCCAAGAATTAAAAGAAATTAAAAAATAAAAGAATAAGAAATAAATGGGAGAGGGGTGAGAAAAGCAAGGCGCCACAGTTATTTCTGATCATTGGGCCAAGTCTGGGGGTGGGAATAGAAGTAAATTGCTGAGCCCAGTTCCACTATTGAACCAAAACGGTGCGTTTGGTTTAGTTATACGCTGCGTTTCGTGCTTCAATCTTCCCTCCGTTTCTGAAATCAAATATTGGCCGTGCGATGGATTGAATTGGTCAATGGCTCTGGACGATCCAACGATGGACCTTCATCGTCCCCAACTGAACCCTAGGGTTTGCAGAAACCCTAACCCCATGCAAGGGTTTTCTTCAAGCTCGTTCTCACTGATTTCTCCATGAATTCACTAGCTTCCAAAAGCAAAGTTGTGCTATGAATCACCAAGAACACGATGCCATCTATAGTTTTCCCTGAAACTCCTTAAATCATCCTAACAGAAAGCTTCATCATCAAGGTTCCATTTCTTTCCTCTGCTATCAAACTTAATGGAACTTCAAACTAATGATCCAGAATTATTCTACACGTTTCCCTAACCATTCTACACCATCTCATATCCATTGATGCACACAAAATTGCTTGTTATTCATTCTGCAAGAAATTGTACCCTGCCTCGAAACCTCATGATCCTCCCCCTAATTCTCAGAAAATGGTCCTCTACCCTAGCTTAACCAGTCTAAACCTATAACTATGGTAGTATGCACATAAATTAGGAGATTCGAGCAAGATTACCAACCTGTCAATCTTTAATGGTGGCTATGGTTTCCCTACAATTCAGTGCCTGAAACCTTCCTTGTTTGATCCTCAAGGGCCAATATGGATTCTGTATGCAGCAAGGTGAATGATCAAAGCTTGAATCTTGTGTTTGATCTCAAAATGCACTTCTTGCAATTTCCTCAAAACAGCTTCAAACTTCCATGGATCTTCTTCTACCTCAGCATGTAATCAATCACAATGATCAGAAGAATATGTTTGTGGTGGAGAAATGAATGGAGATTGAAGAGAATGAAGGTTTGATGTGAAATTGCAAATGGAAGAATCTTCACTTTTCACACTCTAATCTCACCTCTCATCAACAATGATCACCAACCCTGGCCCTATGGTGATTCACCCTTCTTATAACAATCAAGAGAATGATCTAGATCCATCTAGAAACTTGTGGAAAGTGTTAGAAAGTTTTAGAACTTCTCATGGAATGATACATTGAACATCCATTATCTCATGCCTTAGCCTTGCCAAATGGACTTTAAAATCTCCTTACAAGAGATATTGAGAAATAATGAGTGAAAAACAAGCTAAACTTTGCTTTGTGTTGAAATTTCCAAAGGTACCTTATAATGCAAGTAACAATATTACAAAGCATGTCCCATTTTAAAGCCTCAAATGAAAATTCTACTTGAACCATTGTTTTCAAAATGATGTTTGGAGTCAAAATGACATATTGGATGACCCCATTTGGATTTGTACATCTCCCAAACCAAAATTAAATTTCAACTTTTTCAACTTATAAGCCATTTTTAGGTCATTTTCACCCAATCTTGTAACTCCTTGCTACAAGCTCTTTCCATAACTCATGACCACTTTTCTAGACTTAAAATCCCATTTTGAACAACTTTCATGTTTTGAGTTTTTCCATTTGAGGCTTGGAAATAGGAGATATGGCCTTTGCTTAAAATGACCTATAATCACCAAATGACCAAAATACCCCTGTCTTGTTCAAACCATAAGTTGAGTTCTACAAATCCTATCAAGGACTTATAGTACTCTATAGAAAGCTAAGAAGATTCCCTTCAACATTCATGTTGACAAAGAAATCATAGGAATCATCCTCCTAGGGCAAAAGTTGTCTGCAAGTTGGGTGACTTTCAAGGACCCAGATTCACACACCTCAGCTGACCTGTAATTTGTCAAAACCATAACTTGAGCTCTGCAACTCCTATCAAGGACTTCCACCACTCAAATTAAAGCTAAGAACAAGCTCTACAACATTCATGTTGTGGGGAATCTGAGATATCAATCACATCTAGAGCTAAAACTGCCTGGAAGATAGGGATCAAACTAGGGTTTTTCACTGACAATCCTTGGAAACCCTGACTTGAAACTTCTCAAACTCCTCAATCATGATGAGTTGGTCTAGGAATCATCTTTATAACATCTCTATGCATCATTCCATGATCTCATGTCCCTTGGATTAGGTCTCAACCTTCTCCAAATTTTCAGTTATCCTAGGGCTGACCCAGTCAAAACCCTAATTCTACCATTCATGGTTGAATCTTCTGAATTCTTGCTCAATGACCTCTCTGGGCTTCATGATGGCTTTCAAGACATCTCATAGGCTTTCTCAAAACATCAAGTTCATTCTCAAAGTCTCAGAATCATCTGAGGAGCACCCACAACTCTCAGGCTATGAAGCACACAACCCTGGTTTCAACCCACTCCTCTGAGGATCTCTTGAACTTTCTGATGAAGGTATCAACTTTCAAACACTCAATGAATAAATAATTGTTGGTCAAATTTTGGGGTGCAACAAAGAACTACAAAGCTTTTAAGCATAAAGTCCAGGACTTAATCGATTCAAGAGCATTTGAGTTCATGCCGAGCGGTGGTCTTATTTCAGTTACTACAAAAGAGGTGGTTATTCCTGCCTTCTCCCCTGAAGCTGCATCAGGTCAGAAGTATGTCTTACAATCTATGATTTCAGAATCTCCATGCCCACAGCTGTTGCTTGTTCCTAGGCCAAGCCTGAGGATGAAAGTATCTGAACAAGGGAAGTCCCCGATACCTCAGATTCAGTTTCTAGACGTTTCGAGTGTTTGGAGTCAACAGTCATACCGTCATCAGCCGCGTCAGCATGCCAGGCAAAGACCGAAGAAGCCAGAGAGGCATTTCACTCGGTTGCCAATGTCATACAGTCGGATGTTGCCTGATTTGACCAGAGGTGGGTTGATAATGCTGAAGAAGATTAATCTTGAGATTCCTCCGTATCCGCCAGGTTATGATCTCAATGCCCGCTGTGAGTACCATACTGGGGCACAGGGGCACTCGACCAAAGACTGTAAGACACTTAAGAGCAAGGTTCAGACTCTGATTGACTCCGACGTGTTCTCTGTCATGCCTCAAGGAATCTAGATCAACAATCCTCCTTCACCCAGTAATGCGGATTCAACAGCACATGTTATGAAGGGATTCACTAAGGGCAGGGGTTCAGAAGGGTATCAGACTGATTTCAACGAGAAATTATGAAGAGGGTTGGTTCAGTAGCCAATCAAGATTGAAAAAAACCAGTTCCCCGAAGCTGGCAATATTTTTATCATGTCATTTCTTTGCATTTGTAGTTTCTTTTCTGTTTAAGTTTGAACTTATTTGCAAATCCTATCTGTAGAACTTGTTTGTTTTCAATTCATAATGATAATGAATTGAATATGCTTGTTTTGATTAAATCCATTCGTGTCCACTCAAATACTTTTTTATTGATGTCAAATGCTTGTTTAAATGGAATCTGAGGGAGGATGACGAAATTGAAAGACGCAAAGCTTCCGATAGTATGCTTTTGAATAAACCTCTGCTGATGATATACAAGCATTGTTTCAAATCCCTAAACACCGGTGATACAAGGAAGATAATCCCTTGTCAAACCCTTTGAGCCTATTAGTAGGAGTTTCTTTCTGAAAACGAAAAAACCTCGATCTTAACCTGGGGCAGGGTAGGTGTCAGTTAATTCGACCGAACATCCAAATTGCAGAGGGAGTGTTCTCGTTTGAGGATCAATCACGCCTGTAGAGGTCGTACCTAAAAAACCACATTGGTTATCCCTCACCGATCAAGGAGTGAGACGATCATAACCCTTTCAAACGAGTCGGACAAGCCCGTGTCACACGATTTGTTCAAAAAAAAGGAGAGAAAAAAATAAGAAGCCCGCTAAGTCGATAGCTTGAAAACAGGTGGCTTAGGGAAAAATTGGGGCATCCTGTTGGACTTCAGAATCAGAAGACAAACTCAAAAGATCAGTCCAGGCAAAAGTAGGGAAATCGAGAAAATGACGAGGAACAAGTTGTATGACTCCAGGCACCAAAGACGAAAAGCAAGTGACTGTCACCCCGAAAAATTTTGGTTTCCTGAACCATCACTCCTGTCATTCAACCTTTGAGAGGTGAGTACTGGTGTCGAATTAGCTGAATATAGGATTGAAGAACATCAAGGAGAATGGATGGGTTAAACAGAACTTTGATCCTTATAACCTTTCTTTCAAACCGTGAACCTGACCAAGTTACCACCTTTAAAAGACCTAATTGAAGCAAATTTGTTTTGAAAGCATGCTTCGGTAAAAATCACATCGAAACTGACTCCTAAAAGGATTCTTCTTACCTTGTGGGTATTGGTATTGACATTCTGATAAGTGATTCGTTCACTATGTTACAACTTTTTTCCAGTGGACAAACTTGGATTTCAAAACTGTCATATGCATTGCATTAATATTTTCATTTGCAAAAACGAACTGTTTTACTTGCGAGTAAGCACTTGACATCAGGAGAGTTTCTACAAGGCTGAGTTTGATCGAGATAAGATGCAAAGCGCCTGAGAGCTTCGTCGAGCAAGGGCATGCCAAAAGATCATATAAGAGGAGTCAGTCATTCCAAGATTCAGTTAATCTAGGGCAACCAGGTCGAGATTCATCAAATCTCTTAAAGGCCAGTCAAAGACACTGTTTCCTAAGATTCA
Organism: Lathyrus sativus; assembly: GCA_963859935.3. Lineage (NCBI taxonomy): Eukaryota > Viridiplantae > Streptophyta > Magnoliopsida > Fabales > Fabaceae > Lathyrus > Lathyrus sativus. The sequence goes on along the minus strand of OZ012738.1, from coordinate 617,809,672 downwards.
AATAATTTGGGGCAATCAGGTCGATATTCGATAATTCTCTCGAAGTCAGAGGCATTCCTCCAAATCATCCAGTCAGGGGCAAAGTCATTACGAGGCTGGGGCAAACTACCCCAAGAGCACGAAAGCCCTCCTTATCTAGTAGAAAATTAACTTGAAGCACCTCTTCGAGGCTCAAAATGTTGAGGCAGTTCATGTTAAACCATCGGGGCATAGCAATTTCAAGTCTCCTCGTGAGGAAGATTTCTACAGAGATCCCGCAGGTTGGGGCAAAATCGGAAACAAAGGAACTTTTCTTCTCCATATCATTAGAGATTCTCAGAGTTATTCAAGCAGGTTTAGTTAACCTCCAAGTTCAAGACGAATATCGAGAAATCATGTATATCATTCCCTCACCCTCTGATCATAAGCCATGTATCCAGACAGGACATTGCCCAACGTCAGCTGTACCTGACCCTTCACAGAAAGCCTAAAGGCCAATTATACTTGGCACATCCGGTTATCCCCAATGAAGTCGCCCTGCCTCTATCTCCCCAGGGTGATGATGTTATATCAGAAGTATCTCACCGGTGATATTGTAAACTTATCCCTAGTAGGTTGAATTGCACTCATCCCCAGCAGGTTGGAATTTCGTACAGTTAAGGATGTCCTCAGCAGGTCGAGGTTGATATCTCTAGTAGAGTAGGACCATCCCCAGCAAGTAAATGCGGGAGCAATGGACTGAAGAGAGTTGGTTGGTGTTATATGTTATGGTTGACCTCGTGATTGGAAGTTTGGTTTTATCATGAACCTTTAAGGCAAAACAAGAGCTCTATTGTCAAGAGGAAGTCATAGGCAGGTTGAGTCAAGGGTGTCAACCTTGATGTTTCAGCCTTGGTATTCCTGAAGTTGTGTGGATTTAAGATCAATTTCTATTTGTGGACTACACACATATTTAGTTGGTTATCCATGAAGTTCAAGATTATTGAAGTTCAGAGAAGGATTTATTATAAGATTCATTGCTATTTGAGATATTCTCAGATATTTAATGGATTATCCATAATTGATGATCAAGGTGCCTCATCAGTTGTTGCACAAGCATCAGGCCCCTGATTTGCTTTGTCTACTTCAAGGATCTGATGTTCAACAAAATGTTGAGACATTCTATCATCAAATATTGTACAGAAGTCTGCTGAAGGAGATATAGCTGATGATCGTGTTACCATACTCATGTGTGGTAGGATCTGTCATTATTCTAGTAAGTTTCCTGGCAAGAAACTAAGACTAGAATGTAGTGCTGTTGGAAGATGAAGACTGTTTTGGATCAGCTTATTTCTAATCCAGGAGCATTGGAGTGTAGCAGGTGTGTTCTAGTGGAAGCATCTGATCTTTATCTAGAAAGTTTCCTGGCAAGAAACTTGTCTAGAATTTGGTGCTGGTAGTAGCATTGCTTGGGTCAGTTTATTTCTGATCTAAGTGCATAGGATCATGTGACCATGCTCATCTTGGAGGACAAGGATAAGTGGCAGTTATCTCTGACCATCTGAAGAAGTCTCTACTTAAGGAAAGCGGGATTCCTTCTGTAAAGATCTCGTGACTAATCTTCCTTGAAGAATCAAGCCTTGGCACGTTTGGTTTCTCTAAAGAGGAGTCTTCTGGAGCAAATGAATTTCAAAGGTAGCTATTGCAGAATAGAGAGTGTCTACTCAAACCTGATATCAGTAATCAAGTCTGTGTGAATATGGTACTCTTGATGAGGTTCTTCTAAATGGCATAATGAAGGACTAAATTCACCAGCAGGATGTCTTATCAGATGTTGTGACATCAAGAAAACTTCAGGGCCTTAATTGATGTTGTGGCACATCATTATAAGCTAGGTTGATCTTCTCGGGTATGAATGAAATTGATACTATCTCATGCAGGGTGCAGGAACTGTGTGAAGGAGTAGATGTTACAAGTCCAAGTCTTGGTGTATCTAAGTTTCCTTGGAGCAAGTAGAATATCAAATTTACTTGGTGGAAGATTGTCTAGACAGATGCTGAGTAACCAAACAGTGGCATTTGGTTATTTAAGCAGTGAGCCTTTAGAAAACTACTCTTGTGCAGAAGGGTAGTTATTTGAAGACCAAAGAAGGTTTTGGGTCTGTTCATGCTTGGAACTAATTACTCTTGTGTAGAAGGGTAGTTGGTTGAAGACTAAAGGAGAATCTGATTCTATTCATATATTGGAGATTGTGGTAGAAGCCCTAAGTTATGCATGGAAGATTACCCTCTTTTGGAGATGTAGTTGATCAAGCTGGTGGAGCTGTGAAGATCTTCAGGTAGATTACTAGGCAGTAGTAAGTCCAGTTATGGGCATACAAAGAACCATTGGATGTTGTAGGTATCATCTGGTTTGTCTTTCCTTGGAGAAGGACTTGAAGATCTGTTGTGGAACGTGTGATTCACATTCTGACTAAGAAGTACTCTATCTTGTCATACGGGAGAATGATGAGGTAAAGGAACTGTCTTGGAGTACGATGTGAAAGTATTATACAAGACTGGAGTGACTCATTGCATGAAAATCTGGACTATGATAAGTTATATGGAAGTGAATATTCACCGGTTAAACCAGAAGTGTTCTTACTTATCATATGGGAGAATGATGAGGAAAGAATGTCTTGAACTATGGGGTGTCTATCTTGTTATCTAACTCAGGCCAGAAGTCTTGTGGAGAAGTGGTAACTCTAGAAAGAAGTGGAGCTAGTTGGTACCTTCTCACTGTATGAGCATGTAGTTGAACTTGAGATATAATATGGTGATCTTAGAAAAGCTTTTATAGAAGATAGGGGGAGAGCTTTTGTATGATAGGTGTACTAGTTACCTATGGTTCAAGCAGTAAGTTAAGGCGTTCAACAGGTGTGTTGAACAAGGAGTGAGCTCTTGAAGACATGAAGATGAGTCTTATGTTTTCCATTCACATGCTTCTGGAAATAGAGCACTAGTTATCCTTGGTATGGGGAGGTATACTTCTATCTAGGATATGTTGCTGCAATGGTATAGTTGTGTCTCAAGATTCCTTGTGGCTTCAAGCAGTTTGTGACTGTATGCCTCTAGGAGGGTGGAATGTCATACCAGGTGTTGTGACATTGTGTTACTGTTCATGATGAACTTAACAATGTTTTTGGTCTTGGTTCTGTCATTGGGTGTCAATGGATTAAGTCAGGTATTTGGGTCTTTATCCAAGTGTTTTGTCTTGTATGAATGGTGAAGATAAAGATCAAGATATCATCAGCCTTGATCTTGTGCATATGGAAGGACTTTCATCCTGACATCTTGGAGATTACTCCAGCTTTTTCAAGATGAATCTGAGTAATCTTACAGATAGGGGGAGCAATGTTTATGCATGACAGGGGAAGATGTGTACCTGTCTGATGTGTAGCTGCTGATGTGGAGCCTTGTACAAAGTTTACTGATTCTCAGGTGCAGCTTCAGACAATACAAGAACTCAAGATTCAATGACTATGCTCATAGGGTAAATCTGTGTGGAGTTTTTGCAGAGGAGGCTGTTTCTCATCATGATGGATCATGGTGTAAAGTAGTCAGTGTGTTGTTCATATGCATAAGTTGGATAATTAAAAGTTAGTGCTCTGATTTATGTTGAGTTCTGCAGAGGGGTTTAAATCCTTGCCAATGGATTGGTGCTGAAATGGTGCAGTCTTTATTAGAGGTCAAGCATCTTGTACAGTTTGTGTTATGAGCATATGTATGTACATTTACCCCAATTTTTGTCAAGTTTTGACTAAACCAAGGAGGATTAAAGTGTTGTTTCTATGCTATTGCTTGCTGGATGCAACTATTAAGGGGGAGCATGATAGTTTGTGTAAACTACTGTTGTTGCCCTGATAAGTTGTTTGGTTGTTTTAGCCAAAATTTGCCAAAGGGGGAGATTGTTAGTTCCATGATTCTACGATTGTCCATGGTTCTATAATTGGCTAAATTTTGGAAAACATGATTCTGCACTAATGTTAAGCAAGATGCCATAACATCCATATCTACTGTTATGACAGTACTGCTGTCATGTGTTTTGAACAGAATGTCATTACCAATGTCATAACATCGTTGTCTGGTGCAACAGGAGCTAGCAAGAGCTGAAGATAGAAATGTTGTCATGCGTTTTGAATAGGATGTCATTACTAATGTCATGACATCGTTGTCTGGTGCAGCAGGAGCTGAAGACAGAACTGCTGTCATGGATGTCATAATGAACGTCATGACATCCCTGTCTGGTACAACAGGAGCTGCTATCACTTGACAGAAGTGGTTTGGTTTGATGAGATCCTGTTGGATATTTCTCATCAAGTGTGTGCCGGTCAAAGATATCCATAACATGAAAGTGCAGATTTATTTGGTGTTCATAAACAGGATCTCTGAGACTTTTTAGGAAGCTATAATATATTTGTTTCTATTGTTATGAAGAAGATTCTGTAGAAGTGCTCTACAGGGTAAGTTTAGTGAGCTAGAACAAAGAGAATTGGATGTCATGCTGGATGTTATGACATCAAGCGTATGACATCAGGTAGCTGGCAGCAAGCAGGCATGTTAGTTTTCTGTTATATTGCATGAGTTATCTCAGGCTAGATTTCAGGAGACTTATTAGGGATCCCTAGTTATCTCAGGCGAGATTCTAGGTAGTGTTGAGCTTATCATTAAACGTCTATGACCTATTTGATAGCACCTTGAATTATGCAAAGTGGTTTAACTTGGTTAAACCTAATGGTTGTTACTTTTAAACAGCCCAAGCCTAGTCTGCACTACAACTCAAGGAGGAGCAGAAGTAGAGGAAATCAAGCACTCACATCAAGAACAACTTGAGTGTAAAATAAAGGTCTAGGATTTTGAGAGTCCCTTGTGTGTGTCTTTGTAAGTCACCCTTGTATCTTTTGATACATTGTGGTAGACATATTTGTGAGTGAAGAGTGTTGCTCTTCACGTGTGTTTTGTGAGTGAAGAGTGTTGCTCTTCACGTGTGTTTTGTGAGTTAAGAGTGTTGCTCTTCACGTGTGTTTAGGTGTCTTAGGATACTTGTGTGCCAAACAACCGTCTGTTGGATAATTGCATTGGTTTAGTGTGTATGAACTATTGTGTTCATTGTCCTTGATTGAAGCTGTTAAGCAAAATTAAGTATTGACTTTGAAGAGTGTCTTCTTAAGTTTGTCTTTTATATTGAATTGATTATCACTGCGGTGATTGAGGGGGAGTGAGTGGGTATACTCTTGTCTAGTGGTCTCTAGGCAAAAATTGCATTGGGTAGAGATTAAGTGAGGAGTTGTAAACGAGGTAGTTTAGCTCTGAATTGATCCTGCTAATAGTGGATTTCCTTCCTGGCTTGGTAGCCCCCAGAAGTAGGCGAGGTTGCACTGAACTGGGTAAACAATTCATTATGTTATTTATCTTTCAGCATTTACAATTCTGCACAATTTAAATGGTTAGATAAATAGTCTGTCTGTCTGCTGATGTTACAACAGACGTCATGACATTGGTCATGACATTGGAACAATTTAAATAGTCATGTTCTGTCTGGTGATGTTCTGTCCTCGTCCTTGTTGAGCAGAGATCAATGTTCTTGGGACATATGAGATCTGCATACCAGAATTTCAAACACTCTTAAGGATTGGAAGCTAGATTCATCTCATTGTAATCGGACCGGAACAACTCGGCCGGAACCACGGAGAACATCAATCTCTCGCAAGAATCTCAGTGGTTTAGTATCCAATCAATCTTTCTAATACATTTCATGACTAATATGTAGCTCAAGTAATCTAGTAGAAAGAGCTTCAATCCCTGTTATTGCAATATCAAATTGGTTTTGTAGCTATACACTCTTTCTAGAACTGTTATGTAGTTATACACGGCAGTTAACGGGTTTATTATTCTCATTAACTTCGTTGCATGAATCATGGAGTTGCGATAGTTCATCAATCAACTGGTAGCGGTGATAATCAGATTCTGATTGGATGTCCAGTTGTTCAGCTAGCTGCATACTGAATATATTTTGCATCATATGAGCAAGAAAAAATTCTTCTTCATTAAGCCCTCTTATAATATTTTCATGTTGTGTCTTGTGTGCATAAGTGAGCATTTCATTTGCCTTATCACTGCCTGTTCCAACCATGAGTAAGCCCATACTTATTCCAGCAGCTTCACCAGCAACAAAACTATCAGTATAGAGAACATTTTTTATTTCTTCATAAATATCCTCGTCAGCAGTTCCTAGGGATGCCAATCCAAGACCCAGACATGCACCATGTTGAATGACCTCAATAGTAGTACTGTGCAAGCTATCACGGAGAAATTATTTGATACCCTCTCCATGATTGGCATGAATCAGACCAAGGGCATACAGAGCACCACCTTCTGAGTATGGACTACCAACACCACCTGTCCCACCCTGAGGCAAGTAAGGTGCCATCAGTGATCTTCCCTGCTGCAAATGACCTCTATAGATAACACCAAGTCCAGCAGTTGCACTAAATTTGGCCCAATTTGTAGCTCTACTCAACCAATCCAAATTTTCCCACAGGAAAGTATCCACGGTTGTTCCAGCATGCATTATTGCATTGGCATAGATGGTAGCACTGTGGCAGACACTATTTCTCATCTCAAAAGACTGCTTTATGGTCTTCAGAATAAGGAGGTCAAATTTGTTATGACTGTAAAGGAACTGCAGAGTCAGCTGTATTGAAGTTTTCCCAGACAAAATTCCCTTTATTTTGCCTAATCTCTCAGCATACAACTTCTCACTAGGATCCTCAGGCACACTGACGGCAGAAGCCGATTCACCATTGACCATTGGAACATCATCTGCTCCATTCACACCAGCATTCTGGGTAGAATCCGCATCACTGGTGTCACCACCGCAAAAATAACGTGCCGGCAAAACAGAAGAGTCGCCACCTTTCGTTATTTATCCCTCAGAACGGGAAAGGAAACGATCAGAAAAACATGACGAAAAGGTATAAGACAAGGTCATCACAACCAATGTCTGGATTCAGGATTCGATTACGCAAGGGGAAGGTATTAGCACCCCTCACGTCCATCATACTTGATGGGATCCACGCTTGTTGTGTTTATATGATGGGTTGGTTTTATCTATCTACCTATCAAGGCTGGTCTGAAAAGAAAAGAAAAATGACTCGACAAAGCGTCCCGCTTCGTGCCTACATATTCTCATCAGAGAACGAGAAATCAGAGTCAACGTAGTTCGCCTTCCTACGGGTAAACGGATGGGGAAGGTGGCTCGCCAATACGTCAGTATTGTGCCTACGTACTCTCAACAGATATGAGAGATCAGAGCTTACGTAGTTCGGGATAATACAGATTACGGAGATTCAGATTCATCTGTTTTTCGAGTAGGGTTAACAAATACTTCCAGCCGTTTGGTGTATGCAGCTTGCTCGTCAGAGACTCGTGCGTTACCGTTTGCGGTAGAAATGAGAGTTAACGACACTCTTTTCTTCAGAAAAGTTTTCCTTGATTATGGGCCCGCGGGGCAAAAGAGGTTTGAGATTTGTTTTCTGTCTTTTATGGAAGAAGTATTTTTTATGGTTGTCTGTAGTTTGTACAGCACTAGAGACTATGACTTAGGAGCGAATGCGTCGCATATCGTCCAAAGGACATATACTAAACACTCTAGATGATTGAGAGGAGACCGCTCAATTATCATTTCCCAAGTAGCTTAAGGCTCGTAACGCGCTTGCACTAACCTGCCTTTATTACGTTTTTTAATGTTGTTCGAGATGAGAAGAGAACGAACTCTACAGGGAAACTGTCAAGCCCTAATGTTGTCATGCCAAGGATTCATCCTATGGTTGAGGTTTGAAACAGGGAACTCCTAGAAGTTATCATGCATAGGTTTCAACCTAAAGTTCTAATCATCACTTCCTTATCAAAGGAAGTGAGACTCCTAGGGGATCATGTCAATGGGATACAGAAACAGACAAAGCATCAGCTAAACATCATTAAACAAATAAACAGTAAAGATGCAAATGCAATGCAGTAATACAAGCAGAGGGAGACTCACTCAACCTCTCAGCAATCAAGCAAAAAGAACACAGACAAGCAGAGGTAGTCAGACTCAACCTTTAATGCTAACACACAAATAAAAAGAAAAACCACACAAGAAAGGGGAGGATCACCTCAACCCTTAATGCAAACAAGCAGAGGGAGACCTACTCAACCTCTAAGCAGTCATGCTCCTAGCTTAAAATAATCTAAATATGATCCTATTCTAATGCATCAAGCAATTCAAACAAGGGAGAGAAACCAAAATGAGCAACAGGGAAGTCATCCCAGGCTACATCAGGTTGGAGGTCTATCAACACCAGAGTCCATCATGGGCTCAACCTCTTGAGGAATGCACAAAATCCAACCAAAGGAAGGATTAGGCTCTCCCAAGAGGGATCCTATGTCAATAGCACAGAAAAGATTGGGTATTAGTACTAGATATCAATCTAAGGGTAACTGACTATAGTGTATCAACACAAAATGTCCATCTCAAGCTCAAGCTGTTGAGGAATGCACAGAATCCAACCAAGGGAAGGATTAGGCTCTCCCAAGAGGGATCCTAAGAAAAGGACTTGGAGATGGATGACAGTATATAAACCAAGGGAATATACCATACCAAGAATGTAAATCCAAGGCTCAACTTCCTGAGGAATGCACAGAATCCAACCAAAGGAAGGATTAGGCTCTCCCAGGAGGGATCCTCATCAAGACTTTGAAGGGAAAGATAGTACAAACCAAAGGAATATACTATACTGGTGAATGTCAATTCAAGGCTCAACCTCCTGAGGAACGCACAGAGTCCAACCAAAGGAAGGATTAGGCTCTCCCAGGAGGGCTCCTCTTCAAGACTCGGATAAAGAGGGTGGGGCAAAGCCTAAGGAAAAAATCACATAAGGGAAAGAATCATCACCAAAAGCTCTAAAGAAACCTTAAATGTTTTAGCTCTAAAAGAAGTCATCCTAAGGGAACTTAAAGGTATTCTAATGGCTTGAAAATAAACCTATAAGGGTGTCAACCTAGGTACTAAGGGTTAATGGGAATATTGGGTGCTTAAAGTTGGCTAAAAGTTCATTTATTGAGCCAAACTACGAGAAGGTGCAATCATGAACACCTAAACTTTGGTCAGAAAGTAAAATATGGGAAAAATAGGAAATCAGGTCATAAAATCTTGATAAAATTCCTAAAGGATCCTAAATGGGTTAGGAGTCTATGGTTAAAGTTTCAAGTCCAAACTCTAATCCTAAGTATACTAACCAGGCTAAACAAAGATGTATGTTATGGGGGATTCACATGGGGAGGGCCCTAAAAATATGCTTCAAAACCTATTCAAATGCAATCTAAAAATTGCAAGAAAAATACTACACTATTCTACAATGTGTCAACATTCACCATACAAAAAATCAGAGGCTAATATGAATTATTGAAAGAGAAATAAAATCATAAAGCACAACATGTAATTATCCAATCATTAAAAACACATAAAAATGGAAAATATGCAATTAATTGGAAAATGCATGAAAACTGAAATTAAAAGATGTGAAAAAGATCTAGACATCTCAAAGTATCTACAGGATTTATTTCAAGATTTATTGAGAATATTTCATATTTTTTCTAAATTAAATCCAAACAAGTATCCAATTAAAAAACTAAAGAAAAAAAGAAATTAAATGAAACTAGGAGGGAGGTGCAACGAGCAACTACTCTATGCGTTATTCGCTAATGGGACTTGTGCTGGGGGTGCGAACAGCGCTGTGGATCGCTGGGCCCAGTTGAGTTTCAAACTCAGCTCTTTGATTTCAAGGGAACAAGCCAGGGGGTGCTGTTGGTAATATTTTCATGTGTTATACGAATTGGGCCTTGAAACGGGGGGTGGGGATAGCGCACTGATTGAGAGCCCAGCTGAGTTTCCCATGAAACTCAGCGTTTCATTAAATGAGAATGTCAAGGAAAGGGCTGCTCGCGAGAATGCATACTGGCCGTGCGATGCGCCTGCTCAGTCAACGATTCCACGTGATCTAACGGTCTAGAACGCAACTGGCAATTTGAATCTCAAACAGACGTATTTCGCGCGGTGGTTGCAGGGGCGGCCGGAGAGGATCCGGTCATCTTCTCCGGCGGAAGTGAACAGTACCGGAATTCCAAACTCAACGAAACTTCAATTTTTTTATACAGTTTTCTTCGTCTCACTTCCTAGATTCCAAATATCATGCTCTTTTTCATTTTTATCCACTATCTAGAGAGATATTCAAACTACATCATGGGAGGCTCTATCAAAAAGTGTCACGATTGAATACCAAACCTATCTAGAATCCATCTAAGGGTTGTCAAGAACCTAACCGCATATCAAACTAGTTCTAAAACACCATAAATTATGAGTAATCTTGAAGTTTACATACCTCTGAAAACTCTTATGGAACACCTTCAAACAGCCACTAAACCTTCACTTTCTTGGACCAGAATTACTCCATGGATGTTGTAGAAGCTTTATGGATGCTTGATTTTGCCTAAAACTGGTTAATTCCCAAAAAACGAATTTTCACCTTCCACCACTTTTTTCCAACTAATTTTCTGTTATTCTTCCACCAAAAGCAGTTATGGCAGTTGGGAAATGATCATAAGAATATATAGAATGGGCTTGGATACTTTTGAAGCCCAATAGAAGTACTACAACATTTTGAATATACAGCAACACAAAAAAACCGTTGCAAAATCTAAAAAAAATGTTGCCTTTACCTATGAGAACGGTTTTCAGGACGTTCTAAACCAAGGCGTTGTTTTAGCCTTTAGGAGCCGTTGCTGTAATTTTATATAGAGAACGGTTTGGTACAGCAACGACTGGAGGACGTTTTCAAATTTAAACTGTTGCAGTTGTTGTTTATTTGAATACAGTTATTTTATGGAATATAGCAACGGTTCTTAGCCGTAGCCTATTCTAAACCGTTCTAATAGAGTCTTAAGTTCATTTTTTCTTCATAGGTTATAGCAACGCCTTCTTTACTACAGACACACTTTGTAACTGTTGCAAAAAAATTATTTTATTTTATAAACCAAATAAATTTATTTATTTTTTAAAATAAATTTTTATTTTATTTTATAAATCTGATAATAACATCATTCACAATTTTTTTATATAATAATATTCAAATACAAAACATCTTCAAATTGAAAATGATCCAACAAAACATTTAAAAAAAAACATCAATTTATTTTATAAACCTGATCTTGCATATCGTAATGTCAACAAAACATCTTTAAATTACATATCGATCCTAATGTCAATCATCATTCATAGTCAAAATAACATCTTTAATCTATAAAATTAAACTTAAACATCTACATCTCTACATCTACGTTTCTTCATCTTCAAATTCAAAATCTTCATTGATATTATCATTCATGACCTGCAAAATAAAAATAATATAACTTAAATAAGATTATTATTTGAATGATCAAAAATAAAATAATTCACTCCAAGTAAATAATCCACATATATAAAATCCCTTAAAACATAGGAATGTAACAAATCTTACTTGATCATTAGTTGGAGCATGTGTTGATGTAGAAGAACATAAGACACTGTTAGCATCAGTTGCAGGAGTTGATATCAAAGCTGCCAAAGCCTCTATATTCAACTCGGAGGTATTTTGATTCAAAACAGTCTTAAGAAAAACCTGAATTTTCCTATCAGTTTCTTCTTTATCTTGACGATGTTTTTCTTCCATCTCTTGTAACCTGTCATTAAATTGTCTAATCTCAGCAGCATGCTCTCTTTTAATTTTTGAAATTTCTTCGTTTCTTTTCAAGAGAGTCGGTGCTGTGGTTCTTCCGTGGCAACGCAATCTCCCAGGTTTTTGTTTGCCCAATACGCTTTCAAAAGCTTCTGAAGAAGGTTTTCCATGATTTTCAATCAAGTCTTAAAGTTTTATCTAACATACATAATATATAGTAGTAAATAAGAGGCAAGGGACAATTGTCATTTGAACATTACTCATAATATACAAGTCTGTTCCACTCCTAACTAGAACTCCTAACAAAAATAACACTAACAATAATAACTTACAATTGCATGGTTGGTTTCTTGATCCAACTCCTTTCCTTTCCTACTTTGTCGAGTAGCAATGAACATTTCAGCTTGAGTCGGAGGTTCTTTATCTTCATTATTTTCACGCTAAACCAAGTAAAACAATAGTATGAGAGTATTAATAAAATAACACAATTTAATATTCAATTAAAATATAATTTAGAAAAGAATACCATTTTTTCTCTTATAACAGCAAAATCTTTATTCCCCATTCGATGTCTCCATTTCAGTTGAGCTACATTTTCGGCATTTTGATGACTGACTTCCTACATACACACACATATCCATACACACACATATCCAACACTTAGAATCCATACATACACATTTGCAATATATATACAAACCAACCATCCAATTTCATTTATATTTTCCTAACTCTTTTTCAATTTCTAACATACATAACACTACTTATTAATATGTTTCATTCATAATAGTACTTAATTACTAACTTATTAATATGTTGCAATGTACTTAATTACTTAAATTACTAATATATAACCGTACTTTATAATAGTACTATATTACTGACTTATATTACTAACTTATTAATATTACTAATATATAACAATACTAATATATAACAGTACTTATATTTTCAATTTCTAATATATAACAGTACTATATTACTAACTTATTATTAACTATGTTACTAACTTATTAATATTACTAACTTATTACTAACTTATTACTAACTATGTTACTAACTTATTAATATTACTAACTTAATTAATATAGAACAGTACTATATTACTAACTTATTAATATTACTAACTTATTACTAATTTTTCATCATAACAGTACTAACAACATACTTACTAACAGCATACTTACTAACTTATTAACAGCATAACAGTACTAACAGCATAACAGTCCTACATACTTAATAGAGTTTTGTCATCTCTCCAATACTCCAATAACTTTCTAAAATCTTCTTCTGGTACCTCTTGTGGACGATTTTTTAGCTGCTCGCCCAAGGTTTTATACTTGCTAAAATGCTTCCTTTTAAGCGAGCATTTGTATCGTCTCCAAGCATCATTTGTAATAGCAAATACAGCCTTCTTTCCTTCCTTTGGGATATTGTATTTTTCCTGCAAAAATATATATTTAGAATATTATATACATTAAAGTATGTTAAAAAATCACAAATCAAATAAAAAACTAATTACATTGACATAATCCCACACAGGATCCAAATTGTGTTCTTCCCAATGCTTGACCAAATCAATCCAACTAGTGAAAGTGAGAGGACATAAATCTGAACTTCTTCCTAGTGTCCCCAAAAAACTACTGAGTTCAGACACTGTCTTTTCATCTGGCCCAATTGGTTGTTCTTCTTCATTCAAGGTGATCTCTTGTCTATCTTTGAATTGTCGTCCATGAATTTTTCGACATAACGTCTTTCCCCGCTTTTTTGATAATCCTGAGGATGAAGTACCTAAGTTATTACCTTCAGCTTTGTTTACATCTGTTCCCTCAACTTCCTTACCATTATGAATGCTATCATTCTCCATATATCCTTCCATTTCATTTTCTTCTGTATCTTCATCGTCGAATTCCTCAACTCCATTTTTTTCCTTATTTTTATCGAGACATTCGGTAAGGGGCATGGTTGGACACTTTAGAAGACTTTTTTTCTTCTCAAAGGATTGTTGAGACTTGTTCATAGTATTGTTAAGGCTTTGCAAAATCTGAATGTAAAAGAATAATTAGCTTCATATCAACCAATAATAATTTAAAGTTTATTTAAGAAATCAATACATTACTATAAGAGGTTGTCCCCATTATTAGAATTAGAAAGTACTATAAATTACCTTTTTGGTTTGATCACTGGTGTTCTTTGAGACTTGTGATTCTATTGAACCTTTAACTTGATGATCCACCGTTGACTTCAATTTCTTTATAGTATTATTATTTAGAGCAAGCACTTTTCTTGGCTCAGTAATTTCCTTTGTGGCCTCTACTTCCATTTGCCTCTTATTACTATTGAGAACATGCACTTTGCTCGGTTGGGCAACTTTATTAGAAATTTCTACTTCCGATTGGCTTCTAATGTTACTATTCGGTACAAACACTTTGCTTTGCTCAACCATTTTCTTAGAGACTTCTACTTTCAATTTCTTTCGATGGTCCAGCTTTTGAATGTTTCCAACATTGGTGTTTATAGGATTGCTTCCTTGATTTGTTGGGTTGTCTTTTAAAGCATTTTCATTTTCAACCTTGATTTTCATCTTCCTCTTTAAATCCGTGCTAGACTTAGCTTGGAAATCAAACACAAAATCGTTCCGGTTCGTCATTTTCCTGCAACAGAAAGTAAAAACAATTACATGGAGAAGTAAAAACACGATGATGACAATGATGTTGAATATGACAAACAACATCATTAACATCACTGACTGCTAACTCTTGAAAACTGCCAAAATGTCCTAACACAGCACTAAACAGAATTTCCAAACACAACACTAACACAACACTAATATCATTAATTTCAATAAGAATTTCAATAATTTCAATAAGAATTTCCAACATCACATACACTAAACACAATAGATAATAATAATTTCAATAACATACACTAAACATAATAATTTCAATAAGAATTTCCAACATCACATACACTAAACATAATAATTTCAATAACAACATCACATACACTAAACACAACACTAAACAGAATTTCCTAACACAGCACTAAACAGAATTTCCAAACAGCATACTACATCACATACAAATAACAAAACACAACACTAAACACAACACTAAACAGAATTTCCAAAATGTCCTAACACAGCTCTAAACAGAATTTCCTAACACAACACTAAACAAAATTTCCTAACAGCATACTACATCACATTCACATTCAAATTTCCACTTCAAGGAATAAATACTGCTGCTAATTATTTGTACACCACATTCAAATACTGCTGTTATATTTACATCACATTCACATTCAAATTTCCACTTCAAATTAGTAGCAATTACTTGTACACCAGCAACAGTAACTACAAGGAATAAATACTGCTGCTAATAGATAATCACAATAGATATTCTGTGAAATACAATAGATATTCTGCTAACTAGTGCCTTCAGTAAATTAGCAGCAATTACTTGTACACCAGCAGCAGTAACTACAAGGAATAAATACTGCTGCTAATAGATAATCACATTTCACAATATAGCCATAACATACAACACATAATCCTGTGAAATACAATAGATAATTACAATATCAACCAGTTAATTTTAATCAATTCATCTTGCTACTAAGATATGTCACTGCATCAGAGCCACTAACAATAGTAAAAATAATATCACTGCATCAGAACAATAGTAAAAATTAATATCACTGCATCAGAACAATAGTAACAATAATATCATTGCATCAGAGCCACTAACAATAGTAAAAATAATATCACTGCATCAGAACAAGATTAACATACATAAAAAATTGTCATAAATTTGAATCGTCATCAGATTCTATTACATTTGGCGCAGGTACAAAATTATCAACAATTGTGGGTGGAATGTCATTCCTAACAAATTCAACTTCACAAATTTCATCACTCGAAGCTAGATTCACTGCATGATCTGATAGATCAGAAGTATACGGCTGATGGGGATTTGAATTTGATTGTTCATTCATGTTAAAAAAATCCCTCGGAATAGACTTCATAACATAGTGTTTATTTGCATCAAAAGGATCTTAAATGTAGAAGCATTGGTGGACTTGAGAAGCCAAGACAAAAGGATCATCCACATAACACCTCTTGTTGAAGTAAACACAAGTCATCCCATATTTTTCCTCTTCAACTTCAAACCAATCACATCTAAATAACACAAACTTCAACTTACCATAGTAGTCTACCTCAATTATTTCTGTAATTAATCCATAGTATGTTATTGATTGTGTTATTGGATTTTCATCTTTGGTACTTGAATAACTTTCAGTTATTGCCGCTAGTGTCAAACCACTGTTTTGTGTTTTACGTCTAGCATCACGTCCTTTTGTATGAAACCTATATCCATTAATTACATAGCCAGAAAAACTTCGTGCAATTTTATTTGGTCCTCTGGATAGCGTCCTAAGGTTTCCTGATACATTACTTAACAATGCACGCTTCTTAAACCATTCAACAAAATCTAAGCCTTGACTCTTTGCCTTGCTCCACCCCTTTCTCTTGTTGGAATTTGAATTTTCATGCTCACTACAATTAAAATTATACTGTTAAAGTTATTGCAAAACAAATCTTTTACGAAATTGGAACCTACAAGTATATTCATTTACCTTATAAATTTTTGGACATCTTCATGATTGAATAAGATGTAACGATGGGCTAAACTCCTTGACTTGCAATCCAACGAAATTGCTTCACCCTTTCTCTTTCCTCCAATAGGATGACCAACGTTAAGACAAGAGCTTGGACTTTCATGTTCATGAGGATCAAATCTATCGCTATTTCTTGTCATTCTAGTGAATCTTGTTTCAACACCACTATGCAAATACCGAGAGCGAAATGTCAAGCATTCTTCAATCAAATAACCCTCAGCAATAGAACCCTCAGGACGAAATATCAAGTTGTACAAATCTTTCCTAACTCAAAAAATTAGTGGTGTATTCGCTTCAATTAGTGTAACGCTGCAATGTCAGACTCATTAAGTGGCTCCCACGTAATAATAAAGATTAGCATAACTTATTAATTACCAATTTTCTAAGGAAGAGATGGCAAAACCTAAGGAAGAGTATAATTTCAAAAAATCTAACAACAGTGACAAACCTAAGGAAGAGATGGAGGATACACAATACTTATTAAACAGTACTTATTAGCATAACTTATTAATTACCATTTATTGTGATGGGCTAACTACCAGTACCATTTACTAAACAGTACTTATACAACATAACTTATTAATATGTTAGCTAATTCCACCAGTTCAATACTATCTACCAGTTCCTAACTCTTTTCCAATTTCTAACAGTTCTAACAATTAGCAACTAGATTTACTAACAGCATAACAATATAACAGCATAACATTTCTACCGGTATAGAAGGGAGAAAACCTCCTAAGGCTAAGGGTGGTTCTTGTGAATTGATTCTTAGACTTTTGGCCTTTGTTCTCACCCTTGCTGCTATAGTTATTGGGATCGACAAGCAAACCAAAATTGTTCCTATCAAGATTGTTGACTCTTTGCCTCCTTTCAATGTTCCTGTTTCTACTAAATGGCATTACCTCTCAGCTTTTGTGTAAGTTCTTATTATTCTCTTCCTTAGGTTTTCGTAAGAACCTGTTAACAATCTCTTTCAATAATCCATAATCAAAAGTACTCTTTAGAAAAAAAAACTCATTATCTTCACCAGCAGAAAGTTTTGAATCATTATTCTAGAGGGTACAGATGCAGAGAAGCGGCACCGACACCGGACAGATGCAGAGAAGCACTAGATAATTTGAGTTAATTAACTATCTCTAACTCAATGACCCACCAAAATAACACAGGGCTACGAATTATAATCAAATTATTACCTTTTTACCAGGATGAACCGAAAATGTGCACACCGCTGAAAACTCGCGCACTATTACGTTTGAAAATTGAGACCTATGAAAATAAAACCGTTAGATTTATCAGCAGAAAATAGAGAAAGTTGAAGGAGAACATTTACACACACAAGTTTGGGATGAATGTTAGGGTTTGAGAGAATCATACCATAAAGAATCAATATGGGTGAAGAACAAAATGTTAGAGTTTGGGAGAAGCTCGTACAATGAAGAATCAATTTGGGATGAATATTAGGGTTAAGGAGAAGCTCGTACCTTTGAGAGAATCGTTCGATGAAGCTCGTATTTGGGAGGGACAATGAATCGGTTTGAGAGAAGCTCGTGGAGGGAGTCAAAAATTTTACTCGTGGAGGGAGACTGAAACGTATGAGAACGGTGGGAGGGAACGAAAATTTTACTCGTGGAGGGAGATTGAAAATTTTGTTAGTAATAATATTTTATTAAAATAATTAAAAATTATATAAGAATAGTTCTAGCCGTTGCTAATAGGAGTCGTTCTCATTTCTCTCTATCAGAACGGTTTCGGGCCGTTGTATAAAATTTACAAAAAATTAAATATGCTACAGCAACAAATTATATAATTAGTTGCCTATTACTCTCTACGAGAACAATTTTTTTACTTCCTGAAAATTAGGCGTTGCTATAGAGTAAAAATGTTGTAGTGAAGCATGTAAGAGTCCAATCCAAAATTCAAGTTTTTCATTATGGAGCTTCATGGAAATGGCGAGAACAAAGCTAAACAACCTGCAATTTGATTCAATATGGTTTCTTATGATGCAAGGGATATGAAGGGCTGAGATTGGTGCCTTGGAAATGAATCTATGGTGGATTTCCATTATGTTGCTTAAAGATGAAGAGGCCATGAAATTGGCATAGAAAATGACCTCAAACTCGATTTCTAATTTTTCCAATGTTCTTAAAACATTAATTGGACTCAAAAAATGTACCAACATGACATAATTTGGTTCCAAAATGTTTTGGTTTGAACTAGCCCATTTCAAGCTTCCTTTAATGATTCATTCATGAATTTTCTTCAAGCATTTCTCATCCTAATCCATATTAATGGATTCTTGGTTCATGGTTAGCCAAATAACATCATTTTAAACAACTTTCAAGTTGGACAAAATTTCATCTGAGGCGCGTAAGTTGGTGAACTTGACCCATAAACAAAATGGCCTGTAATTCCAAATTCCCAAAATACCCTTATCTTGCAAAGCTTGTAACTTGAGTTCTACAAATTAAATCATGGACTTCTAGTACTTTCTAGAAAGATAAGAAGATAAGGAACAACATTCATGTTGACCAAAAGTTCATAGGAATCATCCTTCTAGGGAAAAAGTGTCATGCAAGTTGGGTAACTTTCAAGCTCCAAATTCACATGCCTCAGATGACCTATAACTTGTCTGGCTCATAACTTGAGTTCTATAAACCCTATCAAGGACTTATAGTACTCGAATTAAAACTAAGATCATGCCCTATAACAATCATGTTGGGGCCAAGGTGAGATGAAAACCCCATCTTGAGTTATGTGGTCTTGAAGTTAGGCACTAAACCAGGGGATTTTACATTGTCAAGCATAGCAACCCTAGCCTAGCAACTCCTCACACTCTTGATTCATGATAAGTTGACCTTGGAATCATCCCTTAGGCATATCAACACATCAATCCATGATCACATGGCTCTTGGATTAGGTCTCAATCTTCTCCAAAGCATCAGTTATCCCAGGGTTGACCAGATGAAACCTTAGTTGTACCAATCTTAGGCATATCTTCATATCCTCCACATAATAACCTGTCTAGGCCTCAAAATGAACTTCAACACTTCTCATGAGCTCTCTCAAGACCTCAAGTCCAACTCTATGGCTTCAACATCATCAGATGACTTCCCACAACTTTCAAGTTAGGGGATATGCATACTTGGTTTCAACCCTCCCTCTGAGGATCTTTTAACTTCCCTGATAAGGATATCAACCCTTGAACACTTGAGTAAGCCTTTAGCTAGCTTCATAGCTTTGTGTAGCCCTTTTTGGTAGTCATACCTCTTGATCTCCTGCATACATGTCAATAAAATGCAAATGATAATGCTAGTATGAATGCAATGAAACACAAGCTAGGTAAAGAAATGTTGGGCAAATTTTGGGGTGCAACAACTGGGTTTTGACTCTACAGGTTCTGAAGGTTGAGACTTTGGCAATGCAAGGCGATCTATAATATTTAGAATAAAATCTTGATGCTCGTTCTCAACCAAATCAAAAGCTATTTGAAATTCCAAAAGAGAATCGCCTTTATTTTCAGAACGTAGAAGTTTTTCCAAAATGCTCGCAACACCCTCCGGCACATTCAAGAACATAAGACACTGACAAATGCTTAGATAATCTGGTGAAGTAAGCTTTTGAAATACTTTAACAAGGAGACGGAGAACCTCTTGTCTGTATTCTCTAAAGCTCACAAAGGAATGAGAGACATGAATGCAATATGATAGAGTTCCTTGAACATTGTCACTCTTTGTAATTGCTTCCTCAAGTTTATCCAATCTCCTGCATTCAATGGCAGTTCCCATAGCTTGTTGGTATTTTCCGTTCACTATACACTTATCCAACAATCTCTCCATAATTGCTTCAAGCCTTGGGTCCACTTTGATAGATTCATCACTTGGCTCCGCTGCCTTAGACTTGAGACTAGCATATTCATCTATAGCTTTAGCTAGAAGAGTATGGACATAGTCAGAATCCTCCTGACGGATTTGCGTGTTATCAGTAGATTTCTCATGTTCAAACCCAGCAGATAAATTAACATCAAAATTAGGCTCCCACGAAGCAGGTATCTGGCTCATCTCTTCATGCACATCTTTCTCATGATGGTTCTTCAATGAGTTTTCATTTACATGGGTTTGGAAAGTAGAACTACTATCAAATGGGGTTGAGTTTGTAACATCCCAACCATCAGACTTATTGAATGGGCCGCCACTACCACTACATGATGATATGGTGGGTTGATGTGTCCAATAATCTGATGGGACCTTTTAATTTTTTTTCTAAACCTGAAGAGTTGGTAGTTTTTCCATGTATATGACCACCTTCATAGAACTGTTTTTGCTGAGTACTACAATCTAACCACCTGCCTCTTTCTAAATACTGTGGAATTGGTCTCTGAGAATCGGTATGTAATCTGTCATGCTGTTGATGTGAAGAGTCAGGACTTGACTGATGTAATTCAGAAACACTACAATGGTTTTCAGCAGTTGAATAAGACTCATCTGTACTAGATTTTTTAATTTTCATTCGTGATTGAAATTGTCATCTAAGATATGTACTCATGATTTGGATTCAATTCTAATGCTTAATTTGTAAAGAAAACTTGAATGACTTATGTATGGAATCGATTGAAAAAGGCTATACATGTGGATTTTAGAATATGGTTATGGATTGAGAAAAATGGATGTGGATTTATCAAATGGATATCAAACATGATTAAAATGGTTATTGAAAAAAAGTTAATTGGATTGGAGAAGTGGTTTTTGGTTAATGACTTGAAATGAATCAAAAGTGGTTTTAAAAGTGGATATAAATTTTGCAAATGGACTTCCACTTGAATTTGAAGTAAAGTGATGAGCTTTGAATACCAAGAAACCCCTTAAGACATTCAACTAAACCTTGACAACTTTTATCCAATTGAATTTATGGAATCTCTTGAATAAAACTTCTCTTCCATGAATCCACACCAACTTCCAATCTTAAACCCAAATCATCTTGCATTCTTAACGAACTCCCAACTCCCATATTAAATCCATATTAACTTGTACTGCAAGCAACAAGTAATAAGTAACTGAGAGGACAACAATATCTTGATCACAATATGGTTCCACAATTTGATCTCTTGCAGATGAAATAAATGTCTAGATGAGCTCCACAATGACTTCCAAAGTACTTCATGAGCTTCTCAAACATCTCCTATTCATTGCCATTATTTTATGAACCCCTGATGATTGTAAGCACTCTTGCTTGAACCTGAAACCCTTAAAAGTCTTCTCTTGAATGGCACACCTCTCTTGATCCCCTGAAAAGGACAATGCTATGCAATTCAAATGCTAAAGAAAGAAACGAAACATAAGCCAAGTAAAGAAAAAGGTTGGTCAAATTTTGGGTTACAACAGCAACACGTTAATATTCGACTCTTTGGATGACTTATTCGACTTTCTTTTCTGAATCCCATTTTGAATATCTTATAACATGCCACTTCTTGGTTGAAAGTAAAACCTTCGAAAACACCCTACTATATATAGCACCAACTCGAATTCCTTCGACATCCATCAATCTGTTTCATATAATTCAGTTGACAGTTGGAATACAAAGACTTTAATTTTATATATTAACACATACCCATCTAAATATGGAATAAGTTTAAAATATATAAGACTATGGCAATTTTCTTGAAGTAGTTTTTCAACCTTAAATAGAGTTAAATTTTTTAATTCTGATTCTGACAAAAACAACTCTACAAGCATTAGTAAAATCACACATATTATGAGAGTATGTCCCGGAATTATGAATGCACAGTTTTTTAAAGCATGCAACGTGATAGGAAACAACAATTGTGAAAGAAGTGCCAAACCTGTGTTTTTCTCCAATTGTTTTTGTGTGTGCAATAGACCATCTGATAATAAACTCCAAGATTCTTTTCAAACATGAGCAGGCTTATTGACTGCCCCGGACAAAAGCATAATGATGAAAAGTTTCCGAATTAAATGACCCGAACCTCATTCACTTACCTCTTTGATATCCCTAATGTATTCTCAATCGTCTTCAAGTAAGCCTGTTAGACAACGACAATGATCTAAAAGAGGAGTTGAATAGATCATTTATTTAAAACAGAGTCGATGCTTAATATAATTTTATTTTTCAAAAGTTTTAAGCGGAAGCGGCCGAGGAACTATACTCCTCTAAAGGAACCGTTACCAAAGAGATCGGATATACGCTACACCTATATGGAATATCGATAAAGACGAGAATTAGAATCAATAATTTGAACACAAATCAATAGGATTTTGTTCACTCAAATTGAAAAATAGCTCAAGTGTTTGTATTCACGCAATTAGTCGAACACTTGGTGTGCAAAGCAACTCAAGTAAAATTCAATAAGTGAATGAAGTACTATGTTTTTCCATTTACAATCAAGCGGATTGTAATGAGGTTTCTAAAAATGTTTCAGCACTAACACACGAGAATTTTAGTCAACTAATATGTTTGCACACAAACTCAAAATTCACCAATGAAAATAGTAAAAAGAGAGAACACAAATTTGTTGAGGTAGTTCCCCCATCATCCTCTCTCGAGGTACGTCTGTCCTCAATTCTAAAAATAGAATTGAGACCTGTATATATAACCTGTTGCAAATTGTTTTTACAGAGAAGCAATAAAATTCAAACACTAAATCCCAAACGTTGATGTTGAGTCTATGTCTTCTCTTCCCTTGATTCAAGATGAATCAAGTCCTTCGAACGTGGTGAGTAAACCTCCGATTACGGCACCACCTTTAAACAACCCTCTGGTCTTTAAATCTTGCCCGACTGATTTCAAACACCAACAATTCGAACCCAAATCTTCCTTCCATAATCCTCCTGTTAACGCTACTAAATTGACAAAACCTTTTGTTCTTCAATTACCTCCGCTCAGCTGAATTTGTGAAGGAATGATTTGTGCAAAACCCCCAAAATTCAAGATTCTTGGAGGATAAAATCCTAAAGGTTTTATTCAAGAAAAATCCATTGATTTCTCAACCCAAACCCAATACACCGATCCTAAGTTTGGATGTTATCACCTCGATGATGCAGAATGCACAACAAAAATGATTATGTGTAGTTGTTGAGAAAATACTAGAAAGAGGATGAAGACGATGAGAACCAAATCAGTTTATATTTTCACATTTTTTGAAAGAGGTTTTGTGATTTTAAGTCGGAGACGGTTGACAGTGGTTTGTGGTGGCGGATCATAGGTGGTGGTCATGTGAATTGTTGTGTGATTTGAAGAGTATGATGAGCGGTGGTTGGGTTAATAGTACTGAAGGTATGAGGTGGAGGGAGGCAAATTGGAAGTTTAAGGGTTTGGAAGAAAAAATGACGGAGGGAAGCGAAGATGAAATGCTGCGTTTTTTAGTAGAGTTTTAGTTTTAAAGTAGTTTTTACATCGGTTGGCATGTGGGCCGATGTAAAATCCTTTCACAGAAAACATTTTATGTCGGTTTCAATTAATGACCAGATGTGAAATCCATTATTAATAGGCTTTTAGTTTTAAAGTAGTTTTTACATTGGTTGCAATTAATGACCTGATGTAAAATTCTTTCACGAGACCTTTTACATCTGTTGAAATTAATGGCCCGATGTGAAATGTTTAATCCATTATTATATATTTTTTTATTGAGAACTTTTTACATCGGGCACAAATTAAGAACCGATGTGAAATAACAAATCTTTATATAGGAGGCAAATATATCTTGTTACCTATATGTTGTGGAGTTAACTCTTCTCGTATACCCATCAAACTCAAATCTAGACGAGCATTATAACCATCTTTTGGCTTGCCTTGAATGTTGAGAAGTGTTCCGATTAAACTATCACATACATTTTTCTCCACATGCATCATATCAATACAATGTCTTACATCAAGACTAGACCAATATGGAAGATTGAATAAAACCGACCTCTTTTTCCATATATTTTTCACAGTAGATTGCTTTTGGTATTTTCCAAAGACAACATTAATGCCTTGTTGTCGTTGATAAACTTCCTCTCCAGTTAAGGGCTTTGGAGCAACACCATGCTCTTGTTCCCCATTGAAAGCTTTTCGAAATCTACGATATGGATGATAACGATCTAGAAATTTTCGATGCCCGAGATAAACAGTCTTCTTTCCTTTTACAAGTTGATGGTAACATGTGTCTTTTTCACATATAGGACATGCTTTATGCCCTTTAACTTTATAACCAGATAAATTGCCATATGCCGGAAAATCGTTGATGGTACAAAATAACATGGCACGCATATTGAACTGTTCACCAGAATACGCATCAAAAATATCCACCCCTTCCTCCCACAACACTTTTAAATCATCAATCAGAGGACTTAGATAAACATCTATGTCATTTCCGGGTTGTTTTGGCCCCGAAATCATCATCGATAACATAATATATTTACGCTTCATGCACAACCTAGGAGATAGGTTGTAGATCATCAGGAGAACAGGCCAACAAGTATGGTTAGTACTTAGATTACCAAACAGATTCATTCCATTAGTTGAAAGTCCAAGTCTAAGGTTTCTCGACTCTTTGCCAAATTTTGGAAACAAAACATCTATTTTCTTCCATTGTAAAGAGTCAGCTACATGGCGAATTTTTCCATCACACTTTCTTTCTTCTGCATGCCATCTAAGATTCTTTGCGTCATTTGCATTAGCGGATAGTCTCTTGAACCTTAAAATTATTGGTAGGTACCATACCACTTTCGCGGGAGGAACCTTTTTTACTGCCTCATCATCACTAGAATCACCAGCTTTCTTTTTGTAGCGTGACGCCTTGCACTTCGGACAATGATTATAGTTTACATACTCTTTTCTGTATAATATACAATCATTAGGGCATGCATGTATCTTTTCATACTCCAAACCCATCGGACACAATATCTTTTTCGCCTCGTAATAATAATTTGGCATTACGTTACCTTCTGGAAGCATCTGTGTCAACAATTCAAGCAATTCGGTAAAACTTTTGTCATTCCACCCATTATTTGCCTTCAAATTAAACAATTTTAACACGGCTGACAAACGTGTAAAATTTGTGCATCCCGGATACAAGGGTTTATCCTTGTCACTGCATAAAGTATCATACGCATGCGCCTTCTTAAACGAATCTTGTCCAATATCACGCATCATGTCTTCCAGACGATCATCCATTTCTGCACTAACATTATCTCTTTGGGACACATTTGACTTTGCTACTACCTCACCGTGCCATATCCATTGTGTATAACTTTGACAAATCCCATGACAAATTAGATGATCCATGATTTCTTTCTTATTGAGTTTTGGTTCGTGATTTGCACAACGAACACATGGACAGAGAAAAAGCAGATGAAGACTTTTTTAGCATCACTCTTAGGAGGAGCAAGATTTTTTTAGCATTACTTTCAGCAAGCTCTAGAAATTCCATCACTCCTTGTTCGTACTCGAAACTTAATCGATTGGCTCTCATCCAACTACGATTCATACCTATGTTCCAAAATTATTAATGCATACAGAGTTAAATCATTGGGACGCCTATAATAGTCCCTCTTTTGGACATTAGAGAGAACAAAAAGTCTCTACGTGTAAACACGTGGCATAAAATAAGAATTGAGAAGTTATAAAGAATGAAAACAGAACCTGCAATTACGTGGCAGCCGGATGACTCACGGTTAAGAGAAAAAGAGGGACACAAATCCTGCGAGAAACGAAAAATCAATTTTTATTCCATGAGACACCACTAACTTTTACATAAATTACTACTGGTATAATGATTTAATGTAAAATCAATGTATAATGATTTAATGTATAATGATTTAATGATTTAATGTATAATGATTCAACCATTATATTTTTAAAGTGTAAAATTAATGTATAATGATTTAATGTATAATGATTTTCTATGTCATCGTGTGTGTGGAAGGATTATATTAAACTAAAAATTGCTCATATTTTTAACCTATTATACTATTTTAATTAAATGGTTATAAATCAATATTTATTGACTCACATGATTCTTCCTAACAAGAGAATGACTCATCCTATTTTTGGTAATAAATATTTCTATTTTATCACATTATAATTTTTTTTATAAAGATGGATATATTTTGTTGATCTCTAAAATCTGTATAAATATTTTGTTGATCTCTATTTTACAATTCAAATTCATAATAAATATATATATATATATATATATATATATATATATATATATATATATATATATATATATATATATATATATATATATATATATATATATATATATATATATATATATATATATATATATATATATATATATATATATATATATATATATATATATATATATATATATATATATATATATATATATATATATATATATATATATATATATATATATATATATATATATATATATATATATATATATATATATATATATATATAATTTTTTTGTCATGGAGATTACACTATTTTGTTATGTCATTTAAAATGAAGCAAAACCATTGGCAAACAACCATGTCTCAGTTTATTACAAATCCTCCAATTTTGGATAAAAAAAAGGGGTGCCAAACAGAATCTAAATTGACAAGTTGAACTACCATACCAAGGTGTGTGAAGCGCCAAAACAGTAATATCAGCTCCAAGATGCACCTTATCACCATTTTCAACTAATAAATTAATAACTATTTCTTCAATTTCAATTTCAATTTTATAAACTTAACTAATAAATTGGTAACTATTTCTTCAATATATAAATTTTTGGAACTAAATTGTCCTACTATCACATAACAGAAACCTATTTTTGTTCATTTCTTCTCTACTTTTCTCTTCAATTTTAGCTTTCTCTTCATTGCTCTCACGGTCATTTGTTTACCTATTTTTGTCTAAATTGCATTTCAGATAATAACCTATAAATCATCTTAGAGATCCGAGAGATGAAAATTTCTGTCTAAAGCCAAATTTTTATAAAGACGGATATATTCTTTAAAAAAAACATGCATGAAAAAAAAAACAGATTTTCGTATAAACCCGAAAACCCCATGAAAAATCTTCAAACAAATTTGAATCACACAGGAACCAAATTAAAATGAAAATATAAATAAATAAAAAAAGAAAAGGAAAAAAACCTGAAGGAGATGACCAGATACGGCGGAGATCGGAGGGGAGACGGCGAGTACAGTAGGAGGAGCAACGGCGAGCAAGGAGGAAGAGATGACAGCGACGGCGACGACGCGAGCACGGAGGGGATGGAGGAAAGGCGACGGCGACGGCGGGAGTGAGACGAAAAGGAATCGTCGTGGGTTGTTTATTCGTCGTGGGTGGGAGAGAGGAAAAAGATATGAAATGAACTGTCCATGCAGATTTTGTTTTAAATATCTAAACTACTTTTTAAATCGGTGGAATTACAACCCGATTTAATAAACCCTTTTAAATCACTTTTTAAATCGGTGGATATCCCAACCGATGTAAAAGCCATTTTTTTGTTTTTTCTTTTGGGAACTTTTTAAATCGGTTAGTCCCTATAAACCGATTTAAAAACCTTTATATAATTTTTTTTATTTTTTTTAATATTGATTTTAAATCGGTGGATATCCAACCGATGTAAAAGCCAAGTTTTTTGTTTTTTCTTTTGGGGACTTTTTAAATCGGTTGGTCACTAAAAACCGATTTAAAAAACCTTTATATAATTTTTTTTTTAATTTTTTAATATTACTTTTTAAATCGGTTGCAGTTATAACCGATTTAAAAAACCTTTAAATAATTTTTTTCAATTTTTTTAATATTGTTTTTAAATCAGTTGCAGTTATAACCGATCTAAAAAACCTTTAAATAATTTTTTTCAATTTTTTACATCGGTTATTTTAATGGCCCGATATAAAAGATCTAATAAATTTTTTTTTAATATTTACAATACTGCCACCGTGTTTATAATTTCACATTTTACATCGCTTCTAGTAAATACCCGATATAAAAACATTTTCTCAAAGCCTTTTTTTTCTTAGTGAAAGAAGAGTGTGTTTGCCAAATTCAAAAAATACCACTTTATATTTCTTATATTTTAAGAGTTAATTAGAAATATCACACTTGAAGTAGGGTTTGCATTTTCTGTTATTTAAGGCCACCTTGGGGAGCTTACATTTCACACAAACTTATCAAGCCACCAGTGAAGCCAGCTATAGCTCACCATGGCTTCCACCGCAACCATCAAGCTTGCTCTTTTTTCTGTTTTTACACTCTTCTCATTTCATGCAGTGGTTTCAGTTACACCATTGCATTTTCAACATCCACTTGACCCTTTAACCAAGGAAGAGTTTCTAGCTGTTCAAACCATTGTCCAAAACAAATATCCCATCTCAAAGAACAAACTATCTTTCCACTATATTGGCCTAGATGACCCTGAAAAAGACCATGTCTTAAGATATGAAACACATCCAACTCTTGTCACAATCCCTCGTAAAATCTTTGTCATTGCTATCATCAATAACCAAATCCATGAGATAGTAATTAACTTAAAGTTGAGAAGCATTGTCTCTGACAATGTTTATAATGGATATGGTTTTCCTGTCTTATCCATTAGTGATCAAGAGTTTGCCAGTGGACTTCCATTAAAATATCCTCCTTTCATTGCCTCAGTTAACAAGAGAGGATTGAATATCTCTGAGGTGGTGTGTTCTAGTTTCACTATGGGTTGGCATGGAGAAGAGAAGAATATTAGAACTCTGAGGGTAGATTGTTTCTTGAAAGAAATTACCGCGAATATCTACGTGAGACCTATTACTGGAATCACAATAGTTGTTGATCTTGAACTTAGGAAAATAGTTGAGTATCAAGACAGAAATATTGAAGCAATGCCAACCGCAGAGAACACAGAATACCAAGTTTCAAAACAAAGCCCACCATTTGGACCAAAACAACACAGTCTCACCACTCATCAACCACAAGGTCCAGGCTTCCAGATCAAAGGCCATAGTATTAGGTAATATACACTTTTATTTTAATATACTTTATGATTTATTATTTTGTGCCATATCACTTGCTTTATAAAATTATAAATAACATATCTCATGTGTATGTTCAGCTGGGCCAATTGGAAGTTTCATATAGGATTTGATGTACGAGCTGGTATGGTTATATCACTTGCTTCTATTTACGATCTCGGAAAGCATAAGTCTCGTCGTGTCCTATACAAAGGCTACATTTCTGAACTTTTTGTGCCTTATCAAGATCCAACTGAAGAATTTTACTTTAAAACCTTCTTTGATTCCGGAGAGTTCGGGTTCGGTCAATCAACGGTGCCTTTGATACCCAACCGTGATTGTCCACCACATGCTCAGTTTATTGATACATATATTCACTCAGCTGATGGTACACCAAGCCTCTTAAAGAATGCAATATGTGTATTTGAACAATATGGGAATATCATGTGGCGTCACACTGAAACTGGAATTCCTAATGAATCCGTAGGAATCTTTATTAAAACTCAGTGCCCAATTATTAAGTTAATTAATAAATCTATTAGTACTAACTAGTTATCGCTTCGATTCTTTTACAGATAGAAGAATCTAGAACAGAAGTGAACTTGATCGTAAGAACCGTAGTGAGTGTTGGAAACTATGACAATGTTATAGATTGGGAGTTCAAAGCAAGTGGTTCCATCAAGCCCTCGGTAAGTATATTGTAAACCTTGGGTTAAAAAAAAATATATTATACATTTTTAATTTTGATCTTGTATACAGATAGCTTTAACCGGTGTACCTGAAATTAAGGCAACAAATATTAAGCACAAGGATGAGATTAACGAAGATTTACATGGTATACTATTGGCTGCAAATAGCATTGGGGTTTACCATGACCATTTTTATATGTATTATCTGGATTTTGATATCGACGGTGTAGACAACTCGTTTGAGAAGACGAGTTTAAAGACCGTAAGAATCAAAGACGGAAGTTCAAAGAGGAAGAGTTATTGGACAACTGAGGCCGAAATTGCTAAGACTGAATCAGAAGCAAAAATTAAAATTGGACTTGCGCCTGCTGAACTTCTTGTGGTTAATCCAAACATAAAAACTGCAGTTGGAAACGAAGTCGGTTATCGTTTGATTCCAGGAAATACAGTTCATCCATTATTAACGGAGGATGATTATCCACAAATACGCGGTGCTTTTACAAACTATAATGTTTGGGTGACACCATATAATAGAACTGAGAAATGGGCTGGTGGACTTTATGTTGATCATGGCCGTGGAGATGATACTTTGGCAGTTTGGACTAAACAGTAAGAATTTTTATTTACTTGTAAAACTTGAATTAAATGATTTTAGTAACTTGATTATTATACTTATTATTAATTTGAATTGTGTAATGAAATTTATGCTTGCAGGAATAGAGATATTGAGAACAAAGACATTGTGCTGTGGCATGTAGTTGGAATTCATCATGTTCCAGCACAGGAAGATTTTCCATTAATGCCACTATTGAGCACTTCATTTGAGCTCAGACCAACTAATTTCTTTGAGAGGAATCCAGTTCTTAAAACACTTTCACCAAGAGATGTTGCATGGCCTGGTTGTTCCAATTAAAACTATTCAGCTTTGTGTATGCAATTGA
Source organism: Lathyrus sativus (assembly GCA_963859935.3). Taxonomy (NCBI): domain Eukaryota; kingdom Viridiplantae; phylum Streptophyta; class Magnoliopsida; order Fabales; family Fabaceae; genus Lathyrus; species Lathyrus sativus. Next base: position 617,778,648 of record OZ012738.1, on the reverse strand, counting down.
TTTGCATTGGCCTTGTAGCCATATGAATAAATGTTAGTTTGTTTTTATTTGTTGCATCTGAAAGAAAAATATTAGTTTGTTTTTGTTTGTTGCAAGTGGAAGAAAAATGTTGCCATTATTTAGATTTTGCTTTATAATTGATCTGCAAGCAATAAAATGAATGGATTTCACAACACGACGGGTCTCTTTTGATTTGCAGTCTTTTTGCCTTTTTACGTTGTTTAATCTTTTTCGACTCACATGATTGGCTTATCGTTTCGTCTTTGGTATTCTACAGCTGGTATGTAATAAAATATTCTGTTTAGAATTTAGACTAAGAAAATATTTTTTTATCAGATTTTGTATTAAATTTTTACTACTGAAAGTAATATTTTAAAATACTTCTATTTTACGGAATTCACCACACTTTTTTTTCTTACTTGCATACAACCTAATATTACAAAGTCTTTATATAGTCTTAGAGGAAAACTAATACAAAATATAATAAATTATTAATCAAGATGAAGATTTTTTGATTTCTTCAATTTTAATGATACAACTCTACAGTAAATCTAAATAAACATAATACTTATAAAATGATGATTACAATTCTCTCACAATATTCACTATTGTGATAGGCTTGTGTAATGGCAGATTAATCTATATAGCAGTATTCAGAGACAAGTACAAAAATGGATGGATATGAAAATAGAATTCAGTACGATTCATATAGTTTCTTAATAGAAAAGGAATACAATGAGTAAATAGAATAAGGAAGGTTCACAGCCACATATGGTGAATAAGATAGATAGATAGATAGATAGATAGATAGATAGATAGAGAGAGAGAGAGAGAGAGAGAGAGAGAGAGAGAGAGAGAATGATCTCATATAAATTCACACACACACTCAAAGCTACCCACTACTAATATGCTCTCACTCACTAACAAACTGGGTCCACCTTGGATGCTTCTTTTTGATTCTATTGTTGTGCCTTGTTTCCTTATCATTTGCCACGTCATCATCTAATTTCTCATTCACATCATTTTTATCAATTGGACACTTCTCACCCATATAACATTACCCTCCCTTTCAAGAGCAATCTTGTCCTCAAGATTGAGGTTCGGGTAACTCTGTAGCATTTCTTCTCTATCTTCCCAAGTTGCTTCTTGACTTGACATATCTTTCCATTTCACCAACACTTGGTGTAACACCCCCTTTCTATGCCCCTAAATAAACAATTAAATCATTTAGGCACTTAATAAAAATTTTCATCAGAGTATAAATTAACACATAGTATAAAAGAGGCACGTCACATTATCCAGGAAATTCAAAACACATACAACACCTGCTCATAAGGATATGCAACAAAGGGTAAATCACCAAAAAGGAACTGAGTCCTTAAAACCCACATATCAATATTTAGAATAAAAGCGGAAACATCTAAACATTGAATCACTTCATTCATATAAACATTATATACATCAACGGTTTAATTCAAGTCACAAGTCATGTTTACAAAACATACACCAGCAGATACATACACAGATGTATCACAAAAGAATCAAAACAATTCCTAACTACCCGGTGCTACATATCAGAGTCAACCGACCAAAAAGAATGAAGCCACGCTTCACAAAAGACCTCCAGCAAACATACTCTGCAATGCCTCATAGAGCACCATAAAACAGCAGAAGGGTGAGAAACATTATCATAACAAACAATGCATATAATTATATATCTATATACACCAACATAGAATACATAACATATTTCTCACCGCAACTCATCACAATTCAATCACAATTCAATCATATATACATCGCAATATATATATATAATTCACCAAGCATATTCATCATGCATATATTCACCATTCATTCATATACATCACAATGCATATTTTCATAACTAAGCATATACATCAATCATGCTTCTACCATTCACATCATTCACACATAAACATTTACAATTATGTTTATTTCATCACCAATTCACATAAACATCTACATTCATGTTTATTTCACCAATGCATCATATAAAGATGATAAATGCAACTCATAGAGACCGACTCACGACTCTATGCAGATGCAAATGCGGTACCGACTCATTCAGCAGGTTCAATTGAAGAACCAAATGGAACCATCGCTCGTTACTGAAGTAACTCCCCGTCGGGCCTACGATGTTCATCCATCGCTCACACCCTACATGGGCACACGATGTTTCAGGATTGCTCACACCCCACACGGGCACACAATCCGATTGCTCACACCCCACAAGGGCACACAATCGTTCTGCAGATTCTCCACGGAATCAAATATAAACCATCGCTCACACCCCACAAGGGCACACGATCGTTTCTGCAGATCCTCCTAGGGATCAAAAATAAACCATCGCTCACACCCCACAAGGGCACACGAGGTTTCTGCAGATCCTACGTGGGATCAAACACACAAGAATGCAATCATGATGCTTCACATGCAAAATGACCCAACATACTCTTGAAATGTATACATATTCACAAATATATAATTATGCATTTTCACCTCATACACGTACATACAATTGTGCACATTCACGTCAATTTCATCATGCATTTTCATCCAATTCAAACAAATGCACAAAATTGCCAAACGGCCACATTTCACACTCCACGATTTACAATCTAAGATTCCCGCCTTACGGCTGCCCACAGCACATCACATCACAACAACACACAAACCATCCATTCAGATAAGGATTAAACATAATTAAACCAAAAAATCGACAATTGGATGGAAAGCACGGGAAAATAAAAGAAAATGTTGTCACATTCGCCGACCTTCGTCTGGCGAAGCATTTGGCGAATGCTCGCCACCACACTCGCCTGGCGAACTCGCTGGCGAAGACAGACAGTAGCCACTGGAAGTGTTCGCTACCACTCGCTACAACACTCTCCTGGCGAAGCCTCTAGTCGCCACCTTCGCCTGGCGAACTCACTGGCGAAGACAGAGTTGGGTTACTGACTTGGTTCGCTACCCACTCGCTGGGATTCGCCTGGCGAACCTTCGCTCCCATTCGCCTAGCGAATGCTAGCGAATCTGCGAACTCAGAAATCCCTAACTATCAAAATTGCCCAATCCTTCCAAAATCAACCGATTCTCACCCAACCATTTCCAACCGCCTTATCTAACAATCCTCGACTAAACTTAACCACTTATTCTCATTTTTAACCGTTAAAACTCAGTTTCTACCGATTAAATCAAATTCGACCTAAAACGGAAAATGAGCAAAACTCTCCCCAATCCAAAATCAAACCAACAGAAACATACATAATCACACACATCGAAAGAATAATAAAGTTTCACACCCTTACCCGATTAATCGAAGCTTAGAAGTTGATTCTTGATAGTTCTAGTTTTTTCTCCTCTTCCTCCTCTTTTCTCTTCTTTCCTTTCTATTTCTTTCTATCTCTTTTCTTTTCTCTCTATTTCTACTTATACTCTTTCTATTCTATTCTTTCACTCTCAAATAACAACTAATTAAGGATTATCTAAAACACCCTCTAATTAATTCCCAAAACTCTCCGAAAAATAAAACATCATAATATGTACACTTAACATATTAATATTCAAATTTCACAAATGAAATAATAATCAATCAAAATAAATCAAAAGACTCAACAAAATGGGAAATTCAGAATCGGGGCGTTACACTTGGTCCACCACTTGTACTCCTTTACAAATGCTTCGAGTACTCAGCACAACTTCTGGTTGAATCACTGGTCCTTCTTCCACTGTAATTAATTGCAATGGCAAGTATGGTACAGCAGTGAGGCCTTTGAACAGTTTCAATTGGGATATATGAAATACAGGATGTATATGAGTTGTCTCGGGTAATTAGAGCTTATAAGCTACAACACCAATTTTGTCAATGATATTAAATGAACCAAAATACCGCATCCCTAACTTATTGTTCTTTCTCAACGCTACCGAGGATTGTCTATATGGTTGCAACTTGACTAAAACTTGATCACCAATCTCCAAAGAAACATTGCTTCTTTTCTTATCAGCATTGAGTTTCATCACCTGTTGAGCTCTCCTCCAATTCTCTTTCAACTCAAGTAGAATTTTGTCCCTTTCAATTAACTGTTGTTGTAGTTCTACCGGATCAGCAGTGTTAACAGTGTAACGAATTAGCATAGGAGGATCTCTCCCATATAAAGCTTTGAATGGAGACATTCCTAAGCTTGAATGCAACGACGTATTATACCACAGTTCCGCCTAAGAGAGAGCTTTGAACCACGCCTTTGGATTCTTGAAAGAAAAACACCGCAAATACATTTCTAAACACTTATTGACAGCTTCGGATTGGCCATCCGTCTAAGGATGATATACGGAGCTCATCGCTAATGTTGTCCCCTGTAATTGGAATAAATGCTGCCAAAATTGACTAGTGAATACTTTATCTCTTTCAAACACTATTGATTTAGGCATTCCATGTAATTTAACCACATTATGCATAAATGTCTCGGCAACCGTCTTACTAGAATAATCTAATTTCAAGGGTATGAAATGAGCATACTTACTTAGTATGTCAACTACTACTATGATAACAGTAAAACCAGAAGAAGGAGGTAAGCCAATAATAAAATCCATTGCGATATCTTCCCAAACTTGCTCCGGAATCAGCAATGGTTGCAACAGCCCAGCATAAGGCTTATTGGCAGACTTAGCTTGTTGACAGATGATACAAGCTGCAATGAATTTCTGCACATGTTGTCTCATATTAGGCAAATAAAACTGAGATGCAACTCTTGCAAGAGTTCTGGTCACTCCTGCGTGTCCCCCTATAGGTGTGTCATAATATTCCGTGAGAATTTTATGAATCAAACTACTCTCAACCGGAACTACCAATCTGTGTTTCCAATACAATAAACCATCCTTCACAGTATAATTATCATTATTCACATTATTGTTAAGGCATTGTTGAACAATTAATTGCAAATGCGCATCTTCAACAATTGCTTTCTTTAATTCATCAAAAAACTCACATTGTGGTGGTGATAATGACAAGGACATCATTCTGGATAATGCATCCGCCGCTTGATTATCCTTTCTTGGCTTGTATTCAATTTGAAAATCAAAGCCAATGAATTTATGAAGCCAAGCTTGCTGCTCAGGGGTTTGAAGAGATTGATCTAACAGACTTTTCAAGCTCTTTTGGTCTGTTTGCAGGATGAATTTGTGACCAAGTAAATAGTGTTGGAACTTAGCTAATGCCGTTGTGATTGCATAAAACTCTCACGTATACGCCAATTGTAGCTGCATTCTCGGTGTCATCTTCTTGGAAAAGAAAGCTATGGGATGCTCTCCTTGACTTAGCACTGCACTCACTCATGTACTAGAAGCATTTGTCTCAAGGATAAACACTTGCGAAAAATCTGGTAACACTAAGACAGGAGCTGAAGTGATTGCTCTTTTTAACTACGCAAAAGCTTTTTGCGTATTTTCATCCCACATAAAAGCATATTTCTTCAAAAGATTAGTGAGAGGGCCGACGATGGTCGCATAAGACTTAATAAATCTTCTATAATATCCGGTGAGTCCAAGGAATCCCCGTAGTTGTTTCAAGTTTTTCGGTATAAGCCAATCTAACACCGCTTGAACCTTTGTTCTATCCATTGATACCCCAGCCCCAGAAACTATGTGACCAAGATACTCTACTTCAGTTAAGCCAAATGAACATTTGGAGAGTTTTGCATATAACACATTTTGACTTAAGATTTGAAACACAGTTTCTACTTGTTGCAAATGTGAATGCCGTGAAGGGCTATAGATTAAGATGTCATCAAAGAAAACAAGAACAAACTTCCTTAACAATGGTTGGAAAAGCTGATTCATAAGTCTTTGAAATGTAGCTGGGGCGTTGGTAAGCCCGAACGGCATCACTAACCACTCATAATGACCTTGATGCGTTCTAAAAGCTGTTTTATGTATGTCCTCTTGCCTAGGAAGTATCTAATGATAACCAGAACGAAGGTCCAACTTAGAAAAATATTTTGCTCCATGTAACTCATCAAGTAATTCATCCACAGTAGGCATGGGAAAAATGTCCTTGATAGTTATAACATTCAAAGCCCTATAATCTGTACAACATCTCCAAGTGCCATCTTTCTTCTTCACTAGAATAATTGGGGATGAAAATGGACTAAGACTTGGTTGGATTATACCTTCTTCAAGCATGTCCTGCACCATCTTTTCAATTTGTTGTTTCTGGCTATGTGGATATCTATAGGGTCTCACCTTCACAGGTTGTGCTCCCTCTTCCAATAATATCTCATGACTCAATTCTCTCGTGGGAGGTAGTCCTTTAGGTATTTGAAATATCTCTCTGTATGTATGTGTCATATCCCAAATTTGTCCTACTTCGGTATTTAATAAATGTCTTACTACTTCACGACTTCTAGCCATGATTCTCTAAGATTTCGTTTATAAAGAACTTGTGTAAATGAAATCTTGTGGGGAGAGCTCGCCTCCAACCCCTTATGCCCAAACTCATGTGTGTCCTCATTCTCACGATCAGACAGATATGATATGTTCAATGACATCAAGTACATGATTGGATCTATCTCGTAACAAAATTGTTGGTTTTCAAGGAATTTAAACTTTATTTCAACTTGGTTATAAATTTCACTAAAGGTTGTTTAAGCATCGCTACAAGTGGCTTGTTATGATATGCATTTAATGCAATTTGTTCAAAGATACTTCACATGATGCTTCTAGACACTGTCGATTTTGGTCTCAAGCTTTGTTCGAATCGATTGCAAGCGTCAAGCTATGTTTGGATTCTAAATCAGTTTGTGACAAACTTAGATTTAGCTTACAAATTTCAAGGCCATATTTCTACATTCCGTTCTGGGTGTTGCAAAGGTCAAATTTTCAAGCCATAGGTGTATTAACTTAAAATCATGTGTGAGCTGCAACATTATTTTACAATCATGTTTAAACTATTCATAGTCAATCTCGACTTGATGGTTTTCAGGACGTTTCAATGCTAAGATTGATTCAGAATCATTTTTATGGATTTTTTTAGGACTAGTTTTATGTTTTACTTGGCCAGCTAACGAAGAACTTGTTTAAATCATAATCATGGATAATTGTGTTTAAAAGGGTGAAAAATTCAAAACAGCCTGCCGTTTAATTTGCTGCCAAAGCATACAAGCCCAATCCAGTTCAAGAGGCGTGAGGACTTCTCAAACAATACTTAAGTTGGCCTCATTCTAAGTGCATGATGAAAGGAATTCAAAGAAGAAAAATGCAAGTTCTATTAAATACAATGTTCAGTATTACATTCTCAAAGGAAAGCTCAAAAAAAAAAAACTACAATACCACCGAGGATTCAAACATCAAATGCTAAACATGTATTCTTCATCAAATGCTAATATTCCATTTGAGTTTTCTAACTGTCATGATACTGAAGTAAGTTTACATAGGAACCATGAATTAGATGCAACCCAGTTCCCAAAACCTTGGAGATCAGCTTGAGTTTGACATTCTTAGAGGAACACCAGGTGAACAAAACTATGGCCTCCATTCAACTCTTGGGAATGAATACAACACCACAACATCTATATCAGATCCTAGCTTGCATAAGTCCCAATGGGTGGTTCCATCACTGCCTTTGAAGTAGCCAGGCTTACAGAGTGGAAATCATTATTCATTTCCAGGAGAACTGCATAATAGTTCAAATGCGGTACCACAAGACTTGTTGGCATATCTCCTAGCGGAATCACGACGTTCAAAACACAATGCAGAACCATCCATAAACAATTTCCCCTCTTCATGTCTGGGGTATCCAGGGACATAAAACCAAGCACCTTTGCTTTGCATAGCAGACTGTCACCTGCCCTGGGTTTTACAGTGCATCCCAATAATCACTTTCAACAATTGCGAGAAGCATATTAGGCCATACCTCAGAATCAGTCATATATGGCAACCATTGATTCACAAAGAGCATTTTTTTCAGACAACACTGCATACGGTGGATCTCATGCAAACATGAATTCAAAATTGCTCATACCTACCAAATTATGGATGTAATACTTAGAATGTACAGAGTTGTAAGCAAACAAAAGTTCTGTCATAAAACGTGAAGCCTAATCCTACAAATGACCACCAAGCTTATGTCCTAAGCTAAAGAATCAAGCTTCGTATCAATGTTTTTCTTTTTGAACTAAATACGAGCTACGAAAGCCATCCATGTCTAAATATACAACAATTACAATGCTACCAAGGTCAGCACATGGCAGGTTTACAACTTTCACTTACAGGTGACTGTATGTAAAAGTACAAGAGATGATTATAAAAAGAAAAAAACTCATTCAGATGCTTTGCCTAAGTTACGCAACTAAGTCTCATGCCGCAAGTCTAGGAGTAGAATTTGACCTCTTTGTGATCATCTTCACGCACCTGCTGTGGCAAGTTACCTTGCATTCTCCATCCTTCAAGATTCCGTGCCAGGTACACATGAAATAGAGAGACCCCAAATAATTAGTTCAAGCTTGGAAATTAACATAGCAAGTCAAAGTTCTGTTCTGATAAGAGGAAATGATTTTTTTACTCACTTAGTAGGAAACAAAGGGCATTTCAGAAACAAAAAGGTTGAAAACCAGTATGCCATGCCACAAATCCACTCAGGATTAATGTCGGTACCACAGGCTACAAGGCTTGCATCAATCCGTGTTGGTCTTAAATGTCATCCATGGCATCCACACTTTAGGCCTGCGAATAACATTAATGAATGATAATTAGAAAGAAACTATCATGAAGGATATCAAAATAGTAGCAGCAACACATAAAGCAGGAACAATTTATAGACCTCTCATTCTTGCACAACATCATAAACTCAAGTGTCATACAAGGTTTACAAATACATGAGGAGTAAAGTGCAAAAAAATATGAAAAGGGAAGAAGGGATAGCCACTATGCGATTTTCTTTATGCATTAAGGAGTTCACCATCATTGCTGGTGCACTAATCACCAACTACATGATCAAATCGGAGGTTAATTACCTAAATCCACAAGACTATATCCCAACACATTCAAACATGCCCCACCATGTAAATAACAGAACTTGGAACCAACAGTCTTACCAGGAAAATTTCTAAGTTGAGCCAAGCGTGAATTCTCGAAACCTGTCAGTAAGAATCCATCATTAAGGAAATAAGTTACAGCAGGGCATTTAGTTATCCAAAAGGTGGCATCCTGTTTTGTTGCGACGCGAAACAAAGGCTGTCAAGATACCTTAGAGTGCCGGACTTGAATCCAAATGAATAATATCAACAAAATTCGTTGAACTTGAAGCAAAACATAAGGATCATGTAACCAACAAAACCAATCAAGAATGGTTAATAGATGGATTTTAAAAAAAGAAGACCATAAATGAAATGTTAAGATTACAACCAAACCAACACAAGTCTTGACGCCAGTATGTGAATAAAATATGAATGTTGTCATCAAACCAGGTTCCAAGACAAGCAATGAAAGGCGTCTTGTGGACAATTGAGTCTCGGGCAGGGCATTGTTACAGTAGAGTTGAAAATAGAGGTTGCAGCAACATCTAATGAAGTCTCCATAGAAATCAACGAGAACTTCAATCCTTCACCTTGAAGCTTCAACTTTATTTTGCTGCTGCCACAGATTGTTGTGAAAAATCGCCACGGTCATCATCATGAAGAAGTTATTATTTGGTTCTCTTGAGCAACAAGAATGGGATGGATGGGAAGATCTATACCGTAAACCGAAGATCCCTGTCATGCCAAGAAACACAACAAAAGAGAGAGGAGACCATTAAAAGAGCCAATAGGAGTTATATGTCTCTGTTAAGAAATTAACAACAAGGATGAGGTAACAAGTCTTACCAAGGAAATGTTCAGATCATTCATGACCTTGCCTCTGAACCATATGCGAACTCCTCACGAAATCTGCAGCACTTCATCATAAGTTACGAGAAGATACTACACAATATTTGACTTCTTGCTAAGGCCATGAGTTTCTCGCCGAGATTTCATTAGCTGAAGGAAAACCAGAAACATACAATTGGATCACTATTAAAGGTTCTACTCAAGGATACACGTGATAGGCCAAGACATCCTATAGCCAGAGCCTGCAAAAGTTCAAAAAAATAAACAGAGTTTAAGAGCAATTGTTATTCAATTTCACTTTTCAAGTTATGTTGCCCTGGTGCATCATTGCAAAAGTATAAGGAAAGTCGAACGTATATCGTGGTTTATCATCTCTGAGATATATCAGTGAGGCTCTATTCAAACTTTGGCTCCATAATCTGCACAAGCAAAAGACATTCAAATAAGTCATGCCAAGATATTCCCAAAGTAAAAAAAAAGAAAGAGAAATAGCATTTCTACACGGTATCGGCTCATGACAGTAAAAATATCATTTTCACACAGTAAAAAGCAAGGTAAATGTAGATTTTTTTTAGCTCACTACAGACAAAGAAGAAGTCACTATCATTCAAATCCCATAGAATTAGAATCGTGGTAATAGCGCATAACGGCCTTGTACTACAAAAATGCACCTCATCGTCCTACACAAAACCTCACACGAATCAAACAATTTCTCATCAACAAATTTTGATTTTCACACGTATCAAGCAAACCCTAAAAACCCCTATAAATACAACTTCATTCATTGGCAAAAACAGAACAGAAAAAACCTAGCGAAGCTCTGCGAAATTCAATCCACAAAATACCTAAAATCACTCTAAAGTTCTTCCTAAAAGTTGTTAGAGCTTCACATTGAAGCTCTAGCCAACTCGAGCTCAGCCACCCGCATATACGACGCGATCAACATACGAAAAGACCAGGAAAAGATGAAATAGAAGGGATAGAACTCAACAACGGAAAGGACCAGAAGCTGTTTACCTTGCCGGAATTGACGAACTATTTCCTTTAGGAAAAATCTTGACTCTTCTTCTTTGATTTCCTGTTAGTATCTTGTATGCCATGGATGATTGAACGTTAATCCGCCATGTATTGCTTGATCTGGTTAAATAGATGGTTTAGATGTGGGTTTAAGCCAATAGTTTCCTGAGGTGGGATTTGGGGTTTGTGTTCTAGATTAGGGCTCAATGTTTTTTTTTTCGCTTCGAAGTGGCGTCACCGCCGGCAGTTGCTTTTCCTCGGCCGTTTTGTTTGAGTTGAGAAGGAGTGGTGAGAGGGAGGGACCGAGTGTTAGAGAAAGAATGTTGAGGGACTTTGAGAGTTTATACTTAGAACTTCAATAGTTGATATATCCAGCTATTAAGTGTTGCATGCGTTGGGAGCAGCAACAACTTGCCTTTATCCTTTTTTTAACTTTTGACTATTTCCTTTAAATTATTGATGATGAGGTGTATGCGATTGGTTTCCCCAGGAATATTAATTGCATACGGTGGGGGGGGGGGGGGCTCGGGGTAGCCATTTATCATTATTATTCAAAACTTTATTTGTCTATATTTTTTTTCTAGAAGGCAATAAGGCTGTAGAAGTTTAGTTACCATATTGGTTAATAGTTGACCGTTGCATTGATTGAGTTAACTAGTGGGATGATTTAGAGTAATCATTAGGCCGTGTTAATTACTTAGTTTGGTGTGCTATCATAAACAAATTAAATAGAATCTTAGGAGTAATTGATACTTGAAATATTAATTTTAAGAGATTTTATGTTATTAGTCAATTAAAAAATATTGTTGTGTGGTTTTTTTTTAATATTTAATTGTTTGTTTGCTTATAGATAAATATGTTGGCACCGATTAATTGAAAATGTATGATTTTAAATTCGTTCTTAATTATTAGGATGACCTTTTTTTCTTTCTTTCAAAAATGACTAAAATTATTCTCACCACAATTCAAATAGTTTTCAAATTAAGTTTAAGCTTTTTAACTTATGAAAGTAGTGGGTCCTTGGAGTCTAGCACTCCTAGGATCCTTAAGCAACCGCTCTCGAGGTGCACGCCTTGAGTTGTGGTCGTTTCATCTTTCATTGCTAAAACTATCAAACCTTGTTTAAACCTTTCAAAATAGGTAAACCCTAACTCGAACGATACGCCTACCCTAGTTTAACCCACCTATGCTAATATTTTTAAACCATTTTCCTAATTAAATTATGAAAGTATCAAGTTCTTGGAGTCGCGCATTCCTTGAATTCGAGAGTGACAACTATTGAGGTGTACGCCTCGGTTAGCGTGTCATTCGAACTTTCGTTCCTAAAACACCTCTTCTAATTATTTGGACAAGTACTTTCACTATCCAACAAACACTATTAATTGAATGAAAAAGGTTTTGTTGGGATCTAGCATTCCAACGATATCTCGACTAATTGGTTACGAGGCCGACGTCTCGTTTATCGAGTAGTCGTCATTCCTCCTAATTTTTCAAACCATCTAATCTTGTTCCTCACCTTCGTGCGATCGAGTCTAAACCCTAGTTTGTTTCGAAACCATACGTAAAATTCAAATTATTTTCTTAACTAAATTGTGAAAGAATAGAGTTCTTGGAGTCTCGCATTCTTTGAATTCTTGAGTAAACACTCTTGGGGCGTACGCTTTAGGTTGTGGATTACTCGACCTTTCGTCTATAAAATATATGCCCTAACTATTTGGACAAATATCGTCATTGTCCATTCAAATACAATTTCATAATTAATTGAATGAAGAAGGTGTTGTTGGGATCTAGCATTCCGATAATATCCCGATTAATTGATTGCGAGGCCGACGTCTCGTTTATCGAGTAGTCGTCATTCTCCCTTAAAATATTCAATCCAGCTATCGTCTCTCGCCCCTCGTGCGATTGAAACTTTCTCAAACATATTCCGTAATTATTTGAATGAAAAAGGTGTTGTTGGGATCTAGCATTCCAATAATATCTCGATTAATTGATTGCGAGGTCGACGTCTCGTTTATCGAATAGTCGTCATTCTCCATCAAATTACCTAACCAAACTCCTCTTTCTCGCCCCGTGTAATCGAAACCTTAAACCTATTCAAATATATCCTCTAACAAAAACATCCAATACGATAAACCTAATTCCTCGCCCTTGCGCGATTTCCAGCCCAAACACTCTTAGAAAGAACATTGTTTAGTCCATTCTTCCGCGCATGACAAACTAGTGCTTCAGCCTCCCCTAGCGAGCAATCAAGCCAATGTTTAGTAGTTAGAATGCGACCTAAACTCTCGTTCATTCCAAACACAAACCTTTTAGCAAACCGTAAGCCGAACTACGACTGCTCTGATTTCTCATTTATTAGTGACAATACGTAGGCACAAGATTGCGATGATCTTGGCGAGCACAATCCCCTCTTTTTCCCGTAGTCCCACGAACTACGAATGCTCTGATTTTCCACTTCTTACAAGTGAAGATACGTAGGCACAAGGGCCCCAATCCTTGGCGAGCACCCTATCTTAAAAACACCCATTTCCCTTATAGGAGAAACCTTAGAAGAAAACAAACAAACGTAGCTAACTTTTCTCTCGAATCGATCAAGAGGTTCCCGTTGAGTACAACGGACATGAGGGGTGCTAATACCTTCCCCTCATGTAATCGACTCCCGAACCTAGAATATTAGTTGCGATGACCATGTTCTTATCTCTTTAAAGGTTTTATCGATATTTTCCTATTCCATCCTTGGAATGAATAAAGTTCGGTGGCGACTCTATTTCGAACGTATTTTCCGCGTCCATCGCGAGGATCGTATTTTTCGAGGTACGACAGTATGCTACAGTGTACTCATTTCAGGATCAAGATCCACGGGTCTGCCATTCCAATTATCCTCTATAACAATAGCATCAATCTTTTGGATAGTAAACAACTCACTAATTACATTCATCTGGTTTAATCTCTTGAAAAGATTCAGCTGCGCAACAACCCGTTTGTTACCAATTTCACCTTGCAATGTGACAAACTTTCCATCTAGGTAAAATTTTAACATAGATGTAGCATAGTCAGCTACATGAGGTCCCAATGAAGCTAACCATGGAGCCCCTAAGATGACATCCGCCCCTGCTACCTGCAAGAGATAAGCAGGCACAGTAACCTCAATGCCTTGTATCTTCAGAGACAGTTTCTTGACCACACCTTCAGTCTGCATGTTCTGTCCATTTCCAACCAGAACCTTGCACCCTTTAGTTGGTTCCACATCTAAATTTAGGCACTTAACAATACGAGGTTGAATAAAACTATATGAACTTCCTCCATCAAGCAAAATCGAAACACAGATAGGACCAATATAGCCCTTAAATCGGATAACACCCATTCCTGTAGCTCCATGGAAAGCATTAAAAGATAAGTGATCTTCTGTCACCTCTTCTGATTCGGTTGTACTAGTTATGTCTGCTGAAGTATGTGAATTGAGATTTTTAGGATCATCATGCAACTCCAATAACATCAAATGCTTGTTTGGGCACTTATGTGAAAAAGAGAATTTGTCTTCGCAAAAGTAACACAAGCCTTTCTCCCTTCTCAATTGCATCTCTGCTGGAGAAATCCTTTTGATTGCAGGGTTCTTTTGGAATTGGCTCATAAGTCGAGTAGGTGGTGTGGGAAGTAATGGTGGGTTGGGTGCTTTTTCGGTAGTTTGAGTTTGGTCATTTCTGGTTGGATTGAAGTGAGTTCTATTTTGGGGATAAGCTAATTTCTATGGAGCAGACACAGATTTCTGAGCAATCAATTTTTCCTCAAATAACTTGGCAATAGACACAGCTTTCACAATTGAAATAGGACAATGCAACATAACATCTCCACGAATTTCCTCTTTCAATCCACTTACAAAACAATCAATTAATGCATCATTACTTAATCCATAAACATGATTGGACAAAGTAGTGAATTCAAGGTAATAATCATTAACAGATTTTGTTTGTTGCAGTTTAAACAAGGATGCTCTAGGGCAATCATAAATTGAGGGGCCAAAAGCAAGTTCCAGAGCTCTTGTGAAATCATGTCATGATTGAAATGGTTGAGATCTAGTAACCATTTGGAACCACGGAACAACTTCGTGTTCGAGGTGAACAGAAGCTATGGTCAATCTCTCTGGATTTGGAGTGTGATAATAACCAAAAAATTGTTCAGCCTTAAAAATCCAATCAAGAACATTCTTACCATTAAATCTTGGAAACTCCAGCTTGATGTTGCGAACATGAAAAGGGGGTGGTGTATAAGCCTTCCTCGAGGATGTTGAGTGTGTCTCTGCGTTCTGGTTTCCATGGGTGACGACTAGAGCTTGCATTTGTTTCAGCATCATCTCCATCGATGTGGACAGCTCTGCAAATCGTGACTTTGATGTATGTTGCATCATCTCCATTCACTCAAAACGAGCAGCATTGACCCTTTCGTTCTGCTCCAAAACTTCACCTTGACGTTGTACCTCTGTTGCAAGCTCTTTCATTCTGGTGTTGTCGGCCATGGATGGAATAAAAGCACCAGTGTAATGGCAGATTAATCTATATAGCAGTATTCAAAAACAAGTACAAAAATGGCTAGATATGAAAATAGAATTCAGTACGATTCATATAGTTTGTTAATAGAAAAGGAATACAATGAGTAAATAGAATAAGGAAGGTTCACTGCCACATATGGTGAGAGAGAGAGAGAGAGAGAGAGAGAGAATGATCTCATACAAATTCACACACACACTCAAAGCTACCCACTACTAATATGCTCTCACTCACTAACAAACTGGGTCCACCTTGGATGCTTCTTTTTGATTCTATTGTTGTGCCTTATTTCCTTATCATTTGCCACGTCATCATCCAATTCCTCATTCACATCATTTTTATCAATTGGGCACTTCTCACCCATAACAGCTTGCACAGTTGTTCTCAATGCTCATCTTTATAATACTGATTTATTTTTTTCCTATAAATTCATATTGTCTTGGTGCTTATATAACACAGTGTGTAAAACGATACAATGTGCCAATCCAGTGGTGGGGACATGGGTCCAAGACATTGTAGTAATACGAGGTTATAGTATCTTCAATTGACGTTTAATAAACCCCAAGATTTATAAATTTTGGAATTCAGTATTTTTATCATTAAAGTACACACACACACACACACACACACACACACACACACACACACACACACACACACACACACACACACACACACACACACACACACACACACACACACACACACACACACACACACACACACACACACACACACACACACACACATATATATATATATATATATATATATATATATATATATATATATATATATATAACGTTCTCGTTGTTTAAATATTTGTGTAATTGTCTTATGAACCGATCTAAAAAATATGTTATTTATCATTAAATAAGGGGGTTAAATATGTTTTTAATTTCTGTAAATAACCCAAAATCTAGTTTTAGTCTCTCTAACATTTATGTTCAAAGAATCTTCCTTCTAAAGTTTTTCGTCCCTAATTTTCATCTCTGCTGTCTATTCCACTTAACATAATCATACGTGGAGGCTGAGTTGGTATTTTTTATTAATTTTGAGAAGTTGACTAGATGATTAAGTAGATGTCACTTAGTCTATTCTATGTCACTTAAGCAATGCTTAGTAAATACTTAGAATTGAAAATCCTAAATCATTTTTTTGCACAAAATTTACTCACTCTCGTTCCTTCGTTTCTCCACAGAAGGTAATTTTTTCTTCAATTCCATTTTTCTTCAAACTCTTGCGCTTGCTTTTTCGAACATAGTATCAGTAACTCAATGCCTATTTTTATTTTGTTTGCAGAAAGTTGTCTTCCTTCTCATTGCGTTTGCTTTGTGGTCCCAGCATTTGTGTGAAAGGTGCTTGTTTTATGGTCCCTCGACATTGAAACTTTGGTAGGTCCATGTATTTATTTTTAGATTTTATTTTATTGAAGTTTCCCATAAGAATTGTATTTTACTGGTAGTGTATTAAGTTATTAGGTTTGCATGCATACAATAGTCATTTCGTGGGTCCATGTTTGACTGTTTTTCCATCCATTATGTAGGGATGGGTGTTTTTAAAGTAATATTTTACACGAAAAGATCTTTTATGTAAATGACCCAATGCTAAAGTATGAGGGTGGGGAAGTTTATGCCTTTGATGGTCAAGATAGGTCATTTTTTGAGGCATGTGATTTAATTAAAGGAATGGATATTGAGTTTGAATACAATAATGTTAAGATGTGGTGGAAACATAGTGATGGTACTTTAGAAAATGATTTAAAACCTTTTAGGGATGATGGTGAGGCATTTGAGTTAGCTGCATTTGTTCAAGATTGCAAAGGTGAGGTTGAAATATACACTGAGCCTAAACCAAGTATAGGGGATGCAACTTTTATGGAGAATGCAAGAAAGAGGAACAAGGCTAAAAAATGTGAAGATCAGGTTGGTTCATGTACTGATGAGGGTTCTGGTGATGAAGATGTGATAGATGTCAAATTTGAAGATAGTGAAGAAGAAAGGATGAAGGGTTTTGATGAAGGTTTTTATGAGGGTTTTAATGAGGTTTTTGATGAGCAATTTGATGGTCAACCTACAAATATATTTGTTGCAGATGTAGCAGGCTCTAGTGAGGCGGTGAGACCAAGTTTTATTACACCAGAGATGGGAAAGAAACATGTAATATAAGATGGGTATATTACTGATGAGCTTGACAGTGGTGCTAAAGATGACAGTGGTGATGATAGGCCAAGAGTTGTTAGGTTTAATGAGGAAGATGGGATTACAAAGGAATATAAATTCAAGGTGGGAATAGAGTTTTCATCACTATGGCAGTTCAAGTGTGCTATTTTGGAACATAATGTATTGAATGTGAGGTAAATTAGATTTGAAAAAAAATGATGCAGTAAGATGTAGGGTGGTTTGCAAGGAAAAATCACAATGCAATTACACTGTATTCTGCAATAAAGTCTTAACATCAACAACCTTTAGAGTTAAAACCTTGTATGATAAACATAAGCGTGGAAGACAATTTTTTAACAAGAGTTTCAAAGTTGTCTGGGTTGCAAAAGTGATAGTTTATAGGATAAAGAACAATAACAAAATGAAGTTAAATGATGTAATTGCAGATATTAGGGTGAGGTATGCAACTGAAATCCCTGGTTGTAGGGCATTTAAGGCAAGACAGATTGCCAAAAAGGATAGTGGAGGGAGAGTCTAGTAAATAATATAGTTTGTTATGGTCATATGTGTGGAGGCAAATCGCCACACATCACACGAGTCTGCAAGACATTACTCGATATAGGTTTCGATGATGACAAATTACAACCTTGGATGGATGGGAAATTATAAACTCCAGATCTACTAAACAAATGCGACGTATCACATACCATATCCTTTTATATTTGTCTTAAAACTGTTGTAATAAATATACTATGTGTAGATAAAATGCAGTCATGACCAGAGGCATGAAAAACCACAAAAAGATCAATTTTTGCAGGTTTGCAGGGCATGAGTCGACCATAGGGTTGGCGCATGCATCAAAGCATTTTTCCACTGGTCAGCGCATGAAGGCATGAGTCGACCATAGGGTCGGCGCATGAAGGAAATATTTTTCAACAAGTCAGCGCATGAAGGCATGAGTCGACCATAGGGTCGGCGCATGAAGGAAATACTTTTCAACGGGTCAGCGCACGCCGACTGTATGGTCGACGCATACTGATACATTTTCCAGATTTCCAAAAAACACAGGCTATGCGTCGACGCACAGACCTGCTGCGGTCGACCGTTCGTGTGGAAATCCAGTTTTTAAGTGATTCCCTCTACTATTTGAAAAGTTGTTATGCCTTTGGTTGGTCTAGTACTATATATACAAGTTCAACCACTTATGTCAATTCAACATTTGATAAAAATTGATTCATGTGTTCAAGAATAAGAAAGATGAAATAGGTGTCCAAGATTCATCATCTTCATCTTCAACATCTCACAACACATCAATTACACACAGCCATTTTTGAAGTGTATTGTGAGTGATTAAAGGTGATAAGGTTCGAAGCTTAGATTGGATAATCAAGTTCGGGTCGAAGATTGTGACAGGTTCTTTCTTGAATAAAACCGTAAGGATTTTATCCTCCAAGATTGGTTTGAATTTTGGGGTTTTTTGGACGAGATTCTTCATCAAGGGTCAACTGAGCGAAGGTGATTATGAAGAGGTGTTCTTCAACAGTCTAGTAGCGGATTCGGTGATATTGAAGGGAAGATCTCGGGTTCAATTCGTTGTAGTTGAGATCAGCCGGGCCGAAGGTTTGAATAACTGAGGGTTGTTCATTAAGGTGGCTGGAATCGAAGGTCCATCAACAACAAATCGGAGGACTTGATTCATCTTGAATCAAGGGGCAAGGAGTGAAAGCAACATTCAACGTCTTGAGATTTTTGTTGTATATTTGCTGTTCAATCCTTGTATAAAATGTTACATTCAACAGGTGATATCTATTAAATCTATCTCAATTCTAGTTTTATAATTGAGGACAGACGTACCCCGAAGCGAGGACGACGGGGGAACTGCCTCACCAAATACTTGTCTTCTCTAATTTTCAGCATTTACGTTTTAGCTCAAAAATAAGTGATTTTTGTATAAGCATTATTGTCAAACTGTGATATCAATTGAGTAAGAGGTTAAAACTCTGTTTTTGACTCCAAAGTACAATAAGACATTGTACTAGGCTAGTTGGAATCACTTACTCAACACAAATATCACTTGGAGTGTTTTGCACACCAAGTGTTTGACAAATTGACTAAACCAAAATTATCTTACTTGTGTATCTAGTTTTGGCTTGCTCTTTAAATAATTGGAACTAGGAATCCTAACAAGTGAATTAGATCATTGATAAGTGTGATTAGTGTTGTGATTCTATTTTCCATATTGTCATTAATCCAAAGGCTTATGCATATCCGGTTTTCCAATAATCGTTCGTTTTAGACTATATTTTCCTCGGCCGCTTCCGCACTTAAAACAAATTTTCAAAACCAATTTTTAATTGGTAGCGCCGACTCAAATTTTAATTGGGATCTATTCACCCCTCACCCCCTTCTAGATCTGTGCCATAGTCTAACAAGTGGTATCTAGAGCTCCGGTTACTCGGTGCTTCAAATACAACGTTGATAGAAAATGGCTAACGAACCAAAAGGGGCGTACAATAGAGCTCCCGTTTTCAAAGGTGAAAACTATAGTTATTGGAAAGACTGTATGCGGGTGCAAATAAACTCCATAGACAGAAAAATATGGAACGTTATCCTCAATGGTCCAATAGAAATTACTATGACCAATGCGGATAACGTAGTTGTGCCAAAGCCCGAAGCACAATGGACCGATGACGATGAGAAAAAATACAATTATGATTGGAAAGCCAAAAATATCTTAATCTCCTCATTAAGTGTAGATGAATACTATCGTGTATCCCATTGTCCTACTGCTAAGGTCATGTGGGATTCACTACAAATCGCCCATGAGGGGACAAACGATGTTAAGTTGGCTAGAATCAACACATTAACACAAGAGTTTGATCTCTTTTTCATGGAGCAAGGGGAAACTATTGCTGACATGCAAAAGAGATTTACTCATCTCATCAATCGTTTACATTCATTAGGTAGGCCTGTTTCCAATGATGTTGCTACTAATAAGATCTTAAGATATCTTAACAGGGAATGGCAGCCAAAAGTGACCACCATCAAAGAAGCACATGATCTTACCTTATTAGACTTGACAACATTGTTTGGCAAACTACAAGAGCATGAACAGGTACTCTTGAGCCTAGACCAACGCGAAAAGATGGAAAAGAAAGACAAAACGAAGGTGAGTGAAAAGAAATCGATAGCTCTCAAGACTTCCTCCTCGAAGTCTCAAGCAAAAGAGCAAAGTGATTATTCCTCAAGCAACGAAGAAAAAGAGGACAAGAGCAAAGATATGGGGCTGTTCGTTAAACGGTACAACCGTTACGTGAGAAAGAACGGCATCCAACATTCCGAGAAGAACTTGGTAAACTCCCGGAAACAATCGAGGTACTCCAAAGATGATGACTCAAAAGGCAAAAAGACTAGAGGGACGTGCTACAAGTGTGGAAAGCCCGGTCACTACAAACCGGACTGTCCGATGAACAAAAAGGCAAAGGAAAAGGAATCATCAAAGTCACACAAGAAATCATCAAAGCCTAGGAGAGCGTACATTGTAACACCCTTCTAACCCCGCAGAATAAATATAAATAGATCAGAGTAATTATCATGCATTTCACAAAAGGGTGTCACATAAATTTTCAAAACATCATACAACACCTGTCATGCTCAATAATATAAAAATAACTTCCTGCTTTTCATACACTTCACATTAACATGTAGCAGCGGATTTGCTTTAATCATGATAGACATAATAAAAGTCTCATGCTCGTCTCATTTTTAATACTTAGGCTTAAAAGCCAATTCTTCATATAATTCAAAATAACAACAACGGAATAAAGTAGAGTACATAAAATATCTCTCCAAATATGAAATCAAAATATTCCCCGGTGTTACATAATCAGAGCATGACTCGACCCAAAATAAATAAAGACACAACTCAAGCTACTCCAACGGCTACCTCGTGTTAGAAGCAACTCTACTCCTCAGTACCGGAGCGATGTCGTATAAAACATCATTCCAACAGAAGGGTGAGAATTCACATAATTATTGAAATTATAAGATAATATATAATTTAAGGCATACAAACATAATCACTATTATTCTCACACTTCAAAAGTTTCATCAACACAATATTATTCAAGTAACCATACTATTCACAAGTATATACACACAACTCCATAATTCACCAATTTATCAGTTCCACATATCACACATATTCTCATAGCACATAAATATACATAATGAGACTCAATACAAAACTCAATGCAAGACTCAATGCAACTCATGCCATGTGGTACCAACACTTGTTATTATTTTTCGGTTTTTACATTTAAACCGGGTTCGTTCCCTAGACCAATAACACACAAAAAGCCCATTCCCTAAGCTTTCAAACCCCACTCTAGGTTTGGGACAAGTCACTAGCTCCCACGGAACTAACAAGCATTGCCTCTTGACACAAATGATGCGTATGCAAATTCAACAATCATATGCAATTAAGATCATTCCCAAATCTTAACATCCATGCATATCTTCAATAATTCATCACACTTGAATTATCACACATTTGCACATACACAAGCATTACTACAATCCAACCTCAATTCGCAAAACACACATCACTAATTAAATATAGAATAATTAATCATAATCGATAGTTAAAAATTTGATACTCAATAAATATTCAATATTAAATAAATAATTACTATTTTAATAAACTACTAATATTTCAATAATTAGTGAATATTTGAATAAATAATTAATATTTGAATAATTAATTAAAATATTTTCAATATTTAAATAAAATTCTATTTTTTTAATTTATATAAATGTTGCTACTGAAATTGATTACATAACATTTACCAATTCCTTCTACTTGTAATACCGCTACAGTACTGAACTATGGAAAATATTATATTGTTTTCACTCTCATTTTCAATTTGCTTGTACCGCTACAGTATAAGTGAAAGGCACATCCATTGCCTATTGAACCTACACACTACAGTAAGAGATAACAAGGAAACACCTATTTCCTTAAGGTTTGCGCTACACTATGAGAAACAAGGGAAAAGTCACAATTAATTTACTAGTCCTTGTAGTTGTTGTCTTCAACTTGTGAAGTATATAAAATGCACCTAAGGTTGCAGCTAACAAGCATCACGTTGTTAAAAAAAAATACATTAATTATTTTCCAATATAAAACTACATATATGGTAAGTGCCAATTACTGTAGGGGGTTTAGCAGTGTTATAAATATCAAATGCACGAAATTATTATCACTAAAAAAAAACGTGTAATCTAATTTTCATATTAATTTCCATTGCCTCATCAATTGAAATGCTACTGGGTTTAATTTGAGAAATGCATTTCCATTTAATTACAAGACTCATGAATTTAATGGGTTACTATCATTTCTGCTACTTTTCACTTCCTGTTATTTTTTCTAGCAACTCATGATGCTACAGTGAAGAACAAAATATAATTATTTCAATTGTTTTGTGCTACTGTTTTAAAAATATATATACTCCAAATTCAAATGGTTTACTCTAATATTGAATGGGTCTCTATAAATTATCAACATATCAATTTCAAACACCATTAGAATAACACAACTCACAAATTATCTCTAAAACCTAATAATTTCTAATCTCATAAATTTTTGGGGTTTTATCCTAAACACTTTCTACTACTCATTTATACACTATCATATAACCCAATAATCATACAAAAACTCACCCTTACCTTGAATTTCTTGGTGTTCTTGAGCTCTCTCTTGATTCTTCTTCTTCTTCTTCCCACTCTATTCTTGTTGCCTCTTTTTTCCTCTTTTTCTTACTAACATTTCTATTCTCTTCTATCTCCTTTCTCTTGTTTTATAAAATTCTCAAAATTCATTAACCTAAGAGCATCTTTAGTGGGAGTAAACTAAATGGGTAAACTAAGATACTTTTTGTGGGACCAAAGTGATTTGTAGGATTGAAAATTTTTTTAGTTGATTTGAGTAGTTTTTAATTTAATGGTGGTTGTCTATAAGAAACCAAAACTTGACCCCACATGGTATTAAATGGTTAATAAAAATCTATTATTTATGTTAAATAATTAATAAAAATTTATTATTTATGTTAAATAATGAGTTAGAGTACGTTGCTTGTGTAGAGCACGTAAACTAGTTTTAGAGCATCCCATATGCCATGTCAGCACTACTATAATGCAAATTCCTTATTACTAACGTAAGCTATAAAGAATTTTGGTTTAACAACCTTGCACTAAAGATGCTCTAATAATTTTTTTTTAATGGGCTTAGTAACTCATATCTATTCACACCCCCAAATAGGTCCAATCAATTAATCTAACAATTCTATATAATTCTACAAATTAGAATATATAATATAAGTTAAATAATAAAAATTAAATCAATTATTTCGAATATGTCCAATAATTCAATTAATCCAAACAACTCAAATAATTTATATAATTTTAATAAATCAATTAATTCAAATATATCAATTAAATCACATAAATTAGTTAATTCAATTAGGCCTAAAATCACATAATTAATCGATTAATTTAATTAATAAATAATTACTAAAAATTGGGGTGTTACATACATAGCTTGGGAAAGCGACAACGACTCTTCCTCCTCTGATGAAAGCTCTAGTGATGAAGAAGAGTCCGTGAATCTATGCCTCTCCGCTCATCAGAAAAATAAGAAAAAGCAGGTACGTCACTCTAAATATGATAAGTCCTCAAATATGTCGCATTCAGAATTACAAACCACATTTAATGCTTTACACAATGAAGCAACTGAAGCCTTCAAGAAACTTGCCTCTAATAAAAGAATTTTTACGTACTTAGAGCATAAAGTTAAAGAGTCCGAAAAGAAACTAGAGGACCTTAAGGTTTCCATTGTGAAAGGTAATGAATCGGATTGTAAGGACAATAGAAATCCTTTCGACTTTGGGTGTGATACTTGTCATATTTGGCAAAGTGAGGTCAGAAACCTTAAGGCCAAATTAAACAAGGCACTTGAGCCTAAAATTACATTTGCTATTGATAAAAAGGATTTTAGAAAAAGTATGATAAACCCATATCAAAAATATGCATATGTAATTAGGGATCAAGCAAGTAAAAGTGATTCTAAAGTCGATTTTGCATGCTTATATTGTTGCAAGAAAGGCCACTCCATTGGTAAATGCCGATTTAGGAGATTTCTTGTTCCTAAAGGCATCTATCGATGGTTGCCCAAACGCAACCATTTTGTCGCTAACCTATTAGGACCCAATATGCCATTGGGTACCTCCTTTTGCTAATTATGTTTTGATAGGTGAAATGTGTCGAGACCACTGAGAGAAGATGGGTTCTCGACAGTGGGTGCTCAAGACACATGTCTGGAGACATATCCTTATTCATAGACTTCGTGGCTAAGAAGAAAGGGTATGTAACTTATGGTGATAACAACCGCGGAGCAATACTAGGTAAAGGTAGTGTAGGTAATCCCTCCTCTAATACGATTTCCAACGTGTTGCTTGTCGAAAACCTTAAACATAATCTGCTTAGCATTAGCCAATTATGCAACAAAGGATACAATGTATATTTTTCAAAAGATTGTTGCAAAATTGTGCATGAAAATGATAAGAAGAATATGTTTAATGGTTTTAGAGTAAACAACGTATATATGCTTGACTTAAATGAAGTATCGTTAACAAGCGACAAATGCCTCATAACTATGAGTGAAGACTCATGGCTATGGCATAGGCGTTTAGTGTATGTTAACTTTGACTTACTCAATAAGGTGGTCTCAAAAGACTTAGTCTTAGGACTTCCCAAAATAAAGTTCACCAAGGATCACCTTTGTGATGCTTGTCAAAAAGGGAAGCAAACGAGGATCTCATTTAAATCCAAAAAGATAGTTTCAACAACGAGACCTCTCGAACTTCTTCATATGGACTTGTTTGGGCCGTCTAGGATTAAAAGTCTAGGAGGAAACTATTACGGGTTCGTAATAGTGGATGACTTTTCTAGGTTTTGTTGGACCATCTTTTTAGTAAGTAAGAGTGATACATTTGCCACTTTTGAAAGGTTTGCTAAGTTTTCTCAAAATAAGTTAAATACAAACATAGTGTCAATTAGAAGCGACCATGGAGGTGAGTTTAAAAATCACTTATTTGAAGAATATTGTGGTAACCATAGTATAGATCATAACTTCTCCGCTCCACGCACACCTCAACAAAACGGGGTTGTGGAGCGTAAAAACTGAATTTTAGAAAAATTGGGAAGAACAATGATTAACGAAAGTGGTTTACCGAAATATTTTTGGGCCGACGCCATTAGTACGGCGTGTTATGTTTTGAATAGGGTTCTTATTCGCCCCATTCTAAATAAGACACCGTATGAACTTCTAAAAGGGCGAAAGCCAAATGTTTCTCACTTGCATGTGTTTGACTGCAAATGTTTTGTATTAAACAATGGAAAGGAAAACTTGGGCAAATTCGATTCCAAGGCCGATGAAGGTATCTTCCTCGGATACTGTCAATCGAGTAAAGCATATAGAATATATAATAAACGATTTCTTGCTGTAGAAGAGTCTGTGCATGTTACTTTTGATGAGTCCTATCCGAGAAATGTCAGAAAGGATAGTGTTGTTCATGGTGCAGGTACATCCATAGAAGACATACTCAAAGGTGGTGAGACGGGGATTGATCAACCTGACAAAACCAAAGTTGAGAAGGATAAGGATGTACACCATGATATACCCGAAGAAGTTCATCCGCCTTCAAACGATGATCTCCCTCAAGCTTAGAAGTCTTCCAAAGATCATCCAATTGAAAACATTCTCGGAGACATCACAAAGGGTGTAACAACTCGATCGAAGCTAAGTAATTTTTGTTATCACTTCGCGTTCGTTTCACAAATGGAACCTAAAAACCCTAAGGAATCCCTACTCGATGAACACTGGTTTTTATCAATGCAGGAGGAACTGAATCAGTTCACTAGAAATGAGGTTTGGGACCTTGTCCCTCCTCCGCGAGGTCATCGAGTAATCGGCACCCAATGGGTGTTTAGAAATAAATTGGACGAAAACGGAGTAATAACTCGCAACAAGGTGCGGTTAGTCGTGCAAGGGTATAATCAAGAGGAAGGCATCGACTATGTGGAAACTTATGCGCCGGTTGCCCGACTCGAGGCTATACGCCTTTTGCTTGCTTTCGCTTGTGCGAAGGATTTTAAGTTATTTCAAATGGACGTTAAGAGTGCGTTCCTTAACAAAAATAAAAAATTTGCAAGTTGTGAATTAGTCAAGGGAGACCATCCTACCGCCTATTGTCTTTCGGTTGTAGAGGAAACATATTATATGGGAAACAAAAATCAAAATCAAGGCTATCAACCGAGAAAACCTCTATATCAACAAAGCAACCAAGGTTACCAACCCAGAGGTAATAACCAAGGTTATCAACAAGGACGAAGGCAAAATGCCGGCATTTCATATCGTCAAAACCAATACCAAAACTACACTCAACCTCCACAACCTCATGGTGGAACCTCAAAAATGGAAGACACACTTACTCAATTTATGCAAATGTCGATGTCCAATCAAAAGAGTACTGATGCGGCTTTAAAGAATCTTGAGACGCAAGTTGGGCAATTGTCTAAACAACCAGCCGACCAACACAAAGGGACTTTTTCGACGAATACTTAAGTGAATCCAAAAGAGCATTGCAAATCTATTCTTACTCGAAGTGGAAGAAAAATTGATATGGGAATTATTGAGGAAGTTGTGGGATAGGAGGTTGTAGTTGGAAAAAAAAAGAGATTGATGGGAGTGAAGTAGAAAAAGTGTAGAAGGTAACTTAGTTGAAAAGGAGAAAAGAGAGGTGGAAGAAGTAGAAAAGAATTTGAGAGAAGAGAAAAATAAAAAGAGTAGAAAGGGGAAGGAACAAGTGAGCAATATCCCAATTCAAAATCTACTTTATCCTCATGGTCCAACAAAAAAGGATAACACGAGGCATTATGCTCGATTTTTGGATATTTTTAGTCAATTGCAAATTAATATTCCATTCTCCGAAGAATTAGAGGAAATGTCTGCGTATGCAAAATTCATGAAGGATATTCTCACAAAAAAGAAGTGGTGCACGAATCAAGAAACAATAATGGTTTATGCTAGTTGTAGTGATATCATTCAATGGACTCTTCCACAAAAAGAAAGTGATATGGGAAGAGTTAACTTACCAGTGACAATTGGAAATGTTTATGTTGGTAATGGGTTGATTGATTTGGGCTCTAGTATTAATTTGATACCATTATCCTGTGTGAAAATGTTGGGACACTTGGAGTTTAAGGCAACAAAAATGATTTTGCAATTAGCCGATAAATCCACTACCTGCCCTCACGGTGTAGCGGAAGATGTTTTAGTGAAAGTTGATAAATTTTTGTTCCTATTGACTTTGTGGTAATTGACATGGAGGAAAACGATGATTCTCCTTTGATTCTTGGTCGGCCTTTCATGAAGAGCGCGCGAATGGCTATAGGTATGGATGATGGGCTCATGAAAGTAAGAGTGCAAGATGAAGAGGTTTGCTTTAATCTATTCAAAGCCATCAAGCATTCTAAATACAAGAGTGATTGTTTTTGACTTGATGCAGCAAATGAGGTGATTGAAGAGGTAAAAATTCAAGTGCATATTTTTACCCCATTAGAGAAAGTTCTTAATAATTCTTTCCAAAGTCTCAATGAGAACAAAGAAAAAGAAATTGAGAAGTGTTTGTAAGAACTTGAGGAGTTGAAAGAAATTCCTCCATTGGAGGAATGAGTGGAAATTTTGAAAAACAAAAACAATGAAGAAACCAAACTTGAGTTGAAGTTTTTGCCCTCTCACTTAAAATATGTGTTTCTTGATGAGGGAGGAAACAAACCGGTTATCATAAGTAATGTGCTAAACAAAAGTGAGGAAGAAAAATTGATTGTTGTGTTGAAAAGGAATCAAAGTATTATGGGTTGGACTATTTCCAACTTGAAAGGAATAAGTCTGTCCTATTGTATGCATAGAATACTAATGGAGGATGACTTCAAATCGGTAGCTCAGCCTCAATGCCGCTTGAATCCTACCATGAAAAAAGTGGTTAGGAAAGAGGTGGTCATGATGTTAGAGGCCGGGATGATATATCCTATTTCCGGTAGTCCTTGGGTTAGTCTGGTACAAGTGGTGCCGAAGAAAGGTGGAATTACAGTCATTCGAAATGAGAAGAATGATTTAATACCGACTAGAACCATGACTAGATGGAGTGTGTGTATCGATTATTGTAGGCTAAGTCAAGCTATGAAGAAAGATCACTTTCCTCTACCTTTCATGGACCAAATGCTTGAAAGAATATCCGGTCAAGAATTTTATTGTTTTCTATATGGTTATTCGGATTATAACCAAATAGTTGTTAACCCGAAGGATCATGAGAAAGTCGTTTTTACATGCCCATTTGGAGTCTTTGCCTTTCGAAGGATGCCATTTGCTTTGTGTAATGCACCGACTACTTTTTAGCGGTGTATACAAGTGATCTTCTCCGACTTAATTGAGAAGTCTATTGAAGTTTTTATGGATGATTTTTCAATTTTTGGACCGTCATTTGATCTTTGCTTTAAAAATTTGCATGTGGTGTTGTCAAGGTGTGTGGAAACAAATTTGGTGCTTAATTGGGAGAAATTCAACTTCATGGTTATGGAGGGAATCGTGCTTGGCCACAAAGTTTCTACAAGAGGCCTTGAAGTTGATCAAGCCAAAGTAAACGTCATCGAGAAGTTGCCACCATCTTTAAGCGTGAAGGGAATAACAAATTTTCTTGGTCATGCAGGATTCTATCGAAGGTTCACCAAAGACTTCTCCAAAATTACAAAGCCATTGAGCAACTTGATCAACAAAGATATGTCTTTCGAATTCGATAATTCTTGCTTGATTAATTTTAACTCTTTAAAATAAAGTTTGATTATCGAACCCATAATCATCGCATCCAATTGGAAACTAGATTTTAAACTAATGTGTGATGTGAGTGATTATGTCGTTGGTGCGGTACTTGGTCAAAGGAGGATAAACAATTTTCATGCTATACATTATGCAAGTAAAGTTTTGAACGAAGCTCAAATTAATTATGCCACAACCAAAAAAGAGCTTCTTGCGATAGTGTATGCATTGGAAAAATTCTAGTCCTACCTTATTGGGTCAAACGTGGTTGTCTACATGGACCATTCGGCGATTAAGTATCTGATAACCAAGTCTGGTTCTAAACAAAGACTTATTCGATGGGTCCTTTTGTTGCAAGAATTTGATCTTGAAATTCACAATAAAAAGGGCTCCGAAAATGTTGTAGCAGATCACTTTTCTTGTCTTGTCAATGTAGAGGTGATCGAACGTGAAATTAAGGTTAAGGAAGAATTCCTGGATGAAAAGTTATTGATAGTCCAAGTTAGACCGTGGTTTGCCGATATTTCAAATCACAAAGCCACCGGATTGATACCGGGAGGTCTAACTTGGAATCAGAAAAAGAAATTTTTGTCGGATGCCAAGTATTTTGTGTGAAATGAACCTTATTTGTTTAAACTTGGTGTTAACAACGTTTTGAGAAGATGTGTTTCGAAGGAAGAATCACAAAGCATTCTTTGACATTGTCACAACTCACCTTACGGTGGCCACTTTAATGGGTTAAAAACGGCAGCGAAAGCCCTTCAATCGGGATTTTATTGGCCTTCTTTGTATAAAGATACGAAACTACATACCCAAAGTTGTGACAAGTGTCAAAGAAGTGGAGGAATTACAAAAAGGAATGTAATTCCTTTACAAAACATGTTAAAAGTGGAGGTATTTGATTGTTGGAGAATAGACTTTGTAGGCTCACTTCCACCCTCACTTTCATGTGAATGCATTTTGGTGGTTGTGGACTATGTGTCCAAATGGGTAGAAGCAATAACATATGCAAAAGCTGACAGGAAAACCGTAATCAAATTTCTTAAAAAGAATATTTTTTCGCGTTTTGGTACTCCAAGAGTGTTGATAAGTGACGGAGGATCCCACTTTTGCAACTCTCAACTAGAGAAAGCTTTGGAGCATTATGGTGTGAAACATAAAGTTACAACACTATATCATCCATAAGCCAATGGTTAGGTAGAGGTATCAAATTATGAAATTAAAAGAATCCTTGAAAAAATGTTTCTTCTTCTAGAAAAGATTGGTCCAACAAACTTGATGATGCATTGTGGGCTTACCAGACAGTTTTCAAGGCTCTGATTGGTCTCACACATTTTTAAATGATCTATGGAAAAGCATGTCACTTGCCGGTTGAATTGGAGCATAAGGCTTTTTGGGCCTTAAAAGTATTGAAGTTCGACCCTAAGTTGAGTGGAGAAAATAGGAAAGTTCAACTTCATAAGATGGATGATTTGTGACTTCAAGCTTATGACTCCAACAAAATCAACAAGGAAAAGGTAAAAAAGTTTCATGATCTAAAGATTGTCCACAAAGAGTTCAAATAAGGGAAATTGTTATTAATGTTCAATTCAAGATTGAAATTGTTTCTGAGAAAGTTGAAGTCCAAATGGTTTCGGCCTTCCCGGATTAAGGAAGTCAAGCATTAAGGGGAAATTGAGCTTGAAGATCTCTTAACAAATGAAAGTTGGACAGTGAACGGTCAAAGACTAAAGATATATCATGGTGGCGAGGTTGACTGAAGTATAACAACAATTTCATTTGCCGATCCGTCAGGTCGCATTGGACCATCGAGCTTAAACGATGTTAAACAAAGGGCTTGTTGGGAGGATCCCCAACATTGTGAGTATTACTGCTTTTTACTGTATTTGTAAGTTTTTATGCTAGTTATGATTATGTGTAAGAGGGTTGTGGTGTACCAAAAAAATTGAAAAACCAGAATTTTTGAATTTACTGTCATGTTCGCTCTCACCTTGCATTGCGAGCCTAAGCGAGTTCACTTACTGCTCGCAGTGCGAGCTTGTCAGATTCTGGGAAGTCTGAAAGGATTTTTCCACAACACTTTTATTTTGTTTTTAGCATGCAACTGCATTGCCTCTTCCATTATTGGTCTGAGGGCAGGCCTTTTTGAAAGAAAGAGGGGCAAGGTGCAATTGCTATTTTTTATGGTTATTATTTGTTTTGATTTTATGCTTCTTCCTTGATGATGAATGATGAGAACTTCTAGATTGGTTGCTCTTTTTCAAAAAAAGTATCCAATGAAGATTCTACCAAGATTGGATGGTGATGATAAGATTTTTAATGTGATGAATGCATGCAAGGTACATGGTTACCATTTTCTATAATTGTAGAATGATTAAGAATTTTGTGCTTTATACAAATTTGTATTCCTGTTTCATTTTACAACTTATTTGAATGCTTGAGTCACTTAGGTCCAAAAGCCATAAATTGTGAGAAACCTCCATTGTTTACTGATAACTGGTAACTTTGTTTAATTCGTTCGATTCATGCTTAATCTTTTAATTATTGTGATTTTGTGGAAGCATTAGAAAGGATCAAGGTATTTATTTATATTGAACACAAACATATCCAAAAGTAACTTACCCGTGAGTAGTGAGAATTCGTTAACCCCTTTGATCCTAATAGATTAGATCTTATTTTAGTGATGAATTTGGTTTGTACGTATCTTGAAAGTTTAGTTCAACATTGAATTTTGTGGGATTCTAAAAAAAATTCTTGAAACCTTTGAACTTTTTTCTAAATTTATTTCATTGCCATAAAAAGTAAGGATCATTCACTTGAGGTTTAATTGTATTTAATTTGGGGAGAACGAAAAAAAATTGTAGGTTACTCAAAATTTTGAAAATTTTCAAACGAGCAAAGAAAAATTGTGAATATGAATGTGAAAAAGAAAAGAAAAAGAATGCTTGTTTGAAAAAAAAATAAAGAATGCAAATAATTGTGCAAAAGGAAGTTTGAAAAGGTTGAGCAATTGAGAAAATGGATTGGTGAATGAATTTGTAATGTGTAAATACCTTGTATAGTGAATGTTTCTTTTGCATTGGCAACTTTGATTCAATGACCTTTATAAATGATTCTTTGTTGTGAACCTGGTCAAGCTACAACCTTAAAAACCCTTAGTGATCTTTTGCTTCCATAATTTCTGATTTGATTGATTGGTGAATGTATGAATTGAAGTGTGTTATCATTGTTATTCAATTAAGTGTAATTGTCATGTTGTTGCAAATGCATAATTTCCTTCATCCATTAATTGAAGAGGACTGTTAGAGTGATTCGAGTATGAGAGTTTAGTTGTTATTTGAAACATTGCATGATATTTGTTTAAGAACTAAATTCTTTATCATTGTTTGATTCTAGGAAGTTATGATCATTGCTTGTGTGCATTCTTATGTTGAATTTGAACCATACATATTTTCTTGGTTAAATTTATACTTGAGCAAATCCAATTGTTTTCATGAGGGGCATACTTTGCTTGAGGGAAAGCAAAAATCTAGTTGGGGAGAGTTTGTTAAGTGCAAACTTTGACTTAAATTAAACTATTATTCTTGGCATTTTTCTACTCATTTCTTAAGTTTTAATTAATTTATTCCATGTTCTCTTGTGATTCTTCAATGAAATTGATTTTACCATTGGATGTCTTGATATATGTGCTATTTGTAGGAATTATATTGGATTATCAAAGAACAAGGAAGAATTTAATGTATAAGGAAGCCAAATAAATAATGAAGAATCCAGCAAGTTCATAGTGCGAGCTCAAAGCGAGGCGAAAGCGAGTTGGAACATTTGGATGGTAGTAGCTAAACCCCTCGCTGATGGCACTGCGAGGCCTGGGCAAAGAAGTTTGTAGTGCGAACAGGAGCTTCGCAGTATGAAGTCAGAGAATCTTCAAGGGCGGTTTAACTGTTCAGAGGCACTTCATGTGCCTATATGTGAAGTTCGCAGTGCAAACAGAGAGCTCGCAGTGCGAGCAAGGCAAATTTTGTTTAGATATTTGTACTGTATATTACTTTTTGGGGATCATAACATCATTTTTATGATATTGTAACATTACCCTAAGTTCATCATTTCTTCATCAAGGAGTGATATTTTACAAGTAGAAGCTGGATTTGTATCCTAGATCGGTTCTTCATCTTGGATGCTCATTCATCTTCTTTCTTTCCTTGTGAAGCAAACTACCATGACCATGGATAGCTAAATCCTTTGTATCAAAGGTAGATGTAGTATATATTAGCTTGTATGTATTTATTTTGATCTATTTGTATGTGAACAAAATGATGATTAATGTATGTTAAATGTTTTTGTTCTTAAAGATCTATTTATGATTTATATCATTCTAGACATAGATTTTACAAACCTTGATCTAAAATATTCATCTATCAACAAACAAACTCTAGATATAGATTTGCGAGTTGATATTTGATTTGTGTTGATCTTAAAAATTATTGTATTTGTTGTTAGCATGAGACATCATCTAATGACAGACACAATAATATTCACGACATCGCTCTAGATATAGATGATATTGAGAGGATACATGATTATATTAATCAAAAAAGAATTACAAGTTAGGTTAATGAAATTTATCTTTTATATGTCTTGTTAAACAAACATCTTTTAGAAATTAATTTTTACTACTAAACTTGTGACAAACTTATGAACCAAAACAAACAAACTTTGAAAACCTTACTTAAAACATCATAAACTGCAAACCGCAAGCGATATCACAACAATCCCTATGGAGAAGATTTTCAAAAAACCCTTTAGTAAAATTCTAATAAACATCTACAGTACAATTCTCATCAAGTTTCAAAAATGGAGAAGTTTCAAAAAATGTGACATTGGAGGAAATTGTATCGTTGAAGTTGGGAAAAAAAACAAAAATATCTTTTTTGTATATGTGAGTAGCCTAGAAAAATACATTTGAGAGATTTGGAAGAAAATTTGTCTTTACTTCGATTGGGGTCATGAAGAAAGAATTTGCAACCAAAAACAAGAAAAGGAATGAGGTAGAGATCATATTGCGGGTTCAAGATAGAGTATGGAATCTGAGATTGAAGGATCAAAGAAGAAATTTGGTTGATAAGGTGACAATTTGTGAGAAGAGTATCACCCCAAAAACAAGAATGGACATTGTGGTAAAGTGAAAGAGTTCATGTAGTTTCACTAAATTACGATTCTTCTGTTAAGCAACATTGTTTTGTTGTGTTGTATGAGCATATGATGATTGGTAAATGATCCCTTATGATGTTAAAAAAGATTGAAAATTGGATGACATATATTCACGAGTATTATCAGTGCGTAAACTTTTGATGGAAGTGTTAAATTGGTTTTTAATTTCGACATAAATTTCTTGGAGTATTTGGAAAACATCTGAAGGATTTTTTATTAAAAAAACAACCGAGTACATCATGAAAAATCATCAATGAAAATTAAAAAGCAATAATAACCTAAAGTTGACTTGACTTAACTAGGACCTTACATATCATAATGAACTAAAGCAAAAGGGGAGACAACACTTTTATTTAATCATTGACAATAGGTGTGACGAGTATGTTTTCCTAACTGACATGACTGAAACTCAAATGATGAAAGCTTAGAAAAACTAGAAACTAAAAGAAACATAAGGCTAGGGTGACCCAAACGTTTATGTGTATGGTTTAGAGAAGAAACAGAAGCACATGCCACCGACGATGATAAATGATATAATCCTCCAGACTCACTCCCTGGTCTATTCGTCTGTCTTGTACGTCAATTCTGGACATAAACAGAATTATCAATAAAAAGAACTAAACGATCAAGGGTACAAGTCAGCTTGGTAACAAATATTAGACTGAAAGGACTACCAAAAATATATAACACATAATCTAAAGACAAGTTTGGAAGTAGGTGTGCCTCACCAAATCCTTGAACTTTAATTTTGGAGCCATCTGCCACAGTGACATAAGGCAAATAATCAGAATAATACAAGTAAGATACAAGGACCAAGGGAGGATGATGTATATACAAAGGTTACAGGATTACCAGACTGAGCAACAGCGACATGAGATGATGGTTGATGGGCTGCTTTGAACTAAAGGAACCCATTATGATCAGCAGCCAAAAAAATAACATCTTTGGCGATATTCAGTTAAGCAACAACAACAACCCTACTTTGTCGTTGTTGTTTTGTTCCCTTGCCTTTATATGACATTCAACTTCAATATCGTAGTAGCGATTGTAATAGTTACAGTGAATACCATGGTGTTGGCCACCACTTCCTCCATTTTGTCCACCGTGATATTGGTAGTCAAAAACAATTGCAGATGATTCAATGGGAGATGAAGTAGTGATCGGTCCAAAAGCATGAGGTGTAGTCAAGTGCAACAGTTGTTCACTAACTGGTTAATAGTAAGTAATTGTGGATCCCAATAAAATATGGTTACGTATGAAATTGAGTTCTAGTGACAGTCTAATAAGTGTCATGATCATGAAAAACTTGTTGCATTGTTCTTCTTGAATTGTTGAATCATTTGTAAAAGACATTATAGTTGAAAAATTAGCCTTCAACGAATTAAGATTACTAAGATAAGCTTGCATATCCATATTCTCTAATTTCAAAGAGTTGAGATTAAGGATGGCAATGTAGAGACAATGGAAATCATTGGAGAAGACTTTCTTAGAATTTTCCGAAACCTCATCATAGCAAGTGGTAAAGGCCTGATACTGCGCTTGGAGATTAAGTGCTATGGAAAACCATAATTCAATGCATAGAGACGCATTAGTTTGCTTCCATTTAGTGCGATGGATGGTGGAAATATCATTCGTGTATTTGGTCAAGTGATCTTCAAGTACTTGATCATGAAACCATAACTTGACAACACCAACCCATATGATGTAGTTGGTTGTCCCAGTTAGTTTCTCGCACGAGATGAGCGAAACTTTGGTAAAAGTGACGAAATCAGTGCGGAGAGATCTCCCATGAGAGTTGGTGGTTGAAAATCATGCAAACAATGTCACTCAGTGCAGAGGAGGACATTGACGGCCGCGACGAACGACAAAACATGGAGAAAACAAGAAAAAAGTATATTTAACGTAGCGCGCGTCAAACTCACATGCTTGAAAGTCGGCAACGTGCGGCGTCAATTAGGGGGCGAGTATTTCGTCGATGGATTCACAAGAGAGTTACAAACTTAGTGGTGATTGCACATCAGTGATTAGAGACGCGTGGTGGTAGAAAACAGAGACACACAATAGCCGTGTGTATTGTGAACAACAAAATTACTAGAACAAAATAGAAGATATTGAAAAATCCTTAAGTTAGTACCACATTAAAATTGTATTTTTAGTATAATCATAATTTGTCAAACGAGATCGTACTGAATTTATATTTATATTCATATGAGCTGTGCAAGGTAGAGTAATATATTCAGTATAATCAATTACAATATTAATACTCGTTAATTTTAACATATTCTAAACAAAATGATCTTAGTAAGACTTGTTTTTTATACTAATTAATTTAAATTGATTAATTAAAATTGCAGGAATAGAGATATAGAGAACAAGGACATTGTGATGTGTCAACTAGTTGGAATTCATCATGTTTCAACATCGGAAGATTTCCCAATAATGCCACTATTGAGCATTTCGTTTCAGCTGAGCCCAACCAATTTCTTTGAAAATAATCCAGTTCTTAAAACACTTTCACCAACAGATGTTGCATGACCTGATTGTTCCAATTAAAACAATCCAGCTTTGTGTATGAAATTGATTTGCATTGGCCTTGTAGCCATATGAGTAAAAGTTTTTGTTTTTGTTCGTTGAATGTGTTGGAGAAAAATGTATCGGTCCCAACTATTCTAGTGCCTTGCTCTATAATTGGTCTGCAAGCAGTAAAAGGAAAGGACCACACAACATGACAGGGCTCTTTTGATTTGCAGTCCTTTTACATTTGTGTGGTTCGCTACTACGTTGTTAAGTCTTTTTGACCCACGTGTTTGGCTTATCGCATTGTCTTTTCTTACGGTTTGCACAGCTGTATAAAACGAAACAATATCCAAATCTGCATGGGGACGCGTGTCCGGCACTTTGTGGCACGAGATTAGCTTTCAGCCCCATTGTGTGGTTCGCTACAGCAAAGTTATAAAGTCCTTTGGAATCTATCTAACAGAGACATTTTAAATATGACATCATCATCTATACGATAAAATCGATAATAACCTAAAAAATAAATAAATTAAAGATAATTATTAGTGTTGATATAAGTGTCAATGTCCAAAACGGACACAAACACGTCATTTTTTCAAGAGTGTCGATACTACATAGATCATAACTATTTTTAATATCTAAAAAAAATCTTTCAGACATATTTTTTTACACACTGTTTGATATAAATGGATGGGCCACATTTATTTTCCTAAAATTTAATTTGAAGATGTATTATCATATAACATAAGGATGAATATTATAAAGATGTATCTTTGGGGCGCATTTTATATATTAACTTACATTAAATCCTTCCCTCTTCCTCCTTTATTTTTTTGAATACTCACTCAAAATATTTATTTGAACTCTTTTGCTACAACCCATTTCAAAACCTCATTTGAGCAAGTTTCATTAAGTTCATTCAATCTAATTAACTTCATTTGCTGAAAAATTACTCACTCCATTCAAACTTCTCATCCACATTTCTAACTTGGTAAGTTTCTCATCTCATTTATTATTATTATTATTATTATTATTATTATTATTATTATTATTATTATTATTATTATTATTATTATTATTATTATTATTATTTAGATTTGAATGATGTTTTATGTAACATATGTTGTTTAAGTTGCATTAGATAGTAGCAAATTCGAAATAGATAGCAAATAGAGACATGCATTGTCATTTGGTTGGAGGTTAGTGCAACAATGGGAGTTATACCATTGATGGAAATCGTAAGTTCATTCGGAGATGCATCTCTGAATTTTCTCTGTACTGTTTTTGAAGTTGTGTCTGACTGCATTTTAGTTGATTTTGATATGACATTATGGTTTTATTACAGGTCCTAAGACTGAAAACAAATTAGACATAATTAGGCTCGGTTGTGTGTCCTAACACGCGTCTGTACGAAGTGAGAGGACCAGAGGCAGGGCCACGAGGCCACAAGTTGATGATACCTTATTTGATGGTTCACAAAGTCGAGGTTCACAACCATTTGATTCTACTTCCCGTAGTCTCCTGTCTCAGGCTTCTACTTCACGGGGCCATGTGTCCTTCACGAGAACACTTTTTATTAATATTTTATCTAAACCATTATTAGGGAAAGATCTTCTCTCACTTTTCTCAGATCACCTAGTGGAAACTTGTGCCTACCTACACTGAGGATTACCATGTAGCAAATGACATTGCCTTATGCCCATACGAAGGTCATCTCCAGATGAGTTTGTTGAACCTCATTTTGTTATAATCTGGATGGCTGACATGTGGGTCAGGTCTGGTGTATTTATATATGCCTGAGTGAGTGATGCACTAGTTTGAGTATCTACAGATTATTCTGAGGCACCACTCAGAGTTCGCTCCTCCCAGCGTCCGTCGTAGAGATCTCGATGCAATACTTGAGGATTTTAAGATTCACTTGGTACTGAAGGAGTATCTCAAGGTGTCATCTCATGTACAATGGGCTTATGTTGATGACTACATGAATTGTTTATATAGCGTGTCACACCTTATCATTACTACATACACTTCTATAAGACCACCTAGGCCATCTAATAAGGAGGTAGTTAAGGTTAGGGATAACCATACATATGACGTAAGCAGTGTCTGTCGACATATAGTGGATATGGCAAGATCAATCATAGAGGCAGAACTTTTTGAGAAAGACAGTCCCTGGTTGACCCACTTAGAAGGTATTATTGTCAAGGCTTGGAATGCCTTGCAGTACATATGGAGAAGTTGGAGGGTTAGGCATACTTAGTAATTTATGTTTGGTTGTATTGTTGTTTTTTGTATTTTTAGAACAAGTAATGTATGGTCGATACATTTTGATTTTACTTTAATTAATGTGTGACTTTTTACTTTCATTTCATTTTAATATAATTTGTTTTTTTACTTTGATTTTACTTTAATATAACTTGGCCTAAAAAAATTATAATGTAAGGACAAAGTTCATGCATTGAAACCATTTAGGGATGTATCCAGATATGTATCTTCGAAATATCCCCTGTATGAAATTAACACGCTCCCAATATCATTTAAATGACTTTATAGGATATTTCAGAGATACATCTCCGAATACACCCCATGAAAATTATAGAGATGCATCTTTGGGCCAGATTTTTGCAAAAAATGGATGTCTTTCAGAAATTACGAAGGCTAGTGTAACTTTAGGTGCGTCAGAAGATGCATCTCCGAACATGATATTCAAGTTAAAGAAGTCAACTTAAGAAAATCAATGTTTAACTAAAGAATATAGGACCACTAAGAATCATCTCAATCAGAATGTTAATGGAGATATTTCTAAGGAGATTGCATCTCAATACTTCTTTAGCAAGATTAAAATTGAAAGATAAGATAGTTTCCTGAAATATATAAGGTGTACAAGAAGCAGTGATTACATGGTGGCATTTGTCTATCCTGATGCTCTTCATGTTGATGGTATCCCTAAACGAATGTGATCAAGGTGTTGGTTGATGGTATCCTTTTTGCCAATCAGTAGGTACAACTTACCTGTCTTATCCTAAATTTTAACCATTTTTTCTTGCCTTTTCAGTTAACTTAAGATGTAAAACACTAACATATACTAAGTTCCTTTACAAGTCATCTGGTCTCTCCAATGACCAAAATTTAAAGGGGATCATTTTGACTTTTTCTAAGAGTTGATTTTAAAGGTCTTGTTTAGATTTTAATATACATTTTTAATTTAACTAGTTAAAATAATACATTACTATGAATTATTTATTAAAATAACAGTTTTTTGTTTAATAATTTTTAGAAAAATATTATAGTTTTATAGATTAGAATTAATTTGTCAGTAATTTTTGAAAAAATATCCACAATTATTAGTATAATTTAATTAATTCATATTATGTTCTATGGTTAGTTTAATATATCTTTAATATTTAATTAGTAAACCTTATTATTAGCCATTAAAACTTAACAGTTCAATCGTATAATTTAATAAGGGGTGTCCATTTATCAATTGTTCTTTAGTGATTTGTTAGTTTAATTAACAATTAAAATATTATAGTTCAGGTGTTCTTTTTATTAAATTATATTAAAGATTAATATTACTAATTAGATATTGATTAATATTATTATTTCCATTAGTTAGAATTTATTTGCATTTGATTATTAAGTCTTAATGGTATTATTAGTTAAACTAAATTATTAATTTTATTGTTAGAGTTAGCTGTGTTAGATTTTATTATGATTAAAATATTTCTGGTGTGAATCTGGTCAAAATATTAACCAGATTAGGTCAAGTCTCAGACCCAAAATTCACTTCAAAAACCCTAATGTTTGCGTAGTAATAAAAAGAATAATTTGAATAAAAAATACCAACGCGCATTGAATCAAATCTTCCGTTTCTATTACAAGATACATCGAATATTAGATTTTTACAAGTAAATCGTACTAGATACACTCAGATCTCAAAAAATCCTAAGATTTTCAAATCAAATCTCTAACTTAATCAATTAAAATTACAAATCAGATTACAATCAAATACGAATCTTTTTAATATAACAATCTAATTGAATGATAAACCTAATTCTAACATTATAAAATCCTAAATCTAAAATGGAATTAGGGACGCAAAAACCCTAACAAAGAATTTATTGCTTCTACAACTCCGACCCCCTCCCCCCACCAAAGCTTAAGCTAAAATAAGATTAGGGTTTCACATTGAAACCCTAATTCTTTTGAGCTAGACCTACCATAACACCATTCCAATAAGCACCTAACACAAACAAAAAAAAAGCAAGATGTGGTCAAAAGAAGAAGAAGAGTCAAAGGAAACACAGAAAAAAAAGAGGAAAGATAGAGGATTGAAATTTCTTACCTTACTAGAGAAGATCTCATCTCTGAAGGTTGGTATCTCTAATCCTTTGCCTTGAAATTTATTGAATGCTTGTGTTTGATGTTTGATGCCAATGTTTGGTTCGTATTATTGAATATAATTAGTGTTCAGAATAAAAGGATTTAGGGGGTTGTGTTTTCGTTAATTGATATATGTGTGATGAGGTTTGATTAAGGTTAAGGGGATCATGATCTACGATTTGATATTTGTTTGGGGTGATTCTGGAAAAGTTTTACGGTTAGGGTTCCTTGCTATGAGGGTTAGAGTTCATATGATGAACCCTAGGTTCCATCTAGGTATACAGAAAGGGTTTAGGGTTCATGGGATTTCGCTTAGGGTTCATGGGATTGCTAGGGCTCATGTGGAACCCAGGCTAGGGTTCATGAGGGATGAACTTTCCGGTTAAGCGTCAACTGGAAACTAGGGGCGTGGTTTTAGGGATGGTAGAAGGTTGAGAAGGATGGCGGGGTGATGGTCGGAGGGAGGGGTTCAGAGAAGAGTTGAGAGAGAGAGGGAGAGAGAGAGAGAGAGAGAGAGAGAGAGAGAGAGAGAGTAGCAAAGAGAGAGAAAGAAAAAGTAAAAATGAGGGTGTTCTGAGAGCGGTCACACATATATATTCCTTAGTTAGTTGCCACCCCAACCCACCATGGACTTCTCTCATCCAATCATGCTGATGAGTCAACCCGTTCATTATACACACGCGTGCACCCTAGATCTCTTTTGACTTATAATCACAACCACTCCTTTACATACAATGACGATAATACTAACCAAGAGCCTTGATTTGCATGCAGTGGAGCCCTTCTTATCATGATCATGTGGCCTAGAGAGAGTCAATTGTTAACTCTCTCTCTTTCTATTTATCTATCTATCTATCTATCTATCTATCTATCTCCCACTCACTCTCTCTCTCTAGACCTCCCCTTCCAGCGTGGGCTCTAGAAATATATGGGTCTCTCTTCCATTATAATCACACCCCCAAACCTCAGCCCATTACTAGTTCAACTTAATTTACACCCCAACTTTTTTTATTTAATTTTATTTACATTTTTAATTATGTTAGTTATTAGTTAGGATTTTTAATATTTATGGTTGTTAGTTATGTTAATGATAATTTAATGATTTAATTAGTTTAACACAATAAAAATAAAATAATAAAAAAAATATTAAGTACTTAGTTATTTTTAAGATTAGGTTAAGATTGATTAATTAGACTTAAGCTATTTTATTTACATTAATAATTAGTTTAATTAGTATTTCCTCCTCTTAAACAATAAATAATAAAAATACAAAAAACAATATATACTAATATTAGATATTAAATATTTTTTAGGGATTTTAATTACGAGTATGGTAGGATTAGTCTTGAATCAGTATTAGGTTTAAGGGTAGTATTAAGTTTCGACTTAATCTAATTAGCAATTAGGGTTAAAGGTTTGAATACAATATTAACATATTAACTTGTTTAATAATTTTCTCAATTAACATAAAATAATTATATATATATATATATATATATATATATATATATATATATATATATATATATATATATATATATATATATATATATATATATATATATATATATATATATATATATATATATATATATATATATATATATATATATATATATATATATATATATATATATATATATATATATATATATATATATATATATATATATATATATATATATATATAAAAG
This sequence comes from Lathyrus sativus, assembly GCA_963859935.3. Taxonomy (NCBI): domain Eukaryota; kingdom Viridiplantae; phylum Streptophyta; class Magnoliopsida; order Fabales; family Fabaceae; genus Lathyrus; species Lathyrus sativus. The sequence goes on along the minus strand of OZ012738.1, from coordinate 617,735,307 downwards.
CTTATTTTCTTAAATTAAACTATGTATTATATTTTTACAAATTAACCAACTGATCTTACCTGATCAGAAAGGAATCAGTAGTCTATCACACGTCGTGAGTTGCTGCCTTCACTGGTGTTACAGAGGAGAAAAGGGGGGTGTACCTACAAGATGCTCAGATGCTTAAGTAAGTACCGGAACTAGAGAGAGCAAGTATAGAGAGAATGTGTAATGAATATAATACCTGATCCTCTGGTGAAAGAGGGTATTTATAATGTGCCCCCAGCGCAGGGCCAACGATTACATTGCATTGGGACAGATTGCCAAGCCTAACACAAGTAATTGTCAGGGCTTACGTGGTGTAGTGAAGACCAGCACATGGTATTTGCCCTGAATCAACTGCCCCGTGATCTTCGGAAGGTGGGTTGACCATCTCTTTCGGAAGTGGTAGTTTCCTGTTGATGTGTCCCCACGTGGAGAACATGGGGGAAGCGCGTGGGCTTCCCCTTCAAGAGAGTCTTATGCCCGACTGGTGTGTCTGTTGAGGCTCTGTTCGACAGAGGAAATTGGGTCTTGTTGGGCCTCACCAGCATAACATTAGGTTGGGCATGCCCGGCTGAAGGGCAGGTCCCAACCCATTCCAAAACAGGAGCCCCCCAAGTCGTTGCTCCTAGGTGGAGGAGTAATGACTTAAGGACAGGTCAAAATATCGAGGACCTCTTCGGGAAAGTATTTTCTTGACATATATAATTAGGAGTCGTTTACTATGTAAGGAGCAGAGGCATCTCGGGGAGCCTGACAGGGAGACGGATGAATTGCAGAGCTTCTGGTGCTGCCACATGTCAGACAGCCATTGCTTAGCTAGGGCAGCTAGGGGTAGAGGCGTTTGAGTGCCTAGGGGCGCCTCGAGTCCCGTGCTAGGCTTACAAATAGGGCCGAGTCTGCTTCATTACTCACTTTTCACTCTTACCGTTCACGACGTTGTTCCTCTTCTCGTTTTGCCTCTTCACATTCTGCACTGTTACGTCCACCATCCGCCGTTGTACCGTCTGCCGTGTCACCTACCCATAATTGTTGTATCAAGTAAGTCTTGCATGCTTTTTATTCTATTTTTCCTATTTTCTGGCGGTTTCTCTGGTGAGCCTGATGAATGCCCCGGGGAGATCGTGGAGTTTTTGGTGAATACGTCAGGGCTTATTTGAGTTAGTGTAGTGCTAAGATGAATCCCCCGGGGACAAACGATTAAGTCCGCAGGAACGTAGGAGGAATCCCCTAGGGACAAACGATAAAGTCCCCGGGGAGGTATGATAGTTTGCCTGAACTTCCCGGGGACAAGTGCTCGAAGTCTCAGGGGTCTGCTCTCGTCTGTCAAGGCGGGAGAGGCCCTGCCCGTAGGGAGTCTCCCCTCTTCGCCCTTTCACTTGATCTGCGGTGGAAGGGTGGATTTGATTTTGAATGTCGAATTCACCTATTTCCTCTGCTTTTCAGGTGTAAATGGCTGCTTGGGTCCGGGGAATTATTAAAACCAACGATGAGCCATACTCCCCGATGGCGCAGGCCAGCAAAGAGCGCAGAAGATCCGCCGCGGACTGGGTCAGGGAGGAGCCCTTGAGCATCTCCTCTCGCTTCATTCTGGATGAGTTTGACGCTTACGCCAATGTCGAGGACCATCTCGAGGGTTCCCTTGTAAACTAGAAGATGTACAAACCGCAAGGAAACCACTGAATATGCTCGGCGTTTAAGAGGATGAGGTTCCCTATGTATGAGTTTACCTTCCGGGAGGCGGGATTGCGTCTGCCCATCACTGACTTCCAGCTAAGAGTTTTTTATTGGCTTCGGTTGTCGCTGTTGCAACTACATCCCAATGCAATCGAGTTCGTGTGGGTGTACGGGCTCGTCTATCAATATCTTAATATCGGGGCCACTCTCACCCTCTTCTTCCATATCTTCCACCTCCAAAGACAAATGCTTGATGGCCGACAGAGTTGGGTGTCCTTGAAGTAGCCGAGGAGGCTATTCCAGGAATACATGGATTCCATCCGGGCTTTCAAGGACTGATATTACATCGTCAATCTCGTCACTCATACAACCGTGCATTCACTTTTTAACCTCGAGGTCCGAAAAAGGGACGGGAAATCCGAGGAGGTTTTAGTGCCGAAGATTCCGTTGGTTTGGACGCAGGGACACTTCGGCAAGGGTACGAATATCTATATAGTATGAACAGGCTCGCTATACGCCAATGACCGGGAAGCTTACTAGAAGTTGGTCGCTTTTGTGGCGATTTTTGCCCCTGCTAAGTGTGTAACGCCGGATGGGAACTTTATCCTCGATTCGCACAGGGAGATTCGTACGGATTCGCGTTTGATCAATACGAGGGCCCTCCTCAAGTGTGCGTCCGATGAGGAAGCCCTACGCCTCTTAGGTAGCGGGTCCGCTTTTCACTTGGACCTTATCTGCGTGTTCGTTGTTGGTTTGTTTTGCTGACTTTGTATATTTTTCTTTTGCAAGGGAGATGTTGAGCATGCACGAGCGTGTGAAGAGGTTGGCAGCCAGCAAGGGCGTGCAGAAATTTAGAAAGGGGAAAGTTTCCCAGGTGCAGCAAATGCCTGGTCCTGACCAGCGGCCTGGTGGCTCATTTTCTTCCCCCCAGGGCAGCCAGTCCCCCTCCTCGCAAGGGACACCTAAAAGACCACAGATCGGTGAGCCCGAGACTGTCGATGTTACCAAAGGTAGTACCGAGAGGTTCTTGTTCCCACCTTGTCATCTGCAGCTCATATTCTTTTGTGGGGCCAACTCTCTAGGAAGAAGGTTATGGCAGAAGACTTGGTCTTAGTGGTTCGGGTCTTCGACACGGCTATGATCTTCAATGATGAGGCTTGCTCTTCAGTTGACTTCTCCAAATTGCATGCCGACCTTGCGATCATTAAGGCGGAGAGGAGCAAACTAGTTACTGATCTCGATCAGGTGAAGGAAAATAACATTTTCCAGCTTAAGCTCTACGGCGAGATGGAGAAGCAGTTGAAGGTCGCAAGGTCGGCATGCAATTTGGAGTACTCCAGTCCTCCTTGCCTTGCAACAGATTTTCCACTATAATCAACCCTATTACACTTGCTTATTCACACTTGTATAAGACTTTCCTTGTTCATACCTCCAATCTAAGACTTTCATGCTCAATCAGCACCTGATTAAGACTTCCTGCTTAGATCCTCAGATCCTAAGACTTTCCTTGCTCAAACCACCTGGTTCAAGACTTTCCTTCTTATACACACTGCCTAAGACTTCCCTTGCTCGGATCCTTGATCCAAGACTTCTATGCTCATACTCACTGTCTAAGACTTCTCTGCTCAAGCCTAAAACAAGAGACTTTTATCTAAATTGACTGTTTAGAGAAGGAATAACATACAACAACACTTGATTAACAATCATAGGTGTTTAAATATAATACAACACATTCTTGCAAAGGATTCTTAAGTTATACAAGAATAAGAACTCTTAACATATTTTGCTTCTGATATGCAGTGCGTGTATTTCTCAATTGTAGTTGCAGTGTTATTTCTTGAGTTGATCTTCAAATATTTTGCTCCTTATATAGGTGAAGAATATAATCGTTGGAGCATTCACAACGGATATAATCAGATCAAATCTTCTAGTACATCTTGTTTTCCAATAAAGCAGGTGTTGGAACTTTCAGTCAAGGAACTATCAACAGAACAAGGCCTTTGTCCAAAGGACTTATCTATGATTCAAGTACAACACATTATGTTGAAGATAATGTCAATATATCTCGAGTCGCGTGTTAGTAGAACTGAGTTGACACTACTCAGTCTTAGAGGCAGCCATATCCCGCTTCTGATTTTGGAGTGTATTAGCAGCTGCTTTCTGATTAGAATCTCTCACGAGTGTATGATTAGAACCGAACCAAAGCTATTTTTGTGTCAGAACCAGTTTCATCAACTAAATATAATTTTGCACACACAAACCAACTAGTTAGAAATCCTAATTTTTTTTCAAATACTTTGTCATTATAAAAACCTTAAAGGATACATGTCTCAACAATCTCCCATTTTTTTATGATGACAACTTTAAGTATTTAAAAACAATCAGTAGTAGATTAACTACTCAACAACTTTTAGGGTCTAAGGTTTGTAAGCTCCCCCTGTGTCAAACAGTCTTAGAGGTGAGGTTTGTAAGCTCTCCCTGAGTCATATCTATGAAGTGTAAGAGGTGAGGTTTATAAGCTCCCCCTATATAAAATAATGAATTCACTCCAAGAGTGAGGTTTGTAATCTCCCCATAAACAGGATCACCAGCCTCATCCAGATCCAAAATTAATCTAGAAGAATACTTAATTCATTCTCCCCCTTTATCATCAACCAAAAAGGCAGAAGAAGAAAGAGCTTCAACGATTTATAATGGTTTCTGAAACATTCATAGCTGAAAACTAGTTAGGAACAAGTTTATCAATCAACCCAGCTTGTTATATAAGAGTAACAACACCCTGTTGAACAAGAACCATAAAAAGAACCCTACCAAAAGGAATGAGACAAGATAATTCCTCATGAGATGCGAGTATCTCTTCTTTTAGATAATTGAACATAGACAGAGGCAGATTGATCTTATTTTTGGAGACTGTGAATAGAATGAAGTGTTTATCATCAGAAGAAAGCCATCTTGTCCCCTTTTGTTTAGGCCTTAGATTGGTCCCCATAATTTGGTACCTGACTTTTGCCCTAGGAGTAAAAGTAGAAGGAATTTCAGCAGGGCCTTTACTTTCATATATGATGTACATATGATTCGCAAATCTGTTGTTATTCAAAGGAATTGAAAAACCTAGGATGCAATCACTACGAATATAAATTCAAGAGTGGAGTTAGTGGGATGACACCAAGATTTATAATGTTTCGGTGTCTTACCTCGTTTGGCCTGCGTGCACTCTTCAATGGTTGTGTTAAGTGTAAATTTTGACTTAAATTGAACTATCTTTCTTGGCATTTTTAAAATTATTTCTTATGTTTTTATAGATTTATTTCTTGTTCTGTGTGATTCTTCAATTATATTGCAAATACCTTTAGATTCCTTGATGTGTGTGTTATTGTGCAGAATTTAGGCATAAAATATCAATGATTAAGACACAAATGATTGGACAAGGAAGCCAAAGAAATGAAAAAGAATTAGCATGTTAATTGTGTAAACACCAGTGAGGTAAAAGAGAATGCTTGTTGTGTGAGATCCTGGCGAAGCCCCAGCGAACCATCTCAGATTAGAGGCAGTAGGAAAATGACCCAAAGTTCATTGGGCGAAGCTGTAGCAAAGCAGTTTGCTGTGTGAAGAAGTATTTGCACTGCGAACTCAGATATTTTCCAAGGGCGGTTTAACTATTCCTGAGGCACTTGAAGTGCCCAAAAGTGGACTTCGCTGGGAAAATAGGATGTTCGCTAGGAGAACAAGATAAATTTTTGTTTTACTATATGTGTACTTTTCTCATTTATTAGAAAGTAGGATATTTTTCAGAATAGAAATTTATCTCTCTTCATTCCAAGCATATTCTAGAGAGAGAAACACAAACCCTAAGGGGGAGAAGGTAAGAGCTCGGTCTCTTGTTGGGTTTGGGTGTAATCTTCTGATACCTTACTGTTGTACCCCAAAATTTGCCCAACCTTTTCTTTACTTGGCTTATGTTTTCATTACATTGTTCTATCATTTACAATGCATATCATTGTTCATTGGCAGGGGATCAAGAGGTGTGCATAGCAAGAGAAGGTTTGTCAAGGGTTCCAAACAAGTTTAAGTGTTCATCAAGTCATCAGAAGCTTGTCAGAGCTCTTTGAGAAAGTGAATGGATGTGTTGCTTATTCCCTATCTTGGAGGCCAATTGAGGATCATCTGAGGATCACAAGTTCATGGATATGGATGTGAGATGTTGTGAAGCTCATTGAGTGCCTTTGAGAGCCATTGGGGAGCTTATGCAAATTGTTATATCATGTGCAAGAGGTTGCAGTCAAAGGATTGCACACCTAGGGTTTCATCTGCCTAGTGCAAGATCCATTGTGGATTTGAAGGAGATTAAGAATTGGTTCTAAGTCTTTAAAGTCATGGAAAGTTGTGTTGAGGCATCTAAGATGTTATTTCAAAATCAATTCAAGAAGAATCAAGAGTGTGAGAAGTTACTAAATTAGGGTTTCAGAGGTTTGTCAATGTAAAATCCCCTATTTAGTGCCTAACTTCATGACCACATATCTCAAGACACAAGTGTAATCTCACTTTGACATAAACATTAAACTTGTATATCATGTTCCTAGCTTTCTTTTGAGTACTAGAACTCATCCATTGGGTTTTTAGAACTCAAGTTATGATGCTGGCAAGTTATGGGTCTCAGATGAACCATATTTTCAGTCAACCAACTTCCAAGACACTTTTGACCTAGAATCATGTTTCTCCTCAACTTTTGATGAACATGAAAGTTGTTACTCATGATCTTAACTTTTCAAAAAGTCCTAGAAGTCCTTCAACTTATTTGTAGAACTCAAGTTATCAAGCTTGCAAGGCAGGGGTATTTTGGGAAAGTGAGATTATAGGTCATTTTGATTATAGGTCTTGTTCATGATCTTATGCACTTCAAATGAAACTTTTCCCAACATGAAATTTTCTTCAAATGACATCACTTTCATCATGGAACATCAACTTATCACGAGTTATGCTTGGATGAGGAGATTGATGAAGGAATTCCATGGAAATTTGAACTTAAAGTCATGAATTAATTTGAATTGGTTTTAATTCATTTTCATGTCATGTTTGTCCTTATTTTGAGTCACAATATCAAAACAAGGAGAATTCACAAATTGGATTTGATTTATGCAAGCTAGAACACGTGAAAATTCATATTACTTCAAGAAGAAGCCTCACATTCAATCTCCACCATTGGATCAAATTAAGGAGTAATTTACATCCACATGATCAAAGTAATGTCTCAGCAGTTGGTTCCAATCAAATTCAAGTGCAATTGGTTCCAATTTATGTGTGCATGAAGCTTGAATTTCCAATTTGGGCATTTCAAAATTACACTCTAATCAGCCACAATTGGGCCTCCAAATCATTCCAGATCCATCATATAAAAGCTTCATATTGAATTGGAGCTCTCATTCAAGCATTTTGGTGGAGGGAGAGCAGAATACGAATTTGGAAAGTGGAGAGAAATTTTTAAAAATTAAGATTCAAGCCATTTGAAGCAAAATTGAAGTGATCAGTAGCTTCCTTGAACTTCATTGAGTGCTTCTGCATCGTTTTGAGCAAGCTTGAGCACGTGAGAAGCTCCAACGGAGAGACTCCGTTAGGTATTCGTCTCTTCCAAAATTCTCTCTCAATATGCATTGATTCATCATCATTGTTGTTGCAAACTGAAGACCTAGATGTGTAGGCAAATTCTGGATCATTATTTGACTTGTTTGTGGTGTTTTCAGTTTTGTGCTCAAAACTTTGATCATTAGATTTATCTTATTTACGCATGATAAATGATTTTGGACTGTGGATCCTTGATCTACATAAGCTCCCCTTCAATTTGATATAAAATTTGATGCAATTTGATGATGTTTTTGACCAGCAACTCCGGTGATGTGACCGGAGACTGTTGCTCCGGCGTCTGGTTTTATTTTCCGTTTGCCTGCATGGATGCCACATGTGTGTGGTTGAATTGTTGACCAGCTGAGATCAACGGGTCAGATTAGATCTGACCGGCCCGCGTGTTACTTTGACTTGCCATGTCATAAGTAATATGTTGTGTTTCATTTAGTTGTAATCAGATGGGCCTGACTTGCTATTGGCGCCCCCTTTCCAATTGAGCCCAAGGCAATGAACTTTTTGGATTGCTATTTGCACCGTTCTTTTTTTTTTCTTTTTTTTTTTGCTTTTCTATTTTGATTTTGATTATTTAAAAATACCTCCAAACATTATAAAATTCCCCAAAAATATTTTTAGGAAACTTTGATGTGTCATTTAATTTTTGATATTTTTTATTTTTATTTTTCAATTAAAAATGGAATTAATGCTTGGAAGTGTTTTTATTTGATCTTTTAATTGTGCTTTCTTGTTCATGCTTTATTTTTTATCCAATCTTTTGATCCAATGAATGAGAATCATTCCTCATTTCAATAATGAGTTGAATGATTTTTTAGAACACTTTTTCCCCTGGTTTGACTTTGACCTCATTTTTGTTGACCCTCGACAATCCTCCTTCAAAGTGGAGCATCCTTATGAATCAAATTCTTTGATAATGCTTTGAAGTGACTTTGATTGTAATCTTTTGGCCTCTGGTTGCTAACTCTCTGATGTTCATTTGAGATTTTATTTGATTATTTTTTAACCTTTTTCCTATTTTTGAGGTGACTTACAAGTCAAGTTATTTCTAAGGGAGGTTCATACAAACACTTGACCTAGTTTGAATGGGAAATGACTTCTATGGATCCCTTGAGCTCTCAATTCTTGTTTATTAATACTTCTAACATGTTGAGGTGTTTGAGTGCTCATTTTTAGGTCACAAACTTGTTCATTGCTTGTTGAGATTTGCATTTCTTTTTAGGCTTTCCACTTGAAGTTCACGTGTTGAATGTGCTTAAGAATTAGGTTTTTCTCCATGCCTATGCTTGCATTCTCCTTTGTGTTTTTCCTTCTTTGGTTTATGCATCTTCTCTTCTCATATTTGCTTCTGTACCATGACCTTAGAGTCCCATTTGATATGGTTTAGTCCCTCCTTTGGAGGTACTTGAAGCATATCATAAATGGTAATTCTTTGAGGACTCTTTTGATGTGTTCTTGCATGATCCTTGAGACGGTCTATGGTTGAGTTGCCCATTTGAGTTTCTTGTTGTCCTCACATTGCCTTCGATTCTCTCATTTGATCATGGCTTCTTCCCTTTCTTTTGGTTTGCCTTTGGGCATTGTGGTTGATGCTTGAATGATTGTAGGACTTGTTCTCCCATTTCATCCCACTTTTGTGTGCTTGTTTGATTTCTTTTGTATGCATTATTTCTTTCTTCTTCTTTGCATCACTCATGTGCATGCTTGAGGTTGAGATGTGCTTGTGGAGGCTACTGCCCCACACTTTTTTTCCTCCCTCACTTTCATTCTAATTGTGCATTACATGTTTTCATACTTGCATCTTCCTTATTTCATGCTTCCTTCTTCTTTTTCTTTCCTCTTTGCCATGTTCCCTTAGGACCTCTAATCTTCCATGTTCAAGGTTGATTATGATAGACCTTAGGCTTGAACCTATGCATGATAACACTAGGTAGCATTCCCTTTCATTCCAATTATAGGTACCTTTGCATGAGAACATTAGGTTGAGTCTTAGTCTCCCTTTAGGGTGTGTCTCTCTCTTCTCATCTTCAAACACTTTAAATCATCTAATAAAGACTAATTTGTGTTGTACGCTACGAGCCTTAAGTACTTGGGGAATGGTGGTTGGGGGCTTCCTCTCAATTTCTTAGAGTGTTTAGTGTACGTCCTTAGGACGATACGCGACGCATTCCCTCCTAAGTCATAGTCTTTAGTGCAACATGAATTACAAACAATAATCAATGCACTTCTTCTCTAAAAAACACAAAAACAAACTTCAAACTTTTTTATCCTTCGGGATCTTAATTTGGAAAACCTTTTTCATAAGGAGAGTTTTGTTAACTCTTGGCTCTACCGCAAACAGGTAACGCCCAAGTCTCCAATGGTCGAGCTGCATACACCTAACTGCTAGAACTAAGTTTTAACCATACTCGGGCCTAAAACATTTTGAACCAACCGGTGTTCTTGTTAGCCCGAACTACGTTTGCTCTGATTTCTCATACCAGATGAGAATACGTAGGCACAAGACAACGATGTCTTGGCGAGCAACCTTTCCCCACCTTCACCCGTAGTTTGTCGAACTACGTTGACTCTGACTTTCCCATTGCACGAGGGAATACGTAGGCATAGAGTGGAAATGCTCTATCGAGTCTCTTTTCTTTTCTTTTGTCCCTGAGTCGTAGCTTAGATAGTAAACACCCTTTTATATAGACAACAAAGCGTGGATCCCGTCGAGTACGACGGACGTGAAGGGTGCTAATACCTTCCCCTTACGTAACCAACTCCCGAACCCGAGATATGGTTGCGATGACCTATCTTTTCCCCTTTTCGTTAGGTTTTCTCTGATCGTTTTCTTTCCCTCTTTTGGGATAAATAATGAACGGTGGCGACTCTTTTGTCCTTGTCGGTCCCTCTTCACAGCGATGCAACACTTACGTATTTCATCTAATATATGTATTGTGAACTAGTTTTAATTCAAAATTTATGTTGTCTTTGATTACTTATTTGTGGGTCTTGACAAAACCTTTTTTAAATCTTTGATATTCATCTATCAATGAGCAAACTTTTGACATAGTCTTGTAAGTTGGTATTCACTAGTATCTTTGATTTTATTTTGTTGATAGTAGCATGTGTAGCATAAGTAGGATTAATACGGTATTGTGAGGATGCGTGATAATAGAGATGAAGAACTATGTTCACATACATTTGGTAAATTAGTTGAATGCATGTAAAAAGGGTTAAGCGTATGTACATATTCTGATCATGGAGTTTTATATGAATCAATCATGAAGTTGATATGAATGTCATCTTTGCTTACCTATTTATCTTTGATTTGAACCGCTATAGAAATATACTCTTCAGATCTGGATCTAGGATGATTATCTGTTAGGTTCTAGACTCTAGACGTAGATTTAGGCTTAACATTTGCTTGAGTATCAGTTCTTAATGCTCTAAGCTGTTGAGTTGTGTGAGACATCACCAATGAGACATAACCTCTGTTGTGGGTGATATGTGAGGATATTAGACAAATGATTGATTTGTGTAAAATATGTTAGAAGAATGCATGTGTTATTAATTGACGAGATCCAATACCAACAAGGCTCCGTTTAAATTTTAAGTCTTTAATTTATATTTTCCATCTTTACATTCTTTGCCTTTATTTAAGGTATCGTTGATCTATCAACAAAGTTTCACAACAAGATTAGAAATGTAGAAACCGTTGAATGGTGTTCTTTCCCTCGCACTGATCCCTATGGAGTGATTTAAATCCCAGAGGGAATCCTTCCAAAACTAAATTTTTGCTTCTTGCCATTTTACTGCAGTTTGAACAAAATGGCATTGTTGTCGGGGATTGGTGTTTAGATATTGAAGTGCATTGCAATAGTTTATATATTTTTGAGCTTTGTACAATTGTTTATATTGTATATATACTTGTTTTCTTTTACGTTTTCTTAAGTGTTGATTAGGAATGAATGATGAGAACTTCTTCTTGATTTGTTTTTATTTGTATAAAAGTATCCAATGAAGATTCTCACAAATTTGGATGGTGATGGTAGAATGTTGAACATGTGAATGCAAGCAAGGAAAATTGTACCGCTTTATAGAATGTTAGAATGATTTAAGATTTTTTGCTTTGTGCAAATGTGTATTCTTATTTCATGTTGCAACTTGTTTGAATGCTTGTTTCACTTAGGTCCAAAAGCCATAAATTGTGAGAAACCTTCATTGTTTACTATATGCTAGGATGACTGATAACTTTGTTTAATTTGTTTGATTCATACTTTATCTTTTGATTATTATGATTTTGTGGAAGCATTAGAAATGATCAAGGAATTTGTTTATATTGAGCATAACCATATCCAAAAGTAACTTACCGGTGAGTAGTGAGAATTTGTTACCTCTTTGAGTCTAACAGTTTAGGTCTCATTTTAGTGATGAACTTGGTTTATGTACATAATTTGAAACTTTAGTTCATCATTGATTTTTTTGAGATTCTAAATAAATTTTGTGAACCTTTGAACATTGTTTTAAATTGATTTTCTTGCCATAAAAAGAAAGGAGCATTCACTTGAGGTTTGATTGAATTCAAGTTGGGGAGAATGAAAAGAAAAATGGTAGGTTGTTAAAATTTTTGAAAAACTTCAAGCAAGTATGGAAAAAGTGTGAATATGAATGTGAAAAAAAGAAAAAGAAAAAGAATGCTTGTTTGAAAAATAAAAATAGAAAATGAAATAATTGTGCAAAATGAAGTTTGTGGAGCTTTGAAATATAGGAATGAAAATAGTGAAAAGAATTTGGGATGTGTAAATAACTTGTATAGTGAATGTTCTTTTGCATTGGCAGTTTTGATTCCATGGCCTTTAGAAATGTCTCTTTGTTATGAACCCGACCAAGCTACAACCTTATAAACCCTTAGTGATCTCTTGCTTACATGATTTCATTTGTGATCATTAGATGAATGTGTGAATTGGATTGTTATTAGCATTATTTGTCAAGTGTGTGAAATTGCCCAGAGGTTGCAAACGCGTTAACTTCTTCATTCATATTCTAAAGAGGAGGGTTAGAGTGATTCAAGTATGAGAATTTAGTTGTTATTTGAAACATTGCATGATATTTGTTTAAGAACTAAATTCTTTATCATTTTTCGATTCTATTAAGTGGTGAACATTGTTTGTGTGCATTCTCATGTTTGACCAAATCCTCTTGTTTGAGAAAATCTCTCTTGTTTGAATTTGAACTGTTATCCCTTTATTGGTTGAACGTTATGCTTGAGAAAATCCTCTTTCTTGAGCAAATTTCTCTTATTTTTGTGAGGGGAATACTTTGTAACAGCCCAATTTTCATTAATTAATTATTTATGTTAATTAATTGATTTATTGAAATTATTTAAATGGTTTGGTAGATAATTGGAGAGAAGAAAATATAATGGAAAGAAAAGAAATAGAAGAGAAAGGGATATAAGAGAAAGTGGAAAGAAAAGAGATAAAAAGAAAAGATAGAAAGGAAAGAAGGAAAAAGAGTAGAGAAAGAAAGAGGAAGAAGAGAAAAGAGAAGGAAAATAGAGGAGAAGCTTGGATTCTTCAAGAACAACTTCTAGCTTCGATTAATCAAGGTATGGGTGTGAAATCTTATTATTCTATCAACATGTATGATTATGTATGTGTTTGTTGAATTGGTTTGGATTGTTGGAGAGTTTTTGCTCATTTTCTATTTTAGGGCTGAAATGAGTTTAATCGATAGAAACCGATGTTTTCGCGGATGAAACTCGAAATAAATTGCGTAGTTTAGTCGGGTAATGTTTAGCGTGATTATTGGATTTCGTTTGATTGAATTTGGTTGAATTTATGAGTTTTGACATTTTTAGACAATTGGAGGTTAAGATTTTGGATGAAAATCGGAAGTCGTAGAATTTGCGCTTTATGATCCTAAATTGTTACTATATGATTGGTAATGATGAGTAGGTATTTAATCGGGAGAAAATAATTAAATCGGTCTGGTTTTTGGAGGTTTTGGGCAGAAACCCGTATCCTTGTTTTTCCAAAATTTCAGGTGTTAACCGGTTAACACTTTGGGTTAACCGATTAACGGTATATAAAAATGGCCTAAAAAATGAGTTTTGGAGTTGTTAACCGGTTAACAATATCTGTTAACCGATTAACAGAGTGTTAATGCGCCAGGATTTTGAAAATCTGGGTGTGTTAACCGGTTAACACTATAAGTGTGAGTGTTGCACCCCAAAATTTGACCAACAATTATTTACCCATCAAGTGTTTGAAGGTTGATACCTTCATCAGAAAGCTCAAGAGATCCTCAGAGGAATTGGGTGAAACCAAGGATGTGTGACTCATAGCTTGAGAGTTGTGGGAGCTCCTCAGATGATTCTGAGACTTTGAGAGTGAACTTGAAGCTTTGAGAAAGCCTATGAGATGTCTTGATAGCCATCATGAAGCCCAGAGAGGTCATTATGCAAGAATTCAGAAGATTCAACCATGAATGGTAGAATTAGGGTTTTGACTAGGTCAACCCTAGGACAACTGAAGTTTTGGAGAAGATTGAGACCCAATCCAAGGTCCATGAGATCATGGAATGATGTATGGAGATGTTATAAAGATGATTCCTAGACCAACTCATCATGATTGAGGAGTTTGAGAAGTTTCAAGTCAGGGTTTCTGAGGATTGTCAGTGAAAAAACCCTAGTTTGAGCCCTATCTTCCAGGCAGTTTTAGATCAAGATGTGATTGATATCTCATCTTCCCCACAACATGAATGTTGTAGAGCTTGTTCTTAGCTTTAATTTGAGTGGTAGAAGTCCTTGATAGGAGTTGCAGAGCTCAAGTTATGGTTTTGACAAATTACAGGTCAGCTGAGGTGTGTGAATCTGGGCCCTTGAAAGTTACCCAACTTGCAGACAACGTTTGCCCTAGTAGGATGATTCCTATGATCTCTTGGTCAACATGAATGTTTAAGGGCATCTTCTTAGCTTTCTAGAGAGTACTAGAAGTACTTGATAGGATTTGTAGAACTCAACTTATGGTTTGAACAAGACAGGGGTATTCTGGTCATTTGGCAGTTATAGGTCATTTTAAGCAAAGGCCATATCTCCTATTTCCAAGCCTCAAATGGAAAAACTCAAAACATGAAAGTTGTTCAAAATGGAATTTTAAGTCTAGAAAAGTGGTCATGAGTTATTGAAAGAGCTTGTAGCAAGGATTTACAAGATTGGGTAAAAATGACCTAAAAATGGCTTATAAGGTGAAAAAGTTGAAATTTAATTTTGGTTTAGGAGATGTACAAATCCAAAAGGGGTCATCCAATATGTCATTTTGACTCCAAACAATATTTTAAAAACAATGGTTCAAGTAGAATTTTGATTTGGAGCTTAGAAATGGGGGTTACTTTGTAATTCTCATTCTTGCATAATAAGGTAACTAAACAAAGCTTCACCAAAGGCAAGGAAATGCATGTTTCTCACTCATTCTTTCTCAATATCTCTTGTAAGGAGATTTTAAAGTCAATTTGGCAAGCCTAACTCATGAGATATGGTATGATCAACATGTCATTAAAGGAGAAATTCTATAACTTTCAAGCATTTTCCACAAGTTTCTAGATGGATCTAGATCATTCTTTTGATTGTTATAAGAAGGGTGAATCACCATATGGCCAGGGTTGGTGATAATTGTTGGTGAGTGGTGAGATTAGAGTGTGAAAAAGTGAGATTATTCCATTTGCATTTCCATAACAAACTCTCTTTCTCTTCCATCTTCATTCATTTCTCCTCCACAAACACACTACTCTGATCTTTAGGAGCAATTGCAGACCAAATTGAAGGTAGATCCATGGAAGTTTGAAGCTGTTTTGAGGAATTTGCAAGAAGAGCATATTGAGATCAAACACAAGATTCAAGCCTTGTTCATCCATCTTGTTGCATACAGAATTCATATCTGCCATTGGAGATCAATCAGGGAAGCTTGCAGGCACTGAATTGTAGTGAAACCCTATCCACCATTAAAGTTTGACAGGTTGGTGATTTCAATCGTATCACCTTATTTATGTGCATTCCATCATAGTTCTAGGTTTAGATTGGTTAGGCTAAGGTAGAGGATTGTATTCTGAGGATTGGAGGAAGATCTATGAAGTTCCATGGCAGAGTGTTGATTCTTGGAAGAACAAGAACAAGTTGTTCAGTGAGTGTTAACATGCATGGTGTGGTTTAGAATGGCTAGGATAACCTGTGGAACAGATTTACATCATTAGGTTTGAGCTTGGTTAAGGTTGATAGCAGAAAATCATGGTGGAACCCCAACCTTCGTGCTTTCTGTTAGAACGATACAAGAGGTTTCAGGGACAAATATTGGTATCATTGTGCTCAGGGTGATTAGTAGGGCAGGTTTGCTTTTGGAATTTCTTGATTTCATCCAGCCATCAATGAGAACGAGCTTGAAGAAGATCCTTGCATGGATTAGGGTTTTCTGAAAACCCTAGGGTTTGTTTGGAGACGATGAAGCGCCACCGTTGGATGATCCCAGAGTATTGACCATTTCATCTGATCGCACGGCCATAATTTGATTTCAGAAATGGAGGGAGACTGAAGTGCATCAAAACGCTGCGTACCACTAATCCAAACGCGCCGTTTTGGTTGAGTAATAGAACTGGGCCTCAGCAAATGTTTCTATCCACACCTCCCACATCCATGGCCCAACCAGAATGAACTGGGGCGTGTTACTTTTGACACCCCCTCCCCTTTATTTCTTATATTCTTTTTTTTTAATTTCTTTTAATTCTTTGCATTTTATAAAAATCATAAAAAATCCAAAAATTAACATTTTTCATTTCTTTTTTTTTTCACATAATCATGATTTTGTCTAGAAAATTAATAAAAAATAAAATTCCATTTTATTTTTCTTTTAATATTTTTTAGCATATTTTCTTGTAAATAGTCTTTTTAATATGTTTTGTTTGATACTTGATTTTGTACAATTTGTTTTAGGACCATCCCTTAGGATTTTTGAGCCATTCTTTTTGGCATAGTTAGGTATTGAACCCTAGTTTCATGTAGGATTTATTTCTTGATTTGTAGATTAAAATTTGATGTAGTTTGATTGTTAGACATTTAGGTGTTCTAATTAGGGTTTTAGGTTGTATAGATAGATTTGAGCAATTTTGTTTTGGGATTTATAGGCCAAATTAGTGTATGGGGAATATATGGGTTAAGGGTAAGTATGTATATAATCCCCTAGAATTTTACTAGAATATTGTATGGTGTTTTAGTATTTTTCATTGATTTTTGAATGTATGGATAGTATGTGTGTTGCTTAAAGGCATAGATTGTATTGTATTGTTTTCTTTTCTTCTCTTTTGAGTGTGTGAGCTTTGAAGATTGAGTTGAAGACCTTGTGGATCATCATTGAAGCTTTGAAAGCCTTGCAGAGGGGTTTAGCTCAGCTTTTGTTGTTTTGTTTATAGGATCATAAGTGCATAAGTAGAGCCTTAGATAGAATGCTTTTATTCTATAAACAAGGAGTGTCTTGTCCACCTCCTTTCTTCTCTATGACATAAAGTCCCTTAAGGGTATTCACCTCTCTCCTTTGGAGGGATTAGTGACCTTGCCCTATAAGGTAAAACTTTGAGAGAGCCTTTCCTTTGATGTTAAGTCCTCAATGGCATCCTTTGGAAGTCAGTGAGCACTGTAACATCCTCACCTCATCTTGTTGACTGAATCTTGTTTGCTGGAGCATTGGAGCCATTGAAAATAGAAGCTGAAGCTTTGAAGATGATGATTCCTTGAAGATTGTTGAAGTCTGAAGACTTTGTGAAGATCAAGTTGATGCCTGAAGATCCCTGAAGATAGTGAAGCCTGAAGGTGGAGCTGATCAAAGGAGCTGAAGCTCAAGGGAGAAGATGAGTTGATACTCATGTTGTAGGGTTGATACCTGGAAAGCAAGTGATCTCTGAAGTCTGAAGACTGAGCTGCTGCTGCAGGAGTTGAAGCTTTCTTCTGTTTTCTTTGATGTATTGTGTGTTTTGTCTGATTTGTCTGCTGCATTAGACTAAGTTCATCTAGAATAAGTTCAGTCCAAGAGCATGAGTGCATCTGCTTGTATTGTTACTGGGTGGCTTTGCTTGCGGGTATTCGGTAGAGCCCAGCTCCCTTGCCCATGTGTTTATTTTGCTTGATAGCATTTCATTTCTTTTGTCTGTATGATTACAGTTTACTGTCTATTGCTTGATAGCATGTTGTTTATTTTTCAGTATGATTACTGTTATTTCATGATTGGCTTGAGGTCGAGACGAGCTTGTGGAGGCTGAAGCCCCACACACATTTCCTCCCTCACTTGCATTGCATGCATTTTACTGTTAAGCTGATGCTTTGTCTGTTTTGGTGTATCATTGACATGATCCCTTAGGACTCTCATTTTTTCTGATGAGGATTTGATGATAGACTTTTAGGTTGAAACCTATGCATGACAACGTCTAGGAGTTCCCTGTTCAAACCTCAACCATAGGATGAATCCATGGCATGATAACAGTAGGACTTGATAGTCTCCCTCCTAGTTGGGCCTGTTCTCTTCTCATCTCAAAACAGTTTAAGATACAGTAATCATGAATGATTTCTTTCGTATGTTACGAGCCTTAAGCTATCTGAGATTGAATGTTTAGTATGGTACCCTTTGGGTGACATGCGACGCATTCACTCTCAGGTCATAGTCTCTAGTGCGGTTGAAATCGCAAACACAATAAAAAACACTTCTTTCAGGAGATAACCCGTAGTTTCCCGAACTACGTTCGCTCTGATCTTCCATACAGTGTGGAAGTACGTAGGCATAGGATGCGACGTCCTACCGAGCAACCTTTCCCCCATAACCCTTCGTAGGCCGAACTACGTTGACTCTGATTTCTCATTCTCTGATGAGAATACGTAGGCATAAAGTGCGACGCTTTGCCGAGTCATTTTTCTTTTCTTTTTCAGCCAGCCTTGATAGGTAGATAGAATAAAACCAACCCGTCCAAGTAAACAAACAAGCGAGGATCCCGTCGAGTACGACGGACATGAGGGGTGCTAATACCTTCCCCTTGCGTAACCGACTCCCGAACCCAGACAATGGTTGCGATGACCTTGTCTTACCCTTATTCGTCAGGTTTTTCCGATCGTTTCCTTTCCCGCTCTGAGGGATAAATAACGAAAGGTGGCGACTCTTCTGTTTTGCCGGCACCTTATTTTCGCGCAAGCGACAGCTGGCGACTCTGCTGGGGACTCCAACGGTTCCCTGTGCGAGTCAATCCTATCGTTTGTGTGTTTGCTTGTTGGGTTGCATTTATTTATCGCATTTTTACTTCTCGCACTTTATTTCCCGCATTTCATTTTTCAGTATAATATGATTATTTGTGTTGTTGTGGGATGGGAGTTCTGATGAGTGAGAAGCCAGACCCAGGCTTGAGTGCACCATAGACTTAGAGTGGAAATTAGTGGGCGCGTGCTTGCTTTGCAGGCACTAGTATCTCATGAAATCCACGCTCAGACGAGGTCCATCCGGTTGGCTTCACTTTCAACCCTTTGGGTTGAGACGGTTGCTGGTTTGGTGGATTGTCGACTCTGGGGACCGATCATTTGTGATTCAGCTAAGTGAGGCCTCTTCAGGACTTGATGATGCCACTCCTTCTGGGAATCGTATCATCAGTTTTGAAAGTCTGTGACGCTGATGAACGCATAGGATGCCGTACCTTGAGTCAGTCTAGGTCCATACCTGTGAGCGGGACTGGGTTTATTGCAGGAAACTTAGACCTTCAGACTACCTGGTTTTCTTGACAGCGAATCAGTTATGTTGGGTTCTCAGTTACAAATGTGTTCTTGATAGAGCAAGAGTTTGGTCAGAGGATCTTATCATCGGGTATTTGTCTGTTCTTGATAGAGCAGGCTTTGATCAGTGTATTATCATCAGTGGTTTGTTCAGGATAGAGCAGATTTTGAGTGGGGTCTGAAGACTTCATCAACAGATGTTACTTGATCTTGCACCTGGGGTCCTTATTATCAGGCCCTTATTCTTGTCAGAGCAGAATTTTGATCTCGGTCCTATCAGATGGTTATTCTCAGCAGATCAGATTAGTGGCCTTACACCGGGGTTTCCTTCTCATCAGCGACTGTTGATACCGAATCTCCACAGCAGCTACCTGGATATATTATTGCATGCTTGCATCTTGCATTAGTTTGCATATCCATCTGCATTCCATTAACGTGTGTCTGTGTTGCAGGAACCGTTTCCCCGATCCCGGATTTCTCGCCTTCTGCTGTTGTTATGGCCTCCCTCAGGAAGACTGTTGCGTACAAGTTCCCGACCCCCGATGTGTCGAAGCTGACTGGTTTGATAGCCCTGGCAGGGGATTCTATGAAGGATAGGTTCAGGAAGTCTTATGGCAGGTTGCTTAGTCTGGTCTGCAAACCTTCTACATCTGAGTTGAATGGGTTACATGCTCTTCTGCAGTTTTATGACCCTCCCTTGAGGTGTTTCACCTTTCATGACTTCATTCTCGCGCTGACATTGGAAGAGTATGCTGATATGCTGGGTGTGCCTATCAAAAGGCAGATGCCTTTTGTCCACATGGATGCTGAGCCTGATCTGGCTGGTCTAGCTTCCTCACTCCATTTGAGCGCCTCTGAGTTAGTGGTGACGAGTTGGAACAAGGTCCCAGGGTTCTCTCTGCAGTTTCTGATAGCTAAGGCTCAGCAGTGTGCTAAGAACAAATGTTGGGATGCATTCAACGCCATCCTTGCTTTGTGCATATATGGTATTATCTTGTTCCCCAGCATGCCTGATTTCGTGGACTTTGATGCATTCCACATATTCGCCTCAGGGAATCCAGTCCCTACCCTGATCGGAGACGTCTACCATTCAGTGCATTACAAGAATGAGAACCGGAGAGGGAAGAATGTCTCATGCTGCGTACCGTTGCTGTACAGA
The DNA here is from genome assembly GCA_963859935.3 of Lathyrus sativus. Classification (NCBI taxonomy): domain Eukaryota; kingdom Viridiplantae; phylum Streptophyta; class Magnoliopsida; order Fabales; family Fabaceae; genus Lathyrus; species Lathyrus sativus. Next base: position 617,715,046 of record OZ012738.1, on the reverse strand, counting down.
TGGTTTGATAGTCATTTGCCCAAGAAGGGTTCTTCTGTCTTGTCTGCAGCCACAGCTGAGTGGCCTGAGCGTCTGATGAGTTTTTCAGCAGAAGACATTGATTGGTTCGTTAACAGAGACAGGTTAGGCACCGAGGTGATCTTTAGTTGTAGTGGGTTTCCTAATGTACCTCTGATAGGTAGGAAGGGTTGCATCAACTACAATCCATCATTGCTAGTTCGTCAGTTCGCATACGCCTTGAGGACTCCGCCAAAGGAGGAAGAGGTACAGGAATCTCTGTACCTCACGGGAACTCTAGAGGGGGGTTTGTTGTCTAAGCTTCAGTATGCGTGGAACAATATCAGCACGAGAGGAAAGCCTTTGTTGGGGAAGAGCAACAGCCAAGCCTACCCTCCTTATTCAGATTGGATCAGAGCCAGAGCCAGCGCTATAGGGATGCCATTCCCTCATGTCAGACCAGTGAGTCCTCCACCGGTCGAGGAGCCTACCACTGTGTCTGTTCATCAGCACAACCAGGTATTGGCCGAGCGAGATGAACTGAAGAGGGCAAATGCAGAATTAGAGAAGGAGTTAGCTCAGCTTCGAAGTGAAAGGAACGAAGTCGTGCATGCTCTCAAAAAGCAAACAGAGTCGGTAAGCCAACTGGGTGCAGACTTGGCAAAGCAGATTGCTGATCGGGAACGCTTAGGTCAAGACTTCAGGGCTGCTAATGATGTACTAGCTACGAAGAAGCAGCATTTGGAGGAAGCATATCGGAGAATATCTAAGTTCGACCAGCATTGGAAGACCTCCATGGCCACCAGGAAGGAGCGAGAGGACAAGCTGATGCTGCAGATTTCTAAGCTAGAAGCCGAAGTAAAGGACAGTGAGCGGAGGTTTGATGAAGAGACCGCCCGCAGGTACTCCGCTGAAGCCCGTCTCAACAAAGCTATTGCTAACCTGAAGGAGCATAAGCTGATGTTTGAGTCTAAGAAGCGGAAGCTGGAGGATTGCTTTGGCGAAGGAGCTTGGGAGAGTTCAGTTCAGGGGCTTCAGCATACCATCAGGCAGAGAGAACTACTCGTCGAGGGGTTGCTCACTTCGCCAGATCACTCAGAGACGAAGGAGTTGTTAGCAGAGTATCACGCCCGTGGCCGTGCTTGACTAGTTGCATTCCTGTTGTTTTGATCTTTGATGTATGCTGACCATCACCAGACTTGTTGGCTGAGGTCATGCTGTTGATCTGTTTGTACTCGCTGATACTGTGTACTGCCTTGACAGGCCTTTCCATATATATATGAGATTGATGTTTCCATGATTGGGCTCAGATTTCTTCTTCCTCTTATTATTATCAGCACTGGCACTAAGGCACTAGGATCGGGAAAAATCTCCCGCGCACAGACACACGCATGCATCTGCATGAAGCATATTTGCATGGTGTATATCTTATTGCTTTTCCTAACCTTTATTGTTGACAGGTTTTTTCAGGTTCCGAGCTGCTTCCGGTCTCCAGGATTGATCAAAGACTCATCCACCTCTACTCAACTTGCGCTAATCAGACAAGGATAATGGACCAGGTGCAGTCAGATGTTCAAGAGCTCTGTGAACGGATGGATCGTTTTATGGAGCTGATGCAGGTGGTCGCTAATGGTCAAGACCAGCTTCGTACTTTGGTTCAACCGCTGATCTCCAGGGTTGACAGTAATGGCATACTTCATGGAGGGGCTGTGCCTACTCCTCCTCCAGTGGATGCTCCACATAATGTTGTTCCTGTTGCCGGGGGCAACGGCAGTGCTAACGGCAATCTGATGACTAATATCGGGCTCAACGCGGCAGGCGTCGGCAATGGTAGTTTGGGAGCCAATGTTAACATAGGGCCGGTCAACGGCAATGCTGGTGCAGGAAATCTGTTGGTGCCTCAACCATGGCTGGAGGACCATCAGGACGACGTATTCTCTCAGAGAGGTGTAGATGCAGAGTTGAATGCTGAAGCTCGACTCAGGTCCAAGGCGCTGGAAGACAAGATGAGAGACATTGAAAATCAGAACACATTGGGCGTTGATATGTCCAAGCTCGGGTTGATTGCTGACTTCAAGGTACCTCATAAGTTCAAGGTGCCTACCTTTGAGAAGTATAAGGGTACTACTTGCCCCCGTGTTCACCTCCGATCTTATTACAGAAAGATGTCCGCTTATTCTGACGATGAGAAGTTGCTGATGCACTTCTTTCAGGATAGTCTTTCTGGTCCATCACTCGAATGGTATATGGGTTTGGAGCCTACTACTGTGCGCACCTGGAAAGACCTTGCTGAAGCGTTCGTCCTCCACTATCAATACAATAGCGACTTGGCCCCCAACCGAGTTCAGCTTCAGAATCTCGCACAGCGGAACAATGAAAGCTTTAAAGAGTACGCCCAGCGGTGGCGTGAATTGGCTGCTCGGGTTCAACCGCCGATGGTTGAGCGTGAGCTAGTGCAAATGTTCGTGGCTACCCTTCCTGGAATCTACTATGAAAAGCTGGTCAGTGGCATGTCTGGAACATTCTCGGCTCTCATCACTATGGGCGAGCATGTTGAGAACGGTATAAAGATTGGAAAGATTCAGGGCGAATCATCCTCAGCTGGGGGAGGTAATAAGAAACCCTACACTGGCAAGCGTCGAGAGGGAGACGCAGGTGCTATCACTAATGCTCGGAGAAAAGGCAAGGGCCCTCAGCCTCAGATTGCTAGCATAAATATCCCAGCTGCTCCACCGCAGCCGCAGCAGCAGCCGCAGCAGCAGCCTCAGCAGCAGAATCAACAGGGGTATAGAAGATATCAGAATCGGGCTCCTATGGCAAATCGTCATTTTGAAACTCCTCCTATGTCGTATGCACAGCTTCTGCAAACGTTGCTTCAGCTCCAATTAGTTCAAAAGAGGACAATGGCTCCCTTAACAGGGGCACCACCGCCGGGGTATGATGCCAGTGCTACTTGTGAGTTCCATACTGGGGCACCAGGCCATACGATTGAGAATTGTAAAGCTTTTAAGCACAAAGTCCAGGACTTGGTGGACGCCAAGGTCATCAATTTTTCTGACAATGTGCCCAACGTTACCAAAAACCCGATGCCTCATCATAAGGGGGGCGGAGTGAATGCTGTTATCACTGAGGAGAGCGCGGACTTCCTGACTGATGTCAAAGATTTGAAGACGCCGTTGAGTTTTGTCAAGGCTAAGTTGCTGAAGAAGGGCTTCTTTCCTGGATGTGGAAAGTTATGTATGGCTTGTGCTACACTTCCTGATGGGTGTGAGCAACTGATCGAAGGTATCCAAAGTCTGATGTCCGAGGGTATTTTGCAGTTCAGCCGGAGCGTTGAGAGTGCATCAGGGGAGGTTGTACTGAAGCAGGCAGATGAAGTTGCTACCATTACTATTCCTCGTCACCCTATTACTATTTCTGCGCCCCGACCACCTACTATTACTATCACCAGGGCCGGACCAATCCCGTTCGAGAGTACTAATGCCGTTCCATGGAATTACGGCGCCAAAGTCTACTGCAATGGTCAGAAGATAGAGCTTGAGCCGTGCGGATCGACCGTGCAGAATCTTACCGGAGTCAGTGGCATCACTCGAAGCGGTAGAGTGTTCGCGCCAGCAGAGGTTGCAGCAGAGAAAGTGGTTAGGGCTGACGCTGTGGACAAGGGTAAAGGTAAAGCTGTCGAGGAGGTCCCTTCTGGGGCAGAAAAAGATTTGTTAGTTAAAGATGCTGAAGAGTTCATGCGACTAATCAAGAAGAGTGACTACAAGATTGTAGATCATCTTCATCAGACTCCGTCAAAGATCTCGATTCTTAACTTGTTGCTGTGTTCTGAGGCGCACCACAACGCCTTGCTGAAAGTATTAAACGCTGCATACGTGCCGCAGGAGATATCAGTAAATCAGCTGGAAGAGGTGGTGGCCCATGTTAATGCTGGTAATGGGTTGGGTTTTACAGATCTAGAGCTGACTCCTAAAGGAAGAGATCACAACAGCGCCTTGCACGTCTCAATAGAGTGCAGAGGCGCGATTATGTCGCATGTCCTGGTGGATACGGGTTCCTCGCTTAATGTGCTTCCGAAGAAGGCACTGATGAAGTTGGATACCGTGGATTGCTTTGCACGCCCAGTGATCTGGTCGTGAAGGCCTTTGATGGAACTAAGCGCCACGTCTTCGGAGAGTTGACCCTGCCAATTCAAGTTGGTCCAGAGACGTTCAATACGATTTTCTATGTCATGGATATCATGTCTGCCTACAGTTGCCTTTTAGGTCGGCCATGGATCCATGCTGCTGGTGCCGTGACGTCCACGCTGCATCAGAAGCTCAAATATGCTGTCGGGGGCAGCATAGTAACCGTCTGTGGTGAGGAGGACATCATGGTGAGCCACCTTTCGTCCTTTAAATATGTTGAAATGGATGGCGAGATCCATGAAACTCTCTGCCAAGCATTTGAAACCGTCAGGGTGAAAGAGGTAGCTCCTGTCGTCGCAGAGAAGCAAGAGATGAATCTCTCCTCGTTTAAGGAAGCTCGGGCCGTCGTCGAGGCCGGTTCCACCCCAGGTTGGGGGCATGTTTTGGATATACCAATCAAGCAGGATAAGTTTGGATTGGGGTATTCTCCTGAAGCTGAAGCTTCATCTTCTTCTGGCAGTTCGTCTCGTGGGAAGGGGCCGATCCTATTCACCAAGGGCGGAGTCATTTTCGAGAGCATCAACGCAGCGTCTGAGGACAGCGGGGATAGTGATTGTGATCTTGACGCCTGGATTCAACCGAGCAAGCCGGGCGAGCGCCTCCACAATTGGACCATCAAGGAGATTATCAAGCTGACAAGTGAAGAGTAATGATTTGCTTTTTACAATCTTTGTACAACCCTATGTCCTGCCCGGGGCATAGTGGTTTTACTGTCAGGGCCTTGTTGGATTATGTGTATGCATTTTGTTAATAAATAAAAGGCGTTTTCTTCGTACTCAAATATTGTGTTCTCTGTTATTCCTGTTTTATGTTTATTTCGAAAAACAGTAAAATGGCAACGAGGTTTGTGCTAACCTGCATATTCTTGCTTTAAACTTAACCCTTGTCATTGCAGGATCCACATAACAGACGACATCGACTCTGGACCCTCTACGGCTCACTACGACTTTGATTGCCCGATCTATCAAGCCGAGGATGAGATTGATGAAGACGAGGACCTTCCGGAATAGTTGGCCCGCTTGTTGAGACAAGAGGAAAAGGTTATTCTGCCTCATGAAGAGAATATTGAGATTGTAAATCTGGGTTCTGAGGAGCTCGTCAGAAATGTCAGAGTGGGGGCTGCGCTGCAGAATGATGTCAAGCATAGACTGGTCGAGATGCTTCGAGAGTATAGTGACGTCTTTGCTTGGTCATATGAGGATATGCCCGGACTTGACACTGATATCGTGGTTCATCGCTTGCCGTTGCGAGAAGATTGCCCTCCAGTCAAGCAGAAGCTCAGGAGGACGAGACCAGACATGGCTGTAAAAATCAAAGAAGAGGTCCAGAAGCAGTTGGACGCAGGATTTCTAGCCGTTACCACTTACCCTCCGTGGGTCGCCAACATAGTGCCTGTACCGAAGAAACACGGTAAGGTACGCATGTGCGTCGATTATCGGGATTTGAATAGGGCGAGCCCTAAGGATGATTTCCCGTTGCCTCATATCGATGTGTTGGTCGACAACACAGCCCAGTTTTCCGTGTTTTCGTTCATGGATGGCTTCTCCGGTTACAATCAGATTAAGATGGCGCCGGAGGACATGGAGAAAACGACGTTTATCACCCCCTGAGGAACATTCTGCTATAAGGTAATGCCCTTCGGTCTGAAGAACGCAGGGGCCACTTACCAGCGAGCAATGGTAACTTTGTTTCATGATATGATTCATCATGAGATCGAGGTCTACGTTGATGACATGATTGCAAAGTCCCAAACGGAGGAAGAGCATCTGGTCAACTTATCGAAACTGTTTGAAAGGCTTAGGAAGTTCAGGCTGAGGCTGAATCCTAACAAGTGCACTTTCGGAGTGCGGTCCGGAAAGTTATTGGGGTTTATCGTTAGTGAACGAGGTATTGAAGTTGATCCTGCGAAAATAAAAGCTATCCAAGAGATGCCAGCGCCGAAAAAAGAAAGAGAAGTTCGTGGTTTCTTGGGCCGAATAAACTACATTGCAAGGTTTATCTCTCAGCTCACGGCCACTTGTGAACCGATGTTCAAGCTTTTAAAGAAAGATCAGGCGATTACTTGGAATGAGGATTGCCAGAAGGCATTCGACAAAATAAAGCAGTATCTTCAAGAACCTCCAATCTTGATACCCCCAGTGGCTGGACGGCCATTGATCATGTACCTGACGGTTCTGGAGAATAGTATGGGGTGTGTTCTCGGTCAGCACGACGAGACGGGCAGAAAGGAGCATGCTATTTATTATTTGAGTAAAAAGTTCACTGAGTGTGAATCTCGATACTCGATGCTGGAGAAGACGTGTTGTGCATTAGCTTGGGCCGCCAAACGTCTACGACAGTATATGCTCAACCACACCACTATGCTAATTTCGAAGATGGATCCGATCAAGTACGTCTTCGAGAAGCAGGCTCTTTCGGGCAGGATTGCCAAGTGGCAAATGGTGCTAACGGAATATGATATTCAGTACGTCTCCCAGAAAGCCATTAAGGGAAGCGTATTGTCTGATTACCTTGCCGAACAGCCAATCGAAGACTACCAGCCGATGAAGTTCGAATTCCCTGACGAGGATATTATGTTTCTCAAAGCGAAGGATTGCGATGAGCCATTGCCCGATGAGGGGCCAGATAGGAAGTCTCAGTGGAAGTTGATATTCGACGGAGCGGTTAATTCCTATGGAAGTGGTATCGGGGCTATCATCACGACTCCTCACGGATCCCACATCCCGTTTACTGCGAGACTGACGTTTCCGGTTACCAACAATGAAGCAGAGTATGAAGCATGTATTATGGGTCTAGAAGAGGAAATTGATTTGAGAATCAAGAATCTAGACATATATGGTGACTCAGCGCTTGTAATCAATCAAATTAAAGGGGAGTGGGAAACTCGGCAAGCGAATTTAGTATCGTACATGAATTATGCCAGGAGGCTGCTTCCGTTCTTCGATCGAGTGGAACTTCATCATGTACCCAGGGCTGAAAATCAGATGGCTGATGCCTTAGCCACGTTGGCTTCAATGTATAAAGTCAATTATTGGAATGAGGCTCCAAGAATTGTACTTTCGCGTCTTGATAGACCAGCATTTGTGTTTGCAATCGAAGATGCCACCGACGGCAAGCCATGGTTCCACGACATCCAGACCTTCCTCATGACTAAGGAGTATCCTGCGGGTGCGTCAACCCAGGATAAGAAGACTCTGAGGAGGCTATCCGGAAACTTTTATCTCAATCCTGATGGAGTGCTGTATAAGAGAAACCACGATCTCGTGCTACTCAGATGTGTAGATGAGAAAGAGGCAAGTATGCTCATGGAAGAAGTCCATGAGGGCACATTTGGTACGCACGTCGGCGGGCATGCCATGACGAGAAAGATCCTGAGAGCAGGGTATTACTGGCTGACTATGGAGTCGGATTGCTTCAGATTCGCGAAGAAATGTCACAAATGCCAGATTTATGCTGATAGAGTTCATGTGCCGCCGTGCCCATTGAATGTCATGTCCTCCCCTTGGCCGTTCTCCATGTGGGGCATCGACATGATAGGCAAGATCGAGCCCACTGCATCTAATGATCATCGTTTCATTCTGGTAGCTATCGACTACTTCACCAAATGGGTGGAGGCAGCCTCGTACGCTAATGTGACCAAGCAGGTGGTAGCTAAATTCATAAAGAAGGACATCATCTGTCGCTATGGAATTCCCGAGCGGATCATTACTGATAATGGTTCGAATTTGAATAACAAGATGATGAAGGAGCTGTGCCAGAGCTTCAAGATTGAACACCACAACTCATCTCCTTACCGGCCGAAGATGAATGGCGCTGTTGAAGCGGCCAACAAGAACATCAAGAAGATTGTTCAGAAGATGGTTGTGACGTACAAAGATTGGCACGAGATGTTGCCGTTTGCCTTGTACGGTTATCGTACGACGGTGCGTACGTCGACCGGGGCAACTCCTTTCTCCTTGGTGTACGGTATGGAAGCTGTCCTACCGTTAGAAGTGGAGATTCCTTCTTTGCGAGTTTTGGTTGATGTGAAACTCGACGAGGCAGAATGGATTACGAACCGACTAAACCAACTCAGCCTGATGGACGAGAAGAGGTTAGCATCAATTGCGTTTGGTCGTCTGTACCAAAGCCGAATGAAGAAAGCTTATGACAAGAAGGTGCGTCCTAGAAGCTTTCAGACGGGTGATCTCGTCCTGAAGAAGATTCTTCCTCCACACTCCGATCACCGGGGCAAATGGACTCCGAATTACGAAGGGCCGTATGTCGTCAGCAAGGTCTTCTCGGGAGGAGCTTTGTTGTTATCCACGATGGATGGTGAAGATTTTGCATCCCCGGTGAACGCGGACGCAGTTAAAAAATACTTTGCTTGAAAGAGACCCGCTGGACAAAAAAGAAAGAGTCCAGGCAAAAAAGGGCATCCCGGCGAACCAAAAACAGAATAAAAGGTTCGGGCAAAAATTAGGGATATACTGAAAAAATGTACACCCGCGAAGTCGAAAACCTACACTGGGCCGCTTCGGCAAAAAAGGGTATCCCGGTGAACTGAAAACCCGTAAAGGGCGGTTCACGCAAAAGTTAGGGATTTGAATAAGCAAATGACTGCATTCCGTGTGAACTTTCATTGTTTTGTGGTTTGGAAGACCTGAGGGCCGTTTATCTGAATCAATCTCTTCCGAAGCTGAAGCGTCGGAGAAACATCGAAGTCGAGTGGGTCTTAGAGGGATCAACTCATGGTGTTCGTCTACGCCTCGTTGCCGACATTTGTATATACTGATGTATATTTATGTTTTATTTTTGCGCGGCTTCCTCATTCTAGGAGCTTGCCTCTGTTGTAAAACATTTTTTACCCATTCAGGGGTTCACCATCAATAAAATGCATGTTATTCAGCAATTCTGCTTGTCTGTTTAGCATTTATCTGTTTTGTTTGCGAATGAAAACGCCGACGTTTTTGATAAAATGCGCATACATAAACTTACGGGCCTAGGCCCATTGATTGTTGAAACAATTAATTAACTGAATATTGTCACGAGATAATAACCTGGATAGGCCCCTTTGAGGAGGGTATCTTGTCTGTTTGTTTGTGTTGTTGCAGGTGTAACACCTTCCAGAAGATGTGTCGTGCGCATCCCCGAAGCGGGGCGAGTCCTCCTTCTCCAGCAGAGTTCAGTAGTCTCTCCTCCGCAGAATCTGAACGCAAGATGGTGAGCATTGATACGTCTCCCCTGGCAGAGATGATTTTCTTCCCCAAGCAGACGCATCTTGAAGGAATGTCACCTCATCAGCCGAGTCAAGCACCGAAGAATGATGTCTTCTTCCCCAGCACCGGGTCACAAGTGCAGATTTCGTAGAAATGTTCGGGTGCCGAAGCTCGTGTTTTCCCCAGTAAATTCGCCGAAGCAGGTGTCTCCCCTAGCACCGGGTCACAAGTGCAAGTCTTGTAGGAAGATGTTCATACGCCGAGGTATGCGGTGACTGATGGTGCCAGACTGAAGTCTCCAGCGGAATTGAGATTCCCCACCAGAATCGTATTCTCTCTCCTGAAGCCGGATGATTCCCTCTTCCCCAGTAGAGTGTTGGAACAGCTGATGTGGTATTCCTCTGCAGAGTTGTATTCTCCCTCGAAGTCAGATGATTCTTTCTTCCCCAGCGAAATTGAGATTCCTCATCAGAGTCGTACTCTCCGTTGAAGTAGAATGATTTCTCTCTCCCCGGCTGAGTCCGCAAACCCCCAGAAAAGCAGAATCCTTGGAAGCAGTTGGGACCTTGAGTGGATGTTCCCTAGTAGAGCGTGGGGCAGCTGATGCTGTATTTCCCCAGAGTCGCACCCTCTCCAGCGAAGCAGAATGATTTCTCCTTCCTCAGCCGAGTTTGCAGGTGTCCAAGAGAGCCGAGTCCTTGGAACTTGATCATGATTGTTGTTTCCCCAGTGGAGTGTTGAGCAGCTGAAGTTGTTTCCCCACAGAGTGGTTAGCCCCAGAAGAGTAGCCGAGACGGCCACGCAGTGCATTCTCGCGATTGATATCAACAGGTCCAGGTTCTCGTAGAGCTCCGTTCCCCTGCAGTCATCAGCTGAAGTTGTTTTCCCTGCAGCAGGCCGCGGAAGACCAATTCTCCAGACAGAGTCCGATTGATATTGGCGTGCAGTTTTCTCCTCAGCAGGATGATTCCTCTATCTGAGTAGTTCTTTCTCCTTGACAGGAGAATTCCCCCTCGGCATTTATTTTGCTGATGGGATCACATCACTGTGCATGATTGCATAACATTGGGCATGATTGCATAGCATAGTGCATGATTGCACAGCATTTAGCATAAACGCATATCATTCCCACCGTGTGGGGCATGGCGCAGAAGCATACGCATCATACGCATGATCTAGGTTATTATCATTCTTGTTTTACAGGTGTTCCACCAAAGGACCAGTTGCTCGGGACGATTCCTGATATTCTCCCCAACGAGGTCGCTTTATTGAGAGGATTCTTAAGACCCCGGTGTAATCCCCACAGTCGCTTTGCTCAAGATGATTTTTGAGATCCCCAGCGAAGTCTTCAGTTCAAGACGACTCTTGAATTCCTCAGCAGGGCCGTTTGCTTAAGATGACTCTTAAGACCTCAGTGCAGGTTCCAGAGTTGTTTGCTTAGGATGATTCTTGAGCTCCCCGGTAGCGTCCCCAGCAAGAGTTGCCCAGGAAGATTCCAGGGATCCCTAGCAGATAAAGTCTCCAGAAAGGTCAGCAGTTCAGGATGATTCTTGAAAGCGCCCGACGGAGTTTGCTCAAGATGGTTCTTGAAGTCCTTATCAGCGTGATATGTTTGCTCCAACAGTGATGTCCAATCTGAAGATTGACTTCGTGAACGCCTGAAGGCGATATCAGAAGGTTCCTGTGAACTCAGATGTCATTGTTGATGAATCAACGTGTGGCTGAAGACAAGGTTCCAAAGTTTGTAGATATGACAAGGTGATCCGTGATGGCCTGAAGACCAAGTCGGTTGTCCCGAGATGATGATTGATTGCGATCAAGTGAATAGTTTTTCTTCTGACTGAAGTCGAAGATGTTTCTCCAGCTGAAGCGGAGTTTTGCCTGAAGGCAAAGTGTTTGAATCCCCGTAGAGTCATGAATGGCTCAGGATACCATTTCTTTGACTGAAGTCACAGATTTCCTGAGCTGAAGCGAAGGTGCCCAAGGGCAAGGTTATCCCCAAGGTCATGAATGACCTAGGATTCATTTTTTGGGCTGAAGGCCGAAATATATCCCTGACTGAAGTCACGGATACTCTATAGCAGAGGCGGAGTTGCCTGGAGGCAGATCCATGTATCCTTGAAGGCCAAGGACCATTTCTTTAGACTGAAGTCGAAGATACCTCCTGCAGAGTTGTCGACGGGCAAAATTTACATCCTTGAAGGTCAAGGATGTCTATCTTCAGAAGTACTTGAAGATCTCTTCTAGCTGAAGCTGGAATCGCCGAAGGGCAGGGTTTCATCTATCTTCAGAAGAACTTGAAGATTCTCCAGCGGATCTGGAGTGGCTAGGGGCCAGGGTTTCATTCATCTTCAGAAATACTTGAAGATTTTTTCTAGCTGAAGCTGGAAATGGCCAGGGGCCAGGGTTTCATATATCTTTAATGTCGAAGTTCTACGGTGGGTCAGTTGTGTAGCAGTATTCCGATGTTCGTTATGGTTCTGAGGGTGAACCCCAGATCAGGGTGTGCTCGGTTAAGTCTTTCATTCCCAGCGGAGTAGTTTCAAATACGCAAGTATACCTTTTGTTCCATTTACCAGGGGTGAACCCCAGGTCAGATCAGGTTTGTGTTCGACGGCGAGGTTGAATGCTTGTTTGACGGCGAGGTCAGATTATGTTGGTTTCCGGCGGCGATGTTGGAAGATTGTGTTCGACGGCGAGGTCGAATGTTGGTTTGACGGCGAGGTCAGATTATGATGTGTTCGACGGCGAGGTTGAATGCTTGTTTGACGGCGAGGTCATATTACGATTGGTTCGACGGCGATGTTGAATGTGTTCGACGGCGAGGTTGAATGTTTGTTTCGACGGCGAGGTCAGACTCTTTAAATCCCCAGCAGAGATGATGTTTGTATGACGGCGACGTCGAGGGTCTCTCAGAGCGATGTTTGTTTCCGACGGCGATGTCAGATTCAGTTTTCCAGCGGCGATGCGGGGTATGTCAGACGTAGTTCTCCAGCGGCGATGCGGGGTATTTTGACAGATTTAGTTCTCCAGCGGCGATGCGGGGTATTTTGATTGTCCGACGGCGATGTCAGATGTAGTTCTCCAGCGGCGATGCGGGGTATGTTGTTCAATATTGTATTTTCTCCAGCGGCGATGCGGGGTATTTTGATTGTCCGACGGCGATGTCAGATTTAGTTCTCCAGCGGCGATGCGGGGTATTTTGATTGTCCGACGGCAATGTCAGATGTAGTTCTCCAGCGGCGATGCGGGGTATTTTGTTCAATATTGTATTTTCTCCAGCGGCAATGCGGGGTATTTTGATTGTCCGACGGCGATGTCAGATTTAGTTCTCCAGCGGCGATGCGGGGTATTTTGATTGTCCGACGGCAATGTCAGATGTAGTTCTCCAGCGGCGATGCGGGGTATTTTGTTTAGTATTGTATTTTCTCCAGCGGCGATGCGGGGTATTTTGGGTTGATCGACGGCGATGTCAGACTCAGTTTTCCAGCGGCGATGTCGGGTGTGTCAGTAATTCAGTTCTCCAGCGGTGATGTTGGATGGTTCGTTCTCCAGCGGCGATGTGGGGTATTGTGGTGATTCAGGTTCTTTAGTTCTCCAGCGGCGATGTTGGATATATTGTTTGTTTCCGACGGTGATGTCAGATCAGTATTTCTCCAGATAGTTGCTGTGCAGCTATTATTCCAGTGCTCGACAAGTTGAGCAGTTGGCAAATTTTCGGGTTTACCGGTATTCAATCGTCCCGCACCTTGATTGGTTGAGAGCCGTTCGCTTCTCACCCAGTCAGGTTCAAGCCGCTTGAATAGGGGCAGCTGTTGCACCCCAAAATTTGACCAACAATTATTTACCCATCAAGTGTTTGAAGGTTGATACCTTCATCAGAAAGCTCAAGAGATCCTCAGAGGAATTGGGTGAAACCAAGGATGTGTGACTCATAGCTTGAGAGTTGTGGGAGCTCCTCATATGATTCTGAGACTTTGAGAGTGAACTTGAAGCTTTGAGAAAGCCTATGAGATGTCTTGATAGCCATCATGAAGCCCAGAGAGGTCATTATGCAAGAATTCAGAAGATTCAACCATGAATGGTAGAATTAGGGTTTTGACTAGGTCAACCCTAGGACAACTGAAGTTTTGGAGAAGATTGAGACCCAATCCAAGGGCCATGAGATCATGGAATGATGTATGGAGATGTTATAAAGATGATTCCTAGACCAACTCATCATGATTGAGGAGTTTGAGAAGTTTCAAGTCAGGGTTTCTGAGGATTGTCAGTGAAAAAACCCTAGTTTGAGCCCTATCTTCCAGGCAGTTTTAGCTCAAGATGTGATTGATATCTCATCTTCCCCACAACATGAATGTTGTAGAGATTGTTCTTAGATTTAATTTGAGTGGTAGAAGTCCTTGATAGGAGTTGCAGAGCTCAAGTTATGGTTTTGACAAATTACAGGTCAGCTGAGGTGTGTGAATCTGGGCCCTTGAAAGTCACCCAACTTGCAGACAACTTTTGCCCTAGTAGGATGATTCCTATGATCTCTTGGTAAACATTAATGTTGAAGGGAATCTTCTTATCTTTCTATATAGTACTAGAAGTCCTTGATAGGATTTGTAGAACTCAACTTATGGTTTGAACAAGACAGGGGTATTCTGGTCATTTGGCAGTTATAGGTCATTTTAAGCAAAGGCCATATCTCCTATTTCCAAGCCTCAAATGGAAAAACTCAAAACATGAAAGTTGTTCAAAATGGGATTTTAAGTCTAGAAAAGTGGTCATGAGTTATTGAAAGAGCTTTTATCAAGGATTTACAAGATTGGGTAAAAATGACCTAAAAATGGCTTATAAGGTGAAAAAGTTGAAATTTAATTTTGGTTTAGGAGATGTACAAATCCAAAAGGGGTCATCCAATATGTCATTTTGACTCCAAACAATATTTTAAAAACAATGGTTCAAGTAGAATTTTTATTTGGAGCTTAGAAATGGGGGTTACTTTGTAATTCTCATTCTTGCATAATAAGGTAACTAAACAAAGCTTCACCAAAGGCAAGGAAATGCATGTTTCTCACTCATTCTTTCTCAATATCTCTTGTAAGGAGATTTTAAAGTCAATTTGGCAAGCCTAACTCATGAGATATGGTATGATCAACATGTCATTAAAGGAGAAATTCTATAACTTTCAAGCATTTTCCACAAGTTTCTAGATGGATCTAGATCATTCTTTTGATTGTTATAAGAAGGGTGAATCACCATATGGCCAGGGTTGGTGATAATTGTTGGTGAGTGGTGAGATTAGAGTGTGAAAAAGTGAGATTCTTCCATTTGCATTTCCATAACAAACTCTCTTTCTCTTCCATCTTCATTCATTTCTCCTCCACAAACACACTACTCTGATCTTTAGGAGCAATTGCAGACCAAATTGAAGGTAGATCCATGGAAGTTTGAAGCTGTTTTGAGGAATTTGCAAGAAGAGCATATTGAGATCAAACACAAGATTCAAGCCTTGTTCATCCATCTTGTTGCATACAGAATTCATATCTGCCATTGGAGATCAATCAGGGAAGCTTGCAGGCACTGAATTGTAGTGAAACCCTATCCACCATTAAAGTTTGACAGGTTGGTGATTTCAATCGTATCACCTTATTTATGTGAATTCCATCATAGTTCTAGGTTTAGACTGGTTAGGCTAAGGTAGAGGATTGTATTCTGAGGATTGGAGGAAGATCTATGAAGTTCCATGGCAGAGTGTTGATTCTTGGAAGAACAAGAACAAGTTGTTCAGTGAGTGTTAACATGCATGGTGTGGTTTAGAATGGCTAGGATAACCTGTGGAACAGATTTACATCATTAGGTTTGAGCTTGGTTAAGGTTGATAGCAGAAAATCATGGTGGAACCCCAACCTTCGTGCTTTCTGTTAGAACGATACAAGAGGTTTCAGGGACAAATATTGGTATCATTGTGTTCAGGGTGATTAGTAGGGCAGGTTTGCTTTTGGAATTTCTTGATTTCATCCAGCCATCAATGAGAACGAGCTTGAAGAAGATCCTTGCATGGATTAGGGTTTTCTGAAAACCCTAGGGTTTGTTTGGAGACGATGAGGCGCCACCGTTGGATGATCCCAGAGTATTGACCATTTCATCTGATCGCACGGCCATAATTTGATTTCAGAAATGAAGGGAGACTTAAGCGCATCAAAACGTTGCGTACCACTAATCCAAACGCGCCGTTTTGGTTGAGTAATAGAACTGGGCCTCAGCAAATGTTTCTATCCACACCTCCCACATCCATGGCCCAATCAGAATGAACTGGGGCGTGTTACTTTTGACACCCCCTCCCCTTTATTTCTTATATTCTTTTATTTTAATTTCTTTTAATTCTTTGCATTTTATAAAAATCATAAAAAATCCAAAAATTAACATTTTTCATTTCTTCTTTTTTTCACATAATCATGATTTTGTCTAGAAAATTAATAAAAAATAAAATTCCATTTTATTTTTCTTTTAATATTTTTTAGCATATTTTCTTGTAAATAGTCTTTTTAATATGTTTTGTTTGATACTTGATTTTGTACAATTTGTTTTAGGACCATCCCTTAGGATTTTTGAGCCATTCTTTTTGGCATAGTTAGGTATTGAAACCTAGTTTCATGTAGGATTTATTTCTTGATTTGTAGATTAAAATTTGATGTAGTTTGATTGTTAGACATTTAGGTGTTCTAATTAGGGTTTTAGGTTGTATAGATAGATTTGAGCAATTTTGTTTTGGGATTTATAGGCCAAATTAGTGTATGGGGAATATATGGGTTAAGGGTAAGTATGTATATAATCCCCTAGAATTTTACTAGAATATTGTATGGTGTTTTAGTATTTTTCATTGATTTTTGAATGTATGGATAGTATGTGTGTTGCTTAAAGGCATAGATTGTATTGTATTGTTTTCTTTTCTTCTCTTTTGAGTGTGTGAGCTTTGAAGATTGAGTTGAAGACCTTGTGGATCATCATTGAAGCTTTGAAAGCCTTGCAGAGGGGTTTAGCTCAGCTTTTGTTGTTTTTTTTATAGGATCATAAGTGCATAAGTAGAGCCTTAGATATAATGCTTTTATTCTATAAACAAGGAGTGTCTTGTCCACCTCCTTTCTTCTCTATGACATAAAGTCCCTTAAGGGTATTCACCTCTCTCCTTTGGAGGGATTAGTGACCTTGCCCTATAAGGTAGAACTTTGAGAGAGCCTTTCCTTTGATGTTAAGTCCTCAATGGCATCCTTTGGAAGTCAGTGAGCACTGTAACATCCTCACCTCATCTTGTTGACTGAATCTTGTTTGCTGGAGCATTGGAGCCATTGAAGATAGAAGCTGAAGCTTTGAAGAGGATGATTCCTTAAAGATTGTTGAAGTCTGAAGACTTTGTGAAGATCAAGTTGATGCCTGAAGATCCCTGAAGATAGTGAAGCCTGAAGGTGGAGCTGATCAAAGGAGCTGAAGCTCAAGGGAGAAGATGAGTTGATACTCATGTTGTAGGGTTGATACCTGGAAAGCAAGTGATCTCTGAAGTCTGAAGACTGAGCTGCTGCTGGAGGAGCTGAAGCTTTCTTCTGTTTTCTTTGATGTATTGTGTGTTTTGTCTGATTTGTCTGCTGCATTAGACTAAGTTCATCTAGAATAAGTTCAGTCCAAGAGCATGAGTGCATCTGCTTGTATTGTTACTGGGTGGCTTTGCTTGCGGGTATTCGGTAGAGCCCAGCTCCCTTGCCCATGTGTTTATTTTGCTTGATAGCATTTCATTTCTTTTGTCTGTATGATTACAGTTTACTGTCTATTTCTTGATAGCATGTTGTTTATTTTTCAGTATGATTACTGTTATTTCATGATTGGCTTGAGGTCGAGACGAGCTTGTGGAGGCTGAAGCCCCACACACATTTCCTCCCTCACTTGCATTGCATGCATTTTACTGTTAAGCTGATGCTTTGTCTGTTTTGGTGTATCATTGACATGATCCCTTAGGACTCTCATTTCTTCTGATGAGGATTTGATGATAGACTTTTAGGTTGAAACCTATGCATGACAACGTCTAGGAGTTCCCTGTTCAAACCTCAACCATAGGATGAATCCATGGCATGATAACAGTTGGACTTGATAGTCTCCCTCCTAGTTGGGCCTGTTCTCTTCTCATCTCAAAACAGTTTAAGATACAGTAATCATGAATGATTTCTTTCGTATGTTACGAGCCTTAAGCTATCTGAGATTGAATGTTTAGTATGGTACCCTTTGGGTGACATGCGACGCATTCACTCTCAGGTCATAGTCTCTAGTGCGGTTGAAATCGCAAACACAATAAAAAACACTTCTTTCAGGAGATAACCCGTAGTTTCCCGAACTACGTTCGCTCTGATCTTCCATACAGTGTGGAAGTACGTAGGCATAGGATGCGACGTCCTAGCGAGCAACCTTTCCCCCATAACCCTTCGTAGGCCGAACTACGTTGACTCTGATTTCTCATTCTCTGATGAGAATACGTAGGCATAAAGTGCGACGCTTTGCCGAGTCATTTTTCTTTTCTTTTTCAGCCAGCCTTGATAGGTAGATAGAATAAAACCAACCCATCCAAGTAAACAAACAAGCGAGGATCCCGTCGAGTACGACGGACGTGAGGGGTGCTAATACCTTCCCCTTGCGTAACCGACTCCCGAACCCAGACAATGGTTGCGATGACCTTGTCTTACCCTTATTCGTCAGGTTTTTCCGATCGTTTCCTTTCCCGCTCTGAGGGATAAATAACGAAAGGTGGCGACTCTTCTGTTTTGCCGGCACCTTATTTTCGCGCAAGCGACAGTGAGAAAAATATTATTTTTCAAAATATTGAAAATTCATAACTTCTTCACCGTTTATCGAATTTTGTCGTTCTTTATATCAAACTAAAGCTAATAATATGTTTTATAACTTGGTGAAAAGAAATATTATTTTTAGCTTACTTTTAGCCAATTTTACCGATTAATCGAGATTAATCATTTTAAGTAAGTGAGGCTTAAATAATTAGAGCGTTTGGTTGCCGTTTGGCATAATTGGTGTGAATGCATATGAATTGTATGTGATAATATGAGATGAATGCATGAAAATATTATGAATATATATGAATTTCAAGAAATGTATGAAGTCATTATACATGTGAAGCATCATGATATACATTCTTGTGCTGATTGATTCCACGTAGAATCTGCTGAACGATTGTGTGCCCGTGTGGGGTGTGAGCAATCGGGTTGTGTGCCCTGTGGGGTGTGAGAAATCCATAAACATTGTGTGCCCATGTAGAGTGTGAGCAATGGGTGAACATTGTGTGCCCATTTGGGGTGTGAGTGATGGTTCCAATAAGTTCCTGAGTGAACTTGAGATGATTAAGTCGGTACCGCATGTGGATCTGCATAGAGTCGTGAGTCGGTCTCTATGAGTTGCATTTATCATCATGAATTGTGTATTGGTAAATAAAAATAATGTGTATGCTTATGTGGAATGATGAGAAATATGTGTATATGCAAAACTCGTCCTCACTGGGGTAGAATAACAAGATGTTGTTCCTAGTGGAGTAATCACTGAGGTAGAATAACAAGATGTTGTTCCTAGTGGAGTAATCACTAGGGTAGAATAACAAGATGTTGTTCCTAGTGGAGTAATCACTGGGGTAGAATAACAAGATGTTGTTCCTAGTGGAGTAATCACTAGGGTAGAATGACAGATGTTGTTCCTAGTGAGGTATAGTGACATGGTCGTATACACTGGGGTAGAATGACTAAGATGTCGTTCCTAGTGGAATAATCACCGGAGTAGAATAACTGAGATGTTGTTCCTGGTGGGGTATAAATGATGTACCCATAATCCCAAGTAGGGATTGGTGAGAATTGATGAGTTTTATATGAGTCACATGGCATAGATATCATTATTATATGAAAGTATGCTTATGTATGAATTGTTGAATTGAGAACTTTGGATATATGCATGATAAATATGCTTGGTGTTATATATATATATATATATATATATATATATATATATATATATATATATATATATATATATATATATATATATATATATATATATATATATATATATATATATATATATATATATATATATATATATATATAAATATATATATATATATATATATGTGTGTGTGTGTGTGTGTGTGTGTGTGTGTGTGTGTTTACTTTATGATGAATAAACATAATTGTAAATGTTTATGTGCAGTAATGTGAATTGTGAATGATATTGACTGAGGAATTAATGAATAAACATGATTGTATATGTTTATATGAATTATGGTGAATTAAACATAATGTGTATGTTTAGGTGAATTGATTGAAATTGTGGATGTATGTATGAGGAAATATGCTTGGTGATTATCCATATATTTGTATATACATTGTGACGTATATGGATGACTTGTGGTGAGAATGATGATTATGTGTATTCTAAAATTGTAGGTATATAATTATATGCATTGATTATTATGATAATATTTCTCACCCTTCTGCTGGAATGATCTCCTATCTGACATCGTGCAGGTATCGAGAATAGAGCTACTCATAGTTGCATGGTCGTTGTGGGTGTAACTATTTAGTGATTTAATTGTATTGGATCGAGTCATGCTCTAGTCATGTAACATTGGGATCGTTTGGGTTATATTTTAGAGATACATTATGTACTCTATGATATGTCTTTATATTCATTGGAATATTGTGATATTGACCTTAGTGCCTAAGAAATGTTGAATTATATGATGAGCATGGTTATTCTTTTAAGAGAATTATGAAATAAATTGAATCCGCTGCTACATGCAGAATGAAACTTTGAAAAGCATGATTATTTATTGAAGTGTTAATGAGCATGACAGGTGGTTTTTGATGTTTGAAAGTTATGTGTGACGCCCTTTTGTAAATGCATGATTATTTACTCTGATTATTCATATATTTTCTGTGGGGTTTAGAAGGGTGTTACATTAGTGGTATCAGAGCTGGTCGGCCCGTCCGTCCAAGTTGTCTAATGTTGTTTGTTCCCTTGTATGCGACATGTGTGTGAAAACACTGTCAGTGCGTGTTTGTTGCCTAACCTTTGTCTGCAGAAGTGGGAATGATCCAAGTGGGGGAGAAGCTGGTGCTTCACCAGGATGCTGCAAGCGTGGAGTTTTAGCTCAGTGTGTGGTTAAACGCTCTTATAGTTTGGCAAAGATGGTTTATGCCCCATTATGATTGTTGACTGTCTATTAACAAATTGAGGAACTGATCACCCTTGATCTCTTGTTGATAGTAGTTGGGATTGTGCTGTATGGGATAGACGTGTCTTGTGAGCTTAGATGGCGTGAGCAATGAATTGTTTAGAGTTAAATCCAGTGCTTAATAATTGCTTTGATGAGTCGGCGCAGGACAGTGTTGAGATGTTTAATTTTGATGGGAATTTTGGAATGTTAACGAAAGTGGGGAAGTTAGCGGTTTACCGATTAATTGTGGTTGTCTGAGAGTTATCCTGACGAGATAGTGGTATACAGCCAGGACGTGAAGTGGAGTTGTGATCGACTTAGTTACAGAAACTAGTCCGAGATTGAAAGCTCCATGTTATGTGTCTGTTCGAATGGTCAAGGAATAAAACTGATTGAGTAGTGTTGAGACTTGTGTCTGGTATGTGTGTGCTAAGGAAACAGAGTGTGAGGTCGAGTATATTAAAGGGGACGGTGACCTCTGTTGATTATTAGAGAAGGTCAGAGGTGGAATGCAATATTGGTATAATCAGGCATTTAAATATTTCAAGAGTTGAAGAGTCAACCTGAGGATCTACTTGAGGAGAGGTTTATTCGTCCGAGTGTGTCACCGTGGGGTGCACCAATTTTGTTGGTTAAGAAGAAAGAAGGTTCTATGAGACTTTGGGTGGACTACAAACGATTAAATATGATTTTCCATTCTTATTGGACAAGTTTGCGATTGTGTTAACCGATGACATTTTGATATATTCAAAGAGTATAGAGGATCATGTTGAGCATCAGGAACTTGAGTTATCAGTGTTGGAGAGGAAGCAGTTATATGCCACTGTGAAAGAAGTTCAAAGAGTTTTGGAAGAGCTGTCAACAGCTCGTGTGTTGATTTTTGCCGAATCCGACAGAACTGTTCATTGTGTTTTGTGATGCTTTGTTGATATGGTTAGGAGATATGTTAAGTGCAACATCAGCGAGTTTAGTTATGCTTGGAGGCAATTTAAAGTACATAAGAGGGATTATCTGACAAGTGATTTAGAGTTGGTTGTTGTTGTGTTTGTGCCGGAGTTGGAGGCTTCAATTGGTTAGTGTTAGATTTGAAATGGTTGGTGAATCTCAAGAGCTTAAGGTATTTGTTTGATTTAGAAGAGTTGAATATGAGGCAGAGAAAATAATTGGGACTCCAGAAGAATTATGGTTTTGGGGTGAATTACCATTCGGGTGAAGAAAATGTGGTAGCTTATGCATTGACTTGAAAATCTTTGCAAATACTGATGATGAGGGTGAAAAGAGTTAGAACGGATTGAGCGATTTTGTGATATGAGTTTGGTTGTTAAGAGACTTCTTATAGAGTTAAGCTTAGTATGTTGGACTTTACTAGTGGTATTCTTGATGAGATTCGACAAGGTCACAACTCTGGTTTGAGTTGGTAGAACGGTTGAATTTGATGAATTAAAGTCGAAGGGCTGACTTTTGGATTTATGAAAATGGTATCATGAGATTTCGTGATAGAGTTTGTGTTCTAGATATTATTAAATGGAATAAGATTATTGAGGTAGATGGAGTATCCTTCCCGGTGCTATGAAGATGTAACCGAATTTGAGGAAATTATTTTGATGGCCATAGTTGAAGAGAGAAGTGGTTGAGTTTGTATATGCTGGTTAGACTTGTTGGAAGTTGAAGAATAAACGTCAGAGACCGTTGGGTCCGATGCAACCGTTGAATATTCCAGAGTGGAAATCGGATAGTATTCCCATGGATTTTGTGTTTGGTTTTCCAGAGAATTTGAGGGATATGATTTTACTTGGGTGATTTGGGATAGAATGACTAAATTGGCTCTTTTCCTAACAAGGAAGATTAATCATTCTATGTTGAAGCCAGCTGAGATTGTGCAAGAGACGACTGAAAAGATCAAAAGGATCCAAGAAAGACGTATTTTGAGAGTTACGATAGTAACTGGTGTTGGTCGAGCTTGAGGTCTCGGAAGCACACTGTGTTTTGTTGATCTATACCAGAGTGGCACAGCGGAAGCGTGGGGAAAATAGCAGGTTAGACTGTTTTACCGTTGTCATTTGTGGGAATTGCATGATATGTTCATGCGTCTAAGTTGAGGAGGTACATTGATTCAGATGAATGGTGTACGAGTGAGGGAGGATTTGACTGTAGAGGCATTGCTAGTTCAGGTTGTTGAACAAGAAAAAACTTTGAGACAAAGGGATTGTCTTGGTAAGGGTAGTTTGGGAGAAAAAACTAGAGAAAATTGGATTTGGGAGATTGGGATGCGAGGGTGATATCCAGAGTTGTTTTAATCAGGTAACATTTTCGAGGACGAAAATTTCTAAAGTGGGGGAGGGTTGTAACAACCTAATTTTCATTAATTAATTATTTATGTTAATTAATTGATTTATTGAAATTATTTAAATGATTTGGTAGATAATTGGAGATAAGAAAATAGAATAGAAAGAAAAGAAATAGAAGAGAAAGGGATATAAGAGAAAGTGGAAAGAAAAGAGATAAAAAGAAAAGATAGAAAGGAAAGAAGGAAAAAGAGTAGAGAAAGAAAGAGGAAGAAGAGAAAAGAGAAGGAAAATAGAGGAGAAGCTTGGATTCTTCAAGAACAACTTCTAGCTTCGATTTAATCAAGGTAAGGGTGTGAAATCTTATTATTCTATCAATGTGTATCATTATGTATGTGTTTGTTGAATTGGTTTGGATTGTTGGAGAGTTTTTGCTCATTTTCCATTTTAGGGCAAAAATGAGTTTAATCGATAGAAACCGATGTTTTCGCGGATGAAACTCGAAATAAATTGCATATTTTAGTCGGGTAATGTTTAGATGTGATTATTGGATTTTGTTTGATTGAATTTGGTTGAATTTATGAGTTTTGACATTTTTGGACAATTGGAGGTTATGATTTTGGATGAAAATCAGAAGTCGTACCATTTGCGCTTTATGATCCTAAATTGTTACTATATGATTGGTAATAATGAGTAGGTATTTAATCGGGAAAAAATAATTAAATCGGTCATGTTTTTGGAGGTTTTGGGCAGAAACTCGTAGCCTTGTTTTTCCAAAATTTCAGGTGTTAACCGGTTAACAATTTGGGTTAACCGATTAACGGTATATAAAAATGGCCTAAAAACTGAGTTTTGGAGCTGTTAACCGGTTAACAATATCTGTTAACCGATTAACGGAGTGTTAATGCGCCAGGATTTTGAAATCTGGGTGTGTTAACCGGTTAACAGAAAGTGTTAACCGGATAACACTGTAAGTGTGAGAAAAATATTATTTTTCAAAACATTAAAAATTCATAACTTCTTCACCGCTTATCGAATTTTGTCGTTCTTTATATCAAACTGAAGCTAATAATATGTTTTATAACTTGGTGAAAATAAATATTATTTTTAGCCGACTTTTAGCCAATTTTACCGATTAATCAAGATTAATTATTTTAAGTGAGGTTTAAATAATTAGAGCGTTCGGTTGCCGTTTGGCATAATTGTTGTGAATGCATATTGATTGTATGTGATAATATGAGATGAATGCATGAAAATATTATGAATATGTATGCATTTAAAGAAGTGTATGGAGTAATTTTGCATGTGAAGCATCATGATATACATTCTTGTGCTGATTGATTCCACGTAGAATCTGCTGAACGATTGTGTGCTCGTGTGGGGTGTGAGCAATCGGGTTGTGTGCCCGTGTGGGGTGTGAGCAATCCATAAACATTGTGTTCCCATGTGGGGTGTGAGCAATGGGTGAACATCGTGTGTCCATGTGGGGTGTGAGCGATGGTTCCAATAAGTTCCTGAGTGAACTTGAGATGATTGAGTCGGTACCGCATGTGCATCTGCATAGTGCCGTGAGTCGGTCTCTATGAGTTGCATTTATCATCATGAATTGTGCATTGGTAAATAAACATAATGTGTATGCTTATGTGGAATGATGAGAAATATGTGTATGTGAAAAACTCGTACTCACTGGGGTAGAATAACAAGATGTTGCTCCTAGTGGAGTAATCACTGGGGTAGAATAACAAGATGTTGTTCCTAGTAGAGTAATCACTGGGGTAGAATAACAAGATGTTGTTCCTAGTGGATTAATCATTGGGGTAGAATAACAAGATGTTGTTCCTAGTGGAGTAATCACTGGGGTAGAATGACATATGTTGTTCCTAGTGAGGTATAGTGACATGTTCGTATACACTGGGGTAGAATGACTAAGATGTCGTTCCTAGTGGAATAATCACCGCGGTAGAATAACTGAGATGTTGTTCCTGGTGGGGTATAAATGATGTACCCATAATCCCAAGTACGGATTGGTGAGAATTGATGAGTTTTATATGAGTCACATGGCATAGATATCATTGTTATATGAAAGTATGCTTGTGTGTGAATTGTTGAATTGAGAACTTTGGATATATGCATGATAAATATGGTTGGTGTTATATATATATATATATATATATATATATATATATATATGTGTGTGTGTGTGTGTGTGTGTGTGTGTGTGTGTGTGTGTGTGTGTGTGTGTGTGTGTGTGTGTGTGTGTGTGTGTGTGTGTGTGTGTGTGTGTGTGTGTGTGTGTGTGTGTGTGTGTGTGTGTGTGTGTGTGTGTGTGTGTGTGTGTGTGTGTGTGTGTGTGTGTGTGTGTGTGTGTGTATGTGTGTGTGTGTGTGTGTACTTTATGTTGAATTGTGATGAATAAACATAATTGTAAATGTTTATGTGCAATAATGTGAATTGTGAATGTGTAATTGTGAATGATATTGACTGAGGAATTAATGAATAAACATGATTGTATATGTTTATATGAATTATGGTGAATTAAACATAATGTGTATGTTTAGGTTAATTGATTGAAATTATGGATGTATGTATGAGGAAATATGCTTGGTGATTATCCATATATTTGTATATACATTGTGACGTATATGGATGACTTGTGGTGAGAATGATGATTATGCGTATTCTAAGATTGTAGATATATAATTATATGCATTGATTATTATGATAATATTTCTCACCCTTTTGCTGGAATGATGTCCTATCTGACATCGTGCAGGTATCGAGAATAGAGCTGCTCGTAGTTGCATGGTTGTTGTGGGTGTAACTATTTAGTGATTTAATTATATTGGGTCGAGTCATGCTCTGGTCATGTAACACTGGGATCGTTTGGGTTATATTTTAGAGATACATTATGTACTTTATGATATGTTTTTATATTCATTGGAATATTGTGATGTTGGCCTTAATGCCTAAGAAATGTTGAATTATATGATGAGCATGGTTATTCTGTTAAGAAAATTATGATATAAATTGAATCTGCTGCTACATGCAGAATAAAACTTTGAAAAGCATGATTATTTATTGAAGTGTTAATGAGCATGACAGATGGTTTTTGATGTTTGAAAGTTATGTGTGACACCCTTTTGTAAATACATGATTATTTACTCTAATTATTCATATATTTTTCGTGGGGTTTAGAAGGGTGTTACATACTTTGCTTGAGGACAAGCAAAAATCTAGTTTGGGAGACTTTGTTAAGTGTAAATTTTGACTTAAATTGAATCATCTTTCTTGGCATTTTTTAACTCATTTCTCATGTTTTAATAGATTTATTTCTTGCTCTTGTGTGATTCTTCAATTATATTGCAAATACCTTTGGATTCCTTAATGTGTATGTTATTGTGCGGGATTTAGGCATAAAACATCAATGATTAAGACACAAATGATTGGATAAGAAAGCCAAAGAAATGAAGAATCAACATGTTCGTTGTGCGAACACTAGCAAGGTGAAAATGAATTCTCACCGTGCGAGATCCTGGAAAAGCCTCAGTGAACCATCTCAGATTATAGGCAGTTGGAAAAGGACCCAAAGTTTGCTGGCCGAAGCTGTAGCAAAGCAGTTTACTGTGTCAAAAAGTATTCGCACTGCGAACTCAGTTATTTTCCAAATGCGGTTTAACTATTCCTGATGCACTTGAAGTTCCCAAAAGTTGTCTTTGTTGTGCGAATAAGGTGTTCGCTAGGCGAACAACACAAACTTTTGTTTTACTATATATTTACTTTTCTCATTTTTTTAAGAAAGAAGTAAGATATTTTTCAGAATAGAACTTTATCTCTCTTCATTCCAAGCATATTCTAGAGAAAGAAACACAAACCCTAAGGGGTAGAAGGTAAGAGCTTCGATATCTTGTTGGGTTTGGATGTAATCTTTTGATTCCTGTCATACCCCAAATTTTACCCTCAAATTCTTTGATTTTTCGCGTATCATTTTAGGCCAACCATCTTCACATTTGTAGTCATGTAGTCCATTAATCACTAGTCATGCATTTTTCTTGTTTAATATTTGTTACCTATTCTTTGTTAATTCAATTGTTTTCATAAATCTTAGAACTTTTTGCCTTTTTTTAATATTTATTATTTTTAGATATTTAGTTTTTGTATTTGTATTTATTATTTATTGTTAGTTATTTATCATATTTATTTATTTCTGTTTATTATTAGTTATTTATAATATTTATTTATTATTTTATTTATTTATTATTACCATTTTATTTTTTATTCTTATTTACTTTTATTATTATTATTTCTTATTATTATTATTATTATTTCATTCATATTATTATTATAAGTCCATAAACAAATGCCAAATCCATGTCCAAAAAAAATAAGACAACAGGTTTCCTTTCATAAGTCAATTTCCTGCTGCAAAATAAAGACTCCAAAACAAAGCCTGTATCAGAAAATTATACAACAAAAGACCCTGCTACAAAGCCTTCAGCACAACAGCTACACAGACCTGAACCTGTGTATCACCTTGCCAACCTGCACAACTGCGCCATGCCTGCTAAACCGTACCAAGGTTTTATCTAAAGCTACAATATACCAAAACCTTTAACCAAAACCTCTGCAAAATCAAACTTGCAATTTTGTGCTGCCATATGAAAACAAACACTACAAATGAAAATTATGCAGCAAACCTACGTCTTGAAATGGACCATACAAACTAGTAACAAACAAAATTCAAAACAAAAAAAAGAAACCAGTTGAATCAATAAAAAGGGGAAACATGGATGAACAAAGGAGGGACGAGGAACTCACCACCATCCATAAACCCTCACTGCTCCCTTAACTTTATTCTTCATCTTCATATCTCATCCACAACTTCAACCTTCTACTCCATTTCTCTTCACAAGTCACTTCCCCAAATCAATTGATTAATCACTCTCATAAACTTCTCCTGCATTTTTCTGCAACATAAACTCATTCAAAAAACCACTTCAGCATCAACATAAACTCACACTTCCATCAACGAATACAAAAACGCGAGGAACATCATCAACCGACATTGCATTAGAAAGAAAGAAGAATATAAATAGAAGAGGAGTCAAGTGCAAAGGACAAACCTGACATTTCCTCTGAGATCGTTGTTACGTAAACACGGTAATTTTTTATTTGAGTCTTGATTTCATATTTGTGCGGTGGTGTGTTGGATTCATGTTGCTCCACCGTTTCTTCATGACAAACTCTCTTGGCGACGAGAGAAAGTTTTTGTGAGATGGAGATTGAAACACGGGGAAGATCAACAAGGCAATTGGAGTTACAGGATTTGAAAAGGGGTTGTGTTTGGAGAATGAGAGAAATTGCGAGAGACTGTCGAAAGAAAACGATGGCGATTGAGAGCAAGAAGTCTTATTCCATTTCAGGACTTTGCTACTTTTTTTTTCTTCTTTATTCGTGTTCCTGTCAAGTATCGTTGGTGATGAAGCGGCTACTAGATTTCCTTTAGTTCCTTGTTTTGTTGCCTAATGTTGGGTCAGTTTGACCCATCTTTTTTCTGACTCAGGATCTTTGCTTAAGGCTTGGGCTCCACCTTTTTTAGTTAGCCCATTTTCTTGTTGTTCACACTAGCCTCCATTTCATACACCTTTTTTTTCCAGTTTTAGTTGGTTGCTATTTAGATTTAGTTTTAATTAATTTCTTTCTAGATTTAGTTTAGTTAATTTTTTTATTAAGATTAGTTTGGTTATTTAGAAATTAGTTTAGTTAGAATTAACTATTTAGTTAGTTTTAGCTGTTTAGTCTTTTAATTAATTCTTTTTAATTTAATGTAGTTTAATTAGTAATGAGAATTTAATTTAATTAGTTTTTTATTTTAATTTAATTAGTTATTTAGAATTTAATTTAATTATACTTTTAGAACTTAGTTTAATTGGTTTTTAGTTTAATTAGTGAATTAGTTAATTAATTAGATTTTGGGTTTAATTTGATTTTATTTTTAAATTAATCTTGACATTTCCATTTTCATTAATTCTGGATGTTTGATCTAATTCTTGTTGCTTTTGGCTATGTTTAAATTCTGATTTTCAATGTCATATCTTTTGAGTGTTTGATTTGAGCATTTACTATATATTGTTATTCCTCTTACATTTGAGGCTCGAGGTTCATCTCTTATCCCTCAGTTGCTTACTCCCCGATTCCAAAGGAAAGGATCATACTTGTTGACTGCCATGTCATGCTTAGCCTAACTTTAGGTCCTTATCCTTCATTCTAACCCTAGGAATAGAGTCACCGTACTCTATGTGAGTGTCTCGCCGTGGACACTTCCTTTCCCTTTTAACCTAACCTTAGATTTAGAGTCGCCGCACTCTATGTAGGTGTCTTACTACAGATATTTACTTTTCCCTTTGGAACCTTGACCATTGTTACGCCCCGATTTCGATTATCCCTTTTTCGTTAAGTCCTTTTTTATTTTAATTGGGCTAATATTATTTTGATGTGGAATTTTCGTGGAAATATGTTATGTTTACATATTGTTCTATTTTACCCGATTTTGGGAGTTTTCGGAGAAAATAGTTGGAGGGTATTTTGGACATTTCCTATTTAAATGATAAGTTGGATATTTTATGAGATATTGAGTTAGTAGATATTTTGGGAAAAATAATAGGAAGATATTAAAGAGGAAATAGAAGAGAAAGAAAGATAGTAAGAAAGGAAGGAAAGAAAAGAGAAAGAAAGAAGGAGAAGAGAAAGAGGAGAGAAAGAAGAGGAAACTTTGGAAAATATAAAGATCAAACCCTAGCTTGCGGTTAATCAGGTAAGGGTGAGAAGTTTTATCATCTTGATAATGTATGTAATCATGTATGTGCTAGTTTGGATGTATTGGATTGTTTTCTATGTTTCCATTTCTAGGTCAGAAGTTGATTTAATCGGTAGAAATTGAGTTTTATCGGTTAGAATTTGGAATAGACGGTGTAGTATAGTCGGGTGATGAGTGGGCTGTACTACTGGAACTGATTTGGATTGAATCGATCGGTTTGTGAGGTTTGGGCTTTTGGATAGCCATGGGAGTTCTGAGTTCGCAAGTTCGCCAGGCGAATGGCAGCGAAGCTTCGCCAGGCGAAGCCCAGCGAGCAGCAGCAAACCCAGTCAGTAGCAAACACCATGTCTTTGCTAGTAAGTTCGCCAGGCGAATGAGTATGGCGAAGATTCGCTAGGCGAGTGTGCTAGCGATTAATTCCAGAATAACTCCCAGTGGTCTTCGCTGGCAAGTTCGCCAGGTGAGTGGCAGCGAGCATTCGCTGGGGGCTTCGCCAGACGAAGGTTAGCGAACACAACAGCATATTTTCTTTTCTTGTATTTTCCATTCGTGGATTAGTTGTGTGGTTTGGTTGCGATCATTCCTTGTCTGAGATGACTAATTATATGATGTTATGTGTGTTGTGGGTAGCTGTATGGCGTGAATCCTAGTTTGTGATTTGTGAAGTGTGGAATGTGGCCGTTTGGCAATTTGGTGCATTCACTTGAATTGAATAGAAATGCATGTTGAGATCGAATGATGAATATAAACCAGGTATGAATTGGTGTGAATGGATGATGAATATGTATATATGTATTGTGATAGGTATATATATTGTGAATGCATAATGAATATATGCGATGAATGTGAAGAATGCATGAGTATGTTTGTAAACATGTATGCATTTCAAGAAGTGTATGGAGTCATTTTGCATGTGAAGCATCATGAAGTACATTCTTGTGTTGTTGATTCCTAGGAGAGTCTGATGAGTGATAGGATTCCTAGGAGAGTCCGATGAGTGATGTGATTCCTTGGAGAATCTGATGAATAATGTGATTCCTTGGAGAATCTGATGAACGATGTGATTCCTTGGAGAATCTGATGAACGATGTGATTCCTTGGAGAATCTGATGAACGATGTGATTCCTCAGAGAATCTGATGAGTGATGTGATTCCTTGGAGAATCTGATGAGCGATGTGATTCCTTGGAGAATCTGATGAACGATGTGATTCCTTGGAGAATCTGATGAACGATGTGATTCCTTGGAGAATCTGATGAACGATGTGATTCCTTGGAGAATCTGATGAACGATGTGATTCCTTGGAGAATCTGATGAACGATGTGATTCCTTAGAGAATCTGATGATTGATGTGATTCCTTGGAGAATCTGATGAGCGATGTGATTCCTTGGAGAATCTGATGAGCGATGTGATTCCTTGGAGAATCTGATGAACGATGTGATCCCTAGGAGAATCTGATGAACGATGTGATCCCTAGGAGAATATGATGAGTTATAGTGTACCCGTGAGAGGCGTGAGTGAATTGATTCTTAGGAGAATCTGATGGACGATTAAGTCGGTATCATATTACATTTGCATAGAGTAGCGAGTTGGCCTCTATGATTTGCATTTATCATCCTTGCATGATGTATGGTGAATAAACATGATTGTAGATGTTTATGTAAATTGTTGATAATTGACATGAATGGAATGCTTGAAGATGCATGTATGTGTGAGTATATCTGTATATGTGTGTATGTTTATGAATTAATATAAACATTGATGATGTATATTGTATATGCTTAGTGTTCTATTTGTAAATAGATATTTGTGAATACATTGCGATGTACGGTGTAGTGAGATGAGTTGTAGTGAGAACGCGGAAGACGTTATTGGACGTTATGTGTGTGTGTGTGTGTGTGTGTGTGTGTGTGTATGTGTGTGTGTGTGTGTGTGTGTGTGTGTGTGTGTGTGTGTGTGTGTGTGTGTGTGTGTGTGTGTGTGTGTGTGTGTGTGTGTGTATATATATATATATATATATATATATATATATATATATATATATATATATATATATATATATATATATATATATATATATATATATATATATATATATATATATATATATATATATATATATATATATATATATATATATATATATATATATATATATATATATATATATATATATATATATATATATATATATGTTTATATGCATTATGTATTATGATATTGTTTCTCACCCTTCTGCTGTTTTATAATGCTCTATGAGGCATTGCAGATTAGATTGCTGGAGTTTTGTGAAGCATGGCTTCATTCTTTTTGGTCGATCGGCTCTGATATGTAGCACCAGGTAGCTAGGGATTGTTTTGATTCTTTTGTGATACATCTATGCTTGTATCTGCTGTTGAATGTTGATGAAACATGCTGGAGGAATATTGTATATACTGATGATGTTGTAAATCAACTTGAATGATGTATGTGTATGTGAATACATGTTTTGGAAGTTATGAAATATTTGATGTTTCCGCCTATGTTCTAAATATTTTCCTTGTGGGTGTTGCCCCGTTGTTGCATATCTGTTGAGCAGGTGTTGTATGTGTTGAATTTTTGGTATAATGTGATATGCCCCTTTTATGTCGTGATATAAATGTACTCTGATGAAATTTTGAATTTATGCCTAAATGATTATTTGTATTATTTGGGGGTATGGAAAGGGGGTGTTACAACCACAGTCAAGAGTTCCTCACCTCTATTGAGGGGAACTACAAACGCTATGATTTCTCATTTATCGATGAGAATACGTAGGCATAAGATGCGATGTCTTGGCGAACTCACTAACAACTAAATTCCTGTTAACATTTGCAACTTAGGATTAGAGTCGTCGTACTCCAGGTGGTCGCCCTGCCGTGGACATTTCCCATTCTTGCCTTTGCCATAGAACTTGGAGTCGTCGTGCTCTATTTAGTCGTCCCGCCGTGTACATTCCCTTCCTTTCTAACTTAACCTTAGTTTGGAGTCACTGCACTCCATGTAAGTGTCATAGTGATGGACAATTACTTCCCCATTGGAACCTTGACCATAGTCAAGAGTTCCTCACCCCTTTTGAGGGGAACTACGGTTGCTCTAACTCCATTCCCATCAGGATATGTAGGCACAGGATGCGATGTCTTAGCGAGCATACTTTGTAAATACTTTAGATCTTTACCTTAGCACAGTTTCCTTTAGAAAGAACACTTTAGCATAACATAAATACTAACAAGAGGTTCTTGTAGAGTACTACAAATACTTAGGATGCTAACACCTTCCCTAGGTATAACCAACCCCCGAACCTTGGATCTCTTAGTTGTGTTGTTACATAGCATGCTTAGGGTTTTATTCAATATTTACCCTTTCCTTTGGATAAATCAAAGCTCGGTGGTGAACTTCATGATTTATGATTCAAGTTAATTCAGTAGCTTGATATACGATTCTCACCATAACAAAAATGGCGACTTCATTGGGGATTATTCCCTATGAGGGTAAAGCCCACCTTGTTTATATTTATGTTTGCTATATGTTTGCTTGCTTGTATATCTGTATATTTGTAAATATCTGTATATATTTGCTTGTGCTTGGGTTTTTTGTATGCAAGGTTGTTACTTTTAGTGGTGAGGTAAGTCCTATCCCGGACTTGAGCGTACACCTTTGATAGGATTGTGGTATAATCAATAGTTAGTTGTTGGGAGTAGTCCTAACATGTCTAGCATATGATAACCACACTCAGTGGAAGCCCCTTTGGGATTACTGGTGTCTTATGCGAGTAGTCGTATTGGCATCATTTTTTTCGACCTGGGAGTCCGTGAAAATCAGGACCTTTAGTTACCATTCACCCCTCTTTGTGTTTTAGGACGTAGTGCAGTGATTATCCAGGTGTAGACATGTGATGGTTGTCATGCGATACTACACTCAGACGAGTTTATCTTGAGAATATTATTAGCCTATGAGTAGTCGTGTAAGCTGATAATATCCGAAAGATTCATCGATGACTCTGGGAAATTTGTTAGAACCCATTGTGCAGGTGTTTTACCCCTAGTACACACCTTATGGTTGGTTATTTACCAATACTTCTCGAACCTTTGATCATGTTATGTGTGTTTTGCATCCTGCCTTGTATCACATTGTATATCATTCGCATCTTTGCATGATCCATTGCCTATTATCTGTCTATCCAATGACTCGTTGTGTTGTCTCTATATTCCAGTTTCACCTGTGAGTCGTCAAGCTGATTCCTTGACACCGATACCAGACTAGAGCTAACTACAGATGCAGAATGTTAAAGCAAGAGGTATACAATACGGAGATTCGAATGGAGATCCACGATTTAAAATTAGGCATGACCAAGCTCACCGAGATCCTTCAAGTCCTGATTGACAGAGGAGAGCCACCTCAAAGTACTGTCATTCAGGAAGTTTCAAGCGTTGATCCTCCACCTGTTCAAATGCCACCTTTAACTTGGCCAGAGTTTGGTTTACCTCATAACTACTCTTCACCTCTTGCATCTACTGCTATGATTGGTCAGACTGCCATACCAATTTTTCAAGCTCCAGTCTTTGCAGAGCCAAGACCTGTGGTCCATACTGTTACCTAGACTATCTGAGCTCCCTTTGAGAACCCTCTCTATGAGTACAATGCTTCCAGTGCTCAAGGTGAAGACCATGAAGATTTTGTTGAGCCTGAATTTGTCCGTGAATAGTTTCAGATTATAGATAAGAGACTCAAAGCCGTTGTGGATACTGACTTCTTTAATGTGGATGCAGACAACATGTGCCTAGTTTTCGGCCTTGTTATGCCTGCTAAGTTCAAAACTCCCGAGTTTGTAAAGTACAAGGGTCACTCTTGCCCAAGAGCTTATCTAGTCATGTACTTCTAAAGGATGGATGCTTATACCAACAATCAGAAGTTGCTCATCCATTGCTTTCAAGACAGCTTGAGTGGCGCCTCTCTCAAATGGTATATGAACTTAAAACAAAACAGTGTCCACTGCTTCCAAAATCTTGCCAATGCTTTTATGAAGCAATACAAATACAATTTTGACATGGCTCCTGACCGCCGTCAACTTCAGAATATGTCTCAGAATGAGAGAGAGTCGTTCATGGAATATGCTCAGCGGTGGAGAGAGTTAGCTTCCCAAGTTGAACCCCCTCTAGCGGAGAAGGAGCTAACTGGAATGTTCATGGACACTCTGTCCCTTTTCTATTGGGAGACTATGATTGGGAGTGTCTCTTCAAGCTTTATAGATCTAGTGACTATTGGCCAGAGATTGGAAGATGGTATGAAGAATGGTAAAGTATCCAAAGCTGCTGAATCTTCCAATGGTGGGAAGAAATCCTTTGGTACTTTCCATAAGAAGAGAGAAGATCAGACCAACGCTGTCATGGCTAAAGTGAGGAGGCCTCGTCCCCAACCTCGGTATAATCAACCTACTGTTACTCCTATTGTTGCTGCTCTACGACTAGTACAAATTCCTCAATGTCCAGTTGTTGGACAGAATCAGTATCGGAATAGAAATCAATTTGATCATATTCCCATGACATATACAGAACTTTATCCTGACCTGGTTCAGCAAGGGTTGATCACTACAAGGACTCTTCAACCTCCTCCTAATCCTCTTCCAGCTGGATTTAGATCTGATCTCCACTGTGCATTTCATGAGGGCGCCCCAGGCCACGACTTGGAGAATTGTTACGCATTGAAGGCTATAGTGCGTGAGTTGGTTAGAACTAGAATCCTTGATTTTAAGGATAGTCATCTGAATGTCCAGAACAATCCATTGCCAGTGCACCAAAAAAAGTGAAGCTTCAGTCGACTTCAGCAGACTATCTTCCTAAAAGCCAATGTTTCAGACAGGACAACTCATCCTTGTTACTGATTAGTCACTAGGCCTTTTTTTGTTTCTCGTTGTTTGTACTTTCCTTCATTTTGTATAAGTTTTTTGCTTTTAATTAGTGTTTGTATTTTCGTATTAATGAAATGAGCATTACAACTTTTGATTTCAATTTATTTTGTCTATTACTTACACTTTCATGCTTCATCTTTCATATATTTACTTCTTGTCCAAACTTTTGATTATGCAAATATTTGAGGGAGGATGATGAAAACAGTATACCCATAACTGTTGTTGGTGTGCTTTCAATCAAATTTTACTGACGATGTAAGGCATTGTTTAAATCCCCCAAACACTGGAGAAATAAGGAAGTTATTCCCTTGTCAACCCCTTTGAGCCTAGAAGTTGGAATTTCTTTCTTTGCAAAAAACCCGTAATCTTAACCTTAGGATGGGTATCTTTCAATTAACTTGGTTGTGTATTCATGCAAGACACCTTTCATATAAAGGTTACATCCATAACTCTCCCTTCACACAGCAAGTAAGTGTTAAAGATGTTTTCCAAGTCAAAAGCTGATGATGGTTCACTGTAATCATTTAGCCAGACAATCACCTTCATTCTTCACAAAAAAATCAAAAGGAAAAGCCCGCTAAGTCAAAACATATGAAGGAGACTTAGGAAAAACTGGGGCATCCCGCTGACTGTAATCTTCACAAGAAAAAGTTCAGGAAAAAGTTATGGATAATAAAAAGAAGAGATATTTAAACCCTTCACCCTGAAAACCCATAATGTCAAAACAACCAAATGTTGTAGGGAGGTAGTGACTGCCTTCTCAAAGGTCCCTTGACTTCTGCACCATCATCATGGCTATCGTCAGTGCAATTTCCCACCTATGGGAACTGAGCGAATAGTATGAGTTAACTGAGCATAGGACTGAAGATCATCACGTAGATTCGGTGGGGAAATAAACTTTGAGCCTTTATCCTTTGTTTCTTAAACCATGAACCAGACTACGTTACAACCCTTAAAAGACCTAACTGAAGCAAGGTTATTTTGAAAGCATACTACAACAAGGTTGCGTAAGCTGACTCCAAAAGATTTTTACAAATCAATTATTTGGGCATTACACCTTTGCTTTACACTTTGAGTGTCTTGAGCCGCCGTGTTCTGACATGTGAGTCATTTACTTTGCCTTTTAGCTTTGGTACTTGCAATCCTTCTTGATATTCCACTGATGTTGCTTACCTATGTCTGATTTCAAAGGAAAGGAACCCTCTTGTTGACTGCCATGTCATACTTAGCCTAACCTCATTTCTTACCCTTTATCCCAACCTTAGGATTAGAGTCACCGTACTCTATGTGAGTGTCCTGCCATGGACATTTCTTTTCCCGTTTAACCTAGCCTTAGTTTAGAGTCGCCTCACTCTATTTAGGTATCTCACTATAGACATTTACTTTTCCCTTTGGAACCTTGACCACAGTCAAGAGTTCCTCACCCCTATTGAGGGGAACTACGAACGCTCTGATTTCTCATTTATCAATGAGAATACATAGGCACAAGATGTGATGTCTTAGTGAGCTCACTAACAACTAACTTCCTGTTAACATTTGCAACTTAGGATTGGAGTCGTCGTGCTCCGGATAGTCGTCCGACCGTGGACATTTCCCTTATTTAACTTTACCATAGGACTTGGAGTCACCGTGCTTCGGGTAGTCGTCCCACCGTGGACATTTCCTTTATTTAACTTTACCATAGGACTTGGAGTCGTCGTGCTCTATTTAGTCGTCCCGCAATGGATATTCCCTTCCTTGCTAACTTAACATTGGTTTAGAATCGCCACACTCTATGTATGTGTCTCACTGTAGACATTTACTTTTCCTTTTGGAACCTTGACCACAGTCAAGAGTTCTTAACACTTATTGAGGAGAACTACGGTTGCTCTGATTTTATTTCTATCAGGATACGTAGGCACGAGATACGATGTCTTGGCGATCATGCTTTGTATTTACTTAGTGTATATACCCTAGGTCTTTACCTTAGCACTTTTCCTTTAGCAAGCAAACTTTAGCATAACACAAATACTAGCAAGAGGTTCCTGTAGAGTACTACATATACTTAGGATGCTAACACATTCCCTAGGTATAACCAACCCCCGAACTTTAAATCTCTTAGTTGTGTTGTTGCATAGCGCACTTAGGATTTTCTTTGATCTTTACCCTTTCCTTC
This sequence comes from Lathyrus sativus, assembly GCA_963859935.3. NCBI lineage: Eukaryota > Viridiplantae > Streptophyta > Magnoliopsida > Fabales > Fabaceae > Lathyrus > Lathyrus sativus. Next base: position 617,677,242 of record OZ012738.1, on the reverse strand, counting down.
GGATAAAATAAAGCTCGGTGGTGAACTTCATGATTTATGATTCAAGTTAATTAATAGCTTGGTATCTGATTCTCACCGTGATGCAAAGGGTCTTGTTGTACGAAGGAGGTTGTTCCAATGACGAAGGGCGTATGTCTGTGGCTGACGAATTTGTGATAACACTTTGAAGAGGGAGGGGTCAAGAGGATTGTTGATGGTTTATTGGCTGTCTGTACATGTTCTTTTCTGTTGTTTTACTGTTGGTTCCTTCTCCCCTTTCAATAAATTGTTTTCCTCTTTTTCTCTTTTAATTCATTCAAAATTTATTTTTTCAATCCTTGTACGCAGGTATGTAGTTGTGTCATTGTGTTGTCGAGTGGTAGTAGGCACAGGCTTTGGAGGTATGTGAGAGGTACAGTTCTTTGGAGTATTGTAAGATTTGTTTCTTTATGATACACTGCGTGGGATTGCAGCAGGCTTGTATGCAGTTTTGGAATCAAATATTGAAGGTTGTTTTGGCATGTGAAAGCAGGGCAGTATGATGGTTTTGGTTTTCCTTGGCACAGGTCTTGCTTGTTATTGTTATGCAGGTTTTTATGATGCAGGGAGCATAGGTTATGTATGCAGCAAAAGTTTGGAGTGTAGTGTGCAGAGTTTTAGTAGCAGTAGGTTGTGTGTAGAGTGTGCTTTAGTGAAACAAATATGATTTTGTCATGATTTTGGGAGCTTGAAGTGTTGTAATGAACACTTTGTTATTACTCTCTTTTTTTGTATCTTTTGTTATAATAACTTTGTAAAGTAAAACAATGAATATTATGTTAATATTAAATAAAAACTAATCTAAATTAAAAATATAATTAACTGAATAAACTTAAATTAATTTAAAATTAATTAAGAAAATATTTAATTAAAAAAATTAACTAAAATGAATTCTAATTGATTAATAAAATTTAAATTAACTCTAAATTGGTTCAAAGAAAATGTAACTAAGAAACAAAATAAAATGAAAAGAAAGTAATAAAATAAAAATAAAGTCAACTAAAATAAAATTCTAAAATTAATTAAAAGATTAATTAACCACAAACTACAAAAATGATAAATAAATGCAAACAAAAAGGTCGAATACCAAAGTTCTCGAAAATGAACAAAGATCGCACTAAGATTATCGTGGAATAAAATCGCTCAGAAAAATGTTGCATTTGTCAGATTTTGATATTAATCAGGACCAAATTTTAGTTTGACTGACTCGTCTGTAAATCCAACAAGTTCATTCCAGCAGATAAATTGGAACATGCAAGATGATTGACCTAGAATGATATGCAAAAGATCAAAGAATCTAAGGATAAAATTTCGGGTATCACAATACCTTATGTATTTCATCTAATATATATATATTGTGAACTAGTTTTAATTCAAAATTAATGTTGTCTTGTATTTCTTATTTGTAGGTCTTGACAAAACCTTTTTCAAATCTTAGATCTTAAATATTCATCTATTAATGAGCTAAGTTTTGACATAGTTATGGAAGTTGATATTCACAAGTATCTTTGATTTTATTGTGTTGATTAGTAGCATGAGTAGGATCAATACAGTATTGTGAAGATGCGTAATAATAGACATGAAGAACTAATTAGTTGAATGCATGTAAAAAGTGTAACACCCCAAATTTAATTGGAATATTTTAATTTATTTGTTTAATTGAGAATATTCGTATTTTGGTGGTTTTTGGTGGTTTTATGGATTATTGGGAATTATACATTTTTAGATTATTCATTTAATTATAGTATACAATATGGAAATATTAGTATTATTATTAGTTAAAATAAATATAAGTGAAATAAGGGTAATTTGGGCATTAAGAGGAGTTAGTAAGGGTGTTATGGGAAAAGCCCAATTGTGTGGCCCAAGACTAGGTTTGACCAAAAAGGTGTGGATATGAGAAATAGTGATCTTTGACCTTCATGACCTAAACCTATTAGTGTGAATCTAACCTGGAATCCGTTGGGGAAAAGGGAAAGGTAGGCCTTCGTGGCCAAAATCTTGAATTGTTATATGTCTAACCCTGAAGGGATAGGAATATTTGATAGTGAGTAACTCTGATGCCTTAGGGCGTGAATATGTTACGGGATTGGCCTAGTAAACCGTAGGTTTTGTGCCTTTATTGTCGTAAGACCTTAGGGATGATTTAGAGATGTTTTGGAGGCATTGGGGAAGTGAATCGTGTGGAAATTTGGTTGATTTAGGTTCTGGAGCGTAACAGTGTTTTGCTGTCTGTCACGGTTGTTCATGTTTTTGGTCGAAATCGTTTTGGACGTAACTTTTGATCCTTAAGTTCGTTTTGGCCCCCATTCGAAGTGTTGGAAAACTAATTAACAGAGCTATAACATGGTATAGATAAGGGGATTGGTTTCCTAATATTTTTATATCTAATTATGTTTGAGAAGTCAATTGTGTATATGTTCTATTAATGAATCATGTTCTGGTTCAGTGATGTCTTGATGTTTTGGTGCTGCAATTTTCCTGATGAATTACCATGAGGGTAATTATGATAATGTGTGATAATATGATGAACTAACATGAGTAGGATTGTGAAGTTTATGTGATTAATAGGCGATAGTATGAGAATTACCGCGAATATAATTATGAATTAATATGTGATAATATGTGATAATATGATGAATTAATATGAGTATGACTGTGAGCGCTATGTGATTTGTATATGATTATATGATGATTTCTATGATGTATGATGATGATTATCATGATTATATGATGACATGATATATGATGATGATTATTATGATAAGCTATGATGACATGACGTATGATGATGATTATGATGATAAACTATGACGTTTGATGATGATGCACCTATGATGTTGTTATGAGGATGATTTGTGATGTGTGCATCATGCATTCATGTGCATCCGGACTTCGGTTCAGGACCTCGATTACTTTGGCTTCAATCCCATTGTGTGGATGTGAAGTGTTTTGATGTGCTCCGATTCTCAAGTAGAATCGATCCTATTGATGGGGATCTATGGAGGATTGATGGCCCAATGTCCATCGTGCTGTGATGATTGGTACCACATGCATTAAGTCTTGTTGCATTTGCATTTATGGGTCCTTTTGTATGAATTATGACGTTGTGGCCTTTGAGGCATATTGAAGGATATGAATGTGTTGAATATGACTATGATGCCATTTATATGTTGATTTTTATACATTGATTATTATGAATTATTTTACTCACCTTGCCTGTTTGAATGTTACCTCCATGTGGGTAATGTGCAAATGATCAAGTTTAGTCGCGGACGCCGTTGCGGATTTTTGAAGTCTTTGAGTTGTTAGCCTTTTGGTTAACTTAGAGGGTCTTACTCTGATATGTAACATCGGGTTGGGTTCTTTTGAGTTAAACTATATACTGTTGAGTTATTTTGCTTATCTTCCCGTATGAGGAAAACCTTGATTTATACCTTTTGAGTTCCGCTGCTTTGTGCAATTTGATGTATTTTGAGAAAACCTGTTGTACACGGAACATTGACTTATTTTAAGCTATTGAGAAATGTACACCCTTTGAGGTTATTTTTATTGAGTTAAATAATTTACTCTGATATCTGTGTTATTTTGCCTTAATAATTATGGGGTAAAAAAGTGTGTTACATTAGTGGTATCAGAGCAGGTTGGTCCGTCCGGCCAAGTTGTCTAATGTTAATTGTCCCCTGGTATGCGACATGTGCGTAAAAACACTGTCGGTACACGTTTGTTTTCTAACCTTTGTCTGCAGAAGCCGGAATGAATCAAGTGAGGGAGAAGCTTGTGCTTCTCCAGGATGCTGCAAGTGTAGAGTGGTGGCTCAGTGTGTCGATGAACGCTCTTATAGTTTGTAAAGATGGTTTATACCCCATCATGATTTTCGATTGTCTATTGACAACTTGAGGGACTAATCACCCTTAATCTCTTGTTGATGGTGGACGGAGTCATGTTGGATGGGATAGACGTGTCTTGCAAGCTTAGATGGCGTGAGCAGTGAATTTATTTGAGTTAAGCTAAGTGCTTATAGATTGTTTTGATAAGTCGGTGCAGGATGGTATTGAGATGTTTATTTTGATGGAAACTTTGAGTGTTAATGAAAGTGGGGAAGTTGGTGGTTTACCAATTAATTGTTATTGTCCGGAGGTTTTTCCTGATGAGATAAGTGATTTACTGCTGGAACGCGAAGTGGAGTTGCGATCGACTTAGTTCCTGGAACTAGTCCGATATTGATGGCTCCATATCGTATGCCTGCATTGGGATTGAAAGAGTTGAAGAGGCAACTTGAAGATTTGCTTGAGAAGGTTCTGTGAGGCTTTGGGTGGATTATAGATAAGTGAGCAAGGTGACTATCGAGAATAAGTGTTCACTTCCAAGGATTGATGATTTGATGGATCGGTTGGTTGTTGCAAATGTGTCCAGTAAGATAGATTTGAGAACTGGGTATCATCAGATTCGTGTGGAGGCTGAAGATATTCAAGAGACTGCATTTAAAACAAGGTATGGACATCATGAGTATTTCGTGATGCCATTTGGTGTGACTAATGCACCATGTGGGTTTGTAGAGTATGAACAGGATTTTCCATACTTATTTGGGCAAGTTTGTGGTTGATATGACGAAGGTTGGAGCTGTATAGCAATGGGAAGCTCCAAAAACCTATATTTGAGATTAGAAGTTTTCTTGGGTTGGCAGATTGTTATTGGAATTCATTGAAGGATTTTTCCAAGTTATCTTTGCCATTGACACAGTGGACTAGGAAGGTTCAAGCTTTTTTTTTGGGATGCAAAGTATGAAGAAAAGTTGCAAGAGCTTTTGAGAAGACTGACAACATCTTAGGTTTGATTTTGCCGAATCCGACAGAACCATTGTGGTACATTGTGATGCTTCGTTGATGGGATTGAGAGGTGTGTTAATGCAACATCAGCAAGTTTAGCTTATGCTTTAAAGTACCTTAAAGGGCATAAGAAGAATTAGCTGACACATGATTTAGAGTTGGTTGTTGTTGTGGGTGTGTCGAAGCTTTGGAAGCTTTATTTGTTTGGTTCAAGAATTGAGATGTGTAGTAATCGTAAGAGTTCAAAGTACTTCTTTGATCAGAATGAGTTGAGTGTGAGGAAGAAGAGATGATTGGGAATTCTGAAGGATGATGGTTTTGGGTTGAATTACCATTCGGGTAAAACAGACGTGGTAGCTGATGCATTGATTTGGAAATCTTGCATATACCGATGACGATGGTAAAAGAGTTAGAACTGATTGAGAAATTTCGTGATATGAGCTTGGTTTGTGAAGAGAATTCTTATGGAGTTAAGCTTAGTATGTTGGACCTTACTAGTGGTATTCTTGATGAGATTCGATGAGGTCAGAAATCTGATTAGGGTTGGTAGATCGGTTGAATTTGATGAATCAAAGTCGAAGGACTGATTTTCAGATTAATGGAAATGGTATCATGAGATGTCGTGATAGAGTTTGTGTTCCATATATTGTTGAGTTGAAGAAGAGTATTCTTGAGGAAGGACACTTAAGTGGATTGAGTATCCATCCCGGTGCTATGAAGAGGTACCCGGATTTGAGGAAATTGTTTTGGTGGCCAGGGATAAAGAAAGAAGTGGTTGAGTTTGTATATACTGGTTAGACTTTGCCAGAGGTCGAAGATTGAACATCATAGACTGTTGGGTCTGATGCAACCGTTGAATATTCCAGAGTGGAAATGGGATAGTATTTCCATGGATTTTGTGTCGGGTTTGCTGAAGACTATGAGAGGGATATGATTCAATTTGGGTGATTTTGGATAGATTGACTAGATCAGCTCATTTTATACCAATGAGGATTAATCATTCTATGTTGAAGCTAACTGAGATGTATATTGAGGAAGTTGTGAAGTTGTATGAGATATCGTCGAATATTGTGTCAGATAGAAATCTGAGATTTACATCGAGATTTTGGGAGAGTTTGCAGACGCTTTGGGTACCATGTTGAAGTTGAACTCTACCTATCATCTGCGGACGGATGGACAGATAGAGAGAACTATCCAGTCTTTAGAGGATTAGTTGAGAGTTGGTGTGTTGGATCAAGGTGGATCGGGGGATAGTTATTTGTCGTTCGTTGAGTTTACCTACGATGACAGTTACCATTCTAGTATCAGAATGGCACCGTATGAGGCTTTGTATGGTAGGAGGTGTAGGACTCATTTATGTTGATATGAGTCAGACGAGAGTGTTGTGCTCGGACCTGAGATTGTGCAAGAGACGACTGAGAAGATCAAGAGGATCCAAGAAAAGATGGATGTTTCGCGGGGTCGTCAGAAGAGTTACCATGATAAGAGGAGGAAAGCACTTGAATTTCAAGGGGGGTCGTGTGTTTTGAGAGTTACGCTGGTAACTGGTGTTGGTCGAGCTTTGAAGTCTCGGAAGCTCACACCGTGTTTTGTTGGTATGTATCAGAGTGGCGCAGCGGAAGCATGGGAGAAGTAGCATGCTAGACTGTCCTACCACTGTCGCTTGTGAATTTGCATGATGTGTTTCATGTGTCTCCATTGAGGAAGTACATTCCAAATCCGTCGCATGTGATTCAGATTGATGATGTACAAGTGAGAAATGATTTGACTGTTGAGGCAATGCTAGTTCGCATTGATGAACGAGAAGCAACTTCGAGGTAAAGAGATTGCCTTGGTAAAGGTAGTTTTGGGGGGACCAGTTGGAGAAAGTTTGACTTGGGGGCATGAGGATCAGATGAGGGATTCGTATCCGACTCTGTTTCCTTGAGGTGATTTTCGAGGGCGAAAGTTCTTTTAAGTGGGGGAGAGTTGTAACACCCCAAATTTAATTGGAATATTTTAATTTATTTATTTAATTGAGAATATTCGTATTTTGGTGGTTTTCGGTGGTTTTGTGGATTATTAAGAATTATGCATTTTTGGATTATTTATTTAATTAATAGTATACAATATGAAAATATTAGTATTATTATTAGTTAAAATAAATATAAGTGAAATAAGGGTAATTTGGGCATTAAGAGGATTTAGTAAGGGTGTTATGGGAAAAGCCCAATTGTGTGGCCCAAGACTAGGTTTAACCAAAAAGGAATTCTGAAGGAAATTAGGATTCATTTTGTTAACCGTGAAAAGTATTGAGGCTAGAGCTCTGAGGAGAAGATTGGAGGCAGAAGCTTCAAGAGATTCCCTGAAAGATTGAGAAGGCTTTGATCGACAACTAAGGTATGGGGAGTATAGCCTTTCATAATTTTCCATGTGTGACTTTTAGTGTATTTAAGGTTGATTTAAGGGTTTAAGAGTTTTGAGGCGAATAATGAGAAAAAGTGATTTTTGACCTTCGTGGCCTAAATCGATTATTGAGAATTTTAACCGTAGGGATTTATTTGGGAAAAAGGGAAACTAGGCCTTCGTGGCCAAAAACTATGATTTGACTCTAACCCTGTAGGGAAATTTGATAGTGAGAACCCTGATGGTTGTGGTGTAGTGGTAAGTATTCCTGACTGTTAGAGTATAGATATGAGAAATAGTGATCTTTGGCCTTCGTGGCCTAAACCTATTAGTGTGAATCTAACCAGGAATCCGTTGGGGATAAGGGAAAGGTAGGCCTTCGTGGCCAAAATCTTGAATTGTTATATGTCTAACCCTGAAGGGATAGGAATATTTGATAGTGAGTAAATCTGATGCCTTAGGGTGTAATTGAAGGAAAAATTGTGATTTAGGGCATGAATATGTTACGGGATTGGCCTAGTAAACCGTAGGTTTTGTGCCTTTATCATCATAAGACCTTAGGAATGATTTAGATATGTTTTGGGGCATTGGGGAAGTGAATCGTGTGGACTTTTGGGTTGATTTTGGTTCTGGAGCGTAACAGCGTTTTGCTGTCCGTCACGGCTGTTCATGTTTTCAAAATCGTTTTGGACGTAACTTTTGATCCGTAAGTCCGTTTTGGCCCCCGTTCGAAGCGTTGGAAAGTTAATGAACAGGGCTATAACATAGTATAGATAAGGGAATTGGTTTCCCAATATTTTTATATATAATTATGTTTGAAAAGTCAATTGTGTATATGTTCTATTAATGAATCATGTTCTGGTTCAGTGATGTCTTGATGTTTTAATGTTGTAATTTTCTTGATGAATTACCATGAGGATAATTGTGATAGTATGTGATAATATGATGAATGAACATGAGTAGGACTGTGAAGTTTATGTGATTAATAGGTGATAGTATGAGAACTACCGCAAGTATAATTATGAATTAATTTGTGATAATATGTGATAATATGATGAATTAATATGTGTATGACTGTGAGCGCTATTTGATTTGTATATGATTATATGATGATTTCTATGATGTATGATGATGATTATTATGATTATATGATGACATGATGTATGATGATGATTATTATGATGAGCTATGATGACCTGATTTATAGAAAAGAGGTTTAACTTGGTTAAACCTAACTTCTGCCACTCAGGCCCAAGATTCGTGTGCTGCATATAAATAGACGAGTGACAATCCTGATTGAAGGGGGACTGACTTAGAGATTTTAGAGAATTTGTGAGTGAAGAATTCTGTTTGTTCTTCACGTGTGTTTTATGTCTTAGGATTACTTGTGAGCCAAGCAATTATCACCTGGATGATTGCTTTGGACTAGTGTGTTTTAAGTTGTACTTTGTTTGTGTCACTCTAAACTTTTAAGCACGAGTATTGTGTCACTTGATTGAAGTTATGAAGCAAGATCAAGATTTGTTTGAAGTGTGTCTTCATTTTAATCTGTAACTTAAGTGGTTGATATCACTGCTGTGATTGAGGGGGAGTGAGTAGGAACTTAGGTCTAGTGTTAGGTTGAAGTTGCATTTGGTAGGTCTTAAGTGAAGAGTGCTAACTGGTAATTTGGCTCTGAATTAACATTTCTTACAGTGGATTTCCTCCCTGACTTGGTAGCCCCCAGAGTATGTATGATTTGCACCGAACTGGGTCAACAATTCCCTGTGTTATTTACTGCTTTCTTTAAGTGTTTTACTGCTTAGCTTAATTGTCTGTTCAGTAGTGGGTGTCATAACATCCAGTATAACATCGACTGTCTGTTACTAGAATTTTAATTGGCATCAGAGCAGACACCCTGCCTGTTATTTTCTAGGTGAAATCTAGGGAAGAAAAATTCGGGTACTATGGACAAGGATATAGGATTCACAAATAGATCACCAATTCTGGATGGTTCTAACTATGACTATTGGAAACCTCGTATGATAGCTTTCTTGAAGTCTCTCGATAGCAAGGCCTGGAGAGCAGCTAACTCAGGATGGGAACATCCAGTGAAAACAGATAAAGATGGAGCAACTGTGCTAATACTGGAAGAAGAGTGGAGCAAAGAGCAAGAAGCCTTGGCTCTTGAGAATTCTAAGGCCCTGAATGCTTTATTCAATGGGATAGATAAGAACATCTTCAGACTTGTGCATCACTGTGAACTGGCCAAAGAGGTTTGGGATACTCTCAAAACAACTCATGATGATACCTCTAAGGTCAAGATGTCTAGATTACAGATGCTGACAACTAAGTTTGAGAATATGAGAATGAAGAAGGATGAGACTATTCATGAATTCTACATGAATATTCTGGAGATTACCAATACTTCAGGAGCTTTAGGAGAAAAAATTTCTGAAGAAAAGCTTGTAAGGAAGATACTCAGATCATTGCCCAAGAGATTTGCTATGAAGGTTACTGCTATTGAAGAGGCTCAAGATATAAGCAACATGAAGGTGGATGAACTCATTGGTTCTCTCCAAACCTTTGAGATGGGAATGTGTGATCATGCTGAGAAGAAGAGCAAAAGCATAGCTTTTGTATCAAATATTGTAGAGGACTCAGATGAAGACAATGGTGGAAGTGAGGAGAATCCGTCAAAAGCTATAGCTATGCTTGGAAGATAATTTAACAAACTGATCAAAAGACTAGATCAGAAGACTAGACCTAATGTCAAGAACATTCCCTCTGACATCAGCAGAAGAGGTAAATATAAAGAGAAGGCTAACCAAGGAAAAGGAATTCAGTGCCATGAATGTGAAGGATATGGTCACATTAGAGCTGAATGTCCCACTTACCTCAAGAAGCCAAAGAAAGGTCTAAATGTCACTTGGTCAGATGGAGATTCTGAGAGTGAATCAGAAGAAGAATATGTAAAACATGTCACTGCAGTAACTAGTGTATGTGTATTTGATGATGATTCTAGTGAAGATGAGCTGACTTTTGATGAGCTTGCAGCTTCACATAAACAGTTGTGTATCAGAAGTGCAGAAGTGTGCCAACAAGGGGAGAAGCAAAAGAAAATTATAAAGGAATTGGAGGCTGAGAAGAAGGAGCATCTTGCAACAATAGACTCACTCAACAGTGAGGTCAGTTTGTTGAATTCTAAACTTGATCAGATGTCAAAATCAATCAGGATGTTAAACAAGGGGACTGACACTCTAGAAGAAATTCTACAAAGTGGTCAGAAAGCAGGAGACATGTCTGGACTAGGATTTGTTGGTGAATAAGGACCCATCTTGGGATTCAAGAGGACAAAGCCTGAAAATCATAGGTCAAATCGGATGTCACGATCAATGTCTCAACATCAAGGGAACAAAAGCATGAACCAAACCAAGAGAAAGTTTCAAAGGTGGAGGTGTCACTAATGTGGAAGATTTGGACACATAAAGCCTTTTTGCTTCAAGTTGCATGGATTTCCCAGCCACACTCATCAAGTCAAACCCAAACAGGATGCTCCTATCAAGAAACAACAATGGGTTGCCAAGGAGGTTGCTCTAATAGCTCATACCTCTCTAAGGGTATCAGCTAAAGAAGACTGGTATTTTGATAGTGGTTGTTCCAAACATATGACTGGAATAAAGAACTTATTGGTGGACATCAAACCTCATTCCACTAGTTATGTGACCTTTGGTGATGGAGATAAATGGGAAATCAAAGGTGTTAGAAAACTGGAGTGTTCTGGAGTTGCTAACCTAGACAATGTGTTACTGGTAAAAGGACTGATTGCCAACCTTATTAGTATCAGTCAGCTCTGTGATCAAGGACTAAATGTCAAATTCACTAACGGAGAATGTGTTGTCACAAATGGAGAAAAAGAGGAAGTCATAAGGGGATCTAGGTCTAAAGACAACTGTTACTTACGGGAGCCTAAAGTCTCAAGTAACTCCATTGTGTGTTCTATGGCCAGAGAAGAAAAGAAGGTCAAACTGTGGCATCAAAACCTTGAACATCTTCATCTAAGAGGGATGAAAAAGATCATACCCAAGGAAGTAGTGAGAGGAATTCCCAAGTTGACTATTGATGAAGGAAAGATATGTGGTGGATGTCAGGTTGGCAAGCAAACCAAGGTGTCACACCCAAGAATTGAACATCTTACAACATCCAAAATTCTGGAACTATTGCACATGGACTTGATGGGACTAATGCAGGTAGAAAGTCTTGGTGGGAAGAGGTATACCTATGTGGTTGTTGATGATTACTCCAGATACACCTGGATAAGTTTCATCAGAGAAAAATCAAATGTGTTTGAAGTCTTCAAAGACCTTTGTATTAGACTTCAAAGAGAAAAGGAAAGTGGTGTTGTCAGGATCAGAAGTGATCATGGAAAGGAGTTTGAAAACTCTAAGTTTGCTGAATTATGCTCATCTGAAGGAATCAACCATGAATTCTCCTCCCCTATTACTCCTCAACAAAATGGCGTAGTGGAAATGAAAAATAGGACTATTCAATAATCTGCTAGAGCCATGATTCATGCAAAGAAATTACCTATGCACTTTTGGGCTGAGGCAATGAACACAGCCTGCTATGTTCACAGCAGAGTCACTTTGAGAAAAGGAACTTCCTCCACTCTGTATGAAATATGGAAAGGAAGGAAACCAACTGTGAAGTATTTCCATGTTTTTGGGAGCAAGTGTTACATCCTGACAGATCGTGAACAAAGGAGAAAAATGGATCCCAAAAGTGATGAAGGCATATTCCTGGGTTACTCTACCAACAGCAGAGCATATAGAGTATTCAACTCCAAAATAAAAGTCTTGATGGAATCCATTAATGTTATTATTGATGATCAGCATGAAGAAGCCAATGTCATGGAGGGTGTTGAAACATTCCTTGAGACACCTACTGATGTTATGGTCAATACCGAAGATCCTCAAGCTGTAACTCCAGACTCTGAGTCAGAAGCTCCCAACAAGGAACCTTCTATCTGAATCCTGAAAGATCATCCCAATGATCTTATCATTGGAGACCCCAACAGTGGTGTAAGTACCAAATCTAGAGAAATCATCTCAAATTCATGCTTTGTATCCGAGATTGAACCCAAAAATGTGAAGGAGGCTCTTACGGATGAATATTGGATCAATGTTATGCAAGATGAATTAGAACAGTTCAAAAGGAATGAAGTATGGGAATTGGTTCCAAGACCTGAAGGAACAAACATCATTGGCACCAAGTGGATCTACAAGAACAAATCTGATGAAAAAGGAGTTGTAACCAGAAACAAGGCTAGACTGGTGGCACAAGGCTATACTCAAGTTGAAGGGATTGATTTTTTTTTGAAACTTTTGCACCTGTTGCAAGACTTGAGTCAATAAGACAACTGTTAGGAATTGCTTGCATTCTAAAGTTCAAATTATTCCAGATGGATGTGAAAAGTGCTTTTATAAATGGATATTTGAATGAGGAAGTTTATGTGGAACAACCCAAGGGATTTGATGATCCTAACCTGCCAAACCATGTATACAAATTGAGGAAAGCTCTTTATGGATTGAAATAAGCTCCTAGAGCTTGGTATGAGAGACTGACTGAGTTTCTCACTGCTAATGGATACAGGAAAGGAGGGATAGATAAGACCCTCTTTGTGAAGGATGAAGGTGGAAAAATCATGATTGCTCAAATCTATGTGAATGACATAGTTTTTGGTGGAATGTCAGATAATGGTTAAGCAGTTTGTCAATCAAATGTAATCTGAGTTTGAAATGAGTCTATGTGGAGAATTGACATACTTTCTTAGGCTGGAAGTCATGCAAATGGAAGACTCTATCTTTCTCTCCCAAAGTAAATATGCCAAAAACATAGTAAAAAAGTTTGGCATGGATAATGCTAGTTACAAAAGAACACCTGCACCCACACATCTGAAGTTATCTAAAGATGAAGGTGGTACCATTGTTGACCAAAGCCTATATAGAAGTATGATTGGAAGGTTGTTATATGTAACAGCCAGTAAACCTGATATTGCCTTTGCAGTTAGTGTGTGTACTAGATATCAAGCAGATCCCAGGGTGAGTGACATAAATCAAGTCAAGAGGATTCTCAAACATGTGAATGGAACTTGTGATTATGGTATGATGTATTCTCACGGATGTGCTCATATTCTATATGGGTATTGTGATGCTGATTGGGATGGGAGTGCTGATGATAGAAAAAGCATATCTGGTGGATGTTTCTTCTTGGGGAACAACCTCATATCATGGTTCAGCAAGAAGCAAAACTGTGTCTCCCTATCCACTGCTGAAGCTGAATACATAGCAGCTGGTAGCAGCTGTTCCCAACAGGTCTGGATGAAGCAAATGTTGACTGAGTACAATGTCACTCAGGATGTCATGACATTGTACTGTGACAATCTTAGTGCTATCAATATTTCTAAGAACCCAATTCAGCATAGCAGAACCAAGCATATTGATATCAGACATCACTTCATAAGAGACATTATGGAAGACAAAGTAATTACCCTGGAGCATGTGGCCACGAAACTATAACTTGCTGACATTTTTACAAAAGCTCTAGATGCTACTCAATTTGAAAATTTAAGGAGCAAATTGGGAATTTGCATGTATGAGGGGTTATAGCAATTACTGGCACGAGGGGGTTTTAAGACTTTAATGCATTCAACGCCCTTGACCACTAGAGCTCTCTATTCCACACAAACGGGTTATCTCACTGCACCTACAATTCTCGTATTCCCCTTCCTCTTTAGAATTACTCTCAGACCCTCAGGGTTTCTCTCTTCCATGAAAAAGAAAATGTCCTTCAATCAAGCCAAGAACCATCCCAAATCCTTTGAAGATGCTCCTGGTACTACATCTCCTCAAGCTGGAAATTCCCAACAACACTCCCAAGATAATTCTTCTCCCACTGCTGACGACTTTGCTAGAATGAAAAACAGGGAAGGGTCTGCATATGTTGACAGATCCATTAGGGAACGTGTCATAAAAATTCTCCAGAAAGGACGTATTGTGCGTGGTATCTCCACCCCTCTAGCACGCATTGATCCATTCCCCAGATCTGCTGATGGTCATGGAGAAAATAGTGAGGCTGTGATAGAGGAAGAATCTGAAGACAGCGATGAAGATGTAGAAGAAGTCGACTCCAGCTCCTCTGAGGAGGAAGATTAATGTGTCTGTGTTGGTAGTTGTTGCACCCCAAAATTTGACCAACAGTTATTTATTCACTGAGTGTTTGGAAGTTGATACCTTCACCAGAAAGTTCAAGAGATCCTCAGAGGAGTGGATTGAAACCAGGGTTGTGTGCTTCATAGCTTGAGAGTTGTGGGTGCTCCTCAGATGATTCTGAGACTTTGAGAATGAACTTGATGTTTTGAGAAAGCCTATGAGATGCCTTGATAGCCATCATGAAGTCCAGAGAAGTCATTATGCAAGAGTTCAGAAGATTCAACCATGACTGGTGGAATTAGGGTTTTGACTGGGTCAACCCTAGGATAACTGAAAATTTGGAGAAGGTTGAGACTTAATCCAAGGGCCATGAGATCATGGAATGATGCATAGAGATGTTGTAAGGATTATTCCTATACCAACTCATCATGATTGAGGAGTTTGAGAAGTTTCAAGTCAGGGTTTCCAAGGATTGTCAGTGAAAAACCCTAATTTGATCCCTATCTTCCAGGCAGTTTTAGCTCTAGATGTGATTGATATCTCATCTTCTCCACAACATGAATGTTGTAGAGCTTGTTCTTAGCTTTAATTTGAGTGGTGGAAGTCCTTGATAGGAGTTACAGAGCTCAAGTTATGGTTTTGACAAATTACAGGTCAGCTGAGGTGTGTGAATCTGGGTCCTTGAAAGTCACCCAACTTGCAGACAACTTTTGCCCTAGTAGGATGATTCCTATGATTTCTTGGTCAACATGAATGTTGGAGGGAATTTTCTTAGCTTTAATTTTAGTGGTAGAAGTCCTTGATAGGATTTGCGGGACTCAACTTATGGTTTGAACAAGACAGGGGTATTTTGGTCATTTGTCAATTATAGGTCATTTTAAGCAAAGGCCATATCTCCTATTTCCAAGCCTCAAATGGAAAAACTCAAACCATGAAAGTTGTTCAAAATGGGATTTTAAGCCTAGAAAAGTGGTCATGAGTTATTGAAAAGTCCTAGAGCATGGATTTTTAAAAGTGGGTGAAAATGACCTAAAATGGCCTATAAGTTGAAAAAGTTGAAATGGAATTTTGGTTTGAGAGATCTACAAATCCAAAATGGGTCATACAATATGTCATTTTGACTCCAAACATCATTTTAAAAACAATGATTTAGCCACATTTTTTAGTTTAGGCTTAAAAATTGGAGTTTCTTTGTAAATTTGTTACTTGCACTTTAAGGCATCAAAAGGAAAAATGGAAAAATGCTACATAAGGACTTGTAAGGCTTTGTCTTCATTTTACCATATCATTTGAGGAGAAATTAAGTGAGATTGCATGGTGTATCATGATATAGCATGAGATTTACTAAATATGGCAAATTCAAATTATCATTGCATGAGAAGTTCTAGAAGCTTCATGGAAGGTTCTACAAACTTCCACACATTTCTATTCTCATCTATATAAGCCCTAGAGTGACTCCATGCATTGGTTAGAGATTCTTAGAGCTTGCATACTACACTTTGATTCTTTCACTCCAAAGTGCATTTTCATTCCAAACCCCATTGAAACTCCATCAATCACTACAATTCTGATTACCATCATCATCTACGAGCAACATTGAGTATTTGGCAAGAAAAATCAAGGAGAATTCGTGGCTGGTTCATGAGATCACAAGCTTCACTCCAACTTGCATGAAGGATTGGCTAGGTTGATTCAAGAAGTGTGAGCAAAAACTACTGCAAACAGAAGCACATAGAACCATTGAAGATCATTCCAAGAGAGCACCAAGGCTTGAATTGGAAGAGAAACACCATAGCCATCACCACTTGCAAGGTATGCGTTTTCTTGTGAGTCTCATTATTTATGCATAGTTAAGTTATGTGGTTAGGAGAAATGTGATAGAGACCAATATAGGACGAATCATGATGAGTTTGAGAGCATTATATGGAAGTTGACAACATGGCCATTTCTGTTTTAGGATCAAGAACTCGTGCCTTAGTGTACTATAACCTTAGTTTTGTGGTTTAGAATAATCACCATGAAGTATAGATCATTCTAGGTTAGTTTCGGCCAAGGTCATGATCGTGCATACCAGGTGCAAACTATGGTGGACAGAACTTCCATCGTGTGTATCTCTTGAGTGGTTAGGTTTTAGAGGAATCCATGGACATGGCTGTGTAGAGGGCGAGGAGAGGAGTAATTTTGGTTTTTGTATCGTGAAGTTTCATGGCCAGACGAGAGAGATAGAGAGAGTGTAAGTTCCTTGCATGAGAATAAGGTTCAGAAACCCTAGGGTTTCGTTTGGAGAAGACGACTGACCACCCTTGGATCAGCTTGGATTCATTGACAAGTCCACCTCATCTACGGCTCAGATTGAACTAAAAACGGAGGGAAAATTCAAAGTGAAACGCTGCCGTTTCAATTAGTGGAAGCGCCTGGGCTTATCCAGAATTCTATCCGCACCCCCCCCTATATCTGGCCCACTTGTAATTGAACTAGCGTACCTTTCTATTCGCGCCCCCTCCCTTTATTTGACTTCTTTTATCTTTTATTTTCTTTTTAATTCCATTTAATTTTCTTGCACTTTATAAAATTCATATAAAATCCAAAATTTAGCATTTTTTAATTCTTGTTTTTTTCACATGTTAATAAACCTGTCTAGAAAATATAGATAAATAAAATGTCCATTTTATTTTCTTTTCATATTTTTAATAGATTTTTCTCTTAAATAGCTTTTTAATATGTTTAGTTTGATATCCAATTTTGTAGAATTTCTTTTAGGACTTTCCCTTAGGATTTTTAACTCATTCTTTTTTGTGTAATTAGATGTTGAATCATAGTTCCCTATAGGATTTAATTCTTGATTTTTAGATTAAAATTTGATTAGTTTAGTTAGGTTAGCATTAGGGTGCCTAATTAGGGTTTAGGTTGTGCGTAGGTGAGGAAATTCATTTTCTTTAGATAGTTTTGTCTTGATTTTTGGGTAGGGGCATATGGGGATGTTATGGGTAGATGTTGTAGACCCTTGTGAATAATTGATAGATTTTTCCCCATTGGTTTAGTATTTTTAGGTATTTTCTGAGGTTAGCTGATGATTTTGTCTGCCCTGTGGTTATCTGTTCATCTCTGGGGTTTGTTTTGGGGAATTTGTTGTGGGGCTTATATTGTCTTGAAGACATTGTTGGAGAGCATGATGGAGAGAAGATTGTAGATCAAGACTCAGAGACCCAGAGCTTGGCTTATTCCCTGTCTGTGAGGTTTGAGATCCTGAAGTTTGAAGGAAGTTCATGGTACTTTCCTGAGGAAGGCACTATGAATGACTTTCATTCTTTCTTCTCACCTCTTTCTTAAGTATCCAATGATGTTGGAGCCAACTTGTGAGTTTAATTTCTCCTGAGGAGGAATGTAAACTGATCACCTGTTGTTGAGCCACATGGGATACAACTCCTAAGTGGAAGCCTCCTAGTACTTTCCTGAGGAAGGTCCTATGGGTCTATTCACTTAGTTCCATTAGTTTATCTAGGATTTCTCAAGTATCCAATGATGTTGGAGCCAACTTGTGAGTTTAATTTCTCCTGAGGAGGAATGTAAACTGATCACAGTTGTTGAGCCATATAGGATACAACTCCTAAGTGGAAGCCTCATAGTACTTTCCTGAGGAAGGTCCTATGGGTCTATTCACTTAGTTCCATTAGTTCAGATAGGATTTCCTAAATATCCAGTGATGTTGGAGCCTGCTTGTGAGTTTAGTTTCTCCTGAGGAGGAATGTAAACTGATCACAGTGGTTGAGCCACGTAGGATATGATTCCTGAGTATACACCTCCTAGTGCTTTCCTGAGGAAGATACTATGAGTCTGCTTACTTAGCTCCCTTTCTTTGGTAAGCTTGTTCTAAAGCTTGAAGACTGGGATTGATTTCTTTTGGTTAGGTTTTGCTTTAGGGCTTTGCTTAGATTTGATTCAGATTCTGTGTTAGGGTTAGGATTAGAGAGTAGATGATTCTTTCTCAAGTGTGTTTTGTTTGCCTGATGGCATTTCATTTCTTTTATTTGTTCGCTGCTTGATAGCATGTTGTTTATCTTCAGTATGATTACTGTTATTTCATGACTGGCTTGAGGTCGAGATGAGCTTGTGGAGGCTGAAGCCCCACACACATTTCCTCCCTCACTTGCATTGCATGCATTTTATTGTTTAAAGCTGATGCTTTTGTCTGTTTTGGTGTATCATTGATATGATCCCTTAGGACTCTCATTTCCTATGATGAGGATTTGATGATAGACTTTTAGGTTGAAACCTATGCATGACAACATCTAGGAGTTCCCTGTTCAGACCTCAACCATAGGATGAATCCATGGCATGACAACAGTAGGACTTGATAGTCTCCCTCCTAGTTGGGCCTGTTCTCTTCTCATCTCAAAGCAGTTTAAAATGCAGTAATCATGAATGATTTCTTTCGTACGTTACGAGCCTTAAGCTATCTGAGGTGGGATGTTTAGTATGGTACCCTTTGGGTGACATGCGACGCATTCACTCTCAGGTCATAGTCTCTAGTGCGGTTGAGATTGCAAACACAATAAAAAACACCTCTTTTAGGAGATAACCCGTAGTTAGCCGAACTACGTTTGCTCTGATCTTTCATACCAGATGAAAGTACGTAGGCATAGGACGCGACGTCCTAGCGAGCAACCTTTCCCCCGTAATCCTTCGTAGGCCGAACTACGTTGACTCTGATTTCTCGTTCCAGACGGGAATACGTAGGCATAAAGCGCGATGCTTTGCCGAGTCATTTTTCTTTTCTTTTTCAGCCAGCCTTAATAGGTAGATAGATTATAACCAACCCGTCCAAGTAAACAAACAAGCGAGGATCCCGTCGAGTACGACGGACGTGAGGGGTGCTAATACCTTCCCCTTGCGTAACCGACTCCCGAACCCAGACAATGGTTGCGATGACCTTGTCTTACCCTTATTCGTCAGGTTTTTCCGATCGTTTCCTTTCCCGCTCTGAGGGATAAATAAAGAAAGGTGGCGACTCTTCTGTCATGCCGGCACCTTATTTTCGCGCAAGCGACAGCTGGCGACTCTGCTGGGGACCGAACCCAGAATCTCTGGTTCTCCGGTTCCCTATGAGAGTCAATCCTATCGTTTGTGTGTTTGCTTGTTGGGTTGCGTTTATTTATCGCATTTTTACTTCCCGCACTTTACTTCCCGCTTTTTTTATTTCCCGCATTTTATTTCCAGTTTGATATGATTATCTGTGCTGCTGTGGGAGAGGGATGTTACTGTGAGTGAAAAGCCGGACCTGGGCTTTAAGTACACACCTAGATATAGTTGCGGAGAAGTAGTAGACGAACCTGTCTGCTGAGCAGGCACAGTTCCCTACGAAAATCTGCGCTCAGACGAGATTCTTGCAGAGGTGCTCCTTTCCGGTCCTGAGGATCTGAGGGGAGTCCAGACGTGAGGATTGTCGACTCTGGGGACCGATCATTTGGAAGTCAGCTAAGAGAGGCCTCTTCGTGACTTGATGATGCCACTCCTTCTGGGAATCGTATCGTCACTCATGAAAGTCTGTGACGCCGACGACCGCATAGGATGCCGTACCTTGAGTCAGTTTAGGTCCATACCTGTGAGCGGGCTGGGTTTATTGCAGGAAACCTTGACCTCCAGACTACCTGGTTTTCTTGACAGTGGATCAATTATGTTGGTATCAGGGTTCTCGGTGGCAGATTTGACTGTTCTTGACAGAGCGAGTTTTTGATCAGAGGATTTTTATCGTCGGGTACATGTCTGTTCTTGATAGAGCAGGCTTTGGTCAGCATATTATCAGCAGTGGTTTGTTCCGGATAGAGCAGATTTTGAGTGGGGTCTGAAGATCTCATCAGCAGTTGTTGTTTGTTCTTGATGGGGCAGATTTTGAGTGGGGTCTGAAGATCTCATCAACAGCTGTGCATTTGTTCTTGAGAGGGCAAATTTTTGATTTGGGGTCTGAAGACTTCATCAGCGGACGTTTCTGATCATACATCCCGGGATCCTTGTTATCAGGCACCTATTCTTGTCAAGGCAGAATTCTGATCTCGATCCTATCAAATGGTTATTCTCAGCAGATCAGATCAGTGGTTTTACACCGGGGTTTCCTTCTCATCAGTGACTATTGATACTGAATCTCCACAGCAGCCACTTGGATATATTGTTGCATGCCTGCATTTTGCATTAGTTTGCATAATCATTTGCATTCCATTGGCGTGTGTCTGTGACAGGTACCGTTTCCCCGATCCAGGATCTCTCGCCTCTTATTGTGTTACTACAGCCTCTCTCAGCAAGACTGTTGCGTACGAGTTCTCGGTCCTTGATGTGTCGAATCTGACTATTGCTGATACTATGTGTGAGATTGCCGTTTCCATGATTGGGCCCAGATTCCCCTCCTTATTATTGTCAACACTGGTACTAAGGCGCCAGGACCGGGGGGAAATCTCTCAAGCACACAGACACACGCATGCATCTGCATGAAGCATTCTTGCATGACATACATTCTGTTGCTTTTCCTAACCTTTAATCTTGACAGGTTTTTCAGGTACCCAGGTTCCGAGCTGCTTTCGATCTCCAGGATTGATCAAAGACTCATCCACCGCTACTCAACTCGCGCCAATCAGACAAGGATAATGGACCAGGTGCAGTCAGATGTTCAAGAGCTTCGTGAACGGATGGATCGTTTTATGGAGCTGATGCAAGTAGTCGCGAATGGTCAGGACCAACTTCGTACTCTGGTTCAACCTCTGATCTCCAGGGTTGACAGTAATGGCATACTTCATGGAGGGGCCGTGCCTACTCCTCCTCCAGTGGACGCTCCACAGAACGTTGTTCCTGTTGCCGGGGGAAACGGCAGTGCTAACGGCAATCTGATGACTAATCTCGGACTCAACGCGGCAGGCGTCGGCAATGGTAGTTTGGGAGCCAATGTTAACATAGGGCCGGTCAACGGCAATGCTGGTACAGGAAATCTGTTGGTGCCTCAACCGTGGCTGGAGGACCATCAGGATGACGTATTCTCTCAGAGAGGTGTAGAAGCAGAGTTGAATGCTGAAGCTCGACTCAGGTTCAAGGCGCTGGAAGACAAGATGAGAGACATCGAAAATCAGAACACATTAGGCGTTGACATGTCCAAGCTCGGGTTGATTGCTGACTTTAAAGTACCTCACAAGTTCAAGGTGCCTACCTTTGAGAAGTATAAAGGTACTACTTGCCCCCGGGTCCACCTTCGATCTTATTATAGAAAGATGTTCGCCTATTCTGACGATGAGAAGTTGCTGATGCACTTCTTTCAGGATAGTCTTTCTGGTCCATCGCTCGAATGGTATATGGATTTGGAGCCCGCTACTGTGCGCACCTGGAAAGATCTTGCGGAAGCGTTCGTCCTCCACTATCAATACAATAGCGACTTGGCTCCCAACCGAGTTCAGCTTCAGAATCTCTCACAGCGGAACAATGAAAGCTTTAAAGAGTACGCCCAGCGGTGGCGTGAATTGGCTGCTCGGGTTCAACCGCCGATGGTTGAGCGTGAGCTAGTACAAATGTTCGTGGCTACCCTTCCTGGAATCTACTATGAAAAGCTGGTCAGTGGCATGTCTGGAACATTCTTGGCTCTCATCACTCTGGGCGAGCATGTTGAGAACGGTATAAAGATCGGAAAAATTCAGGGCGAATCATCCTCCGCTGGAGGAGCTAGCAAGAAACCCTATACTGGCAAGCGTCGAGAGGGAGATGCCAGTGCTGTCACTAATGCTCGAAGAAAGGGCAAGGGCCCTCAGCCTCAGATTGCTAGCATAAATATCCCAGCTGCTCCGCAGCAGCAGCAGCAGCCTCAGCAGCAGAATCAGCAGGGGTATAAAAGATATCAGAATCGGGCTCCCCTGGCAAGCCGTCATTTTGAAACTCCTCCTATGTCGTATGCACAGCTTCTGCAAACGCTGCTTCAGCTCCAATTAGTTCAAAAGAGGACGTTGGCTCCCTTAACAGGGGCACCACCACCGGGGTATGACGCTAATGCTACTTGTGAATTCCACACTAGGGCACCAGGCCATACGATTGAGAATTGTAAAGCTTTTAAGCACAAAGTCCAGGACTTGGTGGACGCCAAGGTTATCAACTTTTCTGACAACGTGCCCAACGTTACCAAGAACCCCATGCCTCATCATAAGGGAGGCGGAGTGAATGCCGTTATCACTGAGGAGAGTGCGGACTTGCTGACTCATGTCAAAGATTTGAAGACGCCGTTGAGTTTTGTCAAGGGTAAGTTGCTGAAGAAGGGCTTCTTTCCTGGATGCGGAGAGTTATGTATGGCTTGTGCTACACTTCCTGATGGGTGTGAGCAGCTGATCGAAGGTATCCAAAGTCTGATGTCTGAGGGTATTTTACAGTTCAGCCGGAGCGTTGAGAGTGCATCAGGGGAAGTCATGCTGAAGCAGGCAGATGAAGTTGCTACCATTACTATTCCTCGTCACCCTATTACTATTTCTGTGCCCCGACCGCCTACTATTACTATCACCCGGGCCGGACCGATCCCATTCGAGAGTACTAATGTCGTTCTATGGCATTACGGCGTCGAAGTTTACTGCAATGGTCAGAAGATAGAGCTAGAGCCATTCGGATCGACTGTGCAGAATCTTGCCGAAGTCAGTGGTATCACTAGAAGCGGTAGAGTGTTTGCGCCAGCAGAGGTTGCAGCAGAGAAAGTGGTCCGAGCTGACGCTGTGGATAAAGGTAAAGGTAAAGCTGTCGAAGAGGTCCCTGCAGGGGCAGAGAAGGACCTGCTGGTTAAAGATGTTGAAGAGTTCATGCGACTAATCAAGAAGAGTGACTACAAAATTGTAGATCATCTTCATCAGACTCCGTCAAAGATCTCGATTCTTAACCTGTTGCTGTGCTCTGAGGCGCACCGCAACGCCTTACTGAAGGTATTGAATGCTGCATACGTGCCGCAGGAGATATCAGTAAATCAGCTCGAGGAGGTGGTAGCCCATGTTAATGCTGGTAATGGGCTGGGATTTACAGATCTGGAGCTGACTCCCAAGGGAAGAGATCACAACAACGCCTTGCACGTCTCAATAGAGTGCAGAGGCACTATTATGTCACATGTCCTGGTGGATATGGGTTCCTCGCTTAATGTGCTTCCGAAGAAGGCACTGATGAAGTTGGATACCCGTGGACTGCTTTGCACGCCCAGTGATCTGGTCGTGAAAGCCTTCGACGGAACCAAGCGCCATGTCTTTGGAGAGTTGACCCTGCCAATTCAAGTTGGTCCAGAGACGTTCAATACGGTTTTCTATATCATGGATATCATGCCCGCCTATAGTTGCCTCTTAGGTCGGCCATGGATCCATTCTGCTGGTGCCGTGACGTCCACGCTGCATCAGAAGCTTAAGTATGCTGTTGGGGGCAGCATAGTGACCGTCTGTGGTGAAGAGGACATCATGGTGAGCCACCTATCGTCCTTTAAATATGTTGAAATGGATGGCGAGATCCATGAAACGCTCTGCCAAGCATTTGAAACCGTCAGGGTAAAAGAGGTAGCTCCTGTCGTCGCAGAGAAGCAGGAGATGAATCTTTCCTCGTTTAAGGAAGCTCGAGCCGTTGTCGAAGCCGGTTCTACCCCAGGCTGGGGGCACGTCTTGGATATACCAATCAAGCAGGATAAGTTTGGATTGGGGTATTCTCCTGGAGCTGAAGCTTCATCTTCTTCTGGCAGCTCGTCTCGTGGGAAAGGGCCGATCCTATTCACCAAGGGGGGGGGGGTAATTTTCGAGAATATCAACGCTGCATCGGAGGACAGCGGGGATAGTGATTGCGATCTTGACGCCTGGATTCAACCGAGCAAGCCGGGCGAGCACCTCCGCAATTGGACCATCAAGGAGATTATCAAGCTGACAAGTGAAGAGTAATGATTTGCTTTTTACAATCTTTGTACAACCCTATGTCCTGCCCGGGGCATAGTGGTTTTACTGTCAGGGCCTTGTTGGATTATGTGTATGCATTTTGTTAATAAATAAAAGGCGTTTTCTTCGTAATCAAATATTGTGTTCTCTGTTATTTCTGTTTTATGTTTATTTCGAAAAACAGCAAAATGGCAACGAGGTTCGTGCTAACCTGCACATTCTTGCTTTAAACTTAACCCTTGTTATTGCAGGATCCACGTAACAGATGACATCGACTCTGGACCCTCTACGGCTCACTACGACTTTGATTGCCCGATCTATCAAGCCGAGGACAAGGTTGATGAAGACGAAGACCTTCCGGAAGAGTTGGCCCGCTTGCTGAGACAAGAAGAAAGGGTTATTCTGCCTCACGAGGAGGATATCGAGATTATAAATCTGGGTTCTGAGGAGCTTGTCAGAAATGTCAGAGTGGGGGTTGCGCTGCAGAATGATGTCAAGCATAGACTGGTCGAGATGCTTCGAGAGTATAGTGACGTCTTTGCTTAGTCATATGAGGATATGCCCGGACTTGACACTGATATCGTGGTTCATCGCTTGCCGTTGCGAGGAGATTGCCCTCCAGTCAAGCAGAAGCTTAGGAGGACGAGACCAGACATGGCTGTAAAAATCAAGGAAGAAGTCCAGAAGCAGTTGGACGCGGGATTTCTAGCCGTTACCACTTACCCTCCGTGGTCGCCAACATAGTGCCTGTACCGAAAAAGGACGGTAAGGTACGCATGTGCGTCGATTATCGGGATTTGAATAGGGCGAGCCCTAAGGATGATTTCCCGTTGCCTCATATCGATGTGTTGGTCGACAATACAGCCCAGTTTTTCGTGTTTTCGTTCATGGATGGCTTCTCCGGTTACAATCAGATTAAGATGGCACCGGAGGACATGGAGAAAACGACGTTTATCACCCCCTGGGGAACATTCTTCTATAAGGTAATGCCCTTCGGTCTGAAGAACGCAGGGGCCACTTACAAGCGAGCAATGGTAACTTTGTTTCATGATATGATTCATCATGAGATCGAGGTCTATGTTGATGACATGATTGCAAAGTCCCAAACGGAGGAGGAGCATCTGGTCAATTTGTTGAAGCTGTTTGAAAGGCTTAGGAAGTTCAGGCTGAGGCTGAACCCTAACAAGTGCACTTTCGGAGTGCGGTCCGGAAAGTTATTGGGGTTTATCGTTAGTGAACGAGGTATTGAAGTTGATCCTGCGAAAATAAAAGCTATCCAAGAAATGCCAGCGCCGAGAACAGAAAAAGAAGTTCGTGGTTTCCTGGGCCGAATAAACTACATTGCAAGGTTTATCTCTCAGCTCACGGCCACTTGTGAACCGATGTTCAAGCTTTTAAAGAAAGATCAGGCGGTTACTTGGAATGAGGATTTCCAGAAGGCATTCGACAAAATAAAGCAGTATCTTCAAGAACCTCCAATCTTGATACCCCCAGTGGCTGGACGGCCATTAATCATGTACCTGACGGTTCTGGAGAATAGTATGGGGTGTGTTCTCGGTCAGCATGACGAGACGGGCAGAAAAGAGCATGCCATTTATTATCTGAGTAAAAAGTTCACTGAGTGTGAGTCTCGATACTCGATGCTGGAAAAGACGTGTTGTGCATTAGCTTGGGCCGCCAAACGTCTACGACAATATATGCTCAATCACACCACTATGCTAATTTCGAAGATGGATCCGATCAAGTACGTCTTCGAGAAGCAGGCTCTTTCAGGCAGGATTGCCAGATGGCAAATGGTGTTAACGGAATATGATATTTAGTACATTTCTCAGAAAGCCATTAAGGGAAGCGTATTGTCTGATTACCTTGCCGAACAGCCAATCGAAGACTACCAGCCGATGAAGTTCGAATTCCCTGACGAGGACATTATGTTTCTCAAAGTAAAGGATTGCGATGAGCCATTGCCCGATGAGGGGCCAGATAGGAAGTCTCAGTGGAAGTTGATATTCGACGGAGCGGTTAATTCCTATGGAAGTGGTATCGGGGCTATCATCGCGACTCCTCATGGATCCCACATCCCGTTTACTGCGAGACTGACGTTTCCAGTTACCAATAATGAAGCCGAGTATGAAGCATGTATTATGGGTCTAGAAGAGGCAATTGATTTGAGAATCAAGAATCTAGACATATATGGTGACTCAGCGCTTGTAATCAATCAGATTAAGGGGGAGTGGGAAACTCGTCAAGCGAATTTAGTGTCGTACATGAACTATGCCAGAAGGCTGCTTCCGTTCTTCGATCGGGTGGAACTTCATCATGTACCCAGGGCTGAAAATCAGATGGCTGATGCCTTAGCCACGTTGGCTTCAATGTATAAAGTCAATTATTGGAATGAGGCTCCAAGAATTGTACTTTCACGTCTTGATAGGCCGGCATTTGTGTTCGCAATCGATGATGCCACTGACGGCAAGCCATGGTTCCACGACATCCAGACCTTCCTTATGACTAAGGAATATCCTGCGGGTGCGTCAACCCAGGATAAGAAGACTCTAAGGAGGCTATCTGAAAACTTTTATCTCAATCCTGATGGAGTGCTGTATAAGAGAAACCATGATCTCGTGCTACTCAAATGTGTAGATGAGAAAGAAGCAAGTATGCTCATGGAAGAAGTCCATAAGGGCACATTTGGTACGCACGCCGGCGGGCATGCCATGACGAGAAAGATCCTGAGAGCAGGGTATTACTGGCTGACTATGGAGTCGGATTGCTTCAGATTCGCGAAGAAATGTCATAAATGCCAGATTTATGCTGATAAAGTTCATGTGTCGCCGTGCCCATTGAATGTCATGTCCTCCCCTTGGTCGTTCTCCATGTGGGGCATCGACATGATAGGCAAGATCGAGCCCACTGCATCCAATGGTCATCGTTTCATTCTGGTAGCTATCGACTACTTCACCAAATGGGTGGAGGCAGCCTCGTATGCTAATGTGACCAAGCAAGTGGTAGCTAAATTCATAAAGAGGGACATCATCTGTCGCTATGGAATTCCCGAACGGATCATTACTGATAATGGTTCGAATTTGAATAACAAGATGATGAAGAAGCTGTGCCAGAGCTTCAAGATTGAACACCACAACTCATCTCCTTACCGGCCAAAGATGAATGGCGCCGTCGAAGCCGCCAACAAGAACATCAAGAAGATTGTTCAGAAGATGGTTGTGACGTATAAAGATTGGCACGAGATGTTGCCGTTTGCCTTGCACGGTTATCGTACGACGGTGCGTACATCGACCGGGGCAACTCCTTTCTCCTTGGTGTACGGTATGGAAGCTGTCCTACCGTTAGAAGTGGAGATTCCTTCTTTGCGAGTTTTGGTTGATGTGAAACTCGACGAGGCAGAATGGATTACAAATCGCTTGAACCAACTCAGCCTGATGGACGAGAAGAGGTTAGCATCGATTGCATTTGGTCGCCTGTACCAAAGCCGAATGAAGAAAGCTTATGATAAGAAGGTGCGTCCCAGAAGCTTTCAGACGGGTGATCTCGTCCTGAAGAAGATTCTTCCGCCACACTCCGATCACCGGGGCAAGTGGACTCCGAATTACGAAGGGCCGTATGTCGTCAGCAAGGTCTTCTCAGGAGGAGCTTTGTTGTTATCCACGATGGATGGTGAAGATTTTGCATCCCCGGTGAACGCGGACGCAGTTAAAAAATACTTTGCTTGAAAGAGATCCGCTGGACAAAAAAGAAAGAGTCCAGGCAAAAAAGGGGCATCCCGGCGAACCAAAAACAGAATAAAAGGTTCGGGCAAAAATTAGGGATATATTGAAAAAATGTACACCCGCGAAGTCGAAAACCTACACTGGGCGGCTTCGGCAAAAAAGGGTATCCCGGTGAACTGAAAACCCGTAAAGGGCGGTTCACGCAAAAGTTAGGGATTTGAATAAGCAAATGACTGCGTTCCGCGTATGGACTTTCATTGTTTAGTGGTTCGGAGGACCTGAGGGCCGTTTATCTGAATCAATCTCTTCCGAAGCTGAAGCATCGGAGAAGTATCGAAGTCGAGTGGGTCTTAGAGGGATCAACTCATGGTGTTCGTCTACGCCTCGTTGCCAACATTTGTATATACTGATGTATATTTATGTTTTATTTTTGCGCGGCTTCCTCATTTCAGGAGCTTGCCTCTGTTGTAAAACATTTTTGCCCATTCAGGGGTTCATCATCAATAAAATGCACATTATTCAGCAATTCTGCTTGCCTGTTTAGCATTTATCTGTTTTGTTTGCGAATAAAAACGCCGATGTTTTTTGATAAAATGCGCATACATAAACTTACGGGCCTAGGCCCATTGATTGTTGAAACAATTAATTAATTGAATATTGTCACGAGATAATAACCTGGATAGGCCCCTTTGAGGAGGGTATCTTGTCTGTTTGTTTGTGTTGTTGCAGGTGTAGCACCTTCCAGAAGATGTACCGTGCGCATCCCCGAAGCAGGGCGAGTCCTCCTTCTCCAGCAGAGTTCAGTAGTCTCTCCTCCGCAGAATCTGAGCGCAAGATGGTGAGCATTGATATGTCTCCCCAGGTAGAGATGTTTCTCTTCCCCAAGCAGACGCATCCTGAAGGAGCGTCACCTCATCAGCTGAACCAAGCACCGAAAAATGATGTCATCTTTCCCCAGCGCCGGGTCACAAGTGCAGATTTCATAGAAGTGTTCGGGTGCCGAAGCTCGTGTTTCCCCAGTAAAGTCTCTAGCGGAATTGAGATTCCCCACCAGAGTCATGCTCTCTCCTGAAGTTGGATGATTCCCTCTTCCCCAGTAGAGTGTTGGAACGGCTGATGTCGTATTCCCCTGCAGAGTTGTACTCTCCCCCGAAGTCAGAT
Organism: Lathyrus sativus; assembly: GCA_963859935.3. NCBI lineage: Eukaryota > Viridiplantae > Streptophyta > Magnoliopsida > Fabales > Fabaceae > Lathyrus > Lathyrus sativus. Next base: position 617,648,032 of record OZ012738.1, on the reverse strand, counting down.
GATTCTTTCTTCCCCGGCGAAATTGAAATTCCGCACCAGAGTCGTACTCTCCAGTGAAGTAGAATGATTTCTCTCCCCGGCTGAGTCCGCAGAAAAGCAGAATCCTTGGAAGTAGATGGGACCTTGAGTGGATGTTCCCTAGCAGAGCGTGGGGCAGCCGATGCTGTATCTCCCCAGAGTCGCACTCTCTCCAGCGAAGCAGAATGACTTCTCCTTCCTCAGCCGAGTTTGCAGATGTCCAAGAGAGCCGAGTCCTTGGAAGTTGATCAGATCATGATTGGTTTTTCCCCAGTAGAGTGTTGCAGCTGAAGTTGCCTCCCCACAGAGTGGTCATCCCCAGAAGAGTAGCAAGGGCGGCCGCGCAGTTCACTCCCGCGATTGACATCGCTTTCCTTCAGCAGGTCCAAGTTCTCGTAGAGCTTCGTTCCCCTGCAGCAGATCAACTGAAGTTGTTTGTCCTACAGCAGTCAACCAGAGTGGTTATCCCCAGACAGAGCCTGATTGATATTGGCGTGTCCACGTTCTCCTCAGCAGGATGATTCCTCTACCTGAATAGTTCTTGTCTCCTTGACAAAAGGGTTTTCTCCTCCCAGCATTTATTTTGCAGACAGGATCGCATCATTGTGCATGACTGCATAGCATTTAACACTGCATAGCATTTAACATTGCGTAGCATTGTGCATGAGTGCATGGCATTTAGCATAAACGCATATCATTCCCACCGTGTGGGGCATAGCGCAGAAGCATATGCATCATAAGCATGATCTAGGTTACTATTATGCTTGTCTTACAGGTGTTCCACCAAGAGACCAGTTGCTCAGGACGATTCCCGATGTTCTCTCCAGCGAGGTCGCTTTCTTAAGACGATTCTTAAATACCCCGGTGTAATCCCCACAGTCGCTCACTCAAGATGATTTTTGAGATCCCCAGCGTAGTCTTCAGTTCAAGACAATTCTTGAATTCCTCAGCGGAGCCATATGCTTAAGATGATTCTTAAGATCTCAGTGCAGCTTCCCGAGGTGTTTGCTCAGGATGATTCTCGAGCTCCCCAACAGCGTCCCCAACAAGAGTTGCCCAGGAAGATTCCTGGAATACCCAGCAGAATAAAGTCTCCAAAATGGTTATCGGTTCAGGATGATTCTTGAAGGTGCCCGACGGAGCTGTTTGTTCAAGATGATTCTTGAAGTCCTTAGCAGCGTGATATGTCTGCTCCAACATTGATGTCTAATCTGAAGATTGACCTCGTAAGTGCCTGAAGGCGATACCAGAGGTTCCTGTGAGCTCAGATGTCCTTGTTGATGAATCAACGTGTGGCTGAAGACAAGGTTCCAAAGTTTGTAGGTATACCAAGATGATCCGTGTTGGTCTGAAGACCAAGTCAGTTGTCCTGAGGTGATGATTGATTGCGATCAAGTGGATAGTTTTTCTTCTGACTGAAGTCGAAGATGTTTCTCCAGCTGAAGCGGAGTTTTTCCTGAAGGCAAAGTGTTTGAATCCCCGTAGAGTCATGAATGGCTCAGGATACCATTTCTTTGACTGAAGTCACAGATTTCCTAAGCTGAAGCGAAGGTGCCTAAGGGCAAGGTTATCCCCAAGGTCATGAATGACCTAGGATTCATTTTTCGGACTGAAGGCCGAAATATATCCCTGACTGAAGTCACGGATACTCTATAGCAGAGGTGGAGTTGCCTGAAGGCAGATCCATGTATCCTTGAAGGCCAAGGACCATTTCTTTAGACTGAAGTCGAAGATACCTCCTGCAGAGTGGCCAGGGGCCAGGGTTTCATTCATCTTCGGAAGAGCTTGAAGATTATCCAGCGGATCTGGAGTGGCCAGGGGCCAGGGTTTCATTCATATTCAGAAGTGCTTGAAGTTTTTTCTAGCTGAAGCTGGAAATGGCCAGGGGCCAGGGTTTCCTATATCTTTAATATTGAAGTTCTATGGTGGGTCAGTTGTGCAGCAGTATTCCGATGTTCGTTATGGTTCTGAGGGTGAACCCCAGATCAGAGTGTGCTCGGTTAAGTCTCTCATTCCCAGCGGAGTGGTTCCAAATACGCAAGTGTACCTTTTGTTCCATTTACCAGGGGTGGACCCCAGGTCAGATGTTGAATGTGTCTAGCGGCGAGGTTGGAAGTTTGTTCGACGGCGAGGTTGAACGTTCGGATTTGGCGGTGAGGTCAGATCATCATTTGTCCAGCGGCGAGGTTGGATGTTTGTTCGACGGCGAGGTTGAACGGTTGGATTTGGCGGCGAGGTCAGATCATCATTTGTCCAGCGGCGAGGTTGGATGTTTGTTCGACGGCGAGGTTGAACGTTTGGATTTGGCGGCGAGGTCAGATCATCATTTGTCCGGCGGCAAGGTTGGAAGTTTGTTCGACGGCGAGGTTGAACGTTTGGATTGGGCGGCGAGGTCAGATCATATTTTGTCCGGCGGCGAGGTTGGATATTTGTTTGACGGCGAGGTCAGACTCTTTAAATCCCCAGTAGAGATGATGTTTGTACGACGGCGATGTCGAGTGTCTCTAAGAGGATGTTTGTTTCCGACGGCGATGTCAGATTCAGTTTTCCAGCGGCGATGTTGGGCATGTCAAGGTGATCCAGTTCTTCTGACGGCGATGTTAGGTGATGCAGATCCTTTAAGTTCCCCAGCAGCGATGCGGGGTATTCTGTCAGATTTAGTTCCCCAGCGGCGATGCGGGGTATGTGGATTGTCCGACGGCGATGTCAGATGCAGTTCTCCAGCGGCGATGCGGGGCATTTTGTTCAGTGTTGTATTCTCTCCAGCGGCGATGCGGGGTATTTTGTTCAGAGATGTATTTTCTCCAGCGGCGATGCGGGGTATTTTGTTCATTGTTGTATTTTCTCCAGCGACGATGTTGGATATTTTGGTGATTCAGGTTTAGGTCTCCGACGGCGATGTTGGACGCTTGTTTCCCCGAGGTATGGTTGTTCTTGACGGCGATGTCAGGTGATTTAATCCTCCAGCGGTGATGTTGGGTGTTGTGGTTGTCTGAAGGCAATGTCAGAAGAATTTAATGTGGATAACTGACGGTGATGTCAGGTCGATATTTCTCCAGCTAGTTGTTGAGCAGCTAGTGTTGCAGTATTCAAAGATTTGTTCCCCGCAGAGTACCGTGTGCTCGCGCAGTTGGCAAATTTTCGGGTTTACCGATATTCAATCGTCTCGCACCTTGATTGGTTGAGAGTCGTTCGCTTCTCACCCAGTCAGATTCAAGCCGTTTGAATAGGGGCAGCTGTTGCACCCCAAAATTTGACCAACAGTTATTTATTCACTGAGTGTTTGGAAGTTGATACCTTCACCAGAAAGTTCAAGAGATCCTCAGAGGAGTGGATTGAAACCAGGGTTGTGTGCTTCATAGCTTGAGAGTTGTGGGTGTTCCTCAGATGATTCTGAGACTTTGAGAATGAACTTGATGTTTTGAGAAAGCCTATGAGATGCCTTGATAGCCATCATGAAGTCCAGAGAAGTCATTATGCAAGAGTTCAGAAGATTCAACCATGACTGGTGGAATTAGGGTTTTGACTGGGTCAACCCTAGGATAACTGAAAATTTGGAGAAGGTTGAGACTTAATCCAAGGGCCATGAGATCATGGAATGATGCATAGAGATGTTGTAAGGATGATTCCTAGACCAACTCATCATGATTGAGGAGTTTGAGAAGTTTCAAGTCAGGGTTTCCAAGGATTGTCAGTGAAAAACCCTAATTTGATCCCTATCTTCCAGGCAGTTTTAGCTCTAGATGTGATTGATATCTCATCTTCCCCACAACATGAATGTTGTAGAGCTTGTTCTTAGCTTTAATTTGAGTGGTGGAAGTCCTTGATAGGAGTTACAGAGCTCAAGTTATGGTTTTGACAAATTACAGGTCAGCTGAGGTGTGTGAATCTGGGTCCTTGAAAGTCACCCAACTTGCAGACAACATTTGCCCTAGTAAGATGATTCCTATGATTTCTTGGTCAACATGAATGTTAGAGGTCATCTTCTTAGCTTTAATTTGAGTGGTAGAAGTCCTTGATAGGATTTGCGGGACTCAACTTATGGTTTGAACAAGACAGGGGTATTTTGGTCATTTGTCAGTTATAGGTCATTTTAAGCAAAGGCCATATCTCCTATTTCCAAGCCTCAAATGGAAAAACTCAAAACATGAAATTTGTTCAAAATGGGATTTTAAGCCTAGAAAAGTGGTCATGAGTTATTGAAAAGGCCTAGAGCATGGATTTTTAAAAGTGGGTGAAAATGACCTAAAATGGCCTATAAGTTGAAAAAGTTGAAATGGAATTTTGGTTTGAGAGATCTACAAATTCAAAATGGGTCATCCAATATGTCATTTTGACTCCAAACATCATTTTAAAAACAATGGTTTAGCCACATTTTTGAGTTTAGGCTTAAAAATTGGAGTTGCTTTGTAAATTTGTTACTTGCACTTTAAGGCATCAAAAGGAAAAATGGAAAAATGCTACATAAGGACTTGTAAGGCTTTGTCTTCATTTTACCATATCATTTGAGGAGAAATTAAGTGAGATTGCATGGTGTATCATGATATAGCATGAGATTTACTAAATATGGCAAATTCAAATTATCATTGCATGAGAAGTTCTAGAAGCTTCATGGAAGGTTCTACAAACTTCCACACATTTCTATTCTCATCTATATAAGCCCTAGAGTGACTCCATGCATTGGTTAGAGATTCTTAGAGCTTGCATACTAAACTTTGATTCTTTCACTCCAAAGTGCATTTTCATTCCAAACCCCATTGAAACTCCATCAATCACTACAATTCTGATTACCATCATCATCTACGAGCAACATTGAGTATTTGGCAAGAAAAATCAAGGAGAATTAGTGGCTGGTTCATGAGATCACAAGCTTCACTCCAACTTGCATGAAGGATTGGCTAGGTTGATTCAAGAAGTGTGAGCAAAAACTACTGCAAACAGAAGCACATAGAACCATTGAAGATCATTCCAAGAGAGCACCAAGGCTTGAATTGAAAGAGAAACACCATAGCCATCACCACTTGCAAGGTATGCGTTTTCTTGTGAGTCTCATTATTTATGCATAGTTAAGTTATGTGGTTAGGAGAAATGTGATAGAGACCAATATAGGACGAATCATGATGAGTTTGAGAGCATTATATGGAAGTTGACAACATGGCCATTTCTGTTTTAGGATCAAGAACTCGTGCCTTAGTGTACTATAACCTTAGTTTTGTGGTTTAGAATAATCACCATGAAGTATAGATCATTCTAGGTTAGTTTCAGCCAAGGTCATGATCGTGCATACCAGGTGCAAACTATGGTGGACAGAACTTCCATCGTGTGTATCTCTTGAGTGGTTAGGTTTTAGAGGAATCCATGGACATGGCTGTGTAGAGGGCGAGGAGAGGAGTAATTTTGGTTTTTGTATCGTGAAGTTTCGTGGCCAGACGAGAGAGATAGAGAGAGTGTAAGTTCCTTGCATGAGAATAAGGTTCAGAAACCCTAGGGTTTCGTTTGGAGAAGACGACTGACCACCCTTGGATCAGCTTGGATTCATTGACAAGTCCACCTCATCTACGGCTCAGATTGAACTAAAAACGGAGGGAAAATTCAAAGTGAAATGCTGCCGTTTCAATTAGTGGAAGCGCCTGAGCTTATCCAGAATTCTATCTGCACCCCCCCCTATATTTGGCCCACTTGTAATTGAACTAGCGTACCTTTCTATTCGCGCCCCCTCCCTTTATTTGACTTCTTTTATCTTTTATTTTCTTTTTAATTCCATTTAATTTTCTTGCACTTTATAAAATTCATATAAAATCCAAAATTTAGCATTTTTTAATTCTTGTTTTTTTCACATGTTAATAAACCTGTCTAGAAAATATAGATAAATAAAATGTCCATTTTATTTTCTTTTCATTTTTTTAATAGATTTTTCTCTTAAATAGCTTTCTAATATGTTTAGTTTGATATCCAATTTTGTAGAATTTCTTTTAGGACTTTCCCTTAGGATTTTTAACTCATTCTTTTTTGTGTAATTAGATGTTGAATCATAGTTCCCTATAGGATTTAATTCTTGATTTTTAGATTAAAATTTGATTAGTTTAGTTAGGTTAGCATTAGGGTGCCTAATTAGGGTTTAGGTTGTGCGTAGGTGAGGAAAATCATTTTCTTTAGATAGTTTTGTCTTGATTTTTGGGTAGGGGCATATGGGGATGTTATGGGTAGATGTTGTAGACCCTTGTGAATAATTTATAGATTTTTCCCCATTGGTTTAGTATTTTTAGGTATTTTCTGAGGTTAGCTGATGATTTTGTCTGCCCTGTGGTTATCTGTTCATCTCCGGGGTTTGTTTTGGGGAATTTGTTGTGGGGCTTATATTGTCTTGAAGACCTTGTTGGAGAGCATGATGGAGAGAAGATTGTAGATCAAGACTCAGAGACCCAGAGCTTGGCTTATTCCCTGTCTGTGAGGTTTGAGATCCTGAAGTTTGAAGGAAGTTCATGGTACTTTCCTGAGGAAGGCACTATGAATGACTTTCATTCTTTCTTCTCACCTCTTTCTTAAGTATCCAATGATGTTGGAGCCAACTTGTGAGTTTAATTTCTCCTGAGGAGGAATGTAAACTGATCACCTGTTGTTGAGCCACATGGGATACAACTCCTAAGTGGAAGCCTCCTAGTACTTTCCTGAGGAAGGTCCTATGGGTCTATTCACTTAGTTCCATTAGTTTATCTAGGATTTCTCAAGTATCCAATGATGTTGGAGCCAACTTGTGAGTTTAATTTCTCCTGAGGAGGAATGTAAACTGATCACAGTTGTTGAGCCATATAGGATACAACTCCTAAGTGGAAGCCTCATAGTACTTTCCTGAGGAAGGTCCTATGGGTCTATTCACTTAGTTCCATTAGTTCAGATAGGATTTCCTAAATATCCAGTGATGTTGGAGCCTGCTTGTGAGTTTAGTTTCTCCTGAGGAGGAATGTAAACTGATCACAGTGGTTGAGCCACGTAGGATATGATTCCTGAGTATACACCTCCTAGTGCTTTCCTGAGGAAGATACTATGAGTCTGCTTACTTAGCTCCCTTTCTTTGGTAAGCTTGTTCTGAAGCTTGAAGACTGGGATTGATTTCTTTTGGTTAGGTTTTGCTTTAGGGCTTTGCTTAGATTTGATTCAGATTCTGTGTTAGGGTTAGGATTAGAGAGTAGATGATTCTTTCTCAAGTGTGTTTTGTTTGCCTGATGGCATTTCATTTATTTTATTTGTTTGCTGCTTGATAGCATGTTGTTTATCTTTAGTATGATTACTGTTATTTCATGACTGGCTTGAGGTCGAGACGAGCTTGTGGAGGCTGAAGCCCCACACACATTTCCTCCCTCACTTGCATTGCATGCATTTTATTGTTTAAAGCTGATGCTTTTGTCTGTTTTGGTGTATCATTGATATGATCCCTTAGGACTCTCATTTCCTCTGATGAGGATTTGATGATAGACTTTTAGGTTGAAACCTATGCATGACAACATCTAGGAGTTCCCTGTTCAGACCTCAACCATAGGATGAATCCATGGCATGACAATAGTAGGACTTGATAGTCTCCCTCCTAGTTGGGCCTGTTCTCTTCTCATCTCAAAGCAGTTTAAAATGCAGTAATCATGAATGATTTCTTTCGTACGTTACGAGCCTTAAGCTATCTGAGGTGGGATGTTTAGTATGGTACCCTTTGGGTGACATGCGACGCATTCACTCTCAGGTCATAGTCTCTAGTGCGGTTGAGATCGCAAACACAATAAAAAACACCTCTTTTAGGAGATAACCCGTAGTTAGCCGAACTACGTTTGCTCTGATCTTTCATACCAGATGAAAGTACGTAGGCATAGGACGCGACGTCCTAGCGAGCAACCTTTCCCCCGTAATCCTTCGTAGGCCGAACTACGTTGACTCTGATTTCTCGTTCCAGACGGGAATACGTAGGCATAAAGCACGATGCTTTGCTGAGTCATTTTTCTTTTCTTTTTCAGCCAGCCTTGATAGGTAGATAGATTATAACCAACCCGTCCAAGTAAACAAACAAGCGAGGATCCCGTCGAGTACGACGGACGTGAGGGGTGCTAATACCTTCCCCTTGCGTAACCGACTCCCGAACCCAGACAATGGTTGCGATGACCTTGTCTTACCCTTATTCGTCAGGTTTTTCCGATCGTTTCCTTTCCCGCTCTGAGGGATAAATAACGAAAGGTGGCGACTCTTCTGTCATGCCGGCACCTTATTTTCGCGCAAGCGACGGTAGTCTGTTGTTAGGCTCAGGTTGGTGAATTGCTGGCTGATGGTCTGTTGGTTTTGGCTAGTCTTTGGTTGGTTGTTTTTTGTTGCTTTGCATGAGCTTTGATTTGTAATAATCCTTTAACCTTTTGTGTTTCCAATTGTGTATGATCAATGCTAATTCATTAGTTATGATCTAATTTTGTGGCTAAAAAGGGGGAGTAGTATTAGTAGAAACAACAGTCTTAGTTGTGTTTAGTTGATGTCCATCACAGGTGGAAAATGAGATTTGTTGTTATGCATGTTTGCACTGAGCAGGTTTGCAGGTGTGCTGATGTTATGTTGCTGCTCTGAGTTGTGTTACAGGTGTGATGATGTGCTAAATTTGTTGATATGTTGTTGTGAGCAGGATGATGATCCTGTGTGTGTTTGGCTATTGCTGTTATATGTGTGTGTATGTTCCTGGTTGGAACTTAGTAGTATCCTAGCTGTTGGTGGAAGTGTGTGTTTTTGCAGGTTGCTTGTAGATGGTGTGTAGCTGTACATCAATTGAGGGGGAGTACACAGGATGTTGTGACTGTGCATCAGTTGAGGGGGAGTATCATAGGATGTTGTGACATCTGTAGTATGAACTAACATGTGGTATTGTGTGCTGTGGAACGGTGCTTTTCAGGATGTCATCCTAGATGTCTTGACAGTTTGTATGATTGTGTGTGTGATGGTAGTACAAGCAAGTCTAGTTGATTGGTAGGATTAGCTATTCTGCATGATTAGAAGCGTGTTATGAACTTTTCTGCTGTATATGACAGATTATTTTAGCCGAAAATTTGCCAAAAGGGGAGTTTGTAGATGTTCTTGATTGGCTGCATTTTATGGTAAAACATGGTTGTGTATATAGATGTTATGATTGATGTCATGACATGCTTGTGTAGTGTTATGCAGGGTAAGTTTGGTTAGCTAGAACAAAGTGTATTGGATGTCATACTGAATGTTATGACATCAGGTTGCTGACATCAAGGGCGCGTGTTTATTTTTCTGGTATAATACATGAGTGAGCTCAGGCTAGATTTCAGGAAACATTTTAGAGATCCTAGTTATCTCAGGCGAAATGCTAGGCAGTGTTGAGTATAACAGGAAATGCCTATGACCTAATTAAAAGAACCCTGATTTATGGAAAAGGGGTTTAACTTGGTTAAACCTAACTTCTGCCACTCATGCCCAAGATCCGTGTGCTGCATATAAATAGACGAGTGACAATCCTGCTTGAAGGGGGACTGACTTAGAGATTTTAGAGAATTTGTGAGTGAAGAATTTTGTTTGTTCTTCACGTGTGTTTTGTGTCTTAGGATTACTTGTGAGCCAAGCTATTATCACCTGGATGATTGCTTTGGACTAGTGTGTTTTAAGTTGTAATTTGTTTGTGTCACTCTAAGCTTTTAAGCACGAGTACTGTGTCACTTGATTGAAGTTGTGAAGCAAGATCAAGATTTGTTTGAAGTGTGTCTTCATTTTAATCTGTAACTTAAGTGGTTGATATCACTGCTGTAATTGAGGGGGAGTGAGTAATAACTTAGGTCTAGTGTTAGGTTGAAGTTGAATTTGGTAGGTCTTAAGTGAAGAGTGTTAACTGGTAGTTTGGCTCTGAATTAACATTTCTTATAGTGGATTTCCTCCCTGGCTTGGTACCCCCCAGAGTAGGTGTGATTTGCACCGAACTGGGTCAACAATTCCTTGTGTTATTTACTGCTTTCTTTAAGTGTTTTAATGCTTAGCTTAATTGTCTTTTCAGTAGTGGATGTCATAACATCCAGTATAACATCGAATGTCTGTTACTAGAATTTCATAAGTATTCCTGACTGTTAGAGTATAGATATGAGAAATAGTGATCTTTGGCCTTCGTGGCCTAAACCTATTAGTGTGAATCTAACCTGGAATTCGTTGGGGAAAAGGGAAAGGTAGGCCTTCGTGGCAAAAATCTTGAATTGTTATATGTCTAACCCTGAAGGGATAAGAATATTTGGTAGTGAGTAAATCTGATGCTTAGGGTGTAATTGAAGGAAAAATTGTGATTTAAGGCGTGAATATGTTACGGGATTGGCCTAGTAAACCGTAGGTTTTGTGCCTTTATCATCATAAGACCTTAGGGATGATTTAGAGATGTTTTGGGGGCATTGGGGAAGTGAATCGTGTGGACTTTTGGGTTAATTTAGGTTCTGGAGCGTAACAGCGTTTTGCTGTCCGTCACGGTTGTTCATGTTTTCGGTCGAAATCGTTTTGGACGTAACTTTTGATCCTTAAGTTTGTTTTGGCCCTCGTTCGAAGCGTTGGAAAGCTAATGAACAGGGCTATAACATAGTATAGATAAGGGAATTGGTTTCCCAATATTTATATATCTAATTATGTTTGAGATGTCAATTGTGTATATGTTCTATTAATTAATCATGTTCTGGTTCAGTGATGTCTTGATGTTTTGATGCTGCAGTTTTCCTGATGAATTACCATGAGGGTAATTGTGATAATATGTGATAATATGATGAATTAATATGAGTAGGACTGTGAAGTTTATGTGATTAATAGGCGATAGTATGAGAATTACCGCGAGTATAATTATGAATTAATATGTGATAATATGTGATAATATGATGAATTAATATGAGTATGATTGTGAGCACTATGTGATTTGTATATGATTATATGATGATTTCTATGATGTATGATGATGATTATTATGATTATATGATGACATGATGTATGATGATGATTATTATGATGAGCTATGATGACATGACGTATGATGATGAGCTATGACGTTTGATGGTGATGAATATGATGAATGATGATGCACCTATGATGTTGTTATGAGGATGGTTTGTGACGTGTGCATCATGCATTCATGTGCATCCGAACTTCGGTTCAGGACCTCGATTACTTTTGCTTCAATCCCATTGAGTGGATGTGAAGTGTTTTGATGTGCTCCGATTCTCAAGTAGAATCGATCCTATTGATGGGGATCTATAGAGGGTTGATGGCCCAGTGTCCATCGTGTTGTGATGATTGGTACCACATGCATTGAGTCTTGTTGCATTTTCGTTTATGGGTCCTTTTGTATGAATTATGACGTTGTGGCCTTTGAGCCATATTGAAGGATGTAAATGTGTGGAATATGATTATGATGCCATTTATATGTTGATTTTTATACATTGATTATTATGAATTGTTTTACTCACCCTGTCTGTTTGAATGTTATCTCCATGTGGGTATCGTGCAGATGATCAGTTTTAGTCGTGGACGCCGTTGAGGATTTTTAAAGTCTTTGAGTTGTTAGCCTTTTGGTTAACTTAGAGGGTCTTGCTCTGATATGTAACATCAGATTGAGTTCTTTTGAGTTAAACTATATACTATTAAGTTATTTTGCTTATCTTCCCATATGAGGAAAACCTTGATTTATACCTTTTGAGTTCCGCTGCTTTGTACAATTTGATGTATTTTGAGAAAACCCGTTGTACACGGTGCATTGACTTATTTTGAGCTATTGAGAAATGTACACCCTTTGAGGTGATTTTTATTGAGTTAAATAATTTACTCTGATATCTGTGTTATTTTGCCTTAATAATTGTGGGGTAAAAAAGGGTGTTACAAAAAGGGTTAAGTGTATGTATGTATTCTAATTATGGTGTTTTATATGAGTCAATCATGAAACAGAGATGGATGTCATCTTTGTTACCTGTTTATCTTTGATTTGAACCGCTATAGAAATATACTCTTCAGGTCTGGATCTAGGATGATTATCTGTTAGGTCCTAGACTCTAGACATAGATTTAGGCTTAACATTTGCTTGAGTATCGGTTCTTAATGCTCTATATTATTGAGTTGCGTGAGACATCATGATCGGTGGTTTTTACACGTTATTTTACCATTTTTTTTCTGTTAATCATTTGTTTTATCTTGTCGCATTTTATGTGTTTTTATTGCATTTTACGCGTTGATTTGGTGTTTTCATTGTTTCTAGGTTCAGGTAAACAATAAAGGAGAAGCAGAGCGAACACCGGGAAAAATGACAAGATTTCGAAAGAGTTTTGATGTAGAACCAGCAGCCTGACACGGGTGCCTGTGTCGTGTGACACTGCCCGTATCAGGGCTACTGAAAGTAAAATCTTTAGCAGTCTGCACGGAAACGATCATAACTGGAGTTCTGGGAATCCGTTTGATAAATTATGATAAATAAAAAATTTAAAAAAATTTACAGATTATTGTTACTTCTTGAATTCTTTTATACCATGCTACTGATAAAGTGTCTCAGTTTTGTAGTTATGAATGTTTTTTATGCATTGCCACCTGTATCTCCTGCATGTTGGTCGCCTGATTCGGGAACCAGTTTGGAAGATGCGACTGAAATCTTTAACGCATATAGGAGGGAGGTAAGAATCCTTATGAATGAATGTAAGGAAGCTAACTGTTATCCAGATAAGTTTATTTGGAGAGAGATCAGGTTGAGAGAAGAATGTGTGAACAAAGAAGAGTAATTCATGACGTCAGACGAAGAAGATACATTAGAAATAGAAGAACCAGAGGTGAATAGGGAATACAGGGATGAAGAAAGAAGCCAACTTGAAGAGGATCTAGATCTGGATGAAAATATAGATATAACAAATTGTGTAGATGTAGGCATCCAATAAGAAAGTCTTCAAGAAATTAGTATCCCTAAAAAAAAATTTAACAAGGCAGATGAAAGACAAGAAATTGACAAAGTATTGGATTTCATGTATGCCTTGTTCACTAAAGCACATCTAAAAACGATTTGGAAGCAACATCATCAATACCTCAAATTCATGGGATTGCTTCCAAACAAAAGAAAGAAAAAAGATGATGTGTTCTTTGTTTCATATATGCCACCTTAACAGAAAGTGAGTCGTCGAGTCATGCGACGTTAAACGAAGCGCTGCGTGGGAGGCAACCCACAGATTTTAATAATTGATACTTTTCTTTTTGTTCTTATTTTATTTTTGCAGGAATAAACGAGAGTTTTCAAGGGAAAATGTGTAAGCAGCAAAGAGGTGTTGCATTACCTGTCGACCCCTCTGTGAGTACATCTCCTCTTCTCTTGTTCTTAAACATTGAGACAATGTTTAGTTCAAGTTTGGGGGAGGTTTTACCATTTTGAATTTTCAATTTAAATGCTTTTTTATTTTAAGTTCGGTAAAAATCACGTCGAATTCGCCCCTATGAGGACCGTAAAAATTTTCTTGTGATTGATATGTGTGTAAGGTAGTCAAGTAAGTATTTAGAGTTCAAGGGAAGAGGTGTTTGAACTAAGGAATTTGGGAAAGTTTGGAAATTGAGGTATAATTTGAACACCCTAGGTTCCCCGGAGTAAGGAAACGAGTCCAACATGTGGATTTGTGCCATAGTACTTGGATTTGAGAAGTATTCCCCGATTAGTTCATTGTGATAGTCCGGCATGATTGAAAGAATTATATATGTTGATTTTGAGAATGACTTGTGGCACCAAAAAAAAAGAGTTGAATAATGACGGTAAAGACAACTTGTCCTTCTAAGTTGGGTAACCCTCACCCGGTTATTTAGCCTAACGGCGGTTGAATCTCTATAGTCGTCCCAAAGTGGACTTATAAACGCCTGTGAGCAAGAAAAAGAATAAAGGTGCCACAGAAAAAGTCTCGAGAAAAATTGTACATGCCTTAATCTGATTATCTGAATGAAAGGGGTAGAAAATCGAAGAAAAGACCAAAGCATAGTTAGAGAGGTGGCCGAAAGGGGGATTTAGGTATGTGGTTTTACTGCGGTGTGTGTTTAAGTAATTCGTTCGTTAACGGATGAGTACCGAGAGAGCTGGTTTGAGCCGATCAGAACTAAGACTCACGTATGAGTATTGGCACGCCTTGCATCCTGAGCCCTTCACTGGATGTGCTATTTGATTTGAAAAATTTTATCCAAGCTTTTTGCTTGAGGTCAAGTAATGGTTTAAGTTTGGGGGAGTTTGATCGGTGGTTTTTACACATTATTTTACCATTTGTTTTATCTTGTCGCATTTTATGTGTTTTTATTGTATTTTACGCGTTGGTTTGGTGTTTTCATTGTTTCTAGGTTCAGGTAACCAATGAGACAATATGGTTGTTCTCTCGACGTTGAGTTAAACATAACCTCTATTGTGGGTGATATGTGAGGATATTAGACAAATGATTAATTTGTGTTTAATTGGTTAGAAGAATGAATGTGTTATCAATTGACTAGAACCAACCCCAACAAGGCTCCGTTTATATTTTAAGTCTTTACTTTATATTTCATGTCTTTATATTTTTTGTCTTTATTTATGGTATCGTTGATCTATCAACAAATTTTCACAACAAGCTTAGAAATATAGAGACTATTGAACGACGTTCTTCCCCTTGCACCGATCCATGTGTAGACAATATAAATCCTGGAGGGAATCCTCCCAAAACTAAATTTTTGCTTATTGCCGCTTTACTGTAGTTCGAACAGGTTGCCCATTCGAACTTGCATAGTTCCTTATTATTTGACAAATATTTCCAAGAGTTCAAAAAATCACCAATCCACAATTACAATTGAGAAAATAAATTTTCTAATTTGGATGTTGACTTGTATCTAGAAATCTTCTCAAACTCTTCTGCGTAATCTTTACTAGAATAAGTTTCTTGAACCTTCCAATAACACCAATTATGCTTCAATCCTTCGTGTGTAGCTATCAACTTCTTGCTCCTACCGATTCCTTGAGCGGTGATATTGTCCGAAGATCCGAGAAGAACTTCGCCCTATATGTAACCTTCCACACGGTCACTACTAAGACAATGTTTGAGAGAAGAACCTACTTCTTTTCAATGGAATTTTTCACCACCATTGACAATCCCTTTTTCTTGCTAACAACCTGAAAACTCAACAAGATATCCAAGAATGGTTAATTTTAAGTACTTTCCTCCATCAATCAATCTCAGAACTCTAATTGACGAGATCTGAACTCAATTGAAGTTAAAGATGTGAGAAATTTATAGCAAGACTTTGAACACTCAAAATAGAGGAAATTGATTTTGACACTAAACCACAATGGAAAAATTTAACAGAATGATGTATGTTATGTTTGGATGATGGCAGAAAATAATTTATATGTGTTTGAGATGAAACACACAAAATGGTTGAAAAAAGGTAGTTAGATTTGAATCAAGAAAAATATGATTTGAATGAAATGAGTAAAAATAGAGTGAAATGAAAGAAATACTCAAATTTAGATAAATATGTCAGTTGATTCGGATCATGGAATACGTGATTTGAATCACAAGCCTTCTGATTCGAATCAATCACAAATTGTGATTCGAATCAAATTGCCCAAAGCTGATAGGATTTTCAGGCAAAAAGATTTGATTTAGATCATGTTGAATGTTTGATTCGAATCAAATCAAATAGACTCAAAAATAATTTGTGAAAAATTGAATTGATTTGAATCATGCATAAATTTTGATTCGAATCAAATTGGACAAAATTTGTTCTCAGGAAAATCATTAAGATTAAGTGAAAAATTTGATCAGGATCAAATTTCTGAGTTGAGCTACTGTCCAGTTTGATTAAAATCATGAATTCAGTGTAAAACTATTTGATTCAAATCAATCTTGTAAAACTCAAAATTTTAAGTTTCCAAAAGCTTTTTGAGATTTTACCTTTAAACAAGTATGTTTAAAACACAATGGGATTTCATTTCACTCTCATAAGATATTGATAAAAGAGAATTTAGATCAAGATCAAATCAAACTAAAGTTTTATGCATGCTAGACAGGAGAAATCCAATCATGAAGGAGACTGAAAGAATAGAAATAGAAACACAAATGAAAGCGATATGATAAGAAACAAAGTAATCGGATAATAGAGACATGCAACTACATTTTTCTAACCTTTATAATGATAGAATATGAATCCATATCTGATATCAATATCAGACTTCATGATATTGCCAACAACTCATTTTCCTTGGGAAAGAAGGTGATAGAAGAGAAGCTGATTAGAAAAATCCTCAAATCTTTGCCTCAAAAGTTTCATATAAAGGTAATATAAATTCAAAAAGCTTAAGACTTAAGCACCTTGAAGGTGGATGAACTCATTGACTCTCTACAAACCTTTAAAGTTTTTATAAATGGAAGGTTAGAAAAAAGAACAAAAGTGTGGCCTTTATATCCAACACTCAAGAGAATGAAGATCAAAGTAAAGAGGATACTGAAGAAATATTTTATGATTCTATAACATTTGTTGGAATAAAGTTCAACAAATATTTAAGAATATTGGATAGAAGATAGAGGACAAATGTGTCCGATAAGATCTTTGACATCAACCCTCAAAGCAAGAGCAAAGATGAGGACAAACCCAAAGAAGTCAAATGCTTTGAATGTGAGAGGATTGGTCATATCATAACTGAATTCCCTACCTTTCTAAGCAAATAGAAAAAGGGACTCTCAGTTGCTTGGTCTGATGCAGATGTTGTAAGTGAAGGATAAATTGCTAACAGAGTGATAACATTCACTAGAAAGCATGAGCCTGAAAGAGATTCTAGTAATGACAACTTGACTGAGGAAGAGTTACCTGAAACATATGAACTTCTTTACACCAAATGGGAGGAAGCATGCATGACTATTGAGCAACAGAAAACAACCATAGGTGTACTCCAAAAATAAAATAAGATTCTAACCTCTACCATCACAGGTCTTGAAGAATAAGTTACTTGGTTGAATTCCATAATTGAACATGTGACAAAATTTATATGTATGTTGAAAATTGGTTTCTTATATACTAGATGAGATCTTAGATATTGGAGAAAAGAAGGTTATCATGCTTAACTATAAAATGGAAGTCAAAATTCTCCCCAAGAAGACTGTGGATAAAAGTGGGAGTAATGGTGTGTTTAGTGGAGTAGTGTGACTACTAACTTGATTACTAATTTTATCTTTTGTGAAGACATATCCTGTTGCGTTATGCTCAATACTGATTATTCACTTTTTTTTGCGCACACTTGCTAAAACATCTGGCCTGACATCTAGCTTTTGTGTGCTGATTTTTGTATGTTAGTAGTAGCCTCTGGCCTGTGAATATTGACTACTAACCTTATGCGCATGCATGACTTGTGAGGGCCAGTTTTCTCAATACTTATTTTAATGATGTTAAAACATATCTAGTTAGTAATTTGTACTTTGGACGGTATCATCGAGTCACATGTGCATTTGTAATTCTCTTTGTGTACAAGTGTCACACCCTAATTTTTAACCCTAAGATGCCACCTCTTTGCGCATAATCTTGCATAATATATTTGTTTCATAGGACCTTGTGTGCGTATTTACCATGACCAGCTAGTTTATGCAAGTGCAGCATTTTCAAGTATAGATTCTCACAGTCAAGCATTTAAGGGCATTAGCCATTCTGATTCAAGGATTCTAGGGTATCCTACTAGTTTGAATCTTCTAAGATTGACTCAACTGGCCTTTTCTTGAAACTAGAGTTGAGCATATTCTTATCATGGATCGCAGCCATTTTCCTCAAGGTTTCTCAGAAGCTTCATTAGGATTTTCTACTGGTCATTTTACTTAGAATGTCTCAAAGGGGTGATTTCTGTATGTCTCAAGGAGAATTAGGGCTTCCTGTTCATTGGTATTGAGCATGGTCATTTAAGGATTGGTTATGGTTTTCATGGCAAATGGAATTACAAGTTGCATCCTTGTGTTCGGGGAATAATTCATGTGTTGAGTTCGTCATCGTTTAAATCTTTGACTGTGTGGGCAAAAAAGGGTCAAGCAAGGCTTTGTTCTTGTTCATGAAGTTAGATTACGATTTAAGTTCTTTGATTCTTAAGAGAAAGAGTGTGGAATTTCTTGTCCATAGTTCGTGAGCAATATGTTTTGGGAATGGTGAAGTTTAGATGAAGATCTTGAATCAGGTTTAAATAAATTTTAAATTGATTCATAGTTTTACACAGTTCAAGTTCCAATGTTCAAATTCAAAGATAGTTTACAAATCGGTTCATAAGTTCTATAAATTCATGACAAGATCACAAGGTCCAATACAACATGTCAGGCTTAAACCATTTCCAGGATACGAAGCTCAAGTTCAACGTAGGTCCATCACTATTCAAGCTCCAAGGCTCATCCTAATTTAAGGTTAGTTTCTACGCAAGATCAAAGGATAATGAATTTCAAAAGCCTTTTCCAAAATGAAACAAATTGGAAGCTCACAATTCAAGAGTGATTCACAAGCTAAGCTCAAAATTTAAGACAAAGTTCTGATTACAAATTTGCTACAAAAATTGTTTTTCATAAAGCACTTCCAAGTGAAAATTAAAAAAGCTAGCCCTGATTTACATGAAACAAAAGGAAGTAATGGAGAATAAGCCTATATTCAAGTGTCACAATGAGGAAGATGTGGTCTTCAACAAGAATCCCAGAGGCGCTTATACGAGGTGATTTGTTGAATTTGGATCAAATACACTGCCCATAAAGTGCAAGATCTGGCATGATGTGAACTAGCTTGTGCATAATGCTTTGATTAATCCCTTTAATAATTGGAAAAGCCATATGAATATTGTCATTACTACTACTATTACAACAATTAAGAGGACCAGTTTGTCCAAATCCAGTCCATTCCGTGTCACTTGTGACACATTGGCTGGTGGCTTAGAATCACAATTCCCTACATAATCAAACATCTTTATTACATTTCCAAAACAGTACCAACATACAAATTAAGGTTGTTATGATATTTCTAAAACATGTCTTAAACAAAATCAAGTGAAAACGGAAATTCTTCAAACATCATCAGACAAGATCAAATTGAAATGCAAATCATAAAAGAAAACTGGAATCAATAGCATTCAATTCAAAAATCAAAGCTTTGATCTCAGATGGGCCTATAAATTAGAGGGACGCGAATTGAATCAGGGATAGTGAGGGAAAATCATCAGAAATATCACATACACACACATGGCAGTAAAAAAAATTTGTAGCATCACAAACACACAGTACCGTAAACACACACAAATTCACAAAGGCAACGAGATTCACACCCAATTGCAGAACTTACACATTGGAATAGAGAAAAAGATTATAGAAGAAAGAGGACATACTGTCGAAATCTTCACCATCGTCGAAACCGCCATATCAAAATCACTCTGAGTTATGCAATTTGTGTTTTAATATTAAAAGCGACAACTAGTTCGTGTTGTTGAACTAGAGACGATGGCGGTACCCACCTAGCTTTCGTCGTATCGCTGTATTGAATCGGTGTGGCCGGTTGAGAATGGTGTACGCGAGCAAAAGATGATGATGGTTTTGGAATGCGACACGAAATATAATGAGGATCTCGTTCGAATATTCTATACGGGTCTTCAAGGAAAGTTTGATGGGTATGAGTTTAGTTGCAAAATAGGAGATAAGAGGATTTCGGTAAATGATGTCATTTGGAAAGATCTATTTAACATGTCTCCACTCTCTACTGCTCCACTGATAAATGTCACTGACACTAGAACCATGGATGGTTACGAGTCCAAGGAATCCTTGAACTTAATGTTAAAGAAACCATATATTGATCAAATTGTGGCTAGTGATCTCTTCCCAAAGTCGGTAACAACTGGTCGTTTGAAACCAGTTGATCGAATTTTGCCATGGACAGTTTCTCACATACTTCGGTCCAAGAAAGGAGGTTACTCTCGGGTCGATCAAGCTGAAGTTCATTTAGTGTACATTTTGAAAAAGAAGGTAAAAATCAGTTGGCCTCACTATATTGCAAGCAGGATTTATTCTCCGAGAGATTCTGGCAGAGGCATTGCGTTATCATATGCATCCTTCATTCAATGTGTGCTCAACAATGCTGAAATGGTTGTCCCAGGAATTCCACAAAAGACGTTGGCAATGATGGGTTACATATGGGATCCACGAGAAACACGCTACCAGTTTATCATTAAGGCTACCAGCTCACGCCTACAAGATTCCGATGAAAGTAAAGAAGAAGAGGAAGAAGAAGAAGATGGTAATCAGATGGAGACTGATTTCAATGATGATGAACAAGACAATAGTGGTTGCTTGTATCAATCACCCCTTTTGGATTCCTATGCAAACCAAGGATGGGGTGAATGGCAACATTCAGGATGGACCTCTCTTGGTTCAGAATACATGCCTCCAACAAACAATTGGAATCACCAAGAGTCGTATTATATGCCTCCCTCTCCTCCGCGTCCTCAACACAACAATGATGAACTCCTCGAGATGATGAGAAATATGCAGCTCCAGCAATAGAACTTTGCTACTGCCCAAGATGAAAGATTTACGACATTGCAGAACCAAATTCAAGCTCAGACCAATAATTTCATCACGTTCGCCTACGTCGTGATGGGACGTTTTGACACTATGGCTGAAACTACTGCAGGTCAAAATCATGCTCTTACTACAATCTTCAATGTTCCCAATCGGGCTGTGCTGGAACTTACTGAGCGGTTGGATGAGCAACAACCTCCACCACCTTAAGATTATCACTTCATAGGAAGGGCCCATCATTTTAGGGGGAGGAGACCTCGAGGATCATTTATGTGTTGTTGTTGTGCATGTCATACTATATCTTGTTCATTTTATCTAAATGTTTTCTTATCATTATGTTTGTTTGTTTGTTTGACTAAGACATGGAAATATTTTGGATTCTAATATTTGTTAAAGGTGTTGCACCCCAAAATTTGACCGACCGGGTCTCGTATCTGGCTCGAGGTTTCGACGCATAACCGCATTCGCATCTGCATATCGCATACAGTGCATTTTTCATTTGTTTTGATTTTATCAGGGATCACAGCTCTCGTCTCGCGTCTCAGGTGGTTTTTATCAGTTTGGATAGTAGAATCGTATTTTTTGGGATATTTCGGTGCCCGTTTATTCTTACCGGCTATTTTGGTGCGCTCTCGCGGTGTTATGTGTCGTTCGGTGCTTATTTTGTTCCTCTGGAATTATTGTGATTTTTCTGGATTTTATTGACCAGTTTTAGATTTTTTTTAATAGATTTAAATCATTTTTAGCATTTTTAGAATATTAATAGGATTTTTAATAGTTTTAATTCTTTTTAGATAGATTTTAATCATTTTAGGATTTAATAGATTTTTTAGGATAATATAGAATATTTTTAGAATATTAATAGTGTTAATAGTTTTTTTAATCCTTTTAATAGAAAAATATAGTGTTGTTTTTCTTTTATTAATAAGAGGTTTTCTTTTAAATATATAATATAGATTTTTGTTATTAATAATAGATTTTAAATCATTTGTAAATAGTATAGGTTTTGTTAGAGAGTTATTAGAATTTTATTAGTGTTAGATATTAATTAGGTTAATTAATTAGGATTAGATGTTAATTAGATTTTTAATCTTGATTCTTAATTCAGTTTTTTTTCTGAGTTTATGTGTTTTTTCGTTAAGCCCAATGCAGCCAAGGCCCAATTTTGTCCAAATTCGCAGGCCCAAGTTCAATGCAAAGTCCAAATCAGTTCAAGGCAAAGTCCAGAAAAATGTCCAGTAGTTTCCAGCAATTGCCAGAAACTTCTAGAAGGGTCCAGAGCTATCTCAGTCCTATATAGTCTTCATCAGCGCCACGTGTTCAAGGAGGGGAGGACCCACATATCGTACCCCAGATCACGCCACCTCACGCCCTCAGTATCTCTCTCCATGCCACGCCCACGCCACATGGCGCGCATGCACCAAACTCCACCACTATCCCTGGCCACGCGTCCCTCCACCGTTCCTCACCGGGAAACCTCACCGGCCGGCCTGCATGGCCGGCGACCACCGTGAACCCCACCGGAGAACCTCACAAACCCAGAAAAATCTCCAGATGCCAATCATCTTCATCTTCCTCCTCTCATCCAACCGCCGCCAACTTCCATCTCCGATCATCAACATCATCATCTTCAAACCTTTTCCAGATCCTCATCCAAGCGCCATGCAGTTTTCCAGAAACCATCAATCATCAGCCATTAATCTTCATCTTCTTTCCAATCAACAAGAACAAAATTCCAGGAAATTACCAATCATCGTCAACCCTCAACAAGCGTTTCCAGATTCAACAAACTTCCTTCATCGTTCATCTTCCATCATCATCAAGAATCATCACTCAACCACCGCGTATCTCCCATCCATCTTCTTCAATCTCCATCTCCCACCTCCATAACCTTCATCTCCTCCCATCCATCTTCTTCAATCTTCAGCACGACATCAAGAAACCCCCAGAAAATGCCAAAGAATCTCCAGAAGCTTCTCGTCCAAATCGCCATCAACAATCTTCAAGTTTCGTCCAGTTCTCAGGTCTGTTCAAGAACAACCTTCAAGATTTTGATGAAGATCTTTGGATCTTCATCGTTCATCTCCAGAATAGTTCTCCAGATTCCGTAAATCCTCAACAGATCACCAGGATCTCCCAAGCGCTCTCATCAACATCCTCTAATCTTCAACCACGAACATCATCCAGGATTCCTCGTCTTTCAACAACAACCACAAGGCGATCTTCATCGTTGATCTTCAGAAGATTCTTTCTTCTTCAGTTTTTCTGCAAGCACCTTCGTCAAGAACATGGAATGTACTCTGAGATCTTCAAGCTGGGAATGGATTTGCGACAAAGCGTCATGTGGTTCAAGATCTGATTAAAGGTGTTGTGAGGTTCTTGTTATGGAATTAAAGTTTGTGAATCAAAGATTGAAAGGATACGGTTGTTTGGTGGTAATTTTGTGAAGGAGAAAGGTTTGGGATAAAAGATTGAAGGAGATTGAGGGTGATGTTGAGGGATGTTAAACGGAGATGGTTCAGAGAGGGGGACGGCGGCGGAGAAGAGTGAGATCGTTAGGGTTTCAGAAAGGGAGTTGAGAGAGTGAGGAGGAAGAGAGTGGGTTAGGGGCGTGGGCCTTAGGGCCCAATTCCGTTTTTTGGGATCAACACCCCCCTCTAGTTTTTTTTTGGACGAACTCTGGGCCTGAGCCCAATGTTTTTCTGGCATACACCTCTGTTTCATTCATAACCCCCCCCCCCCCCCCCCCCTGAGTTTCTTTTTTTGAAATGCTTATGGGCTGGGCCTGCAGTTTTTTTATTTCTTTTAATCCCCCTGTAATAAACAGATTACACCCCCTCCCCTCTTTTGTATTTTTTCTTTATTCTTTTATTATTTTCTTTTGTGTTGAGATTTTAAAAGATAGAAAGAATATTGAAAAAGATTATATGTGAAGGAAATATTATGAAAAATAGAAAAAAGAAAGTGTAGAAAAAAAGAGAAAAGAAATAAAAGAGAAGTATGAAAAATATATTGAAAAAAAAATAGTAAAGAAAGAGGAGAAAAATATAGAGAAAAAATATGTGAAAAAATAGAGAAAAATAAAGAGAAAAATATATTGAAAAAAAATAGTAAAGAAAGAGGAGAAAAATATAGAGAAAAAAATATGTGAAAAAATAGAGAAAAATAAAGAGAAAAATATATTGAAAAAATAGAGAAAAAATAAAGAGAAAAATATATTGAAAAAAATAGAAAAAAAAGAGAGGAACAATATTGAAAGAGAAAATGGAAGAGAAATATTGAAAAAATATTAGTATAGATAATATTTTTAGAGTATGGTTTTTCATAGAGTTTACTTTCTTTTTAGAGATAGTTTAGAAGCCCACTTGTTAGGGGGCTATTTTTCATTCGATTTTTCAGGATAGGATAGGATAGTATTTCCTAGGAGATTTATGTTTCAGTATTCAATCATTGTAACCCATTTTCAGAATGTTAATAAAACGAGATTTGAGTTGTGGTCCCGAAGTAGCCGAACTACAGCTGCTCTGATTTCTCGTGCCAGACGAGAATATGTAGGCATAGGATGCGACATCCTAGCGAGCACACTAACAACTAACCTTTGTTCTCTCGCGGTTGTGCGATCGAGACTTTCCCGCTGACGATTAATTGTTACCCTTTTTCTCTCTTGCCCGAGTGCATTTGAGACCAAACCATAGTTTTGCCCATAGGTTCCCGATCTTTGAAACCAGTTGATTTTCTCACTGCTGTGTGAGAATGCCTTTGTTTAGCCGTAGTTAGCCTGAACTACGTAAAGCTCTGATCTTCCATGCAGTGTGGAAGTACGTAGGTACAAGACACGAAGTCTTGGCGAGCCAATTTCCCTGTAGTCCCGAACTACGTTGACTATGACTTTCTCTCTTGAGAATACGTAGGCATAGAGTGCGACGCTCTATCGAGTCAATTCCCTTCCGTTTAGATTTAGCAGCCGTAGATAGATTGTTTAGCATCCTTTAGACAACCCAAGCAAGCGTGGATCCCGTCGAGTACGACGGACGTGAGGGGTGCTAATACCTTCCCCTTGCGTAACCGACTCCCGAATCCAGGTTTTGGTTGCGATGACCATACCTTTCCCCGTTTTTTGCGAGGTTTACTTCGAGCGTTTCCTTTCCCTCCGTTGGGATGAATAACGCACGGTGGCGACTCTTCTGTCAGCCGGCGCCGATTTTCGCAGTAGCGACAGCTGGCGACTCTGCTGGGGACCCAACATCCCCTAAGAGAGAGTCAATCCTAGCGCTTGTTTGCTTGTCTATTTGGTGCTTATTTATTGATATTATCTGTTGCTGTTGGGGTGTTACGGGTGTTCTATGATTGAGAGAAGCCAGACCCAGGCTTGAGTGCACTATAGACTTAGAGTGGAAATTAGTGGGCGCGTGCTTGCTTTGCAGGCACTAGTGTCTCATGAAATCCACGCTCAGACGAGGTTCATCCGGTTGGCTTCACTTTCAACCCTTTGGGTCGAGACGGTTGCTGGTTTGGTGGATTGTCGACTCTGGGAACCGATCATTTGGAAGTTAGCTAAGTGAGGCCTCTTCAAGATTTGATGATGCCACTCCTTCTGGGAATCGTATCGTCAGTTTTGAAAGTCTGTGACGCTGACAACCGCATAGGATGCCGTACCTTGTCAGATATAGGTCCATACCTGTGAGTGTGAGGGTTTTTTTTTGTGCAGGAAACTTGACTTCCAACCTACCCGTTATTCTGGTCTTCTCTTCAGAGCAACCGTACTCCGTCAGCAGTGCAGCAGTATTTAGATTGTGTGGGGGCTGTGATCCCGTGTTTGTTGCATTGCATTGCATTTGCATAGGCATCTTCGCATCATATTGCATACCATTCGCCAGCTAGTCAGAGCTCTTATCCAGCTATTATTTTGTTTCTGAAGGTGAATATTGAAGACGACCAAGAGGTTGAAGCAGATTTAAAGCAGATTTGATCAGAGTCAAGCAGTGAAGTCAGCTGACAGTTGTCGGTAGCTATGTCAGAGAGCAGCTTCCAGTTTGTTGATACCTTGTCAGGTTTCACCGTGACGTCCAATCCTCTGTATGGATCTCCGCACGACGAAGACTTTCCGCAAGTGAACAACCTTACTGCAGCTCAGCTTGTGCAGCCATCTGTTGAAGACCAAGGTCTGCGTGAACAGTTTGTTGTCCGAGGTGAACGTCCTCCTTCTGTTGATGTCTCAGACTACCAGGGTTTTGCCTTCCCTGTGCCAAAGCCCCGAAGAGAGGTCCCGACAGCAAAGAATGAAGACACATTAGCTCCCGTGTATGCTGAAAGGTTTTGTGCATTAGATGAGAGATTCAAAGCCTTGAAAGGTAAAGACGTTGTTACTCCTAGTGCTGCAGATATGTGTCTGGTTCCCGGCCTAGTGTTACCTCCGAAGTTCAGAATGCCGAGGTTTGAAAGGTACAAAGGAGATAGTTGCCCGAAGCAACATTTGGTGATGTTCTGCCGAAGAATGACTTCATTTGTGCACAACGACAAGCTGATGATTCATTGCTTTCAAGATAGTCTGACTAGGGCACCTCTGAGTTGGTATATGCAGTTAGAGCGTGATCAGATCCGATCATGGATGGAATTAGCCAATGCCTTTCTGAAGCAGTACGACTATAATCTTGACGAAGCTCCTACTCACGTGCAACTGCAAGAATTGTCTCAAGGGAACAATGAATCTTTCAGAAAATATGTTCAGAGATGGAGAGAATTTGCTGGTAGAGTGCAACCACCGCTCCTAGACCAAGAGCTGAAAGGCATGTTCGTAAACTCCTTGCAGAGCCCGTACTTCGAAAGAATGTTTGAAACCGCACCAAATTTCTCTGAGTTGGTAAGGACGGGAGAGCACATCGAGTATGGTGTAAAGACTGGAAGAATCCCGAATGTTTCAAGAGGTCAGGCCAGTGAAACTGAATCTCTCTATAGCTCTCAATCTGAAGATGAAACTATGATCAATGCGGTCCTGACAGATGTTGGATATCCTCAAGTCGAATCGGTGAAATCTATTGGTTCTCCGTCTTCTCAGCGGTCAGTATCTTCTGTGTCTCGTTATTCTGGACAGACAACTGTGCCTGGGGCACCCCATCGGGAACCTTATGTCGCTCCTCTTGCAAGTCCACGAGCCCGTGGCCGAGGTTATCAGAATCAGCGTCAGAACCAGAACCGACCTCGTAACAACTTGGAACGAAGGAACGCTCCTTTCCATCCAGTACCTGTGTCGTATAGCCAGATTCTTCCGCGGTTGATTCAGAAGTCTTTGGTGGAACCTAAAGCTCTCAAGCCAGTTCCAGAACCTTACCCTCCAGGATACAATCCCCACGCTCAGTGTGGTTATCATGGTGGATCTCCAGGGCATTCAACTGAAGATTGCAAAGCTTTCCAGGCGAAAGTGCAGCAGTTAATCGACAAAGGGTGCATTTCCTTTCCAGATGGAGTTTTGGTTGTGCATGACAACCCCTCAGCTGTCTGAGCTCGCAGATTCAGAAGGGTTATTTCCAAAAGCCAGTGATCCAGACAGGCAGACGTCCTCAGCATTGGCAGTCCTCGGACTTTTTATCAGTTGCATTTGTAGTTTCTTTTCTGTTAGTTACTACTTGCTGTTAAACGTTGTATGTTTCGAATGGTGATATTAATAAAGTGACTATGCATTTTTCTGAATTAATCATGTCGCTGTCGCTCATTTACTGCATTGCACTGACACTTGCATTTTATTCACTCCACTTTATCCCTATGACTAGCAAAGATTGGAGGGAGGATGACGAAACTGAAACTCATAACCGATGATCGTATGCTTTCAGATAAGACCGTACCGATGACGTACAAGGCATTGTTTCAAATTCCCTAAACACTGGAGATATAAGGAGTTAGTCCCTTGTTAACCACTTCGAGCCAGGAAGTAGAAGTTTTTTCGGACTGTTAAACCCTCACATCTTAGCCCAGGGCAGGGTAGTTGTCAGTTAGCTTGACTGAGCATTCAAATCTTGCAGAGGAGTGTTGTCTTTCAAGGACCAATCAGTTTATACCTTTCAAGAGGTCAAACCTCACCAATCAGGAGTGAGACAGTTACAAGCCTCTCGGATAAATCCAGACAGCCAGTGTCGCACGACTTGTTCCAAAAGAAAAAAAGGAATAAGAAAGCCCGCTAAGTAAAAAAGGAAAGCTGGAAAGCAAATACTTAGGCAAAAATCAGGGCATCCCGCTGGACTTCAAAAGAAAGCGAAAAAACGAAAGAACTCAAAATGAGTCAGTCCAGGCAAAAATTAGGGAATCAAAAGAACGAAAAAGAAGGGATAAAAGAAAATTTTTCCCCAGCAAATCACAAAGTCGTGTACACAGACACCGAAAACGAAAAGGAGTAACTGTCACTCCGAAACACCTTGTGAGTTCTTTAACCAGTTGTTCCCAATGTTCAACACACCTCTCGAAGAGGCGAGCGCTCGAGCTAAGTTAGCTGAACTTTAGGATCGGAGATCATCACGAAGAAGGGGTGGGTACAAATCAAAATTTGAGCCAGATATCCTTTGTTTCACTAACCGTGAACCCGACCACGATACAACCCTTAAAAGACCTAATTGAGGTAGGGTTAGTCTGAAGCGCATTACGATAAGGTTGAGTAACCTGACTCCTTCTTGACTTGCTAGTCACATCATTGTTGTATTTTTCACTGACCACGTAAGCACTACGTTTGAACCCTGGTTCACTCGTCACTCACAATCATATGCATGTAAATGAGTGACAGCTCAAGTTTTTTCAAAATCTGCATAAACACTGCATTAAGATTACCATTCGTGGACAGACAATTTTTAATTGCAGGTTAGTAGTTGGCATGAAAGAAATTCCAGCAGGAATAATCAAGCAGGACTGAGTAATTCAGTAGTCTGAACCAGAATGGTGTATGTTGTGAAACCCTGTGAATCTGGGGCATCGACTCCCTGTAAGTTTGGAATCAGTTTGTCTGAGGACAAGTCCCGGGGTATCGGTTGATTATGGGGCAGTTTATGCAAGAAGCGGTTGATCGGAAGTGAATCTTCTCGAGACCCAATCAGGGGCAGTTATCCAGAACGCTTGCGATTTGAGGGCAGATCCCTTCAGTGTTAAATCAGAGCATGTTGAGTCGCTCATCGCTCGTTCAGGGGCAAACTACTTCAGAGATATTGAAGCCAACCATGCCGAGAGTTGATTAGTGGAGGATGAATCCTTCCGTTGTACCGATATTGGGGCAAGCCATCTGAAGATTGTTTTGTTGCCAGCTGTTTTCTGTTCAGAATGAATTGGGGCAAGTTGAATTGCACTGGGGAAAGTTGTTCAAATAAGTTTGTTCACTCCAGCAGGAGTTGAGTGTCGGGGAATCGTGTCATTACCCTGCCAAAAACCTGAGCCTTCTGAAGAAGCCTTGCTGTCATTGGATCGTCATCCTACAGCCTAACCTATTACTTGGCTGAACCTAGTAACCAAGTCGTCTTAAAGTCCAGCTCTCGTCTGGCAAGCCGGAGATCGGTCCTCGTCCGAAATCCAAACCAGGAACCAGTCCTGTCGGGTCACCTTTTCTGTAACCTATTGTTTAACCAGTTCTCGTCTGGCCAACACAGTTTTAAAAGTCCAGTTCTCGTCTGGCAAACCAGAAATCAATTCCCGTCTGATATCCAGAACCCGTAAGTCAGTTCTCGTCTGACAACTTAAACCCTTTTGCCACCAGTTCCCGTCTGGTAGTCTACCCTCGAATGCTAGTTCTCGTCTAGTATGTCCCCTTCAAATCCACCTCTGTTGGTAACCAGAAATGGGTCCCTATCACCATAAACCTATCCCTAAACCAGAAAAAGCCTAAATACCTGGCCCGATGATTCCTAGTAACTCGTTTGTTGTCACATTCCCCGACACAAGGCTAGAGTGATCCCAGCTCCATGATTGGTATTCTGTATTCCCTGTGTTGATGTTGTTGAATCAGGGTTGGTTTCTCAGCAGAGACGTACAATTGAGATTGTTTCCCCTGAGCAGTTTGACACTGCAGCAAGTTGAGATGTCAGTCATCCCTTATCAGAATAGGATCAGGATCATCCTCAGTAGGTTTGATTGATATTCCCGGCAGAGTATGGCCATCCTAAGCATTGAACGTTGATTAGCCTGATGTGCTATTTCCCAAGTGGGTTGAGGCTGAAGCTTTCCCTGACCGGCGGATGTGGGCTTATTTCCCCAGCAGTGGGACTGATGCAATGTTGTATCTCCACAGAGTCTGAGTGTGACTCCCTTTCCCTCCGAGTCTAGGTCATTGACACATTCCTCAAGCAGAGGTCGACGGTGCCCTCATTGAGTAATCTCTAGACGGGTAGATTTTGACGTCAGCCAGAGAAGAGGTATTTCTCAGCAGATTGCTTCGTACCCTATAAGGACTTAGGGTGTTCAAAAAAGACCGTTCAGGGTTGTTTTCCTCGGTGAAGTGAGATTCAATTTCAGTGATCGATTGTTATCTGCCGCAGACGTCAGAGGTGTTTCCTTGATAGGATCAGTACAGCTCCATCAGAGTGAATAATGAGTAGCTAAGGATTGATATCCCTGAAGCAGGGCGAGCCCTCCTTCTCCCGCAGCGTTCAGTGGTCTCTCCTCCACAGAATCTGAACGCGGAATGGTGAGCATTGATATGTCTCCCCACGCAGAGATGATTCTCTTCCCCAAGCAGACGCACCCTGAAGGAACGTCATTTTCTCAGCTGAGTCGCTCGCCGGAGCTCGTATTCTTCCCCAGCACCGGGTCACAAGTGCAAGTTTCATAGAAATGTTCGGGTGCCGAAGCTCGTGTTTTCCCCAGTAAAGTCGCCGAAGCAGGTGTCTTCCCCAGCACCGGGTCACAAGTGCAAGTCTTGTAAGAAGTTGTTCGTATGCCGAAGTATGCAGTAACTGATGGTGCCAGACTGAAGTCTCCAGCGGAATTGAGATTCCCCATCAGAGTTATATTCTCTCCTGAAGTTGGATGATTCCCTCTTCCCCAGTAGAGTGTTGGAACAGCTGATGTTGTATTCCACTGCAGAGTTGTACTCTCCCCCGAAGTCAGATGATTCTTTCTTCCCCGGCGAAATTAAAATTCCTCATCAGAGTCGTACCCTCCCGTTGAAGTAGAATGATTTCTCTCTCCCCGGCTGAGTCCGCAAACCCCCAAGAAAAGCCGAATCCGTGGAAGCAGTTGGAACCTTGAGTGGATGTTCCCTAGCGGAGCGTGGGGCAGCTGATGCTGTATTTTCCCAGAGTCGCACCCTCTCCAGCGAAGTAGAATGACTTCTCCTTC
Source organism: Lathyrus sativus (assembly GCA_963859935.3). Taxonomy (NCBI): domain Eukaryota; kingdom Viridiplantae; phylum Streptophyta; class Magnoliopsida; order Fabales; family Fabaceae; genus Lathyrus; species Lathyrus sativus. Next base: position 617,617,157 of record OZ012738.1, on the reverse strand, counting down.
CTTAGCCGAGTTTGCAGATGTCCAAGAGAGCCGAGTCCTTGGAAGTTGATCAGATCAGGATTGGTTTTTCCCCAGTGGAGTGTGAAGCAGCTGAAGTTGTTTCCCCATAGAGTTGTTATCCCCAGAAAAGTAGCCATGAAGGCCCCGCAGTTTGTTCTCGCGATCGATGTCACTTTCTCGTAGAGCTTCGTTCCCCTGCAGCAGATCAACTGAAGTTGTTTTCCCTGCGGCAATCAAAGGAAGATCACTTCCCCAGACGGAGCCAATCGATATTGGCGTGTCCACATTCTCCTCAGCAGGATGATTCCTCTACCGGAGTAGTTCTTTTCTCCTTGACAGGAGAACTCCCCCCCGGCATTTATTTTGCTGACGGGACTGCATAGCATTTAGCATAAACGCATAGCATTCCCACCGTGTGGGGCATGGCACCGAAGCATATGCATCATACGCATGAGCTAGGTTACTATCATTCTTGGCTTACAGGTGTTCCACCAAGAGACCAGTTGCTCAGGACGATTCCTGATATTCTCTCCAACGAGGTCGCTTTCTTAAGATGATTCTTAAAGACCCCGGTGTAATCCCCGCAGTCGCCCGCTCAAGATGATTTTTGAGATCCCCAGCGAAGTCAGTTCAAAACGACCCTTGAATTCCTCAGCAGGACCGTTTGCTTAAGATGATTCTTAAGACCTCAGCGCAGCTTCCCGAGTTGTTTGCTTAGGATGATTCTTGAGCTCCCCAGTAGCGTCCCCAGCAAGAGTTGCCCAGGAAGATTCCTGGAATACCCAGCAGAATGAAGTCTCCAGCAAGGTCAGCAGTTCAGGATGATTCTTGAAGGTGCCCGACGGAGTTTATTCAAGATGATTCTTGAAGTCCTTAGCAGCGTGATATGTTTGCTCCAACAACGATGTCTAATCTGAAGATGGATTTCGTAAGCGCCTGAAGGCGGTACCAGAATGTTCCTGTGGATTCAGATTTCCGTGTTGATGAATCAGCGTGTGTCTGAAGACAAAGTTCAAAAGTTTGTAAATGCAGCTTTCATGTGCAAGGTGATCCGCATTGGCCTGAAGACCAAGTCAGTTGTCCTGAGGTGATGATTGATCGCGATCAAGTGAATAGTGTTTCTTCTGACTGAAGTCGAAGATGTTTCTCCAGCTGAAGCGGAGTTTTGCCTGAAGGCAAAGTGTTTGAATCACCGTAGAGTCATGAATGGCTCAGGATACCATTTCTTTGACTGAAGTCACAGATTTCCCAAGCTGAAGCGAAGGTGCCTAAGGGCAAGGTTATCCCCAAGGTCATGAATGACCTAGGATTCATTTTTCGGACTGAAGGCCGAAGTATATCCCTGACTGAAGTCACGGATGCTCTATAGCAGAGGTGGAGTTGCCTGAAGGCAGACCCATGTATCCTTGAAGGCCAAGGACCATTTCTTCAGACTGAAGTCGAAGATACCTCCTGCAGAGTTGCCGACGGGCAAAGTTTACATCCTTGAAGGTCAAGGATGTTGATCTTCAGAAGAACTTGAAGATTTTTCTAGCTGAAGCTGGAAATGGCCAGGGGCCAGGGTTTCATATATCTTTAATGTTGAAGTTCTACGATGGGCAGTGTGCAGCAGTATTCCGATGTTCGTTATGGTTCTGAGGGTGAACCCCAGATCAGAGTGTGCTCGGTTAGGTCTCTCATTCCCAGCGGAGTAGTTTCAAATACGCAAGTGTACCTTTTGTTCCATCTACCAGGGGTGAACCCCAGGTCAGAGCAGGTTTGTGTTCGACGGCGATGTTGAATGTATGTGTTTGTTCGACGGCGAGGTTGGATGTTTGTTCGACGGCGAGGTTGAATGTTTGCTCGACGGCGAGGTTGAATGTTCATTTTCAGATTATATTTTGTTCGACGGCGATGTTGAATGTGTCCGACGGCGAGGTTGAATGTCTGTTTGACGGCGAGGTCAGATTATGATTGGTTCGACGGCGATGTTGAATATGTCCGGCGGCGAGGTCAGATTATGTTTGTTCGACGGCGAGGTTGGATGTTTGTTTGACGGCGAGGTCAGACTCTTTAAATCCCCAGCAGAGATGATGTTTGTACGACGGCGATGTCGAGTGTCTCTCAGAGCGATGTTTGTTTCCGACGGCGACGTCGGATTCAGTTTTCCAGCGGTGATGTTGGGCGTGTCAAGTTTATCCAGTCTTCTGACGGCGATGTTAGGTGATGCAGATCCTTTAGTTCTCCAGCGGTGATGTTGGGTATTTTGATGGTCCGACGGCGATGTCAGATTTAGTTCTCTAGCGGCGATGTTGGGTGTTCCTCAGAATTTTGTCTGCTTCTGACGGTGATGTCAGGCGGTTTAGTCTTCCAGCGGCGATGTTGGGTGTTGTGGTTGTCTGAAGGAAATATCAGAAGAATTTAACGTGGATAACCGACGGCGATGTCAGATCAGTATTTCCCCAGCTAGTTGCCGTGCAGCTAGTATTGCAGTATTCAAAGATTCATTCTCCGCAGAGTATCGTGTGCTCGTGCAGTTGGCAAATTTTCGGGTTTACCGGTATTCAACCGTCTCGCACCTTGATTGGCTGAGAGTCGTTCGCTCCTCACCCAGTCAGGTCCAAGCCGCTTGAATAGGGGCAGCTGTTGCACCCCAAAATTTGACCGACCGGGTCTCGTATCTGGCTCGAGGTTTCGACGCATAACCGCATTCGCATCTGCATATCGCATACAGTGCATTTTTCATTTGTTTTGATTTTATCAGGGATCACAGCTCTCGTCTCGCGTCTCAGGTGGTTTTTATCAGTTTGGATAGTAGAATCGTATTTTTTGGGATATTTCGGTGCCCGTTTATTCTTACCGGCTATTTTGGTGCGCTCTCGCGGTGTTATGTGTCGTTCGGTGCTTATTTTGTTCCTCTGGAATTATTGTGATTTTTCTGGATTTTATTGACCAGTTTTAGATTTTTTTAATAGATTTAAATCATTTTTAGCATTTTTAGAATATTAATAGGATTTTTAATAGTTTTAATTCTTTTTAGATAGATTTTAATCATTTTAGGATTTAATAGATTTTTTAGGATAATATAGAATATTTTTAGAATATTAATAGTGTTAATAGTTTTTTTAATCCTTTTAATAGAAAAATATAGTGTTGTTTTTCTTTTATTAATAAGAGGTTTTCTTTTAAATATATAATATAGATTTTTGTTATTAATAATAGATTTTAAATCATTTGTAAATAGTATAGGTTTTGTTAGAGAGTTATTAGAATTTTATTAGTGTTAGATATTAATTAGGTTAATTAATTAGGATTAGATGTTAATTAGATTTTTAATCTTGATTCTTAATTCAGTTTTTTTTCTGAGTTTATGTGTTTTTTCGTTAAGCCCAATGCAGCCAAGGCCCAATTTTGTCCAAATTCGCAGGCCCAAGTTCAATGCAAAGTCCAAATCAGTTCAAGGCAAAGTCCAGAAAAATGTCCAGTAGTTTCCAGCAATTGCCAGAAACTTCTAGAAGGGTCCAGAGCTATCTCAGTCCTATATAGTCTTCATCAGCGCCACGTGTTCAAGGAGGGGAGGACCCACATATCGTACCCCAGATCACGCCACCTCACGCCCTCAGTATCTCTCTCCATGCCACGCCCACGCCACATGGCGCGCATGCACCAAACTCCACCACTATCCCTGGCCACGCGTCCCTCCACCGTTCCTCACCGGGAAACCTCACCGGCCGGCCTGCATGGCCGGCGACCACCGTGAACCCCACCGGAGAACCTCACAAACCCAGAAAAATCTCCAGATGCCAATTGTAATACCCCAAATTTTACCCTTTCTTTTTTATTTTTATTTTAAATTCTTATTAACTTAATAAATTAACCTTTTTTTTTAGATCTTGTTTTTTTTAACTAATAATAATTTAATTAACCTTTTTTATAACTTTACTAATGTTTTTTTATTAACTTTTTTCTTTCTATTTTTTAAAATCATTTTAAGCTCTTCTTACTAACTTTTAGAATTTAGATTAAAATTTAACTTTTTTTTTTCTTTTCTTTAAGAGTAAATTTTTTTTATAACCTTTTTTAAATTAATTTCTAACACATTTTTTAATCAAATTCTAATACCTTTTTTAAAATAAAAATCTAACTTGTTTTTAAAATTAAATCTTTTTTCTAACTTTTTTTAAATCTTTTTTCTAACTCCTCTTTAAAGTTAAATCTTTTTCTAACTTTTTAAAATTAAAACTTTTTTTTCTAACTCTTTAAAGTTAAATCTTTTTCTAACTTTTTAAAATTAAAACTTTTTTCTAACTCTTTAAAGTTAAATCTTTTTCTAACTTTTTAAAATTAGAACTTTTTTTCTAACTTTTTTAAAGTTAAATCTTTTTTTCTATTTTTTTAAAAAAATCAAATCTTTTTTCTAACTTTTTTAAAGTTAAATATTTTTTTCTAACTTCTTTATAAAGTTAAATCTTTTTTCTAACTTTTATAAAGTTAAATCTTTTTTTCTAACTTTTTTAAAAAAATTAAATCTTTTTTTCTCTAACTTCTTTTTAAAATTAAATCTTTTTTTCTATCTATTTTAAAAATTAAATCTAACCTTTTTTTTTATAAATTAAATCTATTTTTTTTTTTAAAATTAAATCTAAATCTTTTTTGACACCATCCTTTTTCAAATTAAAATTCTAAATTCCTTTTAAAATTAAATTCTAACCGTTTTTAAAATAATTCTAACACTTTTTTTTTTTAAATCAACATTCAAATGTTTTTATTTTAAAATTCTAACTCATTTTTTTTAAACTTAAAACTCTAACTTTTATGTAACTTGAAACTCTAACTTTCTTTGCTAACATTTTTAAATTTAAATCCCAACATTTTTTTTTTATCAAATCCAATCACAATAAATCACAGATGGAGCAAAATCAAATCAATCAGATCATATCATCATCATAAGAAAATCAGATCTAAATATCAGCATCACCATCATTGAATCAAATCTGAAATCATCATAAAAATCTACTCAAATCAAATCCGAGATTGAAAAAGATTGAGATATTCAAATTAAATCTGAGATTAAAAAAGATTTAAAAATCAAGTATAAAAGGGACGGAAATCATAACAAGAAGGGAGAACTTTTTTTCGTAAAATCCAAGCAAACTCCGTCAAAATCCTCTAGCCTCAGGACAAAGCATCATCGGCCATCATCATTCCGTAAGGATCAAAAAATATAATTACAATTTTTGTGTTGCTTTTCATGTTTTTCAGGAAAAAGAGATGAAGAAGACAAATCGGCGGTCATGCAAAAGAAGAAGAAGATAACATCCGTGAGAGGCAAACAAGAAGGAGAGGAACACACGCAAACTCAGAGAGCAGAGAGAAGAAGAGTGATGACCGGCCCAACCCTCTTTTTTATTATTTATTGTTTTTCCATTTGTTATTTTATTTTGTTTATCTTTTTTTAAAAAAATCAAGAAGACCCTTTCTTTTTTATAATCAAAAACCTTTTTCAAATTAATTAAAACTCTTTTTAAATAAAATAATCAAATGTTTTTTTTAAATAATAAAACTTTTTTATAACTTTAAAGTAAAACGTGTTTTTAACTAACATTAAGATTTTTTAAATTAAACCAATTGTTTTTTTTAATGATTAAATCTTTTTTTTCAAAATATTATCACTAAAACTCCTTTTTTAGAATAATTAACCAAACTTTCACTTTTTTTATTAATAAATTTTTTTAAAAACTCAAAACTCTTTTAATTAAAATTAATCTCTCTTTTCACAAATTTAAATCCCTGGTTAAAAAGACCATAAAAGTCCTCCAAAATTCATACGGTTTGTTTCTCGTTCAATTTTGATTTCGTTTTCGTCTAACCCCACATACTGACATTTTTGTTTGTTTTGTTTCTTGCAGCTATTATGTTCAATTTGAAACTTATTTTCGGTTTTATATTTAGCTATTATAATTGTAACTGCTTATGGGATGTAATTGTGCGAGACAATTGTCGCATTTATCTTTCCGCACTTTATTTTCTGCCGTTGTATGTATATTTAATTTCATCGCATCTTTATAATTAATTTCACTCCTCCGAAGGAATTAGGTCTAGCCGTTTGACCGCCGTGTCAATAGTCCTCAACTTCAAACCCTTACAACCTCACAAACCCTAATTTTCACAAATGCCTCGCCGCAGGCAAGATTACAATTTTACCCCTAGCATTAGGTCAAAGAGCCGCCGCGCTCATTTTAGGGTTTCCCGCCGTGGAATCCCTAACCTAACCTAACCCTAATTACAACTTAACAATTCAACGTAGAGATTTGGAGTTTCTACACTCCATGTAAGCGTGTCCCTAAGATACGTTTATTCCCCATTGAGACCTTGACCACAGTCAAGAAGTCTCTAACCTCCCTTTTGAGGGGAACTACGATTACTCTGATTCCACTCCCGTAAGGATACGTAGGCACAAGATGCGATGTCTTGCCGAGTAAACTTAGAATTAACCCCTTAGGTCTCTTTTCTCACTTTTAATCCCTTTGTACATATACCTTAAGAATAATAAAGCAAGTAGTAAACATTTGAACAAAAGGTTCCTGTAGAGTACTACAGAAGTTTAGGGTGTTAATACCTTCCCTAAATTTAACCAACCCCCGAACCCTAGATCTTTCCCCGCATTGTGTTTACGATGCAAAAATAGGTTTTCCCTCTTTTGACCTTTTCCTTCAGATAAATCAAAGAGCGGTTGTAAATTGAATTGCGATTCAAACTAATTAATAGTTTGTGATCCTATTTCCACCGCAACAGAAAATGGCGACTTCACTGGGGACTCCTTTAACTTTTGAGGGTTATCCCTAACTTGTTCATATTTATTACTATCTGTGACATTATTCATTTGCATGTATATATTTGTGCTTTGATTGTGGGACTGTTCCTTGTGCTGTGAGATAGGTCCTACACCCGGATCTAGTGTACCTTAGGTAAATGGCAATAGACCAAGGAAACTGTACGACGTATATCGATACGGTTGATCTGGTGGCCATAGTTAGTGCGACTTCTTGGTTGGTGCTTATATTCCTTAAGTCAAGTTGAGGATAATATTGAGGCTGCCATATGTTGTCAATGCACTAACTGACTTTTAGAACCCTAGTTAACTCATCTTGGCCTTTAGAAAGAAGTGAGGTAACCGGCTTTGGTGCAGACTAAAGTTGGTTGACACTCGATACTACGCTCATTGAGATCTTAAACTTGGAGGGTTTTGGTTGGCAAGTAAGTTGCCTTCTGAACAACCACCCTTGTGAAGGATCAATGATATTGAGATCCCTTAGAACCTGGTTACTTTTGTAGGACAGGATGAACCATCTAACTTCAAGGGAGGGTACTTGCCTTTGAACCTCATGCAAGCCTTTAACCTAGGACTTTGTGTGTTTTCATGCATTGCATCCATAAAGCATCTCATTGCATTGTATTTCATGGAGTTCAAACATCATTAATGGATATCGCGGGATACCATAAATAAAAAAAAAATATAAAATGAAAAAACAAGGAAAAGATTTCCTTGGTACCCCACGACATTAGTAAATGTTTTGAATTCCATGAAATCTTCATTTACATTCACATTTTAGCATCATACTTTTGCATTGCATGTGTCTCCCGATTTCTCACACTCGGTTCTCTCACCTTCCAGTTTCGTCACCCTGAGTTCTCGGCACCAATACAACACCAGAGCTCAAACTCGGAAAAGAATGGAGGATCAGGCAAAAGAGATTGATCGCCTTAGCAATGAACTTGAAGACCTTCGAGGGGGTATGGGGCGAATGATGGAATTGTTACATGTCATGAATGCTAAGATGGATACCCAGCCCACTGTTGTTTCTGAGATTACCGGCGTTACTGTGGACCCTCCACCAAGTGTGACCGTAGCAGGGGACCCACCTTATGGTCTTGCTCCCGGTTTTGTGCCTCCTCAAGCCACTGTTCCGATTAATCAACCTGTTCAGCAAGCCGTGCCCTTGTTTTCTGAAGTTTCTAGGGGGGCTCCTATCTTTGCACCACCTGTTGTACACACTCGTGCGCAACCGTACTTCAATGAGACAGTTTTTGATAATCTTGATGAGAATGTTGAGGGTTATGAGAAACATGATAAGCTTCGTGAGGAAGTAAACACTATCGTCCAGAGATTGAAAAAGGTAGAGGGTGATCAAATTTTTGGGACCGCTGCAAGGGATGTTTGTTTGGTCTCAGGTTTGGTTATTCCCCCGAAGTTCAAAACTCCGAACTTCGATCGTTATGAAGGTGCCACCTGTCCTAAGAGTCATCTGATCATGTATTATCGCAAAATGGTTGCCCATGTTGAGAATGATAAACTGATGATTCATTGCTTCCAAGACAGTTTGAAGGGTGCTTCTTCCAAGTGGTATTTAACTTTGGACCAATCCCGCGTTAAGAGCTTTCAAGATTTATCTGACGCTTTCATCAAACACTACAAGTACAATATGGATCTGGCTCCTGACAGAAGACAGTTGCTGAGTATGTCACAAAAGAATTCTGAGTCATTCAAAGAGTATGCTCAAAGGTGGAGAGAGACTGCTTCGCAGGTAGAACCTCCTTTGACCGAGAAAGAGTTAGCTGATTGGTTTGTCGACACAGTCCGTCCAGAATTTTACGAGAGAATGGTGGGTAGTGTGACTTCAAATTTCTCCGACATCGTTGCTGTGGGTGTCAAGATTGAATTGGGTATGAAGAGTGGTAAAATGACAAATAATCATGGCGCTTCTAAGGATCAGCCGAAGAAACCTCCTTATAGCTCCCAAAAAAAGAAGGAGAGTGAGACTAATGCTATATCCTCTGGTAAACCAAGGGAACGCTTTTATCGGCATCTGCAAGGTTATGCTCAACCTCAAGGGTACCCAGTCCAATATGCTCAACAACCCTATGTGGCAGCTATTACACCTTCTTTCAATCAACAGGTTCCCATGTATCAACCTATGCAACAACCTCCTGTTTATCCGCCTCCTGTCAACTACCTACAGGCACCCAATACTCCTGCTCCTCAACAGCCAAAGAGTCCGGCTCCTCGCCAGAATATGCCAAACAGAAGAACGTATAAACCTTGTCCGCCGATCCCGATGACTTTTACTGAGTTATACCCCCACTTGGTACAACAAGGTCTGATTATCACCCGTGCTTTGGGTCCTCCGTCTAATCCGTTACCTGCAAGTTACAACGCTACCGCTCATTGTTTATTTCATGAGGGTGCACCCGGCCATGATCTAGAGAATTGCTATGCTCTTAAGAAAGTTGTCAGAAATTTGCTAGAGACGAAGAAGTTGTCTTTTGGCGATGCTCAGCTGAAGATCGAGACTCCTTTCGGGGTTCCTCACTCGTCAAGTGCAAATTCTGCAAAGCATGCTACGCCTATCAGCCGAATCCAGTCATTATTCAAAGGCCTAGCCCGCTTCATTTCAGTAACCCTCAAGGTGATATGACCGGGATCAACAAAGGATCTGGGAAATTTATTTTGAAGCAACGACTGAAAACTGTTGAAGATGTGACCAGCATAACTGGGGTAAGCCATGACGACTCACAGTGATCATGAACCAGACGTCCTTTCCATTGAGGCTCCGCCAAAGGAAACTGTTACTCTTGAATGCAAGATTTCATAAACATTTAGAAGGATTTTTCCGACAGTTCATTTGTTTATTTATATGTATTTCTCTTCGATTAATCATATTTAGCATGCACGAACTTGTTTATCTTTGATTAATTAATGCAACGCATATGTTTGTCTTGAATAAATCCATTCGTTTCACTCATTCAAAATATATTTTTCATAAATTATAATGCCAACTTTACCCGATCTCTTGTTCAGATGGAGAATTGGGAGGAGGATGACGAACCCAAAACGTCAGATTTCTTGTCGTATGCTTTCGATTGAAACCCGCTGATGATGTAAGGCATTGTTTCAAATCCCAAACACTGGAGATATAAGGATGTTAATCCCTCGTTAACCTCTTTGAGCCTTGAAGTAGGAGTTTTCTTTCTTTTTAAGAACCTTCATCCTAACCTGGGGCAGGGTAGGTTTCAGTTAAACCGATCGAGCGCTTAGATCCTCAAAAAGGAAAAGCAAACCTTCGAGAATTTATCCTTAGCATCTTAATAAATCCAATACAATGACTATCCCTCGGTTACCTAAGGAGTGGGGCAGTCACGAGCCTTTCAAAAGATTTACACGACTTGTGCATAAAAGAATATTCAATAATGAGAGCCCGCTAAGTCAAAACCTATGAAGGAGACTTAGGCAAAACTGGGGCATCCCGCTGGACTCCAAAGTCAAATCCTAAAGACGTCGTCCAGGCAAAAGTTAGGGAATAAGAACAACAAACCAGTAGTTTTTAGAACCCCTATAAAGAACAAGGTCGTGTGACCAATTGCCAAAAGAAATAGGTGAGTGACTGCCATGTCCAAAGCCTTGATAAGTTCTCGACCATAGCAAATCCGCTTGAGATATGAGCGTTCGTATCCGGTTAACTGAATTAGGATTGGAGAACATCACGAAGAATGGGTGGGTACAAATATAACTTTGAGCCTTTATCCTTTTGTTTCTTAAACCGTGAACTGAGCCACGATACAACCTTTAAAAGACCTAATTGAAGTAGGACTTCGGTTGAAAGCATACTTGACAAGATCACGTTTCCTGACTCCTACGAGCTATGCTCAGAAAAAAATTCATGATGGCATTATAATTAAAACTTATATCCTGACTAATGATTTCGGTCACAAGTTGTTGCGATATCTTTTTTTCAAAACAAAAATTCAAGACAAATATATGTGTACATTGACAAGCTCAGGATAGGCATTTCAGGCATGACAACTTTGCTTGATATCTTAGAGATTTACATATGAACATAACTCGTGGAACTTGAAGATCCTGCTGAACAGGGGCAGGCAGTTTCCCAATTCGCTTACCAACGCGAGTCTGACATTCTTAAGAGATATTTCCCAAACATTTCGTCGTAACACGATTAATTTGTGCCAGTTACGTCGAGACCTGACAAATCTCTCAAAGAGTTTGAGAACAATGGGGCAACCGGACTCGGTGTTCTCTATAAAATCCTCTTGAGATGACCCTACCTCGCAACGCAAGTATCCTGGGGCACCATGTTTTTGAAGAAACAAATGGCGGCTACTATAAGGTCCTGCAAGATCAAAACCATGGGATTTCACAATTTTTTCATGCACCCGATGGATTTTACTCACGGCGGCCTTCGTTCCCCAGTAAATCTCAGTGTTGCAACAGGCTCCCAAGCTATTGCCTCATCACAGTCCCCAGCGAGACTATAAGCTGACAACTTTTTCTTGGGTAACTCAAAAGTGTCCCCCAGGTTTTCTCCTCCCCATGTGAAGACGTGATACTGTACACCCAAGCAGATTACCTTCTCCTCAGAAAATTCAGAACTTTAAAACTAGAGTTGGTTCCACCATTGATCCTTCTTACCCATGATTGACGTATTGGTTGCAGAGAACGCAGGGTATTTCCGTCGAGATGTTTATTTCATCTCTCGTCCCGTCTCTAGTCTGTTTCGTCAGTATACGCAAGGGCATAAGCATCACATGCCTATTTCATTTCATATTCATTACATACTCATTACATACTCATTTCATAACATCTTGCATAGTTACATACATAGATATTAACATACATTCACATTAACATATGCATCAACATATGCGTTAGCATTCACAGGTTCATGGTGTCTCTCCATCATTTGGTTGTTACCGCCGAGTAACTGGGTTCGTCCATTCTCTCCAAATAGATTGTCAGCCCTAAGCATAAAATACATATGTGTTTCCAGTTTCCCCACGGAGCTCGATCCTCGTGGATGACGGTTACTTCAGCTATCTTTCCTCGCCAGGATAAGATATCTACCCTTCGAGTTCATTCCCTCGATGGAGTCTTGATTACCAGTCTTCTTTCTAGCTCGATCCTAGATTGAATCTCAGTCTTGTCGGTCGTCAAGCCCAACCGGACGTGCATTTATTTTGCACCATCTAAGATTTTCACCATACCATGACAGATACGCGACTATCTCGCTTGAGAAGTTTATCACCGTACCCGGACGTGCATTTATTTTGCACTATCTTTCAAGAAAATCAACTACAATCCTTTACAGATACACGCCAGTTCACGCCTGGAAAATCTATCAGTACAACACTTTACAATCCTACATGTTACAACATCGGTACAACACTTTACATCTTACAGCATCAACACACGACATTTCTCACCTAAGAAGTCGATCATATCCTCGTTATGACTCGCAGCAAATGGCCATCTCCATGGAGCAGTTGGGCTTCCATTTACCTGCCGTCTTGAGGTTTGAACCAAATCGTATTCAGGAGAGCATGATCTTGAGTTACGAGAAGGTTTGAGCGAAATCATATTCAGAAGAGCACGATTCTGAGTTATGAAGAAGTTCATTTATCCTTTAGTAAAAGAAGGAACGGAATCATATTCAGGAGAGCACGATTCTGAGTTATGAGGAAGTTCAGTTGGCCGTTTTTCAGGAGAGCACGATTCTGAAGAATGAAGAAATTTCAGGAGCCGAATCATATTCAGGAGAGCACGATTCTGAGTTATGAGGAAGTTCGATTATCCAGTTTCATATTCAGGAGAGCACGATTCTGAAATATGAAGAAATTCAGTCATCCAGTTTCATATTCAGGAGAGCACGATTCTGAAATATGAGAAAATTCAGTCATCCAGTTTCATATTCAGGAGAGCACGATTCTGAAATATGAAGAAATTCAGTCATCCAGTTTCATATTCAGGAGAGCACGATTCTGAAATATGAAGAAATTCAGTCATCCAGTTTCATATTCAGGAGAGCACGATTCTGAAATATGAGAAAATTCAGTCATCCAGTTTCATATTCAGGAGAGCACGATTCTGAAATATGAAGAAATTCAGTCATCCAGTTTCATATTCAGGAGAGCACGATTCTGAAATATGAAGAAATTCAGTCATCCAGGTTCATATTCAGGAAAGCACGATTCTGAAATATGAGTATATTCAGTCATCCAGTTTCATATTCAGGAGAGCACGATTCTGAAGTATGAGGAAGTTCAGTTTACCCTTTTCATGTTCAGGAGAACATAATCTTGAAGCATGAAGAAGTTTATTTATCCTTCAGTAAGAGAAGAATCAGAATCGTATTCCAGGCGCCGACCTTAAATGCGAGAAGATTTATTTATCAGATAAGCAGCAGCCTCTTTATTTGAGTGCTTATCCATTTTTTGCACATAAGTCCCTTCCAACGATAAGTGACAGTTCTCCCTCGAGAAGCTTATCAGGGCAATTCCCATCAAAGTCCATTTATTTTGGCATACAGTCGGTCTTTACCCTGTATATTTGCTACGGAGTTCCGAAAGTCCGTTTGATCTTGTCACGAGGGATAGTTTACAGAAGCTGGGATGTTATTCTTTGCTCAATGCTCCAGCATTCTGTAATCGATCTTACAATCGTACGTGATCTAGTGTTATTTTTAGATTCCCCAGTGGAGGCCGTCTCATAGGTACCATCTCCATTTGAGGATCTCGTTCCTTTTCTAAAAGTGACAATTGGTCATTCGCACCAGATGACTGTCATTTTTAGAAGTCCCCAGTGTTGTGCTGTGTCCCAGCGCGTCGTTTTCCCCAGTTGTGTTTCTTCTCGTGGCGTCTGTCCCGGTGTCGTCATGTTCGTCAGCATTTTCGCATTCATTATTCCAGCATACGCAGCATATCCTATTCATGGCATCATCTGCATTAAGTCGTTCCAGTTTTGTCCATAGCATTGCATATCGCCGCATATAAGGGCAAAATTTTCGGTTATCTATATTTAAATCCCTCCACCATGATTCCTCGAGTCTTCGTCACTCAAATCATCCGGTGTAGTTATTTAAATAGGGGCAACTGTAATACCCCAAATTTTACCCTTTCTTTTTTATTTTTATTTTAAATTCTTATTAACTTAATAAATTAACCTTTTTTTTTAGATCTTGTTTTTTTTAACTAATAATAATTTAATTAACCTTTTTTATAACTTTACTAATGTTTTTTTATTAACTTTTTTCTTTCTATTTTTTAAAATCATTTTAAGCTCTTCTTACTAACTTTTAGAATTTAGATTAAAATTTAACTTTTTTTTTTCTTTTCTTTAAGAGTAAATTTTTTTTATAACCTTTTTTAAATTAATTTCTAACACATTTTTTAATCAAATTCTAATACCTTTTTTAAAATAAAAATCTAACTTGTTTTTAAAATTAAATCTTTTTTCTAACTCCTCTTTAAAGTTAAATCTTTTTCTAACTTTTTAAAATTAAAACTTTTTTTTCTAACTCTTTAAAGTTAAATCTTTTTCTAACTTTTTAAAATTAAAACTTTTTTCTAACTCTTTAAAGTTAAATCTTTTTCTAACTTTTTAAAATTAGAACTTTTTTTCTAACTTTTTTAAAGTTAAATCTTTTTTTCTATTTTTTTAAAAAAATCAAATCTTTTTTCTAACTTTTTTAAAGTTAAATATTTTTTTCTAACTTCTTTATAAAGTTAAATCTTTTTTCTAACTTTTATAAAGTTAAATCTTTTTTTCTAACTTTTTTAAAAAAATTAAATCTTTTTTTCTCTAACTTCTTTTTAAAATTAAATCTTTTTTTCTATCTATTTTAAAAATTAAATCTAACCTTTTTTTTTATAAATTAAATCTTTTTTTTTTTTTAAAATTAAATCTAAATCTTTTTTGACACCATCCTTTTTCAAATTAAAATTCTAAATTCCTTTTAAAATTAAATTCTAACCGTTTTTAAAATAATTCTAACACTTTTTTTTTTAAATCAACATTCAAATGTTTTTATTTTAAAATTCTAACTCATTTTTTTTAAACTTAAAACTCTAACTTTTATGTAACTTGAAACTCTAACTTTCTTTGCTAACATTTTTAAATTTAAATCCCAACATTTTTTTTTTTATCAAATCCAATCACAATAAATCACAGATGGAGCAAAATCAAATCAATCAGATCATATCATCATCATAAGAAAATCAGATCTAAATATCAGCATCACCATCATTGAATCAAATCTGAAATCATCATAAAAATCTACTCAAATCAAATCCGAGATTGAAAAAGATTGAGATATTCAAATTAAATCTGAGATTAAAAAAGATTTAAAAATCAAGTATAAAAGGGACGGAAATCATAACAAGAAGGGAGAACTTTTTTTCGTAAAATCCAAGCAAACTCCGTCAAAATCCTCTAGCCTCAGGACAAAGCATCATCGGCCATCATCATTCCGTAAGGATCAAAAAATATAATTACAATTTTTGTGTTGCTTTTCATGTTTTTCAGGAAAAAGAGATGAAGAAGACAAATCGGCGGTCATGCAAAAGAAGAAGAAGATAACATCCGTGAGAGGCAAACAAGAAGGAGAGGAACACACGCAAACTCAGAGAGCAGAGAGAAGAAGAGTGATGACCGGCCCAACCCTCTTTTTTATTATTTATTGTTTTTCCATTTGTTATTTTATTTTGTTTATCTTTTTTTAAAAAAATCAAGAAGACCCTTTCTTTTTTATAATCAAAAACCTTTTTCAAATTAATTAAAACTCTTTTTAAATAAAATAATCAAATGTTTTTTTCAAATAATAAAACTTTTTTATAACTTTAAAGTAAAACGTGTTTTTAACTAACATTAAGATTTTTT
Organism: Lathyrus sativus; assembly: GCA_963859935.3. Classification (NCBI taxonomy): domain Eukaryota; kingdom Viridiplantae; phylum Streptophyta; class Magnoliopsida; order Fabales; family Fabaceae; genus Lathyrus; species Lathyrus sativus. Next base: position 617,601,451 of record OZ012738.1, on the reverse strand, counting down.
AAATTAAACCAATTGTTTTTTTTAATGATTAAATCTTTTTTTTCAAAATATTATCACTAAAACTCCTTTTTTAGAATAATTAACCAAACTTTCACTTTTTTTATTAATAAATTTTTTTAAAAACTCAAAACTCTTTTAATTAAAATTAATCTCTCTTTTCACAAATTTAAATCCCTGGTTAAAAAGACCATAAAAGTCCTCCAAAATTCATACGGTTTGTTTCTCGTTCAATTTTGATTTCGTTTTCGTCTAACCCCACATACTGACATTTTTGTTTGTTTTGTTTCTTGCAGCTATTATGTTCAATTTGAAACTTATTTTCGGTTTTATATTTAGCTATTATAATTGTAACTGCTTATGGGATGTAATTGTGCGAGACAATTGTCGCATTTATCTTTCCGCACTTTATTTTCTGCCGTTGTATGTATATTTAATTTCATCGCATCTTTATAATTAATTTCACTCCTCCGAAGGAATTAGGTCTAGCCGTTTGACCGCCGTGTCAATAGTCCTCAACTTCAAACCCTTACAACCTCACAAACCCTAATTTTCACAAATGCCTCGCCGCAGGCAAGATTACAATTTTACCCCTAGCATTAGGTCAAAGAGCCGCCGCGCTCATTTTAGGGTTTCCCGCCGTGGAATCCCTAACCTAACCTAACCCTAATTACAACTTAACAATTCAACGTAGAGATTTGGAGTTTCTACACTCCATGTAAGCGTGTCCCTAAGATACGTTTATTCCCCATTGAGACCTTGACCACAGTCAAGAAGTCTCTAACCTCCCTTTTGAGGGGAACTACGATTACTCTGATTCCACTCCCGTAAGGATACGTAGGCACAAGATGCGATGTCTTGCCGAGTAAACTTAGAATTAACCCCTTAGGTCTCTTTTCTCACTTTTAATCCCTTTGTACATATACCTTAAGAATAATAAAGCAAGTAGTAAACATTTGAACAAAAGGTTCCTGTAGAGTACTACAGAAGTTTAGGGTGTTAATACCTTCCCTAAATTTAACCAACCCCCGAACCCTAGATCTTTCCCCGCATTGTGTTTACGATGCAAAAATAGGTTTTCCCTCTTTTGACCTTTTCCTTCAGATAAATCAAAGAGCGGTTGTAAATTGAATTGCGATTCAAACTAATTAATAGTTTGTGATCCTATTTCCACCGCAACACCAATCATCTTCATCTTCCTCCTCTCATCCAACCGCCGCCAACTTCCATCTCCGATCATCAACATCATCATCTTCAAACCTTTTCCAGATCCTCATCCAAGCGCCATGCAGTTTTCCAGAAACCATCAATCATCAGCCATTAATCTTCATCTTCTTTCCAATCAACAAGAACAAAATTCCAGGAAATTACCAATCATCGTCAACCCTCAACAAGCGTTTCCAGATTCAACAAACTTCCTTCATCGTTCATCTTCCATCATCATCAAGAATCATCACTCAACCACCGCGTATCTCCCATCCATCTTCTTCAATCTCCATCTCCCACCTCCATAACCTTCATCTCCTCCCATCCATCTTCTTCAATCTTCAGCACGACATCAAGAAACCCCCAGAAAATGCCAAAGAATCTCCAGAAGCTTCTCGTCCAAATCGCCATCAACAATCTTCAAGTTTCGTCCAGTTCTCAGGTCTGTTCAAGAACAACCTTCAAGATTTTGATGAAGATCTTTGGATCTTCATCGTTCATCTCCAGAATAGTTCTCCAGATTCCGTAAATCCTCAACAGATCACCAGGATCTCCCAAGCGCGCTCATCAACATCCTCTAATCTTCAACCACGAACATCATCCAGGATTCCTCGTCTTTCAACAACAACCACAAGGCGATCTTCATCGCTGATCTTCAGAAGATTCTTTCTTCTTCAGTTTTTCTGCAAGCACCTTCGTCAAGAACATGGAATGTACTCTGAGATCTTCAAGCTGAGAATGGATTTGCGACAAAGCGTCATGTGGTTCAAGATCTGATTAAAGGTGTTGTGAGGTTCTTGTTATGGAATTAAAGTTTGTGAATCAAAGATTGAAAGGATACGGTTGTTTGGTGGTAATTTTGTGAAGGAGAAAGGTTTGGGATAAAAGATTGAAGGAGATTGAGGGTGATGTTGAGGGATGTTGAACGGAGATGGTTCAGAGAGGGGGACGGCGGCGGAGAAGAGTGAGATCGTTAGGGTTTCAGAAAGGGAGTTGAGAGAGTGAGGAGGAAGAGAGTGGGTTAGGGGCGTGGGCCTTAGGGCCCAATTCCGTTTTTTGGGATCAACACCCCCCTCTAGTTTTTTTTTGGACGAACTCTGGGCCTGAGCCCAATGTTTTTCTGGCATACACCTCCGTTTCATTCATAACCCCCCCCCCCCCCCCTGAGTTTCTTTTTTTGAAATGCTTATGGGCTGGGCCTGCAGTTTTTTTATTTCTTTTAATCCCCCTGTAATAAACAGATTACACCCCCCTCCCCTCTTTTGTATTTTTTCTTTATTCTTTTATTATTTTCTTTTGTGTTGAGATTTTAAAAGATAGAAAGAATATTGAAAAAGATTATATGTGAAGGAAATATTATGAAAAATAGAAAAAAGAAAGTGTAGAAAAAAAGAGAAAAGAAATAAAAGAGAAGTATGAAAAATATATTGAAAAAAAAATAGTAAAGAAAGAGGAGAAAAATATAGAGAAAAAATATGTGAAAAAATAGAGAAAAATATATTGAAAAAATAGAGAAAAATAAAGAGAAAAATATATTGAAAAAAAATAGTAAAGAAAGAGGAGAAAAATATAGAGAAAAAAATATGTGAAAAAATAGAGAAAAATAAAGAGAAAAATATATTGAAAAAATAGAGAAAAAATAAAGAGAAAAATATATTGAAAAAAATAGAAAAAAAAGAGAGGAACAATATTGAAAGAGAAAATGGAAGAGAAATATTGAAAAAATATTAGTATAGATAATATTTTTAGAGTATGGTTTTTCATAGAGTTTACTTTCTTTTTAGAGATAGTTTAGAAACCCACTTGTTAGGGGGCTATTTTTCATTCGATTTTTCAGGATAGGATAGGATAGTATTTCCTAGGAGATTTATGTTTCAGTATTCAATCATTGTAACCCATTTTCAGAATGTTAATAAAACGAGATTTGAGTTGTGGTCCCGAAGTAGCCGAACTACAGCTGCTCTGATTTCTCGTGCCAGACGAGAATATGTAGGCATAGGATGCGACATCCTAGCGAGCACACTAACAACTAACCTTTGTTCTCTCGCGGCTGTGCGATCGAGACTTTCCCGCTGACGATTAATTGTTACCCTTTTTCTCTCTTGCCCGAGTGCATTTGAGACCAAACCATAGTTTTGCCCATAGGTTCCCGACCTTTGAAACCAGTTGATTTTCTCACTGTTGTGTGAGAATGCCTTTGTTTAGCCGTAGTTAGCCTGAACTACGTAAAGCTCTGATCTTCCATGCAGTGTGGAAGTACGTAGGCACAAGACACGAAGTCTTGGCGAGCCAATTTCCCTGTAGTCCCGAACTACGTTGACTCTGACTTTCTCTCTTGAGAATACGTAGGCATAGAGTGCGACGCTCTATCGAGTCAATTCCCTTCCGTTTAGATTTAGCAGTCGTAGATAGATTGTTTTGCATCCTTTAGACAACCCAAGCAAGCGTGGATCCCGTCGAGTACGACGGACGTGAGGGGTGCTAATACCTTCCCCTTGCGTAACCGACTCCCGAATCCAGGTTTTGGTTGCGATGACCATACCTTTCCCCGTTTTTTTTTAGGTTTACTTCGAGCGTTTCCTTTCCCTCCGTTGGGATGAATAACGCACGGTGGCGACTCTTCTGTCAGCCGGCGCCGATTTTCGCAGTAGCGACAAAAGGCACTTAGTTTTTGTTCATATGTTGTGTTTTCTATTTATCCTCTTATACGTTTCCATTAACACCATTTTATGTGAGTGTTTGTTATTGTGTACCTGTTGCAAATTATGTGAATGTGCTCAAGTCAATATACTGTGTTTTTCTTTGACCTTTACTTCTTTCTTTTTGATGTTGTCAAAGGGGAGAAGAGACTAAGCAAAATCAGTAATTCATCCTACAAAGATTGATCAAACGTTCAAATTGTTTTTAGAAGAATGCATAAAGTTAGGGGGAGGATGATACTACTCAAAGTACTTGATTTTGCTACTGTTTTTCCATCATAAAAAAGGGGGAGTATGTGAGGGAAAGTTGTCTCAATACTTGTTTTAATGATGTCAAAACATATCTAGTTAGTAATTTTTACTTTGGACTGTATCATCGAGTCGCATATGCATTTGTAGTTCTCTCGTGTACAAGCATTTATCAAAAACATGTGTCTATTCATATAGAAAAGCATTATATGTCTTTTGTGTGAGTTTGATCATGTTGATAGACTTAGATATGCATTAGAAGTGCTTAGATATAGCAAGACATATCAAAAATATCATTTTTGGAAGTTCCGAACCTTTGAGTCGACTCAAAGCCCTGCTTAGGTTGACTCATACATAGTGAATTTTAAGGATTTGATCTCAGGAGGGCTCGCGTCGACCCTCTGATTGACTCATACTGTTAGCATTTCAATTTGTCAATTCTGAGAAGTTTTGCGTCGACGCATGGACCTGTTTCGGTCGACGTAAAGAGTCAGTTTCTGCATAATTTTGAAAGCATGAGTACTCAGGTTCACCCCCATTTTCTTTAGGTTGATCGTTAGCTCGTGTCACTCTATTTTTCTGATATGTTTGACTTTCAAATGGTTGTTATGTTTGTTACTTGGTCCTAGCTTCACATATATATTGGTTTTGGCTCATTCTTTCAATAACAACAAGAAAAGTGAAAATAGACACTGATTTTTCTCTCATCATCTTCATCATCTTTCTTGTATTTTCTCAACAAATACACATAACCATTTTTGTTCATCATTCTGCATCATTGAGGTGATAACGTCCAAACATAGGATATTTGTATCGGGTTTGGATTGAGAGATTGGTGGATTTTTCTTAAATAAAACCATTAGGGTTTTGTCCTCCAAAAGTATTAGATTTTAAGGGTTTTGCACAAATTGTTTCTTCATAGATTTCAGCCGAGCGAATGTGATTGAAGAACGGGTGGTTCTGTCAATCTCGTAGCGGTAATCGGAGGATTGTGGAAGCAAGATTTGGGTTTGAATTGTGTGTGATTAAAATCATTTGGGCTAAAGATTTGAAGACCGTTGGGTGGTTCAAACGTGTAGCTGAAATCGAAGGTTTATTCAACACATTCAAGGGACATGATTCATCTTGAATCAAGGGGAGAAAAGACATAGTTTCAACATCAACAACTAGGCTTGAGTGTTTGATTTCTATTACTTGTACAAACAATTTTCAATAGGTTTTATACAGGTCTCAATTCTATTTTTAGAATTGAGGGCAGACGTACCCCAAGCGAGGACGACGGGGGAACTGCCTCAACAAATTGGTGTTGTTCTCTCTTTTTGCTATTTTTCCATTTTTGAATTTTAACATTTGTGTACAATCAACTTGTTTGATTAAAATTCTGGTATAGTTTACTGCTGAAAAATATTTGGAAAACTCATTACAATCCGTTTGATTGTAATTGGAAAATCTTAGCACCACATTTACTAAGTGAATTTCACTTGGAGTGCTTTGCACATCAAGTGTTCGACATATTGCTTGAACACAAACCTTTTGGGCTGTTTTTCAACTTTAGTTTATTTTTCACAAAGGCTTTGGAAATTGAACAACTTTGAGTGAATAAAATTGTATTGATTTGTGCTCAAACTTTTGATTCGGTTTCTCATCGTAATGGATATTCCATATAGGCGTATCGCATATCTGATCTTTTCGGTAATAGTTCGTTTAGACGATCGTAGTTCCTCGGCCGCTTCTGCTTAAAAGTTTTAAAAATCAATTTATCATAAGCGTCGACTCTGTATAAGAATTAATGATCTATTCAACCCCCCTTCTAGATCATTGTCGTCGTCTAACATAACTAACTGATCATTGAATGATTACATCTATTATCTGTTACGGAGCATTAACTATTGTGTAACAACTATCTATGCTACTTATTTTTCCTACTAGCTACTCTGATATGTAATGTTGTTGGTTGTGCTCTAGTGTCTGTTGTGTGTGATGTGCTATTGCTCAACCTTATGTTTTTCACATCTTGTACGTTCTTGAAGAATTTTGTTTTTTCGAAATTTGCCATAGGAGAAGATTGTTATTTCTTTTGTATTGGCATCATTATGCAAAACAACAATGGAGGTTTCAAGTTGTCTTGGAACAGAAGCATACATGTGGGAACCAATGTCCCACCATGTGTGTAGCATCTGTCCCTAGTTTGCAGAACAAGGATGTTGCTATATGCACGTGTTTTTCAATTCATAAAATACATTTTTGATGATGTGTTCAACAAATATTGTAGCTATTTTTTAGAAATTGGATTTTTTATTATTTAATTAGTTTAAATTTAAATCAAGGAGATTTAAATTTGAATTCAAATCAAATCTTATTTTGTGGTGTTGATTTGAAGCAAGAAATCTCAACAATATCTTCACTAATTCTAAACAAAAGTAAATCTTTATCTAATGAGAAATAGCGCAGAAGACATTTCTATATAAGGAGACTTTATTCTCATGTTTTAGTTAAGAGTTTTGTACACAACTAATTTCTTTGTGTCTAGAGTTTGTGAGTCTTATTTTTCCTTGTATTCCATGCTAATGTCCTCATAAGGATCAATGTTAAATCGACTATTGTATATCACTCTATGTTTCAGTAATTTGACATATTTGTTGTTTTGTCTTAGTTGAGTTATAAATTCAACAATCAATAAATTTGTTATTGAAGTTGATCACTAAGGGTTTGTGATTGAAGAAAGTGAGTGGGTTTTCATATTTAAGGAAAAATCTAAATAGAAAGTCAGTATGATCAGTGAGAGACATAGAATTTTAAAGTGTTTGAAGGTTTTTGTAAGACTAATTGTTCTAATTCGAAGTAGTGAATTTCATTTTTTATGCAGAGTGCCCTTAGACCGTAGGTGTGGTTTCACTAAACTGGATTACCAATCTTTTGTGTTGTTTATGTAATTTTACAGTTTTCTGCATTATTTATTATTGGTATATCATTATTGTCAAATTATTCTTAAACTGGTTTTAAAAGTTAGACAAATTGTCTCAATATCTGATCCAACATCTGCCCCTTGAGGACCGAAATTTCAAAAACGCCTAAAGAGGTGATTAAGAAGATCATTAAGTTACAAAGGAACTTTCTCTGGAAAGGCGAGGAGAGGATGTGGATGATCAATTGGTTGGATTGGAATAAGGTGTGCTGTGATAAGGGTGATGGTGGGTTAGATGTGAAACATTATGAAATTTTCAACAAAGTCATATTAAGTAAATGAATGCGGAGAATTTTAAGTGCGAGAGATGTGATCTGGTATGGTATTCTTGTGTTTAGATGTTGGGATATCTTGTCCAAGATTAGTGAGGGGTCTTCTATTGAATTAGGAACAAGAGACTCTCTTTGGTGGGGGATTTTTCCTTGCTTGATATTAATCATTTGGTTAAACCATTCAAGTTTTCAGATAATATCAAATGTAAGTTTGGCAATGGAGAAAGTTTGAACTTCTTGACAGGGAAATGGTTGGGTAATTCAGCATTGGCTTCTGTTTATTCGAAGTTACATCGCTGCATTGGGTGGCTGAATGCAAAGATTTCGGATATGGGCTCGAATCTGCATGCCGTGTGTTTTTAGTTTGTGATGCAGCAAAGGACTTGCGGGTTCAGCCGTTCAGGTTACACATATTAATATCAATTTATAAGAACTCAAAGGAAATAATAAAACAGAAACAGTTTCAAAAGTAAAATAAATAAAATAAGATGTGAGTTTAAAAAAACAAAGAGAGACTGAAACAGCTTTTGTGTAAAAAATCAAAGGAATAAAATCACAACTCCTGAAGTAACTGAGAATTTTTTTTCTGAGAATTCATATATGCCACAACCCGAAACCGAAACTCATCCTCTTGCAATTCTCTAATAATTATGAATAACTTCTGAAGCCCCAACATGGATAACACCAGTGCATAACAGTTGTGTTGCGCTAACAATTATTGTTATCGTTTCAAGGGTTCTCTGGAAAAAATTAAATCAAAAATAATTAATATTAACTTTATCATTCAGGATATTAAAATAAAACTGAACTTGTGATTCAGAATTTTGTGCATTCTATAAGAAGCTTACTAGGTTTGAATCAGTCCAGCCAAGTTCAATCTCTTTACATGCAAATCTGCAAGAAAATAAGCCACACATTAGAAATGGTAGAAATTTACCGGACACATACACAAGAAACGGACACCAGAGATGCTGACACCAAAATTGTCACATCAAAATCGATAATAATTTTTAAACCAAATATATTGAACGTAATCATAAGTATCAGTGCGTGTCAGACATTTTTTTAGTGTGTGTCTATACTAATGAGTAGAAATTTGATAAGGCTCACCCCATAGCTAGTAGAGTGAGTGCCCATGTTGTCAATGAAGACATAGCTGCAGCATTTAAATTAGTAGCATTCCACTGGAATATGTTATTCAATCCAGTTATTGAGGTAGTGAATCCAACAACACCAGCAATAAGAGTGAAAATTATGAAAAAACCAGTTGTCATGTTCCCCATTGGGAAGTATATTGGGAATATTCTAGCTGGAGTAGTCAAAACTGATGCTGCAAATACACAACCAAATGATCTCAATTCAGCAAATAGTATATATGATGATAATTATTAAGAGATGAAATTGAAATGAATATTTTTTGTTTATATTCATTTACCTGCTTCCTTAGATCTTTGAATCCCATGATTCATTGCCCATGAAGCAATTACGATTACGATGAAATACAACACTAGGTTTAGGGCTAAAAGGATTAAAGCTATTGATTTTGATCCTCCTGAAGCCATTGAACTTCAACCTCAAACACCAATGATCAAATTGTGAAGAAGAAAAAAACTTGGACTGTGGTTTTCCATGTTAAGCTTAGAGGTTTGACATATATATTGCCGGAACATTATAGTGAAAGATTGTGTTTCGTAGAATAATATGGTTCTTTTCTTTGCTGTCATCAGTGAAAAGAAATTTCTTCAACAGAAAGAAATGTCTTTATTCTTTGATCATAATAAGGTTTGTCTCATGAAGGGGGAAGGAATATTTTTCATGTATTATTATATCCTTGTGAGAATATATAAATTATACTTTTTCTGTATAAAAGTGAAGGAAGAAAAAACTAAATCCATTTCGTTATTAATAATCACATATTCGTTATTTCTATCAGTTTTCTTCTCCTTTGCTAACATGATTATCAAAACTTATTGCACCTAAAACATAATGCACATAGAGAAAGTTTCGTTTCGTTACGGTTAAAACTAATAGACTATTACCATTTAACATATTGAAAACTGAGAGAAAAAAATTACAGGGACACAAATCCTCTCCTGCTTTTTACAGCATAAACCCCACTTTAATATATAATGGTCAGTGGGTGACCGTAATGCCTAGTTGAATAAAGGAATGGGCCTTAAACAGAAAATTAAAGAGGCCTGGTTAAACAGACAAATGAGATTTTATCCTCCGACCCCATTCTTTTACGTGACACCCCACACACCTTATACATTTACTATATTAAATTTGAACAATTTTAAAATTTATTTCACAAATTCATTGGGAAAATTCATTGTTTTTTAAATCTCGTGTTTATCGGATTTTTCAGGGACGATTACTATTGCATTTATGATTAGTAAATATTAACTTTTATTGAAATTTTTTTTGTTTATAACGGATTTTTAGTTTAAAATCATGCATTTTTACCACATTTTTAAAAATATCAGGTAAAAACACATGTTTTGCATGAATTATTGCTGGATTTTTTTGAAATAACTTGTAAAAATGCATACATATTTTTGGATCTTTTGAAAAATTAGGTAAAAATGCATCCATTACACTAGATTTTCTGAAATAACTGGTATAAATGCATGCATTTTAACCAGATTTTTCAAAAAAACTAGAAAAGTGTATGGTTTATACCAGATTTTTCAAAATATACGGTAATGTATCCATTTTTATCGGATTTTTCAAAAAAATCTAGAAATAGTCATGGTTTTTACCTTTTTCAAAAAGTTCAGTAGGTTAAATTTTTTCAGCAAGGGCTCCTGAAAGAGGAGATAACGTAAAGGACTCGCATATCCGAGCGGAGAGATTAGCCCCAATCAGTTCTCACAAGAGGCGGTTGGCGTCCATTCAATTTCGTTCACCCCGCAATACTCGACGTAGATGATCTAAAGCTGCTGGATGGACCAGAGATGCTGATGATGAGCCTGTTATTGAGGATGCATATGAAGTAGTTAAGGATTACATGCAGATGGTGGCAAAGTTGAAGGTGTCACATCCTTCTGAGACGACATAGGCGCACCATCTTTTTGAGACAAAGGCCCTGACTACCACAGAGGTTACTCCGCAGACGGCTATTGAGGCGTCTACTACGGGTGATACGGTGTTACTCATTCGATTAAGACAATGTCCGTTTTCGCCTATCTTGGTTGCAAGATATGTATGTTGATCTAGTGCATCAGGGTATGTATGAGACAGTCACTAGGGTATACATGCTACATCTTGTAGAATGTACAATCTTAGTAGATAAGTCTCATGTATATATCAATATGAAGTACATGTAGTAGTTTAGTCGCATTGAACATTCTAGTTGGGCATGTGGGTGTGCTGCATTGATTGTTCTATATGTTGCACTTGGAGAGGCGACTGTTTTTTAAACGAGGCAACTTTCGGATTATATGAGTCTATTTCAGGTATAAAAAATTATTATTTCTTATTATTTTAGTTTTTTATGAGATTTTGTGTTGGTATGTTATTATGCAGTGTTGCATATACGAGCATTTCTCATCCATTTGTGAAAGCGTGTTATTTCTACCATTGTTGGGTCCGCATAGGCCAAGAGATTGACGGGAAGGCATGCACACCTGAGACGTGTTACTGAGTATAGGATTGATGTGTGACTATCGACAATGTCATTTAGACACCCTACACAAAACATATAGTGCATCATGAGTTCAATGACACTTCATTATTTTCTAGTTATTTGGGATGGGAAGTCTTAGTGGCTAGACACTTATCTGAGAGGTGTCTGTATCAGTTTGGATATGTCCAGAACATCCTACAACCAGTCTCTATTATTCCATCTGAGGGCATTGAGAGCTAGTTTGTTGATTAGGTTTTGGGTTTTGTCCGTGCCATTAGAGATCGTGCAGTGGATGTTCAGTTTCCTATAAAGTGTGTGGATAGGTACTTGGAGTGGTACCTTACTATATCACACCCTCACATCATTCCACTAAGGCATCATGGAAATGATGTTGGGCTTTCTCATGTTGGACCTTCTCATGTAAAACTTTCTCATGCTAGGGGACCACCATATGACGTGTCTCCATCTCCACCGCTTTCACATGGTGCAGATAACGATTGGTGCATGAAGATGATAACATTCATTATGGATAACCTCATAGTTTTGGTGAACCTAGATGGTGAGGTTTATACTTTGGTATCGTTGGTAGTACACTCAACCCATGTGAGACATATTTAGACCTTATTACTATTTTTGGTATTATTTATATATTATGTGTGGTATTACTCAGACATTTGCACAACATATTTATTAGATAAAGTTTTGGCACTTCCATTATTGCATGATGAGTATAACTTAACATTTGACAATTGGTTACATAACTTAGACAAACAATTACATAACTTAACAAAACAATAATAAGTAAGAAACATAAACACTACCAAATTATTTCAGACATTTCAACATCTTGATTATGTCATCAACAAATATAGAAATTGTTGCATTAAACTCAATCAGTCCCTTAGTTAGCCTACACTGATATTTTCTCCAAATAACTTTCAAACCTTCATCAGTCTTCAACTCAATAACGTTATATTTCACATTTTTATCAGTATCAGTTCAGTCTGCATGAAACTTAATATTACTCACCTTTCTGTTCTCAGTGTCGGGCAACATATTATTCAAGTTGGATCTCAGAAGGGCGAGACATGCGGTGCCCTCCGGGAGCCTAAACTCTACAAGAGGTTTCACCCTGTTGAAGTAAACTTCTGCCTTAAACAAAAACTAAGGCATTGTAAGATGTTTTACTTGACAACACATGACTATTATTTATATAACATTGGATTCGTTATGGACCACAAAAGGGTCAGTGCAATCGCAGTCGTAGAAAACTATCGACAAAATCTCAACCCTTTAATTTACACTACCATATTTTTATAGATGTACTAAAAACCTAGTATCTGAAGGTTGATTTTGAATAAACGGATACCTTTAAAGTACCGTATTTTTTAACCTTTATTAAAAAACCGGTAAACATCGGTACTTTAAAAAAAACTGGTATATAACTCCACATACCAAAATTTTAAAATATTTGGTATACCGGATTTTTTTTATATACACTACCAGATTTTTTACTTATTCTACAAGAATTTTTTATAAAGTTCTGACAAGGGTAATAGGGGTATTATAGAAATATATAGGGGTGTCAGGTCAAAGTATGGGGTGGCATGATAAAATCTCCAAACAAAGATAAGAAACTAAGAGTAAATTAAATGCTAATACCCCCTCAAACTAGAGTGAAATATCTTTCAAACCCATTTTTGACAGCAGAGAAGAGAAGGGACCATTGTGAAGGGGTTTAGTGAAAAAGTCTGTAACTTTATCCTTTATATTGACGGGCATAATATGAATGATTTATTGTTGAATCTTATCAAGAACAAGGTGGCAATCCATCTCTATGTGTTTAGGGAATTCATAAAACACCTGATTATTTGCGATGTAAATGACGATGTTGTTGTCGCAAAATATGGAAATAGGTTGTTGGTGGTGAATTCTTAGATTTTCCATTAAATAAAGAAGACATTGTGCTTCAGACGAAGAAATATAAACTACCTTGTATTCGGCTTCAAAGGACGGTCTTTAAATAACTTGTTGTTTCTTACTTTTCCAGCTAATGAAGGATGATCCTAAGTAAAAGCATAAACCAGATGTATACCTTCTTATTTCCTTGCAAGCACCCTAATTAGAGTCACTAGAACTTGTGATGATGAGGTTAGATTTCCTTCTTGAATAAAAGTCCAAGTGTAGGTACTGCTTTAAAATTCTTCAGAACGTGAAAAGCTTCTTGGAGATGTTGTTCTATAGGTCTCGAGAGGTGTTGGCTCAACCTGTAAACAGCAAAATAGATGTCAAACATGGAATGTGTTAAGTAAATGAGCTTTCCTATTAAGCTTCGAAATACAAAGAGATTAGTGATGTATTTAGCATTTGTAGAATGGAGGTCATGGTTGGGATCCATACGAGTAAATGTTGGTTTAGAGGCGATGAGGTTGTATTCTTGTAGAAGATCTAAAGTATATTTCATTTGGCATAAGGAAATGCCTTGAGATGCACAAGAAATTTAAAAATTAAATAAGTATTTGAGGTTCCCAAAGTATTTAACGATGGATAAGGTTATAACATTGTTTTTCAATTTAGGCTTGTAATGAGTTATAAACAAAAAATGGAATAAATAGGCTCAAAAGGGCTTCAAACAAACAGTGATAGTTTCAAGGTTGGCTTATTTGGCTAAGTTGCTAAAAATAAAACGAAAACAAGATACCTTTATCATATCAATATGCACATGTAAACAAATAGCTTCAACAAACGTTAAGTTAAGTTCTAGAATAACTAACAAACACAAGTGAAATCACACGAGAAAGAAAAAGAAATGGAAATTTATATTTCATCCATTATAAGGTTCAAATTTTCACCAAGGGTAATGATCTACCACAAATGGTCCATAATTTAGACATTAGTCCACTTTATAATACTAATAAAGCAAAGAAAGTCACTCACATTGCACCACGAATCTTTAGTTAAAAGAACAAATAAATTACTTGCACAACACTTTCAACCCCAAAAACCAACGAAAAAGCATGCATTTTTTTAAACAAGAAAGAAGAAAATAATAGAAATGAAGTAAATAAGAAAACAACATAAATAAATCCCTCCCCGCACTTAAAATACAAATTGTCCTCAATGAAAGAAACAAGTATAAAATAAGAATGAGAGAAAAGAAGAAGGACTTTGTTGGTGCGGTAAAGCGGCAAGCAACAAGAGTTTTTGGAAGTATTTATCCGAGAAATTATCGTGTCCAAATAGATTAGTGTTATTGAACTGTCGTTTGATAATTTATATGTTATTGAGTGTGGGTTTAAAATGGATTTAAATTAGATGCGGAAAATAAAACTTATGAACAGAAAAAGAATTCATTCTTTGGAGATTAGAGAACTATCTGGTTTGCATTTCATATGCCCTATCAAATACATAAACTTACTACTCAGTTGTACACAACCTAAATCACTCGTCAACATTATCACGTATCTCTCACATAGATGTTATCTCTAACATAGAGTAAGACAGTGACCATATTACTCGCGTCGGCGATCTCTCAGCGCAACACAAACAATACAGAAGCATTAAGTTCCGATACGCAAGTGAATATTAAGCCTAAATATATCTCTAGAATTTAGAACCTAATAGATGTTCATCCTAAATCCGGATTCAACCTGTCCATGTCTACAACAACTCAAACACAAATAAAGAAAGAAATCATCAACATTAATTAGTAAAATGAGTTTTATACAACACCATGAGTAATAAATATACATATAATTAAGGCAAACTTACATACAAACTCACAACAAATGGAAACTACAAAGGGAAGAGAGAAGAGGAATAAAAATCTCTCACGGTGTCAATCACGATCCAAAAATCATCCATCCCTAATCGTCGAGTTACAACCTCCATTGATGCTTTTCTAAGCTCTAAACTATCAAAAATGAAGGTTTGATGAATTGGGAATAAATACCCCAAAACATAACCTTAAAAAATGTATTTTTACCTCTTTAAATGTGTTTCTGCCCAGACTAATTCGCCCGACGAACTAACGGTTTTCCCGGCAAGAAAATATGGCATTTTCTACTAATTTTGGAAATCTGTCTCGTGTAACATCCTAATTTTTCCATACACTAAATAATATATCTAGTTAGATTTGAGATTTTAACAATGCTAGTTATTAAAAATTAAATGTTGAAACTAACACTTATAATAATTAATTTATTAATTAATTACTTTTTATATTTATTACTTTTATTCTTCAATTTGAATATCATCGTTTCATTTTATAAACTAAACTTTGAAATTTAAATTGGTACTTAAAACCCTTAACTTTAAGTTAATTAATTATTCATATTATTATTATCATTATTGTTGTTCTTGTTTTGTTATTATTAATTGATTTTATTTTATTTGAATATTATCATTTTACTCTATAAACCAATTAATAAATAAAATAATCTTAAGACAATAAAAATATCAAATAACTATCCTTTTTACTATTTTTATTATTATTAATATTATTAACATTTTACTTTTTATAAAAGAAATATATATCTCATTTTCTATTAATATCCTACATAATATTATGTCATGAAATCAAGCTCCCATACCTTTGTCATAAATTATTTTCACAAAGTCATACTAGAACACCTAAAGCACTATTGATGAAAGATTAGTAAATATTTGATAGAGACATATTTACTAGCAAGAGTTGAAAAGTTGGAAGGTATGGGCAAAAGATGATAAATTATGTTATTTTAATATTTTACAACTAGTATAAATAGGGGTCTCTTCCACCCCATTTTCATTCATTCATTCACAAATCATCTTTCTTACTTCTTTACTTCTTTCCTTCTCTAATTTCTTCATATAGCAATATTAGTTTTAGTTATCGAAGTTCCCACGATATCGGTTCGTAACCTTTAGAGTATTTTGTGGTAAAAGTTCTTCTAAAGTTTCAAGGGAGTTTTATACGTCAAAGTTCTGCCCAAATCATTTTCATAAGTAATCGGTAAGCCGTTATAATGTCCATTTTATTTTAATTATATTATTTTAATTATGTTATTTATATAAAGGTTATTTTAAATTTTCTATGCAAATTCCGTTCAGACGTCGATATATTGAACTTATAAAGTCCAAAATAAATTTTACCATTTTAAGTCGTTATAATGCCCAAATTTTATTATAATTTAAATGTTATTAGAAATATACTCTTGACAATTTTCTAAAACAAACAAATTCAAAAGGAGGTATAATATAATTTATATTTGAATTTAATAATTATTTTGGAGGTTATTATGATATATTTAAATAAATAAATATTTCAAGTTATAACGGGATTATGTTCAATTAACCATAAATTATATTCTAATTATTTCATAAATTTCGTACAATCCAACGGTTATCGTAAATTAGGTTCTTGGCAAAGATCGAAGACAACACTTGTGGACTTTCAACAACACTCAACAAAAGGTGGGGGCAAGATTTCGTATACGATTGGGACGGTTAGCGTAAAATAACTTAATATATATGTGTGTAGTGGTGACCTAAGCCCTACTAGCGATAAATAATTAAGGAGAGCCTATTCTCAAATAATGATTTTCACAAATCACTAGGCGAGGTTACGCCGGCCTTAATTAATTATCATAGGAATAATCTTTGACAATTTGGTATTGTATTGTGCTTGCATTATTCGGTTAATTTTATAATTGTTTATTTTATTTATACTTGAATGATTGTGATTGATAGATTAAGGAAATAATCGGTTAATGAGAGAAAAACATTGCTAGATATTAAGTAATTGATCCCCATTAACATAAGGAAAGTTGGATACAATGAGTAGTTATATTTGGTTGGGTTCTGGCTAAGGAAAGACTTGGTCGACTATGCCGTTTACAGTCCACCTCTCTTACCTGGGAAGTTAACCATACAATTACCCATTATACAAACTGAACTTATTATGTAAGGACAAAGATCAAATATGGCAAGACATTGGATGGATTTGGTACTCAACCTAAGTATCTAGATAATAAGTATAACTTGAAAAGTTGATACGATAATTCCCCATTATTAACTTAATACTTATGGCTAAGAGTTGCCACAAGATGAGTGAGTGATCATATAGACTTGCATTAAGGAATGTGTAAGTCCACCGCCGTGCGGTATGGGACGCACGAGGTTGATCAGTCGCCTGCAATCCCGACGGGGATTATTATCTATGCATGCTAGGCAAGACAAGGTTCTTGGCCTGAATTCTCAGGGACGATCGACTTATAACACCTAGGCTCCATGTGAAGTTAGGTGGCGTAGCTCTTGGTAATTGGGAGTACGTTGGTGGCATGTGGTCTAGTGATATCTGATCTTGGTAAATGGGATAGATATCATTGACAGCGTTTAGTGGCCTGAGTCAGCATATAGTTCAGGGATGCATTAGAATAAATAAAGTATATGTAATTGTGGGTATAAGATACGCTTGTTTGTATAAATATGGTTTCCATATATATTATTATTTTACACATTCATTCCCACTTTTAAACTTGTACATGAATCTTAGCCCTGTGTCATTTTTGTTTTGCATTTTGGATTATTTTATGACGATCAGACGATGAGCTCGAATCTTGCGTACTTCCCGACAACTCAGAAGGAAAGGATATGAAGTGACGTGGAGATGTGTTACTATAACATCTAGATTGGGAGCTGTTAGTGTTTTGTCAAACGCTAATCACATCCCTACTACTACAGTCAGTATAAGTGTCAGTCTTGTTGGACTTAGGAGGTCCCTTTTGGTATGCTTTCTTTTTGGTTTCCTTTCTGTACTTTTATTTTATGTTTTATCTATGTGGCAAGGCCGCTAGTCTTAACGGTGTCAAACTCTGTAAAATATATTTGAAGCATATGTATGTGAAACAGTATGTTTTTAAATAATTAAGTATTGTCCTTTAAAAATTTCAAATTTTTCTGTATTTTTATAAGGTTTCATTAGAATTCCACTAATGGGACATAGGCTGTCTCATTTAATGGTATCAGAGCTGGTCGATTCAGCTCGGACCGTAAGTGTCTAGAATTATACTGACTGTATCAAGTTGGATTCCAAACTGGATGATAACTTTTCTTCTGTGCATTGAGTCTTCATCTTGAGAGCCTTCTAGTATAATGGTCTAGGAAACTTATTTAGCACACTTTATTTTTCCTCCCCAACGGTCACAAACCCAACGGTAACGTAACGGACACTTCACAAAATTCACTTTATAAATACTTCACACCCATCCATTATTTTCATATCAATTCCTAAATATTTATCTATACCTTTCAAATGGCTAAATCCTTTCTTTTATTCATCACTCTTCTTGTCATTATTTTGTTTGTTATTGGTATCATCAAGCATGAAGAATTAGGTAAAGATTTCGTAGCAATAATGATAATTATAGTTTTACCACTATTAGTCTTAGCTTGGTTTACAAGTAGAGGTTTTTGAATGAGACATGGTCACGATTTTTGTAATCGTTGTTATTAAATAAATTGATACATTTTTGTTTATACATTAAATGTTGATTATGTTTTCCTGAATTCTAGTTATATTTAAGATATTAATTCAACATTTTAGACACAATTATCCCTTGCCTGTGGGAGACTTGATAAAAATCCTTATCGATGAATCATTCATTGGGATATAAATATACATAATTGTTATGTTCTTTATGTCTTGTGAATGATTGAACCTAATAACTATTCCTTTTCAGGAAGTTATGGTTCAGAACGTCAGAGGTGCGAGGCGTGGTAGGAGTGCTGCTAGAGGCACTACTAGAGGTATACGTAGGAATGCGAGTGATGAAGTTACTCCTGAAGGAGCACCTACCATTCCCATTGGACGAGAAGATCATTCCCAAACTGGAACGAACTCTCAAGCTGACACTCGAGATGTTCGTGAACTTGCTGCAGCTGTGTTAGTTCAAACACAACAAAATGCTCAAATCCTGCAAATCACTCGAGATCATCAACTCTTTCAGCAACAACAAAGGGAAATGGTGCATGAGGATACAGGATTGAACTCGTTTCTGAAAGGAAAACCACCACAGTTTGGTGGTGACTTTAATCCGGAGGGTGCTGAGAAATGGTTGCAAGAAATGGAGAAGATATTTTCTTTCACTCACTGTAGAGAGAATAGAAGGGTTGGTTATGCAACATTCATGCTGACAGGCGATGCTGAAGCTTGGTGGAGAGGAAAGTATAGATTATTGGAAGAGGAAGGAAGAGAAATCAATTGGACCTTGTTCAAAGAAGAATTTTTGGGGAAGTATTTTCCAAAGTTATGTAGGAAAGAGAAGGAGAGAGAATTTCAGAATCTACGTCAAGGTGTGATGACGGTGGGAGAATATACTAGGAAGTTTGAATCCTTGCTAAAGTATTCTGAGTTTTACCGCTTGCATCCAAGGGAAGAATGGATGTGTGAAAAGTATCAAGATGGATTGAAATATGATATCCAGAGGGCAGTTTTACCTCTGCATATTATGCGCTTTGGTGAGCTAGTAGAAAGGTGTCTGGAGTTGGAAGGGATTGACAATAGGAAGAATCAATATGGATCAGGAGGATCAACCCAAAACAACAATCACAAGGGCCACTTTAACCGAGGCCACGGAGGAAGAATCCAACGAGGGGGTAGGCCATATCAAAGGCCTACACCTTATCATAACCAGGATTCTAGAAGGTTAATGTTCAAGTGTTACAGCTGTGGAGGGGCACATCTTAACAAAGATTGTCCAAATAGAAATATTGGAACTTGTTTTCGCTGTGGTCAGAAAGGCCACTTTCTCAAAGATTGTCCCCAAGGACAAAGTCAACCAACAGGCCAGAGGAGCGGCCTAATAAACAATAACAACATAGGGAGAGCAAGAAATGGAGGCCCAAGTGTTGGTCAGAGACCTCAGAATCAAAATAAGCCAACCACAGGAAGAGTATTTACAATTAGAGGAGCTGAGATCTCAAAGTCAGCTGGGTTAATTCAAGGTATGTGTTTAATTGGAGATAAGTTGGTATCAGTTTTATTCGATTCAGGAGCTACACATTCTTTTATATCTACCTCTTGTGCTGAATTTTTGGGATTCGAAATTGTTGATCACGATTATAAGTTGACTATCACAACTCCCTCGGGAGAAAGAATGGTAACTTATTCAGTCTGTGTAGACTGTCCAATAATCTTAGAAAATAGAAGATTCTTAGTAGATCTTGTGGTACTCCCGCTACAAGACCTAGATGTCATCTTAGGAATGGATTGGTTATCAGCCAACGATGTCAACTTGAGATGCAAGGAGAAAATTTTTACATTTGGAGAAGATAGTGGAGAAATCAGCAAAGCTGAAACCCTCACTCAAAGTTTTATGATGCTATTCTCCATGTCAGTAGGAGAAACCCCTAGTGTGGAAAATTTTCCCGTAGTCTGTGAATTCCCGGAAGTCTTTCCAGAAGAAGTTCCAGGTTTACCACCGGTTAGGGAAGTGGAATTTTCTATAGACTTGGTTCCAGGAACTGGACCAATTTCTATATCTCCTTATCGAATGTCACCCTCAGAGCTTGCGGAGTTAAAGAAACAATTAGACGAGATGTTAGAGAAAGAATTTATTAGACCAAGTGTATCGCCATGGGGAGCTCCAATCTTGTTTGTGAAGAAGAAGGATGGTTCTTCTAGACTTTGTGTGGATTACAGACAACTCAATAAAGCCACTGTGAAAAACAAGTATCCTTTGCCTAGAATCGACGACTTGATGGATCAGTTAAAAGGAGCATCAGTATTCTCAAAGATTGACTTGAAGTCTGGATATCATCAGATCAGGGTGAAGGAAGATGATATTCCAAAAACAGCTTTTAGATCCCGTTATGGACACTATGAGTACTTAGTTATGCCATTTGGTTTGACTAATGCTCCAGCAGTATTCATGGATTACATGAATAGGATCTTTAGGTCATACTTAGATCAATTTGTTGTAGTTTTCATTGATGACATTCTGATTTATTCCAAGAATGAGGTAGAGCACAGAGAACATTTGAGAATTGTGCTACAGATATTAAAGGACCTTCAATTGTACGCGAAATTCTCGAAATGTGAATTTTGGTTGAAGGAGGTACAATTTCTTGGTCATGTAATTAGTAAAGAAGGTATTGCAGTAGACCCAAGTAAAGTCGAAGCAATAACAAAGTGGGAGAGTCCAAAGAATGTTGGCGAGATTCGAAGTTTTCTTGGACTAGCTGGATATTATCGGAGGTTCATTGAAGGATTTTCAAAGATCGCTTTGCCCATGACTCAGTTAACGAGGAAAGGTAAAAACTTTGAATGGACTAAAGAGTGTGAAGAAAGTTTTCAGAAGCTAAAGGAAAGATTGACTTCATCACCAATACTCATCTTACCAGACCCATTAGGAAATTTTGATGTGTATTGTGATGCGTCATATCAAGGTCTTGGGTGTGTGTTGATGCAAGAAAGGAAAGTGATAGCTTATGCATCAAGACAATTGAAGGTGCATGAGAGGAACTACCCAACTCACGACCTAGAGTTAGCGGCAATTGTGTTTGCCTTAAAGATTTGGAGGCATTATCTTTATGGATCAAAGTTCACTGTGTTAAGTGATCACAAAAGCCTGAAGCATTTATTTGATCAGAAAGATTTAAACATGAGACAAAGGCGCTGGATGGAATTCTTGAAGGACTATGATTTTGAGTTGCAATATCATCCCGGAAAGGCCAATGTTGTAGCAGACGCTTTGAGTCGAAAGAAACTTCATGTATCTGCAATGATGTTGAAGGAAGAAGAGTTGATTGACAAATTCGTGGATTTAAACTTAGGAGTACATCACAATGAAGGAAGTATATTCATAGGCGCTATTGTCGTGTCTAATGAATTTCTGAAATGGATCAAAGATGAACAACAACTTGATGACCGTCTAGTGAGCATAAAGGAAAATATAAGAAATGGTCAAAATGGAGAGTTTAACATAAGGAGTGATGGAATCCTAAGGTTTAAAGAAAGGTTGTGTGTACCTCAAAATCAGGATATTCAAAAGTTGATTTTGGAAGAGGGCCACAAAAGTAAGTTGAGTTTTCATCCAGGAGCCACAAAGATGTATCAAGACTTGAAGAAAATGTTTTGGTGGGTTGGAATGAAGAGACATATAGCAGAATATGTTCAAAGTTGCTTGGTATGTCAGAAGGCAAAGATTGAACATCAGAAGCCAGCCGGATTGCTACAACCTTTAGATATTCCAGAGTGGAAGTGGGACGGAATAGCCATGGATTTTGTAACCGCTTTGCCTAAGACTCAGAAACAACATGATGCAATTTGGGTGATCATTGATAGGTTGACAAAGAGTGCACATTTCATTCCCATCAACCAGACGTTTAAATTAGAGAGACTAGCTCAGGTATATGTAAAGGAGATTGTTAGATTGCATGGAATACCTTCAAGTATAGTCAATGATAGAGATCCCAGATTCACATCAAATTTTTGGCATCAGTTGCATTTAGAGTTAGGAACAAAACTGAGGTTAAGTTCAGCTTATCATCCCCAAACGGATGGCCAGTCTGAGAGGACGATTCAATCGTTAGAGGATTTGTTGAGAGCTTGTGCTCTTGAACACAAAGGAAGTTGGGACGAGTTCTTACCATTGATTGAGTTTACTTACAACAATAGTTTTCACTCAAGTATCGGCATGGCTCCATATGAAGCATTATACGGAAGAAAGTGTCGTACACCTTTATGTTGGTATGAGGTTGGAGAAAATAAAATATTGGGTTCAGAATTCGTGCAACAAACGACAGATCAGGTTAAACTTATTAGAGAAAAAATGAAGGCAGCACAGGACCGTCAAAAGAGTTATAATGATAAGAGGAGAAGACCTTTGGAGTTCGAGGCAGGAGATCACGTGTTCATTAGGGTAACTCCTAGGGCGGGAATTGCACGAGCAATCAAAACTAGGAAGTTAACACCAAGGTTTATCGGGCCTTTTCAAATTCTACGGCGGATTGGACCTGTAGCGTATCACATTGCTTTGCCGCCAAACTTGTCTAATCTTCATGATGTATTTCATGTATCACAACTGAGGAAGTATTATCCGGACCCTTCACATGTCATTGAGCCTGAAACTGTGGAACTTAGAGATAATTTGGAATATGAGGCTATACCTGTCAAGATCTTAGATCATCGTATTAAAGAACTTCGTGGAAAGCAAATACCATTGGTTAGAGTCGTGTGGGATGATGTAACTGGTGATTCTACTTGGGAAAGAGAAGAAGACATGCGTCAGAAGTATCCACATATGTTTTAGGTACGCTAAATTTCGAGGACGAAATTTCTTTTAAGGGGGGTGGTAATGTAACATCCTAATTTTTCCATACACTAAATAATATATCTAGTTAGATTTGAGATTTTAACAATGCTAGTTATTAAAAATTAAATGTTGAAACTAACACTTATAATAATTAATTTATTAATTAATTACTTTTTATATTTATTACTTTTATTCTTCAATTTGAATATCATCGTTTCATTTTATAAACTAAACTTTGAAATTTAAATTGGTACTTAAAACCCTTAACTTTAAGTTAATTAATTATTCATATTATTATTATCATTATTGTTGTTCTTGTTTTGTTATTATTAATTGATTTTATTTTATTTGAATATTATCATTTTACTCTATAAACCAATTAATAAATAAAATAATCTTAAGACAATAAAAATATCAAATAACTATCCTTTTTACTATTTTTATTATTATTAATATTATTAACATTTTACTTTTTATAAAAGAAATATATATCTCATTTTCTATTAATATCCTACATAATATTATGTCATGAAATCAAGCTCCCATACCTTTGTCATAAATTATTTTCACAAAGTCATACTAGAACACCTAAAGCACTATTGATGAAAGATTAGTAAATATTTGATAGAGACATATTTACTAGCAAGAGTTGAAAAGTTGGAAGGTATGGGCAAAAGATGATAAATTATGTTATTTTAATATTTTACAACTAGTATAAATAGGGGTCTCTTCCACCCCATTTTCATTCATTCATTCACAAATCATCTTTCTTACTTCTTTACTTCTTTCCTTCTCTAATTTCTTCATATAGCAATATTAGTTTTAGTTATCGAAGTTCCCACGATATCGGTTCGTAACCTTTAGAGTATTTTGTGGTAAAAGTTCTTCTAAAGTTTCAAGGGAGTTTTATACGTCAAAGTTCTGCCCAAATCATTTTCATAAGTAATCGGTAAGCCGTTATAATGTCCATTTTATTTTAATTATATTATTTTAATTATGTTATTTATATAAAGGTTATTTTAAATTTTCTATGCAAATTCCGTTCAGACGTCGATATATTGAACTTATAAAGTCCAAAATAAATTTTACCATTTTAAGTCGTTATAATGCCCAAATTTTATTATAATTTAAATGTTATTAGAAATATACTCTTGACAATTTTCTAAAACAAACAAATTCAAAAGGAGGTATAATATAATTTATATTTGAATTTAATAATTATTTTGGAGGTTATTATGATATATTTAAATAAATAAATATTTCAAGTTATAACGGGATTATGTTCAATTAACCATAAATTATATTCTAATTATTTCATAAATTTCGTACAATCCAACGGTTATCGTAAATTAGGTTCTTGGCAAAGATCGAAGACAACACTTGTGGACTTTCAACAACACTCAACAAAAGGTGGGGGCAAGATTTCGTATACGATTGGGACGGTTAGCGTAAAATAACTTAATATATATGTGTGTAGTGGTGACCTAAGCCCTACTAGCGATAAATAATTAAGGAGAGCCTATTCTCAAATAATGATTTTCACAAATCACTAGGCGAGGTTACGCCGGCCTTAATTAATTATCATAGGAATAATCTTTGACAATTTGGTATTGTATTGTGCTTGCATTATTCGGTTAATTTTATAATTGTTTATTTTATTTATACTTGAATGATTGTGATTGATAGATTAAGGAAATAATCGGTTAATGAGAGAAAAACATTGCTAGATATTAAGTAATTGATCCCCATTAACATAAGGAAAGTTGGATACAATGAGTAGTTATATTTGGTTGGGTTCTGGCTAAGGAAAGACTTGGTCGACTATGCCGTTTACAGTCCACCTCTCTTACCTGGGAAGTTAACCATACAATTACCCATTATACAAACTGAACTTATTATGTAAGGACAAAGATCAAATATGGCAAGACATTGGATGGATTTGGTACTCAACCTAAGTATCTAGATAATAAGTATAACTTGAAAAGTTGATACGATAATTCCCCATTATTAACTTAATACTTATGGCTAAGAGTTGCCACAAGATGAGTGAGTGATCATATAGACTTGCATTAAGGAATGTGTAAGTCCACCGCCGTGCGGTATGGGACGCACGAGGTTGATCAGTCGCCTGCAATCCCGACGGGGATTATTATCTATGCATGCTAGGCAAGACAAGGTTCTTGGCCTGAATTCTCAGGGACGATCGACTTATAACACCTAGGCTCCATGTGAAGTTAGGTGGCGTAGCTCTTGGTAATTGGGAGTACGTTGGTGGCATGTGGTCTAGTGATATCTGATCTTGGTAAATGGGATAGATATCATTGACAGCGTTTAGTGGCCTGAGTCAGCATATAGTTCAGGGATGCATTAGAATAAATAAAGTATATGTAATTGTGGGTATAAGATACGCTTGTTTGTATAAATATGGTTTCCATATATATTATTATTTTACACATTCATTCCCACTTTTAAACTTGTACATGAATCTTAGCCCTGTGTCATTTTTGTTTTGCATTTTGGATTATTTTATGACGATCAGACGATGAGCTCGAATCTTGCGTACTTCCCGACAACTCAGAAGGAAAGGATATGAAGTGACGTGGAGATGTGTTACTATAACATCTAGATTGGGAGCTGTTAGTGTTTTGTCAAACGCTAATCACATCCCTACTACTACAGTCAGTATAAGTGTCAGTCTTGTTGGACTTAGGAGGTCCCTTTTGGTATGCTTTCTTTTTGGTTTCCTTTCTGTACTTTTATTTTATGTTTTATCTATGTGGCAAGGCCGCTAGTCTTAACGGTGTCAAACTCTGTAAAATATATTTGAAGCATATGTATGTGAAACAGTATGTTTTTAAATAATTAAGTATTGTCCTTTAAAAATTTCAAATTTTTCTGTATTTTTATAAGGTTTCATTAGAATTCCACTAATGGGACATAGGCTGTCTCATCTCGTGTCTGGCTCGTCCGACGAGCTCGGGGCGAGAGCTGACAGTAACAGAAAAATTCAGCATCTTGTTTTCTTCATAACTTTCGAACCATAACTCCGTTTTAGGCCCGGTCGGAAGCATCGGAAAACTAATTCAATACTCTATCTAACAACGAGTACATATCAATGCTTGAATACCTACAAAAATGATATAAAACACAATTAAACTCAATGATATTTACACGAAGATACTAGTATACACTAAATATACACTTTTACAAATAAAGTGGGGTTTTATTCAAAGAACTCAATACAAATGAATCGATAAGTGCCTCAAAACTACTACTCAAAACACGAAATTTTGGCACTTATCAGACTCCTTGATCAAACCACAGTGTAGGTGAGCTTTTTCAAGGAAAGCTCTTCTATGATTGCACCTTCAAGCACATAAGTTTCATGGAATAGCTTTAGGTGTTGTCCATTGACTTTGAAAACTTTTCCAGTATCATCACTTCTTATTTCTACTGCACCATGAAGAAAAATATTAGTAATAACAAAAAGGCCACACTTGGATCGAAGTTTTCCAACCATAATTCTCAAGCGAGAGTTAAACAATAAGACTTTTTGGCCAATAGATAATTCCTTCTTAGAAATCATTTTATCATGTAAATGCTTAGTTTTATCCTTATAAATTATGGAGCTTTCATAGGCTTCTCAGCTAAGCTCTTCAAGCTGTTAAAACTGGAGCTTTCTCCCATACCTGCTTTGTGTATCTCCAAATTACAACTTTTGACCGCCCAATAAGCACGATGCTCAATTTCCACTAGGAGGTAACATGTCTTACCAAACAAAACTTGACATGCAAACATCCATATTGGTGTTTTATAAGTTGTTCTTTAAGGCCAAAGTGTGTCTTCTAGACAGCGGCTCTAGCCCTTCCTATTTGGCTACACCATTTTTTACAAAATCTGTTTGATTTCCCTATTTGAGATCTTAGCTTCCCTATTACTGGGATTACTTCATCCTACTTAGAAATAAGTAAAATGTAAAAAAACTAAAAGATACAGAAAACGAACCCATAAATTCGACTCCCCGTACATCAAACACCTTATAGAAAAGCATAGGTTGCTAAGGCATTTCACTTCTACGAGTGATGTTTGTACCTGCAATCTGACATTTCTTATAAGTGTGATAGGTCTCATACGCATCATTAAAATTAGTTGGCCAAAATAAACTTGAGCCTAGGAATTTTCTTGATGTTCTTTGAGGATCGAGTTGTCCCCCCCCCCCCCCTACTTGAGAGGCATGAGAAAATGCAAAATATAGTCAATCTCATAGATGGTAACACTTCTCCTTATCATTTGATCAATACTGAATTTCCAAAGATATGAATCATCCTACACCTTATATTTTGCATCACTTTTGCGTTTGTGAATGTGCTCTAGATGCATTTGCAAGAAGAACTTTAGTAGTAAGATAATTGACTAATACGACATACCAAGGAGTTACCTCACACAACTGTAAAAGTTGCTTATCGGGAAAATCATCATTGTCATATCCTATAATTTACCCTTAGATTCTTTAATCTTTTGAATATCATTCTAGGTCAATTGTCTTGCATAATATCCAATTTTTTTAGATGAAATAAACTTGTTGGAGTTACAGCGGACCGGTCAAACCCAAAAGTCAATTGTGCGTAAAATCAGTGGGTGGAAAACTTCAAATTTGAGCCTGCAAACGTCAGTCATATTGATCTATATTTTACGTAGTTTAACCTGGCGTGCTCATTTAAATTTTTCGACAACTTTTCGGTCGCACTTTTGGACAGTTTAAATCGTTTTAGCGGATAAAATTTATTTCAAAATTTGATCAAATGTTGTATTTTTCTGAATCGTATATTTTTTGCTGATCACTTTAGTGTATTCATTTTATTTTTCTGATCACTTCGATACTGGTCCATTTTTTTTACCGTTTTTATATTCATTTTAATTAATATTTTTTTATTATTAATCAACTTTTTTACAATTTATTTGAATAGCTTATTTCATTATTATTTTTTATTTTATTTTTTTTTATATTTGAATTCTTTTTGTTTGTTACTTATAATAGAAAACTTAATTAGGAAGTTTAAAAAAGTTTATTTGTTTGTTTTATTTTGTTCATGATTTAACCACTGCCATACGTACTACATGCCTGGGCTTCATATTTCACTTTCAACTTTTTTTTGACGTTTGAATTTTTCAAACAATATGATAAAAAACAATAAAACCATCTGCATTGCATATTTTCATGTTCCTCTCTTCACAAAAGACAACAACTTGCAACATTTCTTTTTGTCTTGAACATAACACCCACCATAACCACGCATCAAATTCCACGGTATCATGTTTTGCTATGCATACAACCACCATGACATCATTACCTACACTTCCATAACCTCCGAATTTTGAAGAAATAAGAAAAAATCACTTCTTAAATCACCATATCTCAATCGCACCACTCGCCTTCTCTTGCACACCCGTCGTCTATCATAACCCTCACTACCACAACCTTGTCAAACCTTACTCTGCCACCTTCATCATTCTAAACACCAACTCTGTTCTGATCTGCACTCCCACAACAAAACCTTTCCTCTCGTGCTTTTGGTCGGGCGCTATCCACAGTGAATCACATCACAACCAACCTCAAACTCAATCCTCCAAACCCATGTTTCTCATCTATCTCCTCCCTTAACCTCTGTTCGTGAGCTCAGTTATCGCCATCAACGGCACCGTCAAATCCGCACAGCACCATTTTGCAGCGTAAAACATCCGCGAGTTTTCAAAAGAAGACAACAACTTCCGTTCTGTTTTGCGCAAAGCTCCGCGCACCATATAACACCGTCGCCATTGTTCCGTTGTGAAGAAATTGAGAGCTTGGCATATCTTCGGTCATCTTTTGCTATTTTTTTTGTTCTCTTACTATCATATGTGTGTGGTAGATGTGTGGTGTTATAATGTGTATTGTTTAAATGTTAGTGTTTGTGCAATACCTTTAATATTTTGTTCATACTTAGCTATCTCTTTGATGCATATTACTTTATTATTATGTTTTTTGTTTTTTTTTGTTGTAAGAAAATTGTATGATATATGTATGTATGTGTAACTTGTAAGACCATATTTTTGTAATAAAAGTTGCTTGTGTGTGTAGCTTGGTGACTGTCAGTATACACGTGGTGTAGAATGATAAAGTTATTTTGTATGTGTTTTGTGTTGGGTACTTTTTTTTTACTTCTTTTTTTTGTGAACTTTATTCATGTATATCCATGGTATTATTATTATTATTAAAGACAAAAAAAAATTATTTTATTATTATTTATTTTAATTACTTTCATTCCTAATTTGTGTGATATTATAAAAAAGGTTAAAATTTGCTAGTTACTTTTTATTTTGTAATATTGAAAAATGTCAAAATATTTTAATCTTTTGTTTTTAATATTTTTATTAGATGTTATGATATTAAAAATGTGAAAAGTTTTGTTTGATTATTAATTGGTTTAAATATTTTTATTTAATATTAATTAATTAAATTATTAATTAATCTTATTAAATATTTATATTTAAATTAATTAATAATTCCTTGTCACCCGATCCTATGTCATGACTTGTTTGTGTCCATGTTTTGGGTTGGTTCTATCTGATTAATTCTCGGTATTGTTTTATCCATTGTTTAATCTGATACACGATTTTTGTCGTGACTGTTTGAGGATTTTATTTATAAGGCTTTGTTGTGTGCTTTCTATTTTATTTTCACGATGATTTGCCGTGATTGTTTGTGAATTTTATTCGTGATGTCTTTCCGCGTATCTTTGTCTGTTGATACCATGATATTTTCCCGTGTTTATGCTGTTTTCTATTCCTTGTTGACCTAATCCAAGGGAAGGGATCATATGTTGGCTCATTGTCATTGTGTTTGTCTCTCGTTTGTTTTTTACCTGTCTTTGTTATTCTTAGGTCTTAGAGCCTAGCAACTCGTAGTTCTACGAACTACGAACGCTCTGATTTCTCATTTATCGATGAGAATACATAGGCACGAGATGCGATGTCTTAGCGAGCTCACTACAACTAACTTTCTGTTAACATTTGCAACTTAGGGTTGGAGTCGTCGTGCTCCAAGTAATCGTCCCTCCGTGGATATTTCCCATGTTTACCTTTGCCATAGGACTTGGAGTCGTTGTGCTCTATTTAGTCGTTTTGTCGTGGGCATTCCCTTCTTTGCTAACTTAACCTTAGTTTAGAGTCGTCGCACTCTATGTAGGTGTCTCGCCGCAGACATTTACTTTTCCCATTGGAACCTTGACCACAGTCAAGAGTTCCTCACCCCTTTTGAGGGGAACTATGGTTGCTCTGATTTCATTCTCGTCAGGATACGTAGGTTGAGATGCGATGTCTTGGCGAGCATACTTTGTATATACCCTAGGTCTTTACCTTAGCACAATTCCCTTAGCGAGCAAACTTTAGCATAACACAAATACTAACAAGAGGTTCATGTAGAGTACTATAGATACTTAAGATGCTAACACCTTTCCTAGGTATAACCAACCCCCGAACCTTAGATCTCTTAGCTGTATTGTTACATAGCGCACTTAGGGTTTTCTTTGATCTTTACCCTTTCTTTTGGATAAATCAAAACTCGGCGGTGAACTTCATGATTTGTGATTCAAGTTAATTCAATAGCTTGATATCCGATTCTCACCGCAACAATCATGAATGGGAAAAGTATATTCATCCTACTCTATTCTGATTAACTAGTCAACCACTAAATTCTCAACTCCACTTTATCTTTAATCTTAAAATCAAACTCTTGGAGAAACAACATCCACTGAATCAGCCTTGGCTTTACTTCTGGCTTCTTCAGTAGGTACTTTAAAGTTGCATGGTCAGTAAACACAATAACCTTGGAACCTTGAAAATATGATATAAACTTATCTAGAGCAAACACAATAACCTTGGAACCTTGAAAATATTATATAAACTTATCTAGAGCAAACACAATAGCTAAAAGTTCTTTTTTAGTAATCGTGAAATTTAACTGTGTAGAATTTAAAGTCCTAGAAGCATAGTAAATAACATAAGAATTATTGTCAACTCTTTGTGCAAAGACCGCTCCCATTACATAATTAGATGCATTTGAACATGGGTGAACCGTAAGTTCATGGTTTGTATCAAGTAATACAAAATTCTGATCCCACATTGAGATGTGGGATTACCAAATTCTATCTTAACTATGCTTATATAAGGTGATCGCGAGTGGTTTGTTTGATGCATATTTAAAAATGAAGTTTTAACTGTTAATATAAAATAGGAATGGGAATTATGATTTGTCTATCTAAACTCACCTCTAAGATTTGTGTATGTTTTGAATTACGATAAGTTCTAAGCAATTTTTATAGAAAATAAGATAAATATGTGTGTCACCCACTTCTGTGGTGTGCACATCTAAACGTGTTTCAGGAACAACTAAGTAAATCAATAAAGAGCGTTATGTCTTGTCACGTGACTATTCATCTTGATTGTTTCTCAACTAACATCAAGTTGCCTTGTCAATGGTGCCTCAAACTTAGTTGTTTAGCAACTCTCTTTCAAATGTCAATTCATTATTTTTTGATACATGAACATCATTTATATTGACTTTGCTTTCGCAACCGTCATAGATGTGAAAATAGTACTCGAGTTCTAAAATAAATAAAGCCTAAACTTTTCCTAATTTCAAAGACATAGATTTAGTAGAGATTCGACATAAGATGGACTCAAAGAACCCTTTGTCCCTAAGAATTTAATCACTCATGGTGAGATGAACAAAAAGAAAAACAATAATAGAGAATAGAAACATTGCATGAAAAGTAAAGGATTAAAGGTAAATAAAGTAAATTAAAAAATATCAATAAGATGAAAGCAAGAATCTAAAAAAATATTATAAAATGCTCAAAGTTACAATGTAACCAAACTTAAAGCTAAAAGACTTAAGAGAATAACAAGTTTTGCAAGAATTTCTAGTGAAAAGTGATGGATCCTCCTAAGTATCACCCTTAGGTGTCTCCTCCCATTCTCTCAAGCTTTAGGCCTCTATTTAAAATAGGCCATAAAGCACCAATAATTAAACTTATTTCGAGTATAATTTCCATTTAACACTAATCATAGAAGAAATGGAGGTTATAGATGCTAAAATGTTACAAATTTAGCCAAGAAGTCAAGAATTTGTAACTGCCTGAGGTGTTGACACATGTTGTGTCAGCCTTAGTTTTGATGTTTATATGGGATTTCAAGGGGGAAACACGACTCATGTCATGAGACACGACCAAAAAATGTTGTCCTTGGAAAATTTGCATTGGAAGACACCAATTTGTGCAATCATTGACCTTTTTTGTCTTGATTCGCTCCATTGATTTCTAATTCCTTGAAGAAAAAAAACATAGAAGACAAAACACATAAAAACAAACTAGAATGATGAAAAAAACATAAATTAAAAGGGAAAAGAAGCTAAAAACACGATACATTTACCGCGTGTCAGCATCACACATAATTTCAAAAGGGAGGGTCCAATTGGGTGGCTGGATAATGGGAGCAAATGCTAGTGATTTCTTCAAGAAATTGAATGCCTTTTTGCATTTGTCGTCAAAGTTGAAAGTGACTTTATTTTTCAACAAATTTGACAACGGAAGACCTATTTTGTTGAAGTCCTTTATGAAGTGCTATAAAAGCCTGCATGAACAAGAAAAGAACGAATCTCGCGAATGAAAAATGGGTAAGGTAGTTTAGAAATCACATTAATCTTAGAAGGATCCACCTCTAATCCTTTTTCATAGACTATACATCCTAAAACAATTCCTTGCTCAACCATAAAATGATATTTTTCATAATTCAAGACAAGGTTACTTTCAATGCATTTCTCTAAAATCATATCCAAACTATTAAAACATCCATCAAATGAAGAACCATAAACAGCGAAATAAACCAAAAACACCTCAAAAAAAATTTCAATGAATTCAACAAAAATTCTAGTCATGCATAGTTGAAATGTGTCAAAAGCATTGCAGAAACCAAATGGCATCCTCCTGTGAGAAAGTGTATCGAATGGGCATGTAAAAGTTGCCTTTTCTTGATCCTCTAGTGCAATATGAATATGAAAATAACCTGAAAACCCATCAAGTAAACAATAGTGTGATTTACCAGCCAACCGTTCAAGCATCTAATCAATACAAACTCTCGAACAATTCTACACTCTAGCGGGAACAACTACATTTTTTAAAATTTTCATCACTATGAGACCAGATTTCTTAGGTACAGCCTACACTGAACTTGCCCAATTACAGTCAAAGATCGGATATATGACACCTGCTTGCAAGAGTTTGGTTACCTCATTCTTCACAACATCAAAAATCAAAGGGTTAAGTTGTAACGCCCCGGATATGATCCAAGACATTAGAAAAAACAAACTATATAATATAAATACTTTGACTGTTTTTGTTTGTGATATATATTGGCATGTTTATTTAATTTAATTTAATTTTTTTCTATTTAATTTATAAAATATATTATTTAAATTTGTCACAAATTTTTTTTTACATAAGGTAAATATAAATTTTTCAATAAAGTCTTGCACCAAAAATCTGGGGCGTTACATAAGTTGCCTTTGGGGCTGGCTCACGACTTTTGCTCCATATTCAAGCAGGATCCTAGGCATACATATGGACAAGCTAATACCAAGAATGTCAGCCAAGGTCTATCCAATTGCCTTCTTATGTTTCTTCAATACCTACAACAACTTTTGCTCATGAGCAAAATCAAGTTTTTATGAAATTATTAATGGTGTATTTTCATTCCTCTCTAAAAATGCATATTTTAAATTGTCAAGAAATGATTTAAGCTCTAAAGAAGCTGGTTGTTCAATGGATTGTATATTTTGGGTAGCCGGAATGTCGATAGCTTCATCTAGAGAAACAATACAAAGATGGATGTCTGGGGAAGAGTCAAAATTAATATCAACCTGTAAGGATGCTTCAATCTCAACACAAACAGAACATAGGTGAGTTTCAGTAGATGCATCACAAGTGTAAGTATCATCAAAATTGGACAGTGATGGAAAATTAACTGAAAACAACTCATAATATTTTTCATCAACTAAATTAGAAAGCAATTCAATTTTAAAAACATAATGCTCTTCCACGGGATGTTTCATAGCATCAAAAATGTTAAATTTATCAGTAATATTGCCAAACTCCGTGGATAATATTCCATCATCGACATCAATTTTTGTTTTTGCAGTTTTTAATAAAGGTCTGCCTAGAATGATGGATGCACTTCTTGACTTTGAATTAGTTTCCCCTTCCATGTCTAGGATGTAAACATCTGCAAGAAAAATCACATCATTAACTTGAACGATCACATCTTCCACTTCTCTGACATAGCGAGCATTGCATCTTTTTGTCAGCTGAATGGTCAAGCCTATATTTTATAAAAGACCAAGATCAATATTTTTAAAAATAGAAGTAGGCATAACATTAATGGAGGCTCCTAAATCTAGCATGAAAATTTCGAATTTACTATCCCCAATGGTACACGAGATAGAGAAAGTTCCTGGATCCTTCCACTTTTAGGGCATGGTCTGAGTGAGAGCTGAAACATTTTGCCTATTTTGACTCTTTTTGTTATAAACATAGGCTGAAACATGATCATGGTGTAATGTCATAACATTTTGTGTGACATTTGATATTTCTAAGATTTCTTCTCACTTGACACTCATCACCAGCTTTTCTTATAGAGGTTATCCAGATCCTTTCAAGATTCTTCCATGAGTTATGGTGCCCTTCAGATTTGATGAGGGATCTCATATGTTATATAAGATGTTGGAACTTTCTCTTTATGACAAGAGTGTTTTTTTTTCTTTTCAGGATATACATGTCTAAATACAGATTTTTCCTTTTTGTTATACTCAATTCTTGCTGGACTTCCAGCTTTAAGAATATCATTCAACACATATGTTCCATTGTTTATCACTCTAACAGGTTTGGTCAAGTGATATAGCTTAGAGGTTACTCAAGATATTTAACTTTGAAAGTCAGACACTTTAGTAAGCAATTCCTTCTTCTCATCCTGCAGTTGTCTCAAGATGAGCTTGTGTTTTTCACCCTCCTTGCACTCCTTTTCAACTTTAATACATAAGTTTTTGTAAGTGTCAGCCAGGTCTTCAAATGACATCTTCTTTCCTTCGACCGATTCACACTTCCTAGAGAAGGCTTTAACAAGTTTGATATCTTTATTATCCTTTCCTCCTCCACAGTCATCCTTATGCTAAGAAACAATCATCCCTTTTTGTTGTTTCTCGAGATACATTGGGCATTCAACACTAAGTTGTCCAATCCCTTGATACTCATAACATTGAACACCTTTGTTTTTTTCTTGAGAATCACAGTTCTTGTTGGTGTCAAGAGAAATGTTTTCGGCATCTAGTCTCGTTCTTCTAATCATCTCCTCAAGTACATGATTGCCAATAGTATTCAACATTCCTTCCTTGGTGTCTAGATCATATTGAGTCTCTATATCTTTAATAGTTGTCTCCTTCATATCCGATCTCTGAGGTAGGGCTCTAAAAGTTTCTCTAAGCAACTTTTCATCAAAATTTTTTCTATAGTTGTGCCTTCATGAGTTGTTATGAGGATTTCTTAAGCCCTTTTAGGCACAATACAGGTACTAATAAACCTGAAGGTGTTCTTGTCTACTCCATCGAATAGGGCATTCAAGGCTTTGGATTTTCCAAGAGCTAATTCATCTTCCTCTTCTGACCATTCTTCTTCTGGCTTCAAGGACTCATTTACATCCTTGTCCTTCATAATAGGGTGATCCCAACCTTCCAGGACAACTTTCTAAGATCTGTTGTCCATAAATTTTAGAAAGACTATCATCCGCTCCTTCCACCAGTCATAATTGGATTTATTTAAAAGAGGTGGTTTGTTGTTGTATCCTTCTTCCTTATCCATGATACCAGATAACAGACTCCCTAGAGCTCACCCAATAGCAGAGAAGGGTGACTTGCTCTGATGCCAACTGAATTTCTGACACGCAAATACCAGATGTCGAGACAGATGTCACAGTACTGGGATCAAGATACAACTTGAACACACAATCAATCAAAAACTATAAAATGCAGAAAATAAATAACACCAAAGTTGTTAACCCAGTTCGGTGCAACTCACCTATGTCTGGGGGCTACCAAACTAGGAATAAAATAATAGTATTAATTCGAAGCAAAACAATCTCAATTTATAACTCCTCACTTAATCCATACCCAGTGTAACTTTTACCTAGAAGCTCCTAGATATGAGAACCCCTTTCACTCCCTAATCACCTTAGTGATATCCAAGAATCACAATACCAGTGACTGTATACAAAATAACCCAACAAAATAGAAGATCACACTTCCAAAACAATACTCGGTTTTACTTAAAAGCTTCAACCAAAAATAATACACTTTTTGCTTAAAAGCTTAGACTGAACAATGAACAAGCAGTCAAACTCAATGCATCAGAAGATACATGAATAACATACAATTAACAAACAAAAACCCTAGGGACCAACCAAAACAACGACCAATCTTAATTCTCTAAATTCTTCATGATATGTTCTCTTCTTCCAATATGGTCTTTCTTCTCTTTAAATAGCCTTCAGACCTACTGGACTTTGGTTTCTTGAGGCACACAAATAACAACAATCAATATAAACTGGCTGCAAATCAACCTTCATAATAATAGGACAAAAATACAAACTTTCTTAAAAATGCTCAAGGATCCTTTTTATGAAAAGTAACAGAATCTGCAATAACAGAAATTCCCACAATATACTCTCATAAATGTCGTCCACGTGTACATTAGAACACACTCAAAAATCACATTAAAATTACCAAAATATTCATGCCCTAACTATCTGGTATAACATGTTCTGAAACATGTCACAACATCATGTAGAACATGATGTCTGACTTACATGGCAGAACATCTGACTCAACATCTTGCTAACAACATGTTGTTTTACCAGAATGCAACAAATCCAAAAACCATAGAACTTACAGAATGTATTATTTTGCTCAATCATCATCATCAACCTCAAACCATAACACATCCTCCATACACATGTCTCAACAATAATCACAAACCACACAATAGGGACGATTTCGACCCTCCTATTATTATTATTTTTTAATTTACTTTTCTTTACTATTATTATTTTACTCTATTTATAAAAAATAAAAAAATAAAAAAAAGAACTAGAAATAAAAGGGACAACTTCCACCCTTCTATTATTTTTCTTTTTGACTTAATTGACACTATGGTCCCCCTATTTTGTATTTTTTTGAGTTTTGATCCCCCATTTTGAAAACCACGATTTTGGTCTTTTTTTTTTTTAAATTTTGAGTTTGATTTTGGTCCTTTTTTATTGACTAGGATAATTAACTTATAAATATTATTTTAATTAATTAATGATTAATATTTTATTATTAATTTTTATAATTAATTAATTAATCAAAATTTTAAATGAAATTCTTTGGGCCTTTAATTATTGGCCCATGTCTTCGGTTCTTCTTTCTAACCCACAATTGAATTGTTGTGTTTGTTTCAGCTTTATAAACACTTTTATGTCTTATACAAAAATCAATGTGAGACTTTTAAAAAACATTTTATACTAACATTATCTCCTTGTTGCAATCCGTTTAAACAAACTGCATGCTCAAAGCCAGAACATGAATTACTCGGAAAGCAATGATATCTCTTTTCATTCTCATCCAATCAGTGCAAGTATAGAAAAGCATATGCATTTGCCACTGTATTGAAAATTTACATTTTGTGTGTAATAATCAAGTAGCTAGCAGCCATCCCTCTGGGTTAGGATGCCATTAGTTTTTTGTGAATTTATCTCTAATGCTAATCATGCTCTCTTTTGCCTCTTTGGTGATAGAGGTATCTTCTGCTGAACTAGATGACATGCCACTACTCCAACCTGTTAACGTTACATCTCTTTTGGGTCCAGTGAGATTTCCTTTTCTGCACCATAACAATGTAGAGGAAACATCAAGAAGAAGTTATTGCAAAATAGGCGGATCCACTAGAAGGAAAAAAATCTATACCATTGCGGAGCTTCAGCTGGCTACTAACTTTTTCAATGAAGGCAACCTTCTGGGAAAGGGATCTCTTGGTCCTGTTTACAAAGCTATATTTTCTGATGGCAAAGTACAATCTCAAGCTTTTTTTAAAACACTGAAATTTTCTTTTTATCACATTTAGGTTTTAAATTAACAATTTTTTGTTGTTGAAGATTTTTGCCGTGAAGATCATAAACATGGCGGGTTTGTCTAACCGAGAAGAAGAAATGTTCTTAGATGTCATTTGCACAGCTTCCAAACTGAGAAGAGGAAATGTTCTTGATTGTTATATTTAAAATAATTATAGATTAAATTCAAATGAATTAAGTTATCATAAACTAAAATGGTGGTGGTAAAATTATTTAAGACAATACAGTTAAACCTCAATTTTACAAAACCAGTTGTTGCAAACTGAATTAGGAGCTTGGTAATGATCTTAAATATGACTGTTTAGATCATTATTGGAGACAGGATACTGATCAATTTGGCGACTATTGGAAACAAGCTACTGAGACTACAATTGCAGAGAGAGACACTCCATCTGATCATGGCCAAACAGGGCTCAACAGAAGGAGAGATGTCTTTGCCTTTGGAGTATTGCTTCTGGAATTGTCAACAGGAAGGAAACCTAATTGTTAACAGCAAGGAAACCTTTTGATGGGTATGTTTTTCATCCATATTGTGGTGTCTCCTCTAATATATTGCTCTAATATATTGTTATGTCCAGTTTGAGAAGAAGGAGAAGTTACTGCAATGAAAAAATATTGTAGTATAAAATGTCTTTTAGAAGTCTCACATTGATTTTTGTATAAAACATAAAATGTTTATAAATCTGAAACAAACACAACAATTTAATTGTGGGTTAGAAAGATGGACCAAAGAAATGGGCCAATAACTAAAGGCCCAAAGAATTTCATTTAAAATTTTAATTAATTAATTATAAAAATTAATAATAAAATATTAATCATTAATTAATTAAAATAATATTAATAAATTAATTATTCTAGTCAATAAAAAAAAATTTAATTAATTTTTTAAAAATGACCTGGCATTAGACACGTCACCTTAGATAGTGCCACATCATTAAAAAAAATTTAAAATTGGAGTGGGGACTAAAATCAAACTCAAAACTTAAAAAAGGAACCAAAATCGTAGTTTTTAAAATGGGGGAACCAAAACTCAAAAAAAAAATACAAAATAGGAGTATCATAGTTGCAATTAAGTCTTTCTTTTTTTATTTTATTGCTATTCTTTACTATTATTATTTTAATTTAGTTAAACAAAAAAAAATAGAAAGAAATGGGACGATATTCACCCTCCTACTATTTTTTTTCTGTTTTTTATTATTATTACTATTTTTTAGTGTGAATCATTTAATTATTTTATTTTTTAAAAGAAATTTAATTTTCATATTCG
The DNA here is from genome assembly GCA_963859935.3 of Lathyrus sativus. NCBI lineage: Eukaryota > Viridiplantae > Streptophyta > Magnoliopsida > Fabales > Fabaceae > Lathyrus > Lathyrus sativus. The sequence continues at coordinate 617,561,623 of OZ012738.1, read as the reverse complement.
GAACTCGAACTTGAAATTAGTGTTTTGATAATTGCTTTCTACATCCCGTTACTTTGCTCAATCAACATGAACTGCACCCTCAACTTTCATTTCATTTTTATTTAATTTCTTTATTTTTAATTAAAAAATAAATCAAAAACATATATTTTTTATTATTTAGGTTATTTATTTTGGTTATTAAAAATATAAAAAACCACAAAAATATGTACATCACAATTTATTCCAAAAGTATAAAAAATAACAAAAAGATAAAAAATAACAAACTTATTTTGAGAAATTTAAAATACAACTTTACGCGCGTTCGCGCGCTCGCGGAATGATTGAACAAAGTCGCCACCAAATTTATTTATTCTAATGAAGGAAAAGGAAAATATCAATAACACCCTTAAAAAAAATAGAAAATAGTCGTCGCAACCAAATTCGGGTTCGGGAATCGATTATGCAAGGGGAATGTATTAACACCACTCATATCAGTTGTACTCAACGGGAACCTTTTAGTTAAATTTGCGATTGAATGTTCGCTTATGCTAGTTATTTTTTTAGTGATAAAAAGTGAAAAAGAAAAAAAAAGGTCATAATGAGGTTATTAGCGTGATTGACGAGATTGCGGATTTCGCTCCTACGTATTCTCAAATGCAATGAGGAATTCATAAGGACATAGTTATGGGAAAGACAAAATATATTTTTGGTTTTTTGTTAGTGTTTGACGAGATGTTGAATCTCGCTCTTACGTATCCCTAAGTGTGATGGAAAACTCAAATTATGTAGTTCTTTGTAGGAAAGAACTTTGTTTATTGGTTGATTTTAATTGTAAAAATGAGTTTAGTTGCGCTTGAGCGGAAAAAGACTCAATGATTGAAAAGGGTCCGCACTTAGGCGATGAAAGTTGTTTGAAAAAAGGCTCGCACTTGGGTGAGAAGTGGTTTTGGTTAAAAGACTCGTACTTGAGTGAAACATAATTTTGGGTAAAAGACTCGCACTTGGGTGTGAGATGATTTTTGATTGATTTTGGTTTGGGCTTGAAAATGGACTTGATATTGATCAAGATATTTAGTTCGCATTTTGAAAAAAAAAAGACTTGATGTTGATCAAATTTGATGGTTTGAAATGGATTGATGAATGATGAGTTATTTTTAGAAGAATGATGAATGCTTGGTAGGACCAAGACGTATGCCTCGAGGCTGATTATTCGAGGTTTTCACGGAATGCAAGGCTCCAATGTACATTTTCTCATTCAAAGCGTTTATGAAATTTATTTGCGGACGACGAACATTCAGTAAGACCAAGACGCGTGTCTCGGGGAAAATTGTTCAAGGTTTTCATGGAATGCAAGACACTAATGTTCCTCTTCGTCCAAGTTTGAATTAGATGTTTTAGAACAAAAAAAAAAAGAATAATCAGTAAAACTAAGACGTATGCCTCGAAGCCGATCATTTGAGGCTTTCATGGAATGCGAGACTCCAATGTTCCTCTTCTTTCGATTTTATTATAATTTTTTTTAATGTTATGTTTAATTAGGAAAGTGGTTTGATAATGATGAAGTGGTGAAATATTTTGCAAACCAACTTGATGTTGATCAAGTATTTAATTTGATTTTTGAAAGGTTAATTTTATGTGGTCAAGTTATTTAATTAATCAATTAACCAAATTAATCAATTAAATTAAATTAATCAAATAAATTAATTAAAATTAAATTAGTGAATTAATCAAGTTAATTAAAAATCAATTTACAAAATTAGTCGGTTAAAATAAATTTAATCAATTCATCAAGTTAATTAAAAATCAATTAATAAAATTAATCAATTAAATAATTTTAATCAATTAATCAATTAAAATCCAATTTGATCAATTAATTTACAAAGAACAAAACAAGAAATAAGGATATAATAAAACAGGTATTGAAATAGTGAGAAATGCAGAAATATAGTAATTTAAAATGGTATCAACAAAGACCAATATGCAAAATTCTGAACTAACCAAAGTGCGATCAAATTTGACAAACTAATATATTGTTGGAATTGAAATTTTGCTACAAATTCAAATATGTAATTAGAATTGCAAAACAAGCCATGAATAATGAGAATTGAAACAAAAAGTAGACGTGGAAACTAGTAAAGAATGACTCGATTTGGCTAAAATATACATTAAATCATGAAACTAATTACATATTTGTGATCAACACAAAAACCTGATTCAATTGGTATATAAGTTTGTGCAAATGGTTCAGATTAATGATTTTCTCGTTTTTGTGTTCTTGAGTTCATGAGAACGCTTGAACCAATTTTACGGAAATTTAATTTAAACGCGTTTTCATGCAACTAGTGATTTAAATAAGTTCCTTAAACATGTATAAACATCATAACACACTGAAAACACAAGAAATAACGAGGATTAGGCTTACTTGAACGAAAAACTCAAGACCTTGTGGCGATAACAATGATGAATAAGGTGGCTCTCTGATCAAGATGTGACGAAGGTCCAAACAAGCTTATAGTTCAAAGTTTTTGTAGAATTGAAATCATCTAAACATCCTCTACTCAAATCCAGGCTCAATTTCAAGATCCTGGAAACTTCAAAAATCGAGTTCAAAATCAAACTAAACTTTTGATCTTCATCTCCCCCCTTTGGTTGGTGATATGATGCTGTTTAAATAGGCTAAGATGAAAGTGAATGAATTCACATTCGTGTGAAATGTGAAGGTGAGTTTTAGAGGGAGTTAGAATGTGAAAAATGAAAATGAAAAATGGTTAGGACTACATCAATTAGTGATCCATGTGAAAAAATGTTTAACCAAGGGTTATGGTTGCATCTAAGTGTGTTTGTTAAAGTTAATTTTCTGTTGAAATGAGATTGCGAGTTGATTATGGTTTTGTGTTTGTTCGAAGTAGTTTTGGTTTATGAAAACCATGTGGTCCCAAGTTGAACTTTGATGCATGTATGCATGTTATGACCTGAATTGGTGATAATTTGCTGCATAATTTTATCACCACAATGTTTGATTGCCATCTTAGTATGCTTATATGTTCATGTCATATTGAATTTTTATGATGAAACATGGTTTTGTAGGTCTAACAAACATGGTAATGGAGCATGACATAATGACTTGATGATGAGAGAATGATCATGGAAATGAAAACATGAATTGTAACATGATATTAAGACAATGATATTGTATGATGATATGTAAAGAAAATAAACTTGTTTTTTTATGGACTTTATTAAAAATAAAAGTATGCATGATTTATGATTTGAATGAAAATTGGTTAATGATATGATGCAAAAAATAAATAAATTTAATTGTGATGTTTGTTTATGAATGAGACTCAAATATGAATGCAAATGCAATTTAGTTCAAAATATGGTAAAGAACAAATAATGATGTGGTTGACTTTGTTGACTTTTTTTTTAAAGTGTCACATGACTTCTCAAAGATGACAAAAAATGAATGCTAATAATATAGTAAGAAAAAAAATAGGTTAAACCAAAAAAAGAAAGAAGAAAGGCTATGCATATGATAAATGGATGAAATGATGAAGGGAAAAAAATGGGGTATGACAACTATGTCGAAGTAACTAGTTGAAGTAGGAGCAAGCTGCATTCGACAGAGTCGAATACAACATATAACTGTTGTGTTAAAGTCGAAATGTAATTTTGTAAGTTTTGGGCTTGGGCATTGACTGTCTATATATAGGCATGTCTTTGAAAATTTTACCTCATACCCCTACCATTATCCCTCTACCCCTATATTTTTTTAAAATATTCTAATTCTATCCTTTTCACTTATCAAATAATTTTATTATTTAATATTTATTATTTTTCGGTATGTAAGTTTTCTTCACCAAAAACTTGTAATCAAGTTTTAAGTTATGTATTTTTTCTTCACCAAATAACTTGCAATTAAGTTTTCCGGTATGTATTTTTTCTTCACCAAATAATTTGCAATCAAGTTTTTCGGTATTTATTTTTTCTTCACCAAATAACTTGCAATCAAATTTTTCGGTATGTAATTTTTCTTCACCGGTTAAATTGCATACCGGAAAACTTGATTGCAAGTTATTTGGTGAAAAAAATACATACCGGAAAACTTGATTGCAAGTTATTTGGTAAAGAAAAAATACATACCGGAAAACTTGATTGCAAGTTATTTGGTAAAGAAAAAATACATACCAGAAAACTTGATTGCAAGTTATTTGGTGAAGAAAAAATATATATCAGAAAATTTGATTGCAAGTTATTTGGTGAAGAAAAAATACATACCGAAAAAAATAAATATTAAATAAAAAAATTATTTGATAAGTGAAAATGGTAGAATTGGAATATTTTAAAAAATGTAGGGGTAGAGAGATAATAGTAGGGGTATGAGATAAATTTTTCCATGTCTTTGTAGTTTCTAAAAACAACTTCATTGCAATCACTTTAGTTTTTACTCAATAATATTATCTCTTTTCTCTCTTCTTCTTCTTCTTGTTGAAACCTTAATTGTTCCATCGATTTCAACAATTATTGTTAAGAAGATGACATTTGAACCCTAGAAAACACAAGACAACTTTTTTTTTTAATGAATTGTTAACTCACTATTTTGAATTTCGCCAACTGATTTGTCACGTTATCACAATTTAATGTAATTTTTATTGCAAAATTTAACAAAAACAATCAAGTTAAATAATAAAATAATTTTTGAGGGACTAAAATATAATATTCATTAAGTAAATGAGTAAAATAAAATATCAAATTAAATCAAAAGATTCGGAGACTAATATAAAAAATGAAGAACTATACCGAAATAAAACACATTTAATCAAATTCTGCTGTATTCCATTTTTTTACACAACCATTAAATTCTTTTTTAAATAAGTTTTTGATACCATTCAATCCATTCTGATTAGATACCCATTTTCTTATACAACCATTGAATCCTTTTTAATTAATGCAACCAATAAGTTTTATATCATTTCACTCAATTTTAATTTTATACTATCAATTCAAACATAATACGCACAACAATGTAAGTAATATTATATTTTTTAAGTTTTATTTTCGTCCCTTGATAAATGTTTTTTTAAAAAGTTTAAGAAAAAATTTAATTTGACTAACAATATAATGAAGAGTCAAATATAAACATTTATTAATTAAAAGATTAAATCAAAAATTTAATATAAAATTAAAGAATCTCGTGACTAATTCTCATTTTATTTTTATAAAAATATGCTATTCTATTCTTCTTTTAGTATTATTTTGTATGAATGGTCACACAAACCACATGAAAAAATCAAAAAAATATTTTTAATTGTTTCTTAATATATGTATCAATTTTTAATTTCACATTTAAATGTAGATAAAATAATAATGAATTATTAACCTATTTTATATATCACTGAAAAATGTGATTGAAAAATAACAATAAACAACCTTTCCATTCTTAGAACTTTTGCAAAAATTTCTATAAGTTTTGCGAAAAATTTCATAGTATCATTTCAAATTTATATAAATTTATTATTGTAAACCATTTTTGTTAAGACTACAAAATTTGTAAGAATGTTTTAATAAAACGCAGAAGGAAAGAGTAGTTTAATTCTTAGAACTTCAAGATACCGATTTTTTTAATTAAAAAAACGAAAACTTAAAAATTCACTGAAAGGCAATTTTCGAGGACGAAAATTCTTTTAAGTGGGGGAGAGTTGTAACACCCCAAATTTTAATTGGAATATTTTAATTAATTGATTTAATTGAGAATATTCAATTTTGGTGTTTTTTGGTGGCTTTATGAATTATTGAGGAATTATGCTTTTTGGAGTATTTATTTTGAAATAATAGTATGTAATATGGATTTATTAATATTATTATGAATTAAAATAAATATAAGAAGAATAAGGGTAATTTGGGCATTTAGAGGAGTTAGTAAGGGTAATGAGGAAAAAGCCCAATTTGTGAGGCCCAAGACTAGGTTTGACAAAATAAAGTTCTGAAGGGAAATTAGAATTCATTTGTGTTGACCGTGAAAGTTTGGTGGCTAGAGCTCTGAAGGAAAGGTTGGAGGCAGAAGATCCCCGAAGTTAATCGTGAAAGCTTTGAATCGGCTAAGGTATGGGGAGTATAGCTTTTCATAATTTTCCATGTATGCCTTTCGATGTGTTTATGATTGATTTAAGATTTAAGGTACTTTGGGTTGATTGTGGGAAATTAGGGAAATTGATGATAAGACTCTGAGATTATGGCTAATGGTATATATCGCTGAATATTTGATAGGAGAATTTAGAAATCTTAGTCCTTGTGGCCAAAACCTTAGATTGTTATATGTCTGACCCTGAAGGGATTGAATATTGAATAGTGAGTAACTATAATACCTTAGGGTGTAATTGATGTAAAAATTGTGACTTAGGACATGAATATGTTACGGGATTGGCCTAATAAACCGTAGGTTTTGTGCTGTTATCGCCGTATGACCTTAGGGATGATTTAGAGATGTCTTGGGGGCATGGGGTGTGTGAATCGTATGAGTTTTTGGGTAGAACTCAGTTCTGGTGCGTAGCAGATTTTTGCTGTCATCGCGCTGTTCGCCTAGCGAAGAAAAACTTCGCCTAGCGAACCATGTTTTCCCAGACTCACCTAGCAAAGAAACTTTCTCCAACTCGCCTAGCGAGCATGCTTGCGAACGTAGCAGAGTTTCGCGAATGTTGATCGTGTGCAGCGATGCCTTGATGTTTGATTCTGAGATTTCTGAGTTGAGTTAACATGAGTATGACAATGAGGAATTATGTGATTGATAGGCGATAGTGTGAGGATTGCCGTGAGTATAATTTGATGAATTAATATGTGATAATATTATGAATTAATATGAGATAATATGGGGTGGTATTATGAATTAATATGTGATAAAATGCGATAATATGATGGGCTAATATGAGGGTGACTATGAGCTAATATGTGATTTGTACGTGATTATATGACGATTTCCATGATGTGTGATGATGATTATTATGATGAATATATGACAAAATGATGTGTGATGATGAGTATTATGATGTGTTGTGATGACATGATGAATGATGATGATTATTATGATGAGCTGTGATGATATGATGTACGATGATGATTATGATGATGAGTTATGACGTTTGATGATGATGAATATGATGAATGATGATACACCTATGATGTTATTATGAGGATGATTTGTGACATGTGCATCATGCATTCATATGCATTCGGACTTCGGTTCAGGACCTCGATTATTTTGGCTTCAATCCCACTGTGCGGATGTGAAGTATTTTGATGTGTTCCGGTTCTCTAGTAGAATCGATCCTATTGATGGAGATCTATGGAAGGTTGATGACCCAGTGTCCATCGAGCTGTGATGATTGGTACCACATGCATTGAGTTTTGTTGGATCTTGCATCTATGAGTCTTTTGTATGAATTATGACGTTGTGGCCTTTGAGGCATTTTGAGGAATATGAATGTGTTGAATATGAGTAATATGTCGTTTATGTATTGATTATTATACATTGATTATTATGAATTGTTTTACTTTGATTATTATGAATTGTTTTACTCACCCTGCCTGTTTGAATGTTACCTCCACGTGGGTAACGTGCAGATGACCAAGTTTAGCCATGGACGCCGCCGATGAGTTATTTTTGAAGATTTAGAGTCGTTAGCCTTTATGGTTAACTTAAAGGGTCTTGCTCTGATATGTAACATCAGGTTGAGTTCTTTTGAGTTAAACTATATACAAGTGGGTTATTTTACTAACTTTCCCTTATGAGGAAGACCTTGAGTTATGTTTTGAGTTCCGTTGCTTTGTGAAATTTGAATGGATTTTGGGAAAACCCGTGTGTTACGGAGTATTGACTTATTTTAAGACATTGAGAAATGTACGCCCCTTTGAGGTGATTTTTATTGAGATTTATTTATTTACTCTGAAATCCGTGTTATTTTACCTTAATAATCGTGGGGTAGAAAAAGGTGTTACATCATACCCCTACCATTATCCCTCTACCCATATATTTTTTAAAATATTCTAATTCTACCCTTTTCACTTATCAAATAATTTTATTATTTAATATTTATTATTTTTCGATATGTATGTTTTCTTCACCAAATAACTTGCAATCAAGTTTTCAGTTATGTATTTTTTCTTCACCAAATAACTTGCAATTAAGTTTTCCGGTATGTATTTTTCTTCACCAAATAACTTGCAATTAAGTTTTTCGGTATTTATTTTTTCTTCACCAAATAACTTGCAATCAAGTTTTTCGGTATGTAATTTTTCTTCACTGGTTAAATTGCATACCGGAAAACTTGATTGCAAGTTATTTGGTGAAAAAAATACATACCGGAAAACTTAATTACAAGTTATTTGGTGAAGAAAAAATACATACCAGAAAACTTGATTGCAAGTTATTTGGTAAAAAAAAAAATACATACCAGAAAACTTGATTGCAAGTTATTTGTGAAGAAAAAATATATATCGGAAAACTTGATTGCAAGTTATTTGGTGAAGAAAAAATACATACAAAAAAAAATAAATATTAAATAAAAAAAATTATTTGATAAGTGAAAATGGTAGAATTGAAATATTTTAAAAAATACAGGGGTAGAGGGATAATAGTAGGGGTATGAGATAAATTTTTCCATGTCTTTGTAGTTTCCAAAAACAACTTCATTGCAATCACTTTAGTTTTTACTCAATAATATTATCTTTTTTCTCTCTTCTTCTTCTTGTTGACACCTTAATTGTTCCATCGATTTCAACAATTATTGTTATATTTGAAGATGAGGTTTGAATCCTAGGAAACACAAGACAACTTTTTTTTAATGAATTGTTAACACACTATTTTGAATTTCGCCAATTGATTTGTCTCATTATCATAATTTAATGTAATTTTTTTTCAAAATTTAACAAAAATTGATCAAGTTAAGTAATAAAATAATTTTTGAGGGACTAAAATATAATATTTATTAAATAAATGAGTAAAATAAAATATCAAAATTAAATCAAAAGATCCGGAGATTAATTAAACTTATAAAAAATGAAGAATTATACTGAAATGAAACACATTTAATCAAATTCTGCTTTATTCCATTTTTTTACACAACCATTAAATTCTTTTTTAAATAAGTTTTTGATACATTCAATCCATTTTCATTAGACACCCATTTTCTTATACAACCGTTGAATCCTTTTTAATTAATCCAACCAATAAGTTTTATATTATTTCACTCAATTTTATTCTATATTATCAATTCAAACATAATACGCACAACAATCTAAGCAATATTATAGTTTTTTAAGTTTTATTTTCGTCCCTTAATTGATAAATGTTTTTTTAAAAAGTTTAAGAGAAAAATTAATTTGACTAACATATAATTTTTGAAGGGTCAAATATAAACATTTATTAGTTAAGAGATTAAACCAAAATTTTAATATAAATTAAAGAATCTCGTGACTAATTATTCATTTTATTTTTATAAAAATATGTTATTCTATTCTTCTTTTAATATTATTTTGTATGAATGGTCACACAAACCACATGAAAAAATCAAAATAATATTTTTAATTGTTTCTTAATATATGTATCAATTTTTAATTTCACATTTAAATGTAGATAAAATAATAATGAATTATTAACCTATTTTATATATCACTGAAAAATGTGATTGAAAAATAACAATAAACAACCTTTCCATTCTTAGAACTTTTGCAAAAATTTCTATAAGTTTTGCGAAAAATTTCATAGTATCATTTCAAATTTTTATAAATTTATTATTGGAAACCATTTTTGTTAAGACTACAAAATTTGTAGGAATGTTTTAATAAAACGCAGAAGAAAAGAGTAGTTTAATTCTTAGAACTTCAAGATACCGATTTTTTTTATTAAAAAAACGAAAACTTAAAAATTCACTGACAGGTCAAATTGGAAATGGTACTGTGAGGCGTGAGCTGGTTCGGTCAACCTATTGGATATCTTATCTTGTCAAACCAATTGATTAAACCTGTAAAAACTGGTCCGTTCGATTCATATAGATGATGAGACCCGATTCATGTAAATTAATAATTGTCATTATTTTCGAAAGGAACTTTATCATTATTATTATCACTACCCCGCCACGCTGTACCACCTTTATAATAATAATTTTAATTTATAACTTGAATAATTCTTGGTAAACCTGAAAAGAAAAAAAAATGTAAAAAAAAAAAACGGTGACGTGCGGGATAGTGAGTGATATTTGTTTTTTTTCAATAGGAGAAAGAAAGAAGAACAAGTTGGAAACACAGAGACCCACCCACCGATCCCCAATAACAATCTCTTTACTTCTTCTTCTTTTTGTCTCATAACCGTCATCAACCCTCTCTCTCTCTCTCTCTCTCTCTCTCTCTCTCTCTCTCTCTCTCTCTCTCTCTCTCTCTCTCTCTTCCAATTTTCTCCTACGGATATATACACGAATAATTGATTCATTCATACTTCTTCTTCAAACTTGAAAGCATAATTGCTTCAAGTTTTCAAATCGTCTTCATCATTCAAATCCATGGAACAGCTTGTCAACTTCATCATTCGTCCACCAAGGTATCCGATTTTTCCGATTCCTTTTCGAATCAAGACTTTTTCCCTTTTTTAATTTCCCTAATTTTCCAAATAGGTTTTTACTCATGCATGATGCAAAAGTAAAGTCTTAATTTCAATAACACTTGTAGATTGTTTTTGTTATTGATTTTATTTTCACTTGATCTTGAGAGTTTCATCATTGAATGTAACTCCTACTTTGCATCGTGCTGATATGCGTTATTAAAGTGAGATCTGTCACAATAGTTTATTCTGTTTTGATAACTCTTTGCAGAGCTGAATATGACCCCAAAAGTGATTTGTTAGATCAAGAGTTCTTGCTGAAAGGGAAATGGTATCATCGGAAGGATGTAGAGGTAGGCTTCAAAAAGTGTTTCATCCTTTAGTTATTTTATTGCTCTTGTTGAAACTTCATCAAGAAGTGTTTCTTTACCTAGAATCTCAGCATGAAAGGATAATTTATTTACTTGCATAAAATACTGAAATGTAGTAAGTTAAGAAAAATTCTATTCTGGAAGAATTATTTTTAGTTGTATCTTTAAATACTGTGGTGATTACTTTCGTGTAGAATACTTCTTTTACAATTTCCATACATAAAAGAGTGTGTATGTGATGTTCTAACTTCTACAACATCCTTCATTGTTGACTTTTTTGTCTCCCCCCATGCTTTGAATCAAGTCATACTCAATCTATTTTTTTTCCAAACCTATTTGGTTAGCCTCTAATCTAATGTATATTGATATTTTGCAGTTAAAAAATAGCCGGGGTGATGTTCTTCAATGCAGCCATTACATTCCTATTGTCAGTGCTGAAGGAAAGCCTCTTCCTTGTGTAATATATTGTCATGGCAACAGGTGACTGTAGGATAATATGTTTTTTTTTGTTTGATTGAACTGCAAAATTTTTTCTGGGCATTTTAGATTCTCCTTTGAAGTTTGTGTGTGTTTACCTTTCTTTTCCTTTTTTTTTTTTACATTTTAAAAATTAGGTTATGACTTTGACTGTTAATTTTATTTTACAGATGGCTAAACATAGATATACGTGCATTTAGTTTGATTCATTTTGAGGAAAGGGTTTTGTTTTACTAATAATTGCTCTATGATAAATTTAAATAGTTAATTTCTATGCGCATTTTCTACTAGGGTACTATTCAACCTATAACTAAAAATTAACTTGCCTTCATGATATACTTATGACCTGCCATTATCCCTTCTTAAGCTGTATAGATTTATACATTTTATAGGTTTACCACAATGATGAAAATCGCTGTATTTACACATTATAATGATACTTTTGATCATAATTTCTTTTGTATGACAAAATGGACATTCTTTCACATTGCTTTGTGTATAAGAATGAACATTATAGATGATCCAGCATAAAATTAAAAGAAAAAGTGATAACTGCGGCGTTTCTTAAAATCAGGCTAAGGGTCTAACTCATTCTACAAAATTGACTTGTTTGGTGAGAGATGTCCATCATTTATAAGTTATAATCACTATTTAGACTATATCACCATCCATTGTGAAACTTTCAACATACTCCCTCATGCCCTTGATTGGACATCTGAAGCGTGATCGATATGGCCCAATAAAAGAAGACTCAACTGATATAGAACAGATTTTGATACCATTTTAAATTTGGGTTTATGACTTAATTTTTCCTACAAAACCTCTTGTAAGGTCACCACTTATAACCACTATTTAGGCAACACTATCATCCAATGTGAGACTCAACTACATTTAAGTATTAGTCATATAGTTAGCTAGGTTCTGATATAGTAGAGATGGAAGAATATTGTTAGTTGTAGTGATGTTATATGGAAGACCGAAGACCTAATAGCTCCTTTTTTTCCTTCTAAGCTTTAAACAATCTTGAACAAAAAAATGTACTCTTTCATCTTCAATTATGAAATGTAGATGCTTGTAAGTTTATTTTCATGTCTTCAAATTAGAGAGAAAGGGAAAGACACGATTTTGCAATCCTGTGTCCCAACTACACAACAAAGTCTCTATATTTTATCTTTATTTACACGATAGGATATACCTATCTTGTACGATAAATACGTGCATCCTAATCTTATTTTCACCACGTTCTATTTGGTTTTTTTTCTTGTCTATGACTTTCATTTGGTGTAGTATAGTTTATTGATTTCAATTTTATAGGCTTGTGCTGATTGGTTGCAATGTTTTTTAACAGTGGATGTAGGGCTGATGCCAGTGAAGCTGCTATAATTTTACTTCCTTCAAATATTACGGTTTTCACTCTGGATTTCTCGGGATCTGGGATTTCTGGAGGGGAGCATGTCACTCTCGGATGGAATGAAGTAAATACTATCTCAGTAATCTTTTAAAAATGTTCAGATCTGACTGTTTTATCATCGATATTGCTTAGTCTTATTCCTATGTCAGTTATCCACTATGGGTAAGGAGTAATTTCTTCGTTTTTGTCCATTATTATTATTATGAGTGAGAAACTCATGAAATGAAGGGTTGAATGACCAAAAATCTCCCCTCCTACTGCAATCTTTCACACATATGGGCAATAACACACATCACTAAACTTTGTGTAAAGATATCTTCAAGTTCAAGAACTTGCACATTGATGTTTTTGCGAGTTCATTTCGAAATTAGTCCAAGTTAAATTTAATAAAAGCTTTATTTGAATTCCATATCTATATCATCAGTGGAAATTATAAAACTTGCTATATGATTGTGGAGGACACTTATGCTTGATTTGTTTTACGTATCTTTATTATTATGTTAGAACATTTAGACTCATTCTGTACTGGGATTTTGCATACACATCATTACTACCATTTTGCTTTGTTGTCATTATTTTATTGTGAAATGATTGTTGTTTGACATTCTTGACTTTTATCAGAAGGATGATCTAACGGCTGTGGTCAACTATCTGAGGAATGATGGAAATGTATCTTTGATTGGTTTGTGGGGCCGCTCAATGGGAGCTGTAACATGGTAGGTTTTCATCATTTTCTTATTCCTTTGAACTTTACTTTTGAATGATGTTTAGGAAAAGTTTGCTCCTAAACATGGGCTGTATAGCACTGTAGCAATGAAGTGTAATTTGTTTCATAAATTATCAATTTTTGCAATATTATGATTAAGAACTAAGAACTATTCCCTAATCCGTTGAGTCTTCATTATTATTTATAATAGGAAACTGTAGGGCATAGGTTGCAGTCTGTTAGGTGGTGGATGAAATGACTTGTAAAAGAAAGTTATCTTCCAGTTTCGTTCTGAAATTAGATTGTTTATATCACTAGTTCTTAAACTTGAGAATGATGAATCTGATCATATATTCATGTATGCATTTCTGAACTACGAAATTTAGTGTTCTGCATTCGTCTAGATTTGTGGCAATGTATTTTTGGTATAAAAACTCCTATATCTTAAATCCTTTCTGATTCAAATCTTTCTCCATATTTAGTGCTCTCAATTTATGAACTCCTTGGTTATGTAGCCATTCAGACCTACATTTTAGCTTAAATAAAATGGCTTTTCCTCATGCATCAATGATGTTACTCCTTTCAGCCTTATGTATGGAGCTGAGGATCCTTCAATTGCAGGGATGGTTTTAGATAGTCCCTTCTCTGATTTGGTTGATTTGATGATGGAACTTGTAGATACATATAAAGTCCGTCTGCCCAAGTTCACTGTGAGTATCTTGTATTACTTTTTTTTGGGTAAAAGTAGAAATGGTCTCTCCAAATGCTGAATTTATAGTCTCATTTAATACTTTATATCCTTCTACAGTCTGGTCGTAAGAACTATGTAGTCTGGTATGTGCCTGATACCAAAATATTTGACTGGAGATGTTTTAACGAATATCAATACTAATGAAACTCCCTTCTGTCCATTCTAAAACTCGTTACCAACTAAAGATGGAAATACCTGCAGTTACTGAGGCCTGCATTAGAAGATATAAAAGCCAAATTTGTCATATTGGTCAGGAGCAATTACTATAAGACTTTCTTCGGTGGTTAGGCCAATAGAAATATGGTAGATTGTAAAACGAGGATTGGAGGGAGTAGAGACATTATAGTGTATTGTAAGGAACATTAAGGTTAAAGGCCCCCGGATCTCTTGTAAACCTAGAAGAACAGAGAAATTGCATGTCTCTTGAAACAAGTATTTAAGGGTCTGCCAACCTCCCTGCCCAAAGGGTCCTAAAACCTTCAAACACAGGCATTCTGTTATGCTGTAGTGGAATATTCTCCATTATGTATTCCATGCGCACAATATTATGTGCTAATTCTCTATTCATAGTGTGTGTATGTGGTTTCTCTGCCCTCAAAACCATTTATTGTTTCTGTATAAACACCATATAGATTCAGAAAGCTTTTTTAAGCAGTGGATTGGTGCTCCTGTGTACCACATTCTGAAAGAAAAAAACAAAGATTATTCTACCACATGAAACCTCTTGCCAAGAGACATGCAACATTAAACCAGAAAGCTGTTATTGCCGTGCCTTGCATAAGTTTGTCAAGCAAGCTATTAATTTGTCATTTGGAATGTTGGGACTTTTGATAACTTGCAAGAAACCTCGTCACATCCACTGTTCCCTTAAGTTTCTTGAGGAGGTTGCATTGCCTACAATCATTCATACAAACCTTCTTCAATTGCTATGGTCGCTGCTGCTGTAGCAAATATCTTAATTATGCGGCGTATAGATCTTATAGTGAATAATTAATGTATCATATGATCTCGCTAATTAACATACTTCATAGTGAATATTTTTGTCGGTGCTAATACTTTTTGTTATGTTGACTCTGTTTCATTTTTCTTGTAACAGGTGAAGTTTGCAATCCAGTACATGCGAAGAGCAATCCAAAAGAAGGCAAAATTTGACATAACAGACCTCAATACCATCAAGGTTGTTTTTCCTTTAGTTTTATTGTTATTATTTGGTTTTTCATTTTTTTTGATAGAAAGTTATTTAATTGAATAGGTTCCTATTACTTGCCTGTTTTTATGAATTGATCAATTGGTCCAACATAAAAGTGATAAGCTAGTAACCTTTGTTTATCCTCATTACTTTTCAACATAAATGTCAAAGTTTCCTTCCATGCCCAAGCTTAGTTAAACAAATATAGATTTTAGCTTGAACTTGAAGAAAGTAATAGACTTGTTAGTTATTCACTCAAATGAGTCTCCAAGTTCATATATAATTTATTCATTATATATTTCTCACAAATTGTGTTGATTGCTTGAATTTCTTGTATGTTTACTTGATTAGTTGCAAATATCATTGGCAATGAAACCTTTGCTAGTCAATAAATGAGGTATGCTACTTTGATTCAAGTAGTTCATAATTTCAACTAGCGTATAGAAGAAAATGTGCAATTAAAAGTATACTTTTGGTGGTACTGGGGTGGGGGCTTGCATCTTCTGCTTGTGCTTGTTGCTTCCTAATTGCTAAACCGGAAATTTTTAAATTTTAACCAGAATCAGCTTTACTGTCATTTTCAAAATTTTGGATGCTAATTGATAAAAACCTGTGGAAAACTGTAAAAATACATGCTAAAGACTAATGATTTGTGTTCCTTACAATATGAGTCCCATGCTACATTATTTTTTCGAAAGATCTGATTCTGTCAAGCTTTTTTTTTTTGGTTCTAATCTGATTTTGTCCAGATGATGCAAAGCAGAAAATCAGAAGAAACGAAATAATGTGTATAACTGTTTTATTTTCCTCTTGATCATGTGTTGCTTTTGGTTTTTCAATTTTTTGTACTATGCATCATATTCACTCATTATTTGTTTGCTTGCAGGTAGCAAAATCTTGTTTTGTTCCAGCTCTATTAGGGCATGCCATTGACGATGATTTTATACAACCTCATCACTCTGATCGTATATTTGAGGCTTACATGGTAAGTGTTTTAACGGAAGTTCCTTTTTCCATAAAAAACAATTACTGTCTTATTTATAATTGTGAACTTCTTGTTCTGTTGATCTAGCCTAAGTCCTTGTGACATTTTGTAGGGACTTTAGAGCATGGCTAATGCTTTTGAAATTATAAAATATGCCCTCCAGATGTTTAAAGTTGCTTTCATTTGCTCTTTGTTTTATATTAAAAGATGTTTTATGCCCTGTAATATGGATCTTCAATATGGGTGTCTGTGCTTTGCAGGGAGACAAAAACATAATTAAATTTGAGGGAGATCACAATTCTCCACGTCCTCAGTTTTACTTTGATTCGATAAACATCTTTTTTCACAATGTTCTGCAACCTCCCGAGGATGAGGCTGGGGAATCATTTTTTGACCCTGTGAATGATTACTTTGGTAAGGTAAAATCAGCAATGCATATCATAGATTCCATTTTGATAAAATTTCACTGTTAAATAGTGAGCATTTTTAAAACTTGACTCTTTACTCAGGATGCATGGAGATCTGTGCATGAATTAGGCAACAACAATGAATCATCATCTAAAAACAAAGGCATGATTCAAGTCACCTAATTTCTTAACTATTTCTTCTGCATGGTTTCTATTAGGATTTGTGTTTATAAATCTCTTACTTTGTTCATTTGTTTGATGCAGAACCATCAACTAGCAGTACTATAGATGCTATTAAGGAAGTCCGTTCAAGACGACCAATGAGTAGGATGGAGGTTTGTATTTATTAGCTCTTAGATATGTTTAAAAAAGATTGAACTATCTTCAGGGATATCCGATAATATTGGAAGGATACTGAGAAGATTAGCATGACACGCACAATTCAAGAAATCGTCCAATTTTTGCAAGTTAAAGTAACGGAGAAAAAATTAAACTCTTTTTGTTACACATTGTTTTGAATTGTATGGCCACGGGCCAGTGAAGATGTGGCTGCTTGATTCGATGATTTCAATTGTATTTGAATTATTTGTGGAATTGTTTTTAGGTTTTTATGAATTTATATTGCATGATTTTTCTCAGGTTCCATCTGATATTTCTTCAAAAGATGAACAATGCGGAAATGAGGTATTCCTTTTCTATATCCGAATCACTGCATTCTTTTTTGCCTGCGGTGGATGGCCACTTCTAGTTTAACCTACTACTACCCATGAGGGCCCAGTACCTGGGCTTCAAGAATGTCATTCAAATATCTAACATCAGGATGAAATAGAGAAATATATGTAGTCAAAGGAGTTAGGGAAGAGTACTTTAACTGCAGAAATAAACTAGATTCTCACCGTTTGCATGATTTTTTTGCAAGCAGGAAGAGAAGTGCAGTGATACATCCCCGCCGGCTTCATCCATGATAAGCTTTGAGTTGTCCGATGGTCATCCCTATGCCCCCCATGTTCTCGCAGCATTGGATGACGATCAGTATGTGGAATATCAACTTGAAGACCTTGCAGGTTTTCCATCTAGTGCAGAGGAGGAGGAAAGAGTGAGTCAACTTGATGACTTTACACGATCTAATTATTACCTGATAAAAAATACTTGATGATCTAGATGCTCTTTATGATATTTCAGATGTTAATGGAAGCAGTAATGGAGTCACTGAAGGACCTGGAAGTACAAAATCCAAAGGCAGAAATGCCACCAGCCAGTAGTAGTGTTCCTTATGTATCTGTAGAGCTATCTGATAAAGACAACTCACACGATTCTTCACAGGAGATTTCTAGACCGATGGAGAAAGAATCTTCTCTAGTCGAACACAAAACAGATTCAAAACCTAAAGACATTTCCAGTGCATTAGAAGAATCTGCACCGTTGAATGCTGAGCCAAATACCGTCGCAGTGAAACATTCCCTAAGTTTGAAGTCCGAGCCAAGTCTAATTGGGGGAGTGCAGCTGCCACTACCACAGGACAACACATTATCCATTACAGAGTCTAGCAATACAAGTGGTTCTGCTCGCAGTGATAGCTCTGTTAGTATACAAAGTTCATCAGACACTGACATATCACATAATACAACAGCCACGGTAACCGTTGTTAGAAATCCTGCTGGCCATGTCATGGATGGCTTAATGCGACGATGGGATTTCAATTTTTTCAAAAATAGTAATAATCGGTGAGACCGGAAGATTCTCTTTTATACATGGTTTGGTTAGTCTTGTTTTTGTAACTAAAGAAAAAAAATCATAGTTTGTATGAAAGAAATAGGTTGGTCGTGTGTAAATTTGTTAATGTTCAGATTCTCATCTAACAAATCATCCAATATTCTTTGCCTGTAAGTGAGAATTGTCATATTTTGTGAATTTAAATTGGGAACAATCTTTTTCACAGTTGTAGACATATTATGTTAACCACGACTCTGTTGTTGATAGTATTCATTTGTTATATCTATAGGTTATTACACTTGAATACACTTATAACAACAATAGTCAAACTTTAAATTTTATTCTGTTAAATAGAGTCGGTTATGACTGTCATATTATTCTATCAAAGACTATATTTCTATTCAATTAATCAATATTCTCGAAGTTTGTTTTAGTAGTTTTTCTTATAATAAGGTTTTTCTCTGCGTCATCAAGTTGTTTGAAGGCTTTTCATTTGATCTATTTTTTTACTATATAAGTTAGTAATGTACCTGTACATCCGCACATACTCGTCCGCTGCCGCTCGTTTTTTAGGTGCTACATCATATCTATCATAACAAAAGTTTTTTTTTTAATTTATTTTTTTAATTCTTTTTTTGTTAAGGTGATAACATCATAACTATCAGAGCAAAAGGTTTATTTATTTATTTATTTATTTTTAATTTTTTTATTTAAATTTTTATATAGCAAGTACAATTATATGTAACATCAATTTTTTAGTTAATGGTGTAAAAAGTCGCTCGTCTTTTAGGTGATATATCATAACTATCATATCAAAAGGTCCTTTTTTTTAGCAAGTTCAATAATATGCAACATAAATATTTAGTTAATAATGTAAAAAGTAAGAGTCATGTATTGTGATTAATGAGTTGTTTCTTTATGCAAGTTTTGATGTTTTTATATGAGATTCTTGTGTGAGATAATTCATCTAAGAAATACATATAGTTTATTAATTGTTATATTTAAAATTATTTAATACTGCCATTTAATAAAAATATTTTATTCTGTCATGTTACATAATAAGTTTAAAACTTTTAATACGACGATACATGATCGTCATTGGTTTATAATATAAAAATTTATACGTGTAGTACGTCATTTTTTTTCTCTATTACATATAAGATGAAATAAATTTTTATTTAAAAAGAGTTTTTTTTGAATAATTTAATATAATCATATAAACATAATCGTACACGGGAGTCATGCATTGCCACTCCTTATAAATAATTAGTTATCTGTGCTGACAAAAATAAATTATTATAGTTAACATACTCAATCCATTAAAAGATAATTAGTTATTCGTTTGAACACATATAAATTATAGAGAATAAAAATAGAGATAATAAAAATAGAGATGGTAAAAGATTGTAATATATTTCAGTAATCATATTATGAAAAAATAAATAGTTATCTCTATGGAGACATGTAAACTATAAGAAATAAAAGCTGAAATTATAAAAATTGTCTATATTATGATGTTCATATTCTAAAAAATAATTAGTTGCCCGATCAGTCATAAATCACTTTTAAAAAATATCGCAACATATTCAAGTGAAGTCTCATTTTTAAAATTTTATCGAAGTTGAAATCAAATTTCTTGAATAATAACAATTTAAAAATGGTAGAGAAAAGTTAAAGTTATGAACCAAGTCAAAGAAAACAATTTACATTCAAGTTGTCATTAAGCTTAAGCTGAATATATGATTTTGATACATTAATAATTGTTGATAAATAAATAATTTATCAATCTTAATATATAATTGTTAATTATTAATAGCTATAATTGTTAGCTATAATTATTAATAATTATCAATGAAATAGGTTATAATCTTTTTGGTTTAATTCATATTCAATTCCTTGAGTTAATTTAATATTCTGTTTTAGTCTCTTAATAAAAAAACGTTACAAGTTAGTATTTTAATTTTATTTATGTTATCCTATTTGATCAATTCTGTCAATTTGGGGCAAAAAAAAAAAAGTTAAGTTCTGGTGATGTTGTGTGACAGAAAGACCATTGATATAAATCTGAGTTAGAATATATTGTTAAAAACTGATATATTATTTAAATATAGTGGTTTCTCGAAAACAAAATCCTAAGAGTTTAAATAATGTATTAATATTTAACTACATATACTAACTTAAATTTGTACCAATAACTTTGCTGTCACGCCACCTTACTAGAACTTAATGTTTCCTTTCCAAAATATATAAGAAAATTGGTGACTAATTATGTGTGACATATACTTACATTTTCTTAGAACTTTTATTGTACATCTAAATAACAAATCCTTAGTTACATTTCATTAATACATAAACTGGGAGGTTTTGATGGTGTGCAAGACGATCTACTGCATATTGATTCATATTTTTCATGATTAAAATATGACAAAATGAGTCTCCATAAACCTATTCCACAATTAATTTACAATAAATAAAACCCCTTAAAAAATTTTATAACTCAATTGAAACTAACTTCATATATTTACATAAGATTCTTCAAAATTTTGAGACAATTCCTCACATAAACACATTGAAAAAATAATAAATACATATCAAATAAATTTGAGTCATTGAGTCAGTTGTAAACTTTATTCTTGAGCTTAAATAGACAGATACAATTTAGTGTGAATCATTGAAGTATCAGAGATCAATTGGTTTTCTTTTGAGCTTCTTATAATTATAGAAAAACTTGAATTTGATTCATATATTTAATTTTTCCACATTTTTCTAGCACAATCACAAGAGAAAAGAAAAAACTATATAAAGGTAAACTTAAATAATGATATAAAGGGAATTATGGAATACTCGTGATTGTGGAGAGAGAGCATCGCGTTGACATGGTTGTTTAGAGGAAAATGGAAATATAACCGTTGCAGACTGGTTCTTGGCGTGAAGCCAGTTGCAGAGGTGTGCGGCGCCCCTACGACGATGCATCTCCTTCTCTTGCTCTTCTCCCCTATTCCTTGTTCTATTCCCAGTTTTAGGTGTGGTTTACTTTTGGATTTGGTTTAAATTTGATTAGGGACCTTTCGAAAAGTCACCCTTACCTAAATCTGAGATTTTCTTCTTCTGCGTCTTTCCTTTTTATTGAGTTTATGATGGATTTAACTCTATTTCCTGAAACAGTCATAGCTGATGCACCTAATAAAGGTATAAATATATCCACTGAAAAACCTATAAAATCCTTTGTTGAGGCTCTTGGTAATGTTTGTGATATTCCAACGAGTCAATTATCGGTTCCATCTGTTAAAGGAGACCGTATATCCACCGTAATTCCAGAAGATGAGTACCTCCTCGGAGTGGAGGCTTGTAAACCCAATTTGCACGACCAAATTTTATGGCCTAAGGGTTCTTCCCTCTTATAGTATTGTAGTTCAAAGCCAAACTAAACACATTGTGGATTGGTATAAGCAAATGGTGTGTTACCTCCCTTGGAAAAGGATTCTTTGAATTATGTTTCTCCAAATTGGAAGATGTTAGAAGAGTTCAATCAAATTATTCTTGGAACCTACACCCTAGATCACTGAAGCTTTTCCCTTGGTCGAAAGATTTCATCCCGAATAATGTCAATCATTCTTCTGCTCAAGTTTGGGTCGAAATTCTTGGACTTCCTCAAGAATATTGGATACCTAAAATCATATTTGCTATAGCTAGCAGCCTTGGTACTCCTATATGTATTAATTCCATTTCCAATAGTTCTCCGTTTGAAAGGAACTTTGGTCATTTTGTTCGTGCTTTGGTGGATGTTGATTTGCTCTCTGAACTTAGAGATAGTATACTGGTAGAACGCACCGACTTTGTGTTTTTTTTATAGGTATTGAGTACGAGAAGCTGCCAGACTTTTATCAATTCTGTAAGGCTTTTGGTCACATTGAAAACAACTGCAGAAGGAAGAAATGCAAAGAAGGAAAATATAAATCTGATAATGAGGATAAGTCGAAAAAACCATCTGTTTCTACTTTCATTGAAAAAACACATGTTAATGAGAATGTGGAAACTGAGTCAGAGAGAACTCAACATTTACACTTGGGGTAAACAAGTTGTGTTTGTAAGGATGTGAATACTTGAGGATAACTTGGACTCCATTGTTGAAGTTGCAGCTACTGCCATCAATCCTCTGCTCAAGACTGTGATTCATCCAATTGTTGGTTGTAACAATGATAATCCTATTGACAACTTTAGTTCTTCTAGCTTAGAGGCTTATGAGTTTGTTGATGCGACACAAGGTACGTATTTCAATGATCCCGCTGTGGCTATCTAACAGTCCAATGCTGAATTTCTGAAAAATTCGTGGGCTAACATGGCAGATGCTATTGATTACCAAAAGATGGATGAAGAATTAGAAGTGGAAATAACTACCAATTGGTAGTTTCTAAGTCACAGAAAAAGAAAAGAAAAGAAAATGCAAAGTCCAAGGTTGTTTCTGCTACCAGATCTTTGGCTGGTAATACTCAAACTTCCTAATAAAGTGCCTTTTTTGGAACAAAAGGGGGCTTGCCAACCCCCCTTAAAAATTAGCTCTAAAGAATAACATAAATGCTCACAAACCCAATCTCTGGCTGATTGCGGAATCATGGATGAATCACCATAATCTTGCTATTGCCTTTTGGGATAGGCTTAATCTCAAGCTCTTCCTATGAATGATAGAAATAAGCTATACCCCAACATTTGGTGTGTAACACTCTTTTCTACCCCACAGTTTAAAGGCAAAATATTCACATTTATTAGAGTAAAATGTTAAACTCAATAAAAATCACCTCAAAGGGCGTACATTTTCCAATAAATCAAATATAGGTTAAGGCTCCGTAAACAAAGGGTTTTCCCAAAAGATATAAAAAATTGCTCAAAAGGAAGCGGAACTCAAAAAGGAATAATCCAAAGTTTTCCTTGTACAGAAACATAATCAAAATAACAAAAATCAAATAAAACATAGTTTAACTCAAAGACCCCAACTCGATGTTACACTATCAGAGCAAGACCCTCTAAGTTAACCAAAATGGCCAACAACTCAAAATTCCAAAAAGATCCTCGATGGCATCCACGGCTAAACTTGGTCATGTGCACGTTACCCACGTGGAGGCAACATTCAAACAGGCAAGGTGAGTAAAATGATTCATAATAATCAATATATAAAACAACTTCATTTTCATATTATGCATCATCGTATTCATCAAGGAACATCAAGGCCACAACATCATAAATTACTCAAGATTTCCTCATAGGGTCATCAAGGAACATCAACGGTCATAATATCATAAATTACTCAAGATTGCCTCATAGGGTTATCAAGGAACATCAAAGGTCATAATATCATAAATTACTCAAGATTTACTCATAGGGTTTATCATGGAAACATCAAAAGTCATAACATCATTAATTACTCAAGATTGTCACATAGGGTCATCAAGGAAACATCAAAAGTCATAACATCATAAATTACTCAAGATTGTCACACAGGGTCATCAAGGAAACATTAAAAGTCATAACATTGTAAATTACTCAAGATTGCCTCATAGGGTCATCAAGGAACATCAAAGGTCATAATATCATAAATTACTCAAGGTTGTCACATAGGGTTTATCAAGGAAACATCAAAAGTCATAACATCATAAATTACACCAAATTATGACAAACGCAACAAGACTCATGCATGTGGTACCAATCATCACAGCTCGACGGACACTGGGCCATCAACCCTCCATAGATCCCCATCAATAGGATCGATTCTATTCGAGAACTGGAGCACATCAAAATACTTCATATTCGCATAATGAGACTGAAGCCAAAGAAATCAATAATCATCCTCATAATAACATCATAGGTGCATCATCATTCATCAAAATCACCATCATCAAAATCATCATAAATCATGTTATCATAGAATCATCAAAACTCATGGAAATATCATCGTAACTCATCATCATTACTCATAGGAATCATCATTATACAATCATGTATTAATCTCATCGGAATCATAGTTATACTCATGGTAATTCATCATATAGTTACGTATTTAATCTCATAAAAATATTAGGCAATAAATTATCTTATTTATACTATGTTATAACCCTGTTCATTAGCTTTCCAACACTTCGAACGGGGGCCAAAACGGACTTACGGATCAAAAGTTACGTCCAAAACGATTTCAACCGAAAACATGAACAGTCGTGATGGACAACATGTAGAATTTTATGTGTTTTTCACCGTTGGAGACCTTCCGGATCTCCGATTTCAATTCCGTAAAAACTTAAACTCTCATAAAATTACAACCCATCCAATACTATAATTAATTCAAGTAAGTCTACAATTTTAACACAATTAAACCATTACGACTTCTCATATTCACAGGGTTCTCATAAATCTTTACAATAGTTCTCATAAATCCCTTTACCCTACAGGGTTGAACAAATGTCAAACCAGATCTTTGGCCATGAAGGCCTAATTTACTTTAACCTAAATCAGCCTCGAATCTAAGGCCATCAATTTAAAACTCTTAAGACTTTTACACCTTAGAAAGGCAACAATAATACAATTGCTCACAGAACCTTCTACCCTTAAACCCTTAAATTGGCTTTAAATACATTGAAATCATATATTGAAAACAATGAATGCAATACTCCTCATACCTTAATTGCCGACTCTAAGCCTTTCTCCTTGATTCGTGGGAACCTCGCGAACCTTTTGCCTCAATCCTCTTCCTCAAAACTCTGGCCTCTATTTCTTCCCTTTTCACGGTCTAACATGAATGAATCCTAATTCCCTCAAAATCCCTTTTTGTTAAACCTAACTTTGGGCCTATAAATTGGGCTTTCCAATATTACCCTCACTAACTCCTCCTCAATTGTCCAATTTGCCCTTAGTTAACTTATATTTATTTAAATTAATAATAATACCAATATATTCATATTATATACTATTATTTAAATAAATAACTCAAAATCCATAATTCTCAATATTTCACACCAACCACCGAAAATTACCAAAAATACGAATATTTATATTTAAATAAATAAAATAAATATTCCAATAAATTTGGGGTGTTACAATTCTCCCCCACTTAAAAGATTTTTCGCTCTCGAAAATTACCTTAAGGAAATAGAGTCGGATACCACTCCCTCATCTGATCTTCACGCTCCCAAGTCCAACTTTCTCTAACTGGCCCTCCCCACAATACCTTTACCATGAAAATCTCTTTACCTCGCAGTTGCTTCACTTCTCGTTCATCAATCCAAACTGGCAATGCCTCAACAGTCAAATTATCTCTCACTTGTACATCATCCATTTGAATCACATGCGGCGGATCTGGAATGTACTTCCTAAACTGAGACACATGAAACACATCATGCAAATTCGCAAGCGGCGACGGTAAAGCAATCCGATATGTTACTTCCACCACCCTCTGCGAAATCTGATACGGACCAACAAAACGCGATGTGACCTTTCGAGACTTCAAAACTCGGCCAACGCCAGTTACCGGCGTAACTCTCAAAAACACGTGATCTCCCTCTTGGAATTCAAGTGCTTTCCTCCTCTTATCATGGTAACTTTTCTGACGACTCTGCGAAACTTTCATCTTTTTTTGGATCATCTTGATCTTTTCAGTCGTCTCTTGCACGATCTCAGGTCCGAACACAACACTCTCGCCTGACTCATACCAACACAAAGGAGTCATATATCTCCTACCATACAATGCCTCATACGATTTCATTCTGATACTAGAATGGTAACTGTTATTGTAGGTAAACCCAATCAACGATAAATGACTATCCCATGATCCACCTTGATCCAATACGCAAGCTCTCAGCTAATCCTTTAAAGGTTGGATAGTTCTGTCTGTCTATTCATCCGTCTGTGGATGATAGGTAGAACTTAACCTCAACTTAGTACCCAAAGCTGTCTGTAAACTCTCCCAGAACCTTGATGTAAATCTCAGATCTCTATCAGACACAATACTTGAAGGAGTACCATGCATTTTCACAATCTCATCAATATACAATTCGGCAGGCTTCTGGAACGAATAACTGATCCTTATCAGTATAAAATGAGCTGACTTGGTCACTCTATCGACAATCACCCAAATTGAATCATATCCCTTTAAAGTCTTCGATAGACCTGTCACAAAATCCATAGAAATGCTATCCCATTTCCACTTTGGAATATTCAACGGTTCCATCAGACCCAACGGTCTTCGATGTCAATCTTCGACTTCTGACAAGTCAAACAAGCATACTCAAACTCTGCAACTTCTTTCTTCATTCTTGCTCGCCAAAACAATTTTCTCAAATCCTGGTGCCTCTTCGTAGCACCGTGATGGATACTCAATCTACTTTGATGTTCTTCCTCAAGAATACTCTTTTTCAGCTCAACAATATCTGGAATATAAACCTTATCACAACATCTCATGATGCCATTTTCATTAGTCCGAAACTCAGCTCTTCGATTCTGATTCATTAAATTCCACTGATCTACCAACTCAAATCAAATTTCCGACCTTCTCGAATCTCATTAAAAATACCATTAGTAAGCTTCAACATACCAAGCTTAACTCCACAAGAAATCTCTTCCCAAACCAACTCATATAACGAAATTGTTCAATCAGTTCTAACTCCCTTACCATCATCATTGACATATGCAAAGATTTTCTACTCAATGCATCAGCTACCACACTTGCTTTACTCGAATGGTAATTCCAACCAAAATTATAATCCCTCAGAAGTTTCAACCATTTCCTTTGTCTCGCATTCAAATATTTCTGATCAAAGAGATGATTCAAGCCCTTATGATTACTAAACACTTTAAATCTCAAAACAAACGAATAATACCTCCAAAGCTTCGACACAAACACAACAACAACCCTCTTTAAATCATGCGTCAGATAATTCCTCTCATGCACTTCAAGTTGCCTTGAAGCATAAGCTAAAACTTGATGATGTTGCATTAACACACCTCCCAATCTCAATAAAGCATCACAATATACAACAAATGGTTCTGCCGAATTCGGCAAAATTAAAGTATAAGCTGTTGTCGGCCTTCTCAAAAGCTCTTGAAACTTTCTTCACACTTTGCATTCAAAACAAAAGTTTGAACCTTCCTAGTCCACTGCGTCAACGACAAAGGTAACTTGGAAAATCCTTCAATGAATTTTCGATAGTAATCTGCCAACCCAACTAATCTCAAAAACAAATTTTGGAGCTTCCCATTGCGATACAACTTCGACCTTCGACAGATCAACTTCAATACCTCTACTCGAAATCACATGGCCAAGGAACCTCACTTCCTTCAACCAAAATCCACACTTTGACAGTTTCGCATAGAACTGCTTCTCTTTCAACACTGATAACACAACTTTTCGATGCTTAACATGATCCTCTTCACTCTTCGAATATATCAAAATATTATCAATGAACATAACCACTAGCTTATCCAAATAAGGATGGAAAATCCTATTCATATACTCCATAAATACACATGGTGCATTAGTCACACCAAATGGCATCACAGAATACCCATACTATCCATACCTCGTTCTAACAGTGATCTTCTGAATATCTTCAGCCTCCACACGAATCTAATGATACCCAGATCTCAAATCTATCTTACTGAACAAATTTGCAACAACCAACTGATCCATCAAATCATCAATCCTCGGAAGGGATACTTATTCTTGATTGTCACCTTGTTCAATTGTCTATAATCCACATAAATCCTCACAGAACCTTATTTCTTCTTAACCAATAAAATTGGTGCACCCTACGGTGACACACTCGGACACATGAATATCTTATCAAGAGTATCTTTAAGTTGACTCTTCAACTTCTTCATTTTCGATGTAGACATACGATATGGAACCACCATTACCAGACTAGTTCCAAGAACTAAGTCGATCGTAAACTCCAGTTCACGTCCCGACGGTAAATCACTTATCTCGTCAGGAAGAACTTCCGGAAAATCACAATTAATTGACAAACCACCAACTTCCCCAATTTCACTAACACTCGAAGTTCCCATCAAAATAAACCTTTCAGCACCATCCTGCACCGACTCATGGGGATAATTTATAAGCACTTATCTTAACCCAAAAAAGTTCGCTGCACACACCCTCTAAGCTTGCAAGATACGTCTATCCCATCCAACATGACCCCGTCTACTATCAATAAGAGATTAAGGGTGACTAGTTCCTCAATTTGTCAATAGACAGCTGAAAACCATGATGGGGGCATAAACCACCTTTACCAAACTATAAGAGTGTTCAAAGACACACTGAGCCACCACTCCACACTTGAAGCATCTTGGAGAAGCATAATCTTCTCCCCCACTTGATTCAATCCTACTTTTGCAGACAAGGTTAGAAAACAAACATGTACCGACTATGTTTTCACACACATGTCACACACTAGGGAATAAATATCATTAGACAACTTGGCCAGACGGACCGACCTGCTCTGATACCACTAATGTAACACCCTTTTCTACCCCACATTTAAAGGCAAAATATTCACATTTATCAGAGTAAAATGTTAAACTCAATAAAAATCACCTCAAAGGGCGTACATTTCCCAATAAATCAAATATAGGTCAAGGCTCCGTTAACAATGGGTTTTTCCAAAAGATATCAAAAATTGCTCAAAAGGCAACGAAACTCAAAAAGACATAACCAAAGTTTTCCTTGTACGGAAACATAATCAAAATAACAAAAATCAAATAAAATATGGTTTAACTCAAAGACCCCAACCCGATGTTACACTAATAGAGCAAGACCCTCTAAGTTAATCACAATGGCCAACAACTCAATACTCCAAAAAGATCCTCGATGGCATCCACAGCTAAACCTGGTCATCTGCACGTTACCCACGTGAAGGCAACATTCAAACAGGCAGGGTGAGTAAAATGATTCATAATAATCAATATAAGAATCAATATATAAAACAACTTCATTTTCATATTATGCATCAGCATATTCATCAAGGAACATCAAGGCCACTACATCATAAATTACTCAAGATTGCCTCATAGGGTCATCAAGGAACATCAACGGTCATAATATCATAAATTACTTAAGATTGCCTCATAGGGTCATCAAGGAACATCAAAAGTCATAATATCATAAATTACTCAAGATTTCCTCATAGGGTTTATCAAGGAAACATCAAAAGTCATAACATCATAAATTACTCAAGATTGTCACATAGGGTCATCAAGGAAACATCAAAAGTCATAACATCATAAATTACTCAAGATTGTCACATAGGGTCATCAAGGAAACATCAAAAGTCATAACATTGTAAATTACTCAAGATTGCCTCATAGGGTCATCAAGGAACATCGAAGGTCACAATATCATAAATTACTCAAGGTTGTCACATAGGGTTTATCAAGGAAACATCAAAAGTCATAACATCATAAATTACACCAAATTATCTCATAAATACAAATGCAACAAGACTCATGCATGTGGTACCAATCATCACAGCTCGACGGACACTGGGCCATCAACCCTCCACAGATCCCCATCAATAGGATCGATTCTATTCGAGAACCAGAGCACATTAAAATACTTCACATCTGCATAATGAGACTGAAGCCAAAGAAATCAAGTTCTTGAACCGAAGTCCGGATGCACATGAATGCATGATGCACACGTCAATAATCATCCTCATAATAACATCATAGGTGCATCATCATTCATCAAAATCACCATCATCAAAATCATCATAAATCATGTCATCATAGAATCATCAAAACTCATGGAAATATCATCATAACTCATCATCATTACTCATAGGAATCATCATTATACAATCATGTATTAATCTCATCGGAATCATAGTTATACTCATGGTAATTCATCATATAACTACGTATTTAATCTCATAAAAATATTAGACAATCAATTATCTTATTTATACTATGTTATAACCATATTCATTAGCTTTCCAACGCTTCCAACGGGGATCAAAACGGACTTACGGATCAAAAGTTACGTCCAAAACGATTTCGACCGAAAACATGAACAGTCGTGACAGACAACATGTAGAATTTTATGCGTTTTCACCGTTGGAGACCTTCCGGATCTCCGATTTCAATTCCCTAAAAATCTAAACTCTTAGAAAATTACAACCCATCCAATACTATAATTAATTCAAGTAAGTCTACAATTTTAACACAATTAAACCATTACGACTTCCCACATTCACAGGGATCCTATAAATCTTTACAATAGTTCTCATAAATCCCTTTACCCTACAGGGTTGAACAAATGTCAAACCAAAAATTTGGCCACTAAGGCCTAATTTCCTTTAACCTAAATCTACCTCGAATCTAAGGCCATCAGTTTAAAATCTTAAGACTCTTACACCTTAGAAAGACAACAATAATACAAATGCTCACAAAACTTTCTACCCTTAAACTCTTAAATCGACTTTAAATACATTGAAATCACATATTGAAAACAATAAATGCAATACTCCTCATACCTTAATTGTTGATTCTAAGCCTTTCTCCTTGATTCGTGGGAACCTCGCGAACCTTTTGCCTCAATCCTCTTCCTCAAAACTCTGGCCTCTATTTCTTCCCTTTTCACGGTCTAACAAGAATGAATCCTAGTTCCCTCAAAATTCTTTTTTTTAAAACCTAACTTTGGGCCTATAAATTGGGTTTTCCAATATTACCCTCACTAACTCCTCCTCAATCTGTCCAATTTTCCCTTAGTTAACTTATATTTATTTGAATTAATAATAATACCAATATATTCATATTATATAATATTATTTAAATAAATAACCCAAAATCCATAATTCTCAATATTTCACACCAACCACCGAAAATCACCAAAAATACAAATATTCATATTTAAATAAATTAAATAAATATTCCAATAAATTTAGGGTGTTACATGGTGCATCTGTAATAAGTCCTTAGATCCGTTTATTCTTACGGCTTCTGACCAGTATGTTGTGTTCACCATCATTGTTGATAACCACACGATTTGTTTTGTTGTTGTTTATGCATCCACTTGCAATATGAATAGAAGAAGACTTTGGCCTGACCCTAGCTCCCTTTTTTTCTAACATCCCATGGTGTTACATCGGGAATTTCAACTCCATCCTCGGTGCTCATGAGCATAGAGGTGTTAATAGTCCAAACACTTATCATATCCGTGATTTCAAGGACTTGACTGATCATAACCTTCTTATAGATATCCCTACTAAAGGAGTTGATTTCACTTGGTATAACGTTCGCAATAGTAGTGCCTCTGTGGAACATCGACTGGATAGGGCTTTTTTGCAACCATAAGTATATCCTTGACGGTCACTCTTTAACTGTTACTTCTCTTCCTAAGTTGAGATCCGATCATCACCCAATTATCCTTGATTCTTTTTTCTCCACAGCTCAGGCCGCCTCTCATTTTAGGTTTCTTTGTATGTGTACGCTTCACGATAATTGTCAGGAGTTTATTGCCAAAATTTGGTCCAGACATACCGTTGACTGCCCTATGTTTATATTATCCAAGAAGCTTCAAATTCTCAAAGCTCAGCTCAAAGTTTGAAACAAGGTGGTCTTTGGTGACATCCACACCCTTGTTATAAACTATAACGGTAATCTCGAAAAAATCCAGAATCGAATCAGTTTGGATGCGCCTACTGATGAGCTCAGAGTGACGGAGAAGAAGGCGCAACTGGACTTAAAGAAAGTTCTCATCCAAGAGGAAGCTTTTTGGTCCGAAAAAGCTAATCTTTCATGGCATACTTGCGGCGACAAAAATACTTCCTTCTTCCACTATATGGCTAAAATTAAAAGATCCAACAACATTATCACTTACCTCAACGATGGTGACAATTTCTTTACTAATCCGTCCGAGATGACTTTCATTGCGGTTAATTATTTCTCCAGCTTATTTGGTGATAAGTGCTTCAGTATGGACAATAATTTGGTTGAGTAGGTCATTCCTCATATTGTTGACAACACCACTAATCTCTGTTGACTATAGTTCCTTCTAAAGATGAGATTCGTAATGCCGTCTTTGGCCTCAACAAAAAAAGCACTCCTGGTCCCGACGAGTTTGGGGGTGTTTTCTTTCACACTTACTGATATATTATTGAAACTGATGTGTGCAATGTAGTTCTAGAATTTTTTACTAAAGATTGGATTCTACCCAACTATAATGCTAACACCATCATCTTGATTCCCAAGTCCAAAGATGCGCATTCAATGAACATGTATAGACACATTACTCTAGTGAAC
Source organism: Lathyrus sativus (assembly GCA_963859935.3). NCBI lineage: Eukaryota > Viridiplantae > Streptophyta > Magnoliopsida > Fabales > Fabaceae > Lathyrus > Lathyrus sativus. Next base: position 617,528,766 of record OZ012738.1, on the reverse strand, counting down.
TTCAAATTCAAAGTTATCTCGAAAATCTTAGCAAACAGGTTGGCTTCCATTTTACGAAATATTATATCTAAGGAGCAACATGGTTTTATTCACGGACGAAACATTATGGAATGCATTTGTTTAGCTTCTAAAGTGATCAACAATCTAGATAGCAAGAGCAAGCATGTAAATTTGGATTTAAAGGTTAATATTGCTAAGGCTTTCAATATGATAAATTGGGAGTTTCTTCTAAAAGTCCTCAAAAATTTCGGTTTTTCTTAGAAGTTTTTTAAGTGGATTAAGATCATCCTTTCTTGGGCTCACCTTTCCATTAATCTTAATGGTGTGCATCACGGTTATTCAACTGCAAAAGGAGAGTTCGCCAAGGGGATCCCCTTTCTCCCATCCTGTTTTGTTTAGCACAAGACGTTCTTAGTAGGAGCATCTCTAAGGTTGTTTCTGACAACGATCTTAGTCTCATCAAAGCTTCTAAGAATAATTTTGTGCCATCTCACATTTTCGATGCCGACAACATTATGGTTTTGCTTGGGTAAATTGTCGAACATGCACATTCTAAAACGCATATTTGATGATTATGTTGCGGCCTTTGGTCAAATTGTTAACTTAGAAAAATCTCATCTTTACTTTGGGTTCATTTCCAACAGGTAGGTTAATCGTATCCTTCTTTACACTGGTTTCAACATAGGTTCCCTCCCTTTTAATTATTTGGAGTTCCTATTTCCAAAGGTTGTGTCGAAGCGTTCTATCTCCTTCCCCAAACAAACATAATTCTTGCTAAATTATCAGCTTGGAAAGGCTCGTTTCTCTCCATAGCAGGTTGAACCACTCTTGTTAAATATGTTATCCATAGCATGATTATGTACTCCATTAACATTTATTCTTGGCCGGTCTCTCTTTTTAAAAAAATTGAAAAAGCTTGCAAGAACTTTATTTGATGCGACGACATTCATAAGAAGAAAGCAATTCCGATGGCTTGGAAAAAAACTTGTCAGCCTTATGATTCGGGTGGCCTTGGGTTGAGATCTTTAATTTGGTTAAATGATGCTACTAATCTAAAGCTGGGTTGGGATATGTTGAATAACAATGAGTCGTGGGCTATCCTTATGAAGAACCGATTTTTGAGGAACCATGGCTGGATCAATTATCATATCCTCTCCTCTCTCTAGACAGGTATGAAATCTTTGTTTCCCACTATCCATCTCCACTTAAGCTATTCGCTGGGTTCTGGTAGGTTGATTAAGTTCTGGACCGACTCCTGATGCGGTCATCCACTTTTACATTATACCTCTCTGGATTTTCTTCATGAAAAAGACATTAATGTCAATGTTGTGATTGTTGACTTCATCTCTAATGGGAATTGTTCGTTCCCTATATCTTGGTTTGAGTGGTTCCACTTCCTTACTTCTCTCCCTCCGGTTCCGGATGGTAACGGTAGTAAGGATCTTAGGATTTGGAAGGTACTGATTTGGGTCTGCTCACCCTTAAGGATGCCTATTTGTTCTTTTCTACTCCTCCTCCTCATTTGGTTTGGGCTAAGAGCATTTGGAAGACCGATATTCCTCCATCAAAATCTCTTTTGGTTTGGAAGCTCATGCACAACAAAAATCCTGCTGATTTACTCATCATGAAAAAAGGAATCTCTTTGGCCTCTTGTTTCCCTTTGTGTCATAATGATATGGAAAGCACAACTCACCTTTTCTTCCACTATAGCTTTGCGAAAGCTCTTTGGGCTTGGCTTGATAGGATTACAAACACTTCCATTTTTGGTTGGGTGGAGCAAAGGCTTGAGTTCTATCACCATGGTAAGTCTAAGAAGTGCGCCTTGGTGTTGATTGCAGCCATGGTGTTAATTCTAAACCAAATCTGGTTTTCAAGAAACAATTGGATCCACAACAATTAAAAGTCGAACGTCTCCAATTCTATTTGTAAGATCCCGACTCAAATCAAAATGGTTGGGAACACTCTCTTTTGACATCTTCTTCTTCTATGTCTGATTTCATTCTCATTAAAGCTTTCGATGTCAACATTCTCCCTCCTAGAGCGCCAAACATTAAAGAGGTGCTTTGGTCTCCTCCGAATTTGGATTGGATCAAGTGTAACTGTGATGGTGCTTTCACTTCATCTTCTTCCGGTTGTGGTGGCATTTTCAGGGATAACTTAGGTAATTTTTTACTGGCTTTTGCGGAGAATATGAGTTGGAATTCTTTCATTTTTGCAGAATTTGCTTTTGTTTTATGTGCTTTGGACATAGCTAAGTCTAAAGGTTGGCGTAAGCTTTGGGTTGAAACCGATTCTTTAATGGTGGTCAAAGCTTTTGCCAACCCTTCTTTGGTCCCTTGGAGACTTCGAAATCAATGAAAATCGTGATGGGATTCTTTTAACAACATTAATACTGTGATCACGCATATATATATATGGAAGGAAACTCTTGTGCTATTTTTTTTGTTGCTAATATCGGTCTCTTTACTAATTCCATCACTTTTTTGATTTCATCCCTATTGGGATAAAGAATGATTTTGTAAAGAATAGGTTAGATATAACTTTCTTTAGATTCACTAACTATTAACAAAAATGCTATTCTTACACCCATTTTTACACCCAATACTTACACCGTATGTACTGTTCACCGTATTTATACGGTGAACAGTGTTTTTTTATTAAAATAATATATATTTTTTAAAATATTAATTTTTTTTTTAAAAAATATTTATTTTTAAAATTTATTTTATAACACAAATATAAGATTGCGCATTAACCAACTTCACAGTTGCATTAACCACAAAAATCTACATCATTAACCAATTATTTTACCTATAATTTATTAACCACTTTCACTAATTCATTAACCAATAAAATACACACTATTAACCAGGTTCTGAAGAATTTGTTCAAGTATTTGTGAACAGTAAATTAGGTGTAGGGTGTAAAAAATAGTGTCAACATAGCAATCCTGAACTATTAATGGGACTAACTTTGTTTCGTTTTTATAACTTTTTATTATATATATATATATATATATATATATATATATATATATATATATATATATATATATATATATATATATATATATATATATATATATATATATATATATATATATATATATATATATATATATATATATATATATATATATATATATATATATTCAGCTTTATTAAATAATAATAATAATAATAATATAAAGGTAAGTTAAAGGAATATTTTTAATTTTTATTAACCTTTTCATACCAATCCTATATAAATATAAACATACTTAAAAGATCCTATAACATAAACAAAATCCATTATGACAATCACCTAAAAATAACATAAGTCGAAGTATAATTTAAGGTCTGTTTGTTTTAGCTTTAATGAAATTTTTCTTTGTATTTTTAAAAATAGCTTTTGTTAAACTCTTTTTTAAAATATTATAAATTTTTTTATATTTATTCTTTTCTAAATTGTAAAATTAATTTTAAAATCATACAACATAAATATACATTATTGAAGATTAAAACATAGTCAAAATCGCAATTTAAAAAAAAAGTTGTATCTTAAAAATAATTTTTATGAAAAACTATTTGAAATAACTTCAAAATTAAGTGATTTTTTTTAAAATTTTGATATTTAAAATTTTTTTCGATAAAATGTTGATATATCTAAAATCATATTTTAAAAATAACTATTTAAATTAAATTTATATTTAAAGTCAAATTTTCATTTGATATAAAAAATATCTTTATAAAATTTTTTCCCCACAAAAATATGTTACACTATAAAACTTATTTTTTTTAAAAAGGAAAACAAATGGACCTTAATGAATCTTAATGAATAATTTACATTTTCTTAACCTACAAATTTTATTCTATCTAAAGATAATAATTTCCAAACGTCCACCCACTCAATATACAACATTGACTCGAATTCCACCAATCTTCAAGCATATATACTCTTGGTTATGTCATCCTTTATATTTCTTTTTAAAAAGTTATCCTATTTAAAATAAAAACATTAAACTCAAATAATAAAAATGTAACAAATAGAAGTAAATTACAATATCGTAAGGTCAAACAATGAGTGAGATATAGAGATTTATCTCTTTTCTTTTTATTAGAGGTTTCATCGTATTCTTGGTATCTTCATCTGCATTTTTTTATTAGAATTTTCATCATATTTTTTATTGGGAAAAATTTAAATTTTACATTGGTTAAAGATACAATCTACAAAGAGTTTATATAAAGTGACACCCCTCATCTTATAAATCGATTTTGTAGGAATGAGTTAGGCCAAACTCTAATTCTATCATAGTACCACGAACCTATCAATTTCAACCACCCACCATTTATATATGTGCACCAAGCCCAAAAAGTGCTGAGCACAAGGAGGTGTATTAGAAAAATCAAGTCTCATATATCGATAATTCGGACCACCCACCATTTATATCCACACATTAAGCCCAGTAGTGTTAGGTGTGATGGGGTGTATTGGAAAAAACCCAAGTTCCACATTGGTTAAAGATACAATCTACAAAAGGTTTATATAGAGTGACACCTCTCACGTTACCAACCGATTTTATAGAGTTGAATTAGGTCAAACTCTAATTCTATCACTCTTAAATACTGCTTTAGCAAAAAAAAAAAATTGAAAAAAATTAAAGAGGTTAAAAAGAAATAATACACGAAACTGAAAAAATATATTTTAAAGTCATAAAATCCTTAACATAAGACAAGAAAATCAATAACATCCAAACAAAAATCAAAAATCCAAAACACTAATTAAGTCAACTAATAACACACACCTCATTAGAAATCTCATTCTCATCCTAATGACATATTATGTGACTGTAGAAAAATATCAAGATGTTGAAGAGTAACCCATACAAACAACATAAAGACATATACTTTTTTCACATAACAATGAAAATCAAAAGAAGAAAATATTACCTTCTTGTTGCTAACTGTGCATATTCAGTGTTGAATGACAATGACAGGGAATTTCATTTGCTCTAGAAAACTCATATATTGATTAAGGGTTTATCTTAATAGAATAATTAAGAACCAAACTCGTTTAAGAATGTTGGTTTTAGTTGAAGAAAAAAGGTTGAAAAATGATACATGTCTAAAAAAAATGAGAGAACGTGAGAAAAAATTTAAAATATTTAATAGATTGTGAAGGTTTAGAGAGATGAAGAATAATTACACTTGTGTTATTTAGTATTTAAATTTAAAATTTTAATAAATCTGAAAGCGGTTGTGTTCGAAGAAGACAAATTTGAAATTTCTCAAGTATTCAAATTCATTCTTATTCTTATATTACCTTTTGCTCTCATATTGACTTGAACATTGAAGTGCTAACCTTGCAGGTTAATCCTTTCTTCACCGCATCAGAAGCTTAGGACCGTGACATCAAACTCTACATCTCCACTTTTCGATCAACTTTGGTTCCACCATCGAACATTGACGACGTCTGTATGAAATAACTTCTGATTCCTATGCTTTTTCACGATTAAACCTCTTGATTCAATCAAATAACCTATGTTGAAAATCCATATCTTCTCCACTCAAAGTGTAGATCTTCATTCCTCGATCACTTTTCCCTAGTTTCAACGTCTCTTCCCTCATATTCATTGACAATGTCGGCTTCCAAAGCTAATCTCTCTGTTGTTCAATGGCAATCAACCACTTCTGTTGAAGCAACCATATATTCACCTCCTACTCAAAGAATAAATGATCAGGTATTGGTGTCACACCATCATTTTCACCTTTAGCCTTTTATACCCTACATTTCGTCATATCATACATCGTTCTATTGCATATCGAGCATGTGGGTTCACAAGGTAAGGATTGGGTTGGTTCTTTGTTTTTCCATTCCAAATAAGATAATTTTCCGATCATTGGACTACGTGGAAGAAAAGGTACATCATCAAAGATACTCCATTGGGTCAAGTATGAATCCAATTTGAGGTGGTCACCCAAAGATTAAGAACAGTGCAGTTCAGGATCCCCGATTAGGGTTTCTGATCAGGAAAAGTCAACTGTAGTTTGACTTTTGATTAAAAAGGTGTTCCAATGATGGAATTATGGTCCATGAAGCTCATATGGCTTAATGAAGTCCACTCAAGAAGTTTCAAGACCTCAAGAGACCCATAACAACAACAACAGTCAATCCGATAATTATCGATCGATCGTTTCGTTGACCAAAACGTCAACTCTTCAACCATAAGGAATTTGACCTCAAGGTGTGAAGCAAAAATGTTCCTAATAACATATCACACCTATCCATGAAGTTTCATGACCATTGGATCAATTATTGAGGAGTAATCGAAAAAGTCGGGAATTAGGATTTTAAAAGGGGCAAGACCATAACTTCCTAACCACACATCCAATTCTTGGCAAGTATTACAAAAGTATCACAGTGGTCCATGTTCAAAAAATGCATAGATTTGGAGTTATGATGAAATTCATCACAAGAGGGAGAAAACACTTAGAAAAATTCTAAGTTTCTGGCCTTTTTAGGCATGTGTTCAGCCAACTTTGAGGAGTTTTTTTGACTTAGTTCCACTTGGAATCTGAAGATCATGAAAACATGAAAGTTGTAGAGCTCCATGAGGGCTTTTCAAAAAGTACTAGAACTTCTCCATAGCCCTTGTGAGCTGAGAGTTCTGAATCCAGAAAGTTGGGGTCTCAACACTTGAGTGCACCATTTCCACTTTGTCACAAACCCATTTTTCAGCCACTTGAATCATTCTCAACCATTTGATAAACATTTGATCTAATAATTAGAGGGAATCATGAGTAGAAATGCAGAAGAGGTGAAGGCTTGAAAGGCTTGACAAGATTGATAAAGCAAGTTGCCATTATTTTATTCATAAGTCAAAGAGGAAAGAGAAACTTTTCAATGGAAATCTGCATCTGCAGCCTCCCTACACTCTATCCTCACTTCAGTCACCTCCATGACCCTTATGCCACTTGATTTATGCATCACATTGAGCCAAGGAGTTGAGGGTGCATCATCATTTCTAGCCATGAAACCATCATGAAAACCATATACACACCCTTAAAATCACCATTTAAAACTATTCCAATAGTTAGTTTCATAAAAAAAAACCTTGAATCAAAAAGTCAACTTTCACACCGCTCAAGTTTGACTTTTATGCACATTTCAAGCCAAATCACTACACAAACCTTTTCCCACCACTTTAACACTCAAAACACCTCACGTTCATGATATCCTAGCTATCCACAATCACAAACTCCACCTGGAAACTTGTTTGCTCAAACTGTCCAAAAAAAACTACTTGTTGCTTCAAAAGAAAGAAAACTCAAAGTTTGCTCAAAGTAAGAGGGGATATATTGCTCTTGCTGCTAGCTTGCTCAAGGAGGTCTACAAGAGGTATGTAGCTCCAAACCTCCTCATTATGCATCATGTTTATGTTTTTGGGTTGTTAGATGATTTAGGCATTGTTATGCTAAATTGTGGATATGCTGTCAAAGTGTTTTGAAAGTTGTATTGGTAAGCTCATAACCATTGCTGATTTAAGTTTGTGTGTGTTATTAAGATGAAATTTGTTGACTTTTAAACATTGGCTTGGTAGTTTTCATTTTGAGGTTGTGAATCTCTTCAGGGTTTAGTATTTAATTGTGTGGCATCGTAATGACCAAGACTGCCATCATCATTTGTGAAATTGGCAACTTTTATGCTGAACTATTGTTATTAAGTGGATTTGTCTAGCATTTAGAGTTTGTGCATAGGACTGGCATTAAAGTTTATGCATAGGGCTCTATTAGGATTGGATCCATTAACTCATGTTGAATGCTCAGAGTTGGTGACTCTTAGTGTCCATGTACTCATTTAGGATGGGCTTTGTAAGGTCAAGGTTTTGACAGTCCAACACCTTTGAGTTGTGACCTTGAGATGTTGGATTTGAGTTGGTTGTTTTAAGTTGGATTTTGACATGGATCAAGTGTAGGTACATTGCTGTCAATATGTATATGATTGAGATTTTAATTTGTCAACTTAGGGGTAATTGCTAGCAGGCTTAGGGCTGTTACTTTAGTTCATGACAAACTGAGGGTTTAGGTTTCATTGACATGGTGCTTGAAGGTTCAGTTCACTGTCCATTTGGATGAGGGTTAGACCAATGTGGCTTCCCATCATTCCTATTCTGGCTGATGCCTGATGAGGAATAGGTTCAAGTCTGGACCTGTTTGGATTTGTCATTGGGATTTAGGTCTGTTTGTGAATTCTTGCAACTATTAGGATATTGATGCATTTCTATGCTAAAGAATCATGTGTGCTTGATGGTTTGAGTTTGCAACACCTCTTTTTGAGCAATTCCTTTGGATGGGGAGATTGGTAACTTGATCTAAACTCACTTGTTTCCATGACTGTTATGAATTTTGTTTTATCCACTTGTTAATTGGATCTCAAGCCACTTGTTTAGGTACTGTAGCAGGGCTGCTAGTTGTTCATCAACATTATCATAGAGTGCTTTGGCTCTGTAAGAACCATTATGAATTGGCCAACCTATGAAAATTATCAGCAAGCTTGATGTGGGTGGTAGTAGGTTGTATGTCAATGTTGTGCTTATATGGGAGTAATCCAATGTTGTCAAGAACATTAAGGCATAGGACTGTCTTTAGAATCTTACCCTAGGGTTGCTTTTAGTCATGAACTGTCCTTTATCACTGGTTGGATTCACAATAGCATCATTGAGGTTTGAGTTCATCGACTCCTAGTTGCTAGCTGTTTAATTCTGATGCTCACGCTGAGGTATGGTGTGATTTTGCTTTAACAGTTTGAAGAGTTTTCACCTAATTTAGTTGTTGGAATTAATGTGTGAGATTGAGGATTAAGACCTGTTAATGTCATGAGATGTGTAGATTAACTTTTGTCATTTTTTTTACACTTGGTAGTTCTGTTATGTGTACCTGGTTTTGCTAAACAAGGATGACAAGTTTTAGGCAATCTAGGTAGGATTAGGTCATAATACTTAGTAGGTTTTCGTTGTGTATGCAATTGCTGATGTGAATTGGTGAAGGGAGTGTTGCCATGCTGTCTATTTAAACTTATGCCAAGATTGAGTTTAAAACATTGATGACATTGGTGGAGGATGTTAATTTCTCACTTTACATGCTGTCCAAACTTGTGGGAGGTTTTTTTCAACCTGGAATTCTTAGCAAAATTCCATCTGGCCTTTTAGATCATATGGACTCATGGCATGTTTGCCTAAGCCAGTTGGTGTGATTGGTAAGCTATCTGTACAAGTTCCTGTTGCTGTTAGAACATTAGTGTTGGTGCATTGGTCTGGTGCCAGTGCCAAGGGTTTGTTAACCTGTGATTGCTTTCAAGTTGTTACATTTTTTTGTATGTGAAATTCATGACGTGGTGCAATGTGGACTGATAACAGTGGTTGTCATGGATCTTTACTTTAGCACTATGTGTGCATAAATCTAGTTCAAACCATTTCATCAATATTATAACTTAACCACCATATTCTGATTCATAGTCAAACCTGGATGTTCTTAGCATTTGAGGTTATTGAGCAACATATATGCCTTCAATCAATGTTGAATTTGACAATTGGGATCTCTCATTGGTATGTATCACGACTGTTTTTGTTCCTTCAACATCATTTCAATAGTTTGCAACATGGTAGTCACTTGTTGATTTGGCAAGAATTTCAACTAAGTCTTTGGTTGAATCTTATTATTGAACTGTTTAGAAGAGGTGCATACCTTTATTTGATCTTGTCTACATCAATTTTGATCATTAAAACTCAAAATGCATTTCAAACTTCACTATTGCACTTTCATTCGAATTTTATTTTGTGTGCATCTTTTGAAAAAATAGATAGCACCATCATGATCCTCAGGAAATTTCAAGCAGGTTTGACTTTTATTTCATGAAAATTGATTGAGTTTTGACAAAGTTTGAATGAAATCGTATTTTGAGTTTTCACTTGAGTTTTGGCCTTGCCTTTCCCAGAAATGCGCCTTGTTAGGTATAACATTTAATGGGGTGACTTGATACAATGGATGTATTTCCACCCCAGTGGTTAATGCCTCGCCCATAAGTACTTGTCATGCCATTGATCCTCAGTGAGGACAATCTTTTGGGTGTTTTATGATTTTTCATAGTTTTTAAATTTTACTCTTCTCTTTCCATCCAATATCATACGCATCAAGTGGTTGGGTTGACTTAGTTTTAAGCCCGTGACCCCAAGGTCTTGGGTTCAAGCCTTGGAGGAGGCATTTCTTTCTTTTTAATAATTGGTTTTGTTTGATTTTATTTTAATTGTCATTGAAATTCAAAATTCTATAACGCTTTCATCTTAAATCCTTTTTGGGTGATTCTTTTTTCTAAATTCTCATATTAATGTGTATTTTCACATAATGCTCAAAGAATTCTAAAATTCTTATTTTAGAAACATTTTGCATAAGGAGGAAATTGCGATTCGTTTTAGGGTTTATCGAGCCATTTTCAACCTTGTAAGACGATCGCCTTGTGCATCGCCATCGACCTTGTTCGCATCACTTCAAATATTTTTACCAATAATAAAACCCTTGATCCAACATCAAGAGGTACTTTTTCTCATAAAAATCCAAAAATACAATAAATATGTGATTAGGGTTATACACCATGGACTTTAAGGTGGTGGAGAAGGAATGAGAATGAAACCCTCCTACACTCGTTCCGAATGTTTTGAATATCAAGGCGCTCGACTTGGCTATTCAAAACATTCATCTCTATCCAAAGTCTTTTGTGTAATCCTAATCGAGAACAATTTCTCTTAAAATAAACCTAAAAATAACATCAACTCATCAAACTTCTTTTCGCCTTAGGGCATCAATCCGAAAACCCTTTTTCAAGGTATAAGAACAACCAACAAACAACCATTTCACAAGCCTCCGAACTATGGAGCTCTGATTCTTCACTTATTTTAAGTGAGGATACGTAGGCACAAGGGCCACAATCCTTGGCGAGCACTATAATAAAAAAACCAACCCATCTTTCTTTTTAAAACAAGAAAACTTTTAGATTAAGAACACCCACTCAAGCGAAACAAACTAGAAGGTTCCCATCGAGTACGATGGATGCGAGGGGTGCTAATACCTTCCCCTCGCATAACCGACTCCCGAACCCTAAGACTTGGTTACGATGACCATTCTCTTTTCCCTAAAGGTTTTGTCGTTATTTCCCTTTCCCTCCTTGGGATAAATAAAATCCGGTGGAGACTCTGTGTCATTTTTCGCGTAGCGACAACTGGCGACTTTGCCGGAGAAGACTTTTCCTAAGCGAGTCAAGCCTAACCTAGGTTCTTTCGAGTGTTTGGGTCCTTTCTTTTTATTTGCTTGTTTATCACTTTCCCTTATTATTCATTTGTATCTCACCATATGTGGTTTCATTCTCTGTGGTTTGGATTGGTTCTTTGGTGGCAAACTTAAGGGAAAGACTCTATACCCGAGTCTAGGGTGTTAAAATTGAGATAGGAGAGGTTGAGTAGTATAGGCTTCCGAGATGCTCATCTCGTGATAGTCAATGCGAGAACCTCGCTTAGAGTAGATTCTTTTTGAGAATGATGACAACTGTCAAGCTCTTGGCGTGTTTGATCAATGTTTTCTTGGGAATCCATTACTCTAAGGACCTTTTAGAACCCTAAACCATTGGCCAACTAAGATTGATGGTCACGTAGCATGGGTCCTCGAGAAGCTCTTCTCATAGGATCGATATGAAAACCTCGTTTAGAAGAGACTTTCTTGGTAGGTTTGTTGCCTGGAAATGACTGACATACGTAACAAACAGTCAAGGAAATCCATGACTCTGAAATCCTTGTCTAGAACCCAGTGTCGACGTGTCTCGTAGTATGGGTCCCTGAGAAACTCTTCTCGCGTGGTTCAATACGAGGACCTCATCCAAAAGAGGTTCATGTGATGGAGTCGTCATCTGACATGTTCATGTCGTGTATGAGGAACAATCATATGAACAAATGACTTGGGGATCCCTTTTAAACCATAGATCATGCCTTGCGAGAACCTATTTACAAAGCAGTCAGTATCGGCCATATCCATACCTCGGACTTATGAACCCATGTGCTCGATTTCCATTTATGCATCCGTTTATACGTACATACTTCATAAAAACAAAGCTCTTAGTGTCTTGTTCTTATTGCAGATATAAGCATTTTTCAAAAGCAATCATGATGAATGTGGATCTAGGGACGATGAGGCTAAACAAGAAGACCGACAGAAAAAGTACTTTCACTTTCAAATACAAAGATCCTTCAATTGACAGTCTGAAAGCTCTAAGTGCCAAGATCACTCCTATTAAGCACAACGAATTTCACTCTTCTTATGGGAGAATTTCAGATTTGTTGATAGAGAAGATAGAGTTTGAAGCCCTCACAACCTTGGCTCAGTACTATGACACTTCTCTCCGTTGTTTCACCTTTGCTGATTTTCAAATAACTCCCACTTTGGAAGAATTCGAGAAGATTCTGGACCTCACGATCAAAGATCATAATCCTTTTCCGAAGCTCGAAGAAGAATTCACTTTGAAGAAAGTGGCTTCTGCCTTAGGGATTCCCACAGGAGACGTGATAGCCAATTGGGCACCCAAAGAAGCTAGGGGATTCTCGAGGAAATTCTTAGAAGAACAAGCTTGGAAGTATGCCAAAGAAGAGAAATGGGAAATATGTGGTTCAGTTTTGGCACTTTTGGTCTATGGAATTGTGATGTTTCCAAATGGGGAAAATTTTGTGGACTAAGTGGCTGTGGAAATTTTCTTGACCAAGAACCCTGTACCTTTCCTCCTAGGTGACTTCTACCATACACTTCATACAAGACATACAAAAGGAGGTGGAATGTTCCTCTGTTGCGCCCCGCTCTTGCATAAGTGGTTGAGGACTCAAATTTCCTAAAAAGGTCTTTTCACTTTCGAGAAACTCTCATGGCCTCAAAGATTCGCTTCACTCATCGCTAGTTCCATCACATGGTACAAGAGGGAGTGGGAAACCAGAGATATCATCTTTTCCTATGGAGAATTTCCCAATGTGCCTCTCTTGGGAACACGAGGTTGCATCAATTACAACCCGGTGTTACTCAAAAGACAGTTTGGACACTCCATGGATGGTCCTCCTAGAGAAGAAGATTTGGTGCCATTCCTTGTTATTACGGTCGATCCAAATGATCCGATTGTAAGAAAGGCGAGAAGAGCATGGGTAAACATCATAAGAAGCAACCCAAACAATGAGAGGAAGAACATCCTTGCTCGTGAACCTTATGTCAGATGGGTGAAATAGAGGGCGAAAGAAGTCAGGTTACCTTTTGTCTTTGATGCATCTGCTTTCCCACCGAATCCTGAACCTGAGCCGATCTTACCCGAAGACATGGAGAAACTTAAGGCTAAAGTCTAAGAACTTGAAGATGAAAACACTCAGCTTCGAATTCAACTCAATAAAACTAAGCAGAAAAGCGAATCTTGGGAAGACAAGAGCAAAGAGTTGAAAGAAAAGTTCGAGGATAGCAAGAAAAGGGCTAGGGAAGAGAAAGGAAAGAAAGAATGGGTTGGTGGAGCACTCAAAAGCGCCAATGCCGACTTGGATCACCAAATTGAAAAATTGGACCGAGTGTGGCAAAAGGTCAGAGACTTACAAAAAGATGTAAGAATAGCCACCCAAATGAAGAAAGATGAAAGGGAAAACTTTGAGGCCCAGATTCACAAGCTGAAAGGTATTATGAAAGGCTGTGAAGATCAATTAGCTCGTGAACTTTTGGAAAAGGAGAATGCGTAGCAAGATTTCATACAAGCAGAGTATCAGTTGGGTAGAGCTATTGAGGAAATCAGAAGACTGAAAGATGGAATCTATGATAAGTTATACCTAGAGCTGCAAGACAGTTGCCACTATTGGGAAGGAAGTTGTCGTTAAGCGGAAGCTGTTGTACTTCAAAGAGATGACATCATCAACAATCTCCAAATTCTCTATGCGGAGTGGAAGAACAAATTTGTGAACTTGGCAAGATTCTCCAACTTTGTGCTTCAACAAATCCCTGAAAAATTGAAGGTGGCTAATCAAGTGATGACTCTTGAAAACACTCCTGTCCCTGTGTTCGACTTTGTGAAGTTTTGCAAGGAAATAATGAGAGAGCTTGTTATAAATTTAGAGGCGGTTCACAGAGCCCAAGGAGTCACCTTTAGAGTTGATTTGTAATTTGTTTAAGAAGTGTATCTCTTGTATTTTGTATTTGAACTTGGCCTCGAGCCTTAATGAAATGAAATTTTTTGTTCTATTATGTCTCTTCTAATTGATTGCAATGGAAATGTTTATATTCTTAATAATAACTAACAAGATTACTAAGAGCTTTGCACATAACATATTTGTTTCATATGCATTCATACATCATTCCGCATTTCACAAAACAAAACCAAAACTTACAAAAAACTTGACCTCCATTCGCAGTAAATAAGCTGATTTCCCGACATCCATACTACACTCGTGGCAAGCAAAGATTACTAATGGATAAGATTGAGCAGAATCAAGCCGCTTTCAGGGAAGAGATGACCCAAATGAAGACTCAGATGAGCCAGTTGATGGAAGTCATCCAGGCTATGTCTAGAGGACAAGAAGATATGAGACAAGCTGTGGAGAGAAATGCTACCAACGCTCTAATTCCTGCTACTGCGGGCTCAAATCCCACTCCCGTTGGTGCCACTCCTGCAAGTGCAATTCCTGCTCCTGGTGGCACAATCCCTACTTCTGCTGGCGCAGGCGTAATCCCTACTCCTAGTGGTGGTATGGTTCCCCCTCCAATCCACTTTGATGATCACGAAGATTTCTACAACCCTCACGAAGACTTGGCTGTAGACACTTCTGGAGCACCAACTACTGATCTGGAAAAGAAAGTACTCGCCTTACAAGAGACAGTCAAAGGGCTACAAGGCCCAAGAACTTTTTGGTTAGATGCTACGGATATGTGTTTGGTACCCGATGTTAAGATTCCACTCAAGTTCAAAGTCCCCGACTTTGAAAAATACAAAGGGACCAGCTGTCCCCGAACCCACATCCGATCATATTGTAGGAAGATGGCTGCCTATTCCGACGACGAAAAACTACGAATGCATTTCTTTCAAGATAGCCTCACTAAGGTATCCCTTTAATGGTACATGTAGTTGGAAGGTACGTATATCAAGACATGGAAAGAGTTAGCCGAGTCATTTCTGAAACACTACCAATACAATTCTGACATGGCGCCTAATCGCACACAACTCCAAAGTTTGACCCAGAAATCTGGTGAAGCGTTCAAAGATTATGCACAAAGATGGAGGGACTTAGCTGCTAGAGTCTAGCCTCTCTTCTTGAAAGAGAATTGACAGATATGTTCATGGGGACTCTTCAAGGTCCTTTCCTAGAACGCTTGGCTGGATGCACATCCTCTGTATTCTCGGATGTAGTTATGGCTAGTGAGAGGATCGAGAACATGATAAAGATTAGGAAGATTCAGAATGCTGATGGAGTTTCTGGCGGATCAAAGAAGCCTTACCAAGGTTTTGTAAGGAAAAGAGAAGGGGAAACGAGCGCTGCCTTGATGGATAAGGGGAAAGCCAAAGCATACTAAGGAACTTATCATCATGTGGCCGCTGTTACTCCAAGTCAACCTCTCTCCATACCTGCAAGTCAACCGACTGTTCAAGTTCCCTACCAACAACAACGTCAAAGCTATTATCAGGGTCCTCCAAGGCAAAGGAGACCTGAGAAAAAGTTTGATCCTATTCCAACAACTTATGCTAGGTTGCTTCCATTATTACTTAAAGGATCTTTGGTACAGTTGCAAGAAATGAAGGCTCCCTCAGTTATCCTACCTCCCGGCTATGATGCAAATGCCCGTTGCGAATTCCATTCTTGAGCTCCCGGATATAATATCAAAAATTGAAAAGCCATGAAGTACATGGTACAAGATCTCATTGATTCGAAAGCCGTCAATTTCACCAAGAACACTCCCAATGTGACTAATAATCCAATGCCAAACCATGCTACAAACATGGTTGAAGAGTCAAAAGGGAAGAAGTTGGTGCCAAAGTTGACAAGATGAATACCCCCTTTCTAGTTGTTAAAGAACAATTGCTAATGAAGAATATTATCCCAGGATGTACCGAGGATTATCAATGCTGTTTGGAAGATCCCCAAAGCTATCATGAATTGAAGATGGGCATCCAAAAGTTGTTAGATCAAGGCGTCATATTGGTGGAACATATATCAAATGCTGAAGAAGTGGAAACTCTTGATATCCCCTATGATCCGATGGAAGTTACTTATGACGAAGAACTGTTGAATAATCCGTATGGTCAGAATCGCGTACCACTAATAATTCCATATGAGCCACCTCGCGTGCCTCTAACAATTTCATGTGATGAAGATTGGCATCCTGTCCAAATTCCGTTGCAAATTCCGTATGATGTTGTACCGCTAACAATTCCATGTGATCAACCTCGTGTGCCTTTGGAAATCCCTTGTGATTATGATTGGCATTCTGTTCAGACCCCATATAATCAAGTTCGTGAACCATTGCAGATACCATACGATCAAGTAGAGATTCCACTGTCTCCGCCTTCACTCGCACCATTAGTGATATCTACACCTGCTCATTTCCCTTTTGAGAGCACCAAGGCTATCCCTTGGAAATATGAGCCAACTGTTTACATTAATGGGCAGCAGGTGGAGGAGGATGTTGTAAATGCTGATAACTCTGTAGAGAACATGGTTGGAACAGGTGGAATAACTAGAAGTGGGAGAATTTTTGCGCCCATACCGCCACCAAACAGTACAAATGAGAAGCAGCCAACGATTGGGCAGGGGCAGACTTCTACTCAAAAAGGAAATTCCAGTGAAGACGTTGATGAATTTCTACGAATCATCCGAAAAAGTGATAATAGGGTGGTTGACCAACTCAACCAAACACCTTCTAAGATTTCCATGTTATCGCTACTAATGTGCTCCCCTGCCCATCAGGAGTCATTGATAGAGTTTTTAAAGACTGCTCATGTTCCCCAGGAAATATCTGTTGTACAATTCGAAGGAGTTGTGTCAAACATTGCCTCTGTGCATATTCTAAGCTTCAATGGTGGAGAATTACCCCCCGAGGGGAAGAATCATAATAAAGCTCTGCACATTTTCATCGAACGCGTTGATGTCGTTTTGTCAAGGGTGTTGGTAGATACTGGATCATCTTTAAATGTCTTGCCAAAGAATTCTTTGGCCAAGTTGACCATCGAAGGATTGATGATGAAACCCATTTCAGTGATAGTAAAAGCTTTTGATGGAGCAAGAAAGACTGTGATAGGGGAAGTTGATCTCCCTATCAAAATAGGACCTCACACTTTCATTATCACATTCTATGTGATGGATATCTACCCAACGTACAGTTGTTTGCTAGGTCGTCCTTGGATTCATGCAGCCGGTGCTATAACATCCACTTTTCACCAAAGACTAAAGTTCATGGTTAAAAATCAGCTTGTCGTAATTGAGGGAGAAGAGGATAAGCTAGTAAGTCATCTGTCCTCATTACGCTATGTTGAAGTGGGAGGTGAAGTTCATGAGACTCCTTTTCAAGCGTTCAATGTGATAAGTGTGGAAATGATTCCTGCTAAGAAAGAGGAGAAGAAGTCAGAAAGTTCTGGATCCCCCATGGTTACTTGGAAGCACGCAAAGACTGTAATTGAGGCCGGTCACCCTGAAGGTTGGGGAAGAGTGTTGGAGCTACCTATCAACAAGAACATAGCTGGTTTGGGTTACCCTGGTGGTCACAAAGTTCAGCAGAAGATAACCGTGGACAAAGGCAAAGGGTTCATTCCTCTGCTTGCCTTCATTAGTGGTGGACATATGGTAGATGATCAGGTAACCTATGTGGAGGCTGAAGATGATGCACTAAATGAAGTCTGCATGGTGTACCCAAGAGCACCGAATCAACAACTCAACAATTGAACTGTTATGGAGATACCGGAAGTCACCTTTGTCGAAGAGTAATTTTCCTTGTTTGCTTTCAAATCCTATGCTCTGCCCAAGGCATAAGGATTATTTTGTAGGCCCCCCCATGTTTTCAATTAATATTTATCATGAATGAAATTAACCTTTTGCATTCAATTATGTTCCCTGTCTTTCTTTTTTATTTTTGCATAAATAAATGGCAATGTTTTCTTGCATTTTCCTTTTTTTTCATCTTCTCAAAATAAAGCATAAAATCACCAATCATGTAGATCTACCCCGGATTCCATTGATAACGATACTGCTACGGTTCCATATGACTTCGATAACCCAATCTACCACGTTGATGAGGATTGTGAGGAAGATTGTGAGCTCCCCGAAGAGTTATCCAGACTATTGAAACAAGAATCAAAGGTCATTTAACTGCATCAAGAGTCAGTGGAAGTTGTCAATCTTGGAACCGAAAAGGATAAGAAAGAAGTCAAGGTAGGCGCTACCCTAGAAGAGAATGTGAAGAGAAGACTAATCGAGCTCCTACACACGTATGCAGATGTGTTTGCTTGGTCATACCAAGACATGCCTGGATTGGATTCAGACATTATGGTGCATAAATTGCCGCTCAAGGAAGATTGTCCGCCTGTAAAGCAGAAGATGAGACGAACTCGACCCGATATGGCCCTTAAGATTAAGGAAGAAGTGCAAAAGCAGTTTGATGCCAAATTCTTCGCAGTATCAAAATACCCTTAATGGTTCACCAATATTGTACCTGTGCCTAAAAAAGGTGGAAAAGTGCGGATGTGCGTTGACTACAGAGACCTAAATAGAGCCAGCCCAAAAGATGACTTTCCGTTGCTGCATATTGATGTGTTAGTGGATAATACGGCTTAATTCTCTGTGTTCTCTTTCATGGATGGTTTCTTTGGATACAACTAGATTAAAATGACTCCAGAGGATATGGAGAAGACTACCTTCATTACCCCTTGGGGAACCTTCTGCTATAAGGTTATGCCATTTGGTCTAAAGAATACTAGTGTGACATATCAATGAGCAATGGTGACTCTCTTTCATGATATGATTCATAAAGAGATTGAAGTCTACTTCGACGATATGATTGCAAAATCCCAAACTGAAGAGGAGCATCTCATACACTTGGAAAAGTTGTTTACAATGCTAAGAAAGTTCAGGCTAAGGCTCAATCCGAATAAATTTCCTTTGGGGTAAGATCTGGTAAATTGCTAGGTTTTATCGTGAGCCAAAAAGGAATTGAAGTCGATCCTGACAAAGTAAAAGCTATCCAAGATATGTCAGCTCCAAGAACAGAGAAGGAGGTTCGTGGTTTCTTAGGGAGATTAAACTACATTCCCATATTCATATCTCACCTAACAGCCACCTGTGAGCCAATATTCAGGTTGCTTCGCAAAGACCAAGAAATCGTGTGGAATGACAATTGCCAAAAAGAATTTGAGAAAATAAAGGAATATTTGCAAGAGCCACCGATCTTGATGCCTCCCGTGCCAGGAAGACCTCTCATCATGTACTTGACC
Organism: Lathyrus sativus; assembly: GCA_963859935.3. NCBI lineage: Eukaryota > Viridiplantae > Streptophyta > Magnoliopsida > Fabales > Fabaceae > Lathyrus > Lathyrus sativus. The sequence goes on along the minus strand of OZ012738.1, from coordinate 617,509,260 downwards.
GTTCTAGAAGGATCAATGGGATGCGTGTTGGGGAAGCATGACGAAACGGGTAGAAAGGAGCATGCTATATACTATTTAAGTAAAAAGTTTACCGACTGTGAAACGAGATACTCAATGTTGGAAAAGACATGTTGTGCGCTCGCATGGGCTGCCAAACGCTTAAGGCAATATATGTTGACCTATACCACATTGTTGATATCAAAGATGGATCCAATCAAGTACATCTTCGAAAAGCCTGCTCTCACAGGACGAGTAGCTCATTGGCAAATGGTACTGACAAAATATGACATCCAGTACGTCTCATAAAAAGCTATCAAAGGGAGTGTGTTGTCTGAATATCTTGCCCACCAACCTATGGAAGATTACCAGCCCATGTGTTTTGACTTCCCTGATGAAGACATCATGTTTGTCAGAGACTATGAAACATTGGGCCCAGACTAAGGACCCGAACCAGGATCGCGATGGACGCTCGTGTTCGATGGCGCTGCAAATGCTCAAGGCAATGGAATAGGGGCAATCATCACATCCCCTACTAGTTTCCATATCCCATTCACCGCAAGATTATGTTTCGAATGCACCAACAATATGGCTGAATATGAAGCATGTATCTTCGGAATCGAAGCCGCCATTGATCGCAGAATCAAGATTTTGGAAGTGTATGGGGACTCGACTCTAGTCATCAGTCAAGTCAGAGGCGACTAGGAAACACGTGACAGCAAACCAGTCCCATATCGATATCACGTCTTGAAGTTAATACCATACTTTGATGAGATTACTTTTAATCACATTCATAGAGAAAGCAATCAATTGGCAGATGCTCTTGCCACGTTGTCGTCCATGTTTAAAGTCAAATGGAAAAATGAGGCACCCACTATCCACATTGAATATCTTGATGAGCCTGCCCACTGTTTGGAAGCAGAGTTAACAATTGACGATCAACCTTGGTTCTATGATATCAAAAGGTATCTAAAAAGGCAAGAGTATCCAGAAAACTTTTGCATCACAGACAAGAAGTATTTAAGAAGGCTTTCATCCAAATTCTTCTTAAGCGGAGGTGTGCTTTACAAGCGAAACTATGACTCAGTCTTGCTCAGATACGTGGATAGACACGAAGTCGATCAAATCATAAACGAAATCCATGAAGGCTCTTTTGGTACACATGCCAGTGGACACACGATGGTTAAAAAGATTTTGAGGGCTAGTTATTATTGGTTGACGATGGAAACTGATTATTATCGTCACGTGCAAACATGCCATAAATGTCAAATCTATGCAGATAAGATACATGTGCCGCTAGTTCCTCTAAATGTCTTGACATCGCCTTGGCCCTTCGCCATGTGGGGCATAAATATGATTGGACGCATCGAGACAACTTCTTCAAACGATCATCGTTTCATCTTAGTGTCCATTGACTACTTCACTAAATGGGTGAAAGCCGCGTCTTATGCCAATGTCACTAAACAAGTGGCCACTCGCTTTATCAAGAAAGAAATCATTTGTTGTTATAGGGTCCCAAATAAAATCATTACTGAAAATGGTTCAAACCTCAATAACAAGATGATGAAGGAATTGTGTGAAAGTTTCAAGATCGAGCATCACAACTCATCACCATACCGCTCGAAGATGAATGGCGCTGTTGAGGCAGCGAACAAAAACATCAAGAAAATTGTTCAGAAAATGGTGAAAACATACAAAGATTAGCACGAAATGCTACCATTTGCCTTGCATGGGTTAAAATAAAATAAAAAAAATAATACCCGATAAGTTGAAAACCCTTAGGGGCAACTTAGGCAAGAGAAAGGGTATCCCGGTAGACTGAAAACCCGAAAGGGCGGTCTAAGCAAAAGTTAGGGATCTTAAAAGAGAAAAACTGCAATCTGCGAAGAGTTTGTGAGCTCCTCACCAGAATAAAGAGAGCTACACATAGGAAAGATCAATCCAACCACCTTCCTCAGAGGCAATGTACGAGAAGCTTCAAGTCCATAAGTATCATAGCAGAATTGAAACTCAATGGAAATCCGATCTTTATTTTCTCATTGCCATTGTACTTTTTTGTCATATTTTTGCAATTACCTCTTTTAGGAATTGTATCCTCATGTAAAATTACCCACTTATGGGCCACTTTATCAACAATAAAATCGTTCTCACCAATTTATGCTTCACTTTTTTCTTTTTTAATTTTTTATGTTTGTTTGCAAAAGTGGAATTTTCATTCTTAATAAATATTGCATTGAGAATTATGGGATGGGAATAATAACAAAATAAAGCATAAAATTGCTTTCCGATCAAGGTGTATGAAGGATAAACGCGATCTCTAATAGGCGCACGTGTACACGAAGCATCGTCTGATCATAAAGTTCACCGAAACTCAACCAAGTCAGGGGCAACCCAAATGACCAGCACAACTTTTCTGATAAGACCATCTGGAGATGATTCAAATTTCTTCACGAGGATGTTGGGAAGTCAAACTTGACGCCCCAAACCAGAGCCCAATCACTTGGCATAAATCATCACCCCTAACCTCCATGTCCTTACATTTTTGCATACATACCGCATCATTACATGCGCTTAGCCAGTCATCCTCGAAGATGTGAGTTCTTATGAAAGTCCTGTCCGGATTCTGGCATGGTACTTAACCCCTTAATTCACTTACCTTTTGTGAGTCTTTTTGTGTCTTTTTCGCGAAGTATCTCCACATTACCTTTTGCAACAAATTCAACTTACCTTTAGTAAGATCTCGTGTGCCTTTTGCACTGGTTCTCGTCAGCTTACCTTTTGTAAGTATCCCCTCTTCCTTTTGCAGAAGGAATTTTTCTCCTAACCTTTTGTTCAGGAGTCTTTTCTGCTCTTCGCAGAAGAAAGTACAACCGTCCTCTCTTAAGGGAGTCTCCTATATACCTTTTGTAGAAGGGATTATCTCCGAACCTTTTGTTTTGGAGTCCTCTCTACCTTTTGTAGAAGGAACTTTTTTTCTGCAGACCTGTTGTCCTGGAGTCCTTTCTGCCATTACAAAAGGAAATACGATCGTATTCTCCCAAGGGAGTCTCCTCTACATGATGTAGAAGGAGTTATCATATCTTCAAACCTTTTGTTTTGGAGTCTTCTCTATCTTTTGTAGAAGGAATTTTATCTTCAAACCTTCTATTTCGGAGTCCTCTCTACCTTTTGTAGAAGAAGACATTTACTCCAAACCTTTTGTTCGGGAGTCCTCCTTGCCTTTTGTAAGAGGAAAGCCAATTTCTAGAGTCCTCTCTACTTTTTGTAGAAGGAATATCTCACAGTCGTTTATTTTAGAGTCCTCTCTACCGTTCGTAGAAGGAATATCTCACATTTCTATATCTCTTGATTCCTCTCTATCTTTTGTAGAAGGAATATCTGTTGGCCGATTATAATTCCCTATTACGAGGTGTTTCCCCTTATGGCTAGCAAAGCACTCATGTTCATTCCGCATTGCATCTCAAGCATATCATCATATCCTCCTTAACCCTTCCTCACTAACAGACACCTTCTTCAAGCCATCTCGCTGACTGTCTACTTTCATCCCACACCTCTCCAGTTGAAAATCCCGAGTATTTTAGTATTTAATTCTCTTCTACCATGAATGTTCGAGCAACTTTATCTACAGACATTCAGGTACAAGAGGATTAAATAGGGGCAGCTGTCACACCCTCATTTTCACCTTTAGCCTTTTATACCCTACATTTTGTCATATCATACATTATTCTATTGCATATCGAGCATGTGGGTTCACAAGGTAAAGATTGGGTCGGTTTTTTGTTTTCCATTCCAAATAAGATAATTTGCCTATCATTGGACTGTATGGAAGAAAAGGTATATCATCAAAGATACTCCATTGGGTCAAGTATGAATCCAATTTGAGGTGGTCACCCAAAGATTAAGAACAGTGCAGTTCAGGATCCCCGATTAGGGTTTCTGATTAGGAAAAGTCAACTGTAGTTTGACTTTTGATTAAAAAGGTGTTCCAATGATGGAATCATGGTCCATGAAGCTCATATGGCTTAATGAAGTCCACTCAAGAAGTTTCAATACCTCAGGAGACCCAGAACAACAACAGTCGATCCGATAGTTATCGATCGATCGTTTTGTTGACCAAAAAGTCAACTCTTCAACCATAAGGAATTTGACCTCAAGGTGTGAAGCAAAAATGTTCCTAATAATATATTACACCTACCTATGAAGTTTCATGACCATTGGATCAATTATTGAGGAGTAATCGAAAAAGTCGGGAATTAGGATTTTGAAAGGGGCAAAACCATAACTTCCTAACCACACATCCAATTGAGGTGGTTCAAAGCTTGTTAGAAAGGTCTTGGTAAGTCTCATAGTGTTCCATGTTCAAAAAATTCATAGATTTGGAGTTATGATGAAATTCATCACAAGAGGGAGAAAACACTTAGAAAAATTCTAAGTTTCTGGCCTTTTTAGGCATGTTTTCAGCCAACTTTGAGGAGTTTTTTTGACTTAGTTCTACTTGGAATATGAAGATCATGAAAATATGAAAGTTGTAGATGATAACACGAAATCATATAGATATTTTCATGCATAATTCAACTAAAGTCTAACCTTTTTCGATCCGATTTCAGGTTATTTCCATGTATTTGTCTGATGTTTTTGCAGGTATTCAACGATCACGTCTAAACAAGACAACATGAAGAAAATAAGCAATCCCAGATGAAATATGGACGAAAAAGGAGTGAAAACACAATGAAAAGCGCAGCAGACAGTTTTTGCTGATGTGACGACCGTCACAGATGCATGACGACCGTCACACGGGTGACGACCGTCACACCTTGTGACGACCGTCATGCAGGAAAAAACGCCCCACTCAGATTACACGTTAAAAGAGCAGTTCCAATTCCCATTAAATGGTCCACTACTCCCTAAATTATCTGCCTCAAGTCCCATCATCCTCAGAGATAACCGTTGGGATTCCACTTCTATAAAAAGGGAAGCAGGGGACTTCAAAAAGGGAGCTGCATTCATACCACGAAGTGCTGCCAAATTTAATTTCCAGAGCAAATTTACTTTCCAGTTTTTATTTGTATCCATTTCTCCAGTTTTTATTTGTATTCCTTTCCTTTATTTCCCTGCCATTTCCTCATTCCCATTTCCGCTCTTCTGTAATACTTACTGCACTGTACGATCTATTTGGAACTAAAGACAGAATCCTGCCAACATCTGTGGAGGATCTGCCCAAAGGCCAATTGGCATTATTTACAGGTTTTCATTTTGATCGACTTCTATTTTTATTATAATGCAATTTATTATTTATTATTATTATTTATGTTTTATTCTTCCCAATTCCATGTCTAGCTAAACTTAGGCAATCGATATGTAGTAATAATTCGAATGAGATTTGATAACTCTTGTTTGAAAACTTTCTTTTCACAAAAATAACCTATGGTCTAAGTGTTTAAAATTGATTCACGAAATAAACTTCGTCGCGAAAGCGAGAACTTATTTAAAAGTAGTTTTTCCACGAAAGTGGGAAATTAATTAAGATACGAACCAACAAGCGAAAGCTGCGGTAAGGTCAGATAGTAAACACTAGGCATTTGTTTTAATAACAGCGAAAGCACTTTAAAACGAATTAGAACTTAGAGATTTCCAAAAAAATAGTTTTAACCCCGAACGGGATACGAAAGTGTACGTTTGGCCCTTAGGATTATGATTAGCGTCAATAACCATCGTGAGACGAGAGTCTTCAAATCTCCATTTTCTGCTTAAATAAACTGTGAAAACTATTTCATACACCAGTAACTTATCAAATCCCTGAAGAACACAATTACTACGTATCGATTCAATTAATTAAAATCTAAATAGTAATTTTAGTTCCCTCTTTTAGTGACAATCTTATCCCCTTAAAATATATTCTACCTAGCTAAACATAGTAACTTCCGAGAACACTAGTTTGATTACGAGTCCCTGTGGGATCAATATCTTTTATTACTACGCGATAGACTGTGCACTTGCAGTTAGTTGTATTAGACATAGAAAGTCGCAATCAAGTTTTTGGCGCCGTTGTCGGGGACCCGTTTAGTCAATAGTGTAACCTTCTGTTACGCCGTATAGACTAGGTAAACAATTTTCATTTTTTCCTTTACTAGTGCTGTCGATTGTATGCCAAGTGATCGCCCACAAAGCGATATCTTGAAACCTTCAGTCGCAGAACTAGAACGCTTCGTACATCTAAGAAGCCGAATCATTGAGTACCAACTCAAACATAACATTCCCGATCCTCTCACTCCCATTCCCAAATCCGAAGAAGAACCGACGATGGCTGAAGGACCTCCGAACAAACCGCTGAAGGCATACGCTACACCATCTCAGATGGAGCCGAGAAGTAGCATTGCTGCCCCAGCTATTACCCGAAATGATTTTGAGCTGAAACCATCATTGCTGTCGGATGTACAACAAAACCAATTCTCAGGAAACGCAACTGAGGATCCGAACGAACATCTAACAAAGTTTGTACAATACGCAGACACAGTGAAAGCAAATGGAGTAACTCCAGACGCGATAAGACTTCGTCTTTTCCCATTCTCTCTTAGAGACAGAGCGTGGACATGGTTACAATCGTTACCATCCAACTCCGTTACGACGTGGGAGCAATTGAAGAACGTCTTCTTAGCGAGATATTTTCCACCAAGTAAAACTGCTATGCTTAGAGCTCAAATCAACAGATTTCGACAGAAAGATACTGAATCTCTCTACGAAGCATGGGAACGATTCAAAGATATGATGAGAACATGTCCTCACCACGGTCTAGAAGACTGGGTGACAATCCATACTTTCTATAATGGGCTTCTATATAATACTAGATTGACAATAGACGCTGCCGCGGGCGGTGCACTTATGGATAAGCCATACGATGAAGCCTATCAATTAATAGAAAACATGTCACAAAACCATTGCCAATGGGGAGGTGAACGCACTCCAAATGAGAAAACCTCAGCGAAGGGTGGGATGTACGAAATCAGCAGCCTTGAAAAGTTCAATGCTAAAGTAGATGCTCTAGCACAAAAGATCGATAGTCTGACCGTTAACCCCACTGCAACTGTCGCTGCAGTAACTCCAAATTGCGAGTTATGCGGAAGCACCACTCATAATGCACCCGAATGCCCATTGCCAGCCGGAATCCCGCCAGACCAGGTAAACTATGCCCAAGGAAATCCCTACGCAAATACCTACAACCCAGGCTGGCGAAATCATCCAAAATTTTCTTACAAAAGCGAAAATGCATTGCAAATGCCTACTGCTCCGCAAGGATATCAAAAACCAGCTGCTCAGAATGCACCTAGGAAGTCAAACCTCGAATTGATGATGGAAAAGTTCATAGCTACTCAAGCTCAAACGAACAAAGAGTTCCTGAATCAAAACATACACACTAGCGAGCAAATTAAACAATTGACAGGAAAAGTAGACGCTCTAGCCACCCACAATAAAATGTTAGAAACTCAGATATCACAAGTGGCTCAACAGCAAGCATCTGCTGCCGCACCTGCTGGCACATTTCCTGGACAACCCGAACAAAATCCCAAAGGCCAAGCAAATGCTGTGATACTAAGAAGTGGAAAAGAATTGGACGAACCGATCGATCCGAGGACCGAAAACTCAGCCATGCAACAGAAACCAACTGAACAAGCAGAAAAGGAATCTGAGTTAGAGAAGAAGGAGGACAACGAGAAGAAGGATACTGCAAGTGAAAAAACTCAAGCACCTCCAGCGCCATATAAACCACCTATTCCTTATCCGCAAAGACTAATAAACTCTAAAACTTCAGGACAGTTTAAGAAATTTGTAGAGCTCCTTAAACAGTTAAATATTACTATTCCTTTTACAGAAGCGATAACTCAAATGCCGTCATACGCCAAATTTCTCAAAGAGATCCTGTCGAATAAGAGAAAAATCGAGGATAACGAAACAGTTACACTTACTGCAGAGTGTAGCGCCATTATTCAGAACCGCATGCCTCCTAAATTAAAAGACCCAGGTAGTTTCTCCATACCCTGCGTCATAGGAAAGTTCATAATAGATAAAGCTCTATGCGATTTAGGAGCCAGTATCAGTGTTATGCCCTTATCTATATGCAAAAAGCTGAATATGGGAGACCTCAGGCCGACCAAAATGTCCGTACAATTAGCTGACAGATCAGTAAAATACCTAGTCGGAATACTGGAAAACGTTCCAGTACGCATAGGACAATTCTACATTCCAACCGACTTCATAATCATGGACATCAAGGAGGACACTGTAACCCCAATTATCCTAGGAAGACCGTTCCTAGCTACAGCCGGAGCGATTATAGACGTAAAGAAAGGAAGGCTAACATTCGAAGTAGGAGAAGAAAAGATAGAGTTCATTCTCACCAAGTTCTTACAAGCACCAGCAATAGACGATACCTGCTATTTAGTAGACGAAATTGACGAATGCATAAGAGAACTTGAAAATGAAGAGACCACATATTCAGAAATAATAAAGATTCAAATACCCGACATTTCTGAAGACGACAATTGGCGTAAACCGTATAAAGACGACAGCCTAAGCGAAAGCTTAGCACGGACACCAAACCATATGCCAGGTCCGAAGAACCCATCTTTAGAACTTAAAACACTACCCAAAAACCTCAGATATGAATTTCTAGACGATGAACTAAAAAGACCAGTGATAGTCAACGCCAACTTAGGACAACCGGAAACCAAAAAGTTATTAGAAGTCCTAAAGAAGTACCCCACTGCGTTAGGCTATAACATAAGCGATCTAAAAGGTATAAGCCCTTCGATCTGTATGCATCGAATTACAATAGAGGAAGACTCTAAAACCTCTCGAGAGCATCAGAGAAGACTAAACCCCATCCTGAGCACTGTAGTCAGAGATGAAGTAAAGAAATTACTAGATGCAAGAATCATCTATCCGATCTCCGATAGTGAATGGGTTAGCCCAGTTCATGTCGTACCAAAGAAAGGAGGAGTCACAGTAGTTAAAAACGAAAAAGGCGAATTGATCACAAAAAGAGTCGTGACTGGAAGTAGGATGTGTATTGATTATAGAAAGCTTAACAAGGCTACGCGCAAAGATCACTTCCCGCTACCCTTCATAGACCAAATGTTGGAAAGACTAGCCAAACATTCATATTTCTGCTATCTAGATGGCTACTCAGGATTCTTCCAAATTCCCATCCATCCTGATGACCAAGAAAAGACTACATTCACCTGTCCTTACGGTACTTTTGCTTACTGCCGAATGTCGTTCGGACTCTGTAACGCTCCAGCAATCTTCCAAAGATGCATGATGGCAATCTTTGCAGATTTCATAGACGACATTATGGAGGTGTTTATGGACGATTTCTCGGTATGTGGACAAAGTTTCGAAGGATGCTTACAAAACTTAGAAATGGTACTAGAACGTTGCGTAAAAGTAAACCTCGTCCTAAATTGGGAGAAATGCCATTTTATGGTCCGACAAGGAATAGTTCTAGGACATGTCATATCAGATAGAGGGGTTGAGGTAGACAAAGCTAAAATAGAGATTATAAAAGATCTCCAACCTCCAAAATCCGTACGAGAAATACGGAGTTTTCTAGGACATGCCGGTTTCTACAGAAGATTTATAAAAGATTTTTCGAAAATCACAAAACCTCTGACCGGCCTGTTAATGAAAGATGTTGAGTTCGTCTTCGACGACGACTGTTTAAAAGCATTCGAAACATTAAAATCAGCCCTTATCACCGCACCAATCATGCAACCACCAGATTGGAGACTACCGTTCGAAATCATGTGCGACGCGAGTGATTACGCTGTAGGCGCAGTTCTAGGACAAAGGAAGGACAAGAAACTCCATGCTATCTACTACGCCAGTAGAACCTTAGATCCTGCCCAAATGAACTACGCTACCACAGAAAAGGAACTTCTAGCAGTTATATTTGCGCTTGACAAATTCCGTTCTTACTTAGTAGGAGCAAAAATTATCATATACACAGACCACGCTGCCATAAGGTACCTAATAAGCAAAAAGGATGCCAAACCAAGACTATTGAGATGGATCCTGTTATTACAAGAGTTTGACTTAGAAATCAAAGATAAGAAAGGAACCGAGAACGTTGTTGCGGATCACTTATCCCGAATAGAAGGCATCAGACACGAACCAGTACCGATAAATGACGATTTCCCGTACGAACGTCTGATAGCCAAATTAGAAAGTGACACACCCAATGCAATCTCGGAAGATCCAGAATTCAAAAAAGCCGTAGAAGCCGTCTATGCCCAAGTCACATTACCTTGGTATGCTGACATTGTTAATTACCTCGCTGCGGGCGTGCTTCCACCGGATCTTACTTATCAGCAAAAGAAGAAATTCTTCTACGATCTGAAACACTATTATTGGGACGAACCCTTACTCTTCAAGAGAGGGGCCGACAACATATATCGTCGCTGTGTTCCAGAGGAAGAAATAGAAAATATTATTTCCCAATGCGACTCAGCACCATATGGTGGTCATGCTAGTACGTCCAAGACGTGCACTAAGATTCTCCAAGCCGGCCTATTCTGGCCTAATCTCTGGAAAGACGTTCACATCGCTGTGCAAAAATGCGATAGATGCCAACAAACTGGCAACATCTCACGACGCGATGAAATGCCTCAGAAAGGAATCTTAGAGGTAGAAATCTTCGACGTCTGGGGAATAGATTTCATGGGACCTTTCCCTCCTTCTTTTGGTAATAATTACATACTCGTCGCTGTCGATTACGTGTCTAAATGGATAGAAGCCATAGCTGCTCCAACAAACGACGCACGAGTAGTAATCAAACTCTTCAAGAACACAATCTTTCCTAGATTCGGTGTACCCAGACTCGTCATTAGTGACTGAGGATCTCACTTCATATCACGAATATTCGATAAACTTCTCTCTAGATATGGAGTCAGGCACCGAGTAACTACACCCTATCATCCGCAAACTAGCGGACAAGTAGAGGTCTCAAACAGAGAAATAAAACAGATCTTGGAAAAGACTGTCGCTACCTCGAGAAAAGATTGGTCATCAAAGCTAGAAGAAGCTTTATGGGCCTATAGGACCGCATTTAAGACACCAATAGGTACTACCCCCTATAAATTAGTTTACGGTAAATCCTGCCATCTCCCTGTAGAGTTAGAGCACAAGGCCTTTTGGGCCATTAAGACACTCAACTTCAACTACACCGAGGCAGGAGAAAAGCGAATCTTGAACTTACACGAGTTGGAAGAACTTCGATTAGACGCTTACGAAAATGCCCGTATCTACAAAGAACGAACTAAAAAGTGGCATGATAAACGTTCAATCAGGAAACAATTCAGTGTGGGAGACATCGTATTGCTCTTCAATTCACGATTAAAACTCTTCCCAGGAAAACTAACATCTAGGTGGTCTGGACCCTATGAAGTGACTAAAGTACTTCAGAGTGGAGCTGTTGAAATTACCGACAAGACGAATGCACCGTTTATCGTGAACGGGCAACGTCTAAAACATTACAATAAGAACGACAACAGTCCTCAAATTAGCAATATAACATTGCTTGAGCTTCCAGCTCAGACACCAGAATAGCTTCTCACCAAGCTATCGTCAGGCTTTAGACGTTAAAAACAGCGCTTATTGGGAGGCAACCCAAATTCCCCTCGTTATTGCATTTCATTTTTCTTTAAAATTCTACTTTGAAAAATCCAACAAAAATCCTAAAATTACTACTACTTTCTACTTTCGTTCATTTTCGTACTTTTATTCTTATTTTATTTTTTTATTTTTTCTCTTTTGTCTTTTGTTTCTACCACTTTTCGTTTCTAAAAATCCTGACTTCAATTTCTTGTTTTAAACTTTTCAGGATTTTTAAAGCCTTCAAAACATTCCTTCTGTTTTCTCCGAATTACCTGCGAATATGGCCGAGTATGATTTCACAAAGGTTCACTTCAGAGGACTCGCTCAAAAGGCAAGATTTGCAGCACTGACCGAGAGAGAATTCGCCTTGACGCTGTATTATGACAAGGCTACTATGGATAAACTAGGGATCACAGATAGCATTCAATACCTGTTCAATCAACTGGGTTGGGAGAACACTGCTCTGAAAACACGCTTCGCTACCTACAAAGATCTTACCTACGAATTCCTTAGTTCCTTCAGATATACCCCCAACTATGGTTTTGGATCCAGCACAGAGTTGATCACCTTCCGATTGTTTGGAATGGACCAAACCCACAGCAGGATGTCACTAGCTAACCTCCTAGGATTCCCTAGCGGACCGCATGTGTTCATCAGTGCAGAAGATGACGATATCGATTTGCAACTCGATCACTTATGGGGTAGAATTACATGCGACTATCACCCTGAACCAGACAAAATGTACAATGATGACATTCATAACCCCGCCTTAAGATACTTCCACAAGATACTAGCTCACACCTTGTTTGGAAAAGAATAAAATATTACCACAGTGTCTAAGGAAGAATTATTCATCATGTTCTGTGCTTCTCAGGGACGGACAGTAAACGCAGTGCCTTTCATGATGAGATCCTTCAAACGCCTCACGCTGGAACCTCAGACACCTATTCTTATAGGAGGACTAGTAACAATGATTGCCCACGAGCTTGGCCTTAGATTCCATTTAAATGCCAGCACTCGTTTTGGTAACATCAGACCCATGAACATACAATTCTGCTTTAACAGGCGCATCTTAGGGACTATGGGACCTGGATCGTATGAGTACCTTATTAACGAAAAACCAGTACAGCTATTCACACTGCCTGATCATCTGATGACAAGCATCCACAACAAGGATAACTGGCTCTACGAATTGGATGAGCCTATGGGACCTCCTTCACCACAGTCAACACCCCAGGACTATATGTATGACAGTGACCACATCTCTGAGGCACACGACTACATGTACTATGAGGACGCCGCCTCTGAAACTGAAGTAGACCCTATGACTCCTCCACACTACAATACTTACCCTGAGCCTATCCCTGAGGAAACCACCGACAAAATGGATGCCGTGTTACTCAGATTGGACGACGTTGATAAAGCTCTGACTAATGTAAAAGCTGATATCGCAGGCATGCACAACGAATTGGTAGGCTTCATGGATCTAGTCTGCGACCAACTCGATTACTATTTACAGAAATTCGATGAGTTGAAGGCACGAAAAGATTAGTTATTAGCTCGTAACAGTAGTTTCAGTTTAGTCTAGTTTAGTTTAGTTTCATTTCATCATTTAAATTTTTCGCATTGTTAGTTTTCATTATGTACTACATACAATTGTTTCCATTTTATGTTATTTCAATTCTAGTTTTATTCAATTATTCTGTTTTCGCATTATTTGTTGTTGGTTGGCTGTTATATTACATCACCGTATCAATACTAAGCTTTAAAATCACCACGAGTACGCCCTCAGAGCAAAATTCTGCGTTCTGCAGATTTTGCTGCTGTGACGACCGTCACAGCCCCATGACGAGCGTCACGCGGGTGACGACCGTCACACCTTTGTGACGACCGTCACGCAGCCCAGAACTGCTATCTGATAAACAGGGTTCGTGTTGCCCTACACTCCCCCCATTATCACCTTCAAACTTCCAAAATTCATACCCCACTACGATTTTCGTCCTCCCCACATTGAACTATAAACCTCACCTCCAAATTCACCCTCCAAACCACCGTTCTGTCATTTTTCCCTCTCCGCCGAAAAACCCCCAAACCTCCGAAACCTCTCCTTCTTCAACAATGGCCGGAAACGCAGATGTCAGCAACATTTCCTTCCCTGAAGGCGAGCTAGGCGATAGACAACGCGCACAGTACATTGCATTTCATCAGAGGTCACTCCAGCCAACTCACTACCCGCACCTTCCATCGCTTACGGAGCTCGGACTCCTTGAAGGTGTAACCTGGATGCTTCAACGAGCGGGCATCTGGAACCTCTGCTCCAACCCCCAGCCGACCTACGAACAACTCACTCTTGAGTTCTTGAGTTCGTTCACATACGTCACCAGCAGCGGTGAACTCAACCAGCACACAGGTGCCGCTTGTTTCCGATTGTTTGGAGTCAACTACCAGGTGAATCAGAATCAGATCGCCAGCATCCTACAGCTACCCCGCGGCGACAACGCTCATCGCCGCATCACTGACCAGTTCCAGTATGAAGCCTTCGCGCCGTGGTATCAGTTGACCGGCCTAAATGCCGATGGTTGGGACTCCCTACACGCCACTCACATCCATAACCCCGCCATCCGGTACTTCCACAGAGTGTTGAGCAACACCGTCTTCGCCAGAGACAACAACCACAAAGTGAACTCCAAGGAGCTCTTCTATCTGCATTGCGTCTTCAACAATGAACCTGTCAACGCTGCCCCGTTCCTGCTGGCTCACATTCAGGCCAACTGCAACCGTGGCTCGAAGCCATTCTACTTTGGCGGGATTGCCACGACTATTGCACTTGGGCTGAACCTAGGCGACCGCCTTCAGCACCTCCATTCCATCCCCTCGGTGTTCCTTGACACCGACCACTGCAGGGCCTCCCATCTCATCCGCTCCCGAGCTGACGGGAAATACCATCCGGTTGTGCGTGGCAAGACAGTCAGAAGCATCATCCTTCCGTCACGCACCCGCATCCATCCAGCGGACCGTACCAACTGGTTGTTCGACCTCACTGCCCCTCCTGCTGCCGCTGTTCCTACTCAGGATCCTACTCATGATTCCGACGAAGAAATCCAAGCTGAGTTGGACAGGTCCGAGCAGCCAGAGGCATCGCAGCCTCCTCCTCCAGTAGGTACATCTTCTCGCCGCCGCCGTCACCATCCCGTGCCCGACTACACCGAAGAGGACCTCCGTCGCTCCCTAGACCAGCAGGCACAGATCCTCACGATGCTGCAGTAGCAGAACCAGTGAGCTGACCAGTTCGAAGCTTGGCACCAGACTCAAATGCAACAACTTCACACCAGCCAAGCTACGATCACTGAGAGTCTAGCGAATCTGACCCTGCAGGTCGAAGGACTCCGAGACACGGTCTACCACACCGGAGCCATGAGCTATGAGGATAGAGTAGCCCTTGCTAGAGCCAGAGGACGCCAACGCGGACGTGACAGACCCCGGGACTAGATTTTCATTTTCACTTTTTCTCCTTCATTGTTTACTATATTTCAGTATTTTGTATTTTCATTTTCAGTTGTATCTCCCTCTCGCATGCTTCAAGAATCAGTGAGGACACTGATCGAGATAGTGTGGGAGCGGAGCCTTATTTCCACTGTATTCTGAACTTCCCTTATTTCCTTTATTTCCATTTCACTGCACTTTGAATTTTAGTAAGTTCTATTTTACGCTTTCTATTTCTAGCAAATCCTCGTCTATATATTTTTCACGTTACGCAAACAATCCCCACATTATTCAACGAAAACAAAAACTTTCATTTGTTCCTCAAAAGCAAAAGCATCACGAGAATGCACCTGAGTTCAAACCAAGTTTTGAAACTCCGAGGAAACGACAGTTCTAACAAAACCAGTATCGTCCAGACACCTTAGATCTCTAGTTTATACGAGTCGGTTTCACCACCTACGTGTGTCGCTACTGCGAAAATCGGCGCCGGCTGAACAGAAGAGTCGCCACCGTGCGTTATTTATCCCACGGGAGGGAAAGGAAACGCTCAGAGTAAACCTCGCACAACATGGGAAAGGTATGGCCGTCGCAACCAAAACCTGGATTCGGGAGTCGGTTACGCAAGGGGAAGGTATTAGCACCCCTCACGTCCATCGTACTCGATGGGATCCACGCTTGTTTTCGGGTATGGATTGTTATTCTATCTACGCTAAAGGTCTGGGGTTAAAAGAAAATAAAATGAAAATAAAAATGACTCGGCAAAGTATCGCACTTTATGCCTACGTATTCCCGTCTGGAACGAGAAATCAGAGTCAACGTAGTTCGCCTACCTACGGGAAAGGAGGGGAAGGTTGCTCGCTAGGATATCGCATCCTATGCCTACGTACTTTCATACGGCATGAAAGATCAGAGCAAACGTAGTTCGGGCCACGTATGACACAAGTCTGTCTCGATTGATTTTATTCTTTCTGAAAAAAGGTTTTCTTGATTAACAGTCCCGGCGGACAAAAAATGACGCTTTGATGAGTTCACCTTCTTTTACGGAAGAAGTGTCTTTTATTGTGTTTGAAATCTTTTTATGTGTTTTTCTGTTTGTTTTGAGAAAGAAAGAGACAGAACTCTAACCTACGGTTGCGAAGGGAATCAAACTAACCTAATGTTATCATGCATGGGTTAAGACCTAGTGTCTATCATGCTCCTCTCTTGCACAGAGAGAAACAGAGGTCCTACGGGATAGGCAGAAACAGAAACAATATCAGATATATACAGTAAAGCAGTAAAATGCATGGATGCAACAGTACAAGCGAGGCAAGGGAGTCCCACTCAACCTCGAACCTAGAAAACAATAGGCAAAAGTGAACAGGCTTCACTTTCAACCCAACAGGGTAACCAGCAAACAATACAGTCCAGGAAAACCAATCAATACATCAAGAAATGAAAAACAACAGCAAAAGAAACAGCATCAGCAGCTCTGACTCAACATCTGACTTCAAGTAATCTCCATTCAGCTACAGGCTTCAACAAGCATCAATCTCCATCTTCATGGCCTTCAGGCAAGGGCTTTGATCATCAGTCTTCTATCTGCAATGGCTTTTCTTCAAGCTCAAACCTCCAGGATGAGGGATTAGTCACAAGAGTGAAGTGAATGAATGTTAGACAGTTGATTACCTACCAAGGGTGGTTCATCAACTGTTAACATTAAACAGAAAGTCTCCTCTCAAAAGTTCTATCTTTCAAATATATTCACTGATCCTTCCAAAGGAAGGAGGTGGATATTTGAAAGAGACTTTGAATCATAGAGAAAGAATGGATGCAGACAAGGCATTCCATGTTTGAGAAACAAGCCTTCTAATCTAGAGCTCTGCCTAGCTCCTAAACTCTAGCCTCCTCAGCAGCTGCTAGCAAGAACCTCCTCTTCAACTCTGGCAGTTGATCTTCAATCTTTGGATCTCCAATGGTCTTCATCTCCTCAAGTCTTCAGCTCTCCCAGGTCCCCAGACAATCCCAATACCCAAGCAAGCAAGCAATAAATCCCCAGAGGGCACACCACACCAGTCAATCAGATATACACAGAGTATTAATAGCAGTAGGGGAATCCTGACTTTTTCTAAGGGATCTAATAACTACCCATAGCCCCTATAGTCCCATAACTAAACTAGTCAAACCCTAAGTCCTAAGGGAAAGAATCAAACTTCCTAAGTCACCCCCTAAAAACCCTAATTTGTTCATGTTGTTCAAGCCTACATTAAACACCTAAAATTAATTTCTAAAAATGGGAACTAAATTGTTTCTACAAGTTCAATATCTAATCTAAGCAACATAAAAAGAATGAACAAAAAATATTAAAGCATTTAGGAGAACAAAAATTAATAAAATCATGCATGAAATGAAACTACTTAAAATGTCATTTATTTAGAAAATATGAAAGAAATATCAAATAAAAGTAAAAATGCAATTTTATTTAATGACAATTTTCTACACATTCTAATGAAAATGATGTAAAAAGAATGGATTAAAAATGATTTTTTATCTATTTATTATGAATTAATGAAAATCAAAAAATATTAAGAGAAATTAAAAATCAAAATGAAAGAAATAAATGGGAGAGGGGTGCTAATAGAAAACACGCTCAGTTCATTTCAGGATGGGCCAAGTAGTGGTGGGGTGCGCGTAGCAAATTTGGCTTAAGCCCAAAACAAGTCAGAATTAATAAAACTGAAAAAAACAAGCAGGGGTGCATTCAGCATAGGTTATCACGTTCAAATTGATTGGGCTCACTAAAGGGGGGTGGGGATATCACTCAGCACTCAGGCCCGCCCGTTTCAATTAATGAAACGGTGCGTTTAGGGCACCAACGCATCTCCCTCCAAAATCTGCTTTAAACAAGAGCCACAGGATTGGCTTCTGAGTCAAAAGTCTAACACGAAATGGACGTTCCAGATTTCGTCTTCCTCACTTGATTCATCTAGGGTTTCTGAAACCCTCACGCGCATGCCATGAACGTCCAAGTTCAAGCTCTCGGTTCTCTCTCTCCAGGCCATGAAACGCCACGATATAAACATGAAACTCACTCTAAATCTCTCCCTCTATACGTCTATGGTCTTTGTTTGCTTTGAAACTCAGCCAATCAATAAACCCGATCGAGACCAAATTCTGACTCCATGAAAATACACTGAGATGCATCACAACAATTCTCAACCAAACCTATACTAATCTACTCTATGCATAATGGTGATCATCCTGCGCTAACAACCTAAGATTATAATGCACTATGCTGCAAGTTCTAAGTCCTAACAGTTTGTTGCACCTGCTATGAATTGTCTCTATTCAGCCTCAAATTCATCTAAACTAACCTCCTAACATCATAGACCATGAATATACTAGTAAAACTACCTAAATCTCCCTAGATTGAATAAGTTAGAAAGATTTGCACCTTGAGCAAGCTTTAATGGAGGCTGAGAAATCACGTGGATCCAGGCTCTTGTATGCTTCAATCTTGATCCATTCTTGATGTACTTGATTCTGTTTGCAATATTTGGATGAAACTTGGCTTGGATCTTGCTGTCCAATGGAAATTGTAATTTGTGTGTTCTTGATGGAAGTGCACAAAATTGAGCTCTAACCACCAAATCTTTGATTCAATTCTGATCCAGGATGATGATTGAATGTAGGAGGATCAATGTTGATGAAAATTGATGAAGATTTTGTGAGATTGAAGTGAAATTGCAATGAGAAAGAATGAGAGAATTTGTGAGATTTTTGTGAAAAATGAATCCAACCCTTGCTCAATTCTGATTTCATGAATATATAGTGTTCAATGGTAACTTCTAGATCCCTCTTACAACTTCCCTTGCCTTCCAACTTTGATTCATTTTGGCTATGTTTCTTCAAATGCAAGTAACCATGAATAACTTTTCTTTTTCCTTCTAAACTCAAAAAAGTGCTTGAACCATTGTCTCTAGAATGTCTTTTCCATTCAAAATCATATATTGGAAGTCTCCATTTGGACTTATAAATCTCCCAAACCATTTTTCACTTTGACTTTATTCAAATTATAAGCCATTTTAGTTCAAATTTGGACCAATCATGCAAATTCATGTTATGAGCTTTTCCAACAATTTGTGACCTTCTTTCTAGACTTAAAATCACATTTGGAGCAAGTTTGATGTTGTAAGTTTTTCCATTTGAGGCCTCCTTGTATGAGTTTTGGACATAGGTTAAAATGACCTGTAATTCACAAATGCCCAAAATACCCTTTGCTTGCCAAGACCATAAGTTGAGTTCCACACATCATATGAAGGCATACTATACCATTATAGAAAGCTAAGACAATGAGGAACAATTCTTATGTTGACCAAGAATTCATTTGAAATCTCCTTGAGGGGTAAAACTAGCTTAGAAGTCAAGTCAGTTTCACAGACAAAATTTCAGATACCTCAGATGACCTGTAACTTGCAAGGACCATAACTTGAGTTCTATAAATCTCCTTGATGTCTTCCACCACTCAAACTAAAGGTCTTGAGATCCTCTACAAGTTTCATGTTGGCCAAGAAGCCATTTGAAGCTAGCATTTTGACTTATCTTGCTTGGAAATTTGACCTAAACTAGGGGATTTTACACAGAAACCCTAATTTAGAAACTCCTCTTCTCCTTGATTTCTCTTGAATTCCTCTTGGCATACCTCCATATCCTTCTTCATATGTCCAATGATGAACCCCACATCTCTCCAATAGCCTTGAATACCCCTTAAATCAGTCAATTGACCTAGGGTTGACCCAGATGAAACCCTAGTTGACTGCCTTCAGCTATAGCTCTTGTGCTCTCATCAATGACTTGTCTCCTTCTTTAAATGACTTTCTAAGTCTCTCATAATGTCTAGATACTCTCCATGCCTTCAATTCACAGCTCACAACCCTTTTGTTGACCCTCAGATACCCTTAGCTAGGAGATGGACTCAAGGCTTGATCTGCTGAACTCTTTGCTTTCAAATTCTTTCCTGATGACTTGAATGAGATTGAATTGGGATAATAACCTCTTGATAGGCTTCTAGAGATGAGAATAATGATTGGTCCCCCTGTTGAATGACTTGCTATGCTTATGCTATGCAGATGATTAGACTATGTACATGACTCTATATGCAAATGCTAATGATACTGAAACATAAACCCAAGGAATAAGGTTGGGCAAATTTTAGGGTACAACAACGTGTACCAAAGTCTCAAGTGTCTACGCAAACTCAACCCCAAGTAGTTTATACTAGCAGTCAGCACCATCCTAAAAACGCTTCTAAGCGAGCGACCGATGCAAATAAGTGTATGATCTCCAAAAAGATGAAAAATCATGAAAAGAGAGCTAAAAAACCCAAGAATATAAGATACGTTTCCTTCTAAGTTAGGTGCTCCTCACCCGAGCATTTAGCCCAACGGCACGAAAAACTCATTGAAAAATCAATGACACCGAATTATGATCAATGAAGAAGATCAAAAACAAAAACGAGATCATATTCACTAACAGGTCAACTTGCCATGAAAGTGTGCGGACAACGGGCTTAATATGATTGCGCTAGAACAAACAGGGTGAACTTGCCACGAGAACCTTGACACCAAGATACGGTAGCATGACTGAGACCGATTTGCATAAAAAGGAGACCTCCGGAGACTCGTAATCCAGTGTCGTCATGATACTCGTCTTGTTCCTACCAAGAATCCCGGTTTTTCCAAACTCTACGAACGAAGGAGCAGCCTCGTGATTGCCGACCTTTCCACGTTTTACTTGAGGACAAGCAAAGATTCAAGCTTAGGGGAGTTTGATAACACGAAATCATATAGATATTTTCATGCATAATTCAACTAAAGTCTAACCGTTTTCGATCTGATTTCGGGTTATTTCCATGTATTTGTCTGATGTTTTTGCAGGTATTCAACGATTACGTCTAAACAAGGCAACATGAAGAAAAGAAGCAATCCCAGATGAAATATGGACGAAAAAGGAGTGAAAACACAATGAAAAGCGTAGCAGACAGTTTTTGCTGATGTGACGACCGTCACAGATGCATGACGACCGTCACACGGGTGACGACCGTCACACCTTGTGACGACCGTCATGCAGGCAAAAACGCCTCACTCAGATTACACGTTAAAAGAGCAGTTCTAATTCCCATTACATGGTCCACTACTCCCTAAATTATCTGCCTCAAGTCCCATCATCCTCAGAGATAACCGTTGGGATTCCACTTCTATAAAAAGGGAAGCAGGGGACTTCAAAAAGGGAGCTGCATTCATACCACGAAGTGCTGCCAAATTTAATTTCCAGAGCAAATTTACTTTCCAGTTTTTATTTGTATCCATTTCTCCAGTTTTTATTTGTATTCCTTTCCTTTATTTCCCTGCCATTTCCTCATTCCCATTTCCGCTCTTCTGTAATACTTACTGCACTGTACGATCTATTTGGAACTAAAGACAGAATCCTGCCAACATCTGTGGAGGATCTGCCCAAAGGCCAATTGACATTATTTACAGGTTTTCATTTTGATCGACTTCTGTTTTTATTATAATGCAATTTATTATTTATTAGTATTATTTATGTTTTATTCTTCCCAATTCCATGTCTAGCTAAACTTAGGCAATCGATATGTAGTAATAATTCGAATGGGATTTGATAACTCTTGTTTGAAAACTTTCTTTTCACAAAAATAACCTATGGTCTAAGTGTTTAAAATTGATTCACGAAATAAACTTCGTCGCGAAAGCGAGAACTTATTTAAAAGTAGTTTTGCCACGAAAGTGGGAAATTAATTAAGATACGAACCAACAAGCGAAAGCTGCGGTAAGGTCAGATAGTAAACACTAGGCATTTGTTTTAATAACAGCGAAAGCACTTTAAAACGAATTAGAACTTAGAGATTTCCAAAAAATAGTTTTAACCCCGAACGGGATACGAAAGTGTACGTTTGGCCCTTAGGATTATGATTAGCGTCAATAACCATCGTGAGACGAGAGTCTTCAAATCTCCATTTTCTGCTTAAATAAACTGTGAAAACTATTTCATACACCAGTAACTTATCAAATCCCTGAAGAACACAATTACTACGTATCGATTCAATTAATTAAAATCTAAATAGTAATCTTAGTTCCCTCTTTTAGTGACAATCTTATCCCCTTAAAATATATTCTACCTAGCTAAACATAGTAACTTCCGAGAACACTAGTTTGATTACGAGTCCCTGTGGGATCGATATCTTTTATTACTACGCGATAGACTATGCACTTGCAGTTAGTTGTATTAGACATAGAAAGTCGCGATCAGTAGATCTCCATGAGGGCTTTCTAAAAAGTACTAGAACTCCTCCATAGCCCTTGTGAGCTGAGAGTTATGAATCCAAAAAGTTGGGGTCTCAACACTTGAGTGCACCATTTCCACTTTGTCACAAATCCACTTTTCAGCCACTTGAATCATTCTCAACCATTTGATCAACATTTGATCTGATAATTAGAGGGAATCATGAGTAGAAATGCAGAAGAGGTGAAGGCTTGAAAGGCTTGACAAGATTGGTAAAGCAAGTTGCCATTATTTTATTTAAAAGTCAAAGAGGAAAGAGAAACTTTTCAATGGAAATCTGCATCTGCAGCCTCCCTACACTCTATCCTCACTTCAGTCACCTCCATGACCCTTATGCCACTTGATTTATGCATCACATTGAGCCAAGGAGTTAAGGGTGCAGCTGTACCAAGTCTTGAACAGATTTTTTTCCAAAATTTCCCTCCAAGACCAAAATGCCAAATCTGCCCCAAACCCCTCTCATGGCCTATAAATAGAGGATTCCTTCCACTCTTTTGGACACACAAGACCTATCCAAAATACAAGGAACACACAACTCTCACTCTTTCCCTTTTTGCTTGAAAGTGAAGAAAGTCACAAAATCACCAAAAATGGCCACTTTGCATTTTTCACACCAGCATCATTTCTAGCCATGAAACCATCATGAAAACCATATATACACCCTTAAAATCACCATTTGAAACTATTCCAATAGTTAGTTTCATAAACAAAAACCTTGAATCAAAAAGTCAACTTTCACACCGCTGAAGTTTGACTTTTATGCACATTTCAAGCCAAATTACTACACAAACCTTTTTCCACCACCTTAACACTCAAAACACCTCATTTTCATGATATCCTAGCTATACATAATCACAAACTCCAGCTGGAAACTTGTTTGCTCAAACTGTCCAAAAAAAACTACTTGTTGCTTCAAAAGGAAGAAAACTCAAAGTTTGCTCAAAGTAAGAGGGGATACATTGCTCTTGCTGCTAGCTTGCTCAAGGAGGTCTACAAGAGGTATGTAGCTCCAAACCTCCTCATTATGCATCATGTTTATGTTTTTGGGTTGTTAGATGATTTAGGCATTGTTATGCTAAATTGTGGATATGCTGTCAAATTGTTTTGAAAGTTTTATTAGTAAGCTCATAACCATTGCTGATTTAAGTTTGTGTGTGTGTGTTACTAAGATGAAGTTTGTTGACTTTTAAACATTTGCTTGGTATTTGTCATTTTGAGGTTGTGAATCTCTTAAGGGTTTAGTATTTAATCGTGTGGCATTGTAATGACCAAGACTGTCATCATCATTTGTGAAATTGGAAACTGTTATGCTGAACTGTTGTTATTAAGTGGATTTGTCTAGCATTTAGAGCACGGAAGCCTTCCCTTCCAAGCGCCCAGACAGACCATCTTTAGTGAAGTCCCTCCTTCACCTAAAGCATCCATTTCATCAAAGAAGGACGAAGTAGGCACCCTTACTACTCTGATTGGGCGTGGACTGGGAACAAAAGTAGCAGCTAAAGGAAAGCTATAAAAAAGGTATTGGCGAAGAAATTTCAAAAAATAGAAAGGAAAGAGGCACCACTCGCGAATCCTTTCTTTCTTGGTTTCACTAGTTTGTGCATAGGACTGGCATTAGAGTTTATGCATAGGGCTGTGTTAGGATTGGATCCATTAACTCATGTTAAATGCTCAGAGTTGGTGACTCTTAGTGGCCATGTACTCATTTAGGATGGGCTTTGTAAGGTCAAGGTTTTTATAGTCCAACACCTTTGAGTTATGACCTTGAGCTGTTAGATTTGAGTTGGTTGTTTTAAGTAGGATTTTGACATGGACCAAGTGTAGGTACATTGTTGTCAATATGTATATGATTGAGATTTGAATTTGTCAACTTAGGGGTAATTTCTAGCAGGCTTAGGGCTATTACTTTAGTTCATGACAGACTGAGGGTTTAGGTTTCATTGACTTGGTGCTTGAAGGTTTAGTTCACTGTCCATTTGAATGAGGGTTAGACCAATGTGGCTTCCCATCATTCCTGTTCTGGCTGATGCCTGATGAGGAATAGGTTCAAGTCTGGACCTATTTGGATTTGTTAGGTTTGTTTGTGAATTCTTGCAACTATTAGGATATTGATGCATTGCTATGCTAAAGAATCATGTGTGCTTGATGGTTTGAGTTTGCAACACCCCTTTTTGAGCAATTCCTTTGGACGGTGAGATTGATAACTTGATATAAACTCACTTGTTTCCAAGACTGTTATGAATTTTGTTTTATCCACTTGTTAATTGGATCTCAAGCCACTTGTTTAGGTACTATGGCAGGGCTGCTAGTTGTTCATCAACATTATCATAGAGTGATTTGGCTCTGTAAGAACCATTCTGAATTGGCCAACCTATGAAAATTATCAGCAAGCTTGATGTGGGTTGTAGTAGGTTGTATGTCAATGTTGTTCTTATATGGGATTAATCCAATGCTGTCAAGAACATTAAGACATAGGACTATCTTTAGAATCTTACCCTAGGGTTGCTTTTAGTCATGAACTGTCCTTTATCACTGGATGGATTCACAATAGCATCATTGAGGTTTGAGTTCATCAACTCCTAGTTGCTAGCTGTTTAATTCTGATGCTCATGCTGAGGTATGGTGTGATTTTGCTTTAACAGTTTGAAGAGTTTTCACCTAATTTAGTTGTTGGAATTAATGTGTGAGATTGAGGATCAAGACCTGTTACTGTCATGAGATGTGTAGATTGACTTTTGTCATTTTTTTTACACTTGGTAGTTCTGTTATGTGTACCAGGTTTTGTTAATCAAGGATGACATGTTTTAGGCAATCTAGGTAGGATTAGGTCATAGTACTTAGTAGGTTTTCTTTGTGTATGCAATTGCTGATGTGAATTGGTGAAGGGAGTGTTGCCATGATGTCTGTTTAAACTTATGCCAAAATTGAGTTTAAAACATTGATGACATTGGTGGAGGATGTTAATTTCTTACTTTACATGCTGTCCAAACTTGTGGGAGGTTTTTTTCAACCTGGAATTCTTAGCAAAATTCCATCTGGCCTTTTAGATCATATGGACTCATGGCATGTTTGCCTAAGCCAGTTGGTGTGATTGGTAAGCTGTCTGTACAAGTTCATGTTGCTGTTAGAACATTAGTGTTGGTGCATTGGTATGGTGCCAGTGCCAAGGGTTTGTTAACCTGTGATTACTTTCAAGTTGTTTGTTTAAGTTGTTACATTTTTGTGTATGTGAAATTCATGACCTGGTGCAATGTGGACTGATAACAGTGGCTGTCATGGATCTTTACTTTAGCACTATGTACGCACAAATCTAGTTCAAACCATTTCATCAATATTATAACTTAACCACCATATTCTGATTCATAGTCAAACCTGGATCTTCATAGCATTTGAGGTTATTGAGCAACATATAAGCCTTCAATCAGTGTTGAATTTGACAATTGGGATCTCTCATTGGTATGTATCATGACTGTTTTTGTTCCTTCAACATCATTTCAATATTTTGCAACATGGTAGTCACTTGTTGATTTGGCAAGAATTTGAACTAAGTCTTTGGTTGAATCTCATTATTGAATTGTTTAGAAGGTCCACCTTTATTTGGTCTTGTCTGCATCAGTTTTGATCATTAAAACTCAAAATGCATTTCAAAATTCACTATTGCACTTTCATTCGAATTTTATTTTGTGTGCATCTTTTGAAAAAATAGATAGCACCATCATGATCCTCAGGAAATTTCAAGCAGGCTTGACTTTTATTTCATGAAAATTGATTGAGTTTTGACAAAGTTTGAATGAAATCGTATTTTGAGTTTTCACTTGAGTTTTGGCCTTGCCTTGCCCAGAAATGTGCCTCGTTAGGTATAACATTTAATGGGGTGGCTTGATACAATGGATGTATTGTCACCTAGTTGGTTAATGCCTCGCCCATTAGTACTTGCCATGCCATTGATCCTTGGTTCGATCCTTAGCGAGGACAATCTTTTGGGCGGTTTATGATTTTTCATAGGTTTTAAAATTTACTCTTCTCTTTGCATCCAATATCATACGCATCAAGTGGTTGGGTTGGCTTAGTTTTATGCCCGTGACCCCAAGGTCTTGGGTTTAAGCCTTGGAGGAGGCATTTCTTTCTTTTTAATAATTGGTTTTATTTGATTTTATTTTAATTATCATTAAAATTCAAAATTCCATAACTCTTTCATCTTAAATCCTTTTTGGGTGATTCTTTTTTCTAAATTCTCATATTAATATGTATTTTCACATAATGCTCAAAGAATTCAAAAATTCTTATTTTAGAAACATTTTGCATAAGGAGGAAATTGCGATTCGTTTTAGGGTTTATTGAGCCATTTTCAACCTTGTAAGACGATCGCCTTGTGCATCGCCATCGACCTTGTTCGCGTCACTTCAAATATTTTTACCAACAATAAAACCCTTTATCCAACATCAAGAGGTACTTTTTCTCATAAAAATCCAAAAATACAATAAATATGTGATTAGGGTTATACACCATGGACTTTAAGGTGGTGGAGAAGGAATGAGAATGGAACCCTCCTACACTCGTTCCGAATGTTTTGATTAACAAGGCGCTCGACTTGGCTATTCGAAACATTCATCTCTATCCAAAGTCTTTTGTGTAATCCTAATCGAGAACAATTTCTCTTTAAAAAAAACCTAAAAATAACATCAACTCATCAAACTTCTTTTCGCATTAGGGCATCAATCCGAAAACCCTTTTGCAAGGTATAAAAACAACCAACAAACAACCATTTCACAAGCCTCCGAACTACGGAGCTCTGATTCTTCACTTCTTTTAAGTGAGGATACGTAGGCACAAGGGCCACAATCCTTGGTGAGTACTATAGTAAAAAAACAACCCCTCTTTCTTTTTAAAACAAGCAAACTTTTAGATTAAGAACACCCACTCAAGCGAAACAAACTAGAAGGTTCCCATCGAGTATGATGGATGCGAGGGGTGCTAATACCTTCCCCTCGAATAACCGACTCCAGAACCCTAAGACTTGGTTGCGATGACCATGCTCTTTTCCCTAAAGGTTTTATCGCTATTTCCCTTTCCATCATTGGGATAAATAAAATCCGGTGGAAACTCTGTGTCATTTTTCGCGTAGCGACAATTGGTAACATATTCGTCTTTCCCTTTGCTGCAATATCATGTCCAACCTAGGGCAAGTCATAGAAATCCTTCCATTCCTCAGATTCACACCATAATTTTACCTGGGAGAACCTTCACTCATACCTCAACCACTGCTTGAAATTCTTAGATAAGAAACACTTTCTGACCTTTAACTGATGCAGGCTAACCTTGCCATACAGGGAGTCAGTGATCAGCTGAACAATGTCTATAACATGGTGTAACACCAGAACTCTCAAGCCTTAGCAAAAATATTATTCAAGATTGAAGATAGCATACAACACACCAATATGAGAAACAACATCGTGCAAAAGGCGGTTTCACAAAAGAACCAAGCCGCAATTCCTGACCCAATAAATATCCAGTGGCGACACACCATGAAGAGATTAAAAAGTCGTTGAACCTTTGATTACACCATAGACATCAAACCCTTTCCCTTGATCTCGAAGGGGGAACATGCAACCATACTCCTCATAAACTTCATCATCCTTAGAGGAGGAAAAGATATGAAGAAGAAACTCCAATCTAAGGGAAAAAGAAAAATCTCTTATCCTTTTACATCCTGGATAGAAAAATTCCAAGGTCACTAGGGAAGCCACCGAAGCTCTAAAGTTATGATGGAATTAGGGATCTTGGAGAGTACGTTGTATGAAGACATGGCTTTCAAAGGTTTTGATGACGACACATGTGTCACACCCTAATTTTTGACCTTAAGACTCCACCTCTTTGTGCACTCCCTTTCTTGCTTCTTTCATTTTACTTTCGTATGTATGTTTGTTATGGCTAACCAACTTGCGCAGAGGCAATAATTCCAAGGGGATCAACATTCATCCTCAGGGTTTAAAAAATTAAGATTCATGTCTGGATGATTCGTTTCAAGCCTTTTAAAAGAGAGACTGCAAGTTTGGAGACACCAAGGGAACACTTATTTGAATTTTCTCGATAAGGGGGCTTAATCAAATTGATCTTAAAACTCCGATCTATGGTACCTCTAAGAAGTGGGTCCTCGTTTCCTAAAAGAAGAAAAGCTCAAATTTGATCTCAAAACCCATAATTTAATTTGTGTTTACGAATTCAAGTCAAAACTAAGTTCAGGAGATAAGAGAGTTGTGGTACAAGCAAGATGAAATCACCTCATACTTAATCTATTTGATGTCATGGTTCGTTTTAAAGAAGGATGTATCTAGAACTATAACATTATGCTTGAAGATTATCATTTAATTCCGAAGTTGATTTCCAACAAAGGAAGGTTGCAAGTTAGTTCATATATTTTACATGAGAAGATTTATGCCAAGAGTCATTACAAAAGTCAATGATCAATTCCAAATCTCATTCCAATACAACTTAACACGTAATATTCAATTTCATGGAAAACTTAAACGAATGAACAAAAGCTGCTTGGCTGTGTAAGTGGAGGTCTTCTTCCACTGTGTGAAAGCATTATGCTGGATCTACTGCACATCATGAATTTTACAGGAATGCCATGTAGTTAATTCCACGGTTCCATGCCAAGCACTATAACAACTGAATAGCTGCTATAGCAGGGTTCTTGTTTCTTGCATTTTGGTGTAACCGCGGCACACACAGTCGTTACACCGGCAGCTGGACTTGTGATTCAGGCCTTTACCATTGGCTCCTCAATAGTTCGACTCAAGAGATCCATCAGTCACCCCAACCGGACAGGCGAATGGTTTCTGCAATCCAAATTAGTTCACGCCAACCATCGCAAGTATCAGAGGAAATTGATAAGAGGTGAACAGGTTAAGTATTGTAAGAAGCCTAAGTCGTTACCATCTTAAGAACTGGGGGCATTCAAATTCCGCAAGAAGACTCGGCGCATTCGAGCGTAATCAACCTGTCAAAGAAAATGCAACAGAAGGTCAGAACAGTCGACAAAGCTTCGAAAGAGTTATAGATTATCTACGAAGAAGAATGCTTCATACCCTTGTTAGCTTTGTCAGTTTCGCTGTTGAAGGAGTTCCGTATCTCACTAAGACATAAGGTTCAAGCATTTTCAAACCCGTGGAGCAATTTGTGAGGTACTTCGCATCCCTGGCAGTTCGATTCACCGGCTCCCGACACCATGATGATAGCTTCTAAATCCAACTTCCATCACCTGTAATAACAACATGAAACATCAACAGGCCATTGGGAGTAAAATTCTGCTGTTACTGATTGAGTTTAATTCAAAAATCCAGAAGTATAGTAGTAGGTAACAGACTTTACAGGAATACCGACAACATTGCTCACTAAACAACAATCTGCGGAACTGAATAGCAAAGCACATCTTCAAGAGATTATTTCTTCGTGCTTCCAAAACTCCCTTGAACAACATCGAGCATGTATTGAAAGTCCCTACAAGAAAGACACTACAACATCGGCTGTGACCATGATAGCACGACGGATACGCAAGTTCCCACTTGTTATAATTGATACTTCTCAGAGTAAGAAAAAACAGAACCAATAAAAGAAGATCTTGCGAGAAACAGACAGCACTTAGATAATGGATATTGAAGGAGTAGAAAGAGTAGTCGTTACAAAAAGCCAATTGCTTCAAGGCCAATTAACCTATTTCCAAACCTTTCTCAGAGTTTCTAGCAGCTGTTATTAGTGCATCTTCTTCTCAAACAAATGTTGCACATCTTCTTCTCAAACGACTGCTGCAATCAGACCCGTCTCGTAGTATTTAAGCCGTTTCATCTTGTGGAAACTGAGGCGTTGCTTCAGTGTTACTAAGTTGAGCAATTATCCTTCACCACTGGCCTTGACCTCAACCATCATCATGGGCACAACCACAACGATACCCGCAAAACCTTACAGAAGTTAATACCTAAGTGAAGGCGCATTTTGGGACACCCTAGCATAACCACTCAGGGGTTTCACAGAGTTTGAGGTGCGATACAAAACCAAGACGGGAGTTGTTACATTCTTACCTCCTGATTGAGAAAATTTCGGATTAATAACTTCAGGACGTCGATTAATCTTGAAGGGCGCAAGTGTTCGAAGCTCAGGCCTCAATCTTCATGTTCGAACAACTCGCAGCAGTTCCCATTATCCAGCTATCCAAACGCCCTCATCACCATAGGCACATGAAATGAAATAAGGAAACAGTTATCAAGCTACTATAGAAGTAAAGCAAGCAAACGGATACATAGCATGATAGCTCCACACAAGATAAACAAGAGTAATATCAAAACAAGTTTGGCCATACGAATTTGCTTATCGAAGGATCAGTTTCAGGACAGGAAATCAGACGTACCATCAATTATCACCAACTGCAACTTTCTGCAGCAGTGAATACGCAGCTGTTACACTGGGCTATTAATCTCCCCTGGCCCAAAATCATCTGCTATCCACACCTGCCAAATCACAATTCCTGAGTTAGTAATCAATCGAGGAATATACCCGTTTGGAAAAAGATTCAATTCAGACAGCTAACAGATTTTCAGAACAATGAATCTGGACAGACAGAGCATTAAACGTGATTGATCCAAATATCACAGATTGAGATTTTCATTAACATAGTATCACTAAAATCAAACGAGAAAGGAAAGTTTTCAAATGATTGTCCAACAGAAATAGAAGGTCTTAAATCAAAAATTCAATCAGAGTTAAAGCCCAAACTCGCCTATAAAAATAGGGATTTGAGACGAAGAAAGACTCTTTGAAAAACATCCGGAACACAGTGAAAATCGTAAAACCCTAAGTAACTCAAATCAAAAGGATAGAGAGAGAGAGAGAACTCATCTTTTTCGCTGAGTCTTCGAAGATTGCCGCCTCCAAAGCCAATCGCGAGACCGCCGGAAGAAACCGCTCGCGTTTCACATTCTGCCGCCGCCCACTTTCGGAAAAACTCCCTATACATTTTAAGATTGTTGAATGCTTGATGCCTTGATCTGTGTTTCAGGTACAATCATGGAGGAAACGAACAAAGATCGAGAGAGAGATGAATCGTGAGGGAGGCCGAGCAAGGGGTCGTTTAGGGTTTCCGCCGTTTGTTGTTTTTGTTTGTTCGTAATTGTTTCAATTGCTTTGTAAGTGTTATAGACTGAATATATGCACGACCACGATAGTACCGTGGTTCCTCACCACTATCACCACACATTTCACTTACCTCAAGATCACACGGATCACTTCGTGCGCCCACAGTAAAACCGATGCACCGCGTAACACCAGATCCAACGTTTTAATATAATTAATAATTAATTAATTAATTTTTTTAAAAAAAGAAACTAATAATTTATTTTGACTTATTTTAAAAAAAACCTTTAATCTTTAATTAACTTTAGTTTTATTTAAAAATAATAACTATTAATCCTTTTTTTAGAATAAACTAATAACTTTTCTAATTAATCATAATCAGTTTTTTATCCTTTAATTTAATTATATAGTTAATTCACCTTAAATGACTCACTTTATTTAATATTTCAATTTAATCAACCTTTATAGTTTTTTTTTATCCTAATAACTAGAAAAACCCCTTTTAATAAAATTAATTCATTTTTTTTCTAGTTAATTTAAATTAATCTTTCTTTCAAATCAACTTAATAACACTTTATCTAAATAATATGTTTATTCACTAAAAAAACTTTCTTCTAAATGACTTACACGTAATTGCAATTTATCTAGTTAATAATAAAACCAATTTAGTATTTTAGAAACAATAATAAAAACAACCTTTTTTATTTATTTCATAATCAATATAAATTAACTTTTAATAACAACCATGACTTTTATATAAAATAAATCATTTCATTTAAGATACTAAATTAAAATCATTTAGTATATTAAATTATTTTATTTAAAAACCTTGTCTGTTAGAATCTAATTTATTATAATCTCGCTTAAAATCAATCTGACTACAATCAACTCAACCTCGCCTAAAAACAATCAACATCGTAATACAATCAATCGTGTACGCTTGCGCCTCTCTCCGATCCATTCACATTCACATATTCACTCACTTGTACACTTCAGCGCTTTCATGCGTGTGCATGCCTTTATTCATCTGCCTCTATTTTTCCGCAATTTACATTTTACCGCATTTATCTTTATTGCATTACATCATTACATTCCGTCCAAAGGAGGAATTTGCACGTAACGTAAAACTTGCGCGTATGCACCCTATCTGCATCATACTCCTCCATGATCCTTGATCCCATTCAAGTCGATCTTTTAGGATAGATCCTACCCATAGGAAGGACCTTCGTCTTTTATCTTTTACAACTTAGACAAAACACAATCAACTCAATACAATTATTCAAACATCAGAGAAAGATGTTAATCATCTTAAGTGGGATAAAACTTCTATCCTATAACAACATAATCAATTTTTCTACAACGTTGTGGTGGTTTAAATCAAGTAATCTCCCTTAAAATGATAACTCATCTTTTCTCCTAAAATCAATCAATCAACTACCTTTATCTTGTAGGAACTTTGACCACAGTCAAAGAACTCCTCAAACCCTTTAGGGGAACTACAGATACTCTGATTCCACTCCCGTAAGGATATGTAGGCATAAGATGCGATATCTTATCGAGTATACTTAGAAATAAACCCCCTAGATCTTTTATCCCTTTAAACAGATAAACCCTTAGCAATAAACAAACATAAAACAAGAGGTTCCTGTAGAGTACTACAGAAACTTAGGATGCTAGCACCTTCCCTAAGTTTAACCAACCCCCGAACCTATAACTCTCTAGCTTGCATTTGTATTGCATTGTGGGAATTTCTATCTTTATCCCTTCCTTTGGACAAATCAAAGTTCGGTTGCAAATGAATAAGATTCAAGCTCATCAATAGCTTGGTATCCGAATTTCACCGCGACAGAAATGGAAACTTCACTAGGGACCCTCAGTGGGTTTCACTAACTTGTTTATTTTGCTTGCTTATTGTTATGTTTGATTATCTGTTTATTTGTATAATTGTTTAATTGTTGCTTTTTTTGGGATGATCTTTGAGTGGTGAGACAAAGTCCTACACCCGGACTTGAGTTAACTTAAGATAGGATGGTGATATATTCGATGAGGCTTATAGGGAGTGAGCCCCGACCAAGTTGACTCGAGAATCACCGCTCAATTGAGACCCTTTCTAAAATAGTTCGGTTGAACGAGTAGTCGTGAAAACTTTTACTATTTTGATTGGAGTCCGTGATATTGAGGATCGTAGTTACCTTTAACCCCATTTTGGCCTTTATTAAGGCGTAGTGCGAGACTATGAGGGAGTAGTCCCGAAGTAGTGCTACGCGATACTACACTCAAAAGAAGTTCTCTTGAGAATATTATTAACCACCGAGTTAGTTGGGAAATTGATAATATCCGATAGATGGACTAATGACTTTGCGACCTCTTTAGAACCTTGTCCTGCAGGTATAATATACCACTAGTCCTTGTCCTTTGGGAATGGGTAGACCCTTTACTCCATGCTCGTTGCAAACCTAGGACCTTGTTGTTTGTTTGTATATGTGTCCTTATGTGCTTACTTGTGTTTGTTGCATCCATATAGCATCATACTACATTGGACTTCATGGGATTTACCTTTGTTTATAAACATTGTAGGACACTATGGATTCCAATAGAAGAAATAATTTAAAATATACTTTTAAGAGTCCTAAATTGGGTGACCTAAGGAAGTTGGGAGCTTTGATTGAAGACCAAGAAGGATTCAAGAGAAAATATGGGAAGTTACTACCTTTGTTGAGTCGTGGGGTGAATGAGAATCTCCTTTCTGCCTTGCTATAATTCTACGACCCGATCTATCATTGTTTTACTTTCCCGAATTATCAGTTATTGCCTACCCTAGAAGAATACTCTTATTTGGTTGGTCTACCCATCTTGGAAGAGTCTCCTTTCCCTTTCTTAGAAGACGACCCTAAAGAGCAAGACATTGCTAAGATCCTCTACCTAAAAGCATCTGATATCAAGGAAAATATGGTTATTAAAGGTGGGACTTTCGGTCTGACTACAGTTTTTTTAATCGAAAAAGCCCGATATTATGATGATTATACGAATAGGGTTCCGTTTGAAACCATCTTTGCTCTACTTGTTTATGGAGTGTTTTTGTTCCCAAGTTTTGAAGGGTTCGTCGAGCTCAATGCCATCAAGATTTTCATGAAAAAAAACCCAGTCCCCACCTTATTGGCTAATACCTATCATTCTGTGCATCTCCGAAAGCTTCATGGTGGAGGGATGATCACCTGTTGTGTGCCCTTACTGTACAAGTGGTTTATTTCGCACTTGCCCAAGTATGTTTCCTTTTTGCATTTTAATGACAGACGTTGGTCAGAAAAGATTATGGCTTTGACTCATTCAGATATTGATTGGTACAGCCGTGAATATGAGGGGATTTTGATCATTGATAATTATGGAGATTATGCTAATATACCCTTGCTTGGCTTTGATGGAGGGATTAGTTATAGTCCTATTTTAGCTCGTCGACAATTGGGATATTCATTGAAGGAACCACCTAAGAGTGTTCAAGTGGAGAGCATTTTCTTCAAAGATAACAAAGAGCTTCAAGAGAAGATTGTGGATGCGTGGGGGCATTTGCACAAGAAAGGGAAGGATAGTCTTGGGAAAACTTAATTGTGTATCCTTGGAACCATACCTTCAGTGGGTTAGAGAGAGCAATCAAGTTGAACATGCCATATTCTCGTCAAGATCCTATACCTCCAAGAAGGGAACCCACTTATGTCTTTATATCCTAAGCTGAAAAGTTAGAGGTCGCTTTGAGGAAGTCGCAACATGAGTCAGAGTCATGGAAGAACAAATATTAGATGGTTGTTGCAGAGAATGCCGAACTCCAGAAACAGAAGGATGAACTTCAGAAGCAGCTACAGTCAAAGGATGAGGAGCTTCTTCCTTGTAAGAAGAGGAAAGTTCTAGAGGATTTATTTTCCTCCGACCCTCAATGTACTATTTGGAAGTTGATTGTAGACAACCTTATCCATGAGAAGACCCAGCTGGAAGAGCAACTCAAGCAGCGGAATCTGAAACTTCCTTAGGGCTTTCATTAGCTTTTATTTAGCTATTTATTTGGGACTTTTAAAATAATAATTGCTTGTAATCCGTTTCAAATTAATAAAACGTTTTTTCTTTTACTGCAATGTTTATAAATAATTGGGATCCCATGAAGTCCTACTCATCTTGCATTGCATTCTTTTTCTTTTTTTCACTTCAAGAAACTCAATTTCATTTCACAGGTATTGTAACCATGGACTTCAAAAGAGAAGCATTGAAGTACATTTTTCAGAGTCCTAACATTGAAAGCTTAAGAGAACTGGCAGATCTCATCGAGAACTGTCACGCTTTTGCAACAGAATATGGAGAAGCTTTCCGTTTTCTCAAGCTCAAGATGAAAGAGGGGCTGTTGGAGACCCTTGTTCAGTTCTACGATCCGCTGTACCATTGTTTCACCTTTCCAGATTACCGGCTAATGCCGACCTTGGAAGAATATTCTGATTTCTTGAAGATACCTGTGACTGCCTGACCTATATTCACTGGACGGGAAGACATACCCAGCCACCAAGAAATTTCAAATGCTATTCATCTCAGCCTAGCAGATGTCCAAGCACACTTAACCACCAAGGAAGGAGTCCTTGGATTCCCAGCTGATTTCTTGATCGAAAAAGTCCGTTCCCATGCTGAAAGAAAAGTGGTCCTTATCTTGGAAGCTACCTTTGCTTTGTTGGTCTATGGGATTTTCTGGTTCCCAAAGATTGATGATTTTGTCGATATGGATGCGATTAAACTATTCATACTCAAGAATCCGGTTCCCACCTTGCTAGCTGACACGTACCATTCAATCCACTTGAAGAATGCCGAAGGGGGATGACACATTGTCTGCTGTACCGCCTTGCTGTACTCATGGTTCATCGCTCGCCTAGCTCGGCACCCGTCTATTTGGGAAGAGATAGAAACACCCCGTTGGTCCGAGATAGTTATGGCCCTTACCCACTCAGATATCGTGTGGTATGACTCTGCTTATGGAGGTGTATGTATGATTCCCATCATCGGAGGATTCACCAACATACCACTCATTGGGAGAGAAGGATGCATAAGTTACAATCCCGCTTTGGCCCGCAGACAATTTGGGCATCCCATGATCGAAATACCTGACCAAGCTCTGTTGGAAGGAATCTTTCTCAAGGAAGGAGAAGATCCAGACCTGAAGACCGTCATAATTTATGCATGGAGATACGTCAATAAGGAAGGGATGACTGCTTTAGGATACCCCAACTGCGTTGTCTCTGAAGACTATCTATGTTAGGTGTGCGAGAGGGCTCTCAACCTCAAGATACTGTTCCCTTTTCATGAACCTATGGTGTTGACCTTTCACGATCCTGATTGGTTTGATGTGAGTGAAGTAGATCAATTGAAGGCCGCCTTGGACGAGGCTCGGAAACTGAAAGCTGCTTGGAGGAACAAGTTTTTCACCCTCAAGGTAGAGAAAGAGAAGTCCCAGAAGCTGCCAGAGATAGAATTTGCAAAGAAGAGGAAGGCGCGAGAGGATTTATTTTCCTCTCACACCTCTTCCGGAACTGTCACCAGAGATGATCTTCCCCCAGCTACTGTGGCTTGGAAAGAATGTGTCGATCGACTCATCAGTGAGAAGGCCGAATTGCAAGAACGCGTCAACCAGTTAGAAGAAGAACTTCGTGCACAAAAGGAGCATAGGGAGTAGATCTTCGAGTTCTCTTTTGCTTTTGGTTCAATGTAATAAACTCTTAAAAGAGTACTTTGCTTTGTAATGCCTCTCGAATATCAAAAATATATAAGTTTTTTTTTCCAATGTTATAATACCGAAGATAATTTGAGTTCCTTGAAGTTTCATACTCATTTGCATTTTTGCATAAGCATAGCATTGTTCGCATTCCAGGGTCTCACTCTTGCTTCATCTCCACAGACAAGTTGAATCACCAATACGGTACTCGCGCCAATCAACGCCAAAAGATGGACCAGCTTGAATAAGAGAACAAGGTGCTCCGTGATGAAGTTGCAATTCTGAAAGAAAGTTTGGAGAGGTTGAATGGTATAGTGGAAGCTCTGTCCAATCAAGCCACACTCAGCAACCAGGAAGTTCAGAGGACCATTGTATCCGAAGTTGTGTCAGCATCGATCCCAGTGGTGCCTACTGTTGCCGAAGTGCCCTACAGCATGCCGCCATGTTTTCCATGGGGAATGCCTCCTCATTTTACTCCTGCTGGCTACCGCCCACCTGTTCCTGAGGTCCCTGTCGTGACCACTGTGCAAGCCATACCTACCACTGTTGCCGTAATGACTACTGCACCGCTGCATGTGAATGTTACCCCATGTATTCTGGATGAACCAATCTACCATGGATCTCCGACTGAAACTGTGGGTTTTGAAGAGAGGATGGACGGTTTCCAAGACCAATTTTCTGAGATGCAGAAAGAATTAAGAGCCCTTCATGGAAAAGATCTGTTTGGAAAGAGTGCCTCTGACTTGTGCTTAGTTCTGAATGTCAAGGTTCCGCCAAAATTCAAGGTTCCCGATTTTGAGAAGTACAAAGGGAATACTTGCCCTCAAAGTCATCTCATTATGTATGCCAGGAAGATGTCTGCCCAAACTGACAATGACCAATTATTCATCAACTACTTCCAAGACAGTCTGACAGGCGCACACTCAAATGGTATATGGGGTTGGATAGTGCGAAGATTCGGTCTTTCAATGATCTAGGTGGGGCCTTCATCAAACAATACAAATATAATGTAGACATGGCTCCTGACAGAGATCAGTTGAGGGCCATGATGCAGAAATACAAAGAGAATTTCAAGGAATATGCTCAACCTTGGTGCGAGTTGGCCGCGCAGGTTACGCCACCATTGGAGGAAAGGGAAATGACCAAGATTTTTCTAAAGACCCTTGGTCCTTTCTTTTATGAGAAAATGGTCGCAAGTCCACCCAGTAACTTCACCGAGATGGTGAATATGGGAATGCGATTGGAAGAGGGAGTCCGAGAAGGATGATTGGTCAAAGAAGAGAATGCTCCTAGCAGTGCTAAGAAGTATGGAAGTGGTTTTGTGAAGAAAAAGGAAAAGGAAGTGAACGTTGTACAAGAAGGAAGACTCAGAAAGAGGTATTCACCAGCATATCAGGTCGCAACAGTATCATCAGTTTTTAATGCTCCAACTTATCAACCACAACCACGACAAAGTCCACAATCCCCTCAACAGAATCGACCATTCAACAATCAGGGTCGTGTGTACAGAAAAATAAACTTTGGCCCCATCCCTATGAAGTATGCTGATTTGTTCCCAGCCTTGATCCAAAAAGGCCACATCTAGACAAAAGCTCCACCCGAGGTTCCCAAGAATCCTCCTCCTTATTATAAAGCTGACAAATTTTGTCTTTACCATCAGGGAGCTCCAGGACATGACATTGAAAGTTGTTTTGGTATGAAAGCAGACGTCCAGAGGCTCATCAAGTGTGGAATCTTATCCTTTAAGGATTCCAATCCTAATGTGCAGGACAATCCATTGCCACCATATAGTTCACCCTCCATAAACATGATTCAGGGTTACCTAGAAGGATGTGATCAGGAAGTTTCAGCTGAGAAGAGTGAAGAAGTATGTGTTATAGTGCCTCACTTTAAGGAGTTAGAGCATATTGAGATCACGTATGATAGTAGAAAGTCAGCCGTTACTCCCTTGGTAATCAATGTGCCAGGACCGGTCCCTTACACTTCTAGTAAGGCCATCCCGTACCGTTATAACGCTACAATGTTGGAAGATGGGAAGGAGGTACCGTTACCTACTTTACCTTCGGTTGTTAATATTGTAGATGTCAGCAGAGTAACTAGAAGCGGCCAAGTTTACCCTTCAGTGCCTTCGAAAGACAAGGAAATTTCAGTAGGGCAACCAAGTTCGAAGGATCCTATTATGGATCGATCTGGTGAATCCAATCTGTCCAAGGCGGACGAAGTGCTGAAAGTAATCAAGAGAAGTGAATACAGAGTTGCAGATCAACTTCTACAAACCCCGTCTAAGATCTCTGTTCTGCAGTTGCTAATAAGTTCTGAGGCACATAGGGAAGCGCTCCAAAAGATATTGGAGCAGGCATATGTAGAGCAGGATATCACAATGGAGCAATTTGATAATATCATCGGTAATATTACTGCATGCGACAATCTGGGTTTCAATGAGGAGGATCTCCCAGAGGAAGGAAGGAAGCATAATATGGCTTTGCACATTTCTGTGAATTGTGGGAATGATTCTTTGTCCAGTGTGTTGGTTGATACCGGATCCTCTCTGAATTTGATGCCTAGAACCACTTTATCCAAGTTGTCTTATCAGGGACCGCCGATGAGGCCCAGTCATGTCATCGTCAAAGCTTTTGATGGATCTAGAAAAGTAGTAATTGGTGAAGTTGATTTGTCGATGACCATCGATTTACAGACTTTCTTAATCACATTCCAAGTCATGGACATTCGCACCGCCTACAATTGTTTGCTAGGGAGGTCGTGGATACATGAAGCTGGGGCAGTTACCTCCACCCTACATCAGAAATTGAAGTATGCTTTTGAGGGAAAAACAGTTATAGTCTGTGGGGAAAGAGCTTTGGTGGTGAGCCACTTGTCATCATTTTCTTATGTTGAAGCTGAAGAAGAGGTTGGTACACAGTTCCAAGCTTTATCTATCGCAGGAGACAGTGTTCAAAAACCCAGAGTACCTATGTCATCATTCAAGGATGTGCAACAGGTTGTGGGCAGTGGTCCTCAGATAGGTTGGGGCAAAATGCTGTTTTTGCCAGAGAATAAGAACAAAAAAGGTCTTGGTTTTTCCAGCGGGTCTGCTCAACAAGTCATCAAAAATCAAGAGTTCCCGCCGATCAATGAGGTGTTCCGCAGTGGGGGGGGGGGTCATCCATCCTCCTCATATCAATGCAGTGTCAGAAGACGAGTCTGAAGGTTACATATCAGATGGTTCAGCAAGTCTCTCCATTCCATATGAAGAGTATGAGCCCTATATGGAAGATCCAGGTTAGGTCTCAGATGGCTTTGATTACAATTTTGGAGTCTATGATGTTACTGAAGAGGATTCTGATGAAGATGTGCCAGAGTTCGTGACTCCAGGAGTTCTAGTCAAGAATTGGAGTGTGGTTGAATCCCCTGTTGCGATTCATATATCAAAGTAAACATTTGTTTTTAAAGTT
Source organism: Lathyrus sativus (assembly GCA_963859935.3). Classification (NCBI taxonomy): domain Eukaryota; kingdom Viridiplantae; phylum Streptophyta; class Magnoliopsida; order Fabales; family Fabaceae; genus Lathyrus; species Lathyrus sativus. The sequence goes on along the minus strand of OZ012738.1, from coordinate 617,468,472 downwards.
TTCGCTCTGCCCAAGGAGAAAATATTATTGTGTGGGCTTGCTTTTAATAATCCCCTTTGCTCTGCCCAAGGCAAAGGTGACCCTGTTGGGCATTTCTTTGTTCGGATTTTGCTATCATCAATAAATATTTGTTTCCGTTTGTGTGTTATTCTTTTTGTTTCATTTATTACTATGTTGGAAAATAATAACGAGTAGCATCTCGCGTACACACACTTTCCACTTTATAAAACTAAATAAAATAATATCACATGCACAGATTGCTACACCCACTACATCGCGGGAATAATGACGCTCTTCCTTCACCGAACTTCGAATTCCCTGTGTTTGAGGCTGAAGACGAAGAAGATGATATTCCAGAAGAGATCTCCAGGCTGCTCGAGAAAGAAGAGAAGTCTATCCAACATCATCAAGAGCCCGTGGAAGTGATCAATTTGGGAACAGAAGAAATCCGTAGGGAAGTGAAAATAGGAGCTCTGCTCAAGCCCGATGTGAAGGAGTAGTTGATTGAGTTGGTCAGAGAATTTGTTGATGTGTTCGCGTGGTCCTATCATGACATGCCAGGATTAGACATTGCCATACTTGAACATCGCCTGCTGCTGAAACCAGATTGCCCACCGGTTAAATAGAAACTCAGAAGAACCCGGCCCGATATGGCTTTGAAGATCAAGGAAGAGGTACAAAAACAGATTGATGCAGGTTTTCTTGTCACTGCCGAGTATCCGCTTTGGTTGGCCAACATTGTACCTGTTCCGAAGAAAGATGGGAAGGTCCGTATGTGTGTGGATTATAGGGATCTGAATAAAGCCAGTTCGAAAGATAATTTCCCATTGCCTCACATCGACATTTTGGTAGACACCACTGCAAGATATGAAATCTTCTCTTTTATGGATGGATTTTCAGGATACAATCAGATCAGAATGGCTCCCGAAGACAGAGAGAAGACGTCGTTCATTACTCCTTGGGGCACCTTTTTCTATAGAGTTATGCCGTTTGGATTGAAGAATGCCGGGGCAACATACCAAAGGGCTATGACTATTCTGTTCCATGATATGATGCACAGAGAAATTGAAGTTTATGTGGATGATATGATAGCTAAGTCGAAGACTGAAGATGATCATGTCAAGCATTTATTGAACCTATTCAGTCGATTGAGAGAATACAATCTTCGTTTGAATCCTAACAAGTGCACGTTTGGGGTACGATCAGGAAAATTATTGGGTTTCATTGTCAGCCAGAGAGGTATTGAAGTAGATCCTGATAAAGTGAAGGCTATTCAGGAAATGCCAGCTCCATCTACAGAGAAACAAGTTAGAGGATTTTTGGGACGTTTGAACTACATCTCCCGATTTATATCTAATATGACTGCTAAGTGTAAACCTATTTTCAAGCTGCTGAGGAAAGAACAAGGGTATGTTTGGACCAAAGATTGTCAAAAGGCTTTCTATAGTATCAAAGAATATTTTCTTGAACCACCTATTCTGATACCGTCGGTAGAAGGGAGACCTTTGATCATGTATTAGATTGTGTTGGAAGATTCGATGGGTTGTGTGCTCGGTCAGCGAGATGAGACCGGAAAACAGGATCACGTCACTTATTATTTGAGCAAGAAGTTTACCGACTGCGAGTCCAGATACACTATGCTTGAGAAAACCTGTTGTGCTTTGGCGTGGGCCGCTAAGCGTCTACGACAGTACATGTTGAGTCATACTACTTGGTTAGTTTCGAAAATGGATCCTATCAAGTATATCTTTGAGAAACCCGCATTGACTGAGAGGATTGCTAGATGGCAGATGCTGTTATCAGAATATGACATCGAGTACCGTACTCAGAAGGCTATTAGAGGAAATATTTTGGCTGACCATTTGGCACATCAGCCTATTTTCGATCATCAACCCTTGAACAATGATTTCCCAGATGAGGAAGTTATGTATTTGAAAATGAAGGATTGCGAAGAATCTCTACCAGGTGAAGGACCCGAGCCCGATTCTCAATGGAGTTTGATTTTCGATGGAGCCGTCAACGCTCATGGGAGAGGAATAGGCGCGATTATTGTGACTCCTCATGAGTCTCATATTCCGTTTACCTCCAGGATAACATTTAAGTGTACCAATAACGAAGTCGAATATGAAGCATGTATTATGGGCCTCGAGGAGGTAGTGGACTTAAGGATTAAGAATTTGGATGTATTCGGTGATTCTGCTGTAGTCGTTTATCAAATCACAGGAGAGTGGGTAACTCGACAGGATAATTTGGTCCCGTATAGAGATTATGCAAGAAGACTGCTACCTTTCTTTGACAGGGTCGATTTTCATCATATCCCTCGTGATGAGAATAGGATGGCAGATGCATTGGCAACTTTGGCCTCCATGATTGTGGTGAATTCTTGGAATGCATGCCCTCGAATTGAAGTAAGGTGCCTTGACAGACCCACCTTCATCTTTGCCATTGAAGATGTCGGAGATGACAAAACTTGGTATTATGATATTGAAATGTTTCTCAGAACGCAAGAATATCCTTTGGGAACCTCCAGCAAGGATAAGAAGACAGTGAGAAGGTTGACCAACAATTTTCTCCTGAGTAATAATGTGTTATACAAGCGGAACTTTGACATGGTCTTGCTGAGATGTGTAGACAAGCGAGAAGCAGACATGTTAATGATGGAAATTCACGAAGGGTCTTTTGGTACTCATACAAATGGACATGCTATGGCTAAGAAACTTTTAAGAGCTGGTTATTATTGGATTACGATGGAATCTGACTGCTACAAATTTGCTCGGAAATGTCACAAGTGTCAGATCTATGCTGATAAGATTCACGTGCCTCCAACTTTGTTGAATGTCATCTCGTCTCCTTGGCTGTTCTCCATGTGGGGAATTGATATGATTGGAATGATAGAACCAAAGGCATCTAATGGACACCGATTCATTTTAGTGGCAATTGACTACTTCACTAAGTGGGTCGAGGCTGCGTCTTATGCTAACATAACTCGACATGTGGCTGTCAAATTTATCAAGAATCAGCTCATCTGCAGATATGGTGTGCCGAGCAAGATTATTACAGATAATGGGTCCAACTTGAATAATAGTATGATGAAAGAACTGTGCGAAGAATTAAAGATCGAGCACCATAATTCTTCTCCCTACAGACCGAAAATGAATGGGGCCGTTGAAGCCGCCAACAAAAATATCAAGAAGATAATTAAGAAGATGGTAGTCACATACAAAGATTGGCATGAAATGCTCCCGTTTGCTCTACACAGATATCGTACTTCGCTACGCACATCGACTAGGGAAACTCCTTTTTCACTTGTCTACGGTATGGAAGCTGTACTCTCGATAGAAGTCGAGATTCCCTCCATGAGGATATTAATGGAGACGAAGTTATCAGAAGCCGAATGGTGCTAGAGCAAATATGATCAGTTGAATCTAATTGAAGACAAGAGGATGACGGCCTTGTGCCATGGGCAGTTGTACCAACAAAGGATGAAGAAAGCATTTGACAAGAAGGTTCGCCCCCGCGAATTCAAAGAAGGCAACCTTGTGCTCAAGAAGATCCAGTCTTTCCTCACCGATGCCAGAGGAAAATGGGCTCCAAACTATGATGGGCCGTATGTAGTAAAAAAGGTCTTCTCATGAGGTGCCCTAATGTTAGCCACAATGGACGGAGAAGAAATCACCCGCCCCGTGAACATAGATGCTGTCAAGAAGTACTTTGCTTAGAACTTGAGAAATTCCGGTTGATTTAAGAACAAAGTTATTATCCCATCGATGTAATCACTATTATTATTTTCCAACATTGTAATATTGAAGTCACGCTGTTTTACCGACTACCATTTTAATAAACTAAGTTTTTCAATTGTGGCACGTTAAACATTTTCGTCGTGATAGCAAAATCCTGAATTATATCTCAAAAAAAAGAATACCTTGTGTTTATTTCATATATGAATGACAAAAGGATGTCCATGGATGTTTATTTCATCCACGGAGACAGAGTTTTGTCGTACCCCGTACAGGACAAGTGAACATTTCCCTCAGGAAGCGACCAGCTTGTGGAGATTTGTTTTGAGTGGGGACTTTGGTTCCCGAATCGTTGGTTTTATTGACATACACACAACATATAGATAGATAGCATAGCATTTGCATTTCTGCATCTTTGTGTTTGTTTGTTCCGCTACTTTGGTTGTGGCTATCGCCAAGTGTCTGGGTGAGTCTTATCCCTCCAAAATAGAGTTGTCAGTCTTAAGCAGAAAGAGCTCAACGTTTCTATTTCCCCATAGAGTTTGATCCTCGTGGAAGACGACTGTTTTAGTACATTTCCATCTGAGTTCATACCTTAATGGTCGAGTCTTGCTTGACAGTTTCACCTCAGTTACTTCCCGATGTGAACTTCGGCCCTTGGCAACCACAGTGTCGAGTATCTCCAACTTTCGAACATGGATTAAGTGTGCATTTATCTTGCACTTTACTACCTAAGAGGTTCTTTCTGAGAACAATTATCGAAGACAGATATTTCTCCAACAATATTACAAGACATCCTCAACAATTTACATTTGGACTGCAAGCACTCTCTTTATTTGAGCAACTCGTTTTGACCAAGATTTTGTTCAAAACGACAAATGGCAGTCTCTTCAAGACAATCAGTCCATCCCCAGTGGACTTATCAAGATTATAAATTCATCAAAAAAGCATTCCTCCAGAAATCCATCAGAGAAATGCGCCGAAGACATTACAAATATTTCTCTTTAGTTGAGAATTTACACTACAATGATATATATACTTTTACAGCTACAACCAGGGTACCTCCCGAGAATGTATTCCCTAGTGAGTCCATCACACAAGATTCATTCCATCAAGTGACATCTCCCCAGAGAATGTCGAGGAAATTCATTACAGTCAGTCTCTCTTTATTTGAGAAGACATATTTCACGAATCAACCGGATTACATCTCTTTTGAAGATCCCCGGTGAAGTTTGACAATCTCCAATATATTATGGCTCACAGCCAAGAAATTTTACAATCTACAAAGTTCTACAATGACATCTACAATCTACAAAATTTTAAATCCCCTGTGAAGATGCTCTCCCGAGTTCTCATCATTCTAGGTAGAAACCGAGACCGTTCATGGCAAACACACCATGAGTCGCTGGGGAGGTTTATTTCAAGAGACCGAGACCCGTTCATGGCAAACACACCATGAGTCGTTGGGGAGGTTTATTTCAAGAGACCAAGACCCATTCATGGCAAACACACCATGAGTCGTTGGGGAGGTTTATTTCAAGAACTGAGACCCGTCCATAGCAAACACACCATGAGCCGTTGGGGAGGTTTATTTCAAGAGACCAAGACCCGTTCATGGCAAACACACCATGAGTCGTTGGGGAGGTTATTTCAAGAATCTGAGACCCGTTCATGGCAAACACACCATGAATCGGGGAAAGTTTTATTTACATTATTATCAACACCACACTCAATTAAGAAGCGAAATTCTGTTTCGATCAAGAAAGTTCATTTTGGTTATCACCGTTGTTCGGACTGCTACCGACTGACATCAGATTATCCTTCAATTTCAAGATTCTCGCTGTTATACAGGTCACCATTCTGCCTGGTGTTACGTGTTATACCCCTATACTTCTGGAGATCTATCATTGCTAGTTGTTTCCTGCCCCCGTGGAGTCCCGCTTCGTTGAGTTTGTTACTCTTTTGTTTCGCGGGTCGTGCCTAGTTTTCCCCTGTGACATCTTTTCCTCACAGGACCGTCTGTCTTGCATTTTCATATCATTGCATACCATTTGCATTCGGTGGCTTCTTAGGGCCAAAAATTCGTGCAACGTTTGTATTTAAGTCCCTCCCATCTCGTCGAGACGGAGATTTCAATCCCCATGTCTCCGGATATAAGTAACTTAAATAGGGGCATCTGTCACACCCTAATTTTTGACCTTAAGACTCCACCTCTTTGTGCACTCCCTTTCTTGCTTCTTTCATTTTACTTTCGTATGTATGTTTGTTATGGCTAACCAACTTGCGCAAAGGCAATAACTCCAAGGGGATCAGCATTCATCCTCAGGGTTTAAAAAATCAAGATTCATGTCTGGGTAATTCGTTTCAAGCCTTTTAAAAGAGAGACTACAAGTTTGGAGACGCCAATGGAACACTTATTTGAATTTTCTCGATAAGGGGGCTTAATCAAATTGATCTTAAAACTCCGATCTATGGTACCTCTAAGAAGTGGGTCCTCGTTTCCTAAAAGAAGAAAAGCTCACATTTAATCTCAAAACCCATAATTTAATTTGTGTTTACGAATTCAAGTCAAAACTAAGTTCAGGAGATAAGAGAGTTGTGGTACAAGCAAGATGAAATCACCTCATACTTAATCTATTTGATGTCATGGTTCGTTTTAAAGAAGGATGTATCTAGAACCATAACATTGTGCTCGAAGATTATCATTTAATTCCGAAGTTGATTTCCAACAAAGGAAGGTTGCAAGTTAGTTCATATATTTTACATGAGAAGATTTATGCCAAGAGTCATTACAAGAGTCAATGATCAATTCCAAATCTCATTCCAATACAACTTAACACGTAATATTCAATTTCATGGCAAACTTAAACGAATGAACAGAAGCTGCTTGGCTGTGTAAGCGGAGGTATTCTTCCACTGTGTGAAAGCATTATGCTGGATCTACTGCACATCATGAAGTTTACAGGAATGCCATGTAGTTAATTCCACGGTTCCATGCCAAGCACTATAACAGCTGAACATCTGCTATAGCAGGGTTCTTGTTTCTCACATTTTGGTGTAACCGCGGCACGCACAGTCGTAACACTGGCAGCTGGACTTGTGATTCAGGCCTTTAACGTTGGCTCCTCAATGGTTCGACTCAAGAGATCCATCAGTCACCCCAATCGGACAGGCGAATGGTTTCTGCAATCCAAATTAGTTCACGCCAACCATCGCAAGTATCAGAGGAAATTGATAAGAGGTGAACAGGTTAAGTATTGTAAGGAGCCTAAGTCGTTACCATCTTAAGAACTGGGGGCATTTAAATGCCACAAGAAGACTCGTCGCATTCGAGCGTAATCAAACTGTTAAAGAAAATGCAACAGAAGGTCAGAACAGTCGACAAAGCTTCGAAAGAGTTATAGATTATCTACGAAGAAGAAGGCCTTCATACCCTTGTCATCTTTGTCGATTTCGTCATAGAAGGAGTTCCGTATCTCACTAAGACATAAGATTCAAGCGTCTTCAGACCCGTGGAGCAATTTGTGAGCTACTTCGTAGCCATGACAGTTCGATTCACCGGCTCCTGACGCCATGATGATAGCTTCTAAATCCAATTTCCATCACCTGCAATAACAACATGAAACATCAACAGGCCATTGGGAGTAAAATTCTGCTGTTACTGATTGAGTTTAATTCAAAAAGCCAGAAGTATAGTAGTAGGTAACAGACTTTACAAGAATACCGACAACATTGCTCACTAAACAGCAATCTGCGGAACTGAATAGCAAAGCACATCTTCAAGAGATTATTTCTTCGTGCTTCCAAACATCCCTTGAACAACATCGAGCATGTCTTGAAAGTCCCTATAAGAAAGACACTACAACATCGGCTGTGACCACGATAGCACGACGGATACGTAAGTTCCCACTTGTTATAATTGATACTTCTCAGAGTAAGAAAAAACAGAACCAATAAAAGAAGATCTTGCGAGAAACAGACAACACTTAGATAATGGTTATTGAAGGAGTAGAAAGAGTAGTCGTTACAAAAAGCCAATTGCTTCAAGGATATTTGACCTATTTCCAAACCTTTCTTAGAGTTTCTAGTAGCTGTTATCAGTGCATCTTCTTCTTAAACAACTGTTGCGCATCTTCTTCTCAAACGACTGCTGCAATCAGACCCGTCCCGTAGTATTTAAGCCGTTTCATCTTGTGGAAACAGAGGCGTTTCTTTAGTGTTACTAAGTTGAGCAATTATCCTTCACCACTGGCCTTGACCTCAACCATCATCATGGGCACAACCACAACGATACCTGCAAAACCTTACAGAAGTTAATACCTAAGCGAAGGCGCATTTTGGGACACCCTAGCATAACCACTCAGGGGTTTCACAGAGTTTGAGGTGCGATACAAAACCAAGACGGAAGTTGTTGCATCCTTACCTCCTGATTGAGAAAATTCCAAATTAATAACTTCAGGACGTCGATTACTCTTGAAGGGCGCAAGTGTTCGAAGCTCATGCCTCAATCTTCATGTTCAAACAACTCGCAGCAGTTCCCATTATCCAGCCATCCAAACACCCTCATCACCATAGGCACATGAAATGAAATAAGGAAACGGTTATCAAGCTACTACAGAAGTAAAGCAAGCAAACAGATACATAGCATGATAGCTCCATACAAGATAAACAAGAGTAATATCAAAACAAGTTTGGCCATACGAATTTGCTTATCGAAGGATCGGTTTCAGGACAGGAAATCAGACGTACCATCAATTATCACCAACTGCAACTTTCTGCAGCAGTGAATACGCAGCTGCTACACTGGGCTATTAATCTCCCCTGGCCCAAAATCATCTGCTATCCACACCTGCCAAATCACAATTCCCGAGTTAGTAATCAATCGAGGAATATACCCGTTTGGAAAAAGATTCGATTCAGACAGCTAACAGATTTTCAGAACAATGAATCTGGACAGACAGAGCATTAAACGTGATTGATCCAAATATCACAGATTGAGATTTTCATTAACATAGTATCACTACAATCAAACGAGAAAGGAAAGTTTTCAAATGATTGTCCAACAGAAATAGAAGGTCTTAAATAAAAAATTCAATCAGAGTTAAAGCCCAAACTCGCCTATAAAAATAGGGATTTGAGACGAAGAAAGACTCTTTGAAAAACATCCGGAACGCAGTGAAAATCGTAAAACCCTAAGTAACTCAAATCAAAAGGAGAGAGAGAGAACTCATATTTTTCGCCGAGTCTTCGAAGATTGCCGCCTCCGAAGCCAATTGCAAGACCGCCGGAAGAAACCGCTCGCGTTTCACATTCTGCCGCCGCCCACTTTCGGAAAAACTCCCTATACATTTTAAGATTGTTGAATGCTCGATGCCTTGATCTGTGTTTCAGGTACAATCATGGAGGAAACGAACAAAGATCGAGAGAGAGATGAATCGTGAGGGAGACCGGGCGAGGGATCGTTTAGGGTTTCTGCCGTTTGTTGTTTTTGTTGGTTCGTAATTGTTTCAATTGCTTTGTAAGTGTTATAGACTGAATGTATGCACGACTACGGTCGTACCGTGGTCCCTCACCACTATCACCACACATTTCACTTACCTCAAGATCACACGAATCACTTCGTGCGCCCATAGTAAAACCGATGCACCCCGTAACACCAGATTCAACGTTTTAATATAATTAATAATTAATTAATTATTTTTTTAAAAAGAAATTAATAATCTGTTTTGATTTATTTTAAAAAAACCTTTAATCTTTAATTAACTTTAGTTTTATTTAAAAATAATAACTATTAATCCTTTTTTTAGAATAAACTAATAACTTTTCTAATTAATCATAATCAGTTTTTTATCCTTTAATTTAATTATATAGTTAATTCACTTTAAATGACTCACTTTATTTAATATTTCAATTTAATCAACCTTTATAGTTTTTTATCCTAATAACTAAAAAAAAAACCTTTTAATAAAATTAATTCATATTTTTGCTAGTTAATTTAAATCAATCTTTGTTTCAAATCAACTTAATAACACTTTATCTAAATAATATGTTTATTCACTAATAAAACTTTCTTCTAAATGACTTACACCTAATTGCAATTTATCTAGTTAATAATAAAACCAATTTAGTATTTTAGAAACAATAATAAAAACAACCTTCTTTTATTTATTTCATAATCAATATAAATTAACTTTTAAGAACAACCATGACTTTTATATAAAATAAATCATTTCATTTAAGATACTAAATTAAAATCATTTAGTATATTAAATCATTTTATTTAAAAACTTTGTCTGTTAGAATCTAATTTATATTAATCTCGCTTAAAATCAATCCGACTACAATCAACTCAACCTCGCCTAAAAACAATCAACATCGTAATACAATCATCGTGTACGCTTGCCTCTCGCTCCGATCCCTTCACATTCACATATTCACTCACTTGTACACTTCAGCGCTTTCATGCGTGTGTATGCCTTTATTCATCTGCCTCTATTTTTCCTCAATTTACATTTTACCGCATTTATCTTTATTGCATTACATCATTGCATTCCGTCCAAAGGAGAAATTTGCACGTAACGTAAAACTTGCGCGTATGCACCCCATCTGCATCATACTCCCCCATGATCCTTGATCCCATTCAAGTCGATCTTTTAGGATAGATCCTACCCATAGGAAGGACCTTCGTCTTTTATCTTTTACAACTTAGACAAAACACAATCAACTCAATACAATTATTCAAACATCAGAGAAAGATGTTAATCATCTTAAGTGGGATAAAACTTCTACCCCATAACAACATAATCAATTTTCCTACAATGTTGTGGTGGTTTAAATCAAGTAATCTCCCTTAAAATGATAACTCATCTTTTCTCCTAAAATCAATCAATCAACTACCTTTATCCCGTAAGAACTTTGATCACAGTCAAAGAACTCCTCAAACCCTTTAGGGGAACTACAAATACTCTGATTTCACTCCCGTAAGGATATGTGGGCATAAGATGCAATATCTTATAGAGTATACTTAGAAATAAACCCCCTAGGTCTTTTATCCCTTTAAGCAGATAAACCCTTAGCAATAAACAAACATAAAACAAGAGGTTCCTGTAGAGTACTACAGAAACTTAGGATGCTAGCACCTTCCCTAAGTTTAACCAACCCCCAAACCTATAACTCTCTAGCTTGCATTTGCATTGCATTGTGGGAATTTCGATCTTTATCCCTTCCTTTGGACAAATCAAAGTTCGGTTGCAAATGAATAAGATTCAAGCTCATCAATAGCTTGGTATCCGAATTTCACCGTGACAACATGATCTACAATTCAGGGATGGATTAACAAAAAGATTTATCAAAGCTTCAAGCTCAAGATCAAAAGTTCAAGAATAAAATTGTCAAAGTATAAAATCAAGTCTTGAGGAAATATGAAGATGGACTAGCATAAAGGAAAAGGTATAACACTCAACCTCTAAATGATTATGCAAGTGTTCAAACCTTCCCTTATTCATGCCATAACCATTAGGAGTATTTTTGTGCATCTTTTTAGACCTTTCACTTGATTTTTTTAAAGCATTTTTCCAAATATGGGCTGAAGTAATCGATTATGCATATAAGGGTAATCGATTACCCTGTTGAAATTTTGAATAATTTTTGCACGTTGAAGGCATGTAATCAAGAACCTCCAGAGTGGTAACCTATTACCACTGTTGCAGTAGCGCAAAAAATTGTATTTCTTCATAGAAACATTTTTAGGTTTTCAAATTCACCTCCTTACACTCACTTAAATATGTGTTTAGAGGCTATATACACCTCATAATATTAGGTTTTCAAATTCACCTCCTTACAAATTTTCTATCAATTTTCATATTCTTCCAAACTTTCAAAATTTTGTTTAAGTGTTCAAACAAAATTTTCTTAGAGTGAAACCTTGTGCATAAACCTTCATAGCAAACCTTTCTAGTTTTATCTCATACAAAAAACACTTGTATAATTATTGTGTGAATTGTGTGTTACAAGGAGAAGACCAATCTTTTGATTGATAAGTATTTAATATCCATTTTTTCATACTTACAAAATTCAGATTACACATTATTGTGTTACATCTTATTTTTCCAGGATTGTTGGAAATAAGATTGTAAAGTTGTATTCCTTGTTGTCCTAGTTTTGGAAAAAAGAGGTCCATCGTGAGAGGATTGTTCTCAATTGGACTTAGTGATAAAAATCCAAGAGGTTTTTCTTGGTGTGGTTTGTTAGTGTCTGTATAGAAAGACTAGGAGGAGTCTTGTCTAAGTCCTAACATTATTAAAAATTTCTTTCATGTTGAAAGGGGTCTGGAGTACTCTCGGACTGTGAGGGGAACCAGGATATATTCTTGTGTCTTTTACTTTCCGCATTTACAACTTTTATCACATAGTAATCAATTAGGAAAGTAAAACTTAAAACCGTCAGAAATCCAGAAATTTTTTCTAAGCACCTAATTCACCCCCCTCTTAGGTGCAAACTTTACTTATAATTTGCATTATATCAGGTTATAGGTAACCTATTCCTACAGATCCAATATGGCTTCCACTAGCGTAAACCCGATTTTCAAAGATGACGGTAGTAGCAACAAACCACCTCTATTCTCTGGTGAATATTTTGACTTTTGAAAAATCCATGTGAGAGCACACTTAGAAGCACAAGGAAAAGAAATTTGGGAAACCTTTGAAAATGGTCCACATCAACCAATGAATGTTTTAAATGGTGTCAGAACACCTAAGATTAAAATTTCCTATGATGAAGATGACAAGAAAAAGATCCTTAATGAAAAGAAAGCTATCAACATTCTTCAAAGTGCATTAAGTATGGATGAATTCTTCCGTATATCACAATGTAAATCTGCAAAATAAATTTGGGACACTTTGGTGGTAAGGCAAGAATATGAAATGTTCCGAATACATCCCGGAGAATCCATCGCTGGTTTACAAAAAAGATTTGTACATTTGACTAATCACTTGATTTCACTTGGTAAGACATTTTCTAATGATGAATTAAATCTCAAAGTTCTTAGATCCTTGACTAGAGAATGGCAACCAAAAGTTACGACAATATCGGAAAAGAAAAGTCTTTCTACCATGACTTCTGCATCTTTATTTGGAAAACTCCAAGAGCATGAATTAGAACTTGGAAGACTAGAAAAACATGAATATTAAGAAAAGAAACCCAAAGGTATCGTGTTGAAAGTAGATTTAAAAGAATATCAAGATGATGATGCACCGGAGGAAGATGAAAACTTTATGTTCCTTGTAAAGAAACTTAGTAAATTTCTTGGTAAAAATGAAAAAACCTTGAATTATTCAAAAAGAAAGAAACATTTCAAGAAAAAGGAGACTTCCACTTTAGCACAAGATGTCACATGTTATGAATGTGGTAAGCAAGGTCATACAAAACCCGATTGTCCAAAACTCTCCGAGAAAGGTGGATTCAAAGGCAAAAAGGAGACAAAAAAACAAAAAAAGGCTTATATTGAATGGGAAGATAATGACATAAGTTCGTCATCCGACTCGGAAAGCGACGAAAGCGCAAATCTAACATTAATGGCTTCACACCACTCCGATGATGAAGACGATGAGGTTAGTAATATATTTTCTCTTTATGATAATGATGCATAAAATGCACTAAATGAACTCTTAAGTGAATGTAAAATTCTGTGTAAAACAATATCTTCACAAAAGAAGCAAATTACATCTTTATAAGAAAAAGTTGAAATAATAAAAAAAGATGCAAAAGATGATAAATAAAAGATTATTAGTGAAGAATAACAGAATTTTGTATGTAAAAATTGTGAATCACTTTCTTTTCAAATTGTCCAATTAAAAAGAGTTCTAGAAAGATATGAAAAAGGACAAATTGGGTTGGAAGGTGTCCTTAGTCAACAAAGATATTTAAATTATAAGAGTGGACTTGGTTACTCAAAATTTTTCAAACCAAGTACTAGTAAAACCGTCTTTGTTAAGGCTAGTGACCAATCTTCCAAAGAGAAAGTGAACAAACCTAAAGTTGTTCATCATTATCTTAAAAATAAAATATTTACTAAAAAGAAATCTTATATTCCTAGATATAGAAGCAATTTTGAACCTACTTGTTTTTATTGTGGTATTGTTGGCCATACACCTAATGCTTGCTATGTTAGAAACTTTAGTGTTGCAAGTGGGCATTATGTGTGGGTAAAGAAAGGTACTAATTATGAAGAACCCAAGGAAATTTGGGTACCTAACAAAACCTAATTTGTTTTATAGGTATGCTTGAAGACCACTTCTAATTTGTGGTATCTTGATAGTGGTAGTTCGAAGCATATGATGGGAGACATAATTTTTTTTTCAAATCTAATGCTTAAGGCCAAGGGTTATGTTACTTATAGAGATAACAATAAAGGAAAGATTCTTGGTGTAGGAAAAGTTGGAGCACCATATTTCATATCCATTGAATATGTTCTTTATGTTGAAGGACTAAAGCACAATCTTCTAAGCATAAGCAAACTTTGTGACCAAGACTTCAAAATCAAGTTCACCAAGGATGAATGCTTGATAGAAGACGAAGTCACTAATGAGGTAAGACTCAAAGGTAAAAGAATAAACAATATATTCATGATTTCCTTTGATGATTTGTCTTTGAAGGTAAAATATCTTATGGCGAACAATAATAATTCATGGCTATGGCATAAAAGATTCGCTCACATTCACATGGAACATTTGAATAAGTTAATCAAACATGATCTTGTTATTAGTTTACCTAAGATAAAATTTGTCAAAGATAAATTATGTGATGCATGTTAAAAGGGAAAACAAAACAAAACAACTTTCAAATCTAAGAATGTGGTGTCCACTACAAGCCCACTACAACTGTTGCAAATGGACTTATTTGGTCCATAAAAAACAAGAAGCTTCGGAGGTAATGTTTATGCATTAGTTATTATTGATGTTTTTTCTAGATTTTATTGGACATTCTTTTTAGTGCAGAAAAGTGACGCTTTTAAAGCATTCAAGAAGTTTGTAAAGCAAATCCAAAATGAGAAGTCACGAAAAATTGCCTCCATAAGAAGCGACCATGGCGGAGAATTTCAAAATGCATCGTTCAAAGAGTTTTGTGAAGAACAAGGAATTAATCATAATGTTTCAACACCAAGAACTCCACAACAAAATAGAGTAGTTTAAAGAAAGAATAGGTCACTTATGGAACTTGCAAGGACAATGCTAAGCGACTTAAATCTTCCAAAGTAGTTTTGGGTGGATGCGATGAACACCGCATGTTTTGTAAGTAATAGAGTAAATATTAGGCCTATCCTTAAGAAAACTCCTTATGAACTTTTCAAAGGGAGGAAACTAAACATTGCTTACTGTTGCACCCCAAAATTTTCCTAACCTTTTATTACTTGGTTTATGTTTCATTGCATTAGCATATCATTGATCTAAGATTTTCATATCATAGCATTGTTCAGTTAACAGGGGATCAAGTGTGCAGCCTATCTAGAGGTCTTATTCAAGCTTGACAAGTCACCATGGTCATCAGGAAGAGGGTTGGGTTCTTGAGAAGTTCAGTTGTGTGTATGTGGTTAATCTCCTAATCTGAGGACCAATTGAAGATCATCAGTGGGTTGTGGAGCCTTGGTCAAGGAGAGAGTGTGTGGATAGAGATCATAGAGTGCCTTGAAGGTCATGGTGGATCTCAATCAAGTCATTGTGCCAAGTGTGAAGAGCCACATTTGAGGGTGTTGCAAGTAGGGTTTTCATCTGAGTAATCCTTAGTCAACTGACCAATTGAAGAGGATCAAAGCTCAATTCTAGGTCTTTGTAATCATGGATAGTTGTGTTGTGACACATGAGATGATATTCCAAGATCTATGCAAGAAAAGTTCAAGGTGTGAGGAGTTGCTAAATTAGGGTTCTCAGGATAAAATCCCCTATTTAGTGCCTAACTTCAAGACCACTTATCTCAAGATGCAAGTTTCATCTCCATTTTTGGACAACATGAAACTTGTAGAGCATGATCTTAGCTTTAATTTTATTATAAGAAGTCCTCCATTGGATTTATAGAACTCAAGTTATGGTCCAGACAAGTTATAGGTCATTTGAGGAATGTGAAATTTGTCTGTGAAAGTTCACCAACTTCCAAGGAACGTTCGACCTAGAAGGGTGTTTCTCCTAAACTTTTGGACAACATGAAAGTTGTAGTTCTTGATCTTAGATTTCCAAATTATACTAGAAGTCTTCCATCTGATTTGTAGAACTCAATTTGTGAGGTTTACAAGTTAGGGGTATTTTGGGAAAGTAAGATTATAGGTCATTTTCTCCATCTTGCAAGCTTCAAATGCAATTTTGTTCAACATGAAACTTGCTCCAAATGATGTTTTTAGGTTAACTATATACTCATGATGGATTGATTTGTATTTAGATGAGACTTGGTTTGAAGAATTTTGCAAAAGGAAGAAATTAAAGGTATTTGATTGAAAACTCATGATCAATTCATTGGTGCTCAAAATGGACCATATGAATACTCATTTTGATCAGAAAAACAATTCTAAACACTTTGGAAATTTTAGAATTTCCATTTGAGTTCAATTTCATGGTGATATGGTTTGTTACTTCACAAGTAAGTTACACTTCATAATTTGATTTTGTGGTAAGTTCAAGCACTCAAATCACTCCAAACACCCTCACCAAACTAAAAGGAGTTGATTGCAAGCTTCTGAGGGAAGTTTCAAGTCAGAACATGCATCTACCGTGTTTGGTTTTCTGAAGGAAATTTGAAAATTGGTTTTTCTGTTTTGGGCCTCATTAGGACCCATAAAGCCCACAAACCAATTGTATTTAAGTTGTGTGAGAGGTTTTGCTCCATTTTGGAGATCATTTCACACCAGAACCAAGGATTGAAGTCGGAGCTTGAAGAAGAGAGTTGAAAATCGTGTTTTCATTTTCAAGCCAGATCCAAGCAAATTGAAGTTACAAACATGTTCCTCATCAAGCATTGAGTGAATCTGCAGTGTTTTGAAGCCAGAATCGAACCCTAGATACCTCAATTTGAAGCTCAAAGTCAGGTATGTAGTTTTCAAATTTACACTGGTTATAGCATGATCTAAGCATGATTAGTATGTGGATAGGTTTTGATTTAAGATGTAGATGAAATCTGGATCAGAAATTTGAGGATTAGAGACAAATTAGGTGATGACATAATTTCTGTTTGGATGCGAATTGATCTGATCTTGAGGCTTTGATTCAAATGGAATAACATGTGATGATCAGTGTTAGATGAGGATTACATTCATACCAATAGTTTGAATTTTGGTGAGAATTCAGATTGGAGTGCATTTTGAGATCTTCTTCGTGTTTTAAAATCTAGTAGGATTTAGAGGATTTGAAGGTGATATTTGAGATCAGGACAAAATTTGGAGTGAGATGATGTTAAGTTTTATGAGTTTCTATGACCTGTAAGTATGTGCTCACCGAAGAAGATGACCGGAGGTCATCTCCGACCGCCGCCTGCGAGCTTCCCTCCATCTGAGGATTCAAATGAAGACGAAGGCTGTGAGGCGTTGGATCTGGCTGGAATCAGGACTTTGTATGCTCATCGTGTGGCTGTGTCTTAATCTGAGGATTTGAACTTTTGGACATGAAACGCAGCGTTTTCATTAATTGACGTGGCGTGTGAGTTGGACAGCGTGAGGACCTTTAGATTAGATTACTGAGTCAATCCATCCAACGCGTGTGATATTTTCTGGTTTATTTGATTTTCTTAATTCATTTTCTTTATAATTTTAATTGCATTTTCTTACTTTAATTCATTTTAATTTCATTTTTTATCAGAAAAATAATCCAAAAATATGCTCATGCCCCTCTTTTAATTTGTGATTTTTCTATGCTGTTAGATTTAATTTTTGATGATTTTACAATTTAATTTGATTTTTCTCATTTTTGATATTTCTTTATTTTTGCATAGTTGATACATCTGTTTGTTGATTTTTGTTTGACCAATTGGTATTGAGTTTGGATTTGATTTTTTGCTGGATTGTAGACTAGAGATGTATGTTCCCTCAGGAATTTTCTCTTGATTTTTAGATAATCATAGGTTCTGTTTTAGATTAGGGTTTTAGAGCCTTCCCTTTCATGGCTTCCCTTTGACACTTTACAATTTAGGATTTTATTAGTGGCCTTAGAAATTGAATTAGGCTCTGATATTTGAACTATAGGTTCTTAACACTTGCATGTTCCCTTAGGAAAATTTATAGATATTTAGAATCTAGTTTGCTATTTTAGATAGAATTTACAATTAGGTTGTTCATTTTGTGCTCCTAACTTGGTGCTTGCTTTATTTTTCCTTCATTGGTGGCTTTTGGTGCTTGGGAAGCTTGTGGTTCTTCTTGAATGATGTTAAGGGCATGTTGTAGCTTCTGTGGAGCTACTTGTGGAGCTTGGCTTGGAGTTCTTCTTTCCTTTTGGTAGCTTTCTTGTAGCTTATAGGAATTAGGGTTTAGGAAAGAGCTTAGAAGTAGTTTTCTTTCTTCCTCAAACATGGATTGCTTTGATTGCTTTCCATTCTCATCCTATGATTCAAAGTCCTCATGTGAAAGTATCATCTCTCCTTTTGAGGGATGTGCGACATTTTACAATGAGTAGAACTTTTGAGAATGCCTTTCTCTGATGACTGGTTGAGTGTCAGGTGGGATTCCTTTGGTTTCCTTCCTGCTTCCCATCATCAATCCAATTTTTATTGATGTTTATTCTCTTCCCTTGTGTTGGAGCTTGATGGAGCATCTCTTTCCTTCTCTTGAGGATGGTGTGGACTTGAAGAGCAGTTACGGACTTTGGATTGGATTGCTGTTAGAAGATTGCTCTGCTGTGGAGATTGCTGGCTTGTTTTCCCTGTTTGTCTGTTTTCTTCTCGTTCAACTGTATTGATATGGCTTGTTTGGAGTGTTGCATTAGATGTAGGTTTCATGTAGATGATCATAGGCCTAAGAGCATCCTAAGGGTTGAGCTTCTCCCCTTGCTTGTATTGCATTAGAGGTGGAGTTTCTCCCTCTGCTTGTATTTTTACTGTGTGGCTTTGCTTGCTGGTATTTGGTTGAGCTCAGCTCCCTTGCCTGTGTGGTGTGTGGCCTTTGTGCCTTTTTTGTTTAGAAGTTGAGCTTGGCTCCTTCTTCTTGTGTGATGCATTGCATGCATTTTATTTACAATAATTTCTTTACAGTTATTTCTGTTTACTGTTGTTTCCATTGCCATGTTCCCCTAGGAGCTCTGACTTCTCTTGTTCAAGAGAAGTTATGACAGACATTAGGATTCTAACCACACATGATAACATTAGTTAGCTTCCCTCCTAACCTCAACCATAGGTCTATTTTGCATGACAACTTTAGGTTTGGATCAGTTCCCCTTTAGTGCGTCTTTTCTCTTCTCATCTGCAAACCAAATCAACATACAGTAATAAAGGTTAATTGACGTCGTACGTTACGAGCCTTAAGCTATTTGAGAAAGGATTGTTGGAGAGTTTCTTTTCAACAGTCTGGATGTTTAGTATGGTACCCTTTGGGTGACATGCGACACATTCACTCTCAGGTCATAGTCTCTAGTGAGATATCAGTTGCAAACATCCATAAAAGACACTTCTATAAAAAATAGAAAACAAAGATCCAACTCTTTTTGTCCTCTTGGACCTTTAATCCCTTGGGAAACCTTTTTCAAGCGGAAAGTTCTGTTAACTCCCGGTTCTACCGCAAACGGTAAACGCCTAAGTCTCCAATGGTCGAGCTGCATACACCAACTGCTGGAACCGTCTGTTAACCTTACTTGGATAAAAAAGAAAGAAAGACAAACCTGTGTCTCTCGTGTCCCGAACTACGTTTGCTCTGATCTTTCGCGCTGTGTGAAAGTATGTAGGCACAAGATGCGACATCTTGGCGAGCAACCTTCCCCCCGTAGTTAGGCGAACTACGTTGACTCTGATTTCTCGTTCTAGACGGGAATACATAGGCATAAAGTGCGACGCTTTGCCGAGTCATTTTATTTTCTTTTCAGACCAGACCTTTAGCGTAGATAGATTTAACAAACCCGTCAGATAAACATAATAAGCATGGATCCCATCGAGTACAATGGACGTGAGGGGTGCTAATACCTTCCCCTTGCGTAACCGACTCCCGAACCCAGACAATGGTTGCGATGACCTTGTCTTATACCTTTTGCGTCAGGTTTTTTCCGATCGTTTCCTTTCCCGCTCTGAGGGATAAATAACGAAAGGTGGCGACTCTTCTGTCTTGCCGGCCTCGTTTTTCGCAGTAGCAAAACTTACTTTCACATATTTGGATGCAAGTGCTTTGTCTTAAACAATGACAAAGACAATCTCGGTAAGTTTGATGAGAAACTCGACGAAGGTATTTTTCTTGGTTACTCTCTTAATAGTAAAGCTTATAGAATTTATAATAAACGAACTTTAACTATTGAAGAATCTATGCATGCATCTTTTGATGAATCTAACCCCTCGAAAGAGGAAATTATTTTGTGTGATGATGATGATGATGATTGTCGCTACTCAAAAAATGCATCATGCAACGACGGGGAGGTGAAAAAGAAAGGACATAAGAGTCGCCACCGAACTTTATTTATCCCATGTGAAAATTCTGGCCAGCCCACAATGGATGTTCTAACAAAAGTTATAACATCCACTATGACATTCACTACAAACCTACTATTATGCAGTAATAACAAAGCAGTAAATAACACAGTTGGTTGTTGACCCAGTTCAGTGCAACACACTTACATCTGGGGGATACCAAGCCAGGGAGAAATTTCACTATCAGTAGAATTAATTCAGAGTCAATCCCCCAGTTTGCACTCCTCACTTAAAACCTACCCAATGACAATTTAGCCTAGAGACACTCTAGACCTGAGTATACCCACTCACTCCCTACAATCACACACCAGTGATACCAAATAGTTACAAATTAAACAGTAGATTGAAGAGACACTTCAATTACACACACACCTTGATCTTGCTTCAAAGCTTTGATCAAGTGACACACACTCTTGCTTAACAACTTCGAGTGATACACAACCTAGAAACTACCTAACCAATGCAATCAACAGTTGCTTGGATTACAAGTGTTCCTAAGACACAATCGTGAAGAACAACATCTTCACTTCTAAACCACTATGGTGATTTCTCTGCTTCTCTATCTCCAACCGCTACCTTCTAGGATTGCTTCTCCTGGTATTTATAGCAGCAGATTAGTCCTTGGGCCTGGGCGCATACATTAGGTTTTATCCATCATAAAACCTCTCTTTAGTATTTTGCACATTTTCCACTTTAATCAGGTACATATTTTTTCCCCTAGGGCGTCTAAAATGTCTTCTGCATTCCAGCTTGAGCTTCTGAGTTGTTTCCTGAGTTCTAGTTACCAGAATAACAACCTTCCGCTTGATGTCATACGACCTATGTCATAACATTGAGTATGACATCCAACTTAACTTATAGTTAACTTAGTTAACTTACCCTGCACAATCTATATTATGAATGTAACAACATCAGACATGACATTCATACATATACTAATATTTTGCCACAAAATGCAGCCAATCAAGAGCACTTACAAACTCCCCCTTTGGCAAATTTTTGGCTAAAACACTCT
Source organism: Lathyrus sativus (assembly GCA_963859935.3). Lineage (NCBI taxonomy): Eukaryota > Viridiplantae > Streptophyta > Magnoliopsida > Fabales > Fabaceae > Lathyrus > Lathyrus sativus. Next base: position 617,447,085 of record OZ012738.1, on the reverse strand, counting down.
GTACTTACATAAGAGATTTCCACACAGCAGAAGACTTAACATAGGTCCTGTCATGCAGGTAAGTCATTTGCTGCTCAAGCTCTCAGAATCCTCACAGTTGGCTTTCAGCCCTGTTAACACTCACTTTGTTAACTCTCTGTAGACTTCTACTACAGATGTCACCCTTTGCTAGTTGAGTGACATAGTTACTCCCCCTCAACTGATGCACATCAGTTGTACACGTCACCTGCAAATAGCCTGCAGTTACATATATTCATCCAGCCTGCTCTGGATGTTATGACATTCAGGATAACATCTTGTCACATGGTTGTGCAACTCCCCCTGAAGAGATGCATTATGCTAAGTTGAGCAACTCCCTATAGGGATGCATTTTGCTCCTTGCAGACATACACAAAACTCCTAAGCATCTTATTAGGATCACCCATGTTAGTCCTAGTTCTAACATACATGGCATACATATCATATCAGTAGAAGCCCAAACAACTGTTATCACACACACACACATCTCATTAGCAGCTCTCATTAGCAGCACCTTTCCACTAATCTCATAAGCACTATGGTGCATATGCTCAAGCACAATCACTACTCATGACAGTCTTGTTCTTCCACCTACATCTGTTGTACCTGCTGTTACAAACTATTCTCACACTCCACATAACCTGTGATGCATCTGTTGTACCTGCTATGACAGACTGTTATCTATCACACTTTGAGCACTCTCCCCCTTTTTAGCCATAAATTAAGATCCAACTAACACATAGCATAGACCATAAATTGTACCAATACATAAGGATGGTGTGACATTACAAAACTGCTCACAAAAAGCATTACCAAATATTCATGCAAGAGCAAATAAAAATTGAACAACAACACACTTCATTACCAGCAGCAACACACTTCAATTCTCAAGGTTCTTTGTCAGAGGAAGAACTGGAGTCACAACTATCCAAGTCTGAGAGAGAGATGTCTTGGTTTCCATCATACGAGTCTTCTTCTGGAAGATCCTCATCTGGACCCTGGCGAGCCAGGGGCACAATGAAGCCCTTAACAAGCAATCCTTTCCTGATGATATTGTCAGCAATTTCCCCCATGGATTTATTCACGTAGGTTGTGCCTTCCCTGTTCATAATGCTCCTCATTTCTTCTTCAGTGGAAGGGGGATACTTGCGGGTTGGTTTCTCAGTCGAGGGATGTGGATCTTTGGTGAATTTGGGAGGGGACTTAGACGAAGATCCTTCATGATTCGATGCCATGTTGTTGTCGAGACTTAGGGTCTGGACGAGATGTTGAACGGTACTAGGGGCAGAGAGGCACGTTTGTGTGGGATGGAGAGTTTTGTTGTTCAAAGACTTTGACTGCATTGATATCCTAAAACTCTCTCGTGCCATTAATTGTTATTCAACCTCATACATGCAAATACCCAACTTCCCTCTAAGGTTTTCAAATTGGGCAGCATCTAGAGCCTTTGTAAAGATGTCAGCTAGCTGTAGCTCAGTGGACACATGCTCTAAGGCAATGACTTTGTCTTCCACAAGGTCTCTTATGAAGTGATGCCTTATATCAATGTGCTTTGTTCTGCTATGCTGGATAGGGTTCTTGGAAATGTTAATAGCACTAAGATTGTCACAGTACAATGTCATGACATCCTGAGTGACATTGTATTCAGTTAACATTTGCTTCATCCAGACCAGCTGAGAACAGCTGCTACCAGCTACGATGTATTCAGCCTCAGCAGTGGATAGTGAAACACAGTTTTACTTCTTGCTGAACCAGGATATTAGGTTGTTACCTAAGAAGAAGCATCCACCAAATGTGTTTTTTCTATCATCAGCACTGCCAGCCCAATCTGCATCACAGTAACCAGACAAAATAGGGGTACACCCATGAGAATAGAGTATGCCATAGTCACATGTTCCATTCACATATTTGAGAATCCTTTTCACTTGATTCATGTGACTGACTTTAGGATCAGCTTGATATCTGGCACACACTCCAACAACAAATGCAATGTCTGGTCTGCTGGCTGTTAGGTATAGTAGGCTTCCAATCATGGTTCTGTACAGCCTTTGATCCACACTAGTACCATTTTCATCTCTGGTCAATTTTAGATGAGTGGGGGCAGGTGTCCTCTTGGGACTGGCATTGTCCATTCCAAACTTTTTTACTATATTTTTGGTGTATTTACTTTGGGAGAGGAAGATGGAGTCTTCCATTTGTTTGACCTGTAGCCCAAGAAAATATGTCAATTCTCCACACATGCTCATTTCAAATTCAGACTGCATGTGATTGACAAATTGCTTCACCATTCTTTCTGATACTCCACCAAACACTATGTCATCTATATAGATCTGTGCTATCATAATTTCTTCGCCTTCATTTTTCACAAACAGAGTCTTGTCAATTCCCCCTTTTCTGTATCCATTGGTGGTGAGAAATTCAGTGAGCCTTTCATACCATGCTCTAGGTGCCTGTTTCAATCCATACAGAGCCTTCCTTAGCTTGTAGACATGGTCTATCAGGTTAGGGTCCTCAAATCCCTTGGGTTGTGCCATATACACTTCCTCACTTAGATATCCTTTCAGAAACGCACTCTTCACATCCATTTGAAAGAGTTTAAATTTCAGGATGCATGCAATTCCTAACATCAGCCTGATAGACTCAAGCCTTGCAACTGGTGCAAAGGTTTCATCAAAATCATTTCCTTCAACTTGAGTGTATCCCTGTGCCACTAGTCTAGCTTTGTTTCTGACTATGATTCCTTATTCATCTGACTTGTTATTGTAGATCCATTTTGTTCCAATGATATTGGTTCCTTCAGGTATAGGCACCAGTTCCCATGCCTCATTCCTCTTGAACTGTTCCAATTCATCTTGCATTGCCTTGATCCAGTATTCATCAGAGAAGGCTTCCTTTACATTTTTGGGTTCAACCTTGGACACAAAACAAGAGTTTGAGATGACATATCTTGTTCTGGTCCTTACTCCACTGTTGAGATCTCTAATGATCAGGTCTTTGGGATGATCTTTCAGAAGCCTAGTAGAAGGTTCCTTGGAGGCTGTATCTGATTCAGTACTTGGACTTGCTTGGGAATCTTCAGTCTCCTCAGATGGAGTCTCAACCAATGTTTCCACATCCTCTATGACATTGATTTCATCAATCTGATCATCAATGACAACATTTATGGATTCCATTAACACTTTAGTTCTGGAGTTATATACTCTGTAGGCTCTGTTGTTGGTACAATATTCCAAGAATATTCCTTCATCACTTTTGGGATCCATTTTCCTTCTTTGTTCACGATCTGCCAAGATGTAGCATTTGCTTCCAAACACATGAAAATAATTCACATTAGGCTTTCTTCCTTTCCACAATTCATACAGAGTGGAGGATGTTCCCTTTCTTAGAGTTACCCTGTTGTGTACATAGCATGTTGTATTCATAGCTTCAGCCCAAAAGTGCATAGACAGCTTCTTTGCATGGATCATGGCTCTAGCAGATTCTTGAATGGTTCTGTTCTTCCTTTCAACTACTCCATTTTGTTGAGGGGTTATAGGCAAGGAAAATTCATGGCTTATGCCTTCAGCTGCACAGAAGTCAGCAAATTTAGAGTTTTCAAACTCCTTTCCATAATCACTTCTGATCCTGATAACCACACTCTCTTTTTCTCTTTGGAGTTTAGTACACAGTTCTTGGAAGACTTCAAACACATCAGACTTTTCTCTGATAAATCTTATCCAGGTGAATCTGGAGTAATTATCAACCACCACATATGCATATCTTTTCCCACCAAGGCTTTCTATTTGCATTGGTCCCATCAGATCCATTTGCAGTAGTTCCAGACTTCTGGAGGTGGTTAGATGTCCAACTCTAGGATGAGAAGTCTTGGTTTGTTTGCCCACTTGGCATTCTCCACACACTTTTCCCTCATCAATAGTAAGTTTAGGTATCCCTCTCACAGCCTCCTTGGAGATGATCTTCTTCACTCCCCTTAAATGAAGATGTCCAAGTTTTTGATGCCACAATTTTACTTCCTTTTCCTCTCTTACCATAGTGCAAATTATGGATTTACTCGTGTCCTGAGGTTGCCACAGATAGCAGTTATCCTTGGATCTATGTCCTTTCATGACTTCTTTATTTCCATCATTAGTGACCATACATGCTTCCTTAGAGAACTTCACACTTAGTCCTTGATCACAGAGCTGGATGATGCTAATTAAGTTGGCAGTTAGCCCTTTTACCAACAACACATTGTCTAGAGTAGGGACTCCAAGGCACTCCAGTTTTCCAACACCTTTGATCTTTCCTTTTGCTCCATCACCAAAAGTCACATAACTGGTGGAGTATGGTTTAATGTCTATCAACAGATTCTTTATCCCAGTCATGTGCTTAGAGCAGCCACTATCAAAATACCAGTCTTCTTTGGCTGATACTCTTAGAGAAGTGTGAGCTATGTGTGCAACCGTCTTGGCTACCCATTTTCTTTGCTTGTTAGGCACTTCCCTCATTGGTTTGGCATAATGATGCCTGTTGCCATGCATACCCGGTTTAGTTTTTCTTTGGCTGGGGAATCCATTCAGCCAGAAGCACACAACTTTAATATGCCCAAGTTTTCCACAGTGGTAGCATCTATGCCCTTGGAATTTTATCTTGATTTGCTTCCAGTTTCTGTGTGGTGAATGTTGTGCCATTGGTCGTGACATCCTGTTTAACATTTGAGACTCAGGCTGCAACCTCTTGAAGTTCAAGACAGAAGTTTGTTTCTCAACAAATCCTATGCCATACCTATTTCCTGCAGTCTGCCCACTCTGAAGGATTTCCTCTAGGGTGTCAGTCCCAGAGTTGAGCATCCTTATGGATTTAGCCATTTGATCCTTCTCATTTTTCAGATCATTTACCTCACCTCTGAGGGAGTGTATTGTGGTTAGGTTCTCTTTCCTTTCAGCTTCTAGGACCTTGATGATTTCCTTCTGAAGCTCTCCTTGTTGGTACAGTTCTACACTTCTGATGTGAAGCTTCTAATATGAGGCTGTAGGGACTTCAAAACTCAATTCCTCTTCACTTGAATCACCATCAGATAAGTACACCCTGGTGGGAGTAGTGACATGTTTAGTTGTTTCTTCTTCTGATTCATTGTCAGAATCAGTCCATGTGACAACCAGGCCTCTTCCCTTTTTCTTGAGGTATGTTAGACATTCCTTTCTGATATGTCCAATACATTCACATTCATGGCATTGAACTGTACTGACTTTTTACTCAGCTTTTTCTTTGTCAGCAGGCAAGCTTTTGGAATGAAGTTTAGACTTGGCATCTATCATTTTGACCAGTTTGTTGAACTATCCCCCAAGTAGGGCTATTGCCTCTGATAGATTCTCCACTTCTTCATCATCTGACTCCTCTACAGAGTTTGTGACAAGAGTTATACTTTTGCTCTTTTTCTCCACAGCCTGATCACACATCCCTATCTCAAAAGTTTGAAGGGATCCAATGAGTTCATCCACTTTCATGTGGCATATGTCTTGAGCTTCTTCAATGGTTGTTACCTTCATTGCAAACCTTTTTGGTAGTGACCTTAGTATCTTTCTTACAAGCTTTTCTTCAGCCATCTTTTCTCCCAAAGCTCCTGAGGTGTTAGCTAGTTCAAGAACATTCATGTAAAAGTCATGAATGGTCTCATCTTCCTTCATTCTTAGAATTTCAAATTTTGTGGTCAACATTTGAAGTCTTGACATTTTGACCTTGGAGGTTCCTTCATGAGTGGTTCTGAGAGTGTCCCAAACATCATTTTCTAGTTCACAGTGGTGGACCAGTCTAAAGATGTTTTTGTCTATACCATTGAAGAGTGCATTCAATGCTTTAGAGTTTCCAAGAGCCAATACCTATTGCTCTTTGGTCCATTCCTCTTCAGGAATTTGCACAGATACTCCATCCTTGTCAGTCTTCACAGGATGTTCCCAACCAGAGTTTGCAGCTCTCCAAGCCTTGCTGTCTAAGGACCTTAGGAAGGCAATCATCCTAGGCTTCCAATAGTCATAATTAGAATCATCCAGAATTGGAGGTCTATTGGTGAATCCAATATCTTTATCCATAGTACCAGAATTTTGTTTCCCTAGATCTCACCCAGTAATAAACAGGCAGGGTGACTGCTCTGATGCCAATTGAAAATTCTGGCCAGCCCACGATAGATGTTCTAACAGAAGTTATAACATCCACTGTGACATTCACTACATCTGGGGACTACCAAGCCATGGAGAAATTTCACTATCAGTAGAATTAATTCATAGTCAAACCTCCAGTTTGCACTCCTCACTTAAAACCTACCCAATGACAATTTTACCTAGAGACACTCTAAACCTGAGTATACCCACTCACTCCTTACAATCACACACCAGTGATACCAAACAATTACAAATTAAACAGTAGATTGAAGAGACACATCAACTACACACACCTTGATCTTGCTTCAAAGCTTTGATCAAGTGACACACACTCTTGCTTAACAACTTTGAGTGGTACACAGCCTAGAAACTACCTAACCAATGCAATCAACAGTTGTTTGGATTACAAGTGCTCCTAAGACACAATCGTGAAGAACAACCTCTTCACTTCTAAACCACTATGGTAATTTCTCTGCTTCTCTATCTCCAACCGCTACCTTCTAGGATTGCTTCTCCTAGTATTTATAGCAGCAAATTAGTCCTTGGGCCTGGGCGCATACATTAGGTTTTATCCATCATAAAACCTCTCTTTAGTATTTTTCACGTTTTCCACTTTAATCAGGTACATATTAGTCCCCCTAGGTCGTCTAAAATGTCTCCTGCATTTCAGCTTGAGCTTCTGAGTTATTTCCTGAGTTCTATATACCAGAATAACAACCTTCCGCTTGATGTCATACGACCTATGTCATAACATTGAGTATGACATCCAGCTTAACTTATAGTTAGCGTAGTTAACTTACCCTGCACAGTCTATATTATGAATGTAACAGCATTAGACATGACATTCATACATATACTAATATTTTGCCACAAAATGCAGCCAATCAAGAGCATTTACACTATGAGGGGAAAGGAAAATATCGAGAAAACCTTAAGAAAAGAATGGATAAGATGGTCTCGCAACCAAGAACGGGTTCGGAAGCCGGTTATGCAAAGGGAAGGTATTAGCACCCCTCGCATCCATCGTACTCGATGGGAACCATTTGTTTGTCGATGGGTGAATTTATTTGCTTAAAAATTATGCTATAAAAGAGTGTTCCAAAGGGGGAGAGAAAAGGGTTAGAAACAGGAAAATGAGAGGTTAGGAGGAAAGAGAGAATGGGGAAGAAAAGAGAAAGAACAGACTCGATAGGACTTTGCGGTCCAAGGCCTACGTATTCTCAATGGATGTGAGAAAATCAGAATCGACGTAGTTCGGGGCTACAGATATAGGGGGAATGTGCTCGACAAGGATTGTGGCCCTTGTGCCTACGTATCTTTACTTAAATGAAGTAAAGAATCAGAGCAGCCGTAGTTCGACCTACGGTTTGCGGGGAAGTTTTAGTAGACGATGCTATCGTACGCATTCTAGCAGTTTAGGTGTATTGCTGCTCGTATGTGAGGAGACTTAAGCGTTACCTGTTTGCGGTAGAACGGACATAGCATGCCTTTCTGGGAAAGGGTGGAAAAGAGTAAAGGGTTCTCGCTAGGATATTGCAATCCTATGCCTACATATTCTCAACATGCAAGAGAAATCAGAGCAACGTAGTTCGTGCGACTACGGATAACCAGTGTTTTTGTGGATGATGTTATCGTGCGCATTCTAGAAATTTAGGTGTTTTGCTGCTCGCATGTGAGGAGACTTAAGCGTTACCTGTTTGCGGTAGAACGGGCGTAACATATCCTTTTTGAAAGACTGGTTTTCGCCATGCGAGGCAAGAAGTCATGTTTGATTGGTGAGATTGTTTTTGGGGAGAGATAGGTCCTCGGATAGTAACCCCTTGAGGGTAGTACCCAATTCTTTATCTCAAAGTTTTTGTTATAAAAATGGTGTGGCGAACGTAGCGTCTTCGTATTGAAAGACGAGTATCAAGACCACACACACTATAGTGAGTATCCTGACACTCGGAGAGGAAGAAATCTATACTCAATCCTCTCTCTTTAGTTCAACACAAAGAGAACTTCATTCTCTTATTAAAGATGTTTTTGGTTTTGAATGGTAAGTGCTTTTACGACTGTAAACCCTACGGTAAATGTCAAGCACTCGGGATAGGAGAAGGCCTACGCCTAACCGCTCCACGACCATTCAAGTTTTTGTTATGAAAAAAAAGTTTGAAAATGCACTCGGTGCGGGACCGAGGTTTTAGGTGAGAAAATTGTGGAAGGAAGTTGTGAAAAGAGGTGTGGAAAGAGATAGGTGGTGGATAAAATCGCGTCTTCGTATTGAAAGACGAGTATCAAGACCACCCACACTACAATGAATATCCTGATACTCAGAGAGGAAGAAGTCTACACTCAATCCTCTCTCTTTAGTTCAATACAAAGAGAAATCAGTTTCTTATTGCATGGGTTTTTGAAAATACACTCGGTATGGGGCCGAGGTTTTAGGAGAAGAATGGTTTGAGAATGTACTCGGTACGGGGCCGAGGTTTTTAGGAGGAAAGGTTTGAAAATGGACTCGGTACGGGGCCGGGGTTTTAGGAGAGAAGGTGGATGGAAAGCGTCTTTGTATTGAAAGACGAGTATTGAAACCATCCACACTACAGTGAGCATCTCGACACTCGGAGAGGAAGAAGTCTACACTTAATCCTCTATTTTTAATTCAATAAAAAGAGAACTCAGTTTATTATCAAAAGTGTTTTGAAAATGCACTCGGTACGGGAGCGAGGTTTTAGGAGAAAACTAGTTTGAAAATGGACTCGGTACGGGGCCGAGGTTTTAGGAGAGAAGGTGGATGGAAAGCGTCTTCGTATTGAAAGACGAGTATCAAAACCACCCACACTACAGTGAGCATCTCGACACTCAGAGAGGAAGAAGTCTACACTTAATCCTTTCTTTTTAACTCAATACAAAGATAATTTATTTCCAAGATGGTTTGATGGTATTTTGAATCGAATCGGGACAATGTAACGCTAAACCGTCTTAGCTTGACTTATAAGGGAAGCCAACCTATAAGAGGTCGCGTATTGATTTCCGTGCTAAGGAGAAGATAGAGAAATGATATTGAGGATCGTTCTCCAATTGAATCATGTCGCACGGATCAAAACAGAATGGGATCTCGTCTTACGGATACAAGACTTCATCAATCACCACAAGTCAAAGTAAAATTGTAAAGATGAAAAGAAGTGAGGAGAGAAAGAAGGTGGTCTCGGATCCAACATTATTCATCAATAATTTGACTGATAATGGATTACGGAAGTTTCGTCATCGACCAAAACGGTGAAAAATATACAAAGATGGATACATGTCGAAAATAGAAAGGAGAAAGAAAAATCAGTCTCGGATCCTTCATTTCTCATCAATAATTTGACAGAGAATCGAAGAAAATCTCTTCATCGACCAAAAAGAGAAAAATGGGACAAAATTCCCAATAACAAAAGAGAAATGGAATCAACTTCTAAAGAATTAATAAACCAAAACTCTAAAAGAAAACTAACATATTAACTATTATGAAAATAATATATAAAAAATAGAAATAAAAAAGCTTATAAATTTCTAAAAGAAGAATTAATAAACTATTAAGAAAATATAATATATAATTTTTACAAGAAACTAAATAAATTACATTTTATTTTAAAACCAAAACAGAGGGGGTTGTATCCGAAAATCTGGGTGTATTCCAAATAGGTGGAATCATTGTGGGCTTCAGACCCACTCATCCATCACATACGGACAACAACGCCTAGAAGAGGGGTGTGAAGATCCAGCATCAAATGGAAATAAAAACATATAAAAAAAAAAGAAAAAGAACAGTAAAAGAAATAAAAAAAAGAAAAAGACGAAGACCATTGTTTTCTCTCACTCAAAATGCTCTCTCATCGTTTCGATTCTCTCTCTCCTCGAACCCTTCTCAACCTCTCCGTATCACTTTTCCTCCCGTCTCACTCCATCTCTCTTCGAAATTGTTTCAGATTTCTCCTTCACTCGCTGCGGTTTCCCTTCTTATCTTGATTTTCTGGGTTTATCTTGATAGTGACGGGTTTGGGGTTGATTTTCGGAGAAATATGGTGGTGGTATGAGTTATGGGTTGCTCAAGGAGTGAGATCTAGGTTTGTGTGTTTGAGGTTGGATGTATTAGTCGTATATGGGTTAAGTCAAAGATGCCGAAGGGTTTGAAAGGTTGGATTGAGTTCTTTGTGCGGTTGTTGGTGTTTTGAAGTTTTTCGAAAGGAGAAGATGGGTCTCTGTTGATCTATTTTTTTTGGAACTGAAAGTTGGGGTTTGTTTGAGCCCGAAGATGACGGTGATGCGTTGGTAGTGGATCGGCGAAGTGGGTTGATGGCTTTTGATTTTCTGGAAAAAAGATTTCTTCTGGGTTGAGGGATGGTCTGTTCGAAGGAGCGGTGGTTTTCTGTTTTGGTTGTTGGTTAGTGACGAAAATGGTGTTTCAATGGCGGAGAAGATGGGTGGCGATTTGTTGTGGAGTGGTGAGACTTTTTCGGAGGGGAAAGTTTGAGGGATGAGAGAGAATCTGGGTTGAGTTGCTGAAGATCATGTTCGAAGGTTATTGAAGGAAATCACTGAGTTTCAGGTTTTAGATTTGGGCTGTTGGAATGGGGGTGCGACGGACAATTAAGAGGAGTTAGTGAGGATAATATGGGAAAAACCCAATCTATATGCCCAAGTTTAGGTTTAACAAAAAGAGAATTATGATGAGATTAGGATTCATTTGTTAGACCGTGAAAAGATTTGAGGCCAGAGCTCTGAGGAGGGAGAATTGGAGACAAAAGCTTTGGAAGATTCCCGAAAATATTTGAGAAGGCTTGGATCGACAATTATGGTATGAAGAGTATTACCTTCATGATTTTCCATGTGTGAATTCAATGTATTTAAGGTCGATTTAAGGGTTAAGGGTTTTAAGGGCGCATATGAGAAAAAGGGATTTTGGCCTTCGTGGCCTAAATCTATTATCAGTGAATCTAACTGTGGGAATTCATTGGGGAAAAAGGGAAAGTTAGGCCGTCGTGGCCAACATTATGATTTGTTATTTGTCTAACCCTGAAGGGATAGGAATATTAGATAGTGAATAATTCTAATGAGTACGAGTAATTGTAGGGAAATTTGTGATTTAGGGCGTGAATATGACACGGGATTGGCCTAATGAACTGTAGGTTTTGTGCCTTTATCGCCGTAAGACCTTAGGGATAATTTAGGTATGTTTTGGGGGCATTAGGGAAGTGAATCATGTGGACTTTTGGGTTGTTTTAGGTTCTGGTGTATAGTTGAGTTTTGCTATCATCGTGTTGTTCGCCTAGTGAAGAATGCTTCACACAGCGAACGATTTGTTCCCAAACCCGCACTGTGAAGAATCCTTCGCACATCGAAGAAACTCACCTCAGACTCGCCTAGCGAACTTGCTAGCGAACGTAGAAGAGTTTTGCGAATGTAGACATTGTGCAGCGATGCCTTGATGCTTTGATTTCTGTGATGAATTAACATGAGTAAGACTAGGAATTCTATGTGGTTACTATGCGATAGTATGATGATTACCAAGAGTATAATTATGAATTCCATGTGATTAATATGTGATAATATGATGAATTAACATGAATATGACGATGATTTCTATGTGATGTGTACGTAATTATATGATGATTCCTATGATGTAATGATTGATGAATTATGATGATATACCATGAGTTTTGATGAATGATGAGGATATGATGTTTGATGATGATGATTATGATGAATGATGATGCACCTACGATGTTATTATGAGGATGATTATTGACGTGTGCATCATGCATTCATGTGCATCCAGACTTCGGCTCAGGACCTTGATTACTTTGGCTTCAATCCCATTGTGCGGATGTGAAGTATTTTGATGTGCTTCGATTCTCAAGTAGAATCGATCCTATTGATGGGGATCTATGGAGGGTTGATAGCCCAGTGTCCATCGCACTGTGATGATTGGTACCACATGCATTGAGTCTTGTTGCATATTGCATTTATGAGATCATTGTGAGTAAATTGTGATGTTGTGGCCTTTAATGCATATGGATGAATATGAACGTGTTGAATATGAAAATGATGCCATTTATTATGAATCGTTTTACTCACCCTGCCTGTTTAAATGTTGCCTCCTCGTGGGTAACGTGTAGATGACCAGGTTTAGCCGTGGACGCCATTAAGCACTTTTGCAGTTTTAAGTCGTTGGCCTTTTGGTTAACGTAGAGGGTCTTGCTCTAATATGTAATGTCGGGTTGGGGTCTTTAAGTTAAACTTTGTTTTATTTGATTTATTTTGATTATCTTTCCGTATAAGGAAAACCATGGATTATGCCTTTGAGTTCCGCTGCCTTTGTGAAATTTTTGATGTCTTTTGGGAAGACTCGTTGTTTACGGAGCCCTGACCTATTTTGATATATTGAGAAATGTACGCCCTTTTGCGGTGACTTTTATTGAATTTTATATTTTACTCTGATATCTGTTATTTTTGCCATATTATTTGTGGGGTAGAAGGGGTGTTACATTAGTGGTATTAGAGCAGGTCGGTATGTCTGGCCAAGTTGTCCAATGTTATTTGTTCCCTTGTATGCGGCATGTGTGTGAAAACACTGTCGATACACGTTTGTTTTCTAACCTTTTTCTGTAGAAGTGGAAATGAAACAAGTGGGGGAGAAGCTTGTGCTTCTCCAGGATGCTTCAAGTGTGGAATGGTGGCTCAGTGTGTCGGTGAATGCTCTTATAGTTTGGTAAAGATGGTTTATGCCCCATCATGATTTTCGGCTGTCTATTAACAAATTGAGGAACTGATCACCCTTAATCTCTTGTTGATAGTAGACGAGGTCATGTTGGATGGGATAGACGTGTCTTGCGAGCTTAGGTGGCGTGAGCAGTGAGTTGTTTTGAGTTAAGCTAAGTGCTTACGAATTGTTTTGATGAGTCGGTGCAGGATGGTGCTGAGATGTTTATTTTGATGGAAACTTTGAGTGTTAATGAAAGTGGGGAAGTTGGTGGGTTGCCAATTAATTGTGATTGTCCAGAAGTTTTTCTGATGAGATAAGTGATTTACTGCTGGAATGTGAAGTGGAGTTTGCGATCAGCTTAGTTCCTGGAACTAGTCTGATATTGATGGCTCCATGTCGTATGTCTGTATAGGGATTGAGAGAGTTGAAGAGTCAACTTGAATATTTGCTTGAGAAGAGATTTATTCGTTCGAGTGTGTCACCGTGGGGTGCACCAGTGGTATTGATTAAGAAGAAAGAAAGTTCTATGAGGCTTTGTGTGGATTATAGACAACTGAACAAGGTGACTATCAAGAATAAGTGTCCACTTCCAAGGATTGATGATTTGATGGATCAATTGGTGGGTGCTTGTGTGTTTAGCAAGATTGATATGAGGCCTGGGTATCATCAGATTCGTGTGCAGGCTGAAGATATTCAGAAGTTTACTTTTAAAATAAGGTATAGACATGATGAGTATATCATGGTGCCATTTGGTGTGACTAATGTACCATGTGTATTTATGGAGTATATGAAAGGGATTTTCCATACTTATTTGAGCAATTTTGTGGTTGTGTTAATTGATGATATTTTGATATATTCGAAGAGTAAAGAGGATCATGATGAGCATCTAAAATGTGTTATCAACGTTGAAAGAGGAGAAGTTGTATGAAAAACTGTCAAAGTGTGAGTTTTGGTTGAAGTAAGTGAGTTCCTTGGTCATGTGATCTCGAGTAGAGTTATTGTGGTTGATATGTCGAAGGTTGAAGCTGTATCACAATGGGAAGCTCTAAAACCTATTTTTAAGATTAGAAGTTTTCTTGGGTTGGCAGAATATTATCGAAAATTTGTTGAAGGATTTTTCCAAGTTATCTTTGCCATTGACGCAGTGGACTAGGAAGGTTCAAGCTTTTGTTTGGATGCAAAGTATGAAGAAGGTTTCAAGAGCTTTTGAGAAAGCTGAAAGCAGCTCATGTTTTGATTTTGCCGAATCCAGCAGAACCATTATTGTATATTGTGATGCTTTGTTGATGGGATTAGGAGCTGTGTTAATGCAACATCAGCAAGTTTTAGCTTATGCTTCAAGGCAACTTAAAGTGCACGAGAGGAATTATCTAACACATGATTTAGAGTTGGTTGTTGTTGTTGTGTTTGTGTCGAAACTTTGGAGGCATTATTTGTTTGGTTCGAGATTTGAGGTGTTTAGTGATCATAAGAGTTTGAAGTATTTTTTTGATCAGAAAGAGTTGAACATGAGGTAGAGAAGATGGCTTGAACTTTTGAAGGATTATGATTTTGAATTGAGTTACCACCCTGGTAAGGCTAATGTTGTAGCTGATGCATTGAGTAGAAAATCTTCGCATATACCGATGATGATGGTGAAAGAGTTAGAACTGATTGAGCAATTTTGTGATATGAGTTTGGTTTGTGAAGGGACTTATTATGGAGTTAAGCTTGGTATGTTGAAGCTTGCTAGTGGTATTATTGATGAGTTTCGAGAAGGTCAGAAATCTGACTTGAGTTGGTGGATCGGTTGAATTTGATGAATCAAAGCCGAAGAACTGATTTTCGAATTAAGGGAAATAGTATCATGAGATGTCGTGATAGAGTTTATGTTCCAGATATCGTTGAGTTGAAAAAGAGTATTCTTGAGGAAGGACATCGAAGTAGATTGAGTATCCACCCCGGTGCTACGAAGAGGTACCAGGATTTGAGGAAATTGTTTTGGTGGCCATGGATAAAGAAAGAAGTGGCTGAGTTTGTGTATGCTGGTTAGGCTTGTCAGAAGTCAAAGATTGAACATCAGAGACTGTTGGGTCTGATGCAACCGTTGAATATTCCATAGTGGAAATAGGATAGTATTTCCGTGGATTTTGTGTCAGGTTTACCAAATACTTTGAAAGGATATGATCCGAATTGGGTGATGGTGGATAGATTGACTAGATCAGCTCATTTCTTACCAAGGAGGATTAATCAATCTATGCTGAAGCTAGATGAGATGTATATTGAGGATGTTCTAAAGTTTTATGAGATACCGTCAAGTATTGTGTATGATAGATATCCGAGATTTACATCGAGATTTGGAAGAGTTGCAAGACGCTCTGGGTGCCATGTTGAGATTGAGTTCTGCCTATCATCCGCAGACGGGTGGACAGATAGAGAGGACTATCCAGTCTTTAGAGGATTTGCTGAGGGCTTGTGTGTTGGATCAAGGTGGATCATGGGATAGTCATTTGTCGTTGATTGAGTTTACCTATAACAACAATTATCATTCTAGTATTGGAATGGCACCATATGAGGCTTTGTATGTGTCGCTACTGCGAAAATCGGCGCCGGCTGAACAGAAGAGTCGCCACCGTGCGTTATTTATCCCTCAGAGCGGGAAAGGAAACGCTCATAGTAAACCTCGCACAACACGGGAAGGGTATGGTCGTCGCAACCAAAACCTGGGTTCGGGAGTCGGTTACGCAAGGGGAAGGTATTAGCACCCCTCACGTCCGTCGTACTCGACGGGATCCACGCTTGTTTTCGGGTATGGATTGTTATTCTATCTAAACTATAGGTCAAGGGTTAAAAGAAAAATAAAATGAAAATATAAAATGACTCGGCAAAGTATCGCACTTTATGCCTACGTATTCCCGTCTGGAACGAGAAATCAGAGTCAACGTAGTTCGCCTACCTACGGGAAAGGAGGGGAAGGTTGCTCGCTAGGATATCGCATCCTATGCCTACGTACTTTCATACAGCATGAAAGATCAGAGCAAACGTAGTTCGGGCCACGTACGACACAAGCTTGTCCTGGTTGATTTTATTCCTTCTGAAAAAGGTTTTTCTGATTAACAGTCCAAGAGGACAAAAATGACGTTTTGATGAGTTCACCTTCTTTTACGGAAGAAGTGTCTTTTATTGTGTTTGAAATCTTTATGTGTTTTTCTGTTTGTTTTAAGATAGAAAGAGACAGAACTCTAACCTACGGTTGCGAAGGGAATCAAACTAACCTAATGTTATCATGCATGGGTTAAGACCTAGCGTCTATCATGCTCCTCTCTTGCACAGAGAGAAACAGAGATCCTACGGGATAGGCAGAAACAGAAACAATAACAGATATAATAAAGCGGTAAAATGCATGGATGCAACAGTACAAGCGAGGCAAGGGAGTCCCACTCAACCTCGAACCTAGAAAACAATAGGCAAAAGTGAACAGGCTTCACTTTCAACCCAACAGGGTAACCAGCAAACAATACAGTCCAGAAAACCAATCAATACATCAGCAAATGAAATACATCAGCAAAAGAAACAGCATCAGCAGCTCTGAATCAACCTCTGGCTTCAAGTAATCTCCAGTCAGCTACAGGCTTCAACAAGCATCAATCTCCATCTTCATGACCTTCAGGCAAGGGCTTTGATCATCAGTCTTCTATCTGCAATGACTTTTCTTCATGCTCAAACCTCCAGGATGAGGGATTAGTCACAAGAGTGAGTTGGGTGTTAAGCAATCAGTTGACTACCAAGGGTGGTGAACAGACTGCTTCTAACACAAGAGACATTTTCTCTCAAGAGTTCTATCTCATAGACACTATCACCAAGCCTTCCAAAGAAAGGGGGTGAGTGTCTTAGAGAGACTCTGAATCACAGAGAAGAATGGATGCAGACAAGGCAATCCATGTTTGAGAAACAAACTTTCTAACCTAGAGCTCTGCCTAGCTCCTAAACCCTAGTCTCCTCAGCAGCTGATAGCAAGAACCTTATCTTCAACTCAGGCAGTTGATCTTCAATCTTTGGATCTCCAATGGTCTTCATCTCCTCAAGTCTTCAGCTCTCCCAAATCCCCAGACAATCCCAATACCCAAGCAAGCAAGCAATAATCCCCAGAGGGCACACCACACCAGTCAATCAGATATACACAGAGTATTAATAGCAGTAGGGGAATCCTAACCTTTTCTAAGGGATCTAATAACTACCCATAGCCCCTATAGTCCCATAACTAATCTATTCAAACCCTAAGTCCTAAGGGAAATGAAATCAAACTTCCTAAGTCATCACCTAAAAACCCTAATTTGTTCAAGTTATTCAAGCCTACATTAAGCACCTAAAATTAATTTCTAAAAATGGGAACTAAATTGAATCTACAAGTTCAATATCTAATCTAAACAACATAAAAAGAATGAACAAAAATATGAAAGTATTTAATAGAACAAAAATTACTAAAATCATGCATGAAATGAAGTTATTTAAAATGTCATCTATTTAGAAAATATGGAAAAAATATCAAATAAAAATAAAAATGCAATTTTATTTAATGACAATTTTCTACACATTCTAATCAAAATGATGTAAAAAGAATGGATTAAAAATGAATTTTTATCTATTTATTATGAATTAATGAAAATGCATAAAAAAAAATAAAGAATTTAAAAGAAAATCATGAAATAAAGGGAGGGGGGTTTGAATAGAAGACACGCTCAGTTAATAATTGGATGGGCCAGGCAGACGGGGGTGCACGTAGCAAATCATACTAAGCCCAGCTTGAGTCAGCAACAATGAAAAATAAAAAAGGCGCAGGGGGGGTGAAAATAGTGAGCATAGCACGTTCAAATCTGATTGGGCTTAAAACTGGGGGGTGGGGATATCACTCATGCACTCAGGCCCGCCCGTTTCAATTAATGAAACGGTGCGTTTAGGGCACCACGCTAATTCCCTCCAAATTCTGAATCAAATCTCAGCCACACGATGGGCTTCTGAGTCAAAGGTCTTGCACCAAACGGACGCTCCAGATTTCGTCTTCTCCAATGGATCATATGAGCTAGGGTTTACACCATGAAAGCACATGCACGAGCAAACTTCCCTCAATCAGTTCTCCTTCCACAATCCATGAAACACCACGATATAAACATGAAAAATATTCAGAATCTCTCCCTCTACACGTCTATGGCCTTTGTTTGCATTAAAACTCAACCAATCAATAAACCCGCGCGCAACAATCTCTGGCTCCATGAAAATACACTGAGATGCATCACAATAATTCTCAATCAAACTTATCCTAATCTAATCTATGACTAATGGTGATTATCCTGCGCTAACAACCTAAGATTCTAATGCACTAAGCCACGAGTTCTAGGTCCTAACAGTTTGGTGCACCTTCTATGAATTGTCTCTATTCAGCCTCAAATTCATCTAAACTAACCTCCTAACATCATAGACCATGAATATACTAGTAAAACTACCTAAATCTCCCTAAATTGAGTAAGTTAGAAAGATTTGCACCTTGAGCAAGCTTTAATGGAGGCTGAGTAATCACGTGGATCCAGGCTCTTGTATGCTTCAATCTTGATCCATTCTTGATATACTTGATTCTGTTTGCAGTATTTGGATGAAACTTGGCTTGGATCTTGCTGTCCAATGGAAATTGCAATTTGTGTGTTCTTGATGGAAGTGCACGAAATTGGATTGATCACACCTTGTTCTTGGCTGAATTTTGATCTATGATGATGAATCAGTATGATGAAATTGATTTTGATGGTGATTGGTGAAGAATTTGAGAATTTGGAGTGAAAATGCAATGAGAAAGAATGAGAGAATTTGGGAAATTCTTGGTGAAAAATGAGTCCAACCCTTGCTCAATTCTGATTTCATGAATATATAGTGTTCAATGGTAACTTCTAGATCCCTCTTACACATTCCCTTGCCTTCCAACTTTGATTCATTTTGGCTATGTTTCTTAAAATGCAAGTAACCAAGGATAACTTTGAAATCTTCCACTAAAATCAAAAAAGTGCTTGAACCATTGTCTTTAGAATGTCTTTTCCATTCAAAATCATATATTGGAAGTCTCCATTTGGACTTATAAATCTCCCAAACCATTTTTCATTTTGACTTTATTCAAATTATAAGCCATTTTAGTTCAAATTTGGACCAATCATGCAACTTCATGTTATGAGCTTTTCCAACAATTTGTGACCTTCTTTATAGACTTAAAATCACATTTGGAGCAAGTTTGATGTTGTAAGTTTTTCCATTTGAGGCCTCCTTGTATGAGTTTTGGACATAGGTTAAAATGACCTGTAATTCACAAATGCCCAAAATACCCTTTGCTTGCCAAGACCATAAGTTGAGTTCCACACCTCATATGAAGGCATACTATACCATTCTAGAAAGCTAAGACAATGAGGAACAATTCTTATGTTGACCAAGAATTCATTTGAAATCTCCTTGAGGGGTAAAAATTGCTTGGAAGTCAAGTCACTTTCACAGACAAAAGTTCAGACACCTCAGATGACCTGTAACTTGCAAGGACCATAACTTGAGTTCTATAAATCTCCTTGATGTCTTCCACCACTCAAATTAAAGGTCTTGAGATCCTCTACAAGTTTCATGTTGGCCAAGAAGCCATTTGAAGCTTGCATTTTGACTTATCTTGCTTGGAAATTTGACCTAAACTAGGGGATTTTACACAGAAACCCTAATTTAGAAACTCCTCTTCTCCTTGATTTCTCTTGAATTCTCCTTGGCATATCTCCATATCCTTCTCTATATGTCCAATGATGAACCCCACATCTCTCCACTAGACTTGAATGCCCCTTAAATCAGTCAATTGACCTAGGGTTGACCTAGGGTTGACCCAGATGAAACCCTAGTTGACTGCCTTCAGTTATAGCTCTTGTGCTCTCATCAATGACTTGTCTCTTTCTCCAAATGACTTTCTAAGTCTCTCATAATGTCTAGATACTCTCCATGCCTTCAACTCACAGCTCACAACCCTCTTGCTGACCCTCTGATACCCTCAGCTAGGAGATGGACTCAAGGCTTGATCTGCTGAACTCTTTGCTTTCAAATTCTTTCCTGATGACTTGAATGAGATTGAATTGGGATAATAACCTCTTGATAGGCTTCTATAGATGAGAATAATGATTGGTTCCCTGTTGAATGACTTGCTATGCTTATGCTATGCAGATGGTTAGTCTATGTACATGACTCTATATGCAAATGCTAATGTCATTGAAACATAACCCAAGTGAATAAGGTTGGGCAAATTTTAGGGTGCAACAGCTGCCCCTATTCAAGCGACTTGGACCCGATTGGGTGAAGAGCCCGGAGCCTTCAGACATTCGCGGTACGAGACGGTTGAATACTAGTGAAACCGGAAATTTGCCAACCGCAAAACTAAATTGCGCTCCTGCTTGGGGAACGACATTCATCAGCTGAATCTGACTGTTACGGCAACCCACTGATCTCGTGCGACCGTGCTGGGGATTGTCTTCATCATTCTGAAGAGGATTCTGTCATAACAGATTGCTTGCTTGTCCACGTTAGGACTCTGTCTGTCGTCAATACGAAGAACTCTCAACTAGAACCTGTCCACGTTAGGACTCCATTTGCTGTTAACCCAGAAAAATCTCGGCAACTCCGCTGGGGATAATTCGTCTGCATTTCCATAAACTGAATCGTCCACGTTAGGAATAACACTCTTCCACGTTAGGAATAACACCTGTCCACGTTAGGAATAACATCGTCCACGTTAGGAGTCATCTCTTCTGTATCTGTCTACGTCAGGACTAACCCTTTCATCTTTCCACGTCAGGAAGCAATCTTCTTTCCACATAAGGAGAACTATATCAATCTGTCCACGTAAGGACTCCAATACCACTTGACATGTCCGCGTCAGGACTCCAATCTTTCCACGTAAGGAATTCAACTTTGGTTCTGAACCTGTCCACGTCAGGACTCAACTTTTCTTGCATCTGTCCACGTAAGGAACCCCAATTTCTCCGCGTAAGGAATAAACTCGTCTTCTTCCACATTAGGAATAACTTCTTTGATCTGTCCGCGTCAGGACTAAACTCTTCCACGTCAGGAATAATCCATTTCTTTCCACGTCAGGAATCAATCTTGATATGTCCGCGTAAGGACTCGATCCTTCCACGTAAGGAATAAACTCGTCTTTCCACGTAAGGAAACCATTTTTCTTCCACATAAGGGAGGCTCTTGATATGTCCACGTAAGGACTCTGATCTTTCCACGTAAGGAATACCAACTTCTTTCCGATTTGTCCGCGCCAGGACTACATTTTTCCACGTAAGGAATGCCATCTTAATCTGTCCGCGTAAGGACTCCATACTTTCCACGTTAGGAATCACATCTTTTGATATGTCCGCGTAAGGACTACATCGTCCACGTTAGGACCCACTTCTCCACGTTAGGAATAATAATCTCTTTGATTTGTCCATGTCAGGACACTGATCTCGTCTTGATTTGTCCACGTTAGGACTCAGGCGTCTTCGACCCGCTGAGGAAATAAGACTTGTCCCCGTAAGGACTCACATCCTTGTCTGATCTGTCCGCGTCAGGACGCCAACACAAAGAGTAATCACTTTTGTCAACGTCATGACATCCCATTCCACTAATTTCGAGAACCCGAATCTGCCCACGATAGGACTAACACACCTCACCAATCCAGGGAAATAAACCTGCCCACGTTAGGACGCCCACTTCTGAAGAAATCCCGTCAATCTAGGAATAAATTGTCCGCGTCAGGACTTAGCTCTCCAATGATTCTCACCCACAAACTCCTTAGCACTGACGTGACAGCGACTTTGAGACGAACTCTACTGGGGATGTCTGGAAACCAAACTATCGGACGCCTGCTCTGATAACCGGCGGTGACCTCTGAAATTCTGACTCTTGGAACCCCTGATGACAACTAATTCTGCCTGGGAATAAAGAGAAACTTATCCTGATAACTCTGTGGGGAATACAGCCGAAACTGATATTATCATTGAATATCTCATGCCGAGATCTTGAAAGTTTGGTAATTCATTTGAGCAAGAATTCTCTCCACCTGAACTGCTAGAGTACAGAAACTGCTTCAGCAAAATAAATGCTGGAAGGATAATGCTGACTCCGCCGGGGATAGCCAGATGCTACAGAATTATTCCAGCAAAATAAATGCTGGAAGGGTGACGTCAACCTTGCTGGGAAATTGGGAACTCAAGCCGAGCAACTTGTTGAGGTAACCCCCTGCTGGGGACTATAACTTTGCTGGGGAATATCAGATGTGCATAGTATGATTGGACTTTCTGCTGGAACGTGAACTGATATTACCAGTATCTCTGACAAAATAAATGGCAGGACCCGTCATCAACTCTGCTTGGGAGAGTCTTGATCTTCGAGTTCCACTGGAAGGAATGAAAATACTTGCAAAGAGAATTCCGCTGGGGATGGGATGATTCTCTTGGGGAAAATCCACTGACTCCGCTGGGGCGAGTGCATGACCCTGCGGGGAAAGATGAACCTGTCTGACTACAGCCTTACGATCTTGGAATCGCCAAACTCTGTTGAGGACGAATAGCTTTTCTGGAGCACGTCCCTTGAGTAAGCTACGGCTAGCTGGGAAATTCTATCCTTCTTCAGGAAGAACACGCATGACCTGCGTGAAGACTGAGTCTTTCGTTATCGCAATCTTTTGATCATCTTCCTCGTATGGTTACGAAACCTGCAACAACACAAACAAGACACGACAAGCCTATGCAATCAAATCAATTCAGGTTAGTGACGTTACACTCAGTTAATTCAAAGCTTTAACAATTGTTGGCAAGGGCCAGTGATGTTATACTCATGCTAGCTTCAATAAACTTAGGCGTTTTATCATGCACAAAACAGTAAAGAACCAGCATCAAGTACTGAATAACACATTTTCATTGATTGGGCCCCTGAATGGGCGGAGTTTTTTGTACACGGGATGTAACTCCTGAAAAGAGGAAGTTACGCAAAGCAAATATACAAGTATGCACAAGAAGCATAAATACATTGACAAATTAAATTTTGTACACATGTCGGCAACGGGATGCAGATGAACACCACGAACTGATCCTCCTATGACTCATCCGACTCTAATGCTTTCCCGGTATCCCCACTTCTGAAGAGATTGTATCCGATAACTGGCTCCTCCAACATATTCTCCCGCATTGATGCTCATTGAATTCGGACCGCAGTCATTTGCTTTTCAAATCCCTAACTTTTGCGTGAACCGCCCTTTACGGGTTTTCGGTTCACCGGGATACCCTTTTTGCCGAAGCCGCCCAGTGTAGGTTTTCAACTTCGCGGGTGTACATTTTTTCAATATATCCCTAATTTTTGCCCGAACCTTTCATTCTGTTTTTGGTTCGCCAGGATGCCCCATTTTTGCCTGGACTCTCTTTTTTCTGTCCAGCGGGTCTATTTTAAGCAAAGTATTTTTTAACTGCGTCCGAATTCACAGGTGACGCACAGTCTTCTCCGTCCATGGTGGACAACAATAACGCTCCTCCTGAAAAGACTTTTCTGACAACGTATGGCCCTTCGTAGTTGGGGGTCCACTTGCCCCTGTGATCTGCTTGCGGCGGGAGAATCCTTTTCAGCACAAGGTCGCCCGTCTGAAAGCTTCGCGGAAGTATCTTCTTGTCGTACGCTTTCTTCATTCGTCTTTGGTACAAACGACCGTATGCTAGAGAAGCTAGCCTCTTCTCGTCCATCAGACTCAGTTGGTTCAATCTATTCGTTACCCATTCTGCCTCGTCCAGCTGAACGTCTCGCAATACCCTCAGAGAAGGGATCTCAACCTCTAATGGTAATACCGCTTCCATTCCGTATACCAACGAGAACGGAGTTGCCCCGGTTGATGTGCGTACCGTCGTACGATAACCGTGCAAAGCGAAAGGTAGCATTTCATGCCAATCCTTATAGGTCACCACCATTTTCTGAACAATTTTCTTAATATTTTTATTGGCCGCTTCGACAGCGCCATTCATCTTGGGTCGGTAAGGGGAGGAGTTGTGATGTTCGATCTTGAAATTCTGACAGAGCTCCTTCATCATTTTGTTGTTCAGGTTTGAACCGTTATCCGTGATTATCCGCTCGGGAATCCCATATCGGCAAATGATATCTCTCTTGATGAATCTAGCCACCACTTGCTTCGTTACATTTGCGTAAGACGCCGCTTCCACCCACTTGGTGAAATAATCGATTGCTACTAGGATGAACCGATGCCCATTAGAAGCCGTCGGCTCGATCTTTCCGATCATATCGATTCCCCACATCGAGAATGGCCATGGAGATGACATCACATTTAAAGGACTTGGAGGCACATGTATCTTGTCAGCATAGATTTGGCACTTGTGGCACTTCCTCGCAAACTTGAAACAATCAGTTTCCATCGTCAGCCAAAAATAACCTGCCCTCAGCAGCTTCCTCGTCATAGCATGCCCACCAGCATGCGTACCAAAGGCACCTTCGTGAATTTCCTCCATGAGAAGCTTTGCCTCTTTCTCGTCTACACAACGCAACAACACCAAATCGTGGTTTCTTCTGTACAAGACGCCATCCGGATTCAAGTAGAAATTACCCGCTAATCTCTTGAGAGTCTTCTGATCTTGACTGGATGCCCCAGCCGGATACTCTTTATTCTTCAGGAAATTAAAGATATCAAAATACCACGGTTTGTCATCAGATGCTTCATCAATAGCAAATACATAAGCTGGCCTGTCCAACCGAGAGATAGTGATTTGGGGAGCTTCGTTCCAGAAGTTGACCTTGTACATGGAAGACAAAGTGGCAAGGGCGTCAGCCATTTGATTTTCTGCCCGCGGTACGTGATGCAATTCAACTTTGTCGAAGAAAGGCAACAATCTCCTTGCATAATTCATGTAATGTATCAGATTGGGCTGTCGTGTCTCCCATTCCCCTTTGATCTGATTCACCACCAGGGCTGAGTCCCCGTATACGTCTAGATGTTTGATTCGCAAATCAATGGCTTCTTCAAGCCCCATTATACAAGCTTCGTATTCGGCCTCATTGTTGGTAACAGCAAAGGTCAATCGGGCAGTAAACGGGATGTGCGACCCGTGTGGCGTAGTGATAATTGCCCCTATTCCGCTACCGTAAGCATTCACAGCTCCGTCAAAAATCATCTTCCATTTAGAGCCCACCTCTGGTCCTTCGTCTGGCAACGGCTCTTCACAATCCTTCATCTTTAGGTACATGATATCCTCGTCAGGAAAATCAAACCTCATCGATTGGTACTCTTCAATAGGCTGCTCCGCCAGATACTCAGACAGCACACTCCCCTTTATAGCCTTTTGCGAGACGTATTGAATATCATATTCAGTCAAGACCATCTGCCAACGGGCAATCCTACCTGACAACGCCTGCTTTTCGAATACGTACTTGATATGATCCATCTTCGAGATGAGCATGGTTGTATGATTCAGCATGTACTGCCTCAAACGCTTGGCGGCCCAGGCTAGCGCGCAACAAGTTTTCTCCAGCATTGAGTACCGAGATTCACAATCTGTAAATTTCTTACTCAAGTAATAGATTGCATGCTCTTTTCTCCCTGTCTCGTCGTGTTGACCGAGAACACAACCCATGCTTCCCTCAAGAACCGTCAAATACATTATCAAGGGTCTACCTGCCACTGGGGGTATCAAAATAGGAGGCTCCTGCAGATACTTCTTTATTTTATCGAACGCCTTTTGACAATTTTCGTTCCACGTTACAGCTTGATCTTTCTTCAACAGCTTGAATAATGGTTCACACGTGGCCGTTAGGTGAGATATGAACCGGGCAATGTAGTTCAACCTCCCTAAAAACCCGCGCACCTCTTTCTCTGTTTTAGGCGTCGGCATTTCTTGAATCGCTTTTATTTTAGCAGGATCGACCTCTATTCCTCTTTCGCTTACGATAAACCCCAGCAGTTTACCCGATCTCACCCCGAAGGTGCATTTATTAGGGTTCAGCCTCAGCCTGAACTTCCGAAGTCTTTTAAACAACTTCAACAGATTCACCAGATGCTCTTCCTCCGTCTGGGATTTGGCAATCATATCGTCAACATAAACTTCGATCTCTTTATGCATCATGTCATGAAAAAGAGTCGTCATCGCACGCTGATATGTTGCCCCAGCATTTTTCAAACCAAAGGGCATCACTTTATAGCAAAATGTTCCCCAAGGCGTTATGAAAGTAGTCTTCTCCATATCCTATGGCGCCATTTTAATTTGATTATAGCCTGAAAAGCCATCCATGAAGGAGAATACAGAGTATTGAGCAGTATTATCAACTAACACGTCAATGTGAGGAAGTGGAAAATCGTCTTTTGGGCTTGCTTTATTCAAATCTCTATAATCCACGCACATTCGAACCTTGCCATCTTTCTTTGGCACGGGTACGATGTTAGCAACCCATGAAGGATACTTCCTCACAGCCAGGAAACCAGCGTCCCACTGTTTCTGCACCTCCTCTTTGATCTTCATTGCCATATCTGGTCGAGTTCTGCGAAGCTTTTGTTTGACCGGCGGGCAATCTTCTTTCAGTGGCAGGCGATGCACAACCATATCTGTATCGAGTCCTGGCATATCTTCATATGACCAAGCGAATACATCATTATACTCTCGGAGCATTTCAACCAGTCTTCGCTTGATATCACTCTGCAGTGCGGCTCCGATACGAATATTCTTCTCAACCCCTTCCGACCCTAAATTGATAATTTCGATGACCTCGTCGTGAGGCAGAATGGCTCTTTCCTCTTGCTTCACTAACCAAGACAGTTCTTCAGGAACGTCGCTATCTTCGACAACCTCTTCTTCAGCCTGAAACACTGGGTGCTCAAAGTCGGGACGAGTCATAGGTGGTTCAAGGATGTCATCTGAAAATGTTATCCTGCAAAAGGAATGGTTAAGTGCTTCAAAATGCGTATAAAGCGAATAACCACGTTGCCATTTTATTGAAAAATATAAAACAAGAAAGACAGGGATTACAGTATTTGCACATGAAAAAACGCCATTTATTTAATGATTAACACGCAATGTTTATAACAACACAGCCCTAAGCAAATCCTGATGCCCCGGGCAAGACATCAGATTATTCAACAATTAATAAAGCAAAGCATTACTGTTTAAAAGTCACAGGAACAAGCTCCTGAATAGACCAGTTGCACAGTCCTTGTCCTGGCGTGCTTGGCTGAATCCAGGCACCCATATCACAGTCGTTGTCTCCTTCATCAGACTCTGAAGCAGCATTGACAGTTTCATGACATACTCCACTGGCAGAGATGATAATCGGCTTTCTGAAACGGGGGGCTCCCACGGAAGGAGTTGATGACGACGGTTGGTACCCCAGCCCGAACCGGTCCATCTTTACAGGAATGTCCAGCACTTTGCCCCAGCCCTTGGCTTCTCCTGCTTCCACTAGAGCTTGAGCTTCTTTATACGATGAGACAGCTATCTCTGGCACTTTGCTCGGCCCGGGACCTTTGTCCTTGATGCGCAAACCTTCGAATGCCTGGCATGGCGTCTCGTGGATCTCCCCGTCGACTTCCACATATTTAAATGAAGATAGATGGCTGACCAGGATGTCTTCTTCTCCGCACACGGTGACTATACTGTCTCCGACCATATATTTTAACTTCTGATGCAGGGTAGACGTGACGGCCCCTGCCCCATGAATCCAGGGTCTTCCAAGCAAGCAGCTATACGCAGGCTGTATATCCATGATATAAAACTCCGTTGCAAACACTTCCGGCCCCACTTGCAGAGGCAAAGTGATTGATCCAAAGACTGTTCTCCGCGTGCCGTCAAATGCTCTGACTACCAAATCACTGGGTGTACACAAAATTCCTCGAACATCCAGCTTCATCATCGCCTTCTTGGGCAGCACATTCAAAGATGATCCGGTGTCAACCAATACGTGCGACATTACTGACCCTCTACACTCAACAGATACGTGTAATGCCATATTATGATCTCTCCCTTTCGGAGTCAAGTCAAAATCGGTAAAGCCCAGACTGTGGCCTGCATTCACATGTGCCAATACTCCTTCTAGCTGATTTACGGAGACATCCTGGGGTACAAAAGAAGTGTCCAGGACTTTCAGCAAAGCATTTCTGTGAGCTTCCGAACACAGCAGCAATGATAGGATAGATATTTTGGACGGTGTCTGCTGCAGATGCTCCACAATCTTATAATCACTTTTTCGAATCAAGCGCATGAACTCTTCTACATCCTTCGATGCTGCTTCTTTTTCACTTGCTTGCACCGGAACATTTTCAACCGCTTTCCCTTTTCCTTTCGCTAGCCTTTCAGCCTCCACTTCAGGAGATATAAAGATCCTGCCACTCCTCGTCATGCCTCCTGAACCAACAACATTATCCACAACCTCCGCTGGCTGCTTGTTAACGTCAATCTTTATCCCGTCACAATACACCTCTAACCCATATGACCATGGGACTGCTTTCGTGTTCTCGTACGGGATTGGCCCGGCCTTAGTTATGGTGATCGGTGGGCGCTGAGCTGGTGCTGCAATAGTGATCGTCTTCCGAGGAATCGTCACAGTGGCCACATCACTCCGATTATCCACCACTGCCCCTGCAGGCTCGTCAGTTGCCGCTTGATCAAACTGCAATAGGCCCTCATCAATTAAAGCCTGAATGCCTTTCTTCAAATCCTCACACCCCCCAGCTAGGGTCCAACAATCTAAGCAATACTCGTTACATCCTGGGTAAACACCTCCTTGTAACAGTCGGCTCTTTATCTCACTCAGCGGCGTCTTTAAATCTTCAACATTCATAATAAGATTCAGACCCTCCTCAGTCAGAACGGCGTTTGCCCCATGATTGGGCATGGGTTTCTGGACTATATTCGGACCTGCCGTTCCGAAATTGATAGTCTTGTTGTCTAAAAGATCCTGCACAACGTGCTTAAAAGCATGGCAACCTTCTATATCGTGACCCGGGGCCCCAGAATGAAACTCGCAGTGCCTGCTTGCATCGTAGCCGAACGGGGGAGCTCCCGTTATCGGCGCCAGAGTTCTTTTCTCTACCAGGTTTAATCCCAACAATGTCTGCAATAAATCAGCATAGGTTGAGGGAGGCTTCTCAAACATTCTTCTCGGTTTACTGCCCTGGAATCTTCGCTGAGCTTGCTGTGCCCCCTGCTGAGGCTGCTGCTGCTGTGGCATTGGCTGCTGCTGAACCGGTTGTTGTTGCTGGAGTGGTTGTTGCTGATATGGGATAGTAACACTCGACACCTGCTGTGGCTGACGATATTGACCTCGTCCCCTGCCTCGGCCTCGGCCTCGGCCTCCAAATACCGCGCTTGCCTCGCCCTGACGGCGCCCCCCATAAGCTTTCCTATTACTGCCAGATGCAGTTGATTCCTCGACTTGGAACTTTCCTTGCTTAATATTACGTTCAATCTTTTCCCCCATCAGAATCAGGTCTGAAAAACTGGCCAGAGACGTATGAAACAGCATATCATGAAACAGCCCGGTGAATGTGCCGACAAACATATCATTCATTTCCTTATCTTCCACAGGAGGACGGACCCTGGCAGCCATATCGCGCCACCTTTGCGCGTACTCTTTAAAACTCTCCCCCTTCTTCTGTGACAGCCCGGCCAACTGGACCCGATTGGGTGCCAGGTCGCTGTTATATTTGTAATGGGCTACAAACGCCTCCGCCAATTGCTTCCATGTCTTGATATCAGTTGGCTCCAACCCCATGTACCACTCTAGGGAAGGGCCTGATAGACTATCCTGAAAGAAATGCATTAGCATTCTTTCATCAGTGGAGTATGCAGACATCTTTCTGTAATAAGCTCGTACATGCACCTTCGGACATGTGTCTCCTTTATACTTATCGAACGCAGGAGCTTTGAATTTAATTGGCACCCTCAAGCCAGGTACCAAGCCCATTGTTGCCATGTCCAATCCCACAGCACTCTGATTCAAGACTCCCTTCATCTGCTCTTCCAGCATTCTAATCTTTTGGGAATCATCCATCGGCCCTTCAAAACCTCCTCCGGAGAAGGCGTCTTCCTGCTGATCTTCTTGCCACATACCGTTTCCAGCTCCGTACCCATCGTACGCATTGTTACGTCCAGCTCTGATCTGATTCATTCCCGGACCTCGGCCTCTGTTGCCGTACCCTTGAACACCTCCAGCAGGACCAAAAGCCATAAATCCAGTACCGTTGCCATTTCCAAAGCCTCCGTGACCCTGATTGATCATACCATAGCCATCTTGCCCAAAGCCTTGAGCATTAAAGCCATACTTCCCAGTGTTATCGAATCCCTGATCGTTGAATCCGAATCCAGTATTGACAAAGCCGTTGCCTCCTAGATTATCTCCCAAATTGACATCACCCAGTCCAGCATTATGGACAGCAGTCTCATTCCCCACTCCGACGTTACCATTCCCAGCAGCGGTAGCGTTGTTGACATTAGCAGCGGGTATATTGACTACGGGCGGAGCCACTGGCGTGGGAGTGCCGTCTCCATGAGCAGTATCAACCCGGACAGACTGATGATCTTCATTACCATGACCAGCGTTTCGAGCCAACAGAGGCTGGACCATGGCCTGCAAATTCTCCTGCCCTTTTGCTATAGCCTCCATGGTCTGCATGAAGAGGGCGAGCTTCTCGCGCACATCTTGCATCTCGTTCTGCATTTGGTCCATGATCTTTCGACAATTGGAGCGTGTAGAATAGCGGTGCGGATGTTGATCTGCAATCCTGGTAAGTACCTGATACAGAGCAGGAAATAAGACACCATCCAAAGATTACCTGTAATGCAATATGAATATGAATGCAATGCAATGTGTCTGTGCGTTAGGGAAGTTCATTCCCCCAGTTCTAGTGCGAAGGTGCCGGTGCAGTGACAGTGCTGACAATAGGAATATCGGAGCTGAATCATAGAAAGCCTCATATATTGCAGAGAGAATCAATAAGCCCAGGGTACAATATCACTGAGAGTACAAAGAAGGCATGACCTCAACCAACAATCCTGGTGATGGTCAGCACTATGCAAATAAAGCATACAAGTTACTACATGAAATGATCAAATCCTCCCAAAAGTCTGGTACTCCTCTATCAACTTCTTGGTCTCCGGATGGCTTGGTCGATCAAGCAGCCCTTCAACAAGCTGGTTTCTCCTCTTAAGGACACGGCGTACGTCTTCAGCAGTTTCTTCCCAGGTTGCTTCTCCGAAGCAATCTTCTAGCTTTCGCTTCTGAGACACTGCTTCATCTCTGGATTTGATTGCCTTGTTCAGATCATGCTGGACACTATACCGGGTCATCACTTCCTCCTCACACTTCTTGATGCTAGACTTCAACTTCTCTTCGAGGTCGGAAATTTGCTGCTTCAGCTTATCTTCCCTCTTCTTATTGTTAGTGAGTGTAGCATTCCAAGTCTTATTGCAAGAGGATATCTCTCGGTGTGCTGCGTCGAGCGCCTTCTTTTTGGCTTCCAGCATGTCATGGGAGCTTCTGAACTCTTGCCCCAGACGTTCACGCTTTTTCTTTTCTTCAGTCAACTCAGCCCCTAACCTGTTTACTAGCTCGATCTGCTGTTGGAAAGCATATACGGCCTTGTTTTTCTCACTGCGTACTTGGGCTAACTCTTGCTCTAACCCTTCATTAATCTTCATCAAGGCTTCTTTTTCCTTCACAACTTGCTCGTAGGCCTCCCTGGAAACAGTAGTTGGCTCTTCTGCCGGGACGGGAACAATGACGGGTGCGGCTGGAAATGGCATTAATAACTGACTTGCTCGTTCCTGGATCCAAACCCTGTAAGGTGCATAGGCCTGACAGTCGTTCTTTCCTAACAATGGTTTCCCTTTGCGGTTAATACGCGCCCAGGCATGCTGCAGCTTGGCTAGTAACTCCCCCTTCAAATCCCCTGTGAAGTACAGAGATTCCTGTACTTCTTCCTCCTGCGGCGGATTCTTCAGTGCATATCCGAACTGGCGAATGAATAGAGAAGGGTTGTAATTGATACACCCTTTTCTTCCTATCAACGGCACATTAGGGTACCCAGAACAACTGAAGATGAGCTCAGATCCCAACAGGTCTCGATCAAACCACTCCATATCTTCCGACGATAGCCTCATCAGGCGCTCCGGCCAACCAACTGGGACTGTAGTCTCTGCAACAGATCCTCTCTTAGGAAGGTGACTCTCAAACCACATACTCAACAAGGGCACATACAGGTGAACATTCTTCCCTCTTCCCTTCTCATTCTTATAATGCAGTGAGTGGTAGAGATCTCCGAGTAAGGTAGGTACAGGATTACCAGCGGCAAACAAGTAGAAAGCATCAAAGTCCACAAAATCCGGTATATTGGGGAACAGTACTATGCCATAAATGCACAAGGCCAACACAGCATTGAAAGCAACCCAGCACCCGCTCTTGGCGTACTCTTGGGCTTTACCAACTAAGAACTGAAATGAGAAGCCTGGAACTCCACAGGAAATAGTAGTCACAAGTTCAGAAGCATCAACATGCAAGGCTTTTGCCAATTCCTCAGGCTTGGGTTTGGCGCCATAATGAATGAATGGAACCTGATTCTGCACGGGCAGCTCAACATACTCAGCGTATTCCTCCAGGGTTGGTCCCATAATAAAGTCAGAGAACGTAAAGCACCTCAAAGCAGGGTCGTAGAATTGCATCACAGCATACAGCCCATCTAACTCTACCTCTGTAGGTTTGCACACTAATCTCAATAGTCTACCATAGCTCATCCGAAAGCTCCTACGAACACCCTCATCAGCAAGAGAGATCAACCCCAGTAAAGGAACAATATCAGGAGTAGGCAATTTGTAAGCAACCGTTCTCCTTAAGCTAGTCATGATCAAAACTCAGAAGTCTGGGCACTAGAACTAGGGAAATGCAAATGCACCTGCAGCACAGACACACATTAGTGAAATGCAAATGGTAATGGATATGCAGGCAATGCAATGCAAGTAACATGCAACAGGGACCAAAGCTGTAGCTGAATAGCCTGAACCCAATCAAGAAAGGTCTCAGATAGACCATCCAGAAGTCATCAAACCCTGGTCTCAGATAGACCTAAAATAAAACTCCAACACTGGTCTCTGACAGACCTCAAACCATAACTCCAACTGATCTCTGATAGACCTCAAGTCACATCTCTAATTGGTCTCTGACAGACCTCAGAACACATCTCCAAACGGTCTCTGACAGACCTCGGAACACATCTCCAAATGGTCTCTGACAGACCTCATAACTCTCCAAATGGTCTCTGACAGACCTCATAACTCTCCATAAATAACCAGGATCTCTGATCAAGAAATAACCGGTATCTGAAGGTCTGGTTACCTGCATAACCCCAAATCCCCTCACAGGTGGGTGGCCCTATAATTGGCACAAGGTACGGCATCCTATGCGGTCGTCGGCGTCACAGACTTTCAGGGTTGATGATACGATTCCCAGAAGGAGTGGCATCATCAATTCCTGAAGAGGCCTCACTTAGCCAACTTCCAAATGATCGGTCCCCAGAGTCGACAATCCAACTAACCAGCAACCCACGCCAACCAAAGGAAGGGGCAGGAGGCCAACCAGAGGAACCTCGTCTGAGTGTAGATTTCATGGGACACCAAAGCAAGCAAAGCAAGCGGGCGCCCACTAATTTCTACTCTAATTCTAGGTGCACTCAAGCCCAGGTCCGGCTTATCTCTCAATATCAGAACACCCGTCACACCCCAGATACAGCAACAATAATCAATATATAAAGCTGAAAATACAAGGTTAGAAATATAAAATAACTCCATACAAAATCCTCGACGGGAAAACAAGCGCTAGGATTAACTCGCTCAAAGGGACGTTGGATCCCAAATGCATAAGAACCATCGCAGTTCTTAGCAGCCAGGGGACGTTGGATCCCCAGCAGAGTCGCCAGCTGTCGCTACTGCGAAAATCGGCGCCGGCTGAACAGAAGAGTCGCCACCGTGCGTTATTTATCCCTCAGAGCGGGAAAGGAAACGCTCATAGTAAACCTCGCACAACACGGGAAGGGTATGGTCGTCGCAACCAAAACCTGGGTTCGGGAGTCGGTTACGCAAGGGGAAGGTATTAGCACCCCTCACGTCCGTCGTACTCGATGGGATCCACGCTTGTTTTCGGGTATGG
Source organism: Lathyrus sativus (assembly GCA_963859935.3). Lineage (NCBI taxonomy): Eukaryota > Viridiplantae > Streptophyta > Magnoliopsida > Fabales > Fabaceae > Lathyrus > Lathyrus sativus. The sequence continues at coordinate 617,412,996 of OZ012738.1, read as the reverse complement.
ATTGTTATTCTATCTAAACTATAGGTCAAGGGTTAAAAGAAAAATAAAATGAAAATAGAAAATGACTCGGCAAAGTATCGCACTTTATGCCTACGTATTCCCGTCTGGAACGAGAAATCAGAGTCAACGTAGTTCGCCTACCTACGGGAAAGGAGGGGAAGGTTGCTCGCTAGGATATCGCATCCTATGCCTACGTACTTTCATACAGCATGAAAGATCAGAGCAAACGTAGTTCGGGCCACGTACGACACAAGCTTGTCCTGGTTGATTTTATTCCTTCTGAAAAAGGTTTTTCTGATTAACAGTCCAAGAGGACAAAAATGACGTTTTGATGAGTTCACCTTCTTTTACGGAAGAAGTGTCTTTTATTGTGTTTGAAATCTTTATGTGTTTTTCTGTTTGTTTTAAGATAGAAAGAGACAGAACTCTAACCTACGGTTGCGAAGGGAATCAAACTAACCTAATGTTATCATGCATGGGTTAAGACCTAGCGTCTATCATGCTCCTCTCTTGCACAGAGAGAAACAGAGATCCTACGGGATAGGCAGAAACAGAAACAATAACAGATATAATAAAGCGGTAAAATGCATGGATGCAACAGTACAAGCGAGGCAAGGGAGTCCCACTCAACCTCGAACCTAGAAAACAATAGGCAAAAGTGAACAGGCTTCACTTTCAACCCAACAGGGTAACCAGCAAACAATACAGTCCATAAAACCAATCAATACATCAGCAAATGAAATACATCAGCAAAAGAAACAGCATCAGCAGCTCTGAATCAACCTCTGGCTTCAAGTAATCTCCAGTCAGCTACAGGCTTCAACAAGCATCAATCTCCATCTTCATGACCTTCAGGCAAGGGCTTTGATCATCAGTCTTCTATCTGCAATGACTTTTCTTCATGCTCAAACCTCCAGGATGAGGGATTAGTCACAAGAGTGAGTTGGGTGTTAAGCAATCAGTTGACTACCAAGGGTGGTGAACAGACTGCTTCTAACACAAGAGACATTTTCTCTCAAGAGTTCTATCTCATAGACACTATCACCAAGCCTTCCAAAGAAAGGGGGTGAGTGTCTTAGAGAGACTCTGAATCACAGAGAAGAATGGATGCAGACAAGGCAATCCATGTTTGAGAAACAAACTTTCTAACCTAGAGTTCTGCCTAGCTCCTAAACCCTAGTCTCCTCAGCAGCTGATAGCAAGAACCTTATCTTCAACTCAGGCAGTTGATCTTCAATCTTTGGATCTCCAATGGTCTTCATCTCCTCAAGTCTTCAGCTCTCCCAAATCCCCAGACAATCCCAATACCCAAGCAAGCAAGCAATAATCCCCAGAGGGCACACCACACCAGTCAATCAGATATACACAGAGTATTAATAGCAGTAGGGGAATCCTAACCTTTTCTAAGGGATCTAATAACTACCCATATCCCCTATAGTCCCATAACTAATCTATTCAAACCCTAAGTCCTAAGGGAAATGAAATCAAACTTCCTAAGTCATCACCTAAAAACCCTAATTTGTTCAAGTTATTCAAGCCTACATTAAGCACCTAAAATTAATTTCTAAAAATGGGAACTAAATTGAATCTACAAGTTCAATATCTAATCTAAACAACATAAAAAGAATGAACAAAAATATGAAAGTATTTAATAGAACAAAAATTACTAAAATCATGCATGAAATGAAGTTATTTAAAATGTCATCTATTTAGAAAATATGGAAAAAATATCAAATAAAAATAAAAATGCAATTTTATTTAATGACAATTTTCTACACATTCTAATGAAAATGATGTAAAAAGAATGGATTAAAAATGAATTTTTATCTATTTATTATGAATTAATGAAAATGCATAAAAAAAATTAAAGAATTTAAAAGAAAATCATGAAATAAAGGGAGGGGGTTTGAATAGAAGACACGCTCAGTTAATAATTGGATGGGCCAGGCAGACGGGGGTGCACGTAGCAAATCATACTAAGCCCAGCTTGAGTCAGCAACAATGAAAAATAAAAAAGGCGCAGGGGGGGTGAAAATAGTGAGCATAGCACGTTCAAATCTGATTGGGCTTAAAACTGGGGGGTGGGGATATCACTCATGCACTCAGGCCCGCCCGTTTCAATTAATGAAACGGTGCGTTTAGGGCACCACGCTAATTCCCTCCAAATTCTGAATCAAATCTCAGCCACACGATGGGCTTCTGAGTCAAAGGTCTTGCACCAAACGGACGCTCCAGATTTCGTCTTCTCCAATGGATCATATGAGCTAGGGTTTACACCATGAAAGCACATGCACGAGCAAACTTCCCTCAATCAGTTCTCCTTCCACAATCCATGAAACACCACGATATAAACATGAAAAATATTCAGAATCTCTCCCTCTACACGTCTATGGCCTTTGTTTGCATTAAAACTCAACCAATCAATAAACCCGCGCGCAACAATCTCTGGCTCCATGAAAATACACTGAGATGCATCACAATAATTCTCAATCAAACTTATCCTAATCTAATCTATGACTAATGGTGATTATCCTGCGCTAACAACCTAAGATTCTAATGCACTAAGCCACGAGTTCTAGGTCCTAACAGTTTGGTGCACCTGCTATGAATTGTCTCTATTCAGCCTCAAATTCATCTAAACTAACCTCCTAACATCATAGACCATGAATATACTAGTAAAACTACCTAAATCTCCCTAAATTGAGTAAGTTAGAAAGATTTGCACCTTGAGCAAGCTTTAATGGAGGCTGAGTAATCACGTGGATCCAGGCTCTTGTATGCTTCAATCTTGATCCATTCTTGATATACTTGATTCTGTTTGCAGTATTTGGATGAAACTTGGCTTGGATCTTGCTGTCCAATGGAAATTGCAATTTGTGTGTTCTTGATGGAAGTGCACGAAATTGGATTGATCACACCTTGTTCTTGGCTGAATTTTGATCTATGATGATGAATCAGTATGATGAAATTGATTTTGATGGTGATTGGTGAAGAATTTGAGAATTTGGAGTGAAAATGCAATGAGAAAGAATGAGAGAATTTGGGAAATTCTTGGTGAAAAATGAGTCCAACCCTTGCTCAATTCTGATTTCATGAATATATAGTGTTCAATGGTAACTTCTAGATCCCTCTTACACATTCCCTTGCCTTCCAACTTTGATTCATTTTGGCTATGTTTCTTAAAATGCAAGTAACCAAGGATAACTTTGAAATCTTCCACTAAACTCAAAAAAGTGCTTGAACCATTGTCTTTAGAATGTCTTTTCCATTCAAAATCATATATTGGAAGTCTCCATTTGGACTTATAAATCTCCCAAACCATTTTTCATTTTGACTTTATTCAAATTATAAGCCATTTTAGTTCAAATTTGGACCAATCATGCAACTTCATGTTATGAGCTTTTCCAACAATTTGTGACCTTCTTTCTAGACTTAAAATCACATTTGGAGCAAGTTTGATGTTGTAAGTATTTCCATTTGAGGCCTCCTTGTATGAGTTTTGGACATAGGTTAAAATGACCTGTAATTCACAAATGCCCAAAATACCCTTTGCTTGCCAAGACCATAAGTTGAGTTCCACACCTCATATGAAGGCATACTATACCATTCTAGAAAGCTAAGACAATGAGGAACAATTCTTATGTTGACCAAGAATTCATTTGAAATCTCCTTGAGGGGTAAAAATTGCTTGGAAGTCAAGTCACTTTCACAGACAAAAGTTCAGACACCTCAGATGACCTGTAACTTGCAAGGACCATAACTTGAGTTATATAAATCTCCTTGATGTCTTCCACAACTCAAATTAAAGGTCTTGAGATCCTCTACAAGTTTCATGTTGGCCAAGAAGCCATTTGAAGCTTGCATTTTGACTTATCTTGCTTGGAAATTTGACCTAAACTAGGGGATTTTACACAGAAACCCTAATTTAGAAACTCCTCTTCTCCTTGATTTCTCTTGAATTCTCCTTGGCATATCTCCATATCCTTCTCTATATGTCCAATGATGAACCCCACATCTCTCCACTAGACTTGAATGCCCCTTAAATCAGTCAATTGACCTAGGGTTGACCTAGGGTTGACCCAGATGAAACCCTAGTTGACTGCCTTCAGTTATAGCTCTTGTGCTCTCATCAATGACTTGTCTCTTTCTCCAAATGACTTTCTAAGTCTCTCATAATGTCTAGATACTCTCCATGCCTTCAACTCACAGCTCACAACCCTCTTGCTGACCCTCTGATACCCTCAGCTAGGAGATGGACTCAAGGCTTGATCTGCTGAACTCTTTGCTTTCAAATTCTTTCCTGATGACTTGAATGAGATTGAATTGGGATAATAACCTCTTGATAGGCTTCTAGAGATGAGAATAATGATTGGTTCCCTGTTGAATGACTTGCTATGCTTATGCTATGCAGATGGTTAGTCTATGTACATGACTCTATATGCAAATGCTAATGTCATTGAAACATAACCCAAGTGAATAAGGTTGGGCAAATTTTAGGGTGCAACAGTATGGAAGGAAGTGTAGGACTCCTTTGTGTTGGTATGAGTCAAGCGAGAGTGTTGTACTCGGACCTGAGATTGTGCAAGAGACGACTAAAAAGATCAAGATGATCCAAGAAAATATGAAAGCGTCGCAGATTCGTCAGAAGAGTTACCATGATAAGAGGAGGAAAGCACTTGAATTCCAAGAGGGGGATCATGTGTTTTTGAGAGTTACGCCGGTAACTGGTGTTGGCCGAGCTTTGAAGTTTCGGAAGCTCACACCATATTTTGTTGGTCCGTATCAGAGTGGCGCTACGGAAGCGTGGGGGAAGTAGCATGTCAGACTACTTCACCGCTGTCGTTTACGAATTTGCATGATGTGTTTCATGAGTTTCAGTTGAGGAAGTCCATTCTAGATCCGTCGCATGTGATGCAGATGGAGGATGTACAATTGAGAGATAATATGACTATTGAGGCGTTACCTATTCGGATTGATGAACGAGAAGTGAAGCAACTGCAAGGTAAAGAGATTGCCTTGGTGAAGGTAGTTTGGGGAGGACCATCTGGAGAAAGTTGGACTCGGGAGCATGAAGATCAGATGAGGGAGTCGTATCCCTTTGTTTTCTTGAGGTAATTTCGAGGGTGAAAATTCTTTTAAGTGGGGGAGAGTTGTAACACCCCAAATTTTGTTGGAATATTTAATTTAATTTATTTAAATGAGAATATTCGCATTGTGGTAATTTTGGTGGTTTTGTGGAATATTGGAATTAATGGAATTGGGTTATTTATTTGGAATAATAGTATATGATATTATTATATTAGTATTATTATTATTTTAAATAAATATAAGTGAAAGAAGGGAAAATTGGATAATTAAGAGGAGTTAGTGAGGATAATATGGGAAAAGCCCAATCTATAGGCCCAAGGTTATGTTTAACAAAAAGAGAATTGTGATGGGATTAGGATTCATTTGTTAGACCGTGAAAAGATTTGAGGCCAGAGCTCTGAGGAGGGAGAATTGGAGACAAAAGCTTTGGAAGATTCCCGAAAATATTTGAGAAGGCTTGGATCGACAATTAAGGTATGGGGAGTATTACCTTCACAATTTTCCATGTGTGAATTCAATGTATTTAAGGTCAATTTAAGGGTTAAGGGTTTTGAGGGTGGATATGAGAAAAAGGGATTTTGGCCTTCGTGACCTAAATCTATTATTAGTGAATCTAATCATGGAAATTCATTGGGGAAAAAGGGAAAGTTAGGCCGTCGTGGCCAAAACTATGATTTGTTATTTGTCTAACCCTGAAGGGATAGGAATATTAGATAGTGAGTAATTATAATGAGTACGGGTAATTGTAGGGAAATTTTTGATTTAGGGGGTGAATATGACACGGGATTGGCCTAATGAACCCTAGGTTTTGTGCCTTTATCGCCGTAAGACCTTATGGATGATTTAGGGATGTTTTGGGGGCATTGGGGAAGTGAATCGTGTGGACTTTTGGGTTGTTTTAGGTTCTGGTGTGTAGCTGAGTTTTGCTGTCATCGCACTGTTCGCCTAGAGAAGAATGCTTCGCACAATAAACGATTTGTTCCCAGACTCGCACTGCGAAGAATCCTTTGCACAGCGAAGAAACTCGCCCCAGATTCGCCTAGCAAACTTGCTAGCGAACATAGCAGAGTTTTGCGAATGTAGACGTTGTGCAACGATGCCTTGATGCTTTGAAGCTGTGATTTCTGTGATGAATTAACATGAGTAAGACTGGGAATTCTATGTGGTTACTATGCGATAGTATGATGATTACCAATAGTATAAATATGAATTCCATGTGATTAATATGTGAGAATATGATGAATTAACATGAATATGACGATGATTTCTATGTGATGTGTACATGATTATATGATGATTCCTATGATGTAATGATTGATGAATTATGATGATATACCATGAGTTTTGATGGATCATGAGGATATGATATTTGATGATGATGATTATGATGAATGATGACGCACCTATGATGTTATTATGAGGATGATTATTGACGTGTGCATCATGCATTCATGTGCATTCAGACTTCGGCTCAGGACCTTGATTACTTTGGCTTCAATCTCATTGTGAGGATGTGAAGTATTTTGATGCGCTCCGATTCTCAAGTAGAATTGATCCTATTGATGGGGATCTATGGAGGGTTGATGGCCCAGTGTCCATCGCGCTGTGATGATTGGTACCACATGCATTGAGTCTTGTTGCATATTGCATTTATGAGATCATTGTGAGTAAATTGTGATGTTGTGGCCTTTAATGCATATGGATGAATATGAACGTGTTGAATATGAAAATGACGCCATTTATATGTTGATTTTCATACATTGATTATTATGAATCGTTTTACTCACCCTGCATGTTTGAATGTTGTCTCCTCATGGGTAACATGCAGATGACCAGGTTTAGCCGTGGACGCCGTTGAGGACTTTTACAGTTTTGAGTCGTTGGCCTTTTGGTTAACGTAGAGGGTCTTGCTCTGATATGTAACGTTGGGTTGGGGTCTTTGAGTTAAACTATGTTTTATTTGAGTTATTTTGATTATCTTTCCGTATAAGGAAAACCTTGGATTATGCCTTTGAGTTCCGTTGCCTTTGTGAAAATTTTGATGTCTTTTTGGAAAACCCGTTGTTTACGGAGCCTTGACCTATTTTGATTTATTGAGAAATGTACGCCCTTTTGCCGTGACTTTTATTGAATTTTACATTTTACTTTGATATCTGTGTTATTTTTGCCATATTATTTGTGGGGTAGAAAAGAGTGCTACAAAAGGATCTCAAGATGACATCCAGTAACTACTGAGGAAGGAACACCTGACAGATTCTTGACCAAGAGAAACCGTCTAACTGGATCACCAAGGCTATAGCCAGAACAAACCAAAACAAGAGGTATGCTGAAAAATGCATATGTTAAAGGTATGATGTAGATGCAATTCCGAACCAACTGCAAGGGAAAGCAATGAAAGATAGATAACGATCTATAACAGGGGAAACAAAAGAGAATTGCACTGAATCTCATTGTTGGAGAACAGTACTGATTCTTTGGAAATTTTTCTGGGGGAAGCGATCTCTGTTCTGACAAACTTGCTGGAGAGAGTTCGTGACTTCAATCAGTTGGCCAAATCACTAATCAAAGATATCGACCCTCTAGCGTGGCAGCGTGGGAAAATAAATACCCATAGAACCTTATATTGCTGAGATGATGGTATCGAGGTCTCAACCATTCTGCCCTCATGAGAGGAGTCAGAAATTTACAACCTTTAGTCGCAATCAAAGTTTGTTTTTTCCTATTAATTAATTTTTAAAACAAATTTTATTGTTTCAAAAACTTTTGCAATTAAAAATGATTATTAATCAATAACTGATATTTTGCATAACAAAAAGGTAGAGCATAATATAAACAAAGATTGGTCCAAATCTAATTTTATTCAAGGATGGAAACTTGTGAAGGGAAAAGGCCCACGGAACAAATACAATTTGGAAAAATCGCAATACAGGTAAAGGTTTACAAAAATCCAACGATCATCCAATCCTAACTTGCTAAGAGTCAGTCTGAAATTCTGCCTCTGACGAGAGTGGTGGAAGGTGAGCCCCTCCTTTGAGGATCTTCTGCTGTAATGACAACTCCTAATGTAGTGAAATGCCTTTGTTACTCATTTTTGCCTAAGTCGCCTTTCCGGGTTTTTGACTTAGCGAGCTCCTCTTTTCTTTTGTTTTATCCCTAATTTTTTTGCCTGGATCTTCTTCATAGGTTATGACCCACCGGGATGCCCCCTTTTTGCCTAAGTTGCCTTTCCAGGTCTCAACTTAGCGGGTTTCTTAGGCATAATATTTCCTTACTGCATCTGAATTCACGGGATGAGGGAGCTGTTCACCATCCATCGTTGTAAGGATCAGAGAGCCTTCAGAAAAGACTGTCTTCACAATGAATGGGTCGTCGTAGTTTGACATCCATTTTTCGTGCATTTCTTGGTGTACTGACATAATCTTTTTAAGTACCAACTCAACCTCCTTATATTCTTTGATTTGGACTCTTTTGTCGAAGGCCCTCTTCATTCTCTTTTGGTAGAGCTGACTATGGCACATCATTGTCATCCTCTTTTCGTCAATGAGATTCAAAGTATCGAACCTTTCATTCACCCATTCATCTTTTTCGAGCTTGGCTTCTATCCAGACCCTTAACGAAGGTATCTCAACCTCAATAGGCAATACTTTGTCCACCCCATAGACCAGGGAGAAAGGGGTTGCCCCATTTGAAATACGGACCGATGTTCTATATTCGTGCAACGCAAATTGCAACATTTCATGCCAATCTTTGTAGGTCACTACCATTTTCTACACAATCTTTTTGATATTTTTGTTTGCAACCTCAACAGCACCGTTCATCTTGAGCCGGTAAGGAGAGGAGTTGTGATGTCTAATTTTGAAACTGTCACAGAGCTCTTTCATTGTTTTTTTGTTTAGATTTGTCCCATTATCTGTGATGATCTAGTCGGGGATTCCATAGCGACAGATAATCTCCTTTCTGATGAACCGGGCGACCACTTGTTTGGTCACGTTGGCGTAGGATGCAACTTCTACCCATTTGGTGAAGTAGTCGATATCGACGAGGATGAACCGATGACCGTTGGATGCTTTGGGTTTGATTGACCCAATCATGTCAATGCCCCACATTAAGAATGGCTAAGGTGACGATAACACGTTCAGAGGATGAGGTGGCACGTGCACCTTGTTTGCATAAACCTGGCATTTTTGGCATTTTTGGGCGAACAGGATACAATCAGTCTCTAAAGTCAACCAGTAATACCTGACCCTTAAGATTTTCTTTGCCATGGCATGGTCACTTGCATTAGTACCGAAGGTTCCTTCGTGAATTTCTGTCATTAGCATGTTGCTTCTCTTTTGTCGACACATCTGAGTAAGACCATGTCGTGATTTCTTTTATACAGAACATCATTGCTAATGAAGAATTTGGAACACAATCTGTGCACATCCCTCTTATCAATTTTAGATGCATCAACCGGATATTCTTGATTCTGGAGGTAATTTTTGATACCGTAGAACCATGGTTTCCCATCAGAATCTTCCTTAATCATCATGATGTATGCTGGCGTGGTCTTTCTTTCAATGCAGATTAGAGGAGCCTCGTTGACGAACTGGACCTCCCACATTGATGCTAGCATGGCTAAAGCATCAGCGATATGATTTTCAGACCTCGGAACATGTTTGAAAGTGATCTCGTAAAAATACTCGATCATCTCCAAAATGTAGTCTGTATAAGGAATCAGTTTTTCGTCTCGGGTCTCCCATTCGCTCTTGAGCTAATAAATCATCAAGGCAGAGTTGCCAATTAATGCTAGGATCTTTATACGGAGGTCAATATCAGCCTCAAGACCTAAAATGCAGGCTTCATACTCAGCTATGTTGTTCGTGCATTTGAAGCATAATCTGGCAGTAACTGCAGTATATCCTCCTGTAGGATTTTCCAAAATAGCACCATCAGCATGACCTTTCTTGTTGGACGCGCCGTCGAATATCATCTTCCAACATAAACCGAGTTCAGGACCTTCCTCGGGGCCATACTCTTCTTTGGATTTATCAAGAAACATGACATCCTTGTCTAGGAAGTCAAATTTGAGCAGCTGATAATCCTCGATTGGTTGATCAGTAAGGTAGTATGATAAGACACTTCTTTTTATTGACTTTTGGGCGACATATTGAATATCATACTCTAACAAGAGCATGTGCCATCTTGCTAGTCTTCCTGTCTGAGCATGTTTCTCGAATATGTACTTTGTTGGATCCATTTTGGATATCGACAGAGTAGTGTGTCAAATCATGTACTGTCTCAGACGTTTGGCTGCCCATACCAGCACGCAACAAGCTTTTTCTAACGGGGAGTAACGACTCTCGCAATCGATAAACTTCTTACTCAGGTAATAAATTGCATGTTCTTTCTTCCCTGATTCATCTGTTTAGCCTAAGACGCAACCCATTGATTCCTTGAGCATAGTCATGTACATGAAAAGAGGTCTTCCAAGCACAGGAGGGATTAATATCGGAGGCTCCTGAAGATGCCCTTTGATCTTTTCGAATGCTTATTGGAAGTTCTCATTCCACACAACCACTTGATCCTTTTGTAACAACTTAAAGATTGGTGTGCAAGTAGGAGTCAAGTTGGAGATGAATCTGGAGATATAATTTAGTGTGCCGAGGAATCCTCTAACATATTTCTCTGTCTATGGTGCAGACATTTCTTGGATGGCCCATACCTTGTCGGGATACACCTCGATTCCATGTTGACTAACGATCAAGCCGAGTAGTTTTCTGGATCTAACTCTGAAGGTACATTTGGCAGGATTTAGCTTCAATTGGTATCTTCTAAGTCTTTTGAATAACTTCACCAGATGATCAAGGTGATCTTCTTTGCTCTAAGACTTAGCAATAATGTCATCGACATGAACCTCAATCTCCTGGTGCATCATGTCGTAAAATAATGCCACTATGGCTCGTTGATATGTGGCCCCAACATTCTTCAGACCAAAAGGCACGACCTTATAACAATAAGTGCCCCAAGGTGTGATGAAGGTTGTCTTTTCCATGTCATCCGGGTCCATTTTTATCTGATTATAGTCGGAGAAACCATCCATGAATGAAAGCACTGCAAAGCTGGTTGTGTTATCTACAAAAGTGTTGATATGTGGCAGAGGGAAATCGTCCTTCAGACTGGCTTTGTTCAGGTCCCTGTAGTCTACGCACATTTTAACTTTGTCGTCCTTTTTAGGTATGGGTACAATGTTGGCCACCCATTATGGGTATTTGGATACTGCCAAGAAGCCTGCATCGATTTGCTTCTTGACCTCATCTCTGATTTTGAGAGCCATGTCGGGTCTAGATCTTCGAAGCTTTTGCTTGACCGGAGGACACTCGGGTTTAAGAGGGAGCTTGTGCATTACAATGTCGGTATCCAACCCAGGCATGTCTTGGCAGGACCAAGCAAATACATCCGTATACTCCTTGAGAAGGGTTATCAGTCCGTCTTTAACCTCTACCCCTAGTGATGCCCCAATTTTGACCTTTTTTCTCTCTTCTTCGGAGCCCAAGTTGATGATGTCAATCTGCTCTTTGTAGGGTTGAAGATAAGCATCCTCGTACTCAGTCATTTTTATTAACTCTTCCAGGACTTCAGGATCTTCATCACTCTCGTCTTCGACTTAAAATATCGGTGAACCAAAGTCAGAAAGAACTAGACGATCATCATATTTGGCGGGTGACAGAGGTTCTCTGCATGTGTTGAATGGGCTTAAAATGAGAAAGCACACACAGGGAGATGCAGATGATGAGTTCTTTTAGGTTTTCAAAAAAGATTTCCATTTTTCCTTTTTACAAAAAAGTGAAAACAATAAAAATGCAATGAACAACAAAAATGGAGTTTAACAAAATACTCATTAATTAATTAATCTTTTAATTCCAAAAAGTGTGGCCCATACAAAATGATCCGCTGGCCCCGGGCATGACCATGGATTGAAAACAAAGAAAATGCTAACAAGAAAAACAAACAAATTACTCGCAAAGCGATAACATGACAAGAATTTCTACGGCCTCCCAGTTGCTCAGAACGGCTTCACCTTGGAACACCAGGTTGTCTATGTAGTTCGCTTCACCGTCTTCCTTGATAGTGTTTATTTAAACGCCGCCGCTCATAAAGATCTCCTTCAGAGTCTTCAAGCGCTTGTTGTCGGCCTCTGATTCATCTCTCAGAGTTGGTTTGTAACCCAACCCTTGTTGGTCATTCTTCGCTCGAGCGTTGACTTCGATTATATCCCCCCAACCTTGTGGAAGTATCTCTCTTATGGCGTTTTTAATGCTCTGGACAGAGGCAAAAGATGGACCACATGTAATGGCAGCGTCCTCAATCAACACAGCATGCACAATCTCCAATGCTTGAAAGTTGTTTCCAATGCGTCTTCATCGGCTTCAATATATTAGAAAGAGGATAAGTGGCTCACCATCAAGTCCTCTTCACCGTGAACCACGACCAACTGGTCCTTAGTAATGAATTTCATCTTTTGGTGCAGTGTGGATGTAACTGCGCCTGCTGCGTGTATCCACGACCTTTCTAATAGACAGCTGTATGTCGGGTTTATGTCCATTACTTGGAAGGTGATTTCAAAGACTTGGGGCCCTAGCATGATTGGTAAATCAACTTCTCCTATTACAGTCCTCCTTGATCCATCGAAAGCCTTCACGGTTAAAGATGTGGGTCTCATCTCGACTCCTTTGTATGACAATTTTGCTAGCGTTCTTTTGGGCATTACATTGAGCGCTGATCCTGTGTCGACAAGCACTCGGGCGAGCGTATCTTCTTCGAATTTAACAGACACGTGAAAGGCACGTTTGTGCTTGCGACCCTCAGTGGTCAGGTCACTATTGTTGAAGTTCAGTGTGTTGCAGGCTGTGATGTTCACAATGACAGAGTCAAATTGTCCCACAGTGATGTCCTTTGTCACATGAGCTTGCGTGAGTATTTTCAACAAGGCTTGTCGGTGGGCGGGAGAGCTTAGTAATAATGACATAATTGAGATTTTAGATGGTGTTTGGTTGAGTTGATCTACCACCCGGTAAACACTTCGGCGAATTATCCTTAGAAACTCTTCTTCATCCTCCTTGGGAATTTCTTTTCCTTTAATGGAGGGTTCCTTGGAGATAACTTCCTTTGGAGCAGCTTCCTTAGGAATAGTAACGGTTTTTTCGGGAGCAGCGACACCTGCCTGAGGGATAGTAAGATTTGCCCTGAGCTGATATATTCGACCACTACGGGTCATTTTGCTTGCCCCGACGATGTTCGTCACATCCTCCTATTTTCTTCCAGCCTTTATGTTGTACCAGGAATAGCCGTACTTCCATGATATGGCTTTCGGATTAGGACCCGGTCCCTTCCTCGAATCGAATCTTGGTTTCGGTTGGCTCGCAACTGGCGCAGGGCTATTGTGAAATATCGGCCTTTAGTAGCAGGGGAAGAAGACTTGAACGTTGCCTTCTTTTCAGATTTCTTAGGTAGGTGAAATATTGGCTCAATTACTAAGACATCTTCTTTCTTCTTCTTTCTACATATTTGTAGCAAGCCTTCGTCAATCATTGACTGAATGTCCCTCTGTACCTGGTTACAACCTTGAGGATCACGACGACAGTTATCACAACTTTCATAGGAGCTTTTGATCAGTCCCACCTTAATCAACTTTTTATGTAACTCCACCAAAAGAGTTTTGACTTCAGATACCTTGGAGATTAGTCTTATGTCTGAGTCTTCTTCCACTGTGTAGACACCACCATGATTAGGCAAAGGACGACTTTCCAGGTTAGGCTGATTGTCCTCGAAGGAGAGTACTTTTTTCTCAATCAATTCTTGCACAATATGTTTAAGTGCTATGCATCCTTTAAAGTCATGTCCCGCAGTGTTTTCGTAGAACATGCATCGTGCATTTGGGTTACAATAATGTGGTAGCGGAGTTGGAGGAAGGTCCAACTTCCTAGTTTGAATTAGGCCTTGTTGTACCATCAGAGGGTACAAATCAGTGTATCTCATCGGGATAGGCTGAATACATGGTCTTCTGTTTTGAAAAGCAGGCCTCGGAGTCGGTGCTCTTTGTTGTGTTCGTACTTGCTGATTATGAATTTGTTGATAAGTATTGGGCGTCGGTGGCTGGAAATTTTATGGATTTGTCCGGGGTTGAAACAACGGTGTGACTGCAGCCACATATTGTTGGCACTGATAATTTTGCTGATGTTGTAGACGAGGTAACCATTGATTTTATGGGCGGATTCTTCTATGCTGAATCCTCTCGTCGTACATTATGGCGTTGGTTTCTCCTTCCTTCTTGTGTAAGTTGCCTGATGGATTTTTCATTGCGCTGGAACTGGCCGAACTCGTCACCTTGCCATTTTTTAGACCTGCTTCCACTTTTACGCCGACAGCCACGATATCAGCAAAGTTGGTCGTGATGCTGCTGATCATTCTCTCATAGAATTTTGGTCTGAAAGTGTCCACGAACCAGTCAGCCAAATCCTTTTCATTTAGGGGAGGTTCCACCTGAGCAGAGGTCCCTCTCCATCTTTGTACATATTCTTTAAAATATTCTGAACTCTTTTAAGTCATGCTAAGCACCTGGCGCTGATCTGGCGCTAGATCCATGTTATATTTGTACTGCTGGATGAACGCATCGGATAGGTCCTGGAAATAGTGGATTTTAGATTGATCCAAGCTTAAGTACGACTTAGCAGAGGCACCTTTGAGACTATCTTGAAACCAATGTATCATTAATATGTCGTTCTCAATATGTGGTGCCATACGTCGGCAATACATGATTAGGTTGACCTTCGAACAGGTTGCCCTTTGTACTTTTTGAACGTAGGCATTAAAAATTTGGGAGGGAATACCAAGCCTGAGACTAAGCACATGTCTTTGGCATCAGACCCAAAGATATTGTTCCCTTCTATAGCCCTCATTCTTCTGCCCATTATGTCCATTCCAACTCGAAGTTTCTCATGCTTCTCATCTTCAGTTTCGGACCCGTCGGGTACCTTGAATATCGGTTGATGGTTGTTGAAAACTGGTCGAACCTGTGCCTGAGCACCGGCCTGAGTGTAAATGGGATTTTGAAAATCCATCATTAGGGGAACACTCTGTGGGTTTGAATATGGATGGTGGTTGAATGGTTGAGCATCACTGTATGGAGGCATGAAATCTCTAGCAATCCCGAAAGGATGTTCTGATGTTGAAGCTACTAATTGAGGGGGATTTGTTGTTGTTGTGTTGATTTCAGACACTACTGTATGTTGTGTGTCCTTTTTTTCCTTAATCACCTGAAGGACCTCCATGATTTGGATAACATCGCCGTGCAACCCCTCGACGTCGTTGTTGATCTGATCGAACCTCAAGTCTTGATCTGCCATTCTCTTCTGAGCGTTGGCTCTTGTATTCTATCGATGAGTATTCAGCGTGACTCTCTCTCTCTTTATCTCTGATAGAAACATCACACGGGATAAGCCGGAGGACCGATGAAATGAAAAAATAAGATGCAGGATGCTAATGCAGACCACACATTCAAGGAGAAACAAAAAGTTTGTTTACGAACAAAATTAATGGATCGACACGTAACAACGTGACAAAAATTTAACAAAACTTTCATTAATAAAAGAGTTTTACAATATAAAGCCTTCATTAACAAATGAAGTTTTTTCAATCATTTTAGGAAATGAAAGATTACATATTCCCATAAGCCTGGGGTACAAAAAGGAAATCAACAGTTAAGGATCCTCTAACAAGATGACCATTCTCCTTCCAGCAGTTTTGTCTTCTTCTGACTCTGACGGAGCGGCTCCCAAAGTTCTGCATTCTCCTATTCAGCTTTCACCAAAGCAATTTTCAATTCTCCCCTAGACAAAAGCTTCTTTGGCTCTAGAGTAATGTCGTAGGATTGAGTATAGAACATTTTTAGTGCTATCACTTTTGACCAAAAGAGATATTCCTTCGAAATGAGACAACTTGGATTTTCTACAGCAGTCATTCCTTGCAGTTTGGGGTGACGCCAGACATAGATGATTCGTACTTCAAGATCTGGATCAACATCCCTTTCACAGAAGCAGGTTTCTAGTTGGGCTGGCTCTGGCTCTTTCTCAGTGGGGTATCCTAGCTGACGGTGAGCTAGGTGTTGCACCCTAAAATTTGCCCAACCTTATTCACTTGGTTTATGTTTCATTATCATTAGCATTTGCATATAGAGTCATGTACATAGACTAATCATCTGCATAGCATAAGCATAGCAAGTCATACAGCAGGGGGACCAATCATTATTTTCATCTCTAGAAGCCTATCAAGAGGCTATTATCCCAATTCAATCTCATTCAAGTCATCAGGAAAGAATTTGAAAGCAAAGAGTGCAGCAGATCAAGCCTTGAGTCCATCTCCTAGCTGAGGGTATCTGAGGGTCAACAAGAGGATTGTGAGCTGTGAGTTGAAGGCATGGAGAGTATCTAGGCACTATGAGGGACTTAGAAAGTCATTTGGAGAAGGAGACAAGTCATTGATGAGAGCACAAGAGCTATAGCTGAAGGCAGTCAACTAGGGTTTCATCTGGGTCAACCCTAGGTCAACCCTAGGTCAATTGACTGATTTAAGGGGCATTCAAGTCTAGTGGAGAGATGTGGGGTTCATCATTGGACATATAAAGAAGGATATGGAGATATGCCAAGAAGAATTCAAGAGAAATCAAGGAGAAGAGGAGCTTCTAAATTAGGGTTTCTGTGTAAAATCCCCTAGTTTAGGTCAAATTTCCAAGCAAGATAAGTCAAAATGCTAGCTTCAAATGGCTTCTTGGCCAACATGAAACTTGTATAGGATCTCAAGACCTTTAATTTGAGTGGTGGAAGACATCAAGGAGATTTATAGAACTCAAGTTATGGTCCTTGCAAGTTACAGGTCATCTGAGGTATCTGAAATTTTGTCTGTGAAAGTGACTTGACTTCCAAGCTAGTTTTACCCCTCAAGGAGATTTCAAATGAATTTCTGGTAAACATAAGAATTGTTCCTCATTGTCTTAGCTTTCTAGAATGGTATGGTATGCCTTCATATGATGTGTGGAACTCAACTTATGGTCTTGGCAAGCAAAGGGTATTTTGGTCATTTGTGAATTACAGGTCATTTTAACCTATGTCCAAAACTCATACAAGGAGGCCTCAAATGGAAAAACTTACAACATAAAACTTGCTCCAAATGGCATTTTTAGTCTAGAAAGAAGGTCACAAATTGTTGGAAAAGCTCATAACATGAAGTTGCATGATTGGTTAAATTTGAACTAAAATGGCTTATAATTTGAATAAAGTCAAAGTGAAAAATGGTTTGAGAGATTTATAAGTCCAAATGGAGACTTCCAATATATGATTTTGGGTCCAAAACACATTCTAAGAACAATGGTTCAAGTACTTTTTTGAGCTTAGTGGAAAAAATCAAAGTTATTCATGGTTGCTTGCATTTGAAGAAACATTTCAAAAATCAATCAAAGTTGGAAGGCAAGGGAAGTTGTAAGATGGATCTAGAAGTTTCCATTGAGCCCTATATATTCATGAAATCAGAATTGAGCAAGGGTTGGATTCATTTTTCACCAAAATCTCACAAATTCTCTCCATTCTTTCTCATTGCATTTTCACCCCAATTTCTCAAATTCTTCACCAATCACCATCAAAATCAATTTCATCATACTGATTCATCATCATGGCATAGAATTCAATCAAGATCCTGGTGGTTAGAGCTCAATTTCGTGCACTTTCATCAAGAACACACAAGCTGCAAATTCAGTTGGAACTCAAGATCCAGTGCAAGACTCCTCAAGGTGTTGCATACAGAATCAAGTAGTGCAATTGTAGATCAAGATTGAAGCATTAGAAGCCTCAGATCCACGAGTTCCATCATCATCCACAAGCTTTTGCACCAGGTTCAATTTCTCTCCCACAGCTTGATACAGTTAGTTTAGCATGGTTTTATTAGTTTAGATGTGATCTAGGTTGTTAGTAGATCAATTAGGATGAGTTTGGTGATGTTTAGTGATAGTTTGTAACAGGTTGTTAGAACTGTTAGGATGTAGAACTCATAGCATAGTACATGATAATCTTAGGTTGTTAGCACAGAATGATCACCATTAAGTATAGAATAGATTAGTATAGGTTTGGTTGAGAATTTTGAGGATGAGTTGCAGAGTATTTTCATGGAGTCAGAACTTGTCTCGATCGGTTTGAGTGTGTTGCGGTGGAAATAGGATCACAAACTATTAATGAGTTTGAATCGCAATTCAGTTCACAACCGCTCTTTGATTTATCCGAAGGAAAAGGTCAAAAGAGGGAAAACCTATTTTTGCATCGTAAACACAATGCGGGGAAAGATCTAGGGTTCGGGGGTTGGTTAAATTTAGGGAAGGTATTAGCACCCTAAACTTCTGTAGTACTCTACAGGAACCTTCTGTTCAATGCTTTACTATCTGCTTTATTATTCTTAAGGTATATGTACAAAGGATTAAAAGTGAGAAAATAAACCTAAGGGGTTAATTCTAAGTTTACTCGGCAAGACATCGCATCTTGTGCCTACGTATCCTTACGGGAGTGGAATCAGAGTAATCGTAGTTCCCCTCAAAAGGGAGGTTAGAGACTTCTTGACTGTGGTCAAGGTCTCAAGGGGAATAAACATGTCTTAAGGACACGCTTACGTGGAGTGTGGAAACTCCAAATCTCTACGTTGAAATGTTAAGTTGTAATCAGGATTAAATTAGGTTAGGGATTCCACGGCGGGAAACCCTAAAATGAGCGCGGCGGCTCTTTGACATAATGCTAGGGGTAAAATTGTAATCTTGCCTACGGCGAGGCGCTTGTGGCATTTAGGGTTTGTGAGGTTATAAGGGTTTGAAATTGAGGACTATTGGCGCGGCGACCAAAAGCTAGACCTAATTCCTTCGGAGGTGCGTGCAATGTGACAAAATAATAGTAATGACAGTGTGAGAAATCATACATCAGCAGAAATTTAAATGCGGAAACGTAAATGCGATTTTTAAGATTCGCAAGGTTACAGAGGAGGAACAGTTACAACAATATGATACAATTCAATTTTAAGAACGCGAACATAAAGAAACAACATGGTAAGCTGCACAGTGAACGAACTAGGTTAGTAAACACAAAACAGAAGCATGAAGCTATGGGACATTTTTTTGGTTTTTTTTTTTTTATGAGAAGTTTACTATGAATCTAAGCTTAATTTTTTTACTTGATAATGAGTAAATAAATAAAAAATGAAGATCTTAATCTTTAAAAAATATTTTCTCTTGGTTTTCTTTTTAAAAAAATATATTGACTCTAACTATAAAAAATGTTTTAATTTTAATATTTTAAGAAATATTTTTGATTTTTAATACTAAAAAAAAATGTTTTTAATTTTTAATACTTAAAAAAAGAATTTAATTTTACTATTTAAAAAACAACCTAAATATTTTTTTTAAATTTGATAATTAAGTTAAAAAAGAAAAAGAAAATAAAAACATAAAAGGGTTGGGCCGGTCATTACCTCCGGACCCAACCCGGTTTGAGATGATTGATTGCAAGACATTTAGGGTTTCAGAACCCTTTGGTCTTTCGCAGCGCCGTTTACACTTCATTCTTCTTCTCTTTCGCCGCGATTCTCTCTGATCTTCCTTATTCCTGAAACAAGACATGAAATCTGTGATGAAAAACATCCCATGGCTTACATTTAAAGCGAAACCGGCCGATGATGAAGAGATTCTGAGGCTGAGGCGGTTGATTGCTCGTCGTTTTGTTAAACGGCGCCGGCGGTCCTTCGTGTGAACGAGTTGAGGTCTCGTGATGGCTTTGGCGGAAAACTTCTTCTTCTTCTGACGTCGCGGTCGTTAGGGTTTCTCGTTCGGTGATTTTTCTTGGCCCTCTTTTCCCTTTTCTACGAGGTGATGTTGTCCTTTTATAATCTCTTCTTTTGGGCTTTTGTTGGGTTTTTTACGTTACTGAGATATGATTCTGATTGAAATTGATTTGATTTGATTTCTGTTATCTTTTCTGGTGGGATTCGAAACTGAGATTGGATTTGATATCGATTCTGGTGTTATTTTGCAGATATGGATTTTGTTATATTGTGATTCTGATTTGATTTCTGTTATCTTTTCTGGTAGGATTTGGATCCATTGACCTCAACCGAATTTTGTTTCGATCCTCTTTTCAGATACAGATATCCAGTCTTTGTGTTTCGATTAATTTGTTTTGGAGCCATCCAAACTTGCTCTAGATTTGGGCACTTGCTGTGAGCTGACATGAACTGATTTCATTCTCTTCGACTTCCTGAGTTGAAGCAGATAGTGAATTGGCCATGATGGACGACAACTGAGCCTTACTTTTTGGGACCTTCATTTACGGTTGGGATCAACATGACTGCTCTTCCCTGTTTGACTTGCTTCGAATTTTCCCAATCAGTTCCACGCTGTTTATGATTTTCCTTGCCTATTTTTGCTTTTTCGAACATGAAGCCTGATTTTTCTGTGATGTTTATGAATTCGGATAGTGCAGTTCGGTTTTAGTGTCCAGCTTTATCTTCTGATATGGATTTCGATCTAATGCTGCTACTGATATCCAGTTGTGGACTTTTGTGATTCGCCTGTTGATCTGTTCTGATAAATCTGGTTTTACTGATATAATCCATTTTGACTTGTGATGAGTTTCGCGTTATTTGGGAAGTACACTGATTTTCTCTTCTCTGCTTTCAGGTGCAAATAAATTCGGAGGCTGCCGGTCTCGTGCCATTGGCGAGAAAGGACATAACGGCGATGACGACTTAATAGTCTGAGCCACATTGGGTTGTCGGATGTAGTTACCTTGCGAATTATATTGAATTGTTCGAAACAGTTGCCTTATTTCGATCTTCGATGCTCGGTAGGGAGTTTGATAATGGCCATGGCCATAGTCCTCCTGGCCGCTCGAGTCTCGTGCCCTATGATGAGTTGAGCTGAGGGCCGAAGTTAAAATTTCACTCTCCTTTAGACTATCAGTCCTGTAGTTCATAAAATGCCTTGATTTTCTATTTCCCCAAAACATCATGCCAATGCCTGATTTACCAGTTTTACGCACGCAGAGACAAAGACTTGCTGCTGGCTGATGATTGTATCCTTCATCATAGATGCAAGTCAGGAAGACATGCTCAAAGCCGTGTCGATAGCAGTTGGAGCTGCATCTTTGTGAGTTGCCACTTGGTCACATCTCTCAAGTTTACTCGCCTGGTGTATCATACAATTGCAGGACGTTGCCGAATTTGAAAAAGGTGTAACAGTTTTGCTTCGCTAATTTGACCTGTTATGCCTGTTATTGTTGTTATTGTTGACTAATCTTGGCTATTTATGATTTATGCCCAATGTAGGTTGTACGCTGTAGTTGTGGCTTATGCAGTTGGCAGGGGTCTGCATTCATACCTTCACTTTACGCACTGATCATTGGGAAAGTCTGCTCCAAAAGCTGCAGATTTCCAGCGTTGGATAGCATTCCATTGATGGGAGTTTTCATGTTTCTTTCCATACTGGTGTTGGGCTGATTGGGGAATAGACCCGTTTGTCTGATGCGCTTTGGATGCTGGCTGTTGCCAATTTGTGCGTAAGGCATTGTGCCTGCTCACTAACTTTCTTAGTGTAGAACATGGTTATCAGTTGGGTGTGCAATGCACATATGTCTTGCTGTATAGGATCCTTGCATTCTTTAATGCAGGCCTGATAAGCTACCTGCTATCATGAAACTGTTGTTGCTGATACTGCGACATTTCTTGCTTGCAAATACTGGCTTGCAGATATGTAGCTTATGTGCTGATACTGCTTGCGAATGATGATGCTGTTTGCTAACTGTTATTGTGTTAGTGATGATGTTATGCTTGTAGGTGATGGAGAAATGGTTCAGATTTTAGTTCAGTTTGGTTATCAATTTGGAGAATTTACTTGATGAGATGATCCAAAGTCGCGTGAATCCTCTTTCGGCCCAAAACTTCTTTTATCTCTTTCTCTCTCGGTCACCTCTTAAGATAAGAACGAAACTTCATGATCTGATGCCAATGGCATGGACCGGTAACGGGAGTAGGATGCGGCTTCGGTTGTGCCCTCCCGGCACTCGATGATGACAATTGTTCTGAGAGTGTCAAACAACCTCTAACACTTTTCCATTCTGTGTTGTATTGTTTTGACGTGCAGGTTAGCCGAGGACTCGTGGAGAAGCTCAAGGACAGCATGAAGGCATTTAGGAACTTTTAGGATTTAGGATTTATTGTAAATGAAACTCTTGTAAACCAAATTCGAATTCACTTTATCAATTTGTAAACTATAAATATTTATGAAATGAAATTCAACAAATATTCATATTTACTTTCTCACTTGCAAATTCAGAGTATCCATGAATAATAATTCAGAATTATTCAAGTTCCTTCTTGAGTTGTAACTTATAAGTACTTATGAACACAAAGCTCAAAAAATATTTAAAACTTATTTCTCCTTTGCCTTTTATAAATGATACCCCGCCATATGATTATATCCAAACAAATTCAAATTAAAATCTCGTTGACCACATCTATTCTCAAAATAGCCTTAGCAGTATCCACTTCTTTTTCAACCCAACTTCATTTTACTAAGAGGAAACAAAACTGTTTCAGAAATGTTTCAGTATCAAACAAAACGCGGCCCCGAGTCCAATCATATTTCTGACAAAACAAACCGGCACCCTGACCCAATTGGCAAATAAATGCCTCAGAACGTAATAACAGCCCTTTTTCAAAGAATTGGTAGAATTTGTGTAAAATGACCAAAATACCCCTGAGACCCAATCTGCAAAACAAAAACCTTCACAACTTGTTAGTGGTTAGCAAATGTACATATGAGATGATATGTGAAGTGACTGACTAAATATAAGGGTAAAATTTGGGGTATTACAGAGTGATTTGCTGAGTTTCAAAACCAACTAATGCCATAGTTTGTGACAGGTTGTTAGAACTGTTAGGATGTAGAACTCATAGCATAGTACATGATAATCTTAGGTTGTTAGCACAGAATGATCACCATTAAGTATAGAATAGATTAGTATAGGTTTGGTTGAGAATTTTGAGGATGAGTTGCAGAGTATTTTCATGGAGTCAGAACTTGTCTCGATCGGTTTGAGTGATTTGCTGAGTTTCAAAACCAACTAATGCCATAGGCTTGTAGAGGGAGAAATTCTGAGTAAGTTTCATGTTTGTATCGTGTTGATCCATGGACTGTGGAGAGAGAACAGATTGGTGGAATTGTATGCGTGCATGGAGTTTCATGGTGGAAACCCTAAGTGTTCATGAACCAATGTAGAAGACGAAATCATGGCCGTCCGTTATGTGTTAGACCATTGACCTGAGGAGCCATCGTGCGGATGGCGTTTAATTCAGAATTTGGAGGGAAGAGTGGTGCCCTAAACGCACCGTTTCATTTAATGAAACGGGCGGGCCTAAGTGTTAGTGATATCCCCACCCCCCATGTTATCAGGCCCAATCAATTTGAACGTGAATCCAATGCTGAATGCACCCCCTGCTTGTTTTTTATTTTTTTAATAATTCTGAAGTTGTTCTGGGCTTAGTACGAAGTGCTACGCACACCCCCCGTTTGCTGGCCCACTGGATTATCAACTGAGCGTGATTGCTATTCTTACCCCCCTCCCTCTCATTTTAATTTCAATTGTTTTTAATTCCACTTTAATTTTACCAACTTTAAAAAATTCATAATAAATAGATAAAAAATCATTTTTAATCCATTCTTTTTACATCATTTTCATTAGAATGTGTAGAAAATTGTCATTAAATAAAATTGCATTTTTATTTTTATTTGATATTTTTCCCATATTTTCCAAATAAATGACATTTTAAATAGCTTCATTTCATGCATGATTTTATTAATTTTTGTTCTATTAAATGCTTTCATATTTTTTGTTCATTCTTTTTAGGTTGCTTAGATGAGATATTGAACTTGTAGAAACAATTTAGTTCCCATTTTTAGGAATTAATTTTAGGTGCTTAATGTAGGCTTGAACAACATGAACAAATTAGGGTTTTTAGATGATGACTTAGGAGTTTGATTCTTTCCCTTAGGACTTAGGATTTAACTAGATTAGTTATGGGACTATAGGGGTTATGGGTAGCTATTAGATCCCTTAGAAAAAGTCAGGATTCCCCTACTGCTATTAATACTCTGTGTATGTCTGATTGACTGGTGTGGTGTGCCCTCTGGGGATTATTGCTTGCTTGCTTGGGTATTGGGATTGTCTGGGGACTTGGGAGAGCTGAAGACTTGAGGAGATGAAGACCATTGGAGATCCATAGATTGAAGATCAACTGCCAGAGTTGGAGAGGAGGTTATTGCTAGCAGCTGTTGAGGAGACTAGGGTTTAGGAGCTAGGCAGAGCTCTAGATTAGAAAGCTTGCTTCTCAAACATGGTGTGCCTTGTCTGCATCCATCCTTTCTCTATGATTCAAAGTCTCTTTCAAATATCCACCTCCTTCCTTTGGAAGGATCAGTGAATATATTTGAAAGATAGAACTTTTGAGAGGAAACTTTCTGTTTAATGTTAACAGTTGATGAACCACCCTTGGTAGGTAATTAACTGTCTAACATTCATTCACTTCACTCTTGTGACTAATCCCTCATCTTGGAGGTTTGGACTTGAAGAAAAGCCATTGCAGATGGAAGACAGATGATCAAAGCCCTTGCCTGAAGGTCATGAAGAGGGAGATTGATGCTTGTTGAAGCCTGTAGATGATTGGAGATTACCTGAAGCTAGATGTTGATGCAGAGCTGCTGATGTTGTTTCTTTTGCTGTTGTATTTCATTTGCTGATGTATTGATTGGTTTTCTGACTGTATTGTTTGCTGTTTACCCTGCTGGGTTGAAAGTGAAGCCTGTTCACTTTTGCCTATTGTTTTCTAGGTTCGAGGTTGAGTGGGACTCCCTTGCCTCGCTTGTACTGTTGCATCCATGCATTTTACTGTTTTACTGTATATATTTGATATTGTTTCTGTTTCTGCCTATCCCGTAGGATCTCTGTTTCTCTCTGTGCAAGAGAGGAGCATGATAGACACTAGGTCTTAACCCATGCATGATAACATTAGGTTAGATTGATTCCCTTCGCAACCGTAGGATAGAGTTCTGTCTCTTCTTTCTCAAAACAAACAGAAAAACACATAAAGATTTCAAACACAATAAAAGACACTTCTTTCGTAAAAGAATGTGAACTCATCAAAACGTCATTTTTGTCCGCCGGGACTGTTAATCAGAAAAACCTTTTTCAGAAGGAATAAAATCAACCAAGACAGACTTGTGTCGTACGTGGCCCGAACTACGTTTGCTCTGATCTTCCATGCTGTGTGGAAGTACGTAGGCATAGGATGCGATATCCTAGCGAGCAACCTTCCCCTCCTTTCCCGTAGGTAGGCGAACTACGTTGACTCTGATTTCTCGTTCCAGGCGGGAATACGTAGGCATAAAGTGCGATACTTTGCCGAGTCATTTTTATTTTCATTTTCTTTTCTTTTAACCCCAGACCTTTAGTTTAGATAGAATAACAATCCATACCCGAAAACAAACGTGGATCCCGTCGAGTACGACGGATGTGAGGGGTGCTAATACCTTCCCCTTGCGTAACCGACTCCCGAATCCAGGTTTTGGTTGCGACGACCATACCTTTCCCGTGTTGTGCGAGGTTTACTCTGAGCGTTTCCTTTCCCTCCGTGGGGATAAATAACGCATGGTGGCGACTCTTCTGTTCAGCCGGCGCCGATTTTCGCAGTAGCGACAGCTGGCGACTCTGCTGGGGATCCAACGTCCCCTGGCTGCTAAGGACTGCGATAGTTCTTATGCATTTGGGATCCAACGTCCCTTGAGAGAGTCAATCCTAGCGCTTGTTTTCCCGTCGAGGATTTTGTATGGAGTTATTGTATATTTCTAACCTTTTATTTTCAGCATTATATATTGATTATTATTGCTGTATCTTGGGGTGTGACGGGTGTTCTGATATTGAGTGAGAAGCCGGACCTGGGCTTGAGTGCACCTAGAATTAGCGTAGAAAGTAGTGGGCGCGTGCCGGCTTTGCTTGCATTAGTGTCTCATGAAATCTACACTCGGACGAGGTTCTTCTGGTTGGCTTCTTTTTCTACCCTTTGGGTCGAAGGGGTTGTTGGTCAGCTGAATTGTCGACTCCGGGGACCGATCACTTGGAAGTTGGCTGAGTGAGGCCTCTTCAGGATTTGATGATGCCACTCCTTCTGGGAATCGTATCATCAACCCTGAAAGTCTGTGACGCCGACGACCGCATAGGATGTCGTACCGTTGCCAGTTATAGGGCCACCCACCTGTGAGGGGATTTGGGGTTATGCAGGTAACCAGACCTTCAGATACCGGTTTGTTCTCGATCAGAGATCCTGGTTATTTATGGAGAGTTATGAGGTCTGTCAGAGACCATTTGGAGATGTGTTCTGAGGTCTGTCAGAGACCAATTAGAGGTATGATTTGAGGTCTACCAGAGATCAGTTGGAGTTATGGTTTGAGGTCTGTCAGAGACCAGTATTGGAGCTTTGTTTTAGGTCTATCTGAGACCAGGGTTTGATGACTTTTGGATGGTCTATCTGAGACCTTTCTTGATTGGGTTCAGGCCATTCAGCTACAGCTTTGGTCCCTGTTGCATGTTACTTGCATTGCATTGCCTGCATATCCATTACCATTTGCATTTCACTAACGTGTGTCTGTGCTGCAGGTGCATTTGCATTTCCCTAGTTCTAGTGCCCGGACTTCTGAGTATTGATTATGGCTGGTTTGAGGAAAACAGTTGCGTATAAGCTGCCTGCACCTGATATTACTTCTTTGCTTGGTCTGATATCTCTTGCCGATGAGGAGGTTAGGAGAAGCTTCAGAATGAGCCATGGGAGATTACTGAGATTAGTCTGCAAGCCCACTGCTGATGAGATGAACGGGCTATACACCTTGATGCAGTTCTATGACCCCGCATTGAGATGCTTTACTTTTGCTGACTTCATTTTAGGACCTACCATTGAGGAGTATGTGGAGTTTACTGAGCTTCCCGTGCAGAACAGGGTTCCCTTTATTCACTCTGCTGCTGAGCCCAAGTTGGAGGACTTAGCCAAAGCCTTGCATATGAACGCTGCAGATCTGTTATTGACTTCTTGGCTTGGGGTTTCAGGTTTCTCTCTTGACTTCTTAGTTGTCAAAGCTCAAGAGTACGCCAAGAACGGTTGTTGGGTGGTTTTCAATGCTATTTTGGCTTTATGCATTTATGGAATTGTGTTGTTTCCTAACTTGCCCAACTTTGTGGATTTGGATGCTTTCTATCTGTTTGCCGCAGGCAACCCAGTGCCAACGTTGATCGGAGACTTCTATCATTCATTGCACTACAAGAACGAAAACCGAAGGGGAAAAGTTGTTTACTGTTGTGCTCCTCTATTAAATATATGGTTCAAGAGTCACCTTCCCATAAAGGGACCATTTGTAGACAGTGCAACCTCAGCCAGTTGGTCAGAACGCCTGATGAGGCTATCTTCCGAAGACGTTGTATGGTTTGATCGAGATTTGTTGGGATCTGAGCTCATCTTCAGTTGTTCTGGGTACCCTAATGTGCCGCTGATAGGAAGAAAAGGGTGTATCAATTACAACCCTTCTCTATTCATTCGTCAGTTCGGATACGCACTGAAGAATCCACCTCAGGAGGAAGAAGTACAGGAATCTCTGTACTTCACTGGAGATGTGAAGGGGGAGTTATTAGCCAAGTTGCAACATGCCTGGGCGCGTATTAACCGCAGAGGGAAGCCTTTGTTAGGAAAGAATGACTGTCAGGCCTATGAACCTTACAGGGTTTGGATCCAGGAACGAGCAAGTCAGTTATTAATGCCATTTCCAGCTGCACCCGTCATTGTTCCCGTCCCGGCAGAAGAGCCAACTACTGTTTCTAGGGAAGTCTATGAGCAAATTGTGAGAGAAAAAGAAGCCTTAATGAAGATTAATGAAGGGTTAGAGCAAGAGCTAGCCCAGGCACGCAGCGAGAAAAACAAGGCCGTATATGCTTTTCAACAACAGATCGAGCTGTTGAACAGGTTAGGGGCTGAGTTGACTGAGGAAAAGAAAAAGCGTGAACGTCTGGGGCAAGAGTTCAGAAGCTCCCATGACATGCTGGAAGCCAAAAAGAAAGCGCTCGACGCAGCACACCGAGAGATCTCCTCTTGCAATAAGACTTGGAATGCTACACTCACCAACAATAAGAAGAGGGAAGATAAGCTGAAGCAGCAAATTTCCGACCTCGAAGAGAAGTTGAAGTCTAGCATCAAGAAGTGTGAGGAGGAAGTGATGACCCGGTATAGTGTCCAGCATGCACTGAACAAGGCAATCAAATCCAGAGATGAAGCAGTGTCTCAGAAGCGAAAGTTAGAAGATTGCTTCGGAGAAGCAACATGGGAAGAAACTGCTGAAGACGTACGCCGTGTCCTTAAGAGGAGAAACCAGCTTGTTGAAGGGCTGCTTGATCGACCAAGCCATCCGGAGACCAAGAAGTTGATAGAAGAGTACCAGACTTTTGGGAGGATTTGATCATTTCATGTAGTAACTTGTATGCTTTATTTGCATAGTGCTGACCATCACCAGGATTGTTGGTTGAGGTCATGCCTTCTTTGTACTCTCAGTGATATTGTACCCTGGGCTTATTGATTCTCCCTGCAATATATGAGGCTTTCTATGATTCAGCTCCGATATTCCTATTGTCAACACTGTCACTGCACCGGCACCTTCGCACTAGAACTGGGGGAATGAACTTCCCTAATGCACAGACACATTGCATTGCATTCATATTCATATTGCATTACAGGTAATCTTTGGATGGTGTCTTATTTCCTGCTCTGTATCAGGTACTTAACAGGATTGCAGATCAGCATCCGCACCGCTATTCTACACGCTCCAACTGTCGAAGAATCATGGACCAAATGCAGAACGAGATGCAAGATGTGCGCGAGAAGCTCGCCCTCTTCATGCAGACCATGGAAGCTATAGCAAAAGGGCAGGAGAATTTGCAGGCCATGGTCCAGCCCCTATTGGCCCGAAATGCTGGTCATGGTAATGAAGATCATCAGTCTGTCCGGGTCGATACTGCTCATGGAGACGGTACTCCCACGCCAGTGGCTCCTCCTGTAATCAATATACCTGCTGCTAATGTCAACAACGCTACCGCTGCTGTGAATGGTAACGTTGGAGTGGGGAATGAGACTGCTGTCCATAATGCTGGGCTGGGTGATGTCAATTTGGGAGATAATCTAGGAGGCAATGGCTTTGTCAATACTGGGTTCGGATTCAACGATCAGGGATTCGATAACACTGGGAAGTATGGCTTTAATGCTCAAGGCTTTGGGCAAGATGGTTATGGTATGGTCAATCAGGGTTACGGGGGCTTTGGAAACGGAAACGGTACTGGATTTATGGCTTTTGGTCCTGCTGGAGGTGTTCAAGGGTACGGCAACAGAGGCCGAGGTCCGGGGATGAATCAGATCAGAGCTGGACGTAATAATGGATATGATGGGTACGGAGCTGGAAACGGTATGTGGCAAGAAGATCAGCAGGAAGACGCCTTCTCCGGAGGAGGTTTTGAAGGACCGATGGATGATTCCCAAAAGATTAGAATGCTGGAAGAGCAGATGAAGGGAGTCTTAAATCAAAGTGCTGTGGGATTGGACATGGCAACCATGGGTCTGGTACCTGGCTTGAGGGTGCCAATTAAATTCAAAGCTCCTGCGTTCGACAAGTACAAAGGAGACACATGTCCGAAAGTGCATGTGCGAGCTTACTACAGAAAGATGTCTGCATACTCCACTGATGAAAGAATGCTAATGCATTTCTTTCAGGATAGTCTATCGGGCCCTTCCCTGGAGTGGTACATGGGGTTGGAGCCAACTGATATCAAGACATGGAAGCAATTAGCAGAGGCATTTGTAGCCCATTACAAGTATAACAGCGACCTGGCGCCCAATCGGGTCCAGTTGGTCGGGCTTTCGCAGAAGAAGGGGGAGAGTTTTAAAGAGTACGCGCAAAGGTGGCGCGATATGGCTGCCAGGGTCCGTCCTCCGGTGGAAGATAAGGAAATGAATGACATGTTTGTCGGCACATTCACCGGGCTGTTTCATGATATGCTGTTTCATACGTCTCTGGCCAGTTTTTCAGACCTGATTCTGATGGGGGAAAAGATTGAACGTAACATTAAGCAAGGAAAGTTCCAAGTCGAGGAATCAACTGCATCTGGCAGTAATAGGAAAGCTTATGGTGGGCGCCGTCAGGGCGAGGCAAGTGCAGTATTTGGAGGCCGAGGCAGGGGACGAGGTCAATATCGTCAGCCGCAGCAGGTGTCGAGTGTTACTATTCCCTATCAGCAACAACCACTCCAGCAACAACAACCGGTTCAGCAGCAGCCTCAGCAGGGGGCACAGCAAGCTCAGCGAAGATTCCAGGGTAGTAAACCGAGAAGAGTGTTTGAGAAACCTCCCTCAACCTATGCCGATTTATTGTAGACATTGCTGGGATTGAATCTGGTAGAGAAAAGAACTCTGGCTCTAATAACGGGAGCTCCCCCGTTCGGCTACGATGCAAGCAGACACTGTGAGTTTCATTCTGGAGCCCCGGGTCACGATATAGAAGGTTGCCATGCTTTTAAGCACGTTGTGCAGGATCTTTTGGACAACAAGACTATCAATTTCGGAACGGCAGGTCCGAACATAGTCCAAAAACCCATGCCCAATCATGGGGCTAACGCCGTTCTGACGGAGGAAGGTCTGAATCTTATCATGAATGTTGAAGATTTAAAGACGCCGCTGAGCGAGATAAAGAGCCGACTGTTACAAGGAGGTGTTTACCCAGGATGTAACGAGTATTGCTTAGACTGTTGGACCCTAGCTGGGGGGTGTGAGGATTTGAAGAAAGGCATTCAGGCTTTAATTGATGAAGGTATATTGCAGTTTGATCGAGCGGCAACTGACGAGCCTGCAGGGGCAGTAGTGGATAATCGGAGTGATGTGGCCACGGTAACGATTCCTCGGAAGACGATCACTATTGCAGCACCAGCTCAGCGCCCACCGATCACCATAACTAAGGCCGGGCCAATCCCGTACGAGAACACGAAAGCAGTCCCATGGTCATATGGGTTAGAGGTGTATTGTGATGGGATAAAGATTGATGTCAACAAACAGCCAGCGGAGATTGTGGATAATGTTGTTGGTTCAGGAGGCATGACGAGAAGTGGCAGGATCTTTATATCCCCTGAAGTGGAGGCTGAAAGACTAGCGAAAGGAAAAGGGAAAGTGGTTGAAAATGTTCCAGTACAAGCAAGTGAAAAAGAAGCAGCATCGAAGGATGTAGAAGAGTTCATGCGCTTAATTCGAAAAAGTGATTATAAGATTGTGGAGCATCTGCAGCAGACACCGTCCAAAATATCTATCCTATCATTGCTGTTGTGTTCGGAAGCCCACAGAAATGCTTTGCTGAAAGTCCTGGACACTTCTTTTGTACCCCAAGATGTCTCCGTAAATCAGCTAGAAGGAGTGTTGGCACATGTGAATGCAGGCCACAGTTTGGGCTTTACCGATTTTGACTTGACTCCGAAAGGGAGAGATCATAATATGGCATTACACGTATCTGTTGAGTGTAGAGGATCAGTAATGTCGCACGTATTGGTTGACACCGGATCATCTTTGAATGTGTTGCCCAAGAAGGCGATGATGAAGCTGGATGTTCGAGGGATTTTGTGTACACCCAGTGATTTGGTAGTCAGAGCATTTGACGGCACGCGGAGAACAGTCTTTGGATCAATCACCTTGCCTCTGCAAGTGGGGCCGGAAGTGTTTGCAACGGAGTTTTATATCATGGATATACAGCCTGCGTATAGCTGCTTGCTTGGAAAACCCTGGATTCATGGGGCAGGGGCCGTTACGTCTACCCTGCATCAGAAGTTAAAATATATGGTCGGAGACAGTGTAGTCACCGTGTGCGGGGAAGAAGACATCCTGGTCAGCCATCTATCTTCGTTTAAATATGTGGAAGTCGACGGGGAGATCCACGAGACACCATGCCAGGCATTCGAAGGTTTGCGCATCAAGGACAAAGGTCCCGGGCCGAGCAAAGTGCCAGAGATAGCTGTCTCATCGTATAAGGAAGCTCAAGCTCTAGTAGAAGCAGGAGAAGCAAAGGGCTGGGGCAAAGTGTTGGACATTCCTGTGAAAATGGACCGGTTCGGACTGGGGTACCAACCGTCGTCATCAACTCCTTCCGTGGGGGCCCCCCGTTTCAGAAAGCCGATTACCATCTCTGCCAGTGGAGTGTGTCATGAAACTGTCAATGCTGCTTCAGAGTCCGATGAAGGAGACAGCGACTGTGATATGGATGCCTGGATTCAGCCAAGCACGCCAGGACAAGGACTGTGCAACTGGTCTATTCAGGAGCTTGTTCCTGTGACTTTTAAACAGTAATGCTTTGCTTTATTAATTGTTGAATAATCTGATGTCTTGCTCGGGGCATCAGGATTTGCTTAGGGCTGTGTTGTTATAAACATTGCGTGTTAATCATTAAATAAATGGCGTTTTTTCATGTGCAAATACCGTAATCCCTGTCTTTCTTGTTTTATATTTTTCAATAAAATGGCAACGTGGTTATTCGCTTTATACGCATTTTGAAGCACTTAACCATTCCTTTTGCAGGATAACATTTTCAGATGACATCCTTGAACCACCTATGACTCGTCCCGACTTTGAGCACCCGGTGTTTCAGGCTGAAGAAGAGGTTGTCGAAGATAGCGACGTTCCTGAGGAACTGTCTTGGTTAGTGAAGCAAGAGGAAAGAGCCATTCTGCCTCACGACGAGGTCATCGAAATTATCAATTTGGGGTCGGAAGGGGTTGAGAAGAATATTCGTATCGGAGCCGCACTGCAGAGTGATATCAAGCGAAGACTGGTTGAAATGCTCCAAGAGTATAGTGATGTATTCGCTTGGTCGTATGAGGATATGCCAGGGCTCGATACAGATATGGTTGTGCATCGCCTGCCACTGAAAGAAGATTGCCCGCCAGTCAAGCAAAAGCTTCGCAGAACACGACCAGATATGGCAATGAAGATCAAAGAGGAGGTTCAGAAACAGTGGGACGCTGGTTTCCTCGCTGTGACGAAGTATCCTTCATGGGTTGCCAACATCGTACCAGTGCCAAAGAAAGATGGCAAGGTTCGGATGTGCGTGGATTATAGAGATTTGAATAAAGCAAGCCCAAAAGACGATTTTCCACTTCCTCACATTGACGTGTTAGTTGATAATACTGCTCAGTACTCCGTATTCTCCTTCATGGATGGCTTTTCAGGCTATAATCAAATTAAAATGGCGCCAGAGGATATGGAGAAGACCACTTTCATAACGCCTTGGGGAACATTTTGTTACAAAGTGATGCCCTTCGGTTTGAAAAATGCTGGGGCAACATATCAGCGTGCGATGACGACTCTTTTTCATGACATGATGCATAAAGAGATCGAAGTTTATGTTGACGATATGATTGCCAAATCCCAGACGGAGGAAGAGCATCTGGTGAATCTGCTGAAGTTGTTTAAAAGACTTAGGAAGTTCAGGCTGAGGCTGAACCCTAATAAATGCACCTTCGGGGTGAGATCGGGTAAACTGCTGGGGTTTATCGTAAGCGAAAGAGGAATAGAGGTCGATCCTGCTAAAATAAAAGCGATTCAAGAAATGCCGACGCCTAAAACAGAGAAAGAGGTGCGCGGGTTTTTAGGGAGGTTGAACTACATCGCTCGGTTCATATCTCACCTAACTGCTACGTGTGAGCCATTATTCAAGCTGTTGAAGAAAGATCAAGCTGTAACGTGGAACGAAAATTGTCAAAAGGCGTTCGATAAAATAAAGAAGTATCTGCAGGAGCCTCCTATTTTGATACCCCCAGTGGCAGGAAGACCCTTGATAATGTATTTGACGGTTCTTGAGGGAAGCATGGGTTGTGTTCTCGGTCAACACGACGAGACAGGGAGAAAAGAGCATGCGATCTATTACCTGAGTAAGAAATTTACAGACTGTGAATCTCGATACTCAATGCTGGAGAAAACTTGTTGCGCGCTAGCCTGGGCCGCCAAGCGTTTGAGGCAGTACATGCTGAATCATACAACCATGCTCATCTCGAAGATGGATCCTATCAAATATGTATTCGAAAGGCAGGCGTTGTCAGGTAGAATTGCCCGTTGGCAGATGGTCTTGACTGAATATGATATCCAATACGTCTCGCAAAAGGCTATAAAGGGGAGTGTGCTGTCTGAGTATTTGGCGGAGCAGCCTATTGAAGAGTACCAATCGATGAGGTTTGATTTTCCTGACGAGGATATCATGTACCTAAAGATGAAGGATTGTGAAGAGCCGTTGCCAGACGAAGGACCAGAGTTGGGTTCCAAATGGAAGATGATATTTGACGGAGCCGTGAATGCTTACGGTAGCGGAATAGGGGCAATCATCACCACGCCACACGGGTCGCACATCCCGTTTACTGCCCGATTGACCTTTGCCGTTACCAACAATGAGGCCGAATACGAAGCTTGTATAATGGGGCTTGAAGAAGCCATTGATTTGCGAATCAAACATCTAGACGTATACGGAGACTCAGCTCTGGTAGTGAATCAGATAAAAGGGGAATGGGAGACACGTCAGCCCAATTTGATACATTACATGAATTATGCAAGGAGATTGTTGCCTTTCTTCGACAAGGTTGAATTGCATCACGTACCGCGGGCAGAAAATCAAATGGCTGACGCCCTTGCCACTTTGTCTTCCATGTACAAGGTCAACTTCTGGAACGAAGCTCCCCAAATCACTATCTCTCGGTTGGACAGGCCAGCTTATGTATTTGCTATTGATGAAGCATCCGACGATAAACCGTGGTATTTTGATATCCTTAATTTCCTGAAGAATAAAGAGTATCCGGCTGGGGCATCCAGTCAAGATCAGAAGACTCTCAGGAGATTAGCGGGTAATTTCTACTTGAATCCGGATGGCGTCTTGTACAGAAGAAACCACGATTTGGTGTTGTTGCGTTGTGTAGACGAGAAAGAGGCAAAGCCTCTCATGGAGGAAATTCACGAAGGTACCTTTGGTACGCATGCTGGTGGGCATGCTATGACGAGAAAGCTGCTGAGGGCAGGTTACTTTTGGCTGACGATGGAAACTGATTGTTTCAAGTTCGCGAGGAAGTGCCACAAGTGCCAAATCTATGCTGACAAGATACACGTGCCTCCGAGTCCTCTAAATGTGATGTCATCTCCATGGCCATTCTCGATGTGGGGAATCGATATGATTGGGAAGATCGAGCCGACGGCTTCTAACGGGCATCGGTTCATCCTAGTAGCAATCGATTATTTCACCAAGTGGGTGGAAGCGGCGTCTTACGCGAATGTAACGAAGCAAGTGGTGGCCAGATTCATCAAGAGAGATATCATTTGCCGATATGGGATTCCCGAGCGGATAATCACGGATAATGGTTCAAATCTGAACAACAAAATGATGAAGGAGCTCTGTCAGAATTTCAAGATCGAACATCACAACTCCTCCCCTTACCGACCCAAGATGAATGGCGCTGTTGAGGCGGCCAATAAAAATATCAAGAAAATTGTTCAGAAAATGGTGGTGACCTATAAGGACTGGCATGAGATGCTACCTTTTGCTTTGCACGGTTATCGTACGACGGTACGCACATCAACCGGGGCAACTCCGTTTTCGTTGGTATACGGAATGGAAGCGGTATTACCATTGGAAGTTGAGATCCCTTCTCTGAGGGTATTGCGAGACGTTCAGCTGGACGAGGCAGAATGGGTAACGAATAGATTGAACCAAATGAGCTTGATGGATGAGAAGAGGCTAGCTTCTCTAGCATACGGTCGTTTGTACCAGAGTCGAATGAAGAAAGCGTACGACAAGAAGATACATCCGCGAAGCTTTCAGACGGGCGACCTTGTGCTGAAAAGGATTCTCCCGCCGCAAGCAGATCATAGGGGCAAGTGGACCCCCAACTACGAAGGGCCATACGTTGTCAGAAAGGTCTTTTCAGGAGGAGCGTTGTTGTTATCCACCATGGACGGAGAAGACTTTGCGTCACCTGTGAATTCGGACGCAGTTAAAAAATACTTTGCTTAAAACAGACCCGCTGGACAGAAAAAGAGAGTCCAGGCAAAAATGGGGCATCCTGGCGAACCAAAAACAGAATGAAAGGTTCGGGCAAAAGTTAGGGGTAAAATTGAAAAAATGTACACCCGCGAAGTTGAAAACCTACACTGGGCGGCTTCGGCAAAAAAGGGTATCCCGGTGAACTGAAAACCCGTAAAGGGCGGTTCACGCAAAAGTTAGGGATTTGAAAAGCAAATGACCGCGGTCCGAATTCAATGAGCATCAATGCGGGAGAATATATTTGAGGAGCCAGTTATTGGGTACAATCTCTTCAGAAGGGGGGATACCGGGAAAGCATTAGAGTCGGGCGAGTCATGGGAGGATCAGTTCGTGGTGTTCATCCGCATCCCGTTGCCGACATGTGTACAAAATTTAATTTGTCAAAATATTCATGCTGCTTGCGCATACTTATGTATTTGCTTTGCGTAGCTTCCTCATTTCAGGAGTTACATCCCGTGTACAAAACTCCGCCCATTCAGGGGCCCGATCAATAAAACACGTTATTCAGTACTTGACACTGTTCTTTACTGTTTTGTGCATAATAAAACGCCTAAGTTTACTGAAACTAGCATGTGTATAACATCACTGGCCCTTGCCAACAATTGTTAAAGCTTTGAATTAACTGAGTGTAACGTCACTAACCTGAATTGATTTGATTGCATAGGCTTGTCGTGTCTTGTTTGTGTTGTTACAGGTTTCATAACCATACGAGGAAGATGATCAAAAGATTGCGATAACGAAAGACTCAGTCCCCACGTAGGTCATGCATGTTCTTCCTGAAGAAGGATAGAATTCCCCAGCTAGCCGTAGCTTATCCAAAGGGCGTGCTCCAGAAAAGTTATTCGTCCTCAACAGAGTTTGGCGATTCCAAGATCGTGAGGCTGTATTCAGACAGGTTCATCTTTCCCCGCAGGGTCATGCACTCTCCCCCAGCGGAGTCAGTGGATTTTCCCCGAGAGAATCATCCTACCCCCAGCGGAGTTCTCTGTTCAGCAAGTGTTCATTCCTTCCAGTGGAACTCGAAGATCAAGACTCTCCAAAGCAGAGTTGATGGTGGGTCCTGTCATTTATTTTGTCAGAGATACTGGTAATATCAGTTCACGTTCCAGCAGAAAGTCCGATCGTACTATGCACATCTGTTATTCCCCAGCAAGGTTATATTCCCCAGCAGGGGGTTACCTCAACAGGGTGTTTGGTTTGAGTTCCCAATTTCCCAGCAGGGTTGACTTCACCCTTCCAGCATTTATTTTGCTGGAATAATTCTGTAGCATCTGGCTATCCCCGGCGGAGTCGGCATTATCCTTCCAGCATTTATTTTGCTGAAGCAGTTCCTGTACTCTAGCAGTTCAGGTGGAGAGAACTCTTGCTCAAATGAATTACCAAACGTTCAAGATCTCGGCATGAGATATTCAATGATAATGTCAGTTTCGGCAGTAGTCCCCACAGAGTTGCCAGGATAAGTTTCTCTTTATTCCCAGGCAGAATTAGTTGTC
This sequence comes from Lathyrus sativus, assembly GCA_963859935.3. Lineage (NCBI taxonomy): Eukaryota > Viridiplantae > Streptophyta > Magnoliopsida > Fabales > Fabaceae > Lathyrus > Lathyrus sativus. Next base: position 617,375,166 of record OZ012738.1, on the reverse strand, counting down.
ATCAGGGGTTCCATGAATCAGAATTTCAGAGGCCACCGCCGGTCATCAGAACAGGCGTCCGGTAGTTTGGTTTCCAGACATCCCCAGTAGAGTCCGTCTCAAAGTCGTTGTCACGTCAGTGCTAAGAAGTTTGTGGGGGAGGATCATTGGAGAACTAAGTCCTGACGTGGACAATTTATTGACGGGATTTCTTCAGAAGTGGGCGTCCTAACGTGGACAGGTTTATTTCCCCGGATTGGTGGGGTGTGTTAGTCCTAACGTGGGCAGATTCGGGTTCTCGAAGTTAGTGGAATGGGAGGTCATGACGTTGACAAAAGTGGTTACTCTTTGTGTTGGTGACCTGACGTGGACCAGTTCCTCTCAGCAGTTATCTTTTTTCGTGTTGGCAAAGCAAGGGTCCTGACGTGGACAGATCAGACAAGGGTGTGAGTCCTTACATGGACGAGTCTTATTTCCTCAGCGGGTCGAAGATGCCTGAGTCCTAACGTGGACAAATCAAGACGAGATCAGTGTCCTGACGTGGACAAATCAAAGAGATTATTATTCCTAACGTGGAGAAGTGGGTCCTAACGTGGACGAGGTGGTCCTTACGCGGACATATCAAGTTGGATTCCTTACGTGGAAAGAGATGATTCCTTACGTGGAAAAAGATAGTTTCCTCACGTGGAAATGACGGCATTCCTGACGTGGAAAGAGGGGAGTCCTTACGTGGACAGATTAAGATGGCATTTCCTTACGTGGAAAAATGTAGTCCTGACGCGGACAAATCGGAAGGAATTGGTTGCCTTATGTGGAAAAGTTATGGTTCCTTGCGTGGAAAACGGATAGCGTTCCTTACGTGGAAAGAGGTTTGTATTCCTGACGTGGAAAGAAAGAGTGTATTCCTGACATGGAAGGGGTTTAGTTCTGATGTGGACAGACTCAAAAGAAGATTTATTCCTTACGGGGAAAAATTGGGGTCCTTACGTGGACAGATTCAAGAAAAGTTGATTCCTGACGTGGAAGAATGATGTACTCCTTGCGTGGAAAGTTGAGTCCTGACGTGGACAGGTTCAGAACCAAAGTTGGATTCCTTACGTGGAAAGATCGGAGTCCTGACGCGGACATGTCACGTGGTATTGGAGTCCTTACGTGGACAGATTGATATAGTTCTCCTTATGTGGAAAGAGGATTGCTTCCTGACGTGGAAAGATGAAAGGGTTAGTCCTGACGTGGACAGATACAGAAGAAATGATTCCTAACGTGGACAAGTGTTACTCCTAGCGTGGAAGAGTTTTATTCCTAACGTGGACGATTTAGTTTATAGAAATGCAGACGAATTATCCCCAGCGGCGTTGCCGAGATTTTTCTGGGTTAACAGCAAGTGGAGTCCTAACGTGGACCGGTTTTAGTTGAGTTTTCTTCGTATTGATGACAGACAGAGTCCTAACGTGGACAAGCAAGCAATCTGTTATGACAGAATCCCCTTCAGAGCGATGAAGATGATCCCCAGCACGGTCGCGCGAGATCAGTGGGTTGCTGTAACAGTCAGATTCAGTGGATGAATGTCGTTCCCCAAGCAGTGGTGTAGTTTATTTCGGCGGTTGGCAAATTTCTGGTTTCACTAGTATTCAACCGTCTCGTACCGCGAATGTCTGAAGGCTCCAGGCCCTTCACCCAATCGGGTCCAAGCCGCTTGAATAGGGGCAGCTGTTGCACCCTAAAATTTGCCCAACCTTATTCACTTGGTTTATGTTTCATTATCATTAGCATTTGCATATAGAGTCATGTACATAGACTAATCATCTGCATAGCATAAGCATAGCAAGTCATACAGCAGGGGGACCAATCATTATTTTCATCTCTAGAAGCCTATCAAGAGGCTATTATCCCAATTCAATCTCATTCAAGTCATCAGGAAAGAATTTGAAAGCAAAGAGTGCAGCAGATCAAGCCTTGAGTCCATCTCCTAGCTGAGGGTATCTGAGGGTCAACAAGAGGATTGTGAGCTGTGAGTTGAAGGCATGGAGAGTATCTAGGCATTATGAGGGACTTAGAAAGTCATTTGGAGAAGGAGACAAGTCATTGATGAGAGCACAAGAGCTATAGCTGAAGGCAGTCAACTAGGGTTTCATCTGGGTCAACCCTAGGTCAACCCTAGGTCAATTGACTGATTTAAGGGGCATTCAAGTCTAGTGGAGAGATGTGGGGTTCATCATTGGACATATAAAGAAGGATATGGAGATATGCCAAGAAGAATTCAAGAGAAATCAAGGAGAAGAGGAGCTTCTAAATTAGGGTTTCTGTGTAAAATCCCCTAGTTTAGGTCAAATTTCCAAGCAAGATAAGTCAAAATGCTAGCTTCAAATGGCTTCTTGGCCAACATGAAACTTGTAGAGGATCTCAAGACCTTTAATTTGAGTGGTGGAAGACATCAAGGAGATTTATAGAACTCAAGTTATGGTCCTTGCAAGTTACAGGTCATCTGAGGTATCTGAAATTTTGTCTGTGAAAGTGACTTGACTTCCAAGCTAGTTTTACCCCTCAAGGAGATTTCAAATGAATTTCTGGTCAACATAAGAATTGTTCCTCATTGTCTTAGCTTTATAGAATGGTATGGTATGCCTTCATATGATGTGTGGAACTCAACTTATGGTCTTGGCAAGCAAAGGGTATTTTGGTCATTTGTGAATTACAGGTCATTTTAACCTATGTCCAAAACTCATACAAGGAGGCCTCAAATGGAAAAACTTACAACATCAAACTTGCTCCAAATGGCATTTTGAGTCTAGAAAGAAGGTCACAAATTGTTGTAAAAGCTCATAACATGAAGTTGCATGATTGGTTAAATTTGAACTAAAATGGCTTATAATTTGAATAAAGTCAAAGTGAAAAATGGTTTGAGAGATTTATAAGTCCAAATGGAGACTTCCAATATATGATTTTGGGTCCAAAACACATTCTAAGAACAATGGTTCAAGTACTTTTTTGAGCTTAGTGGAAAAAATCAAAGTTATTCATGGTTGCTTGCATTTGAAGAAACATTTCAAAAATCAATCAAAGTTGGAAGGCAAGGGAAGTTGTAAGATGGATCTAGAAGTTTCCATTGAGCCCTATATATTCATGAAATCAGAATTGAGCAAGGGTTGGATTCATTTTTCACCAAAATCTCACAAATTCTCTCCATTCTTTCTCATTGCATTTTCACCCCAATTTCTCAAATTCTTCACCAATCACCATCAAAATCAATTTCATCATACTGATTCATCATCATGGCATAGAATTCAATCAAGATCCTGGTGGTTAGAGCTCAATTTCGTGCACTTTCATCAAGAACACACAAGCTGCAAATTCAGTTGGAACTCAAGATCCAGTGCAAGACTCCTCAAGGTGTTGCATACAGAATCAAGTAGTGCAATTGTAGATCAAGATTGAAGCATTAGAAGCCTCAGATCCACGAGTTCCATCATCATCCACAAGCTTTTGCACCAGGTTCAATTTCTCTCCCACAGCTTGATACAGTTAGTTTAGCATGGTTTTATTAGTTTAGATGTGATCTAGGTTGTTAGTAGATCAATTAGGATGAGTTTGGTGATGTTTAGTGATAGTTTGTGACAGGTTGTTAGAACTGTTAGGATGTAGAACTCATAGCATAGTACATGATAATCTTAGGTTGTTAGCACAGAATGATCACCATTAAGTATAGAATAGATTAGTATAGGTTTGGTTGAGAATTTTGAGGATGAGTTGCAGAGTATTTTCATGGAGTCAGAACTTGTCTCGATCGGTTTGAGTGATTTGCTGAGTTTCAAAACCAACTAATGCCATAGGCTTGTAGAGGGAGAAATTCTGAGTAAGTTTCATGTTTGTATCGTGTTGATCCATGGACTGTGGAGAGAGAACAGATTGGTGGAATTGTATGCGTGCATGGAGTTTCATGGTGGAAACCCTAAGTGTTCATGAACCAATGTAGAAGACGAAATCATGGCCGTCCGTTATGTGTTAGACCATTGACCTGAGGAGCCATCGTGCGGCTGGCGTTTAATTCAGAATTTGGAGGGAAGAGTGGTGCCCTAAACGCACCGTTTCATTTAATGAAACGGGCGGGCCTAAGTGTTAGTGATATCCCCACCCCCCATGTTATCAGGCCCAATCAATTTGAACGTGAATCCAATGCTGAATGCACCCCCTGCTTGTTTTTTATTTTTTTAATAATTCTGAAGTTGTTCTGGGCTTAGTACGAAGTGCTACGCACACCCCCCGTTTGCTGGCCCACTGGATTATCAACTGAGCGTGATTGCTATTCTTACCCCCCTCCCTCTCATTTTAATTTCAATTGTTTTTAATTCCACTTTAATTTTACCAACTTTAAAAAATTCATAATAAATAGATAAAAAATCATTTTTAATCCATTCTTTTTACATCATTTTCATTAGAATGTGTAGAAAATTGTAATTAAATAAAATTGCATTTTTATTTTTATTTGATATTTTTCCCATATTTTCCAAATAAATGACATTTTAAATAGCTTCATTTCATGCATGATTTTATTAATTTTTGTTCTATTAAATGCTTTCATATTTTTTGTTCATTCTTTTTAGGTTGCTTAGATGAGATATTGAACTTGTAGAAACAATTTAGTTCCCATTTTTAGGAATTAATTTTAGGTGCTTAATGTAGGCTTGAACAACATGAACAAATTAGGGTTTTTAGATGATGACTTAGGAGTTTGATTCTTTCCCTTAGGACTTAGGATTTAACTAGATTAGTTATGGGACTATAGGGGTTATGGGTAGCTATTAGATCCCTTAGAAAAAGTCAGGATTCCCCTACTGCTATTAATACTCTGTGTATGTCTGATTGACTGGTGTGGTGTGCCCTCTGGGGATTATTGCTTGCTTGCTTGGGTATTGGGATTGTCTGGGGACTTGGGAGAGCTGAAGACTTGAGGAGATGAAGACCATTGGAGATCCATAGATTGAAGATCAACTGCCAGAGTTGGAGAGGAGGTTATTGCTAGCAGCTGTTGAGGAGACTAGGGTTTAGGAGCTAGGCAGAGCTCTAGATTAGAAAGCTTGCTTCTCAAACATGGTGTGCCTTGTCTGCATCCATCCTTTCTCTATGATTCAAAGTCTCTTTCAAATATCCACCTCCTTCCTTTGGAAGGATCAGTGAATATATTTGAAAGATAGAACTTTTGAGAGGAAACTTTCTGTTTAATGTTAACAGTTGATGAACCACCCTTGGTAGGTAATTAACTGTCTAACATTCATTCACTTCACTCTTGTGACTAATCCCTCATCTTGGAGGTTTGGACTTGAAGAAAAGCCATTGCAGATGGAAGACAGATGATCAAAGCCCTTGCCTGAAGGTCATGAAGAGGGAGATTGATGCTTGTTGAAGCCTGTAGATGATTGGAGATTACCTGAAGCTAGATGTTGATGCAGAGCTGCTGATGTTGTTTCTTTTGCTGTTGTATTTCATTTGCTGATGTATTGATTGGTTTTCTGACTGTATTGTTTGCTGTTTACCCTGCTGGGTTGAAAGTGAAGCCTGTTCACTTTTGCCTATTGTTTTCTAGGTTCGAGGTTGAGTGGGACTCCCTTGCCTCGCTTGTACTGTTGCATCCATGCATTTTACTGTTTTACTGTATATATTTGATATTGTTTCTGTTTCTGCCTATCCCGTAGGATCTCTGTTTCTCTCTGTGCAAGAGAGGAGCATGATAGACACTAGGTCTTAACCCATGCATGATAACATTAGGTTAGATTGATTCCCTTCGCAATCGTAGGATAGAGTTCTGTCTCTTCTTTCTCAAAACAAACAGAAAAACACATAAAGATTTCAAACACAATAAAAGACACTTCTTTCGTAAAAGAATGTGAACTCATCAAAACGTCATTTTTGTCCGCCGGGACTGTTAATCAGAAAAACCTTTTTCAGAAGGAATAAAATCAACCAAGACAGACTTGTGTCGTACGTGGCCCGAACTACGTTTGCTCTGATCTTCCATGCTGTGTGGAAGTACGTAGGCATAGGATGCGATATCCTAGCGAGCAACCTTCCCTTCCTTTCCCGTAGGTAGGCGAACTACGTTGACTCTGATTTCTCGTTCCAGGCGGGAATACGTAGGCATAAAGTGCGATACTTTGCCGAGTCATTTTTATTTTCATTTTCTTTTCTTTTAACCCCAGACCTTTAGTTTAGATAAAATAACAATCCATACCCGAAAACAAGCGTGGATCCCGTCGAGTACGACGGATGTGAGGGGTGCTAATACCTTCCCCTTGCGTAACCGACTCCCGAATCCAGGTTTTGGTTGCGACGACCATACCTTTCCCGTGTTGTGCGAGGTTTACTCTGAGCGTTTCCTTTCCCTCCGTGGGGATAAATAACGCACGGTGGCGACTCTTCTGTTCAGCCGGCGCCGATTTTCGCAGTAGCGACACTAGGATAGGACTGTAATTAATGTATCCTCTGGTACTGATTAGTGGTATATTTGGGAATTCTCCATATCCGTGTATTATGGCTACTCCTCCACGAGTTACGTCATACCAGTTGATGTCGTAATAAAAGAGTGTAACCATTTTTCCAATCCAGGCATCACTATCCTGAAGTTTCCACAGAGGGAATGTTATAGGCAAGTGTGAAATAAACCACTTGCTGAGGAGTGTTGTGCAACAGGAGAATCATCTGAGATTGAACACCTTCCACTAGTGAATGGTGTAGCAAGTGTCAGCCAAAAGAGTAGGAACTGGGTTTCTGACGATAAACAACTTGATGGCTTCTAGGCTGATGAATTCAGGTGTGCTGGCAAACAGGTATAATTCGTAAACCAAGAAAGCCAATATAGCTTCAAAGATTTCTAAATCCCTTAGGTCATAATAGAACTCAACTCTCTCCATGAATGGTCTTGCCTCCATCCTGGTAAATCGACCCCTATTATCCAGTTGGGTTGGAAGGTCAGTGGGCTCTAGGTGAAGAGCTTCAGCCACATCTCTTCTGTTTGGTTTCTTCTCCCTTCCATAGTTAGGTGTGAAGGTCATAGGGATTTTCAGATACTCGGAGTATTCTTCCAAGGTTGGAAGTAGCTGAAAGTCTGGGAATGTGAAGCAATGGAACAACGGTCGTAAAACTTCACGAGGGCTTGCAACATTTCTTCATTTACTTGTGTATCTAACAGAGGCAATAAGTCCCCATATTTGGCTATGAAAGCAGCATGATTTCTTATGAGGCTCCTTAAAATCCTTAGGTTATCTAACCTCAGGCTTGGCAATGTAATCATGTTCCTCTAGTCCATCACTATGTCTGCAAAAAAACAAATTTTGACTTGAATGGTTAGCAAAAATGCAAAATTTAATGCAAAGACACAACTGGTTTTACAAACTCAGAAGATAGTTGAAGCAAAAACCCTTATTTCATTTATGTTGGAAAAAGTTACAACTTTTGAAATATAACTCAAGAAATGTGAGGCTACATCAGAGGAGAAGACTTAGGCCCTATGGTTAGGAAATCTAACAAGAATCCTATCTGTGTGTCCTCTTCAGTCTTTTCAACATAGTGTTCTCCATCACCAACTTGTTTACTATTCCCTTCCAAGCACCAGAAGTTGGTGGGATATTCGAATACTCATGAGTACTCTGCATGGGTTTGACGCTAGAGAAAAATAAATTCTCCTTTGTCACATCTCCGTCAGTTAGGCATCTTTCAAGCCACCCAATCAACTCATTTTTATCTAGCAACTCTCTCTGCAATTCTGTCATCTCAGCATGAAGAGTATGGTACTTGTCTTTCCCATGTGTCCCTCTCAAGTTTTATTATTTCAAAAACCTCTTGGTACTCTTCCATATTCTCAATGGCAGAAGATGAAGTGATGACAATCTGCTTGTTTTTCTCAGGAAGGTAAGGCATCTTGAGATCACGAGCTCTAGATTGGACCCATCGAGTGAATAGCTCAAAAGCTACACAGTTCCTCTTCCCAGGGTCAGCTTTGGTTTTTCTTCTGATGTTCTTCCAAGCATCAATTGTACTGTTTCTTAAAATTTCCTCTGCTTCGGTGTTGAGGTAGAAGAAACCAGCCAAGAGGATGTTGTTAGGCTTATCCATCATTAGGAATCCAAATTGACGTCTGGCCAAGGCAGGATTGTAGTTGATCCCCCTTGTACTCCAAATAGTGGTACATTCAGAAAATAATCACAACTATCAATGTAAACTCCTCGGTCGTAGGCAGGATTGTACCAATGAATGTCTACTTGAGTTAGAGACATAATCCTTTGAGACCATCTCCAACCATTAGGATTTTCTTTGAAAGCATATGTTCTTGGTAGATGATTGACAAACCATCTGTATAACAAAGGTGCACAGCAACTAATAGTTCCTCTACCTTGAAGAGTCATGTGATGGATGGAATAATAAGCATCACCTAACAGAGTGGGTATCGGGTTACCATTCAAGAATATTGTGATGGCAGTTGAATTGACGAATTCTTCTACCTCTGGGAACAACACCAAGCCATATATTAATAGAGCCAGCACTACTTTGAATGCGTCCATACTACCTTCCTTGGCAAGGTAAGTAGCCTTGTTCAAAAAGTAAGCAGAGTGAAAACCCTTGACCCCATTTTTTGAAGTATGATTGGCTTTGACCTCAGATGCTTCTAGATGGAGTGTGTCAGCAATTTCCTTCGGCGAGGGTAGCTTCTCTAAACCACTGAAAGGTTTCTTATCTTTCACGGGAATTCCAATAAAGTAGGAATACTCTTCTAATGTTGGCATCAACTGATAATCTTGGAAGGTAAAACAGTGGTACAACAGATCGTAGAATTGGACCAAGGTGTTGAGAACCTCTTCTTCCATACTAGTCTTCACAATGCTCAGAAGCTTTCCATATGTCTTCCCAAAGTCTTCAGATATCATTGTCACTAGCTTTCTCAACTCCAATGTGTCACATTTCTTGAAGTTATATTTATTAGTGTTTCTTTTCCCAAAATCCATGATAACTAGGGTTTTGCAAAAAGAAAGACTGAGTTTTACAAAACTAGTGCACCAAGATGAGATGCTATGATGACATGATGATATAATGCACACACAGCACACACATGCAAATGTTAATAAGCAAAGGTCCTAGGTTTGGGGTTACAAGCGTGAAGCCAGGGTATACCCTCCCAGAGGACATGTACTAAGGTCTGAGTGTAACATGACTACACACTTGGGTCAAAAATATTCTCGAGATAGACTCGTCTGAGTGTAGCATCGCGTAACAACTATTTCAGGACTACTTCCTTGTAGTCCTCGCACTACGTCCTAAAAAGGTCAAGTGGGGTAAGTGGGTAACTAAATTCCTCAGTTTCACGGACTCTCAGGCTGAAACAACTAATGAAATGCATGACTACTCATACACCATCAATTATTTCAATGAGGTCTCAACTGAGCGTTGTTACATCATATGTCAAACATGTCAGGACTACTCCCAACAGTCAACTATTAATTATACCACATCCTATCATATGTTCACTCAAGTCTGGGTTAGGACTTATCTCACCACTCAAGATGTCACCCAAAGATCCAATGAAAATAACACAGTTATATATTCACAAATATACATGTATAGGCACACAGAGATAGAGCATATAAACACACAAAGTGGGCTAAACCCTCAAGCAAAGATTTATAATCCCTACTGAAGTCGCTATTTCTGTTGCCGTGAGTATTGGATGTCAAGCTATTAATTAACTTGAATCTTAATTCACTTAAATTCACCACCGAACTTTAATTTATCTAAAGGAAAGGTTAAAAAACAAAAAACCTTTTACATGATGTAACAACTGAAGGTGAGAAAATACTTAGAAGGGGGGGGTTGAATAAGTATGACAGAAAATAATCAAAGATAAAAACACAAGTATTTTTATCCTGGTTCGTTGAACTCAACTACTCCAGTCCACCCTTTTCAAGAGTGATTTGCCTTTCTCAACAAGGACTTAATCCACTATTCAAATCAACTGATTACAAATAGCACACCTAAGAACAACTGTTCTTAGTCTTCTTAAGAGCTACTGATCTAACCTAGATCCTCTTAAGGAAAACTTCCTTTACAAATTAATGTAATACAATGAAAGAGTAAGAAATGCTTCTATGAAAGCTATAAACACAACTGTGTTATTTCTCTAAGTTATGAACAATGTATGAACAGTGAAGAATATGAGAGCTTGTGAGTTTTTCGCGTCAGAGAAGATTTTCAATATTCGTCTTAATCGTCACTTGAAGAATGAGCTATGATATCCTTTATATAGCCACTTGAATATTTGAGAGAATATTTTACCGTTGGAGAAGATATTTCCAATATCAAAATAGTACTGTCCTTTGTACTATTGCAGCAGAGAGACGGCGCACAAATAGTGGGTGTAGCAATTGTCTGCTGAGCTGTGATTATACCAAATATGGAATGTACCAGAGGAATAATATTCTTGCAGAGAATTTTGTCTATCCCAATTAAGGAAAGATTTGCTGGCATATTCCAACGGATATATTAAAATAATCTTCTTCAAATAATTCTTCAGATAGTTCAGATCAACACTCAATATCAGAGTCTTCAGTCATCAGAACCTTCTGGAAACTTCAGAGCCTAATATGTTCTTCAGATGTTGATGAATCAGAGTCTGGTGCAGCTGTGTGCTTGAAGCGTAACATGCTCTTAGATCAGAGTCTTCACTCAGATCAGAGTCTTCTCATTCAGAGTCTCTTCACTCAGAGTCTTCTTTCATTCAGAGTCTTCTTTCATTCAGATTCTTGATAATACATGCAGCGTGTTGTATCTTCAGAATCTTGATAACTGAGCTCTTATACTTCAGATTCTTCTAATCTTCAGATACTCTTGAGCCATTCAGAATTCATTGTTCACATCAAATTTGCTCTTTAAGATTAAAATCTTTTGTGCCTGTAGAACACAGTTTAGAACAAATTTAGAGAGCATAATTCTTGTATACAAATTATCATTAATGTTATCATCAAAACATAGAGATATTACTGAGACACAATCTGTGCTCTTACAATCTCCCCCTTTTTGATGATGACAAAACATGAGCAATTTGTTCAATAAAAATGAATTAAAATTACTCCCCCTGAGATAAACAATCTCCCCCTGAAATGAATACTCTAATGGAATTAGATACTTCCCTTTCTGGTTGAGTACATTTCAGATTCAGAGCCTGATTTCATTTCAGATTCAGAGCCTGATTGCATTTTGGGTTTAGAGCCTGATTAACATCCTGATTGAAGCCTGGTTGACAAATCCTGGTTGACATATGTTTGACTTCTAGAGTCAAAGCTTGATGCCATATTAAAGCTTGATGCCAAAGCTTGATGTCATATTAAAGCTTGATGCCAGATGAACAACTTCAGAACACTTGGTTGTTTATCTTGCCATTTCCTGTCTTGAGTTATCTTTTAGATCATAGCACTCAAGGTTAGATATCAGAGTCTGGTCTTTAGATATCAGAGTCTGGTTTACTCAGATTTAGCTATTTTTGATCAGGTTCTGAAAAGATAGATCTCAGGAAAAACTTCAATGAAATTTGTCAGAGTCTGGTTAGATAAATTTGTCAGAGTCTGATTAGATTCAAAGAATGTTAGTAACATGTCTGACTTAGTTCAGATAATTGCTTATGGATTTGAACAATCAGATTCTATTTTGTTTCTCCCCCTTTTTGTCATAATCAAAAAGAATGTTAAAAGACAATAAAGATGCAGAAGAAACTCATATCCAGATAAGCAAAAAGATCATTTTCATTAAGATAACATCCAGATTCAGAAAAGAAGCAAACAAAACATATCAGAAGACAATCAAAAACAAAACAAAGCATGAAAAACTTGTGCAAAACATCAAGAGGGTTTAGCAGATGAGGCTTGTTGAGAAGCAATGAGGTGCAGCAATGCTGTAATCCTTTCTGAGTTCTCATCTTGCTTAGCCATCCAAGTTTTCATCTCTTCATTTGTTTTCTTTTGATCAACCATGAAGTCCTTTAGTTCTTTGACATCCTTCTGAAGATCTGTAGATACTGAGATAGAAGATTCTGGAGCAGTGGATTCTGAAACAATCTGAGTGACATCATGTGCAGGAATTTCTGGAGGTGGAGGAGCTTCTAGAAGAAGAATAGGAGGAGGGTTTTTCTTAATCCGTTTTTGATAAGCAGCAAACCTTACTTTTGATAATCTAAGACATTGAGTCCTGATTTTCAAAGCCTCCCTATTCAATCTGTAAAGATATTTCTTCCAAACAGCATTAGCAGCCTCTTTGTCCATAGTAGTCATGCACACATCCATAATGTCAGCAAAGTCTGAGACATTATCCTTCTCAAAATCTCTTAACATAGTATAAACACTTGATCCCAATTCTGCTTCATCAGGGATTCTGGGTTGGGTTGGTTGTGTTTGTGGTGTTTGTTTAGAAGGTTGAGGTTGTGAGGATGGATGTTCAGATGTTTGAGGTTCAGATGTTTGTTGGTTGATTTGTGGTTCAGAAGTTTGTTGGTTGATTTGTGGTTCAGAAGTTTGTTGGTTGGTTGGTTCAGATGTTGGTTGTGTGGTTTGTGGTTCAGATGTTGGTTGTGGAGTGTTTTGGATTTCAAGAGAGTTTTGTGGAGTGAGAGTTTGAGTGGGGGAATTTTGTGGAGAGGGTGGATGTTCAGAGGTGGGAGATTTAAAAAGTTGTTTCCAAACACTCTCAGTACGAGGTTGTTTGAGATCATTCAAACATTCATTAATGAAACCAGATGATTCATCATCAGATGATGTATCAGATTGGTTAGATTTTTCAGAAGTTGAAGATAAAATGATAGAACGGTTTAAGGGTGTGATATCTAAAATCTCATTAGGATCAATGGGATTTTCAGGTTGGTCAGAGTGTTCAGGGTGAACATCCTCTGGAATGGTAGATTCTGGGATGGTGTTTTGAGGTTGTGGTGTTGTTTTGGATTGTGGTGTTTGAATGTTTGTTGGTTGTGGTGTATGAGTCTCAGATGGTCTAGATCTTTTAAATATAAGGGGTGAGTCAGATGGTGTGGGGGTAGCAGAATGATGAACAGGATTAGAATCAGTGTTAAATACCTGTTTCAGAGTATCTCTAATCTCTTCAAAAGTTGCTGCAGAAGGATCTTGTTGAACCTTCTTCAGCTTCTTTCTTTTCTTCTTCTTCTCAGCATCTGAATGCTTTCTTTTCTTCTGATGACCTTCTTTATCAGCTTTCCTCTTTCGTCTTCTTTCCCTTGTTAGATCAGGAAGAACTTGGCCTTCCTTCTGCACAAGATTTGCAGGAATCTCAACACCATCTCTAATACAGCGAGCAACATACTCAGCTATAAGTTCTCTGGGTTCATCTGAGGTGAATAGAGGAAAATCCTCAACAGGAATTCTTCTCCCCCTAACTTCTTCAGAGTTAGTTTTCCTTGGTTTCTCAGATAAATCTTCAACCAATTTCATTCTTCTCAGAGTTAAGCCATTTATTTCAGAGCCAATGATAAAGTTCAGATCTTCTGTCAACCCAGCCTCTTGCAGATGCGCCACAAGTTGGTTTTCTATCAGAATATCTGAAATCAGTCTTCCCATAGGGATCCATGTTCTGACTATTCCAGTTTTATCTCTGGCAGTTTCCCTTGTTTCCTTGACGTGAGACACCAGATGATTGAACAACAGATATGGAAGATCAATCTGAATGTTTTGATGTAAACAATACATGAAGTAAAGTTGTTCAGCATTAACATAGTCAGATGAGTTTGAGGAGGGTCTGTGAAAAATGGTGTTCAAGAAAATCTTAGCCCAAATCTTGTAAGTGGGTTTCAAAAACTTAACCTTCTTACAAGGTTCACCAGTAGTGCAGATTTCTTGACAAACATCTTTCAGGTCTTCACGCGCAGAAGACAGAGAGGTTACTCCATCAGTTGCCTTGAAACCTATGAGTTTTCTGATCAGATTTTCAGTGATAACAATCTTCTTACCCAGCACAGAAGAATGAACGAACTTTGGAGTAGCGAATGCATGGATCCAAAACTCCTTCACTAACTTTGGATACACAGGACCCATAAGCCTGTCAAAGTAACCGTCCCATCCTTGTGCTTTGATTGAAGGAACCAGATCAAACCCATTATCAGCAAGATCTTCCAAATCCACGAAACTTTCACACAACACTTCTAGAGAATCAACAGGAGTTAGAAGAGTGCGTACTGGTTCAATGATAGTGGTGGAATCTTTGGTAGTAACCGCTTTTGAAGTGGATGCCATTGTTGATGATGATGAAGGAGATGACGGTTTCTGGGTTCGTTTAGGGTTTGCGAAGAGAGAGAACAACAAGCAAAAACGCATATGTGTTTGAGAATGTGAAAAGTGTGAATGTGTTAAGAGAGTGGTTTATATAGAAAAATAAAACACGCATGGGAAACACAACAGACATACATAGGACACATACGCACGTTTGCATTTAATGAAAAGTAATCATTTTTAATTATGATATGACATTTGGGGGGAAAATCAAGACAGATTGAGATTTTCAAAGCAATACCTTAAACGTCATAATCAGTAGGTGTACTCCATCTTTTCAGATTCTGAGTGACACGTGTTTGCTTTGCATGTGATTCTGTAACTCTTAAGAAATGAAACGTTTTCAACTTTCAGATCCTCTGAGATGGTCAGTACAGAGTTTCACAAAAAAATAATAATCACAGATAAATTAAACAAGCAAAACAGATGAAATACTTCAGAGTGTTAAACACTTAGCATCTGAGAAGTTGACTCTGAGAAATATTACTCTGGACAAAAATCCATACAAATATTTTTCAGAATAAACTTAAACCTATCTTCAGCAAGGGGTTTTGTGAAAATATCTGCCCATTGATGATCTGTATCAACAAAGGCTAAATTTATTACACCCTTCTGAACATAGTCTCTGATGAAATGATGTTTAATCTCTATATGTTTGGCCTTAGAGTGTAAAATTGGATTTTTGGATAAACATATAGCTGAAGTATTGTCACAGAAGATAGAAAGATTACTCTCATAGATTTGATAATCTTCTAGTTGACTCTTCATCCAGAGCATCTGAGTGGAACACCCAGCAGCAGCAATGTATTCTGCCTCTGTGGTTGATAGTGCAATTGTTGGTTGCTTCTTGATGTACCATGAGATCAGATGACTTCCAAGAAACTGACAGCTTCCAGAAGTACTTTTGCGCTCAACTCTATCTCCAGCATAGTCAGCATCACAGAATCCAACTAGTGAATATTTGTCAGATCTTCTGTAACACAAACCAACATTAGCAGTACCTTTCAGATACCTTAGAATCCTCTTAACAGCAGTTAAGTGTGATTCTCTAGGATCTGATTGGAATCTAGCACATAAACAAACACTAAACAGAATGTCTGGTCTAGAAGCAGTCAAATAAAGAAGAGATCCTATCATACCTCTGTAGAGTTTCTGATCTACCTTCTTACTTACCTCTTCCTTACCTAGAGTGCTTGTAGGATGCATTGGAGTCTTTGCCATTTTGCTATCCAGCATGTTAAACTTCTTCAGAAGCTCTTTAACATACTTGGTCTGATGTATGTAGGTGCACTCTGGAGTCTGATTTACTTGGATTCCCAGAAAGAATTTCAGTTCTCCCATCATGCTCATCTCAAATTCTTCCTGCATACATTTAGCAAACTCCTTTCCAAGCATAATATTTGTTGATCCAAAAATAATATCATCTACATAAATTTGACAAATCAACAAATCTTTCTTAATGGTTTTACAAAATAGTGTGGTATCCACTTTTCCTCTGATGAAATTTTTCTTCAGAAGAAAATTACTCAACCTCTCATACCAAGCTCTGGGAGCTTGTTTTAGTCCATAAAGAGATTTTTTCAGTTTGTAAACATGATCTGGAAAATTTTCATTTTCAAAACCAGGAGGTTGGTGGACATACACTTCCTCTTCTATAATTCCATTAAGAAAAGCACTTTTAACATCCATCTGATAAAGAGTGATGTTATGTTGTGCAGCAAATGAAATAAGTAAGCGTATAGACTCTAACCTTGCAACAGGAGCATATGTTTCTGTGTAGTCTATGCCTTCTTGTTGACTGTAGCCTTGAGCAACCAGTCTTGCTTTGTTCCTTTCAACTTCTCCTTTTTCATTCAGTTTATTTCTGAAAACCCATTTTGTTCCAATAACATTGAAACCTTTAGGTCTTGGAACCAGATCCCAGACTTCATTCCTTGTGAATTGATTCAGCTCCTCTTGCATAGCTAAAATCCATTCATTATCTTCCAGAGCCTCATCAACAGATGTTGGTTCTATAATTGACACTAAGCCACAGAAGGAAGATTCAGAAGTTCTGAGAAATGCTCTTGTCCTTATTGGATCATCTTTCTTTCCAATTATCACATCCTCTGGATGAGAAGCTTTCATTCTGGAAGAAGATCCTCTGACTGTTGGTCTTTCAGAAATATGCAGATTGTCAAGTTGGGAAGTTAGAGGCGTAGCATCTGGGTTTGCTTCAGAGTCTTTGTCTTTAGTCTTGTTTGCCTCTGAGCCTTCAGAGTCTGTGAGAATAACTTCTCTATCTGCAAAACTTTCAACTTGCTTTGGCTTTTCAGAGCCAAGCTTATCATCAAATCTAACATGAATAGATTCTTCCACAATCTGTGTTTCAGTATTGAATACTCTGTAGCCTTTAGAGCGTTCAGAATAACCAAGCATGAAACACTTCTGTGCTTTGGAATCAAACTTGTTCAGATGATCTTTAGTGTTAAGCATATAACAAATACATCCAAATGGATGAAAATAAGCAATGTTGGGCTTTCTGTTTCTCCACAATTCATAGGGAGTCTTTTCCAGAAGAGGTCTTACAGACACTCTGTTCTGAATATAACATGCTGTATTTATTGCTTCTGCCCAAAAATATTTTGCCAGATTTGTCTCGTTGATCATGGTTCTGGCCATTTCTTGCAATGTTCTATTTTTCCTCTCTACAACTCCATTTTGTTGTGGAGTTCTAGGACAGGAGAAATCATGTGCAATTCCTTTTTCAGAAAAATATTTTTCAAAGTATTTGTTTTCAAATTCGCCACCATGATCACTTCTGACTTTAATAATTTTGCATTCTTTTTCAGTCTGGACTTGATTGCAGAAGTCAATGAACACAGAATGAGACTCATCCTTGTGTTTTAGAAACTTTACCCATGTCCATCTGCTGTAGTCATCTACAATGACTAACCCATACTTCTTGCCTCTGATGGATGCAGTTTTCACTGGTCCAAACAGATCAATATGAAGTAATTCCAATGGTCTAGAGGTGGAAACAACATTTTTTGGTTTAAAATGATATTTTGAAAATTTACCCTTTTGACATGCGCCACACAGAGCATCTGAATTGAACTTCAGATTAGGGAGTCCTCTGACCAGATTGAGTTTATTAATCTGAGATATACGTCTCATATTAATATGTCCCAATCTTCTATGCCAGACCCATTGCTCATCATTCACAGATAAAAGGCATTTTACATTTTGAACTTTAAGTTCTGAAAGGTTAATTTTGTAAATGTTGTTTTTCCTCTTTCCACTGAACAGGATTGAACCATTCTTTTGACATACAGCTTTGCAACATTTTTGATTAAAGATGATATCATAACCATTGTCACTTAATTGACTTATGGACAATAGATTATGTTTCAATCCTTTCAACTAACAGAACATTAGAAATAGAGGGTAGGTTACCATTACCTATTGTACCAGAGCCAATGATCTTGCCCCTCTGGTTCCCTCCAAATTTCACGTCCCCTCCAGATCTAAGTTCCAGGCTTTGGAACATAGACCTTTCGCCCGTCATATGTCGTGAGCATCCAGAGTCCAGGTACCATGATTGGTGTCTGGATTTTGCTGCTAAGGATATCTGCAACAGGTATTATTTGACTTTTAGGTACCCAGATCTTCTTGGGTCCTTTGGGGTTAGATGTTCTGTGGTTTTGCCTAAACTTCTGTTTTTCAACATAGTGTTTATTCTGGCTAACCCTTGGCTTAAACACATAAGTACTCTTTTCAGAGCTTGTATGTTTAATATCATTCAGATGACCAAACTTGAAATGAGAATACAAAGGAGTCTTCTTGATGAAGAGTTTATCAACAGACTTTGGATTGCTTCCAGAGGAGGATTCACATCCAATGCCTCTTCTGTTGTTCCCACTAACACCATAGATCATAGAAGCCATTTTGCTTCTATCTATGCTTTTAGTGAGGAATCTTCTAAAACTGGAGTCATATTTTTCTAAAATATTTTCACTTGACTCTGTTTCAGTATCAGATTCTTGTTGAGTTGTTTCTAAATCATTTTTGAGTTTTAAATTTATTTCTTTCTGCTCAACAAGTTCTGTTCTCAGAAGATCAATCTCAGATTCAAGATTGCTTTTCAGCTTCTTGTATTTGAGTTTAATCTTGCTGTAGCTTTCCAACATGTCAGATAAACTTTCAACAAGTTCAGCTCTGGAGAGTTCAGAAAATACCTCTTCAGAGTCAGAGTCTGATTCTGACTCAGATTCAGATGATGACGTTCCTTCATCTTGATCATCTGTGTTGGCCATCAGCGCAACATTTGCACATTCTTCCTCAGATTCAGAAGATGATTCAGATTCATCTGAGTCATCCCATGTAGCCATCAGAACCTTTTTCTTTTTGTCAAACTTCCTTTTGGGTTTTTCCTTTTGAAGTTTGGGACATTCACTCTTGTAGTGTCCAGGTTCTTTACATTCAAAGCAAGTGATCTCTTTCTTGCCAGATCTTATGTGTCCAGAAGATTCTTTCTTTTGATCAGATCTTCTGAAGTTGTTGAACTTCTTCCCTTTGTGCTTCCAGAGTTTGTTGATCCTTCTGGACAGCATTGATAGTTCATCTTCTTCTTCAGAAGAAGATTCCTCAGAGCTTTCTTCATTAACCTGCAAGGCTTTAACAGATTTGTTAGATTTAAAAGCTAAGGATTTACCTTTATCTTTCTTCTGGGGTTCATCTTCCTCCAGCTCAATCTCATGACTTCTCAAAGAACTGATGAGTTCTTCTAATGAGATTTTGTTCAGATCCTTGGCCAGCTTCAATGCAGTCACCATAGGTCTCCATTTGGTAGGAAGACTTCTGATGATCTTCTTGACATGATCAGATGTTGAGTAGCCCTTGTCCAGAACTTTCAACCCAGCTGTTAGAATCTGAAATCTGGAAAACATAGTCTCAATGTTCTCAGATTCTTCCATTTTGAACGCTTCATACTTCTGTATCAGCGCCAGAGCCTTTGTTTCTTTCACCTGAGAATTTCCCTCATGAGTCATTTTGAGAGACTCAAACATATCATGAGCAGTTTCTCTGTTGGTAATTTTTTCATACTCTGTATGAGAGATTGCATTAAGAAGTATGGTTCTGGCTTTGTGATGATTCTTGAATTCTTTCTTCTGCTCCTCAGTCATTGATTTTCTATCAATCTTTTTGCCATCCTTAGTAGGATGTTCATACCCATCAATGACTAAATCCCAGAGATCAGCATCATACCCCAAGAAAAAACTTTCAAGTCTATCCTTCCAATAATCAAATTTTTCTCCATCAAACATTGGAGGTTTGGTGCTGATTCTGTCTCCTTCATATTTGTTGCTTGATGTAGGAATATCACCCATATTAGCAACCAAATAAATAACAGAGTATTTTTCTCACTGGATCTTTATCTGTCACGGTTAAGCGAATGCACACTCAGAACCGGAGCTCTGATGCCAACTGAAGGTGAGAAAATACTTAGAAGGGGGGGGTTGAATAAGTATGACAGAAAATAATCAAAGATAAAAACACAAGTATTTTTATCCTGGTTCGTTGAACTCAACTACTCCAGTCCACCCTTTTCAAGAGTGATTTGCCTTTCTCAACAAGGACTTAATCCACTATTCAAATCAACTGATTACAAATAGCACACCTAAGAACAACTGTTCTTAGTCTTCTTAAGAGCTACTGATCTAACCTAGATCCTCTTAAGGAAAACTTCCTTTACAAATTAATGTAATACAATGAAAGAGTAAGAAATGCTTCTATGAAAGCTATAAACACAACTGTGTTATTTCTCTAAGTTATGAACAATGTATGAACAGTGAAGAATATGAGAGCTTGTGAGTTTTTCGCGTCAGAGAAGATTTTCAATATTCGTCTTAATCGTCACTTGAAGAATGAGCTATGATATCCTTTATATAGCCACTTGAATATTTGAGAGAATATTTTACCGTTGGAGAAGATATTTCCAATATCAAAATAGTACTGTCCTTTGTACTATTGCAGCAGAGAGACGACGCACAAATAGTGGGTGTAGCAATTGTCTGCTGAGCTGTGATTATACCAAATATGGAATGTACCAGAGGAATAATATTCTTGCAGAGAATTTTGTCTATCCCAATTAAGGAAAGATTTGCTGGCATATTCCAACGGATATATTAAAATAATCTTCTTCAAATAATTCTTCAGATAGTTCAGATCAACACTCAATATCAGAGTCTTCAGTCATCAGAACCTTCTGGAAACTTCAGAGCCTAATATGTTCTTCAGATGTTGATGAATCAGAGTCTGGTGCAGCTGTGTGCTTGAAGCGTAACATGCTCTTAGATCAGAGTCTTCACTCAGATCAGAGTCTTCTCATTCAGAGTCTCTTCACTCAGAGTCTTCTTTCATTCAGAGTCTTCTTTCATTCAGATTCTTGATAATACATGCAGCGTGTTGTATCTTCAGAATCTTGATAACTGAGCTCTTATACTTCAGATTCTTCTAATCTTCAGATACTCTTGAGCCATTCAGAATTCATTGTTCACATCAAATTTGCTCTTTAAGATTAAAATCTTTTGTGCCTGTAGAACACAGTTTAGAACAAATTTAGAGAGCATAATTCTTGTATACAAATTATCATTAATGTTATCATCAAAACATAGAGATATTACTGAGACACAATCTGTGCTCTTACAACAACAACGCTAAAGATTCGGGGATCGGGGGGTTAGTTATACCTAGGGTAGGTATTTCACATCCTAGACATCTGTAGTACTCTATAGGAACCTTTTGTGTGTATGTATGCTAAATTATCTAAGTTGTTTGCTAGGGTTTTTGGATCGAGGATAGGGTAAAGCTCTAGGTAAAGACCTAAGGATAGTTTCTAAGTTTGCTCGCAAAGATATCGCATATTATGCCTACGTATCCTTACTAGGATGGAATCAGAGCAACCGTAGT
Organism: Lathyrus sativus; assembly: GCA_963859935.3. Taxonomy (NCBI): domain Eukaryota; kingdom Viridiplantae; phylum Streptophyta; class Magnoliopsida; order Fabales; family Fabaceae; genus Lathyrus; species Lathyrus sativus. The sequence goes on along the minus strand of OZ012738.1, from coordinate 617,353,930 downwards.
TCTCCTCACTAATGTTCAAGGAATACTTGACTATGGTCAAGACTCCAAGGGAAACAAACATGACAATTTTTGTGTATATTTTAACAAAACTCTCTAGATCTAAGTTAAACACTCAAAGGGATTTGACTTTAACAAAAGTCAGGAGGGGAGTAAATAATCATGACAATGATCCTTACGTAGAGTTAACAAACTCTATCCTAAAGTTCTAATTGAAGGATAATCCTAACAAGGGGTAGGTCTTTAGACTTTAAAGCAAAGTCTAATGTATATAGGTTCTAACTTAACTAAGTTTAAGGACTTAATGACTTAAACAAATTGGGGGGAAGGGTGATGAGTTGTCTATGACTGTGAAGTTAATAGAGAGACTTTCCTTTGGAATAAGGGTAACAAGGCAACTGGATGAGAACTAACAAGTTCCATCACTTGGGGAAAGAAACTTAACAAAGTTAAAGACACACATAAGCAATCATTCAAACATGATGAAGACATGATAGCATGGTAACAACCAAGACAGATCATGGCAAGCATGTAACAACATGGGGCAAGCATAACAATGAATGAATCAAACCAAATGGTTACAACCACAGGTAGAAAAATATGTTACAACATCTAAAAGGGGATGTTGGTAAAGGTTCTTACAAGACTATAACATTCATCAAGCATAAGTCAAGACATCATGGCAAAGTTCAAAGATTATGAAGGTAACAACCAATAAAAGTAAACATAAAAAAACATGTGTGACAACAACAAGTTCATAAATGGTAAACATACAAAACTCATTCATACAAGTTACAACTTGGCATAAGAATCAAACAAAGATCAATGTAACAAAATTCAATCATTTTCAAAGCATATTGATGGCAATCAATCATGGATAATCAAGAAGAGTGACAACAGTTCAAGCATGAATTCAAACTTCACAAGGGGAATGTAAACAAGATCATGGTAACAACCAAGGCAAGAATGGAACCTAAACATGTTATGATTCTAACAAGACACATAAAAAAGAAATATAGGGTATAAGGGGTCATGTTCAAGAGATTACAACATCAAGAAGCATACATGGATTCATAGAGAAGTTCCAAGCCAAACATTCACATTCATGTATTTACAAAGGCAAGAATCAAACCCCTAAATATGTTATGGTTATAACAAGACACGTAGTCAAGTAAGTTGAGGTTAAGGTAACATGATCAAGAGGTTACAACAACAAGAAGCATGTTACAAATCAATCAAAAGTTTTAAGGCAAGGTTTTCATGTTCAAGCATTTACAAAGGCAAGAATAAACATGGTAAGGCAAGGAACCAAATGTTTTTAAACATACAAACATGTTACACATCCAAAAGTGATTCATACATGATCAATCATACAAGGAAAGTTAAGTACCAAGCCAAAGAAAATCATGAAAACAAGTGAAAAACCCTAAAAAAAGGTCATGTCATTCAAGTGAGCCAAAGTGTTTCAAAAATAACAATTCTTGAATTCTTCCTCCACACATTGAAGCTAGACATATCAAGGAGAATTTATCAAAAATAATGGCATCAAAATGATAAAAATCAAATAAGTTATTTGAAAATGAGGTCCAAAATGGGGCAAACTAAGGCAAAAATCAAGTCATGACAAGGCAACTTTTAGACAAATTTGCATGAAGGGTCATAACTTGCTCAAAACTTAATGAAATTGAGTGAAATAAAAAAGTAAATTGTGTGTTTTTTCACAAGGAATCCAATGGTGGTGGTGGTTTGGTCAGATCATAAATCATTTGGAAAATTCAAAGACATCATTTAAAATGGCAAGTTATGTGCAAGAAAATGTGGGCAGTCAAACATACATGGTTTAAGCAGCAAGTAAGTGATCAAACACAACATATGGAACATATAGATGATGTTTACAAACATCACACACCAAGGGAGGGGCTCAATCAACAGATTGCATATGAATTGGCCAAAAGGGCAAGTTTGAGTATGAACAAGGTGACAATCATGAATACAAGTTTTTAGCAGCAACCAAGTGTTCAAACATGACACATAAGACATATAAATGATGTTCATAACCAACACATACCTATGCCTAAACAGAATCTATGAGTTGTATATGAAAATGAAATTTAAGGCAAGCTAGCAAGCAAGAACATATGGACAGTCAACATTAAACAGGTTTGGTGGCAAGCTAAAGTTTAAACATGACCTATAACGCATATCAAACATGTTCAGCACCAATGCACATCAAACTTTATCATGGTTTCAAAATTAAATAGTTTGAGAACTTACCTCTTGTAGCATTTTCAAGAGAATGCACAAAATAAGATGTCCAGTTGAGATGTTATGATCCAAACAGCTTCAAAATGCCTCAAGTGAGATGTCCAAGTGATCCAAAACTCCTCCAAGCAACTGCCTTGACAGAATGGTAGTTTATGCAAGAATGAACCAAAAACTCCAAAGTGGAATGTGGGAGAAATGATGTTACAGAAGTGTGGTGATGACTTGGATAGCTCAAACAAGTTATATGGAGGGCGTTTGAGGCGTTGGAAAGGTTGAAAAAGTGTTGGACATAGTTGTGGCATTCAAAATGCAGAAAGTCAAAGTTTTATTGTTTTGACAATTGACTTTTTGAGTGAGAGGATTTCTAGTGGAAGTGAGTGTTTGAGAAGCTTCAATACATCATTTGTGATGCGTGAAGTGTTGGTAGAGGTGTTTGATGATTGGAATGAGTTTTGGAAGGGTTTGTGCAAAGGCATATTTTATGCCTTGAAGTGACCAAGTTTTCAACTTGCAAGAAGGTTGGGATCAGAAGAATGGAAGAGATTTGGCTTGGTTTCTATCTCAATCTAGTATAGTTTGGAAGTGAGGAGGAGGCTCAATTTATAGGCAAGCTTGGAAATCAAGTGGTCTGGGCATATTGGTTTATCTTGCCAACTTTTCCCTTTTTGGAGGCAAAATATGCAAGATCAACTTGAAATTTTCTTCTGAATATTAGCCACCTCTCTATCAGTTTGATCATCACCTATAGCCTGCAAATAGTGGTCTTAAAGTGATAGGGAGGAAGAAGCTGATGTGGTTGCTGAACTCATAACTCAAAATCTAAGAATTTTTTGCCTTAAACCCCATAAGACACTTTTGTAGGGCTCCTCAAGAGCTTTCCAACAAGTTTTGTGTAACACCCCAAATTTAAGCGGAATATTTTAATTAATCATTTAATTGAGAATATTCGTATTTTGGGTGGTTTTCGGTGGTTTTGTGGATTATTGAGAAAATGTGCATTTTTGGACTATTTATTTAATTAATAGTATACTATATGAGAATATTAGTATTATTATTGATTAAAATGAATATAAGTGAAATAAGGGTAAATTGGGCATTATGAAGAGTTAGTAAGGGTGTTATGGGAAAAAATCAATTGTGTGGCCCAAGTCTAAGTTTGACAAAATAGAATTCTGAAGGTGGAGGATTCATTTTATTAACCGTGAAAAGAATGGAGGCCAGAGCTCTGAGGAGGGATCAGTGGAGGCAAAAGTTTCGGAAGATTGTTGGAGTTAATTATGAAAGCTTTGAATCGGCTAAGGTATGGAGAGTATCGATGTTCATGATTTTCTATGTATTCAATAGATGTGTTTATGATTGGTTTGTGATTTAAGGTATTTTGGGTTGGTTATGGGAAAATAGGGAATTTGATGATAAGGCTTTGAGGTTAGGGGTAATGGTATGTAACACTGAATATTGATATGAGAAGGGAAATCTTAGGCCTTCGTGGCCAAAACCTTGGATTGTGATATGTTTGACCCTGTAGGAATAGGAATATTCAATGTGAGTAACTCTGATGTACTCAGAGCAATTGCAGGAAAATAGTGTTTTAGGTAGTGAAAATGTTGCCAGATTGGCCTAATAAACCATAGATTTTGTGCCTTTATCGTCGTAAGACCTTAGGGATGATTTAGGGATGTTTTGGAGGCATTGGGGAAGTGAATCGTGTGGACTTTTTGGTTTATTTAGGTTCCGGAGCGTAATAGCGTTTTGCTGTCTGTCACGACTGTTCATGTTTTCGGTCGAAATCGTTTTGGACGTAACTTTTGATTCGTAAGTCTGTTTTGACCCCCGTTCGAAGCGTTGGAAAGCTAATGCACAGGGTTATAACATAGTATAGATAAGGGAATTGGTTTCCCAATATTTTTATATCTAATTATGTTTGAGAAGTCAATTGTGTATATGTCCTATTAATGAATCATGTTTTGGTTCAGTGATGTCTTGACGTTTTGATGCTGCGATTTTCCTGATGAATTACCATGAGGGTAACTGTGATAATATGATGAATTAACATGAGTAGGACTATGAATTTTATGTGATTAATAGGCAATAGTATGAGAATTACCGTGAGTATAATATGATGAATTAATATGAGTATGACAGTGAGGTTGCGTGAGTAATAAGTGTTAGTATGAGAATTACCGCGAGTGTAATTATGATAAATTAATATGAGGCAATGTGAGATGATATTAGGGATTAATATGTAAATACTATGTGATGATATGACGAATTAATATGAGTAGAACTATGAAGTTTATGTGATTGATATGCGATAGTGTGAGGATTACCGTGAGTATAATTTGATAAATTAATATGAGATGATATGGGGGTAGTATTATGAATTGATATGGGATAATATGACTATGAGCTAATATGTGATTTATATGTGATTATATGATGGCATGATATGTGAGATTAATTACTATGATGAACTATGATGATATGTTGTATGATGAGTAATATGATGAATTATGATGATATGTTGTATGATGATTAATGTGATGAGCTATGATGACATGATTTATGATGATGAATATGACGATGAGATATGACGTGTAATGATGATGAATATGATAAATGATGATGCACCATATGCTGTTATTATGAGGACTATTGTGAAGTGTGCATCACGCATTCATGTGCATCCGGACTTCGGTTCAGGACATCGATTACTTGGGCTTCAATCCCACTGTGTGGATGTGAAGTATTTTGATGTGCTCCGATCCTATTGATGGGGATCTATGGAGGGTTGATGGCCCAGTGTCCATCGCGATGTGATGGTTGGTACCACATGCATTGAGTCTATGTTGCATTTGCATTTATGAGCCTTTGTGTATAAATTATGACGTTGTGGCCTTTGAGGCATATTTGAAGGATATCAATATGGTGAATATAACTATGAGTAATATTTCGTTTATGCGTTAATTGTTATACATTGATTATTATGAATTGTTGTACTCACCCTGCCTGTTTGAATGTTACCTCCACGTGGGTAACGTGCAGATGAGCAAGCTTAGCCGTGGACGCCGTCGAGGAGTATTTTGAAGTTTAGAGTCGTTAACCTTTATGGTTAATTTAGAGGGTCTTGCTCTGATATGTAACATCGGGTTGGGTTCTTTGAGTTGATTTTATATCATTGGGTTATTTTACTGATGTTCCCTATTGAGGAGAAACCTTGATTTATGTTTTGAGTTCCGCTGTTTTATGTTGTTTGATGTACATTGAGGAAAACCCGTCGTTACGGAGTATTGACCAATTGTGTTGACTTTGAGAAATGTACGCCCTTTTGTGGCTTTTTATGAAAGTTAATATTTTACTCTGAAATCCGTGTTATTTTGTCGTAATATCTGTGGGGTAGAATAAGGGTGTTACATTAGTGGTATCACAGCAGGTCGGTCTGTCTGACCAAGTTGTCTAATGTTGTTGGTTATCTTGTATGCGACATGTGTGTGAAAACACTGTCAGTACATGTTTGTTTCCTAACCTTGTCTGCAGAAGTGGGAATGATTCAAGTGGGAGAGAAGCTTGTGCTTCTCCAGGATGCTGCAAGTGTGGAGTTGTGGCTCAGTGTGTCGATGGACGCTCTTATAATTTGGTAAAGATGGTTTGTACCCCATCATGATTTTCGGCTCTCTATTGACAAATTGAGGAACTGATCATCCTTAATCTCTTGTTGATAGTGGACGGGGTCATGTTGAATGGGATAGACGTGTCTTGCAAGCTTAGATGGCGTGAGCAGTGAATTGTCTTGAGTTAAGCTAAGTGCTTAAGAATTGTTTTGATGAGTCGGCGCAGGACAATGTTGAGATGTTTAATTTTGATGGGAATTTTGAGTTGTAATGAAAGTGGGGGAGTTGGCGGTTTGCCGATGAATTGTGGTTGTCTGGAAGTGATCCTGACAAGATAGTGATATACAGCCAAGACGTGAATTGGAGTTGTGATCGACTTAGTTACGGAAAGCTAGTCCAATGCTTTATGTGATGGTGAAGTAAGGACATGGAATAAAGTTATTTATTGACGGAATATTTTTGGATGTTGTGGTATGTTCGGAAGGTGCGGTTCGTGTTTCTGCCATAACTCACAAATTAAGTGTCCGTTTGGCATGTAATTTTCCATACTTAATTGAGCGAGTCAGTGGTTGTGTTAACCAATGATATTTTGATATATTCGAAGAGTATAGAGGATCATGTGGAGCATCGGGAACTTGAGTTATCAGTATTGGAGAGGAAGCAGGGATATGCCACTGTGAAGAAAGTTCAAAGAGTTTTTGGGAGAGCTGTCAACAACTCGTGTGTTGATTTTTGCCGAATCCGACAGAACTATTCGTTGTGTTTTGTGATGCTTTGTTGATGTGTCTGGGAGATATGTTAAGTGTATCATCAGCGAGTTTTAGTTATGCTTTAAGGAAATTTAAAGTACATAAGAGGGATTATCTGACGAGTGATTTAGAGTTGGTTGTTGTTGTGTTTGTGTCGGAGTTGGAGGCTTCAATTGGTTAGTTTGAGATTTGAAATGTTTGGTGATCTCAAGAGCTCAAAGTATTTGCTTGATTTGGAAGAGTTGAATATGAGGCAGAGAAAATAATTGGGACTCCTGAAGGATTATGGTTTTGGATTGAATTACCATTCGGGTGAAGCAAACGTGGTAGCTTATGCATTGATTTGGAAATCTTTGCATATACCGATAATGATGGTGAAAAGAGTTAGAACTGATTGAGCAATTTTGTGATATGAGTTTGGTGTGTGAAGAGACTTCTTATGGAGTTAAGCTTAGTATGTTGGACCTTACTAGTGGTATTCTTGATGAGATTCGATAAGATCAGAACTCTGGTTTGAATTGATAGATTGGTTGAATTTGATAAATTAAAGTCGAAGGGCTGATTTTCGGATTAATGGAAATGGTAGTATGAGATGTCGTGATAGAATTTGTGTTCTAGATATTATTTAGTGGAATAAGAGTATTGAGGTAGATGGAGTATCCATCCCGGTGCTATGAAGAGGTAACTGTATTTGAGGAAATTATTTTGATGGTCGTAGATAGAGAGAAATGGTTGAGTTTGTATATGCTGGTTAGACTTGTTGGAAGTCGAAGAATAAACGTCAGAGACTGTTGGGTCTAACGCAACCGTTGAATATTCCAAAGTGGAAAATCGGGTAGTATTTCCATGGATTTTGTGTTGGGTTTCCGGAGAATTTGAGGGATATGATTTTAATTGGGTGATTTTTGGATAGATTGACTAGATTGGCTCTTTTTCTTACCAATGAGGATTAATCATTCTATGTTAAAACTAGCTGAGATGTATATCGATGAAGTTGTGAAGTTGTATGAGATGTCGTCGAATATTATGTCAGATGGGAATCTGAGTTTTCATCGAGATTTTTGGGAGAGTTTGCAGACGCTTTGAGTACCATGTTGAAGTTGAACTCTGCCTATCATCCGTGGACGGATGGACGGACAGAGAGAACTATCCAGTCTTTAGAGGATTTGTGGAGAGCTTGTATGTTGGATCAGGGTGGATCGTGGGATAGTTAATTATCGTTGATTGAGTTACCTACAATAACAGTTATCATTCTGGTATCGGAATGGCACCATAGGAGGCTTTGTATGATAGGAGGTGTAGGACTCCTTTGTGTTGATGTGATTCAGGCGAGAGTGTTGTGCTCGGACCTAAGATTTGTGTAAGAGACGACTCAAAAGATCAAGAAGATCCAAGAAAAGACGTGTTTTGAGAGTTACGATGGTGACTGGTGTTGGTCGAGCTTTGAAGTCTCAGAAGCACACACTGTGTTTTGTTGATTTATATCAGAGTGATGCAGCAGAAGCGTGGGAGAAGTAGCATGTTAGACTGTTTTACCGCTGTCGCTTGTGAATTTACATGATGTGGTATGTGCCTAAATTGAGGAAGTGCATTTATTCATATGGGTGGTGTACAAGTGAGAGATAATTTGACTGTTGAGGCATTGCTAGTTCAAGTTGATGAACGAGAAGCAACTTCGAGGTAAAGAGATTCCTTTGGTGAAGGTAGTTTGAGAGGACCAGCCGGAGAAAGTTGGATTTGGGAGTGGGAGATCAGTTGAGAGAGTCGTATCCGACTCTGTTCATTGAGGTAATTTTCGAGGGCGAAAATTCTTTTAAGTGGGGGAGAGTTGTAACACCCCAAATTTAAGCGGAATATTTTAATTAATTATTTAATTAAGAATATTCGTATTTTGGGTGGTTTTCGGTGGTTTTGTGGATTATTGAGAAAATGTGCATTTTTGGACTATTTATTTAATTAATAGTATACTATATGAGAATATTAGTATTATTATTGATTAAAATGAATATAAGTGAAATACAGGTAAATTGGGCATTATGAAGAGTTAGTAAGGGTATTATGGGAAAAAATCAATTGTGTGACTCAAGTCTAAGTTTGACAAAATAGAATTATGAAGGTGGAGGATTCATTTTGTTAACCGTGAAAAGAATGGAGGTCAGAGCTCTGAGGAGAGATCAGTGGAGGCAAAAGCTTTGGAAGATTGCCGGAGTTAATCGTGAAAGCTTTGAATCGGCTAAGGTATGGGAAGTATCGTTGTTCATGATTTTTTATGTATTCCTTTAGATGCGTTTATGGTTGGTTTGTGATTTAAGGTATTTTGGGTTGGTTATGGGAAAATAGGGAATTTGATGATAAGGCTTTGAGGTTAGGGATAATGGTATGTAACACTGAATATTGATATGAGAAGGGAAACCTTAGGCCTTCGTGGCCAAAACCTTGGATTGTGATATGTTTGACCCTGTAGGAATATGAATATTCAATGTGAGTAACTCTGATGCACTCAGAGCAATTGCAGGAAAATAGTGTTTTAGGTAGTGCAAATGTTGCCAGATTGGCCTAATAAACCATAGATTTTGTGCCTTTATCACCGTAAGACCTTAGGGATGATTTAGGGATGTTTTGGAGGCATTGGGGAAGTGAATCGTGTGGACTTTTGGATTGATTTAGGTTCCGGAGCGTAATAGCGTTTTGCTGTCCGTCACGACTGTTCATGTTTTCGGTCGAAATCGTTTTGGACGTAACTTTTGATCCGTAATCCCGTTTTGACCCCCGTTCGAAGCGTGGGAAAGATAATGAACAGGGATATAACATAGTATAGATAATGGAATTGGTTTCCCAATATTTTTATATCTAACTATGTTTGATAAGTCAATTGTGTATATGTCCTATTAATGAATCATGTTTTGGTTCAGTGATGTCTTGACGTTTTGATGCTGCGATTTTCCTGATGAATTACCATGAGGGTAACTGTGATAATATGATGAATTAGCATGAGTAGTACTATGAATTTTATGTTATTAATATGCGATAGTATGAGAATTACCGTGAGTATAATATGATGAATTAATATGAGTATGACAGTGAGGTTGCGTGAGTAATAAGTGCTAGTATGAGAATTACCGCAAGTGTAATTATGATGAATTATTATAAGGCAATGTAAGATGATATTAGGGATTAATATGTAAATACTATGTGATGATATGACGAATTAACATGAGTAGAGCTATAAAATTTATGTGATTGATAGGCGATAGTGTGAGGATTACCGTGAGTATAACTTGATAAATTAATATGAGATGATATGGGGGTAGTATTATGAATTGATATGGGATAATATGACTATGAGCTAATATGTGATTTATACGTGATTATATGATGACATGGTGTGTGAGATTAATTACTATGATGAAGTATGATGATATGAATTGTATGATGCGTAATATGATGAATTATGATGATATGTTGTATGATGATTAATGTGATGAGCTATGACGACATGATTTATGATGATGAATATGACGTGTAATGATGATGAATATGATGAATGATGATGCATCATATGCTGTTATTATGAGGACTATTGTGAAGTGTGCATCATACATTCATGTGCATCCGAACTTCGGTTCAGGACCTCGATTACTTTGGCTTCAATCCCACTGTGTGGATGTGAAGTATTTTGATGTGCTCTGATCCTATTGATGGGGATCTATGAAGGGTTGATGGCCCAGTGTCCATCACGCTGTGATGATTGGTACCACATGCATTGAGTCTATGTTGCATTTGCATTTATGAGCCTTTGTGTATAAATTATGACGTTGTGGCCTTTGAGGCATATTTGAAGGATATCAATGTGTTGAATATAACTATGAGTAATATGTCGTTTATGCATTAATTGTTATACATTGATTATTATGAATTGTTGTACTCACCCTGTCTGTTTGAATGTTACCTCCACGTGGGTTACATGCAGATGAGCAAGTTTAGTCGTGGACGCCGTCGAGGAGTATTTTGAAGTTTAGAGTCGTTAGCCTTTATGGTTAATTTAGAGAGTCTTGCTCTGATATGTAACATCGGGTTGGGTTCTTTGAGTTGATTTTATATCATTGAGTTATTTTACTGATGTTCCCTATAGAGGAGAAACCTTGATTTATGCTTTGAGTTCCGCTGTTTTATGTTGTTTGATGTACATTGAGGAAAACCCGTCGTTATGGAGTATTGACCAATTGTGTTGACTTTGAGAAATGTACGCCCTTTTGTGGCTTTTTATGAAAGTTAATATTTTACTCTGAAATCCGTGTTATTTTGTCGTAATATCTGTGGGGTGAATAAGGGTGTTACACTTTGAACCACTCCATTTGGGTGTGTGGTTAGAAAGTTATGGTCACTCCAAGTTGGCTTCAAATTAGGATTTTTTCATAATTCCTTGTTTCTTGATTTGCAAGTTATCCATCAATCCTTGATTAAATCCTTACCAAACTCACTAGTTAGGAATATAATGATGTTGGAAGACTTGCTTATTTCAATTTGGGGTAAAAACCCCAAAAGTTAAAGAGTTGACTTTCCAGACAGACGAACCGAATGGCTGAAATTTTCAGGATTGATCCTCAGTGTTCTGGGTTCTTTGAGCCTTTAAAACTTCTTGTGGAGACTTTAATAAGTCATAGGAGTGCCATGGATCATGATTTAAGCCTTGGAAACCTCTTTAGACTAAAAGTCAAACTTTAGTTGACTTTTCCACTAGAAACCCTAATCAGGGTGCTGCACTGCACTGCTTCTGTTCTTTTGGTAACAACCTCAGATAACACTTATCCTTGGCAAGATATGAGTCACTTGATGACATAAATAATTGATTTGTAGAAGATCAATCCAACACTTTGACTGATCAGTGTACAGGATCCTTGATTTTGACAGTGTAAAACTATAATTCTCCTGCATCTTGACAAAGATTAACTTGAAAAAGGTTAATGTTAGATAACACATGCTTGATGAACCTAGAATGATAATGGAATCTAGGGGGAAAATTTTGGGGTATGACACTTACCCTATCTCTATTCAACTTCCTTGCTTCTTTATTCTCTTGGTTTTGATACCATTCCTTTGCTCTTCTTTCTTGGTTTCGACGTTATTCTTTTGTTTTCCCCCACTAGAGTCTCATTCCCTCTACTCTTGCTCTTGTTTTTTACGCCATTTCCCTTTATTTCTCCGTCTTGGTTCCATGAACTAGGGAGCTCTGAATTCCTCATTATACTATGAGGGTACGTAGGCACGAAATCTCGAGATCTTGACGAGCTACCTTTTGCTTTTTGTTATCTCTGATCCGCCCATAATCTTTTCAATTCCCTCTGGTACGCCTAGAGCCTTTTTTTCTCTTCCCTGGTTCCATGAACTATGGAGCTCTGAATTCCTCATTGAACTATGAGGATACGTAGGTACGAGGGCCCAATCCTCCTCTAGGACTTTCTTTTTCCTTCTTCCTTCCCCTTTCTTTAGCTAGAAGCCTTTAGATAGATAACTCATATGAGCCTAGAAGTAAGAAGAATGGTTCGCATTGAGTACGACAAATACGTCAGGTGCTAATACCTTCCTCTCACATAACTGACTCTTTTACCCGTTTCTCTCCCCTTTGGGTTTTATCAATATTTTATCTGTCCTTTAGGAGTAATAAAGTTTGGTGGCGACTCTGGTGTATCTTTTGAGTGTGCGATTCACTCAGGTATAATTCTGCTAGTTTCAATTGGGATGTTTCTTCAAATGGTTAATGTCGTTGAAAGCTTGTTTGAAATTCCTTTTCTACAAGAGGAATTATATGTTACATCCCAGATGACTCTATGAAGAAAAAGCTTAAGTTTTCACGTGATCAGAAGAAGACAAAATAGACTCAAAGGTTGTCGATGACCTATTAGAGTCATCTTAGTCCTTGTGCTTTGACTAGTCTTCATGTTTATCATCAGCAGATGCAAACGTTTTCAAAGTCTGGTCTACAGAGTTTAACTTCTTAAGACTCTGACCTTCATATGTTAACTTCTGCAGAAGTTGACTTCTTCAGAGTTTAGTTTTCAACTTCTGATCCATCAGATTCTGGTCTTTAAGCTTCTCTTAAGATGTTCATGTTAGAACCAATACTTGGATCATTCATTCAATTTTAGTCTATGATCCTGAACACTTGAATAAATATTAGTATATCCAATTGTTCTTTAAATACTTTGTTATCATTAAAACCTTAAGAGATATGGTAAAAACCAATTTTGTTCCAACAAAATCCATATAATTCTCTAGTTCGAAAGATAAGAATCCTATATTAGCACCTAAAGTGTACTTTGGAGTCATTGAGGAGATTTGAGAGATTGATTATATTTTATTCAAAGTGTCTTTATTTAAATGCAAGTGGGTCAGTGTTCGAACTGCAACATAGTGACAAGAAGCAAAAATTTAGTTTTGGAAGGATTCCCTATGAGATTTATATTGTCTCTACAAGGATTGGTACGAGGGAAAGAACGTCATTCAACAGTCATTACATTTCTAAGCTTGTTGTGAAAATTTGGTTGAAAGATCAAAGGTACCATAAATAAAGCAGAAAATATAAAGACGGGAAATATAAAGTAAAAACTTAAAATATAAACGGAGCCTTGTTGGAATTGGATCTCATCAATTGATAACACATGCATTCTTCTAACCAATTAAACACAAATCAATCATTTGTCTGATATCTTCACGCATCACCCACAATAGAGGTTACGTCCATCGCAACGTCGAGAGAACAACTGTATTGTCTCATTGGTGATGTCTCGCGCAACTCAACAACACAGAGTATTAAGAACTGATACTCAAGCAAATATTAAGTCTAAAACTATGTCTAGAGTCTAGAACCTAACATATAATCATCCTAGATCCAGATCTGAGGAGTATATTTCTATAGCTGTTCAAATCAAAGATAAACTGGTAAATAAAGATAACATCCATATCAGCTTCATGATTGATTCATATAAAATATCATGATCAAAATGCGTACATACGCTTAACCCTTTTTACACACATTCAACTAATTTGTCAAATGTAAGTGAACATAGTTCTTCATTTCTATTATCACACATCTGTACAATACCATATTTATCCTACTTATTCTACTAATCAACACAATAAAATCAAAGATACTAGTGAATATCAACTTACAAGACTATGTCAAAAGTTAGCTCATTGATTGATGAATATCTAAGATCTAAGATTTGAAAAAGGTTTTGTCAAGACCCACAAATAAGAAATCAAAGACAACATCAATATTGAATTCAAACTAGTTCACAAACATATATTAGATGAAATACATAAGGTATCAAAATATTACATCCAAACCCAACAAAAGATTGAAGCTACTTACTCGAAGCTCAAGCTCCGACTTCCTTTGATTTTGGCTTCTCGCTCTTAGGGTTTTATTTCTCTCTCTAAAATTATGGCGACATATTTCAAGTGAGAATGCTAAGCGCGATTAGCCTTCATTTTCTACAGCCTCTGGTCAATTTATTGCAAAAGTGATCTTGCTTCTTCTTCTTCATTTCTTTGGCTTCCTTGTTCAATCATTTATGTCTTAATCATTGATGTTTTATGCCTATATTCTGCACAATAACACACATATCAAAAAATCCAAAGGTATTTTCAATATGTTGAAGAATCACACAAGAATAAGAAATAAATCCATTAAAACATGAGAAATGAGTTAAAAAATGCCAAGAAAGATGATTCAATTTAAGTCATATTTTGCACTTAACAACTCTCCCCAAATAGATTTTTGCTTGTCTTCAAGCAAAGTATGTCCCTCATGGAAACAAGAGGATTTTCTCAAGTCTAAGATTCAACTAAGAAAGGATTAACAATCCGAATTCAAATAAGAGAGATTTGCTCAAATAAGAGGATTTCTCAAACATGAGAATGCACACAAGAAATGTTTACCACTCAATAGAATCGAACAATGATAAAGAATTTAATTCTTAAACAAATATCATGCAATGTTTTAAATAATAACTAAATTCTCATATTCGAATCACTCTAACACACCTCTTCAAAATAAGAATGAAGAAATTAATGTGTGTGCAACCGCAGGGCAATTCCACTCACATGAAAAACAATGCAAATATTAATCCAATTCATACATTCATCTAATAATAAAAAATGAAATCATGGAAGCAAGATATCACTAAGGTCTTTTTAAGGTTGTAGCTTGGTTGAGTTCACAACAAAGGAACATTTCTAAGGTCATAGAACCAAAGTTGCCTATGCAAAAGACACATTCACTATACAAGGTATTTACACATCACAACTTCATTCACCACTTCCTTTCCTCTATTGAAAACCTTATCAAAATTCCTTTTACACAATTATATCATTCTAATTTTTTTCTTCTAACAAGCATTCTTTTTCTTTTGATTTTCATATTCATATTCACAAAATTTCTTTTCAATGCTTGTTTGAAAATTTTCAAAATTTTTAGCAACCTACCATTTTATTTTCATTCTCCCCTACTTGAATTCAACTAAACCTCAAGTGAATGCTCCTTGCATTTTATGAGAAGGAAGTCAATTTAAACAATGTTCAAAAGTTTAAGAAATATTTTTAGAATCTCACAAAATTCAATGATGAACAAAACTTTCAAATTATGTACATAAACCAAGTTCGTCACTAAAATGAGATCTAAATTGTTTAGGTTCAATAATCACAATAATCAAAAGATAAAGCATGAATCAAATAAATAAAACAAAGTTTATCAGTCATCCTAGCATATAGTAAACAATGGAGGTTTCTCACAAGTTGTGGCTTTTGGTCCTAAGTGAAACAAGCATTCAAACGAGTTGCAACATGAAACAAGAATACACATTTGCATAAAGCACAAAATTCTTAAATCATTCTAACATTCTATAAAGCGGTACAATTTATCTTGCTTGCATTCACCACATTCAACATCCTACCATAATCATCCAAACTTGGGAGAGTATTCATTGAATACTTTTATATAAATAGCAACCAATCTAGAAGGGGTTCTCATCATTTATTCCTACTAACAATTGAGAAAACGTAAGGAAACAAGTATATGTACAATATAAACAACTGCACGAAGCTCAAAAATATAGAAACGATTGCAATGAACTTAAATATTTAAACACTAATTTCCGTCAACGACGCCATTTTGTTCAAGCTACAGCATAGCGGAAAGAAGCAAAAATTTAGTTTTGGAAGGATTCCCTCTGGGATTTATATCATCTCCACAGAGGTCAGTGCAAAGGAAAGAACATTGTTCAACGGTCTTTACATTTCTAAGTTTGTTGTAAAAAATTGGTTGAAAGATCAACGGTACCATAAATAAGTTAGAAAATATAAAGAGGAAAATATAAAGTAAGGACTTAAAATATAAACGGAGCCTTGCTGGGATTGGATCTCATCAATTGATAACACATGCATTCTTCTAACCAACTAAATACAAATCAATTATTCATCTAATATCCTCACATATCAACCACAACAGAGGTTATGTCTAACACAACATCGAGAGAACAACCGTATTATCTTATTTGTGATGTCTCACGCAACTAAATAACACAGAGTATTAAAAACTGATACCCAAGCAAATATTAAGCCTAACTATCTATGTCTAGAGTCTAGAACCTAACAGATAATCATCATAGATCCAGATCTGAAGAGTGTATTTCTATAGCGGTTCAAATCAAAGATAAACTGGTAAACAAAGAAAACATCCATGTCATCTTCATTATTGATTCATATAAAACTCTATGATAAGAATACATACATATGCTTAACCCTTTTTACATGCATTCAAATTTTCTAAATGTAAGTGAACATAGTTATTCATCCCTATTATCACGCATCCTCACAATATTGTATTGACCATACTCATGCTACTCATGCTACTAATCAACACAATAAAATCAAAGATACTAGTAAATATCAACTTACAATACTATGTCAAAAGTTTGATCATTGATAGATGAATATCTAAGATCTAAGATTTGAAACAGGTTTTGTCAAGACCCACAAATAATAAATCAAAGACAACATCAATATTGAATCCAAACTAGTTCACAAATATGTATTAGATGAAATACATAAGGTATCAAAAGATTACATCTAAACCTAACAAGAGATTGAAGCTACTTACTCGAAGATCAAGCTCTGATTTCCTTTAATTTTGGCTTCTCCCTCTTAGGGTTTTATTTTTCTCTCTAAAAGTATGTTTGGAGCGAGGAGAGATAAATATGGATTCTGAAAATATCTCATAAGTTTCCTTATATACAAGTTACAAAAAGTGTCTATAAGTGGCACCGAGCTAAGTGCCAGTAGAGCGCGCTTAGCACAATCAGTTCAAAGGCAAAATATTTCAAGAGAGCGCGCTAAACGCAGTTAGACTTCATTTGCTACTGCCTCTGGTCCCAAAATTGCGTTGATCCCGCGCTGGAAAACGCGTTCAGCGCGATTTTCCATCAATTTGTCACAAAAGTGATCTCGTTGCTTCTTCTTCATTTCTTTGGCTTCCTTGTCCAATAATTTGTATCTTAATCATTAATATTTTATGCCTATATTCTGTATAATAACACACATATCAAAGAATTCAAATATATTTACAATATGTTGAAGAATCACACAAGAACAAGAAATAAATTCATTAAAACATGAGAAATGAGTTGAAAAATTCCAAGAAAGATGGTTCAATTTAAGTCATATTTTGCACTTAACAGTCGACAATAACATTGGTGTATAAACTAATGAGTTAGGATTCACATAGGTTGACCTTGACAAGACAACTTATATGATCGAATCATTCATCATGGCTACTCAAGCAAAACAAATGTTTTTTTGTGACCGACCCTTTTGACAAAAGATGGTCAGTTGTTCTCCAAGGAAAACACATTCCTCATAGTGATGAAAATCATGATTTAAGTTTTGATATTCCTTTGACTCCTTCTTACGCAACATAAGTTCATATTTCATATTGAGAAGTTGATAGAGATGATGTGCATGCTATTCGTAATGATCATGAAGAAGCCATATGGGAAAATTAACAAGTAAATATTTTTTATTGTTTATTCATATTTGATTATATGTTATAATTTTTAAGATTATTTACTAACAAATATTATTATTTAAAATTATAGGTGTTTAAAGTCAAGACACCAAGAGACAAGACACGTTCCTCATTCCGTAGATATTATTTGATGTAATGTAAATTATATGTTGTTTAATATCATTTTAATTTCGATGTAATATACAATTTTTGGTTTTAATGTAATACAATTTTTGAGACATTTTAGTTGTCAACTATAGGTGTGGCTCACAAATGGTTTGTGTTGTTGTTTCTCCTCTATTTACATTCCAAAAAAATTTAGGCTAAAAATTCGGTTGTAAAATAAAAAAAAAAAAAAAAAATTATTTCACCATGATTGGATCTTTCAATCGTGGTTATATGTAAGCATACTATCCAGGTTAAAAAAACTTCTAAAATAATATTGATGGGTATTGAACCAAGGACCTTAAATAATTTTACTACAGTTGTTTATTACATTTGTGGTGATATGTAGCTCGCTTTCTAACTTATCACCACAAATAGTAAATAGTGGTTGTAAATTTCCCACCTACAATCACACGCTATTTTACTGTAGATCCTCAACTGTGGTTATATCTCTTTTATAATTAATATTAAATATGTTATCCGTAGTAGTGTCTTAATTGTAAAAACAAATATGTTTATGTTAAATTAACTCAATTGATAATTGTATAGAATATAAATTAAAAGAAATCCTCCGACATTGCATTTATAAGTGAAATTTAGGCCATTTTTCTACTAGTCTAAATACTTTTCAAAAAAGTTTAAGCAAAATTTTTTTAAAATAAAAATAATTAAATTAAAGTCTTTCATATTTCTTTTCTATTAAAAACTCATTCATATTTTTTATGTTGTTTAGTAGTTAAAGTCACACAACAACTTGTATAATATTTTACTTTCTTGACTTATTAACTCACAAGCATTGAATGATATAACTACATGAAAATAATATATTTATGTCGAAAACAACATGTAATATATATATATATATATATATATATATATATATATATATATATATATATATATATATATATATATATATATATATATATATATATATATATATATATATATATATATATATATATATATATATATATATATATATATATATTAACACTACAATACGCTTACATGTAATAATTATGAGTTACATAAATGTACAAATGATGGGATATTTCATATTATTTAAAAATGTATATGTAATTTGTATTATATATATATTTTTTGATATTTAAGATTTTGTATTGAGTTTTCTTTGTTAACACTTCTTTTACAAAGATTTTATACAAATATCTTAATTTTGATTTTAATTTTTAAAATTATTATTATTATTATATTTGTTTGTATGCCAGAACTAGAAAATGTAGAGTAAAGAGGATGCAAAGTTTTTTTTTAATTTTTTTATATTTTATATATTCTTGTATTCGAGCATTATGAATGATGTTTGAACTATTAAAAAGTTAGAATTTGGTGTTGGATAATGTTGCAATACATTCGCTTATGTTTTACGAGTAAGAATTTAGAAAAAAAGAATGATTAAACATATAATATTTTAATTTCTATTTTATAAAATTTATTAGTATCAATGTCTTAATAGCATGATGACTTAAACAAAAGACAATTCAAATTCTTGCTTTATGTCTCTAAAAAGAATGTTTTAAATTTAATTAACTCAATGAATATAATATGAATTTACATTTATGTAATGTAAACTGTGTATTCTATAAATAAAAACGTTATTATCAATTTTTACTTGACCTTTTTTATTGGTAAAATTTTATTTGATATTAAAGTTTAAAAATGAAATTTAATTAATTTTAAAATATTTAAATATTAAAAATTTGAAATAAACAAATTAAATTACAATACATATTTTTTCTATGCTTAAAATTCTAATATTTTTAACCAAAAATATAATGATAAATAAAAAGTGTGATTTAATTGTGAGAATAATTTGTGAGGAGTTCACTTTTTTGGAATTAACAGCCTTGCAAGCATTACAATGTATATGCACAATAGAATGAGTCAGACTAAATCAAATCTCATGAGCAATTCCTACCCTGGTCTTAAGAATATCACAACAGTGTTTTAAAAACCAGACCGGACCGGTCGGTCGGACCGGTAACCGGCCTAATAACTGGTCTGATTTATTAGTTCGATCGTAAGTGGATTGGTTCATTATTTGAATATTTAATAACAAATGAAATGTATTAATTCATATTTAATAATAATAAAATATGGAATAATAAATGTAATTTAATAATCAATTTTCACCATCCAATCAATTCAATTGTTTTCAAATTTCAATGATTTAATTTTTAAGGTCAACCCAGTCATCCAGATTGTAGGCAATACTATCTATATTATCTATGGAATTCCAACCTGAACTTTGATTCTGTTTTTCTATTATCAAATCGAAAAAAATCGGACCGGGAAAAATCAGATTTAGCGTTGGACTGGTTTTAATGCATTTTTTATTTTTTAATTAAAATTTAAATGCAAAAGTTATAAAAATTAAAAAAAAATTTGTTTAAAATTAGATTATGCTGCAATTATTTTGTAATTTTGTATTATTTTGTTATGTGTGATACATTTGTTTAAAATTTAAATTATGAATTTGTGAATTTATAATATAATATTTTCAAAAAATTTAAGTACTAGTTATATTTTTTTACAAACTGAATCATCCAGTTCGACCGGTTTTATATCTATATAATGACAGGTCTATTCAACCGAGTTATCCGGTTTAATCCGGTTTAGTCATGCGGTTCGACCAGTGACCCAGTGGTTCAACCGATAAACCAGTAACCCAATACCCTCACCGGTTCGAAGACCGGTCCGATTTTTAAAACACTGTATCAAGTGTCATTAAAAATAACTTTCTATTTTGTTTGAAATAAATAGTAGAGAATAAATATCAAAAAATTTCTTTGAATTTAATTATTTGTTTTATTTATTTATTTATAGTTTTGACAAAAAAAAATAAAATACTTAAAAAGAAAAGAAGAAAAAGAATAAAATGGATATTTTTGAATGAACAGGTAATATATGAACCACAGTATTCACATACACTCAAACCCATTAGCTTGTACGCGTATTAGTTTGTATGTGGAACTAGAATAGTAATACGTTGAATCACACTCTCATTTGACAGCAAACAAAAAAACAATGCAATCTCAATTCTCCCGATCTCTTGATTTTCTCACTCTATCAAATTTAGGTCTCTCATCAACCACTATCGTTTTTTTTACCAACGAAGGGCATAACGAACCACCTTCGGTCACCCCGTTAGTCACTCTCAACATTACTCACTGTATCTCTCACCAACAACTGTCTTTTTCACAAACCACTATTCCTTTTTTTCAATCATATTGACGAACACTTGAAAATTTTGTTCTAAAATTGAATCAACATGAAAGGTCTTTATTTAATTTTAATTTATTTTCAATTTTGTTTTGATATGGCTTTGAATTCTTAGTTTTTTTTATTATAGGGTTCTGATTGTAGTTTTGAGTTTTTTATTTTGAATTCCGTCTTTATTGGACGGTTAACCTGCGGTCCGTCATAATTAAACCGGGTCAAACCTATTAAAAAAAGAGGATTTTTTAATGCACCTTAAATATTTCTTAGACACCACCGGAAATTATTTAAATACCTCTAATTTTTAGAGATACATCTTCGGACATACCAAATTCTATCTCCAAACACACAAAATTCTATATGAACATTAAAATATTCCAAAGATATATCTGCGTAACTATTTAAAACAAATAGAGTGAGATGTATCTCACTCATAATCCATTATACATTTGCATTATATCACATATGCATCTTCGTGAATATTTCAGAGATACATCTCTATAACATCTCAGAACTTGGTCTTATATGTTATATTTTGATTATATGTGTTCATATGAAGATTTAAACTATACCATCAATCGGAAAAAAAAATAGACACACATAATTCCAAATGCTCCAAAAAATGTCATATGTAAATAAAATACCAATAAATGTCATACAATCGAGATTAATCCAGTAGCAAGATCATCAAAATATAATCCAGACCATAGTACTGCTACTATATACTAAGAGACTACTGTGTGTGTCTGACAACCTCTCATTTACCTCATTTGCCTCGTCTACCTCCTCGACCATCAATCCCCCTGTCCTCCGGCGATATCTCCGCTACAACAATGCCCCATGTGTCTTCGTCGTGATGGCATCTAGGACCCGCTTCACATTAGATCTATTAGGGAAGATACTTGTGTCAATGTTTGCTTGTGCAATCTCAATTATGCAACGACAACTAGGCAAGACATCATCAGTATGATCTAGTTGTGCATGTTCCTCCTCTAGTATCTTCTGATGAGCTGGTCTCGGCGGATCTCTTGGAGTAGCATGCATCATGTACGTATGTGACACCCTGAAGAACTATTTGATGTACCCTTCGATGTAGCTCAAAACGCTCTCAACTATGATAGCTTGTGCCTCCTTCGATACCAGATTACTCTTATAATCATGAAACATGTTCCCTATCTGTTTACGTGTCAAGGGAGAAGGAGCAGAGAAAATAGGGTATCTGGGAATGGTCTGAATGTAGCCGAACTTTCCCATGACACGCTCGGGCAGATGCGGAGCAGTGAGATGTGATCCGCAGGCCAACCATCTAGAGTATAACACTATCTTGTCAAATGGTTGCGTCTCACGGTGATCAACATAGTTGTTAAAGTGCATGTCCTCAACAACCAAAAGACCAAGATAGACTCTAAAAGACTCGGTTGCCTAGTTCCCTCTGAGTGGGATAAAAGTAGTAGTATACGATATATCCTTAGTATACTCAGGCACACTCGCCCATCCAGAGATGCGTGAGAAGTGCTTGAGGATCCAAGCCTGAAATAAAAAGTTTAGAACACACGAACCACCAGTAATGGTTTTGAAAAGATGAAATGAAAATGACAAAAAACACTCAAAGAGCAATAACTATTACCGTCAGTAGTGTCACGCTACCTGTGACCTGCTTCGCCTTCCACAAGTAATCCTCTCTCAACTTTGAATACAAATAGACCAGACAAGCCGCTCCTAGTTGTACTCATGGATCCACTCGAAAGTCAATAAGTACCGTAGGTATACGAAGTTAGTATAAGTGGCACTCTTGTCCATAAGTATCAAAGTGTCAACCAAATAAAGCAGGTGTGCTCTCAATGCATGTGATCTGTGGACTGCTACTTGTTCATCATCACCATGAGTTTGTCGTGCTCTCAGGATCTCAGAATCATAGATCTTCTTTAGGTATTCAACTATAGCATGAGCGCCCCTGGTCTTATCCAACCTCTCATTCGCCTCTCATTGATTAGCCCTAAAATACCCTACCATCATCTATAACGCCTCGCCTTTGGTCATCCTCTTATGATCTAGGAATCTCCTCCTGATCAGAAGATGTAGCAAACACGAGACATCATCGAGTGTGGTAGACATTTCACCATGCGAGAGATGAAACAATGAGGTCTCTAAGTGCCATCTCTCCACGAATGCATTAAGCATCCCGTGGTTTAGTGTAGTATAACTGGTCATCCACAAGTATTTTAGGCCAGATAAAGATAAAACCGACTGAAACCAATCTACAATCAAATGAGACAAAACCGACTAAAAAAATTATTGCAGAAAAATTTTGGAGATGCATCTCTGGAATCTGGGGAACTAAAAGGTTGAAAAAATTCGGAGATGCATCTCTTGAATCACCTGCAGAAAATTAAACCCTGAAAAATTCGAGAGATGCATTTCCGAAATTTCCTGCAACTCAGACGTTGCATCAATGGTGTAATGTACCCCATGCAATCTCAAAAAATTATTTTGATCCTCATTTCCAGCCAACAAACAATTAATACACTATGACTAAATTATATTAAATGTTATTTCTACTCATTTTTAGTTCTAATAATTGATTTCTACTCATTTACACAAAAGCTCAAACATTTATTGAAAACACAAAAAAAAATTATAAGAAATTGTTGTCTTTGATGTTGTTTCTAATGTTACAGATGAAAATTGATGTTTTCTTGAGCCTTGTTGAATGAAATTTGATTTGGTGTAGAGAAGAAATTTGAGAGAGTTTGAAGTTGATTTAGAGTAAAATGTGAAATGAGAAAGGAGAAAAGTCTTATGTGATTTAATCTCCAAAATGTTCTGGAGATGCATCTCCGAAACATTTTAACATTAACTGATCTTTTGGTGCATTTGGAGATGCATATCTGAAAATTGAGGACACTTTTGCAATTTAATAGTGCATAAGAAACATATGAGGTGCATTAAGAAATCTTTTATAAAATGGACGTAATTAGACTTATATTATTCAACTGCAAGATGAGTTGGGTAAGGCTTTTGTGCCCGAATTTAAAATTTGATTCAGAATTTGATTAGTATAAAATAACAAGTAGTTAGTGATTTATATTATAATCTTTTTTAAATAATTATTTAATTCAAGTCTACTAAAATAAAAATTAAATTGAATCATTTAAAACAAAATAAATAAAAAATTAATTTATATAATTAATCAAACTTTAATGGTATTTATTCTATTAATAAATAAAATAAAATAACGGATTTGTTCTCTTCCCTTTTAATTTTTAATATTATAAAATTTCAACCTCGATCGACCTTTATAAAAAAGAAAAATAATAGACAATACTTAATAAAAATAATTATTCTAATACATAAAAGAATAAAAAAAATATAATCAAAATAAAATATGTTAATATAATAGGGAGCATAAAATAAAAAGTTCAAGTCTTAATATAAATTTGAAGGAAAAAAATAGAGAAACTTTTTGCAACTGTTATCATGAAACTGATATATTTCAAAATCTGTTATTTCTACGGTTATTCATTCAAGTTAAATTGACTAGTCAATTTCAGACATTTCTCCAATTGAGATTGTGACATTTGATAACATAAAACGTTTGAATTTTCGCATTATTTCAAGTGTGTATGCTAAATTCATTTTATTTTTTAGATTTAAATAATTTTGTGGTGCCGGTAAGTTACCAAAATTTTGAATTTAGTCTCTTATTTATTTATTTTTTTGAGTTTTTATATCGTAAATTTATGTTGTTTTTAGTCTCTAACGTTAGAAATCTATTAAAAAAAATTGATTGGACTAAAAACAACACAAATATAAGATATAAGAACTCGGACAAAAAAAAGGTACATAGACTAAATTTAAAAACTCGCTAACTTATAGAGACCACAAGACTATTTAAGCCTATTTTTTATTTTGAATTCTCATCTATTTCTTGTATTCAATCCCAACCATTGATTCTTAAAAATCCCACCTATTGTATGCTTGTCACTGTTATGATTTTATAAGTTTTAGGATTTTAGTTCTATTCATCTGTAATTGGTATGATGTCGTCTGAATAGTGATATCTAAACTCATCCGAATAGTGTTATTCAGACATCACATATGCCCATTGTTGCGGTGAGAATTCTGATGTCAAGCTATTGGTTAACTTTAATCTTAATTCATTAAATTCACAACCGGACTTAGATTTATCTAAAGGAAAGGTTAAAGAAAGAAAGACTTTTTGCGCGATGTAACAACAATGCTAAGAGATTCGGGGATCGGGGGGTTGGTTATGATTATGATAAGTATTTCACATCCTAAACATTTGTAGTACCCTACAGGAACCTTTTGTATGTTGTATGCTAAGTTATTTGCTATGACTTGGGATTTGGGTTAGGGTAAAGATTGAGATACATACCTAAGGATAGTTTCTAAGTTTGCTCGCAAAGATATCACATCTTCTGCCTACGTATCCTAACTAGGATATAATCAGAGCAACCGTAGTTCACCTAACTAGGGGTGAGAAACTCTTGACTGTGATCGAGGTTTCAGGGGGCAAGTAAATGTCTGTGGTGAGACACCTACATAGAGTGCGGCGACTCTAAACAAAGGTTAAGTTAGCAAGGAAGAGAATGTCAACGGCGGAACGACTAAATAGAGCACGTCGACTCCAAGTCCTATGGCAAAGGTAAACATGAGAAAAAATCCACGGCGGGACGACTACCTAGAGCACGGAGACTCCAATCCTAAGTTGCAAATGTTAACAGGAAGTTAGTTGTTAGTGAGCTCGCCAAGACATCGCATCTTATGCCTACGTATTATCATCGATAAATGAGAAATCAAAGCGTCTGTAGTTCAGACATGACTAAAGAAGAAGAACTTTAAACCTAAGTTCTAAAGGGTAAATGGCTCTATCAAGGCCTATAAGGGTAATGAGTTATCTATGACCCAGAGATCAATAGAGAGACTTTCCTTTGGACACAAGGAATACAGACAACTTGATGTGAACTAACAAGTTCCATCACTGGGGAATAACTTGACAAAGTTGAATAAATAAAGTAAGAGCATGTAAACAATCATGAGAACAATCAAGATCAACATTTAACATCTTAACAAAGATCAAAAGACATAGAGGTAATAACCAACAATGTAAGCAAATAACATGTGTAACAACAACAAGTTCATCTATAACATTCATATGAAATTGATGTAAACAAGTTGCAACTTGAATCAAGTATATTATAAGGATCAAAAGTGATCAAGTGTAACAACATAAGATCAACTAAACATGGATTGATGACAATGAAACAAGTAAGAATACGAGAAATATTACAACAGTTCAAGTGTAAATTCATAACTTCATGGGGGAAACATACAAGTTTCATGGTAACAACCAAGACAAAAATTAAACCATAGCATGTTATGGTTCTAACAAGACACATAAACAAGTATAATGAAGCATGATAAACATTTTCAAGAGGTCACAACATCAAGAATCATGTCAAAGTTCACAGAAGAAGTTCAAAGCATACCATGCATATTCAAGCATTTTACAAAGGCAAGAAAAAACCCTAAACATGTTATGGTTCTAACAAGACACATAAATAAGTAAAATGAGGCATAGTGAACACATTCAAGAGGTTACAACATCAAGAATCATGGCAAAGTTCACAGATGAAGTTCAACAGGCCATTTTCACATATATGCATTCACAAAAGTAAGTATGAACATGGTAAGGCAATTAATCAAACATATTTGAGAATTTAAACATGTTATCAAACATATATGAATCATACAAGATCAATCTCACAAGAAAAATCAAGTTATAAGTTTGAAAAAGTTCAAGAACACCAAGGTAAAAAAAACCCTAAAAACACATGTTTTTCAAGTGGATCAAAGTCTTTCTAGGATAACAATCCTTGAATTATTTCTTCACTCAAAGAAAATAGACATGATAAGTAGTAGTTTTAAAAAATAATGGCATCAATAGCACAAAAATTGAGCAAGTTATGATCATTGCAAGTTGGTGCACCAAGAGGGCAAAAACTAGGGCAAGGCAAGGTTACAACCTAAGGGCCATTTGTGTGAAGGATTGGAACTCAATCAATTCTTAACCAAATGGAGTGGAAAAAAATTGAAAAATGTTTATTTTTGAACAAGGAATTCAATTTTACCATTTGTTTTTTCATAAGATGCACCCACAAGAAAATTTGATAGCCTCAAGTTTAGAGCAAATTTGATGATAACCAAAAGCGTGAACATGTGAGCAGTCATGTGTAGTGGTGTGCTTGGTGAAACAAGTGTACAAAAATCACATATACATCATATTAAGAGGTTAGAACAAAAGAAATCCAAAGATGCACACATGGTTTGGCATATTGGATGCAAAATACAATAGCTTGTGACCTAGCTTGTGACCAGAATTTGACAGTTCAAAAACTACATGTTTTAATGCAAGCAACGGTTCATAGATGACACATAACATACATAAGACATGATTAAAAAATGTACAACACCAAATCATAGCTAAGAGTCATGGTAGCATGTGAAATGCAAGTGAAATTTTCATGTTTTCTTGTGTTTTAGGCTTACCTCTTGAAGCAAGCTTGCACAATAAGAAAACCAGAGACTTTTAGTGCTCCTCCAAGGTATAAAAATGCTCCTAGGATAATGAGATGATGCTCCTGTCGCATCGCTGCGAAGAGGGGTCGGGCCGGCAATGACAGAAGAGTCGCCACCGTTTGCTATTTATCCCAAAGAGAGGGAAAGGAAACGATCGAAGAAAACCTACGAAAAGGGAATAAGACAGGTCATCGCAACCAAATCTCGGGTTCGGGAGTCGGTTACGCAACTACTAATACAAAAACTCACTCCAAAAGGGCCAGATGTCTTGCCCAATGCTCCAATATGTGAGCACGTCATTAGTAATTACCCAGATGGTCAGTACTAAAGAAAATACATGTTTCCTGTTAGTTTGTCACACTAACTAACATAGATCACACCAAACCACTACTCCCATTTTTTCCATAAATTGGAAAAGGCATGGAAAGAACAATAAGCTTTAAAACTCAAACAACCTCTAGAGTAGCACTACACATCACTAGCATAGACTCCATATAATAGTCAATGCTTTACAGAAGACAATCATGTAGACAAAATGACAGTCATGCATGAACACATCGTTAGTAGTGAAGTCAAAATTAGCAGCATATACACATATCAGCACATATGTTTGAGGTCTAGATGTCGGGCTCAATACTTCAGCAAGTGTGTACGCACAAGATAAGAACAGATTGAACCCAATACACCAGGTAAAACCTATTCACACCAGAGTTAGCAACATGAATCAGCTCCACACCACCTAGACAGTAGAGCTAGTAGACAGATGATACTACCATACACAATAAAAAGAGTGAAGGCAACAACAACATTTTGAGATAAAATAGCTTCAATACTTCTTCACACAAACCAGCGCAAAATCATGAACTGGTACACAAATGTTGAGATATCCTTCTCAACATACAACTTGTAATTAATCTTTAGTAATACAAGAGAAGTAGCATCATCCCTAACCTCAATCTCCAACAAGCTCCAGCACTGTCTTCAACAACTTATCATTAATATAAAGCTCCATAAGCCCATTATACACCAATGATATAACACAAAATCTTCTGAATCCTTATTTATAGATTATTCTTCTTCCTTATTTCCATTTTCCATAATCTTATCAGTAAGGGGAACCTTGATTCTAACCAATCAATTGAAAGTTGAAGATGAAAGCTTTATAAACTTTCCTCTATCAAACACCTTCTAAGCTCCTTGATTCGTTTCTCATAGATAGGACTATCACCAACAATAGTCTTCATTAGCATAACAACTTTCATGTTTTCTTTACAATCAAGAAATTCTTCTACTAGCTTTCCTTCAACACAAATCTTTCTTTGAAGATCATACTTTCACTTCTGAAAATGTGTTTTAAGATACAATGACACAATATCCACGTGAGTATAGGTGACATCCACATGAAATTTCTTTCCTCCAACCTTTCTCCTTAAGGTGGACACAATGGCTTGCACCTTTGCTTCAACATTTGTCTCAAATTCACTTATTTGAACAAGCATGTCATTCACTTCAGAAATAGCAAGGCCATTCTGCTCATCTTTCCTCTGAGTTGGAAACTCAGTTACCAACATGTTACACATGTTTTCTGGTACATTCTGGTTGACATCTTCATTACTGTTATTTATGACATCATTGATCATTTATTCGTTACACAACTGTTAAGTGCAACTTCTATCAAGATATGTACCTTGAGAACCACATAAGTAATTATTCACTTGAAAACTAGGAAGGAAGCTTACATATTCTGCAATGCTTAACTCAAAGTTTGAATGCATCTGATGAACAACATGCTCCACCTTGTTGTTTAACATGCCCTCAATATACATGAGAGATCTCTCAAGATTCTCATTGTCTTTCACAATAACTTCCTCTAGTATTTGAACATCCTCTTCAAATGTCAAAGCTTCTTTTGGTAGCATCCTTTCAAGGGCTATCTGATAGAAATACTTCCACTTCAACACAATATCCTTATAATTGAGAGACGAATTACAAAGATCAACATCCTTACCAATATTCTCATTGATTGGTTCAAACCCATTACGAAATTCATTGTTCATATGGATAGAACCCTCACCAGTACTGATATAGTTATTAACACCATCTTCAATGTTGTTAATCATATTATTCTCCATGTTGTTCCTCTTAATGTTGGCAAAAAGAAGGTTTTATATTTCCACATTCAAGTAACTATTGAGAGAGGCATTTTTTACAACCATCTAATAGAGTTTAAACATTAGAATACATGTCATTCTTGGTATCAATATGATGGCTCCAAGACGGTAAAACATTTCAGCATCACAAAGACTTCCATCTTCCTCAATAGATTGCACAATGTTCCCTAACAAGACAATAACAACTTGCTCCATATCAAGATCCATGGGATCACAGTTTTCATTATTAAAGGGAGTTATATCATCTACATACACCTTGTTGTTAGAAGCACAAACCAGAAGTAAGCTTTCATTCTTACTTATCCTATAATCTCATAATGTCTCCACATCGTTTAATGCATGATCATGGTTATTAACAACATCATCATTGTCAACCTCAACATCTTCATGATCATCATTCTCCTTATGTATTTGAGATTGTGTCAACATGTTGGACAAGATGGCACATTGTTATCATCATTCTGAATTCCCGGATTGGTTTCTTGGGTCTTTTCACCAAAAGACGTCTAAATGAGATGATGATTCTTCATAGTCTCATACGTGTGAGGTACATTAATCATAATTCCACCAACATTTAGATCAAATTTTTTAACATGTGGAATGTTGTGGAGAGAAATATCTGGAAAAAAATTCTTGTTAAATAGCATGTGGACGGACTTCAAGATATTAAGAGTAACTCCAATTCCAGTTTTACTAAACACACTATCATGTTTTTTTGTTAAACTCAACTCCATACATATGAGAAGGAATACCATAATTCCTCTTCTTCTTTAACTATTTCTTTTGAACTACTACTGGTTGTTCAATGTTGGGAGGACCTCCATCTAGACCATTAGCCTTCCCTTCAATTATAACTCCTTGCTTGAGTCTCATAAAATCCATATGTGGTAAATCAGAAGTATGAGTAAGATGTTGGACCATATTGAATGGCATTTTTGTTTGCTTCTCAGGATGAGAAACTTCATAACTACTTCCTTCTTCAACATTGAGATCAGTACACACGTGACAATAAATTCCAGTATTTTTGATGACTGAACTATGGTCTTCAACAATCTGCTATACAATGGTAGCCATCATCTTCATCTTTTCAAACTTCTTTCTCTTATGACTATCATAAAGAGCATCAAAGTATCTTTCTCCAATAATCTGCTTAATGTTGCTAAGAACCCAATCTTCATAATGGAACTCCTTGTGAGAGAACCAAGAAACAAGGATATTAGGCTTGTCAAGCCAAACTTGTTGATGTTGCCTTTGAAATTTCTCATCCCATTGAGGATACAAAAATTGATGGTGTGGTTGACAACCATACAACTTAAAATAGTACAAGGGAATGGAGGGGACATACTTTACGAGCTAGTAATCATGTTTAACTCGATGCTGAGACATATTACTTGACATTCTGCATTCTGATTTCTGAATAGAAGCAATGCACGTTTTCTTTGAATTTGATTACTCATCAACATGCATATCTTGGCAGAAACACCATTGTTTCTCTGATCATCTTCACCTTCTTCATTATTTGTGACATTGGAGATTCTTCTTTGTTCCATTGGATCACTTAAGCATTTAACTTGAATATGACCAAAATCTTTGAAATTAAGACATTTAATCCTTTTTCACTCGTTGGAATAATTGATCTTTTTCCTTTCACCATCATTCTCTTTATGCTGAAAGTTCTTGACATTGATAGTGACATTATTCTCAAATATCTTGTTAAGTCTTCTCAAGATTTTACTAAATCTCTTATTGAGCCTGAAATACTCTTCTAAATTACATTCTGCTTGAACATGAAAATCTTCATAATTATCAATAATCTTTGGAGGATTCTTAGCACCATGGAAAATCTTTGATTTATAAACAACTCCCCGTTCATTGAAATTCTTCATCTTGAACATAATAATATCTCCTTGGAGCTCATCAAAATAGAATAAGGTGCCTACTCTGATGCCAATTGAATTTTAATATTTTAGGGGACAAATGTCGAACACGATGTCCTGGATAACTGGTTCGACGAGTTAAACAAGAGTCACCACAATTAACACAGACTAAATTGTACAAGATGATGGAGCAAAAAAATAATAAAAAACACAATAATTAAAAGAAGAAAAATGCATTTTGTTACAGCTGAATAACAAATGAAAATAAAACCCTTTCCTCCCTAACCCACTCAGTAGTGCTTGTATATGAGGAAAAGAGTAACACAACCCTTCATTCCACAATTTGATAAATATAAAAAGTAACTAGAATGATGATTAAATTCAACTTTACTAAAATGAAAATTAAATTGAAGCATCTAAAACAAAATAAATAAAAAATTAATTATATAATTAATCAAAATTTAATAATATATATTCTATTAATAAATAAAATAAAATAATGAATTTATTCTCTTCTCTTTTAATTTTTATTAATATAAAATTTTAACCACGACTTTTATAAAACCGAAAAAATAATAGACAATCACTTAATAAAAATATTTATTCTAATACATAAAAGAATGAAAAAATATAATTAAAATAAGACATGTTAATCTAATATAAAATAATAAAAAATTCAAGTCTTACTATAAATTTGAAAAAACTATAAATTTGAAGGAAAAAAAAAGAGAAACTTTTCGCAACTGTTATCATGAAACAAATATATTTCAAAATCTTTTATTTCTATGGCAAGTTAAATTCACTAGTCAATTTCAAAAATTTATCCAAATAAGATTGTGACATTTAAAGGACATTCGATAACATTTATTGTTTCACATCTCCACATTACTTCATGATAAATTCATTTTCTTTTTAATTTTGAATTCTCATCTATTTCTTGCCTTCATATCCTAACCATTGATTTTTAAATATCTCAACTATTATAAGTTTGCCACTATTATGATTTTATAAGTTTTAGGGTTTTAGTTCTATTCATCTATAACTGGTTTGAAGCGGTCTAGATAGTGATATCTGAACCCATCTAAATAGTGTTATTCAGACATCACATATTCCCATTTCACAACATGTGTTGAGATTAAGCATTGTCTATGTTGTGTTATATTTTATCGATTATCTCAACATGTTTTATATTCACCATATTCGGGTAAATTCCCAAGAAACTGTGTTCACATACTATGAACATGTTTGGCTCTTTTGTCATGGAATAAGGTAAGTACAATGCATAATATCATATAAATCCTTGCATATAAAATACGTTCTTCATTTAAAGAATTTTCAGAAATGGCATTTTGTTGTAAGATTTCCTTTTACCAACTGATACTTACTCGTCTATCATCTACTGCATTACTAGGTGGTTGTTGAATCAAAAACCCGATCCAAGAAGATGTTTCTATCTCAGAAGGTCCTACCAATGCTCTATCATTCACGGGGAGACCCAAAAACATACTTACGTCTTCTAATGTTACTGTATATTCACCAGTTGAAAAGTGAAAATTATGTGTTTCGGGTCTCCATCGTTCAAGTAGAGCATAGATAAAACTTGAATCAATGATGATATTTTCAATTTGGAGACATTCGTGAAACCGACAGCTTTCAAAAATGGCATTATCATAGGCAGGGCATCAACTAACATGTGGTTTCTTGATCTAAATTTTATTTCGGGGTGTACCTAATACATACATACAAAACAATAAATAAAATAATGAATACATCAAACAAACAAAAAAATAGCTTGAGACATTGTAGTAAAAAACTAAAGAACTTCAAGGAATAATGATTTGCAATGTAGTAAAAAAACTAAAGATTTTGCTAGAAATGATGATTTGCAAGAGAAAGCATGACTACTTATAGAGGAAAGGATTTGTGACAATTTAATTTTATGGTTAGAATATAGTTGGTTTGAATTTAATGTTTTTAGGTGCAAAAATTAGTTGTAGAATTTAATGTTATAGATGAAATACTAAATGCTTTTAGGTGGGAAAATTAGCAGTTGATTTTTATTCAACAAATTTATGAAAATACACTAATTAGATTTTTTGCACAAAGATACTATTTCATCTACTGTTCTACGAAATCTAACATACAGCTTTATAGAACCTAGTGTAATGAAATTTAAATGATTTTCGAACATCTCTCGTACATCTTCATTATTACAAATTTTGACTTCTCCATACATCAGTATTCCATTCGCATTCATGTATAGTTTTCGGTAGAACATACCAACAATTTCTCTCTCCAATTCGGTAACATGATGTATCTGAGTTTTTATGTTGTCGAAGGTGAATTTTTTCATAAGTATGATTGATATTGGATCAGAAACAATATTGCAAGAATCAAAATTTTTGGATGAAATTGGCTTAACAATGTACAGTAGACCAATTAGGAGAACCATAAAAAAAGGTTCTACGTTTTTTGATGTTTAGGACTGGGTTTTATACTGTGTTTGATGAGACTAAATGTGTAGAACATGTCCTACATCCAAGATGGAAGATCCACGCAAACTTGTCAGAGACTAGTTTGGCCCCGCCAACTCAGATGACACACCCCAACTTTATGTTTTCCACGTGTTTGGGTACTACAACTCAGATGGCACACCCCTACTGGCTTTTTTCCACGTGCATGGATATGCCAACTCAGATGACACACCTCAACGTGATTCCAAAAAGGACGTTTAGCTCTACCATCTTAGATGGCACACCCCTACTGGCTTTTCTTCCACGTGCACGGCTTCGCCAACTCAAATGGAGCACCTCAACATGATTCCAAAAAGGACGTTTAGCTCCACCATCTCAGATGGCAGACCCTACCTGTATGGTTGACACGTGTTTTTACCTTTGTTGTAAGCCCATGCATGCAGCATAATCTTATATAATTGCATGCATTCTTTTCAAAAATTATCATACACCCAATGTCTCAAAATGATTTTACAGTTCAAGTCCATTATAATGGAATTATTTTTCCTGATATCAACATCGGGTTTGTATTTAAAAACACAAACATGCAGATATTCAAAATAAGCCACAATTCCAATTTCACCCATTTGAGAGAAAAATCGAAACAAAGTTCCAACTACTTGTATCTGATTTTTTTTATCGCTATCCATGTTTTAATGAAGGTGATAATAGTGTCACATATACGACAACAAAAATAGAAGATGACAATGATGTAAAGTTAATATTATGTTGTCACTCAACGTATAATGTATCGAATGTGATCGAATTATACATATGCTTACTAGAACATAATGAGGCCCCACAAGTTATGTATCATACGCTCTCTTCTCAACCTCGTCAATATCAACTGAGTCAGGAGACTACGTTGACGTTGTCACAAGAACTGAATCAACCCGAACCAACAACCACTCTTAACGAACCATTTTTCTCCAAAGATAGTGACTTTGAAGAAGTGCATGAAGTAAATACCTAAAATATTTTTAGCGGTGATATCGACGACTTCGACAATGATATTGCAATGGTGCAGCAACATGAAGTGTTGGACCTATACAATCCACCACTCCACATGAGAAATACCATATACATAGATGACAAAGATGCCTTAATATTCGAAACAACACAACCGCTTCAGATCGAAAGTGGGTTTCTTGGTATGGAATTTGAAAACAAGGAAGGATGTATGTTTTCCATACTCCAGTTTC
The DNA here is from genome assembly GCA_963859935.3 of Lathyrus sativus. Classification (NCBI taxonomy): domain Eukaryota; kingdom Viridiplantae; phylum Streptophyta; class Magnoliopsida; order Fabales; family Fabaceae; genus Lathyrus; species Lathyrus sativus. The sequence goes on along the minus strand of OZ012738.1, from coordinate 617,318,481 downwards.
ACATCAGAAATTGTCTTGACTATAGAGTTTATAAATCAGATACTAAACGATTATTAATTAAGAGCGAACACAAATAATGCAACTTTAAATGTAGAGCGTCCGTGGAGAAGGGGAGTGGTATGTGGGTGATCACCAAGGTTAGCGGTCCACACATCTGCATGTTTTCCACAATGTCCCAAGATCATAGAAAATTAGACTCCAATCTAATATTTGACAGTATCAAATCTCTAATTAACAGTTATACTTCACTAAAAGTGAAACACATCATCACTCATATCCGTGAGAAATTTAACTACACAATCTCTTACAAGAAGGCATGGATTTCAAAGAACATGGCTATCACTTCTATTTATGGAAATTGGGAGACTTCATACAATGATCTATTACAATGGTTGTTGGTCATGAAAACATTTCTACCTGATACTATAATAGAACTAGAAACTTTTCTTGTATGGTCAAACGAGGGGACACAAACCAATGGTGCAAGAACTTTCCACTGTCTATTTCGGGCTTTCCAACCATGCATCAAGGGTTTTGCATTCTGCAAACTAGTAGTTCAAGTAGCTGACACATGGTTATATGGAAAGTACATGGGAACTTTGTTAATGGTTGTTGCACAAGACGGTAATAGGAATATATTTCCAATAGCTTTTGCATTGGTAGAGGGTCAAACAAGTGATGCTTATATTATTTTTTTTGAGAAATCTTATAATGCACGTTACACCCCAACCCAACCTATGTCTGATCTCAGATCGACATGAGTTAATAAAGAGTACCTATAATAACCCAAATAATGGTTGGCAGTACCCTCCCTCCTCAAACGTCTATTGCATCAGGCACATAGCACAGAATTTCATGAGGGAAATCAGAGACAAGGAACTTCGCAAAAAAGTTATTAATATGGGTATTTTCCTGAACTTATCTTTGTTTAGACATCTAGAAATAACCTTTATAAACTAATCTATATTTATTTTTCATACTCGGGATATGCATTAAATGGGTATACATACGACCACTACAGAGGAGAGTTACTTGAAGGTAACATACAAGCATTACAATAGGAATAAATGGACCAGAGTGTTTGATGGAGGGAAACGATGGGACCATATGACTACCAACCTCATTGAATCAATGAACTCAGTTTTGAAGACCACATGTAATCTACCAATTACGGCTTTAGTAAAATCAACATACTATAGGTTGGGCACACTGTTTGGGAAAAGAGACATGAATGAACTAAAATGTTTGGTTATGGACAAGTGTATACTAATAACTGCATGAAGGGTATTGAGGAAGAGGTAATCAAATCAAGTAGACAAAATGTTATACAATTTGATTGTCAAAGGTTTTGCTTTTTGGTCCTAGAAACAGTGAATCATAATGATGGTAGACCGACTACCCATTTCCACGTCAACCTTAGGAACCAGACGTGTGAGTGTGGAAGATTTCAAACTTTCCATGTCCCTTGCTCATATGTTATTGCAGCGTGTTCAAGCATTAGACAAGACTATTCATTGCATATAGTTGATGTGTTCAAAATTGTTAACGTCTTTAAGGTCTACGAGGAGAGCTTCCTTTAGGTCCCTACTGAAACAACTTGGCTGCAATACAAAGGTGACACTCTTTTCAACCATGAAAATATGAAAAAGAAAAATAAAGTTCGTTCAAATAGTAGCTGGATTAGAACTAAAATGGACAACATTGAAAAAGAAAAAAGGAGGTGTGAAATTTATCGCGAAATCGGTTGTATGCACATAAAATGTCCAAACAAGGCTGGACTTTCTAGTTATTTGTGTCAGAAGTTTTATTTCTTTAAATCATCCTTATACTTTAGAATATCATGTATTCCCTTTTCCAACAGCAACAACTTTTATTTAGAGCTAAGCAATTCCAACTATAACACATATACGATGACAACATAACAAAGACTTCAAAATAAATATAAAACATAGTGACTAATACAACAAAAAACTAACTTTTGATAACTTTACAATTGATAAACAATATAAAACCATTAATCATATTAACATATTAAACGACAATAACTAAGACCAGTGGATCTTCAACGCCTATGCTAACTTTTCTACTATGTGCGAAAAACATACTGTCATACCCTAATTTTTACCCTAATATTCCATCTCATTTGCATCATTTTAGCATAACATCAATCATCTCACGTGTGTGTGTTTTATGCATTGCTAACCCCATTGAATACAAAAGTACGTGTTGTGGTTTACTTTGACTGCAAGCTAGGGTTTTGGAACCTAGGAGCTCAAGAATTTGATCAATCAAGGGTTTGTGTGATCCTCAACTTCCCAATATAATCAAGAGTCTCCTTTCATCAACAAACAAGTGAAATATTTAATCAATACCATTTCATCAAACACTAGGTCATCAGATACACCCAAATTAGGGTTTTGACATAATTCAGTATGGGTTTGACTTTTTAAGTAAGACATGATTCAAAAGTTCAAGACCTGTTCCAAGGACCTCAAGGATATCATCTTAACCTAATAATATGGTTGGATTGAATAAATAAGCTTGATTCATTGACAATTGAAGAAATCAAGTTCAACTAGAAAAAGTCAACTATTCATCAAAGTCAAAGTTTGACTTTTGAGATTTTTGGTCAAACATGGACTCCATAAGTCAAGGATCAAGAAAATATGATGAATGATTCCTTTTCATCATGAATAATCAATAAAATCAAGAAGAGATTCAAAGTTGGTGAAATTAGGGCTTTCAATTTTTTTTAAGTTACAAAACTTTGTGAATAAATACCCTACTTTCCAAGTCCATAACCTCTTCCTCAAGAATCCAATGGAAACACTTGAGGACTCATTTTAAAAATGGTATTACATACTTCAATTTGGTGAAAGAATGAACTCAAAATCATTTATCAATTGGAAGTTATGATTGTTCAAAGTTGAGGTTTTTCAAGGTGTGAAAATGTTCAATACCTAGAAATTTTTCTAGGTATAAATTAATGAAAAGTCCAATTTTTTTTGTCAGTTTTCTCCATGATCCAAGGTGAATTTCTTCAAGTGATCAACATGAAAGTTGTAGTACATGATGTCTTCTTTCCAATGGACCAAGATCATAATTTTGTTTTGCTTGAGCATGAAGTTATGATTTTTGCAAGAAGCCGTGATATAGCTGATTTTTCAAGGCATATTTTGGCTAAATATAAGTGCACGAATTCGAGGACACTTTTGGCCACTTTATGATCATTTTCAAGGTTCCTCATTAATGGGAAACTTATTCCATGCCACAAGATTTTCACATTGATCTCAAACTTTGCAAGAATTGATTTCATTCACTAGGTAAAACCTTGGTCCAACCTGCCATTCAAGACTTTTTGTGCATCGCAAGAAAAGTGAATTATGATCACCAAAACTTTTTCCATGATTCAAAGACACAATCTAAACATCAGAACAAGTTTGGTTTGCTGAGAAAAATTTGTTGAGCATAACACTTTAGAAGCTACTAAAGCATACCTACTTTTGTACCTTTATCCACTTTTATGGTTTTCATCCAAGATCCTCCAAACTTTGTCTTTGTCCATTGATCCTTTTCCAAACTATTTCCACTATAAATAGAACCTCATTTCAGATCATTTATACACACCAAAACCTTTAGAAGCTCAAAATCACCATTGCACCAATTCTCACATTTTCAAGTTTGTCAAGAAAACCATAACTTATGATCTTCCATTTCCTCCAACCAAACTCCATTCCAACACCACAAACACTTCAAATAAACTTCATAGAAATGTTCCAAACCCTTAGAATACTTCTGTAACAACAAAATCACCATATCACAATCTCACTTTTCCACTTTGCAAGTTGATTTGGATATAGAGTTTTAGAAGGTTTCAAGGAAAACTGAGCATATTAACACACTCCTTGAGGTCCAAGGAAGCTGTAAGGATCATCACTTTGCATCTGGAAGTGCTCTAAAGCCAAACACAATTTCACATTTTTGAGGTAAGTTGGCATTTTTGGAACTTCATGTTTTGAGCATCATTTTTAACATTTCTTGATATCATTCTACTTGCCATGATGTAAGGAACAAAAGCCATAAACTATTGTTCATCTGTCATTGATGTTTGACATTTAATTTTTGTTCAAAGTTTTAGAGTTGTATGGTTTTACATGAAATTTGTGAGTTGCAGTTAATATAAATAAAATCTAATTTCATTTATGAATTCCTGGAAGAATTTAAAAAAAAAATGGTATATTCATTTTTCTCATTTGGACAAGAAATAAAAAAAAGTTGCATTTTTGAGAAAAAACAATGTTACGGTAACTGCATGATGAAGAAGATGAAGTTCTTGGCGCCATTTTTTGGTTTTAAATTTAATTTCTATATATTATAATATAGTTGTGTGTTTAAGATTAGCGAACTGCATAGCTTAGTTGATTGGTGCACTAACTTTGAGTATTAAGGGAGAGGGCTTAAGTTCAAACCTTAATGCTCTCATTTTCCACTTTTCTTCCCATTTTTCTCTCTTTTACTCCCTCCCTCTTTCTCCTTTTTTTTTTTATTTTATTTTACTTATTTTTTTTCTTATTTACACTTTCTTTTATATTAAAATAGTATTTCAATCATTTATTTTTTTCAAATATTTTTATTTTACACTAATACCTAAATTATTTTTATTCTTGATTTATTTAATTTGTTAATTATATTATTGTTAAAAAAACCTTTAAAAACACAATTATTTTCATATCTTCCTTATTTATTTTCATCTAAAATATTTAGGATATATTATTTCTTTACTAAGATTTTATACTTTGATTTTTATTTCTTTAATATTTCTGATTTAACTTGTAATTAATTGTAAATGCTCTTGATTTGTTCATATTTGTATCAAACCCTAATTTTTTTCATCAAACCTTCAACTTTCTCAAAACCTTGAAGTTTCTCAAATCCTTCTTTTTATCAAGTCTTCTCACCAAATTATAACTTCCTCATCAAACCATAATCTTTCATCAAACTCTTTCCTAAAACTCTTAATCTCAAACCAAACTATAATTCTATAACTTTAAACCACTTTCATCTACAAACCATTAACTTTTCCAAAAGATAGTCATTAATCTCTTGTAACCTTTACTCTTCTTTCAAACCATGCCATAGAGATAACCACTAATTTCTCCCCTCTTTATAACCTTTAACTCTTCATTCTAATCCTTTCATAAAGAGATAACCATTAATCTCTTCCCCCTTTGTAACCTTTAACTCTTCATTCCAATCCCTTCATAAAGAGATGGTCATTAATCTCTTCACCTTTACAATCAATCCTCACAAGCTTAGCTTTCAAGCTTTTTCCCTTTGTTGTTTTGGTCCTTAGAATCCTAACAACTCGTAGTTCCACAAACTACGAACGCTCTGATTTTTCAAATTCCTTTTGAGAATACGTAAGCACAAGGTCACAATCCTTAGCGATTACTATTTCAAGAGGCATAGGAATGCGAGATCCTAGCGAGCTACCTTTTTCTTTTTTGCCCATTTTCTTTTTACTTTGCCTATCCTTACCTTTAGCAAACAATTTTAGGCAAAACACAAATATTTCAAGAGGTTCCTACAGAGTACTACATATGCTTAGGGTGTTAGTACCTTCCCTTAGTATAATCAATCTACGTACCTTTGATCTCTCTTTACTTAGCTTTAGTTCTTGCTTTTTGCTTTGCATATTTACTTACGATTTTTGTTCGATATTTTCTCCATTTCCTTGGAAAAATAAAAGTTCGGCGATGATATCTTATTTTTGCGAGCCTAGCTGATTCGATAGCTGTGGTCTCTGATTCTCACCGTGACACATACATTGGACATCCACATCATTTTCTACACGATTCCAATAATAGAAGTAAGTACCATCTAGGCTAGCATTTGTCAAAGTTATGTATGAACAATAATATTCAATTTTCCTAACACATCGAATTGGACCATCTAGCTGTTGAAATCATGCGTTGATGGTTGAAACCAATTGTCTGAACTTTCATTGTGGATTCAAACAAACCCTTAGATAAAGACAGAAAAATTATGTTTTCATGTGTCTTAGACGCCAATTTTTCTAACACATAGACATGATTATGAAATAGATGAAATCAAGTAGATAAAGACAGAAAAATTATATTTTCATGTGTCTTAGACACCTCTATTTATAGAAGATCAGACGGAATGAAAAAAATAATATTAAAAATAGTTTTGGCGGAAAACAATATATTAGGAGAAAATTTAATTATTAAACAATGAAATTTAATAAATATGAATATTTAATAACAATTAATTATTAAATTTAAAAAATGAAAAAAAATAATAATATAATATTATTAAATAATGTTTTATTAATTTAAATATTAAAAAATATTCCAAAACAATCAAAAATAATTAAAAAATATTAAAAAGAAAAAAGAAAAAAAGTGATGTTTCATCCGGAATGACAAACTCCAACTAGATGTCAAATCTATCTAAGATGGTGGGTGCAAAAAAAATTATTAAAAAAAGACAGGATTTAAGGAATTTTTTTTTCAAGAGGTGGCCTTTTAAGCATTTAATTTCAACCCAGTGACATTTGTGGAGTTTTTTACACAACTGCCACATTTTGAAATGAAAAATACCATAATACCACAGTCTAAAAAAATTGCAAAACTACCACATTTTTAGTATGGGTTCCTCCAACCAATGGACGACCCAATGAAGGCTCAAATATGTAGTTGGGGTTCGGCCATCCAAAGGTCGACCCTATACTACGTGTTTTTTTATTTATTTTAAAAATAAATATATAATATATATTATTAATTTATGTTTTAAATTGTTTTTTATATATTAAAATTTGTTATATGATTTAAAATATTATTCAATAAATAATTTAATTAATTTAAATGATTTTTAATATTTATTAAATATTTTTCACATTATATAATTAATTATTTAACTAATTAAATTATATAAAATAATAACTAAAAGGAAAAATAACCTTTTAATCCATAAATTAATAATATAAAAACATAATGTATCAAGAATTATATATTATATATTTATTATGGCTTACTAATTAAATTATTTAACTAATTTAAAATATATCAAAAACAATTTAAAATATAAATTAATAATATATATTATTTTTTATTTTTTTTTTTAAAAACACGTAGTATAGGCTCGAACCCATATTGAAAATCCCAACTATAGATTTGAATCTTTATTGAGTTTGGACGAACCCATATTGAAAATGTGACAGTTTTGCAATTTTTTTTAGACCGTGGCATTATAGTATTTTTCATTGGCAGTTGGGTAAAAAACTCACATTTGTGTCAAAGACTCTGATTTTTATAATAAATGTCAATTTGATGTTCATAGAAATACCAATAGAATCATTTATGGTCCGATCTATCATTTTCAAATTGACGAGATTTCTAAAGAGTGGATTCAATTACCAGATATGCAAATCACATTATAAAGAGTGTGTTGACGTATTAAAAAATGGACCAATTCTATAAAGTGTTTAAAGAATGTGTTAGCATTCTCCAATGAAAAAAATGCAGGAAAGACTCAAACAGTTAGTTGTATCAAGTTTCCAAGCAACAGCTGCAGCAACAATCTCCATTCCCATAATAATCACCTCTACTTACTACTGTAACTTTTTTTGCTTTTTCTTGGAAATTAAAACCAGAAGCAGTTCATAATAAGGAACAAAATAAAACATTTTCACAAAACAAACATATTCCAAACACTAGTTCAATTCAGCTTTAAAATGTCTTAAATAAAACTTCCTTTTCTTTCTGGAAGAAAACAGTAAACAAACACAAACTCTTACTTTGTTTTCTTTCTTGAAGAACAAGCAACTGTATTATACATCTCAATTCTTGAAAAATATCTTGCTCCAAAAGCAACTGTATTATACATCTCAATTCTTGAAAAATATCTTGCTCCAAATAGGAGTCGACTTCAACCCAATGATCCGAATCTCTGAGTTTGAGCATCCTCTAAGAAAAACATCTGTCAACTAAAAAAGTATATATAGCATTCAAAATCTTGTCCAACAAATTAGCTTATTTTTTATACAAAGCCATTGTTAGAGTTATTACCTGCGAACATCCAACAACTTTAAGTGTCCTAAGCGACAAGCATCTATTGACAATCAAAGCTAAATCGCGGTTTGTGAGTTTTCGACAGTGTGATAGATCCAATGTATGCAGATTTATGGCATTCTTTGCAAGTGACATTGCTGTCAAATGGCCAACCTGCATTAAACCGAAATTGTATTTTGTTTAAGCTAAGTTGCAACAAGATTAATTCTTTCATAGGCACAAAGAATACAAATGAGAGATATTAGGCAAAAAAAATATATATGTAAAACATTACCTTGTCAATGCTATTAAGTGAAAATTCTTCCAAGGTTTTACCAGCTATCTCCAAAAAAGCAGCAATTGCCTCATCACTATAGTGGAGAAAAAGTTAATATTAGTATTAAGATCAAGATTAATTACATGCAGTAAACACTCTGAAACATCATCCAAAGATCACCTGAATGGATTGCGGTAGAGCTTCAAAGTATTCAATTGTCGAAATCTATTCTTAAAATATCCTAGAGATGAATATGTCAATTTGCACAAATTCGAAATATCAAGCACATTCAACCTACGAGAAAAATCAGCAATGAACCTCATTGATACATCTGTCAAATTTCTGCACAACAAGAAATTTAAACGAGTAAGCTTAACTGAGAAGTAACTTTTAGCAATATACAAAAGAACAATGAATCACAGTACTTACACACAGTCCTTTAAAACAAGACCCTTAAGGTTGCAACCGCATGCCATGATGTAATCCTTGATAAACTCATCAGAAAGATCTCGAATACCAGCAAGTGACAACACTTGTAACTCTTTCAATCGCTTCAAGGCTTGCAAAACCCCTTTAGTATTAATGAGATTGAAACCATCAATATACAACTCTTTCAGAGTTGATCCAAATGAATCAGCCAAAATGTCAAGACCAGTAGCAGTCAGACGGACACATTTGGTTAGGTTTAGATATCTCAGTGCTGTTACGGAAGAAATAAGTAACTGCAATCCTTCGTTATTAAGATCGTATGCACCAGCAATGGATAGGCTGGTTAGTTTAGACAAGGAGTTTACTGGTTTCGCCAAAGTATGATATACTGTTTCATCAGTTATAATGGAACCACACTTGTCAAGTTGTAGGACCTATTCCACAAAATAAGAATAGTAAAGAACCACGTTGAAATTGTAGCAAAATTACAAGAATAAAACATGTTGTATTGAATGAACATACCTCTAATTCGGAAGTGACCAAAGTTTCAAAATATTTGAGAAATTCTACTTTTGTCAACCAAGAACAATCTCTAAGCTGAATATGCGTAGGAAAACCACCGAGAAGTAGTTCAAGAAAGCGACCATTGGTTTCTCCAGAATAACACAGCAAGTTGGTAAGCCTTTGTTTCTGCTTATTACTAACACCAGCAAGTAAAGCAACCGGATAAGAATGCATGTCAAGAGCTTTAAGAGTAAGTTCTCGCAACGACGGAACACGAGACTTTGTACTGATAGGAATATAGAGATTGGCATGACTGTCAGGGTCTGCAAAATTGTACAAGTTTATGCCTCGAGAAGAATCTTGATGCCGAAGACGCTGGTAATAAGAATGAGTATCATCTTGAATTTTTCTCTTGCGATTAAGGGGTTCATTGTATGATACGTAGTCTCGTGGATTTTGATTGGCAATGATGAAAGAAATTTGGTCGTTGGTATAGCCGTGATCCTTTAGTCTTCGTACGTTAGAAGCTACTTCATAGTATGAACGAATAGAAGAAAAAGAAGAACAAGGTTTTTCTCCCATTGTGTTTTCTATGTTGAAACTGATAGAATGAATGAAAACTATATAGTTTTCACATAGTAAAAAACAGATTGTTACGATAAATAACATTAATTAGTTTTATAAAAAAACAAACCTAATTTAAAAAGATATCTTTTTAAACTTGATTCTAAAACCGTTTTTTGGAAAGAAAATATTGAAAAATAAATCATTCATTTAATTTTTAACATAACATTATTTTTAAGTAAAATACTGTTATTTTTATATTAATTTTGATTTGTATAGTTAACCAATTAGATCCGATATTTTGGTATATAAAAAGGATATTATTATCGAAAAAATAAAGACTAAAATCTCTAATTTATTTTGACATGGAAAAAAATTAAGAAATCGTAAATTAATTTTTTTAATTATTAAAAATACAATTAAAGTTAAAACATTAATTGTCATAGTGCATGTAATACATTTAATGAATATTTTTAAAATAAAAACAATAAATACGAACAAATAATAAATTAAGAGCGCAATGATTAGATTTTTATACTATATTACATTTACTCTATAACAATTATATCAATTTCTCAAATAATTATTGTTTACAATTTAATATATTGTGTTTCTTTGTCTAGTATTTAATTAGTGTTTTTAATAGAAAAAATAATAAGTAGGAAAAATATTGAAATAAAAACACAACGATTATTTTTTTTATCTGTAGAGTACTAATGGTATAAAGAAAAAACTTGGTAGAATAATTTTTTAATTCTAAAACATTATTTCTAAAAAATTCATTGTTGTTTTAAAATTTAAAAAAATTAACACCAGCAGAAAACGGAAGAAATTTCTTAATTCCGTTTTACACATCACTTTGAAATATTATTTCTAATACAGCTTTACACACTGAAATACGATACCCGTAGGTGAAATTTATCAGTATTGTTATAAATTTTTGTTTAAAATATAATAAAATAACTAATTTTTTAATTTTTAATTAATACAATACACAACTTTCAAGAAATTTATCGAATCCCACCTTCTTCACTTAAGTTTGTTTTAGTTTGTTTTTTTAGGTTTGACTAATTATTTAAGTTGGGCTTTAAAATAGTCATTAGGTTAGAGTTAACCCAAATTTGGTTACCTATATAAACATAAGTGAAGGAGAGAGCACACAAAAGGAAAAAACGGCGGTCGTTCTCACGACTTATCAGAAGAGAAAAGCGTCAGCAAATCCACCAAACGGCGCAAAACCACCGCGAACTGCTTCGAACCCCGAACGAGGTGAGCAGTTCTTTTTGTCAATAACAAAGTTTTTCTGTTGTTTTCAGGTGGAACAAACCGAAGAAGAAGGAGAGAAATCGTTTTCGGCCATGCAAGAATGGAGCAAAGCTCAAAGGAGCTGCAACGACCCTGCCACCTTGATGAAGAAGAAGATGGGGTTTCTAAAAACCTAAGATTGAAATGCTTCAGCGTGAAACCTACTATTCCCCTTTTATTTTTTTATATTTTTTATTTTTTCCTTTTTTTATTTTTCTTATTATTATTATTATTATTATTATTCTGATTTTCTTTAAATTGTAATTATGTCATAATAAATGGTTAGTTTAATTAAAAAATATTTGCTAGTTAAACCTTGTTTTAAAACATTGTTCTTATAATAAATAACAAATTAAAACTGTTTTTTATTAAAACTAAAACTTCTTTTTTTAAAAAAATTTAAATTGAATCCTTTTTAAAAAAATTAAAACTAAAACATTTTTATTAAAAACCATTGTTTCAAAATTAAGATTAAATTTCTTTTTTCAGAAATTAAAAATAAAGTTTTTCAAAATTAATAAAATAATAAATTTTCCAATTGCATTTTCTTTCTTTCATTATTAATTGCTTTATTATTTGTCATTGACTTCCGCCTAACTTTTTTTTCACTAACGTTCTCTATTTGTTTTCCGCTAGGTTTTAGTCGGTCTCCAATTATTATTAATTAAATATTTTGTTATCATATTTGTAATTTGTTCCATGGATGTAATTTACGCGAGGCCATGGTCGCGGTTTATTTTATTTTACATTTTTTGGGGATTTGTAATTTACGCGAGTGATCGTCGCGACGCTTTCTTTACTTTCCGCATTTTAATTTCTGTCATATAATAATTTGCCATATTTTGCATGATTTACCGTTATGTTCACCTCCGAAGGATTAGGTCTAGCCGTTTGACCGCCGAGTCAATAACCCTAACGTTTGACCATTTCAAAATCCTAATCGCCTAGGTGTTCCGCCGTGGACGAAAATGCCCTTTACCCTAGCATTAGATCAAAGAGTCGCCGTACTTTGTTTAGGGTTTCCCACCGTGGAATCCCTAATTTAACCCTAATTTCAATTAACAAATTCAACATAGAAATAAGAGTTTCAAAGACTCCACGTAAGCGTGTCCTTAAGATATGTTTATTCCCCATTGAAACCTTGACCACAGTCAAGAAGTTTCTAACCTCCCTTTCAAGGGGAACTACAATTACTCTGATTCCATTCCCGTCAGGATATGTAGGCACAAGATGCGATGTCTTGCCAAGTAAACTTAGGACTAACCCTTAGGTCTTTAGGTCACTCTATCCCTTAGCAATATATTTCAAACAAATAATAAAATAAAAAAGCATACAATAAACAAAAGGTTCCTGTAGAGTACTACAGAAGTTTAGGGTGCTAGTATCTTCCCTAAGCTTAACCAACCCCTTACCTAGATCTCTCTCTGCATTGTCTTTACGATGCAAAATTAGGTTTTCCTCTTTTGATCTTTTCCTTCGGATAAATCAAAGAGCGGTTGTGAACTAAAGATGCGATTCAAATTAATTAATAATTTGATATCATATTCTAACCGCAACAGAAAATGGCGACTTCACTGGGGACCCTCCTAATTTTTAAGGGTTACCCCTATTTTGTTTATTGTATGATATTTTATTAATTATTTTTATATATCATTGTACCTTGTGGGGATACCTGTTATTGTGAGATAAGTCCTAACCCGGACTTGAGTGACCTTATTATAGGAAGGTGAGATATTCGACGAGGCTTGACGGGAGTGAGTCCCGACCAAGTCAACTCGAGAATCACCGCTCAGTTGAGACCCTTTCGAAAATGATTCGGTTGATCGAGTGCAGTCGTGAAAACTTTTACTATTTTCAATTGGAGTCTGTGATACTGGGGACCGTAGTACCTTAACACCATCTTGGCCTTATATAGGACGTAGTGCGGGAACTATGTGGGAGTAGTCCTACAATAGTTGCTACGCGATACTACACTCAAATGAGGTTCTCTTGAGAATATTATCGACCCCCGAGTCAGTCGGAAAGTTGATAATATCCGAAAGATGGATTGATGACTTTGGGCACCGCTTTAGAACCTTGTTCTGCAGGTACAATTAACCTATACTACTTACCTTTTAGGAAGGGTAGACTTTAACTCCATTTGTTGTCCTCTAACCTAGGACCTTTGTGTGTGTATTTGTGCTTTGCATCCATAAAGCATCATATCATTTCCAGTTTCAAGGAATTCAACAGTCCTTTGCAAATTCAAAAAGGTCCTATATTTTAGAGTAAAAAAAAAAATTTCTTTCCAACTTTCCTAAAAGGGAATATTTGCAATCGACCGTTGAAATTCTTGGAACCATTACATGGCATTAGCATCACATTTTTGCATTGCATTTTTTCCCCGATTTCTCATTCTCGGTTCTCTCGTCTTCCAGTGTACCTTTGAGTCGTCAAGCTGATTCCTCGACACAGATATCAGACCAGGGCTAACTATAGACATAAGATGTCAGAGCAAGAGACATACAATGCAGAGATCCGAATGGAAATCGATGAGTTGAAGTCAGACATGACTAAGCTCATTGTATGATACGTAGTCTCGTGGATTTTGATTGGCAATGATGAAAGAAATTTGGTCGTTGGTATAGCCGTGATCCTTTAGTCTTTGTACGTTAGAAGCTACTTCATAGTATGAACGAATAGAAGAAAAAGAAGAACAAGGTTTGTCTCCCATTGTGTTTTCTATGTTGAAACTGATAGAATGAATGAAAACTATATAGTTTTCACATAGTAAAAAACAGATTGTCCGATAAATAACATTAATTAGTTTTATAAAAAAACAAACATAATTTAAAAAGATATCTTTTTAAACTTGATTCTAAAACCGCTTTTTGGAAAGAAAATATTGAAAAATAAATCATTCATTTAATTTTTAACATAACATTATTTTAAAGTAAAATACTGTTATTTTTATATTAATTTTGATTTGTATAGTTAACCAATTAGATCCGATATTTTGGTATATAAAAAGGATATGCTTCTATTATCGAAAAAATAAAGACTAAAATTTCTAATTTATTTTGACATGGAAAAAAAATAAAGAAATCGTAAATTAATTTTTTTAATTATTAAAAATACAATTAAAGTTAAAACATTAATTGTCATAGTGCATGTAATACATTTAATGAATATTTTTAAAATAAAAACAATAAATACGAACAAATAATAAATTAAGAGCGCAATGATTAGATTTTTATACTATATTACATTTACTTTATAACAATTATATCAATTTCTCAAATAATTATTGTTTACAATTTAATATATTGTGTTTCTTTGTCTAGTATTTAATTAGTGTTTTTAATAGAAAAAATAATAAGTAGGAAAAATATTGAAATAAAAACACAACGATTATTTTTTTTATCTGTAGAGTACTAATGGTATAAAGAAAAAACTTGGTAGAATAATTTTTTAATTCTAAAATATTATTTCTAAAAAATTCATTGTTGTTTTAAAATTTAAAAAAGATTAACACCAGCAGAAAACGGAAGAAATTTCTTAATTCCGTTTTACACATCACTTTGAAATACTATTTCTAATACGGCTTTACACACTGAAATACGATACCCGTAGGTGAAATTTATCAGTATTGTTATAAATTTTTGTTAAAAATATAATAAAATAACTAATTTTTTAATTTTTAATTAATACAATACACAACTTTCAAGAAAAAAGTTTCACATTTACCTCTTAACAAAACACATGTTAGCAAAGCATAATTAACATTGTGTTAAAAATAGAAAAATATTAATTAATTCATTTTTTTTAAATATATCATTCTTATAATTGAAAGGCAAAATAATATTTTTCGTCCCTTAACTTTAGCCCGGGGTCTATGTTGGTCCCTTATCTTTAAAAAGTGGTAAGTTGGTCCTTTAACTTTTAAAATTGTGTCACATTTATCCTTCTGTGTGTTGCCGTTAGTCAAACTTTGAAAAAATTGTCAAGTTTGTCTAGGTGGAGCTGCTGACGTGCCATGTTTGTCTAGGTGGAGCTGCTAACGTGGATATGAAGTGTCTTGGAGGAAGAAAAACAATTCTAACGGTTCCATTACTCACCATTACCCAGACCAGAAGAAGGCACGACAAGGTGGAGCTGCTTGGAGAAGTGTAATCATATCTTGGAGTTTTGGAGAATTCATTGAGTCATTGAAGACGATTCAAGGTTTGCAGACGCGAAAGATTGAGGGTTTTCTGATTTAGGGTTTTCTGATTAAGGATTGAAGACGATTCAAGAGACATAATCAAAAGGTTAGTTCATTTCTCTCTAATTTAGGGTTTTTTGACACAATTGACAGTTATAATTGGTTTCCTGTAATTCTGCTTATGCATCTTTTTTACCCGTTCTTTTCTCTGTCATGTTTATGCTGTTACACATGTATCAATGGTTTTAAAATCCAGCTAAATTTTAGATATCATATAAACTAAAACAACATGGAGAATAAAAATTTTATAGTCTCCAGAATGGTAAAATTTGTCAAACTTCTTGAGAGACAGCACACATATTGGCGTGTTTATCATCAGAACAATTTCTCGAATGCTTCAAAGAGATGTTAATAGAAAAATTTGAATGGCTAGTTGTTCTGGTCTGGGCTCAGCCTCGTGGTCCAGCCCAATAATGCACAAGGCCCAATAAGTGGAATAGCCTGACCGGGCGCACACCCTCCACCGGACGAGCAGGATACGCTCCCTGTCGAGCTGGACGGCGCGCCTCGAAGCGTCCTCGACGCTCCCCTTAGCCGGACCGAACAACTTCCAACGGGCGGAATCCCCTTGCCAACGGGCATGACGATTTGTCCTCTCCGCTCTCGTGTGCCTTTCCCCCCTCCCGGGAAGAGCCACACACCGCCCGGGAATCCCACGAGCTCCCTTCCGCGGGGAGAACAACGTGTCAGCCGCACGTTCTCCACGTGATACCCTCCGCGGGGACACGTCATCCCCCCAACTGCCCACCTCCGAAAGAGCAGGTCAAACCCACTTTTAGGAGATCTCGGGACAGTTGGACTAGGGCGAAGACCACGTCCTGGTCTTCACTACGCCACGTAAGCCCTAGCAGTCACCTGGGTTGGGCCTAGCAATCCAGCCTAACGCAAGTGACCGTTGGCCCAGCGCTGGGGTCTCTCTATAAATACCCTCTTCCACAAGAGGGTCAGGTAATTCACTTATTGCCCCTTTTCTGTACTTTGCCTCCACTCTGCCCAATTCCTTATTTTGGCATCAGAGTGTCTTGCAGGTACACCCCTCTCCTCCTCCTCATCACCGGTGAACAGGTAGCAGTCCAACAGCGTGTGGCCAGCCCGTGATCCCCTTCTGATAAGGTCAGATCAGTGGCGCCGTCTGTGGGAACAGAAACTTCCCCGTTACTCCGAGAAGAAAACCAAAGTTTCACCAGCACTCCACGGTCATGGCTAGCCCACACCACGCCGATACCATACATGACGTCGTACTCAACGCCGCCACCAACGGAAGCAAGCAGATGGAGACGACGCGCCCGGCGGATACCGATGAGAGAGACGGCCAGACTGCTTCCCCGTCGTCCGTAGAACTACTGCGCCAGGCCGATCACCGGCCCCCGAGCCCAGCGGCGTTCCAACCCGTTCTTATCCCGACGAGAGCGGACCCAACGGTGGACGCCCTCTTTGCGGCCATCAACCAGACGAACCAGCTGATGTTCCAACAGAACGCACGAATTGGAGCGCTAGAGCGGGAAGGCCCCCCGAGGTCCCCTCCGCGGGAAGACTAGAATGGAGGCTCGAGTAATCCCTCACCTCGACCCAAAAATTGCCGACCTCGGCTGGAGAGACCCCGAACAGAAGTGGTGCGAGAACGCACCAGATCCCCAGCGAGACAAGTTCGCGGGAGGCGCCAGAGCACTTCGGCGATCCCGGCCAGGAATCCGCGCGCTGAACCCCCGGTCAAGAGGCCGAGGACACGAAACCAGGTGCCTATTCTAAACGGCTCATCTCCTCCTCAGTCACCCACTCTCAGCGACGAAGATGACTACCGCACTCCGTTGTCCCGGGAAATCATGGCCGCCCCCATCCCCCACGGGATGGAGAAGCCCCCGACACTATCGACGTACGACGGCACGTCCGACCCAGATGATCACTTGGAAGACATCGAGGCCATGCTCGATTACCGAAACGTCCGAGGAGCTATCAAGTGTAGGCTATTCCCGACGACAGGAAGACCTTCGCGCGTGCTCGCGTCCCGCCGGACACAAGACCGACGAGCCACCCGCCTCGCTACCTCTTTTCCCGAAGCAACGACCTTAAGTCCTCGCTCTTTCGCCACAGAGCTTCGACTTGGGGGGCTCCTGTTCTGGTCTGGGCCCAGCCTCGCGGTCCAGCCCAATAACGCACAAGGCCCAATAAGTGGAATAGCTTGACCGGGCGCACACCCCCCACCGGACGGGCAGGATACGCTCCCTGTCGAGCTGGACGGCGCACCTCGAAGCGTCATCGGCGCTCCCCTTAGCCGGACCGAACAACTTCCAACGGGTGGAATCCCCTTGCCAACGGGCATGGCGATTCGTCCTCTCCGCTCTCATGTGCCTTTCCCCCCTCCCCGGAAGAGCCACACACCGCCCGGGAATCCCACGAGCTCCCCTCCGCGGGGAGAACCTCGGGTTCTCAGGGAGTCCCACGAGCTCCCCTCCGCGGGGAGAACAACGTGCCAGCCGCACGTTCTCCACGTGCTCCCCTCCGCGGGGACACGTCATCGCCCTAACTGCCCACCTCCGAAAGAGCAGGTCAAACCCACTTTTCGGAGATCTCGGGACAGTTGGACTAGGGCGAAGACCACGTCCTGGTCTTCACTACGCCACGTAAGCCCTAACAGTCACCTGGGTTGGGCCTGGCAATCCAGCCCAACGCAAATGACCGTTGGCCCAGCGCTGAGGTCTCTCTATAAATACCCTCTTCCACAAGAGGGTCAGGTAATTCACTTATTGCCCATTTTCTGTACTTTGCCTCCACTCTGCCCAATTCCTTATTTTGGCATCGGACTGTCTTGCAGGTACACCGCCCTCCTCCTCCTCATCACCGGTGAACAGGTAGCAGTCCAACAGTGTGTGGCCAGCCCGTGATCCCCTTCTGATCAGGTCAGATCACTAGTATATAGTATTTTCTGTATATTTGTCCGTAATATGGTTTTATTGTGTTGAAAACTCTTATTTTGTTGAGAAGTGAGCATCAGTTCTTGCTTTACTGAGCATATTTCTTATTCAGCATTTCAAATAAAAAGCTACATAACTTTTTATAACAGTATGATGTTGCAGCCTTTATTTCCAACAAATAATTCTTATGAATTAAAAAAATTATCTGAAAATACAAAGACTACTTATCAGTGTGATGGAAAAAACCAAAAAGAGGATAGTAACACCTATCTGGTGATTGGTCAGTCTGTACAAGTTGATGCAAAATTTCCGAACAGTCGACATGAATTCTTTCCAGCCACCACCACCGGGGACATGAAAGGAGCACGACTAAGGGACGGTGAAGCTCCTAATTTGAACATGTTGTACTCTACTGTTGTGATATACCAAAGAGCAGAACCTAAAACAGTGATATAATCCAAACTGTTATATACCAAACATAAAAAACTGTGACATAAAAGCAGAACTGTTATATGTATGCTGCTCAAAATAAATATGCTTCAGATTTTATCTTCAGTGTATATACCCGTACCAAACATGTATGCTGCAAAACTGTTATATACCAAACATATAATCCAAACTTTTATGTATGCTGCTTTATGTATAACCAAAACTGTTATATGTATGCTGCTCAGAATAAATATGCTTCAGATTTTATCTTCAGTGTATATACCCCACGGGTATATAGTGCAAGAACCTAAAAGCAGTCCAAACTGTTATATGTATGTTGTTGTTATATACCAAACTGGTATATACCAAACATAATCCAAACTGTTATATACCAAATGTAAAAAACACATTGACATGATATAATCCAAAACTGTTATATTCATTCATGTTGAACTGTAAAAACTGAAATTAACTAAACTGATACAATCCATATATTAAAATCCAACTATTACATTCATGTTGAAGTCATACAAACTTTAACTAAACATAATACTTCCAAGCAAACCGTAATAACCTAACTACCCCTAACAACTAATACAATGATAATCATCACAAACATCGAATTCAAAATCTTTTTCCACTTCATGATATTCTTCATTTCAATTTCAAGTTTGTCCTTTTTTGCTTCAGCAAGTCCCTTAGTGAGGATGATGGATAATAAACAGAAACATCAAAAAAACAGAAACGTAAACATAATTTACACAAAAACATAACTTTAACAGAGAACAAAATCAACTTGCATACCTTATAATTTGGACAACCCCAAAAAAAATTTATCATATTCTTAACAGTAGTTGCCCTTTGAAGAACAGCCATGTCTCCACAATGGCACATGGGCTTCCATCGTGACCGACTACAAACATCTGAATCCTGACTTTTCGTTTTTGAAATGGAAGAGGAACATCTGGATTTCATGCTTGTCCTAGATTAATTTACGGATTCGTGATTGGGATTGGGATTTGGGATTTGAGATTATTTTAGGGATTTCAACCGAAGGAGGAGGGAGAAGGAAGACACATCATGAACAAGATTGTCACCTCATCTGCCAGATATACAAAACAAACGGACGTTTGGGGGCAACTGAGGGTGAGGACTAAAATGACACTATTTTAAAAGTTAAATGACTCATTTGGCACTTTAAAGATAAAGGACCAAAATGGACCCCGAACTAATGTTAAGGGACCAAAAAGATTATTTTGTCTAATTGAAACTATAAATTTAATTTATTATTATCCCCGGTCTTTATATGATTTTTACATGGATAAAAAGATTGTTCGGATAAATAGCATTAATTACTTTTATGAATAAAAAAAACTTGTATAAATTTATAAAACATTTTTTAAACATGATTCAAAAACAGTTGTTTAGAAAGAAAACAGTTTTAAAAAAATAAATTATTCAGTTTACATTTAATACAACATTATTTTATGTTAAAATACTATTCTTGATTTTCATTTATATGAATTTACAAACTATTATTTGTATGCTATTAATATTGGGAAAATAAAGAATAAGAACAAGGAAAAAGGGTGTTGGAATGACGTAGGTTTTGTTTATACTGTAAATCAATAATTTACAATAACAATCATATATTTGGCAAAATCAGATTGAATATTTTAAATTAATTATATAACATGATTGAATGATATATTTTATTAAATTAAAGTATAAAACTTATTTATCAGCATTAAACTAGAACAAATAATTTGAGATAAAAAAAAAATTAAAAAGAAAATATCTATTATGAAATGAAGGAAGTACTATTTTTTTCAGATATATATAGTCTATAAAAATATATGGATCAATTTTAGCAAAAAAAAAATCATATTATGTTTAAAAAAAATTAAAATCATTAGTCATCAAGTAAATAAGTTAATTTAATGCATATTATCTTATTTTAAAACGTGATCAAAAGAAAGAAAATAAATATTAATTTTGCACTACTTTTACTTGGTTATTAAATTTATTATACTAATTTTTTAAAATGTGTGTTAATTTAAAAAACGTTCTTTTAAAGAAAAAACTATAAACCTATTTATTATTCTATTTCATCACTGCAATATTGTCATTTTGCGACTAGAAAACGTTCTTTTAAAAATAGTAAATTTTTAACGAAATCAGTACATAATTTTAAAACATAAAATTTTTATATTTAGTGCAAATATTCTATTTATATGTTTCTTAACATTTATTACAAACATTATGTATTGTCTTTGTTAAAAATTTATAATTTATTTATGGATCAGGCTAACCAATAACTCACGCAGAGACACTTTGTAAGGTTTTCAAATAAAGAAATATCATTTATTTTTTAAAAATTCAATTATTTTAATTTTCAATACATTTAATATAAATATTTTTAAACAAAACATATCTGTATAAACTCTTAATGATTGCCGAAGACATTCGTTAGCATTTTTTTTATTTTTTTATTGACTTTTTTCAACACAAATATTCCATTTATAATTTTTTTTAACACAAACCTTCTATTTATAATTTATTAACAGATATCTTTGGGACACAAGTTATTACTATTTTAAAAAAATTCATGGATTTGGTTGCTAGAAAGAAAAAAGATAGAGAAAAATATATACGGTTTTGCTACGAATCAGCTTGAGCTTGAGAATTTAAAATGATAGCAACAAGAAAGGAAATAAAGAAAATATCAAGAAATAAAGATTCAAAATAATATAAACCAATTATTGCGTAAGAGAGAGTACATGTGTAATTTTCTTTTTAAATATAGAATATATGAAATGACATGTATAAATTAATACTAGATGATAATCCACATATTTTGATACATAAATATGTAAGATTATTTTCAAATATATATTATACTATAATGGAAAAAAATTAAATTGTATTAAGTGTCAAAGTTATAATAAATAGTGAGATATTAATAATAAGGTTAAGAATTTAACGAATATGCATTAACAATATAAAATAATATTTATAGAGGTTTAAGAGTTTAACAATGTTTATGGAGGTTTTGGGTTGATATTAATTGATATGAAATTAAACTTACCGAGGTTTTTTCATGGGTAAAGAAGATAACAAGTGGGTTGGAGTGAGAAGAAGAAATCTCCAGACCAATGGACTGAGGAGCTCTATTTGGACGGACATAAGAGGGAAGGAACCGGAGGCAAACGAAGATATCTCGTCCTTTTTCTTCACTGAGGTTCATGATGACTTTGGGGCCAAAGAGATGTTTGGTATTCATGCCGGCAAGGTTGGATAAGAGAGGTAAAAGATTTGGTTTTGCTAGGTTCAGAAAGGTCAAGGACGTGAGAATCATGGCTGCTAAATTAGATAGAATCCATATTAGGGGTAGAAAGATTTTTGCAAACTTGCCCAAATTTAACCGATTGAGCCTAGCACAGACCTCCATTCCTCATGTTGCAAGGACCGTGAATATAGAGAATAGGGTTGTGGAAGGGAACTTGCAAGGTAATCTGAGGAGGTATACTAATGATGGCCAAGTTGGAAGATCGTACGTTCAAGTCATGGGTGAATCAAGACAACGGAAACAAGCTGAGGCGAAACCTTCTTTTGCCCACCTTCAACTCAATATCGATGAAACTGACATGGAGAGGTTTAGCAAGGATTCTGTTGGTGTTGTTAGTAAAGTTGGGGACACCTATAACATTCAAGAAGCTTTGAATATGGAGGGATAATTCATGATAAAAGCTACACCTATGGGAGCAACACTATACCTCTTGGAACTTTCCTCATTCTTGATACCAACAATTTCAAGATGACCTTGTAAACACAACCAATTAGACAAATTGATCTATATTCCTCCAGGCTTTGTGGATTATCCACTTTTGGAATCAAGCAAAGAAAGAGGAAGTCGTAGCTTTAGGAAGCCAAGCCAATTTGTGAAATTCCTGAATGCAACTGACGACATCCACTCCCACCACACTCCAACGCCTCTTCAAGAATTCCAAGTTAAAATTGGCAAGCCCCGGACTTTTATTCCCTGCACACTCAAAGATGACATCCCTTATTTCTTCCTCATCAAACATTATCTCTAAACTAGAACTTTCTGCCTCGGTTAAGCAAACTAGGCCTGTTACATCTAGATTTGGTATCTTCACTTCTTGTTGCTGGAACTTAGCAGAAAAGAATTCTTTGATGTGCTTCTTCATAGATCCAACAACCTCCAAACCATCCCCAACAAGCAAAGAAGAAATAGAATTCCTTCTGGACCTTTATTTTAAAAGAGCATGGAAGTATTTTGCATTATGATCCCCCTCCTTAATCCATTTTGCTTTTGATTTCTGCTTTAGGATACATTCTTTGAGACGCAAATTCCTCCACAATTCTTCTTGAGCTTTTCTCCCCCTCTCAATTTCCTCAACAGACGTTTGTCCACCCATGTTTGCCCATCCTAATTCCACTTCATTAATGGTGTCGACCTCATCTTCGATCTTCAAATCAATCCAACCAAACTCATTTACATTCCACTAACGCCAAAC
Organism: Lathyrus sativus; assembly: GCA_963859935.3. Lineage (NCBI taxonomy): Eukaryota > Viridiplantae > Streptophyta > Magnoliopsida > Fabales > Fabaceae > Lathyrus > Lathyrus sativus. The sequence continues at coordinate 617,295,205 of OZ012738.1, read as the reverse complement.
ACGAATTGACATCGGTATTCTGAAACATAATTTTGCTTGACCTTTTCAATAAAAGAAACTAAGCCATGCAAAAGTCTAAAACGTTCATTGGAACACCTACATGCATTGATCATAACATTTCATAATTCATCTCATGCGTAGCATATCCACCAATGTGGAACATTATGCCTGTTGGAAATTCACCTCACACCCTATGAAGAATTCCCTTCAATCTTGATCTCAAGATTGATGAACAAACCCACAATATGATAATGATGGTAATAACAAGTAATTATCAAGAACAACAAAAGAGAAGAAGAATAACAAACAAGAAAGAGAAGAATGAGAGAAGAAGTATTTGGAGAGAATGTGTTATCCACAACTGTGGGATTTCTTATTGAACTTTCACTTGCTAACTGCAACTGTGAAATATGTTCTGTTGTGATGTAGAATACAAAGCAAGACACCCTATTTATAGTTTTAGGTTTACACTAGCCCAAAACATAAAAGGCCCAAAATATTTTAAATCAAATCTAATCATATGATATCAAATCTAATCATATGATATTAAATCTAATCATATGATATCTAATCATATCATATCAAATTAATCATATGATATCAAATCTAATCATATGATATCAAATCTAATCATATCAAATCACAATGAATTATATTTAACACACCACCTAATTCATTGTGTCTAAACTGTCTACATTCATCATGGCCCTTAGTCTTCTGAAGGCTTCGACCTGCACTCCCTTCGTCATGATATCTGCAATTTGATTCTCAGTTCTGCAGTGTTCCAACTTCATCTTCCCTTCTGCTACCCGCTCTCAGAGATAATAGAACCTCATTTCGATGTGCTTGCTTCGACCATGAGCTATTGGATTCTTCGCCAAGTTGATAGCTAACATGCTGTCTATCTTCATGGTAATTGCTCCATGATTCTTCCCTGTGATTTCTTCGACCAAGTTCACCATCCAAGTTGCTTGACATGCACAAAGAGAAGCAGCTATATATTCTGCTTGGCATGATGACAATGCCACCACTGGTTCCTTTCTCGAATTCCAAGCAACTGGTGCACCACCTAACATAAACACATAACCAGCTGTGGATTTTCGATCCTCAGCATCACTACACCAACTGGAGTCTGTGTATCCCACTAACTTGCATTCTTTTCCTTCATCAGCTGCTGGAAATAAAATACCATAGTCGAGAGTTCCTTTCAGATACCTCAGTATCCTCTTCGCCGTTGCTAGGTGTGATACCTTTGGCTTCTGCATGAATCTACTTACCATACCAACATTGTATGCTAAGTCAGGCCTTGTGTGACAAAGGTATCTAAGTGACCCAATAAGTCTTCTGTATTGGGTTGGGTCGACATCATCTTCATCTGAATCCTTCGACAGTTGCAATCTGGGCTCAGCTGCATTGACTGGTTCGATGGACTCCAACTCTTCAATCATTGCTTTCATTCACTTCGAATCTTTCAATGCCTCAGTTGCATTGACTGGTTCGACATCTGCGTAGAAAGCATAATGTACCAACTCACCCTCTTCATCGACTACATCATCTGATGTAATTACACATTCTTGCAACCTTGCAAGCATGTGTCCTATTCGTCGAGGTCTGCTTGAACCTGTTTCATCTGCAACTGGTTCCTGTCGAACTTCTATTTCGACTTCAGTGGCTGGTTCTTCACAAGAGATTCTCACTGAATCCTTCTTGGCATTCTCAGTTCAATCTCATTCTTTAAGCTCATCTATGATCACGTCCCTGCTGATCACTACCTGCTTATTCACCGGGTCGAACAGCTTGTACCCTCCTGTCGAATGATATCCTATCAAGATCATCTGATTTGACTTATCATCAAGTTTCCTTCTCAACTGATCTGGCACATGTCTATGTGCTATAGATCCAAACACCTTCAAGTGACTGATATTAGGCTTGACACCAGACCAACATTCTTCTGGTGTGACTCCTTCAAGCTTCTTCGTCGGACATCTGTTCAATATATATGTTGCTGTCGAAACTGCTTCTCCCCATAATTCTTTAGGTAGATGCTTTCCATTCAACATACTTCTCACCATATTCATGATGGTTCTGTTCTTGCGTTCTGCAATCCCATTTTACTGTGGAGTGTAAGGTGGCACCACCTCATGCACAATCCCTTCTTTTACACATAGTGTATCGAACTCTTTCGACACATACTCTCCACCACCATCAGTCCTCAGAATTTTCAGCTTTCGACCACTTTGTCTTTCGACCAAGGACTTGAATCTGGAAAATACCTCAATCACATCACTTTTCTTCTTGATGAGGTAAGTCCACAGCTTTCGACTGTAATCATCTATAAACGTGACAAAGTATCTATTGCCACCAATCGAATCCACCTGGATTGGACCACATACATCAGAGTATATGACTTCAAGTATTACCTTCGACTTCCTTCCTGCATCCTTGCTGAAGCTATTCTTGTGTTGTTTCGACTGAACACACTCCTCACAGACTTCACTTGGAATGTCGATTTCTGGTAATCCTGAAACCATATTTCTTCTCTTCAGTTCTCTGATGTCATTAAAGTTGAGATGACCTAGTCGAAAATGCCATAACCACTCATCTCTGCTGGCTACAGTTGCCAGACACTTGTGCTCCATCACATTGAGTCCAATCTTGAAGGTCATATTCTGAGACATTGGATCCATCAAGATTAATCTACCACTTGCGTCGAGAACTCTCATCATCTTGTCTTCGACAACTACCTTGTAGTTCTTTTCGACAAGCTGCCCTATACTGAGCAAATTACTCTTCATGCCTGGTATGTACAACACATTGGAAATTGTTGACCTTTTGCCATCTTTCCTCATGATCAGAACATCACCAACACCTTCAGCTGCTAGAGTGTTGTCATTTGCAAACTTCACTGTGTTCTTCGACGAGGGCTTCATGTTCACAAACCAATCTTTCCTTCCAGTCATGTGTGATGAGCATCCTGAGTCCAAGTACCACTGATCTTGGAATCTTTCTTCATCTTTTGTTGTGACCATTAGCAAAGTTTCTTCTTCTTCATGTTTCTCCAGCTTTGCATCAGTCTCTTGATTTTTCTTCCTTTCTGGACAATCACTAGCATAATGACCATACTTCTGGCAATTGAAACATTGAAGATGGCTTTTGTCTGTCTTTTGATCACCACCTCTTCCTTTACCTGCAACACCACCTCTTTGGTTGCCTTGGTTCCAAGGTTTCTTTTGATTCGACTGGTTTCCTCCTTTGTTTCCATTCCAGCTACCTTTGCCTTTTCTCTCCTTTTCCGTTTGTGCCTGCAAAGCCATATCTTTCGACTTTCCTGCAGCTCTCTCAGCCATCCTCTGTTCATGAGACTCAAGAGTCCCTTGAAGCTCTTCCTTCTTCAACACTGACAGATCTTTCGACTCTTCTATGGCAACTACCACGTGGTCGAATTTTGGAGCCAACGATCTCAAAATCTTTGAGACAACTGCTTTCATCGTCAGCGTTTCTCCACATACTTTGATTTGATTCACCAACCTTGTAACTCTGGTGAAGAAATCTGTAATGCTTTCGTTGTCTTCCATCTGAAGCAACTCATAGGTTCTCTTGTGAGTTTGTAACCTCACCTCTTTCACCTTCTCTGCGCTTCCAAACGACTTTTCAAGAATCTCTCATGCTTCTTTTACTGAATCAACATCACTAACCTTTTCAAAGTTATCAGGATCAACACACTGATGAATTATAAAGAGTGCTTTATAATCCTTCTTCTTCAATTCTTTGTGCGTAGCCTTTTCCGCCTCCGTTGCATTCTCCCCAAGCGATGTTGCTCCGTCCTTCACAAGATCCCAAAGATCTTGATAACAGAAAATCACCTTAATCTGCTTACACCAATTCTCATAATTGTCTTTCTTGATAATTGGCAGTGTCGCCGGAAAGTTGTCGTTCGGATAGTTCATCGTCATTACTATTTTCCTTCCTTGAATCTCTCAACCGGAGCTCTAGATACCAGATGTTGGAAATTCACCTCACACCCTATGAAGAATTCCCTTTAATCTTGATCTCAAGATTTATGAACAAACCCACAATATGATAATGATGGTAATAACAAGTAATTATCAAGAACAACAAAAGAGAAGAAGAATAACAAACAAGAAAGAGAAGAATGAGAGAAGAAGTATTTGGAGAGAATGTGTTACCCACAACTGTGGGATTTCTTATTGAACTTTCACTTGCTAACTGCAACTGTGAAATCTGTTCTGTTGTGATGTAGAATACAAAGCAAGGCACCATATTTATAGTTTTAGGTTTACACTATCCCAAAACATAAAAGACCCAAAATATTCTAAATCAAATCTAATCATATGATATCAAATCTAATCATATGATGTTAAATCTAATCATATGATATCTAATCATATCATATCAAATTAATCATATGATATCAAATCTAATCATATGATATCAAATCTAATCATATCAAATCATAATGAATTATATTTAACAATGCCAAACAATCAAAACTTGCATACATAGCATAAGTCAGGATTCGAGACCGTTCACGAAAACCCAAATTAACCCCCATCTAAGCCAATGGTATTTTCTCTGAATAAGTCTCTACCCCACATGTCTTCTCATTGGTTATCCCATTGAGTCTGCTAAAATTATCTCTACAACAGAGGTCTCTCCGAAAAGTCTACTTTAAAGCTTTTTCCCTACAGAGCTTTCCCTAGTAAATTTTCTCCCTAGGGAGTCTTTTCAGAAATCTTTCCCTAATTGATGGTCGTCTTATGTGATACAAGTCCACACCCATTAGAGTTATTGATTTCCTCCATTGATTGTTTGAGTGTTTTCTCTGTTATGTCTCATAGAACCTTAATTTTCTTCTGAGAAGAGTTTTCTCTGTTAATTCTCAGAGGATATCCTAGTTGTTTCTTGTTGAGAATTTCCTCTGTTAATCCTCAGAGTTCCTCTCACTGGTTATTTTCATTATTTGTTGAAAGTTTTTCTATGTTAACTCTCATAAAATCTTTCATTATTTATTTGAAGGTGTTTCTCTGTTAATTCTCAAAGGATCTCCCATTTGTTATTATTTTATTGAGAGTTTTCTCTATTAATTCTCAAAGGATCACCTAGTTGTTGTTATTTTGTTGAGATTTTTCTCTCTTAATTCTTAGAGGATCTCCCATTTTTTATTTTCTTTTGTAGTTGAAGTTTTTTCGGTTAATTCTCAAAGAATCTTTTAATGTTTGCTAGTTGAAAGTTTTCTCTGTTAATTCTCAGAGAATCTTTTGATGTTTGCTTGCTGAAATTTTTATCTATTAATTCTCAAAGTTTCTTTCGATGTTAGCTAGTTGAAAGTTTTCTCTATTAATTCTCAAAGAATCTTTTGATGATTGCTAGTTAAAAGTTTTCTCTGTGAAGTCTCAGAGAATCTTTCGATGTTTGTTAGTTGAGAGTTTTCTCTGTTAAGTCTCAGAGAATCTTTCGATGTTTGTTAGTTAAAATTTTTCTCTATTAAGTCTCATAGAATCTTTCTATGTTTCTTAGTTGAAAGTTTTCTCTGTTAATTCTCATGGAATTTTCCAATGTGTGCTAGCTGAAAGTTTTCTCTGTTAATTCTCATAGAATATTTCGATGTTGGCTAGTTGAAAGTTTTCTCTGTTAATTCTCAGAAAATCTTTCGTTGTTTGCTAGTTGTAAATTTTCTTTGTTAATTCTCAGAGAATCTTTCAATGTTGGCTAGTTGAAATTTTTCCCATTTAAATTTCAGAGAATTTTTTAATATTTGCTAGTTGAATGTTTTCTCTGTTGATTTTCAAAGAATATTTCGATATTTGCTAGTTAAAATTTTTCTCAGTTAACTCTCAGAGAATCTTTTGGTATTTGTTAGTGGAAAATTTTATCGGTTAATTCTCATAGAATCTTTCGATTGTTAGTTGAAAATTTTCCCTGTTAATTCTCAGAGAATCTTTTGATATTTGCTAGTTGAAAGTTTTCTCTGTTAATTCTCAAAGAATCTTTTGATGTTTTCTAGTTGAATGTTTTCTCTGTTAATTTTCAGAGAATCTTTCGATACTGTTTGTTGAAAGTTTTCCCTATTAGATCTCAGAGAATCTTTCGATATTTTCTAGTTGAAAGTTTTATCTGTCAATTCTTAGATAATCTTTTGATGTTTGAAAGTTGAAAGTTTTCTCTATTAATTCTCAGAGAATCTTTCGATATTTGCTAGTTAAAACTTTTCTCTGTTAATCTCAGAGAATCTTTCGATGTTTGCTAGTTGAAAGTTTTCTCTGTTAGTTCTCAAACAATCTTTTGATATTGTTAGTTGAAAGTTTTCCCAATTAATTTTCAAAGAATCTTTTGATATTTGCTAGTTGAAAGTTTTCTCTGTTAATTCTCAGAGAATCTTTCGATGTTTGCTAGTTGAAATTTTTCTCAATTAATTCTCAGAGAATCTTTTGATATTTGCTAGTTGAAGTTTTCTCGGTTAATTCTCAGAGAATCTTTCGATGTTTGCTAGTTGAAATTTTTCTCTTATAATTATTAGAGAATCTTTAGATGATTGTTAGTTGAAAGTTTTCTTTATTAATTCTCAGAGAATCTTTCGATGATTGTTAGTTGAAAGTTTTTTTCTATTAATTCTTAGAAAATCTTTCGATGACTGTTTGTTAGAAGTTTTCCCTGTTAAGTCTCAAAGAATCTCTCAGCCTTGTTTATTTCCAAAATTTGTTAGTGAATAAAAAACCCTAATCGATGGGTGTAGGAAAACCCTCCATATCCCTAGCAAGGTAGACAACATAATCATCTTCATATCATACATAAACCAAGTTCAAACTTCCATAGCCATGGTCATGCCTAAACAACAACATTATCATCATCTACATGCAACATAAACTAAACTCGATTTTCCATTCAAATATCAAAATCATCGTAATTCACATTCATGCCGTAACACCATCATTAAAAAAAACAAATGAAAAAAAATAAAGTCAAAAGAAAAAGACCAAAACTAAAATGGAGAAGCAGCATTAACATCCATTTATCATCTTGTTTGCATCAATATAATGCCATACTTCATGCATACATAAAGCACACGAAATTCACACTTGATTCATGAGAGGTAAGTCACTTTTTTTTCCATTTTATTTCCCCTCCAAATCAAGTTGTAAGACTCACACATTTCCCTTGCCAATTGCCACCTGATTGCTCACACTTTTCCTCACACTGATTGGTAACAATTTCAAAAAAAATCTCTCATCTTTCACAGGCTTAACAAAGCTTTCACACACTTTTGGTCCAACTGACTCATTGTCTATATAAACACACTCAAATGAGGCACGAAAATTGTAAGTCAGAGCAACCCAAGCAATCTTCAAAATTCACAAATTCACCTTCACTAAAAGGCTTTTGTCACTCCACTCTTGGAGAGTTTATTCTGAGCTATGAACAAACTTCTAAAGTCTTTGTAAGTAGTGTACCTGATCGGGAAAATAGCAAGTGTACTATTTTTACCAATTGTAGTACTAAGGGAAAAGTCCCAAGTATCGATCTCGAGGACTGCGTAGTAATTAACGGAATTTTTAGGATTCAATTGAACAAAAGGTCTAGTGGGTTGTTTGGTAGCAGAGTAATATCACAAGTAAATACGGACTTAATTAATCAATCTAAGAACAGTGTTAGGGGAGTGGAGACTATACGAGTAAAGACCCTGTATGATTATTCTACTATACTAGTTATTAACCTTAATTTATCAGTTGGCCACTTTAGTTGCCTTAATTCCTTAATGGAAACCCTTTGATGATTTTCCTGTTCACTAATTCCTCAGTGTCCCTGAAAAACATCAAGCAATAGTTCCGACCATAAAATACGTGATACGGGATATCCTCATTCCTAAGCAATATCGACCGTGATACTATTTTGCAAAAGTGTTAGGTTGACTTTCCAGACTAACGCCTAAGCACCATTCGAATTCTACTTTCCAATATGAATACGAATAGGGTTAATGCAAAATCAAACATATTAAGGTAAAAACATAGTTCTCATAGAATAATTAAACAAACGTCATTACATCGCATTAAGGACCACCCCCTAACAACTTGGGGTTTAGCTACTCATGTTCTTTGTAAACATAAAAGTAATTAGAATTAAAAAGGAGAAGATCATTATAATGCACGTTGAACTCCTTGGATCATCAATTGCTTCCGCCTTTGATTGATCCTCTGTTTCCAGCCGAACTCTCCTCTCAGTTGTCAATCCTAATCTCTGTTCAAAAAAGTCTTCCCCTACTTTCTAAAATGTGCCTCTTATATCTAAATTCAAATTACATAGCAAAATGTCTCAAATGCCCTTCGAAATAGGTCTGACAGCAAAAAAACAGAAAACAGAGAAATTTCACGTTCAGTGGCCCTGACACGGGCCGTGTTGTGCAACACGGGTGGCCGTGTCAGGCTGCTGGCTTCTTTTGGGGCGTGTTCCTCTCCAAGGGCTGCAACACGGGCCGTGTTGCATGACACGGGCACCCGTGTTGCAAGTCTGAGTCTTCTTTTTCCATCTGCTTTGGTCCACCTGTGTCTGCCAGCCGTGTCCTTCATGACACGGGCCGTGTTGTGCAACAAGGGTACCCGTGTTGTGCAACACGGGTACCCGTGTTGCAGCTCTGAGTTTCCTTTTTCGCCTTTTCTTTTCCTCCGAATGCGGTGCGATTTTCGTGCTCTCCATTCCTGCCAAAAACACACTAAAAGAAACCAAATCAAACGCACCAGCGGCAAAAGCAACATAAACTTAAAAATAAGACTCGAAGACACACAACTACGAGTAATGCAGATAATAACAACTAAAGCTTCGAAAACTAGATAAAAACATTGCGAAATTAACCACAAACAGCGTTTGAAAACACAACTGAAATCCACCGATCAAACTCCCCCAAACTTGAACTTTTGCTTGTCCTCAAGCAACAAGCTCACCAACCCGAACTTAATATCTCTTTTTTTTTTTCATAACGGAACCGTCCATAGAATTGTGAGTTACGGTGATAATACTCATACTTGAACTTCTCATTCCAAGTCCCCTAGGATTTATCTCGGCTTTTCCCTCAAAACAGGTAACCTGCAAACACTAGACTGCGGTAAACCACAGACCTCAGTCTCCCTATGGGTAACCTCTCCGACTATGCTTTGTACTTAAGTCTTCTTTTTTTATTTTCCTCCCTTTCATTCGGACAATCACTATATGGCTTTTATGATTTTCCTCGTGTGCACAAGATTTATCAATCTTTTTCTGGCACTGTTATTCTTTTTGAATGGCTTCCAGGTTCGACCGCCGTTGGGCTGAATAACCGGGTGAGGGTTACCCAACTTAGAAGGATTAGTCGCCTACTTGCCCCTTTTTGTTTTTTTTTTTTCTGTGCCTTAACTCTATATTTTTCATTATCCTTGCACACACGATTATTTTTGATGGAGCCTGATTGTCAAAATAAACTACTCAGGGGTACTTCTCAGATCAAAGCACTATGGTACAAATCTACACGTTGAACTCGTTCCTCTTTGGGAAACCCAGGGTGTTGGCCTTTTACCTATCTCTCAAGATTATCCCAATTTCATCGTCACGGTTCTTTTCTGAGTATTCTATATACTTTCTCATCACCTCACTCAACATCTTCACTCAACAGTTCCCCAACCAACAATTTTATTAATTTTATTAGCTCAATGTCAGGGGGGTCTTCCTGTGGATCGCTATCATGTTCTCAAACTAACACTGGACTGGAAATTAAATAGACAAATAACTGCAACAGAATTGAAAACACACAAATAACATAAAAACACAAATAAAATAAAACACAAATAAAATACCCCCACACTAGAATTCAACAGTGTCCTCACTGTTGGAACACTAGTAGCAGGGGACTCACAGAGTTCATGGTTGCGGAGGTTGGTCGCGCAGCATCATCTGCCGCATCCATTCATGCATCTCACCGATCAACCTGCCTTGTCGGATTTGCTCGTTCCCTTGTCTTGTCTGCTCCTCGCCTTGCCTCGTCTGCTCACTTCGGAGATGGCACATCTCATTCTCCATCCAGTCCCATTCTTTTTTAGATAAGCTCCACGAGCCTGAGCCTGATTCCTGATGGGGTGAAAATCGAGTAGGCGGTATAGGCGCTTCTTCTACCTGATCGCCTTCATCCTCAAAGAATTCTGCACCTGTACCATCATAAAATTGGTCTTCTTCATCCTGCAGGGGGCTCTCATATAGCCAGTTATTCACATTTTGAATACTAATAAAGTCATGGGCAGGTAAAGCAAGGAGATGACTGTTTCGGCTTACCAAGGAATAGTAATTATCGAAGACACGAATCATACCTTGGGCAGTCAGTGTGGCAAGATCTATTTTTGTCTTACCTGTAACAGTGGGTTCCTCTCTCAAGAGAGCACCATGGCCAAAGTGATTCGCGATTTGAGTAATCATACCGCCTACACTTATTTCGCCTGAAGGTGCATTCGCAACCCTCTTCAGGTGATCAGCTGCAAAGGCAGCTACATTAATGAGCTCGTGATTGGCCATGCCGTACATGAAGTACAACTCCCTCTGAGTCGCTACCCCTGTGTTGTCACCCCTGCCGAACAGTGTATATACCAATCCCTTTTGAGCGTACCTGAAACAAGGGTTATGGATACAAGAAGCTTTTGCCGCTTTCGCGACATAATCAGTTCTGCCTGTAATAGCCTTCCAAAAGTCCCCTGCACTAAAATTTCCCGGAGGGGCTCCGGGACCAAAATTAGGGAGCTTCAGAATATCTCCCAATTCGGATATGGTCAGGCTATGGTCAGTATCAAATAACCTAAACCGCAGTGTACCATAATATTCTTCCTCCACCCCCGTCCACCTGTGCTTCAACTGAAATTCTAAAGTGCTCAAAAATTCAACAGTTATGCGCTCATAAGTTGGCGCTTATAATTGCATAAATTCTAACATCCCCAGAGTGTGAAACATCCTATGGACCTCTATTCTCAGCCCTAGATTATCAAGCGTAGTGTTACAGATATACCTTGTGGGCGTGAGTTTACGCTTGATGATGTTAGAGTACTTTTTCTGATGATCCGGGTCTTCAAAGAGTATGCCGTGAGGGTTCGCCATACGGTGTGCTCTCTTTCTGGGGCGTGAAGTTTCCGCCACTGCTTTTCCGGTATCTCTACGAGGAGGCATTCTGAACCTGCAAAACACAAACAACACAGATGGTTCGAAAAATTTCGAAATCCCTGTTAGTGAAAAACGAAACCGTAGAATTAATCACAATGATGAGTAGAGTGTTTTTTGTGAAGGACGGAAGTGGTTCCGGTGAGTGGGTGTGGTAGATAATGAAGCTTTTGTGTAGAGAGGGTTATGGAGGTTAAGGGTTTTGTGAGGGAGAAGAAGGAGGAAGATGAAAAAATGATAGGAATTGTGTGGTGGGTAATGATAAGTGGGGGTTAAAGTGGTGGGCCCCACGGGGTAAAAATTGAAAAATCTGACCGCGCCTTGCAACACGGGCCGTGTTGCACAACACGGGCACCCGTGTTGCTCCTCCTGTAGAATATATTTTTTTTCAAAGTCACGCCTCTGCAACACGGGCCGTGTTACACAACACGGGCACCCGTGTTGCTCCACTGGTCCCCCTGTTTTTCTAACTTCCTCATTTCTGTCATGCTGGGCCTGACACGGCCCGTGTTGTACAACACGGCCCGTGTTGTACAACACGGCCCGTGTTGTACAACACGGCCACCCGTGTCAGGGTGCTGTTTTTCATATTTTTCTTCTCCTCTGGTCTCCGACATTTTCTTTCACCGATGAACTGCAAGTTTAGCAAAACCTGTTAAAACAAAAACAAAATGAAAACGTGTAAATGAAATACGTGGGTTGCCTCCCACGAAGCGCTTTGTTTTACGTCGCTTGGCTCGACAGTCCGTCATCGTATCATGTGAGATGAACGACATCGTTGCGATCCTTCTGTTGTCCCTCGTAGTAAGGTTTCAGACGCTGACCATTTACTTTAAAAATGTCTCCATTTGCTGGATTTTTCAGCTCAACTGCTCCGTGCGGAAATGTCTTATGTACTACAAATGGTCCCGACCATTTTGATTTAAGCTTTCCTGGAAATAGTTTCAGTCGGGAGTTGTACAACAATACTAATTGTCCTTCCCGAAATTCTTTCTTCTGAATACGTCGATCATGCCATTTCTTTGCTTGATCCTTGTACATTTTTGCATTCTCATACGCCCGGTTCCTGAATTCCTCTAGCTCATGGAGTTGGAGGGTTTTGGACTCTCCTGCTCTGGTGAGGTCTAGGTTAAGCACTTTTGATGCCCATAATGCCTTGTGTTCTAACTCTAGAGGCAGATGGCAAGCTTTACCATAGACCAGTTGGTACGGGGACATACCAATGGGTGTTTTGTATGCAGTGCGATACGCCCAGAGAGCGTCGTCCAGCTTTACTGCCCAGTCCTTACGGGATGCACGCACTGTTTTCTCTAATATCTGTTTGAGTTGTCGATTTGACACCTCGGCTTGCCCGTTGGTTTGAGGATGGTACGGAGTAGATATTTTGTGCTTCACATTATACTTAAGGAGTAGCTTTTCCATGAGATGATTTAGGAAATGAGTTCCCTCATCACTTATAAGGACCCTTGGTACGCCAAACCGCGAAAATATGTTCTCCTTCAGAAATCTGACCACTACTTTAGCATCATTTGTTGGTAGTGCCACTGCTTCTACCCATTTCGAAACATAGTCAATTGCTACCAGTATGTAGTGTTTTCCAAATGATGGTGGGAATGGTCCCATAAAATCAATCCCCCAAACATCAAACAACTCTACTTCTAACATGGAATTCTGCGGCATCTGGTTTCTTTTCGAGATATTTCCAGTCCGTTGACATCTGTCGCATTCCTTAACTATGTTCTGGGCATCCTTGAACAAAGACAGCCAATACAACCCTGATTGGAGGACTTTGGCTGCGGTGCGGTCGCCACTGAAATGCCCTCCATAATCTGAATTATGACATGCTTCGAGCACCTTCCTTTGCTCGTTTTCCGGAACGCATCGTCTGATCAGTCCATCCACCCCTTTCTTGTAAAGAAACGGGTCATCCCATAAGTAGAACCTGCAGTCATGAACAAACTTTTTCCGTCTGTTAGAATCAAAATCGTCGGGTATGAGACCCCCAACTAAATAGTTGGCGTAATCAACAAACCAAGGAACACCATGAATAACCAGGATGTGTTCATCAGCAAACTCGTCCTTTATCGATCGCTTTTCCTCGTTTTCTTCAATCGGTGACATTCGCGAGAAGTGATCAGCTACAGTATTTTCACATCCTCTCTTATCCCGAATCTCCACATCGAATTCTTGGAGAAGAAGGATCCATCTCAGCAGCCTGGGCTTTGACTCCTGTTTAGCAAAAAGATATTTTAACGCAGCATGGTCAGTATAAACAATCACTTTAGAACCTAACAGATATTGCCTAAATTTGTCAAAGGCATACACCACCGCTAGCAACTCCTTCTCAGTAGTTGCATAATTCATCTGTGTTGGGTTCAAAACGTGACTCGCGTAGTAAATAACATGCAAAAGCTTTTCTTTCCGCTGCCCCAATACAGCCCCTACTGCGATGTCACTGGCGTCACACATGATCTCAAACGGCAGCGACCAGTCTGGGGCTATCACAATTGGTGCTGACACTAACTTGTTTTTCAGGTTCTCGAATGCATCAGCACATTCCTTATTGAACACAAACGTCGTTTCTTTGACTAATAAAGACGTCAACAGTTTAGCTATCTTAGAGAAGTCTCTTATGAACCTGCGGTAGAACCCTGCGTGACCCAAGAAGCTTCGGATACCTTTCTCGTTTACGGGTGGTGGTAACTTGGATATTACTTCCACTTTTGCTTGATCAACTTCGATCCCTTTGTGTGAGATTTTGTGACCAAGGACGATGCCCTCTCTCACCATGAAATGACATTTTTCCCAATTCAGGATCAAGTTACTTTCCTGACATCTCTGCAAAACAAGTGACAGGTTAGTTAAACAATCATCAAATGATGACCCGAAAACCGAAAAATCATCCATGAAGACTTCCATATGTTTCTCGAGCATATCCGCAAAAATGGAAGTCATGCATCTTTGAAATGTGGCTGGAGCATTACATAACCCAAATGGCATTCTCCTATAAGCAAAAACTCCGTACGGGCATGTGAAAGCTGTCTTCTCTTGATCCTCCGGCGTAACCGCGATTTGGTTGTATCCGGAGTATCCATCTAGAAAGCAGTAGTAATCATGACCAGCCAATCTTTCTAACATCTGATCAATAAAGGGCAACGGGAAGTGATCCTTTCTGGCGGCTAAATTAAGTCTCCTATAATCAATGCATACCCTCCAACCAGTGACGGTACGCGTAGGAATCAACTCATTCTTGTCATTAGTCACCACAGTTGTACCTCCTTTCTTAGGCACCACGTGAACAGGGCTCACCCATGAACTGTCGGATATAGGATAGATAAGCCCAGCATCCAATAATTTCACCACTTCCTTTCTTACGACTTCCTTCATAACGGGGTTCAGTCTTCGTTGGGGCTGCACAACCGGTTTATGGTCCTTCTCCATAAGGATTTTGTGCATGCAAACTGTAGGACTTATACCCTTTAAGTCTTCTATTTTCCAACCAATAGCACTCTTAAATTTTTTTAGAACCCCAATCAGTTGTTTCTCTTGGACACTTTTCAAACTAGAGCTGATAATGGCGGGACACTTTTCCTCGGTGTCTAGAAACACATATTTGAGATTTTCTGGCAGTTGTTTCAATTCCGAACCTTTAGGCTTTTCGTCATTACCCTCAAGCTCTATAGGTTGCCGTAAGTCCTCCCATCGGTGTGGTCGGGATCCCCTTTGGAATGGTCGAGTGTCCAACATTTCGACTACCTCTCTGTTATTCTCATCGACTTTTCTGTCTTCCTTAAAGATTGACATGCATAGCACTCTCTCCAGGGGCAGTTGGGTCACACTCTCCAAATGTTCGCTCTCTACGACCTGTTCTAGCACTTGTATGTTGCTGCTGGTGCCCCGATCCTGTTTATGCTTCATGGTATTACTAACATCAATTTTTAACTCCTCGTCATATACTTTCAAGGTCAGGGTGTCGCCTTCCATATCTATCATGACTCTCCCGGTTTCCAAAAATGGTCGGCCCAAAATTAACGGCATTTCTTCATCTTCCGGCATCTCTAGGATCACAAAATCAACCGGAAACACAAATTTATCTACCTTAACTAGTACATCTTGAACCACTCCATATGGCCGCTTAACTGAATGATCAGCAAACTGGAGGGTCATCCGAGTGTCATGAACCGCACCGATATCCAATTTTTTGTAGATAGACAAGGGCATGAGGCTAATACTTGCTCCCAAATCAATTAAAGCTCTGTTGAATGACCTATCGCCAATAGTGCATGGGATAGTAACAGCTCCACTGTCTTTCTTCTTGACCGGAATCTTCAGACCCTACAAAATAGCACTACAAGTTTCCGTTAGAATAACAGGTTCGGACTCACTCGTCCGCTTCTTAGCAATGATGTCCTTCATGAATTTTGCATAGGTGGGCATTTGTTCTAGTGCCTCCAACAACGGAATGTTCAGCTCCAACTTCTTAAACAGCTCCAGGAACTTCTCGAAATTCTTCTCTTGCTGTCCTTTCTTCTTATTTCTTGAGGGGTATGGCAGCTTGATCACCGGTTTCGGTTCTACCACTTTTTCTTTAGTTACCGGTACCGGTGTCACCACTTCTTCCTCGACTGTTTCATTCTCTTTAATTTCCAGCTCCACTTCAATCATCTAATCATTTAGTTCTGTTTCCTCTTCTCCTACTTCTTTGGCTTTTCCACTTCTTGTTACTACCGCCTTAATTTGGTGGTGATCTTTCGGATTTGGTACTGTGGCACTTGGAAGTGTACCCGGCGCTTGTGAACTTGCTAGCTGTTGGGCAATTTGACTCATTTGTACTTCAAGATTCTTTATGGATGCTCCAGCATTCCTGAAGTTACTCCTTGTATCTTCTTGAAATTGAGAACTTTGGGCGGCCATTTTCTCAATGGCCACTTCCCAATCAGCTTTTCGAGGCGCTTGTGGTTGATATTGAGGTTGGTACGGTGTCTGCTGGTACTGCTGTGGCTGAGGTTGATACGGTTGTTGGCCTTGAACCGGTTTTTGCACATTACCTTGTTGATCTTTCCATGAAAAGTTTGGGTGATTCTTCCAACCAGGATTATATGTGTTGGCGTAAGGATTGTTCTGCCTCAACATATTAATCTGTTCCACTTGCTCTTGAGTTGCTACACAATGCATTGTAAAGTGTGGCCCGCCACATATTTCACAAGGTGCTGCTTGAACTGGCTCAACCTGTGCCACTACCTGAGTTTCAACATTCATTTTCTTTAACCTTCTCTCTACCTCAGCGGTGATCTGATCCTCCATTTTAACAACCTGGTCTGCCAGCTTCAGATCAATCATACCTTCCGGTTGGTTTACCGTGCGATCATACAACTCAAGGTGCTCGTTCGCGGCGATTGCTTCTATGATCCTTCTGATACCTGTGGCTGTTGAGAAGTTTGTTGAGCCACCGGCAGCAGTATCTATGAGCTGTTTCGTTTTGAGTCGTAATCCATTCACAAAGTTTTGCATCTGCTCCGTGGCGTCCAGGTTATGAGTAGGACATGCTGTAAGACACCTCTTAAACCGCTTATATGCATCCCCTAAAGATTCTCCTTCTTTTTGCTTGAAGTTGACAATGTCGTATCTTTTTCGGATGAACACTGAGGCAGGGAAATACTCATTCAGGAACGCAGTTTCCATCTCTTGCCATGTTGTGATACTCCCAGCGGGAAGCGAGTAAAACCATTCTTCCGCATCATCAGTGAGTGTGAACGGGAACATAACTAATCTCTTGGCCTCTTCGGAATGTCCTTCTATTTTCAGCGAGGTGGTGGTTGTGAGGAATCTCTAAAGATGTTTATTTGCATCTTCGTTGATTCTTCCGGCGAACGGCTTGCTCTCCAACTGACGGATAGTGGAAGGGTGTAACTGAAAATGCGCAGCATTCACCGGTTGATTCACAATGGTCATCCGGTTCAGTTGACCATTGGCCCCTCCATAGTCTCCTAGCAGTCTTTCAGGCTGAGGTGGATTTACAGCCATTTGAACAGTCTCAGGTGGTGTCTCTCTCTCTTCGGAGTCGCTCTGCACGGATATAATTTCCTCTATTTCTTCCAGTCTTTTAACTTTAGCTAATCTCCGTCTTTCGTGTAATGCTCGTTCTGGTTCTGTATCAAAAGAATATTTAGCTGAGGCCTGACCTCGCATACACAATTAGACAAGCGTTAGATAATAAACGGATAAAAGTTATGCAGTAACCAATAAAATTTTAGTCGCAGAGCAACAAAATTTCTTTTGGATTCTAAAAACAATGTTAATTTGGCAGTCCCCGGCAACGGCGCCAAAAACTTGATCGGGAAAATATCAAGTGTACTATTTTTACCAATTGTAGTACTAAGGGAAAAGTCCCAAGTATCGATCTCGAGGACTGCGTAGTAATTAACGGAATTTTTAGGATTCAATTGAACAAAAGGTCTAGTGGGTTGTTTGGTAGCAGAGTAATATCACAAGTAAATACAGACTTAATTAATCAATCTAAGAACAGTGTTAGGGGAGTGGAGACTATACGAGTAAAGACCCTGTATGATTATT
Organism: Lathyrus sativus; assembly: GCA_963859935.3. Classification (NCBI taxonomy): domain Eukaryota; kingdom Viridiplantae; phylum Streptophyta; class Magnoliopsida; order Fabales; family Fabaceae; genus Lathyrus; species Lathyrus sativus. Next base: position 617,277,451 of record OZ012738.1, on the reverse strand, counting down.
CTACTATACTAGTTATTAACCTTAATTTATCAGTTGGCCACTTTAGTTGCCTTAATTCCTTAATGGAAACCCTTTGATGATTTTCCTGTTCACTAATTCCTCAGTGTCCCTGAAAAACATCAAGCAATAGTTCCGACCATAAAATACGTGATACGGGATATCCTCATTCCTAAGCAATATCGACCGTGATACTATTTTGCAAAAGTGTTAGGTTGAATTTCCAGACTAACGCCTAAGCACCATTCAAATTCTACTTTCCAATATGAATACGAATAGGGTTAATGCAAAATCAAACATATTAAGGTAAAAACATAGTTCTCATAGAATAATTAAACAAACGTCATTACATCGCATTAAGGACCACCCCCTAACAACTTGGGGTTTAGCTACTCATGTTCTTTGTAAACATAAAAGTAATTAGAATTAAAAAGGAGAAGATCATTACAATGCACGTTGAACTCCTTGGATCATCAATTGCTTCCGCCTTTGATCGATCCTCTGTTTCCAGCCGAACTCTCCTCTCAGTTGTCAATCCTAATCTCTGTTCAAAAAAGTCTTCCCCTACTTTCTAAAATGTGCCTCTTATATCTAAATTCAAATTACATAGCGAAATGTCTCAAATGCCCTTCGAAATAGGTCTGACAGCAAAAAAAACAGAAAACAGAGAAATTTCACGTTCAGTGGCCCTGACACGGGCCGTGTTGTGCAACACGGGTGGCCGTGTCAGGCTGATGGCTTCTTTTGGGGCGTGTTCCTCTCCAAGGGCTGCAACACGGGCCGTGTTGCATGACACGGGCACCCGTGTTGCAAGTCTGAGTCTTCTTTTTCCATCTGCTTTGGTCCACCCGTGTCTGCCAGTCGTGTCCTTCATGACACGGGCCGTGTTGTGCAACACGGGTACCCGTGTTGCAGCTCTGAGTTCCCTTTTTCGCCTTTTCTTTTCCTCCGAATGTGGTGCGATTTTCGTGCTCTCCATTCCTGCCAAAAACACACTAAAAGAAACCAAATCAAACGCACCAGCGGCAAAAGCAACATAAACTTAAAAATAAGACTCGAAGACACACAACTACGAGTAATGCAGATAATAACAACTAAAGCTTCGAAAACTAGATAAAAACATTGTGAAATTAACCACAAACAGCGTTTGAAAACACAACTGAAATCCACCGATCAGTACCTGTGCATCCACCGTTGCAACTTACATCTAACAACAAAGAGGAAAACATAGCAAGACGATTTGCAACTTTGAACCTGATTCACTGAGAATTTGGCAAGAAGGGGAGTGGAAGAAGAAGCGGGAGGGAGAAACACATGCCAAAAGAAGCAAAAAAATGCGTACCTCAGCAATTTGACCCTCGCCGGAATCTGGATATCCTCGCTGAAAAGTCATGCTCTCTGATCAGATCATTTTCCTCACCTCTTGCATAATTTCTTGATATCATTGTGTAGCTCTAAGCATGCCAAACATTTACCCCATATCAATTTGATCCAATTCGCATCCATTGAAATTTAATTTTGATTTTAGGTCATGTTGTTCTTCGTTTCCATGAAATAATGTTTCAAATAGCTCCATTGTAATGCACTAAACTCTTTGCCATGCTTAATATCTTGTGTTTGGTTGATTTGAAACCATATTGAGCTCACTTCTACATGAACTTTGATTTCTTGATTCCTTCATGTTTAAGCACATTTTATTGTATGTTGATCACACATATGCATCTGTCATTGATGTATGTTGGTGATTCAGTGTGTATTGTTGAAAGTTGTCAAATTCTGTTTTGGAAATTTAACAGCTTTGGCCACTTTAGTTGGTTTTTTTTGTTTTTTATTACTCTCTCATGTGTATATGTACATTGTTGTAATCTCAATTCATAGTTAATTCCAATTTAGTGATTCATCCAATATTACTCTCTTCCCTATTCTCTCTTTCTCTCAATTCATCTTCTTTCTAAGTTTCTTTTCACCATTGTTACTACCTTCAAAATTCTGGTTTTATGTTTTATGTTGTTCTAACATTTGGCATCAAGAGCTCCGGTTATTGATCCTAATCCGCTGCAATAATGGCTACCGTTTCTAATGATCGAATTCCCACCAATCTCCCAATTCTTGATTCGAAGAACTACGACAAATGGGCGAAACAAATGAAGGTTTTGTTTGGTTATCAAGAGGTTCTTGAGATCGTCATCAATGGAGTTACACCATTAGAGGCAGATGCTACCGAAGCTATTAGAGCTACAGACAAGGAAGAAAAGAAGAAGAATTACAAAGACCTATTCTTGATTCACTCTTGTGTTGATAACGACAATTTCGAGAAGGTTGGCGATTGTGAATCCGTGAAGCAAGCATGGGAAATCTTGGAGAAAGCATACGTCGGTGCCGTCAAAGCGAAGGTGGTAAGGTTACAAACTTACAAACGTCAATCCGAGCTAACGCAAATGGAGGACAAAGAAACGATCAATGATTACATTACGCGCATTACCCGGTTAGTCAACCAAATCAAGTCATGTGGCGAAACGATTCTTGAGCAGAATGTTGTATCAAAAGTGTTGCGTTCGTTAACATCACGGTTCGATAACATTGTTGTGGCTATTGAAGAGTCAAAGGATCTAACAACTTTAAGAAAAGATGAGTTGCAAATTTCGTTAGAAGCGCATGAACAAAGGATGGATAAGAGAGGTGCCGACAAAGCCAAAGCGGAGATCGCTTTGCAAGCGCGTTTACATGAGAAGAACAAGAGAACAAAAGGAAAGTGGTATTCAAAGAGTAAGAAGAATTTTGGTGGAAAAGATCCACAAAATTCGAAGGGTGAAGGAAGCTCCAAAGAGGATAATCAAAGCGCCTACAAACCGTTTGACAAAAGTTCTGTGAAGTGTTATAATTGTCAAAAGCTTGGGCATTTTGCGAAAGAATGTCGCTCAAAACGCAAAGAAAAAGATGCAGATGAGGCTAAGGTTGCTAGGGAAGAGTTAGATGATGAAGATACCCTTCTTGTGATGATTACGGAGGAGAATTATGGCATTGTTGATGCTCCGGGCAGCAGCTACTGTGGTGATAGTTTGCGGGACAGCAGCTGTACTGTTTTGGAAAGTGGTGGGAAAATGTGCTCGGATTGAAATGCATTACTTACCATGCGTGATGGAGTTTAAATTAAAGATGAATGGTACTTGGATTCCAGTTGTTCAACACATATGACGGGTCGGAAGGATTGGTTTGTGGAAATCAATCAAGCGGCAAAGAGTAAAGTCAAGTTTGCCGACGACACCACTTTAAGCGTCGAAGGGGTAGGAGATGTTTTGATCGGAAGGAAGAATAGTGGACATTCAAGGATCAAAGATGTCTTGTACATACCGGTAATTAAGTGCAATCTTTTGAGCATTGGCCAATTACTTGAAAGATGGTACTTAATTCGGTTGGAGAATAAGATGTTACGCATTTTAGATTCAAGTGGTATGTTGATTCTAAAAGCGTCGATGGCTGCCAATAGAACTTTTAAGGTTGAGTTAAAGGTTACGGAGCATCGTTGTTTAGCTACCGTGGCAAGTAGAGATGAGTGGTTATGACATTACCGTCTTGGTCACCTAAATTTTAGGGATCTCAAAATATTGCAACAAAGTGAAATGGTAACGGGGCTGCCACATATTAGTGTTTCGACAGAATTGTGTGAGGAATGTGTGAAGAGTAAGCAACACAAGAATGTGTTTAGCAAGGATGCGGGTCGAAGAACCAAAGGCTTACTTGAGGTGGTGTATTCCGATGTTTGTGGACTGATGCAAGTAGAGACTTATGGCGGCAATCGATATTTTCTTATGTTTATTGACGACTTTAGTAGGCAGCTTTGGACATATCTTATCAAGAGGAAGGATGAGGTATTTGGAGTGTTCAAGAGTTTCAAATCCATGGTGGAGCGTCAAAGCGGTCGGAAGCTCAAAATTCTCAAAACAGATGGTGGAGGTGAATATACCTCTAGTGAGTTTGGGAAGTTTTGTGATCTTGAGGGTATTGTGCGTGAGGTGGTTCCTCCATATACGCCTCAACAAAATGGAGCTGCTGAGAGGAAAAATCGTACAATAATGAACATGGTGCGTAGTACGCTTTGTGGGAAGAAGTTGCCTAAGGAATTGTGGGGTGAGGCCGTGTCTACAGCCACCTACTTGTTGAATAGGTGTCATTCTAAGAAGCTGGAGAAGATCACACCAGAAGAGGTTTGGAGTGGTTTCAAACCGAGTGTGAATCATTTGCGCGTTTTTGGGTCGATTGCATATCGTCATGTACCGAATCAACTTAGAAAGAAGTTGGATGATAAAGGTGAGAAGTTGATATTTGTTGGATATCAATCTACTGGAGGTTACAAGCTATTTGATGAGAAGAATCGGAAAATCGTGATAACCCGAGATGTATTTTTTGAAGAAATAAAAGCTGCTGAAATAGCAGAACAGCAGCAACAATTTTTTGAGTTGTCTGATCCGGAGGGTTCCGATGCCGTTGTACCTGCACCTACAGTAGCAGAAAATGTTGTAGTGAATAATGATAGACCAGTGAGGCAAAGAGCCTTTCCTCATAGACTCCGAGACTACGAGAGGTTCCAAGATAACGAAGTGAATAATGATGGTGATTTTGTTTATTTCGCGCTTATGGCCGAATCTGAACCGGTAAATGAGGAGAGCTTTAAGATATCCTAAATGGATATGTGCAATGAAAGAGGAGTTGGAATCTATTGAGAAAATGATATTTGGGAGTTGGTCGATTTACCATTCGGAAAGAAATTGATAGGTGTGTGATGGGTCTATAAAGTTAAAGCAAATTCTAAAGGTGAAGTAATCAAGCACAAAGCTCGATTAGTGGAGAAAGGGTTCTTGCAACGTGAAGGTATAGATTACGAGGAGGTATTCACACCGGTGGCTAGATTGGAGACTATTCGTTTGGTTGTTGGGATTACACATAGCAACAATTGGGTGATTTACCAAATGGATGTAAAATCTGCGTTTTTGAATGGTCCTCTTGATGAGGAAGTTTATATTGGGCAGCCACCCAGTTTCATGATTAAAAATCAAGAGATGAGGTATTACAAGCTACACAAGGCGTTGTATGGTTTGAAACAAGCTCCAAGAGCTTGGAACAAACGTATAGACGGCTTTCTTATTGACATCGGTTTCAAACGATGTGTATCCGAACATGGTGTTTATGTGAGATCGGATAATATTGATGGTGTTATTATACTATGCTTGTATGTTGATGATCTCTTGATTACGGGCAGCAATGACAAGAGTATTTCAAGGTTCAAAGGAGAACTCTGAGTGAGTTTGAGATGACGGACCTTGGTGTCATGAGATACTTTCTTGGCATAGAGTTCCACAAGTCAAAAGTGGGGTTGCTTATGCATCAAAGAAGGTATGCTCTAGATATCTTGAAAAAGTGTGAAATGGAGCATTGTAATGCTTCTAATACACCTTGTGAGGCTAGAGTTCAGCTGTCCAAAAGTGATGATGAGGATGATGTGGATCCAACACTTTACTGGAGTTTGATTGGATCATTACGGTATTTGTACAATACTCGACCGGACTTGGTTTTTAGTGTCGGTATTGCGAGTAGATTCATGGAGAGACCTAAGGTGTCTCATTTGGCGGCGGTCAAGAGAATCATTAGATATGTGAAAGGTACTCTTGGTTGTGGTATTTTGTTTCCCACATCGGATATGGGTCGCGAATGTACTTTACTTGGCAAATCCGATTCTAATTGGTGTGGAGATAAAGATGATCGGAAATCTACGGTGGGTTACATCTTTATGTTCGGTAGTACACCAATCTCATGGTGTTCAAAGAAGGAACCGGTTGTAGCACTCTCTTCTTGTGAGGCCGAGTACATTGTGTAACACCCCCTTTTTTATACCCCCAAATAAACAATTAAATCATTTAGGCACTTAATAAAAATTTTCATCAGAGTATAAATTAACACATGGTATAAAAGAGGCACGTCACATTATCCAGGAAATTCAAAACACATACAACACCTGCTCGTGAAGATATGCAACAAAGGGTAAATGACCATAAAGGAACTTAGTCCTTAGAACCTACACCTCAATATTTAGAATAAAAGCGGAAACATCTAAACATTGAATCACTTCATTCATATAAACATTGTATACATCAACAGTTTAATTCAAGTCATAAATCATGTTTACAAAACATGCCCAGCAGATACATACACAGATGTATCACAAAAGAACCAAAAGAATTCCTAACTACCCGGTGCTGCATATCAGAGCCAACCGACCAAAAAGAACGAAGCCACGCTTCACAAAAGACCTCCAGCAAACCTACTCTGCAATGCCTCATTGAGCATCATAAAACAGCAGAAGGGTGAGAAACATTATCATAACAAACAATGCATAATATATATATATATATATATATATATATATATATATATATATATATATATATATATATATATATATATATATATATATATATATATATATATATATATATATATATATATATATATATATATATATATATATATACACCAACATAGAATACACATAACACATTTCTCACCGCAATACATCACAATTCAATCATATATACATCGCAACACATATATAATTCACCAAGCATATCCACCATGCAAACATTCACCACTAAGCATATACAGTTATGTTTAGTTCAAAACTTCACATAAACATACACAATTATGTTCATTACACCAATACATCATATGGAGATAATAATGCAATCATAGAGACTGACTCATGACTCTATGCGGATGCAAATGCGGTACTGACTCATTCAGCAGGTTCAATTGAAGAACCAAATGGAACCATCGCTCGTTACCGAAGTAACTCCCCGTCGGGCCTACGATGTTCACCCATCGCTCACACCCCACATGGGCACACGATGTTTCAGGATTGCTTACACCCCATGCGGGTACACAATCTGATTGCCCACACCCCACAAGGGCACACAATTGTTCTGCAGATTCTCCACGGAATCAAATATAAACTATCCCTCACACCCTACAAGGACACACGATCGTTTCTGCAGATCCTCCTAGGGATCAAAAATAAACCATCGCTCACACCCCACAAGGGGACACGAGGTTTCTGCAGATCCTACGTGGGATCAGACACACAAGAATGCAATCATGATGCTTCATATGCAAAATGACTCCACGCGCTCTTGAAATGCATACACGTTCACAAACATACTCATGCATTCTTCACATCATACAAACACATACAATTATGCACATTCATATCAATCTCATCATGCATTTTTATTCAATTCAAACAAATGCACAAAATTGCCAAACGGCCACATTTCACACTTCACGATTCACAATCTAGGATTCACACCATACGGCTACCCACAGCATTTCATATCACAATATATATACTATGCACAATAAGAAAGGATTAATCATACTTGAATCGAAGAATCGACATTGGAATGAAAACACAAGAAAATAACATGCTGACACGCTCGTTGCCTTGCTCGCCTAGCGAGCTCCTAGCGAGTGCTCGCTACCTGTTCGCCTAGCGAACAAGCTCGCGAAGGCAAACAGAAGCCACTGACTTGATTCGCTATCACACTCGCTCAGCGAAGGCCTAGAGAATCCTCGCCACCCCCCTTCGCTACCAGCGAAGAACACCAAAACCATTCTGCCCAGGTCTGGGACCGTTCACTACTGGCTCGCCACAGCGAATGCTCGCGACCTGCTCGCCTAGCGAACTTGCTAGCGAGGGTCTGCGAACTCAGAAATTCCCACTGTCCAACACTCTGAAACTCCTCAAAATCTAACCGATTCAATCCCAACTCGTTCTAGTAGCCTTAGTCCAACATTCCTCGACTAAACTTTACCACTTATTCTCATTTTTAACTGTTAAAACTCGGTTTCTACTGATTAAATCAAATTCAACCTAAAAATGGAAAACGAGCAAAACTCTCCCCAATCCAAAAGCAAACCAATAGAAACATACATAATCATACACATTGAAAGAATGATAAGGTTTCACACCCTTACCCGATTAATCGAAGCTTAGAAGTTTGATTCATGATGATTCTAGGTTTTCTCATCTTCCTCCTCTTTTCTCCTCTCTTTTCTTCTTCTTTCCTTTATATTTCTTTCTATCTCTTTTCTTTTCTCTCTATTTCCACTTATACTCTTTCTATTCTATTTCTCTCAAATATCTACTAATTAAGGATTATCTAAAACACCCTCTAATTAATTCCCAAAACTCTCCGAATAATAGAACAACATAATAAGCACACATAACATATTAATATTCAATTTCCATAATTAAAAGAATAATCAATCAAAATAAATTAAAAGACTCAACAAAAAAGGGAAATTCAGAATCGGGGCGTTACAACTCTCCCCCACTTTAGAAATTTTCGTCCTCGAAAATATTACCTGATCCAAACAATTCTGGATGCGACTTCCGCATCTTACTCTCCAATTCCCAAGTCATGTTGCCTTCTGCAGCACCTCCCCATGCTACTTTCACAAGCGCAATATCCTTTCCTCTTAGCTTCTCAATCTCACGATCCAAAATCCTAATCGGTAAAACTTCAACGTAAGATTACCTCTTACTTCAACCTCGTCCATAGGAATCACATGTGACGGATCCGGAACATACTTCCGAAGTTGTGAAACATGGAACACATCATGCAAATTCGAAAGATTCGGAGGCAACGCCACACGATACACCACAACACCCACTCGCGCAATAATCTGATACAGACTAATAAAATGAGAAGTCAACTTCTTCGACTTCAAGGCACGACCCACACCCGTAACCGGTGTAACTCTCAAAAACACATGGTTGCCTTCTTGAAACTCAAGATCTTTCCTTCTCTTGTCATGATAACTCTTCTGCCTACTTTGAGAAGCTTTCATATTTTCCCGAATAAACTTCACCTTCTCCGTCGTTTGTTGTACCATCTCCGGCCCAACAACCGATTTCTCACCAGTTTCATGCCAACACAAAGGTGTTCGACATCTCCGACCATACAAAGCCTTAAATGGTGCCATACCAATACTTGAGTGAAAAATGTTATTGTAGGTGAACTCAATCAACTCTAAATAACTATCCCAAGCACCACCTTGCTCCAGCACATAAGCACGCAACAAATCCTCCAACGACTGAACCGTTCTCTCGGTTTGACCATATGTTTGCGGATGGTAAGCCGAACTCAATCTCAGCTTAGAACCCAAAGCCTTTTACAAACTCTCCCAAAACCTTGAAGTAAATCTAGGATCTCTGTCCGATACAATACTCTTAGGAACTCCATGCAACTTCACAATCACCCGAACATAAATCTCGGCTAACTTCTCTAAAGGATAACTAATATCAATCGGAATGAAATGAGCAGATTTAGTAAGCCTATCAACAATTACCCAAATAGAATTATGACCTATTTGCGTATTCGGAAATCCCGTAATAAAATCCATCGATATACTATCCCATTTCCACTCTGGAATATCCAACGGTTGCATCAATCCACTAGGCTTCTGATATTCTACTTTAGACTTCTGACAAGTCAAACACGCATACACAAACAGAGCTACATCTCTCTTTAATCCGGACCACCAAAAGATGTTCTTCAAATCTTGATACATCTTATTCGCTCCCGGATGAATACTTAAGTTACTTCGGTGTCCTTCCTCCAATATCATCCTTTTCAACTCCGCATCATCGGGAATACAAATACGACCACGAAATCTCAAAACTCCAAAATCATCAACCTTGAAATCCTCATTCTCATTTGTCATCAAATCAACGAACTTCAGATCCAACTTCTGCTTTTCATATACGGTTGCAAGAAAATCATTCGTAATATGAAGCATACCAAGTCTCACACTTCTCGGTGTCAGTTCACAAACCAAACTCAAATCTCTAAAGTTCTCCAAAAGTTCCCATTCTTTCATCATCATTGTAGACATGTGCAACAACTTCCGACTTAAGGCATCGGCCACCACATTTGCCTTACCCAGATGGTAATTCAAACCAAAATCATAGTCTTTCAAAAGCTCTAACCATCTTCTTTGCCTCATATTCAATTCCTTTTGATCAAATAAATACCTCAAATTCTTGTGATCACTAAAAACTTCAAATCTTGCACCATAAAGATAATGCCTCCAAATTTTCAAAACAAACACCACGGTCGCTAATTCCAAATCATGTGTAGGGTAATTCTTTTCATGTACTCTCAATTGTCTCGAAGCATAAGCCACAACTTTTCCCTCTTGCATCAACACACCACCCAAACCTAACAAAGAAGCATCACAATAAGCCACAAAAGGTTCCGTAGGATTCTGCAAAATCAAGACTGGCGTTGTTGTCAATCTCCTCTTTAACTCAATGAAACTCTCCTCACAACCAGCATCCCAAATGAAAGCCTTTCCTTTACAAGTCAACTGCGTTAAAGGAAGTGCCAACTTCGAAAATCCTTCAATAAACCTCCGATAATAGCCTGCCAAGCCCAAAAAGCTTTGAATCTCCGTAACCGATTTAGGGGTCTCCCATTGCATTACCGCATCAATCTTGGATGGATCAACACTAATACCACTACCAGAAATAATATGTCCAAGAAAACTCACTTCCGACAACCAAAAATCACACTTTGACAACTTAGCATACAATTTCTTCTCTTTCAAAATCTGTAACACAACCCTCAAATGCTCCTCATGCTCTTCTTGAGACTTAGAGTAAATCAAAATGTCGTCGATGAACACAACTACAAAACGACCCAACTGCTCATGAAAAATACGATTCATGTATTCCATAAACACACTCGGCGCATTAGAAACTCCGAATGGCATCACAGAATATTCGTAATGACCATACCGTGTCCTAAAATCCGTCTTTGGAATATCCTCCTCCTTAACTCGAATCTGGTGATAACCCGATCTCAAATCAATCTTGCTAAAAACACGCGCTCCAACCAATTGGTCCATCAAATCATCGATTCTTGGAAGAGGATACTTATTCTTAATTGTCACCTTATTCAACTGCCGATAATCAATGCATAATCGCATATTTCCATCCTTTTTCTTTACCAACAATACCGGCGCACCCCAAAGAGAAACACTTGGTCTTACAAATCTCTTATCCAACAAATCATTCAACTGCTCCTTCAGTTCTACCAACTCTGATGCTGACATACGATATGGTGCCATCGAAATCGATCTAGTACCAGGAAATAGATCAATAGAAAACTCAACTTCTCTTTCCGGCAGTACATCTGTAATCTCCTCCGGAAATACTTCTGGAAAATCACACACCACTGGAAACACATCAAGCTCAACTTTGCTCTCCACAGACAACGATGCAAACAAGCCGAACAACTGAGCTTCGTCCGCTAAAAGCTTTTTCAACTCTTTAGTGGATAGAAAACTCTCACCTTCATCATCTTCCAAAGAAGGAAACCTTACAAACTTGTGATAGCAATCTAAATGAACTCTATTAAATTGCAACCAGTTCATACCCAAGATCACGTCCAAACCTTCCAACGGAAAACACACCAAATCCATAATGAAGTCTTTACCATACATGGTCAAAGAACAACTTACACACACCAAAGAAGTAGTTACCGACCCCGAAGCGGGGGTCTCAATAACCATGTCTCCACTTAAAGACACCATGCACAAACCCAAACGCTTAGCACACTCAAGAGAAATAAATGAATGAGTCGCTCCAGTATCAATAATAGCAACTAAAGGCATATTATTAATAAAGCATGTACCTTTAATCAAGCGATCCGCATCAGTAGTGTCTGAACCTGCTAATGTAAATACTTTTCCATCCGACTGAGCTTGCTTTGGTTTGGTACACTTGGTGTTAATATGACCAACTTCCCCACAATTAAAACACTTTACCACATTCCTTCTACAACCAGAAGTGGCATGTCCAAGACTTCCATAATTAGCACACTTCTCCACGGACTTCCCACATTCAAAAGATTTGTGACCCATCACGCCACACTTGTAACATTTGACCGCACCAGAACTTCCTCCTCCGGGTCTCCTGTCAAAGTTTCCCTTATACTTGCCCTTATCAACAGGCGTCACATAAGGTCCACTCCTTACTTGTTGCTTGCCTTTCTTCTCACTCAAACTCTTATAATGAGTAGATTGAGCCCTACTGTCCTCTTCAAAAATCCTACAACATTCGGTCAAGTCCGAAAATCTTCGTATTCTTCGGTATCCCACCGCTTGCTTTATCTCAGGACGCAAGCCATTCTCATACTTAATGCACTTAGTGAACTCCGCCGTAACTATCGCATAATGAGGATGAAACTGAACTAATTCCATAAACTTAGTCGTGTAGTCCACCACGGACATATTGCCTTGCTTCAGCTCAAGAAATTCCATTTCCTTTTTCCCCTTTACACTCTCAAGATAATACTTTCTCAAGAATTCGGTGCGAAATAAATCCCAGGTTATTTCTTCGTCATCTACCTCAAGAACTTGTCTCATACCGACCCATCAGTCATCGGCCTCTTCTCTCAACATGTGAGTTCCAAGTCTCACCTTGTTTCCTTCAGCACATCCCATAACTCTAAAGATCCTCTCAACCTCCTTCAACCAGATCTGAGCACCTTCCGAATCAAACCTCCCCTTGAATACCGGCAGCTGATTCTTTCTAAACTCATCATTAGCGTTCGTATTCGGTGCACCTTGCACCGCCCTAGCCATAGCCTCCAACGCCGTAGCCATAGCATTGTCATTACGACCATCCATATTTTGATTATTCCCAAAAATAACAACAAGGTTAAACAACCGTTCAACCAACACAACAACAAGACAGACCCAACTGACTCAACACTGGCTCTGATACCACTTAATGTAACACCCCTTTTTCTATACCCCCAAATAAACAATTAAATCATTTAGGCACTTAATAAAAAATTTCATCAGAGTATAAATTAACACATGGTATAAAAGAGGCACGTCACATTATCCAGGAAATTCAAAACACATACAACACCTGCTCATGAAGATATGCAACAAAGGGTAAATCACCACAAAGGAACTTAGTCCTTAGAACCCACACCTCAATATTTAGAATAAAAGCGGAAACATCTAAACATTGAATCACTTCATTCATATAAACATTGTATACATCAACAATTTAATTCAAGTCATAAATCATGTTTACAAAACATGCCCAGCAGATACATACACATATGTATCACAAAAGAACCAAAAGAATTCCTAACTACCTGGTGCTACATATCAGAGCCAACCGACCAAAAAGAACAAAGCCACGCTTCACAAAAGATCTCCAGCAGACCTACTCTGCAATGCCTCATAGAGCATCATAAAACAGCAGAAGGGTGAGAAACATTATCATAACAAACAATGCATATAATATATATATCTATATACACCAACATAGAATACACATAACACATTTCTCACTGCAATACATCACAATTCAATCATATATACATTGCAACACATATATAATTCACCAAGCATATCCACCATGCAAACATTCACCACTAAGCATATACAATTATGTTTAGTTCAACACTTCACATAAACATACACAATTATGTTCATTACACCAATACATCATATGGAGATAATAGTGCACTCATAGAGACCGACTCACGACTCTATGCAGATGCAAATATGGTACCGACTCATTCAGCAGGTTCAATTGAAGAATCAAATGGAACCATCGCTCATTACCGAAGTAACTCTCCGTCGGGCCTACGATGTTCACCCATCGCTCACACCCCACATGGGCACACGATGTTTCAGGATTGCTCACACCCCACGCGGGTACACAATCCGATTGCTCACACCCCACAAGGGCACACAATTGTTCTGCAGATTCTCCACGGAATCAAATATAAACTATCCCTCACACCCCACAAGGGCACACGATCGTTTTTGCAGATCCTCCTAGGGATCAAAAATAAACCATCGCTCACACCCCACAAGGGCACACGAGGTTTCTGCAGATCCTACGCGGGATCAGACACACAAGAAAGCAATCATGATGCTTCATATGCAAAATGACTCCACGCACTCTTGAAATGCATACACGTTCACAAACATACTCATGCATTCTTCACATCAAACAAGCACATACAATTATGCACATCCATATCAATCTCATCATGCATTTTTATTCAATTCAAACAAATGCACAAAATTGCCAAACGGCCACATTTCACACTTCACGATTCACAATCTAGGATTCACGCCATACAGCTACCCACAGCATTTCATATCACAATATATACTATGCACAATAAGAAAGGATTAATCATACTTGAATCGAAGAATCGACATTAGAATGAAAACACAAGAAAATAACATGCTGACACGCTCGCTGCCTTGCTCTCCTAGCGAGCTCCTAGCGAGTGCTCGCTACCTGTTCGCCTAGCGAACAAGCTCGCGAAGGCAAACAGAAGTCACTGACTTGATTCGCTATCACACTCGCTCAGCGAAGGCCTAGCAAATCCTCGCCACCCCCCTTCGCTACCTGCGAAGAACACCAAAACCATTCTGCCCAGGTCTGGGACCGTTCACTACTGGCTCGCCACAGCGAATGCTCGTGACCTGCTCGCCTAGCGAACTTTCTAGCGTGGGTCTGCGAACTCAGAAATTCCCACTGTCCAACACTCCGAAACTCCTCAAAATCTACCCGATTCAATCCCAACTCGTTCTAGTAGCCTTAGTCCAACATTCCTCGACTAAACTTTACCACTTATTCTCATTTTTAACCGTTAAAACTCGTTTTCTACTGATTAAATCAAATTCAACCTAAAAATGGAAAACGAGCAAAACTTTCCCCAATCCAAAAGCAAACCAATAAAAACATACATAATCATACACATCGAAAGAATGATAAGGTTTCACACCCTTACCCGATTAATCGAAGCTTAGAAGTTTGATTCTTGATGATTCTAGGTTTTCTCCTCTCTTTTTTTCTTCTTTCCTTTCTATTTCTTTCTATCTCTTTTCTTTTCTCTCTATTTCCACTTATACTCTTTCTATTCTATTTCTCAAAAATATCTACTAATTAAAGATTATCTAAAACACTCTCTAATTAATTCCCAAAACTCTCTGAATAATAGAACAACATAATAAGCACACATAACATATTAATATTCAATTTCCACAATTAAAAGAATAATCAATCAAAATAAATTAAAAGACTCAACAAAAATGGGAAATTCAGAATTGGGGCGTTACACATTGCGGCATCATTAAGTGCTTGCCAAGCTATGTTGTTAGTGAATCTCATGAAGGAATTGGGATGTGGTGATGATGATGCCACCACACTGTTTGTGGATAATGTTTTCACGATAAATCTTGCGAAGAATCCGATTGCACACGGAAGGCGCAAGCATATTGAGATGCGATTTTATTACTTGAGAGAATCGGTCGGTGATGGAAAGCTTAGATTGAGCTATTGCCGAAGCAAGGACCAAGTTGCGAATTTGTTGACAAAGGGGGTGACAAATGAGGTGTTCAAGAGACTGTTGAAGAGCTTGAGCATGATGAATTTGAAGCAACTAAAGTGAGGTGGTGTGTTGAAAGCTGTCAAATTTTGTTTTTGAAATTTAACAGCTTTGGCCACTTTAGTTGGTTTTTTTTGTTTTTTATTACTCTCTCATGTGTATATATACATTGTTGTAATCCCAATTCATAGTTAATGCCAATTTAGTGATTCATCCAATATTACTCTCTTCCCTATTCTCTCTTTCTCTCAATTCATCTTCTTTCTAAGTTTCTTTTCGCCATTATTACTACCTTCAAAATTCTGGTTTTATGTTTTATGTTATTCTAACATGTATTGCTACAATTATTTTGGATCTTGCCTTCGTGAGAGAAGATGGGAGGAGGATGAAGATAAAGTTTGAGAAATTCTTCATATCAGACATGGTCAATTGGATCTATCTTATAGCTTCATTTTGTTTAATTTAAATTTAAATGATACACGCGTCCTCAGTAGATTGAATGGTTTTGGATAATTGAGAAGAGTGTTATGTACAGGATCCCGATGCGTGACCATTTTATTTTGTATTATGGCCTTTTGATTGTTTGACTGACAAGTAATCAGATCAAAATGTCACGCGCGCCTGATCTGAGAGTGCAAATCTGAGCTCTATAATCTTGATCATATTACTACGCTTGGATCATGGCAATCAACTCTTGTATTTTTTATTTTTATTTTTTGCATTTAGAATGGGACCATTATCATTTGGGCCTAGACTTTT
The DNA here is from genome assembly GCA_963859935.3 of Lathyrus sativus. Taxonomy (NCBI): domain Eukaryota; kingdom Viridiplantae; phylum Streptophyta; class Magnoliopsida; order Fabales; family Fabaceae; genus Lathyrus; species Lathyrus sativus. The sequence goes on along the minus strand of OZ012738.1, from coordinate 617,261,207 downwards.
TTTTATTGTTATACCTTGGTTTCTATTATTTGCGCCACCTTTTTACCTTTTCTAATTTATTTTTTTAAAAACTCATTTCATTTATCATTTTTTTTTTATGTTGTACCACCATGCATGCTTACACCCCTTTCCTTTATTATTATTTTTTTATTTTATTTTATTAGTTATTTAGTTAACTAATTAATTAAATAAGTTGTAAATAAAATCAAATTTTCTCCAAAACAAAAATTAAATATTTGATTAAAATTAAGTAGTTTTCAAAATATCTCGTTACCTCACCATCAAATCAAAACCTTTTAGAATCATTTCCAAACCAGCGCGAACCAAATGCTTGGTCAGCATCAAGTGTTTTTCAAATTTAATCAAAAACGTTTCAAAAATATTTTTCTTAATCAAATAAGGATGAAAAAGATCATTAGGGTGCACATTCCTTTGAAATCCCGAATAATCGATCCTGAAGTACATGTCTTGATCTTATCGAGCATTTGCCTTCCATTATAAAACACTTAATCAAATTAGGATGAAAAAGGACATTGGGGTAAACACTCCTTTGAAACCCCAAATAATCGGCCCCGATATTAAGAAATGTGGTTGGGCCTAACTCAACCCTACAAAATTGGTTGGTAGAGTGAAGATTGCCTCCAGTTATAGACACATGTTAATGTCATATATTGTCCGATGTTGGACTCTTAACACCCGAGACACACGTCTTGGTCTTACCGAGCATTTATCTTCCGCAAATAATTTTCTATAAAACAAATGGATGAAAAAGAACATTGGAGTGCACATTCCTTTGAAATCTCGAATAATCAGCCCCAAAGCACATGTCTTTGTCTTACCGAACATTCGTCATCCACCTAAAAACAATCCAACCAATCAAACTATATTTTTCTTACCCTCGCGCGACGTCAAACTTTTTACAAACGAACAATGTTTTATCCATTCTATCCCGATGTAAACATACGCATAAGCCTCCCGCACGCGAACATACAAGCAACGTTTAACCGTTAGAATGCGAACTACACATCTTTCATTAAAATCAATCAATACATACGTAGTTTTCTACTAAGAACTACATAGTTTTAACTTCCTCGTCGCACCTGAGGATACATAGTAGGAGCAAAACTCGCAATCTTGTCAAGTATCTTAATAAAAAACTTATTTTTAATCATTTTCTTTTCTTTTCAAATTTTCAATAACTAGAAGAAATCAATAACGAATGCAAATATTATATTCTCAAATCTCAAGTCAATGGTTCTGATTGAGTACAGCGGATGTGAGGAGTGATAATACTTTCTCTTTGCATAATTGATTCTCAAATTTGAATTTGGCTGCAACGATCATTTTCTTTTTATTTAAAGGTTCTCTCAATATTTTCCATTTCTTTTTTAAATAAATAAATTTCAATAACAACTCTTATTATTTCGAACGTGCGAACGTCTTTAATGTTTTTTCACGCCGCGACAGTAAAATGTGAATAACATATGAGTTCATGTAGAAATTGAATCAGTTTTCCATATCCAGCAATCATGTATCATGGAGAATCCCCTAAAATTTATCTAAGTTATTGATATTTTACATGTCTTCCATCAATTCGAGTGCTGTCTCAAACAATGACTGAGTCGTGAGTTTGTGCCGATTCAGTCCAACACTCCCACAGAAAACATTAAAGTTCTCAAGGTCTGATGTTGTCTCTAACATACCCCTCAATGCTTCCTTCATTCCTAGATCTCTCAAGATATATATGTTTTCTGCTTTATCTTTCATCATCCAAATTAACAATTCTACTGTGAATCTCCTTATCCTTGGGACTTTAGATGTTGGATACTTGTGTTTCTTGAGAATCTCTACTAGTTCGTTTGCAAGTTCGGCCTCAGTGATTCCAGCATCTTTAAATAACATTCTTGATTCATGAGAATTCATGTATTTGAAAACATTTGCTGCTAGTCCAGCCATCACTTCTTGTACCTTGTTTCCTTCTGATATAATTGCTTGAAGTATCTGCATAGTTGAAAAATGCCAAAAACATTATCTAGAATTTTGTGCTATTACATATTATTCTCGAGACCAGATACATAAGTTATTCAATGAACCTGAAAATGAAAACTTTGCTTATAATAGTGATCAGAGAGTTAAGCTGATTAGGAAAAGACTTACTATTGGTGTTGCAGCTGCTACTTCCTTTAGTTGATGGAACCATTCTGATCCGCTATAGATGCATAAATTTCTTAGAATTCTAGCTGCATTGACGCGAAGCAATGGATCATTCAATGCTTCTACAAGTCTTTTCGGTAATTTCAGCTTCATAATTCGATGACAGTTACTCTCGCTATCTAACGCCAGCATTGCTAAGGATTCACCCGCAGCAACGGTTAGGTCATGTTTAGTGTCTTCTGTAATGCTGCGCTTGAAAAATATGTTGAACAATTCGCGAAGTACTCCACCTGTAGCCCCGATTTTCTCGGTTGCATCACTTTCTAATGCTAGAAAGGTTAAAATTTCAACGCTGAGTTTTTGTAGATGTGAGTGTTTCTCTCCATGTCTTAAAATATCTCTAATATTAGTTATAGTGAAAACTATCTCCGATATCTCTCTCCGAAGATGCTCCCCGCCGATTGTGCTAGCCAGGATCTTCAAAAGTTGCAGAGATCTCTTCACAGTAAGAATCTGTGATGGAGTTACATTTTCGCTTTTGAGTAAATTTTCTTCGATATGTGTGAAATCTATGATCTTAGGAAGAAGGCCTCTTGTATTTCCAATCTTCCCACAGTTCGCGTGGTCGCGTGCAAGCTTTTTTAGTATGAGAAGTCCTAAGTGGTTAGATCTCCAAACATTGTAACTTAAATGATCAAATTTAGAATTCTTTTCTCCAATTTCACCGGCTGCGGAAACTAAACTGCGGTTAGTTTGTAGAAGAGACGATATTGATTCCATAGCTCCTGGTATCCCGGCTATTCGGAGAGAATTATGCTTCATACTGGCGAGTTTTGATAAAATCTCTGCAGCTGAAAGCCTAATTTCTTGCTCATTATGATCTGTCCAATTCAACATCTCAACTAGTCTCTCGACGACTGATATCGATATTCCAATCTTTTGAAGCGTATCCTCGGAGAATCGCGCGCTGATTGAAAACTGCTTAAGAATTCTGGCTCCAATGAGCTGCTCATCAGGTGAACTAGAAGTCAAGAGTTCCATAGAAAAACTAACCATATCCATTTTCAAACCATCAAATATGCTTCCATAGATACATCTCGAATACGCATCATAAAAGAATCGTCTAACAGAAACCATTCCGGACGGTCCTAAATCGCATTCATCATTAACCTCATCCAACAGTTTATAATAACTGATTTTCCATTCCCAATAAGCTTTTTCCATTAGAAACAACAATGCTTCTGCAAGAGCCAAGGAATAAAAGATATAGAGCGCGGATTTACGGTTCCTCTTATCGGTGTCTCCATCTGCAACCACTCCAAAGTCATGCCTAACAAGCTTTATCGATGAGAGAACAACACAAGCTGCTGCAGATATAAGTTGAAGCCAGGAGAGAATTCTACTGAAATGCCTTGAAAGAAAAAACCATCTAGCATACGGTAGAAGCAGAACGTCGGAGCTAATCCACGTCCTAGTTGTCGTCCGTGATGTTGTTATTACCTCGGTTTTGTGTTTTGAACTTGACACCATTTCCTTGAAACTTCTGATTCCAAATCTAACATCAGTAATGGACCATGTAGCTTGATGCTGCCATTCAAGCTCATGGATTCTGCTGAAAATTCTAGTACCTTCAACCACAAGTAAGATGCTAACGAACCAAAAATCGGTTTTTTCTAACGTGATAGCGAAACCACCAAGAAGTACGACAGTAGCCCAGATGAAACCAAGAGTTCCTAATCCAGTTGCCGCTTTTTCAAACACTGCGAGTTGAAGAGCAAAAAGGGTCAACTTCTTTTCAGGTGCTATATTTGTTGAGGATGTTGGAGAGACGGAATTCGCAGTGTCGTTTTCTGATTTATCGATGCTACTATTTAGTAAAGAAGGCTCAAACATGGTTGTGCCTGTGCTGCCAGTTTCACTAACTTGTAGATGAATGCTTCCATCTCTTTCTGTAGAAAGATTGTGATCCATGGTTATGAGTAGTGACCAATTAGTTTGAACTTTGTTGATATTGATTGGTGTTTATTTAAATACAAGGTGTGATGAATATGAATGTTTGTAGAGAATGGCAAGCTTAAAGGTCACGTTTATATTCTGCTGCATGTTGGGGAAAGAGTAACGGCAAGCTTTTCTTTCAGCTAAATTTTCTAACAGGTTGGTTATGCTTTTGTAACACAACTACTAACAGGGTGTTTAAGGGGTGACTTTCTATTTTTTAAAGATTAAAAGTTGTGGGAATTTAGACAATATGCTATGAGAAAATAACATGAATTTTAATTATTATTGATAATAATAGTTTGATACACAAATAATCTTAATTTTTTTCCTTCTCTTTTTTTGGATTTTTTTTATATTTACGAATGAGATTTGCCTTATTTGTTAATATTTTAGAGAATATATTGTGGAGAATTTTCAGACTTTAAATATCGACATTTCTTTGTTAGAAATGTTCTATTTAATATATTTCAGTAGGCCGGAGTATCTATGAAAAAAGAGACGTCTGTGAATTTCTTGTCTGACCCACAAAAAAGAATATCAACACTTAGGTCAACAGATATTTCGGTGTACGGTTGGGTAAGAAAACATTCATGTGTGGAATTGACTAGGATTTGTCCGACCGAGAATTAAAGGTTTTATTGTGGAACAAACAACCTCAAAAGCCATTTCAAGTAAAGTAGTCAAATATGAGAATTTATGTTTTAACAATCAACATATTTTCGTATCATATTTTCATATCATTTATCTTTCGTGCAACAGGTCGTTGTCCGTTTACCTTTATTTTTCATCATTGTATAATATTTATATATAATTGAAAATTTTCTTAATATTCTACACATGTCCTGATAGTATATCAGAAGAGTTGTACAGTTTTCGAAATCTGACAATGCATCTAAATCTTAAAAGCAGTTGACTTGATTTAATGAAAAACAAATTGTAGTTTCTTGTTGTCATTTAATATTAACAAACAGGTGTTATAACCTCTGTTTATCTGTACAACATTAAACAAGCATTTGACTCTTCAATTTGTGAAGCTTAGGTGTCTCTAATCATTCTGTTTCTGGCGATGTACATTATTTATGCGTGCTTCCCACTAGAAAGAAAGGTGGATAATCATTTTGATTATTCAACCCAATTCCCTAGTAAACCATTAAACTCTATACAAAGCACAAACTGCATTCTTTTAGTTGTCATTTAAAAGCAAACATTTAGAATAATGGATCATATACCAGCTATAGTGACATGATACAGTCATTCAGAATTTATTCTTCAATGTCAAGTCAAGTAAGTGAGCATAGAATGTATGAGCATAAGGTTAAAATACAGCAACTACATAATATTGCATAGATTTTCATCAAAATAGCATTTTTACTATTTTGTCAAATGTTGAATGCTCACTTTTTATACAAGAATGATGGGAACAGTACCCCAAAACACGATCATCATTGATCACTCGTCCTCTGTTATTAACAAACTAGAGAGCAAGACAATCATAATCAGACATTGTGAAACCTTCCAAACTTCAAATCGAGGACGCAAATTGCAACACCTAATAAAAACATCGGTTAGAGACTTCATTAGCCTTTTGGCTTTCCCGTTGTTTGATAGCAATTCGCAATCGATGTTATGCAACTGATACGGGTCTGTTGTGGAACAAGAATCCAAATACCATTTGCTAGGCATAAGGGCAGATTTCAGATGCGGCAACAAATTCAACATATCCAAACTCTACCAGTTACTTCCGGCTCCACCTGGAGCAGCAGCAACTTTTCTTGCTATGTATTGAGGCTTCGTCTGAAGTCCATTAGAACCTTCAATCCCATCTTCTCCTCTGTCATTTTTACAGCTTGGATTTCTTTTAGGATATGAACGGCTAGAAGCAGCATACTGAGAAGAAACAGATGGATTTCTAACTGTCTTCCGTTGGTCAGTCCCTGCTACCCCACAATTGTAGTGCAATACGGAACTCGCATCTTTTCTGGGCCGTGGCGCAACATCTGAAACCACATCAGAAAAAACAAATTTAAATAATATCAATAGAAGTATCAATAAATATATTCACACCCAAAGATGGTAGACAATACATAAGTGTAAGGCAGAACCAATGTATTAAAACAGGATAGTAACATACAAATCTCGGTGAAAGATCTGTAACATCGTCATCTATACTTGTTTGTATGTTAATATATTGCATGCTGCTTATGCATGCTAAGAGAACAAATTGATACATTTCATTTAAGCTTTATACAAAATATTACATAAGATTGCCTAGAATTATGTCAAAAACATCACTTTTGGAGGTTAAAAATCTGGGTTGGGACCAAAATTGCAAATGTGATTCTCAGGGGACTAAAAAAATTGATTAAAAAAAAAAAAAACAGGACTATTTTCATTAGCATGATAAAAAATGGGACCACAAGGCAGTTAAACGTATTAAATAAAGTGACACTACTGACAATTTTACCATCATCTCCAGTGGATTTGAACTTTGTTCCTTGAGTTTATAAAGTCAAACCTCTTACCAATAAACTCACACCTCATTCACAAAAGACATTCAATCACAAATAACATATCACATAATCTTATTGTTTCAAAGAATGGTGAACGAAATGTAACAAGACTCGACTATGAGAACAACATTCTTTGAAGATAATTCCTGCTGTGCACATAAGAGAAGCAGAAAGGAAGAAAGCAGAGAAGAGAGGTGGAGGAGTAGCAAAATACATACTTCGATTGGTCATGACATCTTGAATACTTTGAGGAGCTTGTAAAGGAAGCCTGTTCATAGCAACACCGCCTGTCCTATCAATGGTCGGCTTCTCAACTTCTTTGATGCTGCACTTGGAGAGATCTTCTGCTGCAACCTCAGCCATATTCTGTCTAGAGTCGTCTGAATACATCATACGCTGCCTGCATTCACAACCTCAAATCAGCACAGCTGGCAGTTCAAGAGTAGATAAATGGGTGTGTTGATAAGATAAATGTGCACAGCAAAAGAAGAAAGACACATTTACAACATTCTTCAACAAAGATTAGGATACCTGGGTAATGATGCATGTTGTCTGTCAAGTGGACTAATAGTACCACCTTTCCCATAATGCTCCTCGAGGTATGCAAATTGTTTCTTGAAGTGGTCCACAGCACTATCGTACGAGTTAGGAAAAAATGAGAGGAAAAATACATATTCAAAAGATGAACTGAAATACTATATAAATTAGGTTTACAAATGTACAAGCACCCATGAAAGCATGAAATTTTACGCAAACTTACACTTTCACTAGTCTAGGTAAAAGTATTTAATAGCATCCAAACAGTAAATATTAAAAAAGGAACATTTACGATTACGATATGAGGCTTTCTACTAGAGCAAATGTTGGATCTTGGATGGAGAAAAAACGTAATAGTACCAAAAGATCTTGAATGGCTAATGAGTAACAAACAAATGCTCCCTTAACCAAACTATTGACCAAATTTATCAAGTGTAATTGTTTAGTATCAATATCAGGAAAAATATCTAACAATGCTATATACAATTTACGGATTGTAGCAAGTACTCCAAATCATGTATACACAAAAAAGTGAAACAGGAGTTTGAGTGCAGGTTCGAGAATCAATACCTTGGATACATGAATCCTGTTGGCTCTGCTCCTTCTAGATGTTCCTTTAACATCTTCGGATGGTACTCCAGAATCTCTCTGTATATAAGCTCTCGCACATCTTCCTTTGTAACCCTGCGTCTCTCAAATTCAAATTCCATCTTGCTAACTGGCTGTGCACAAGGCTCTCTCTCAAACTTGGCCAAGCCCTTAAAATATGGATCCGCTAGAGCCTAACAAAAATACATAATAACTGATGTTAAAACCAAATATGATGCGTGGAAACTGAACTGCGGATAGATAAAAATTCAACCTCTTCAGCAGTAGGTCGATCCTTAGGATCAAAGGCCAACATTCTTTCCAACACATGGAGAGCAAGGGGGTCTGCATTAGGAAACTTTTGATACAAAGGAACCGGCTTCTTCTTACGCATGCTGCTCAAGTATCTCCGAGCCTTCTCATTTCGTATCTGTTAATATACCATCAAGATTCTATTCTATTGAGTAATATACAATAAAACAATGCTAGAAGGATAGGCAATTGAAGATACCCTAGCAATGGCTTCAGGAGATGGTGTTCCAAGGAAGTCGGTCATGAGATCCAATTGATGGACAACATTCTTCCCGGGAAAAAGAGGCTTTCCAGTTAAAAGTTCGGCGAAAATGCAGCCAATGCTCCATATGTCTATAGCTGGCGTATACTGAGAGAAAAAAGTTTGCAACATTAACTAAAGGAAGTAGCATTACAAAGAATCATAAAGTTAGAAGCATCACCATCCATACACACATGAGCAACCTATATTCAACCTCACCGATGGCGATGAAAATAATAAATATACAAGTGATAGCAGATATTAAACCTTGGAGAAAAAGGATCCACACAACTCAGGAGCCCTATACCACCTTGTCGCAATATAATCCTGAAAGTAACAAAAGGGTACAAGCATGATGACCTGGAAGAACAGCTACATTCAAAGTGAGTATTTCAGGGGAAAGAGATACTTACTGTCCAGAATATAGCAGTGGGTGTATCATTGAAAGCTACTCTAGCAAGACCGAAATCGCAAATCTTCAGTTTGCAGTCAGCATTTGCTAAAATGTTTTTCGGCTTTAGATCACGATGAAAAACATTTGCTACAAACCACAACAAAATTTGAAATCAAATCATCCGCAGTAATGAAATAACTCAATTACTTCTCAACTTGAAATAATAAAACCATAACTCCGAAAACACTACATTACAAAATTCGAAACTAAAAACTAGCTAAATATAAAGATCAGATCACAACCTGTGTGTATATACTTCAATCCTCGAAGAAGCTGATAGAGAAAAAACTGGTAATGCTCAGGCGTCAAATCATCATTCGCCTTAATAACTTGATGTAAATCCGACTCCATAAGTTCAAAAACAACATATATATCTTTAAACTCCCTTCTAGAAGGCGGTAACAAAATATGTTTAATATCCACAATATCAGGATGCCTTAATAATCTAAGAAGCTTGATCTCACGCAAAATACGCGTAGCATCAGAAACATGTTCGAATATATCAGTAATTTTCTTTATCGCAACCTTCTCGCCAGTGTGTGTATCATACGCAGAACAAACCACACCATAGCTTCCTTTACCAATCACTTCCTCTATCATGTATCTACTCCCTTCACCATATTCTGTAAAGAAATCTACATCTACAGATGACTGCATAAACACAACAAATTAAACATATGCTAATACAAATCCACGGTTTCATAACATAAGAAGCATTTAAAGAAAAACTAAAACAAAATGTTCCTATGAAAGATAAGCACACATTTAAAGATAAACTTTATATATATGAAATTTGAGTAACTTTACCTTTTTTCTCTGATCAGGAGGCATATTAGAAACTAAGGATAAAAACTCAGATCAATGAACTTCTACTAGAATCCCCAGATCACGGGAAGGAAAAAAAAAAAGAGAACTTCAAAAAAAAAAAAGCTTGAAGTGTGTTATGTGAGGAAAGAGAAACAAGAAACGAGGTAAAAGAAAGACAAAATTGGCGGAAGTAACAAAAGTACTAGGTTAGAGACGATGTTGGAGAAATTAAGGTAAGAATCAGCGGGAAAAACTAACAAGGATCTAGTGTGGCGATAATCACTAACGAAGCAAAAAGGGAATGGATAAATTAAAATTAAAATTAATAATAATAAAAAAAAGAAATGGTTGAGATTTGAGAGAGTAATAATAAGATTGAAAGTTGAGAGTGAAGAAGAAGAAGAATAAGAGTTTTGGATCTTGAAGAGTAGAGAGTAATAGAGCATGTACTTGAAGCTGAAGGAAGGTGAATATGGTTCAGAATCGGCGAGAAATACATTTATTTTTTAGTTTTATTTTTTTTGGTCAAAAATTAAAGTTATGTTTAAAAGATTAAGAAGAGAATAAATAATTTATTTAATAATGAAAAATACTGGTCTATTTGTATGGTTTTGAGAAAAAAGCAAATTTAGAAGAAAAGGTTGAGATATTTTTAACTATAATATAATCTCTCTGTTCCAAATTATGAAGTATTTTAGTTATTTTACAAATATTATAGTATATAATTAATTTTATATAAAAAATTATGAGATAATTTATGAAATTGTTTTTTATTAATTGTATGGTATGAAATAAAGATTTTGAAAATTTGAAAAAAGGAAGAATAATAAATGATAAAATATAGTAAAAAGTACATCAATTTTAAAATAACTTATAATTTGATAATAAAGAGGTAGTACATTGAGTTTAATTAAATAAAAGTATGAATTATAGATTTTATTTCAAGATGTATAGAATAATTTAAATTGATTAATGTTAAGGGAAAAATATTATAAAGATTTAAAAAAATTTGTTTAATTTTTTTGTGAAGTGATTATATTTTTATTATTATTATTTCACCTAAATAAATGTTTATTTAAAAATTAAATATTTAAGAAATTTTAAATTATCATTTTTTTATGATTATTTATTTTTCATCTTTATTCCACTTTATAAAACAAATAATGTTTATTTGAAAACTAAGTTTTAACCTGTTATTGACAGCTTTGAAATTTTAAGATTATTCTTTGAAATTTAGCATGTATTTGAATTAACATTTGCAATTTTATTTTTAAATAAACGCAATTTTTTAAAAGGACAATTAAAAACGAACTTTCTCTAATACAATTTACTTTAAAAAGATTGTTTAAATTATATTAATTGATAATACTATTAAATGGTTAATTACTAACCAGTAATCTCTCATACCTTATTTATAATTTTAAAAAATTCTAAATTTTGTTGGCCTAAATATCAGTAAATATTAAAAATTTCCATACGCGTTTAATCTATTTATTCAATAACTATCTCTATATTAATTACTTGTTAAAAACTTATTTCAATTAAAAATAAATAAATAGTTGTGTTAATTTCTACATTTATATATAAAAAAATTATCACAACTATTTATTCATTTTTAATTAAAAATTGGGGTCGGAGTAATATATATTTTATTACATTTTTTAAAATTAAAGTCTGAGTAATATATACTTCATTACATAATATATTATATTGTTTTGCCAACACTTTTTCTGAAAAGTGTTCACTAAAAATCTACTGTTAATTTAATCATCAGTGCAAAATAAAATATAAAAAGAGGTATTTTGCTAAATTAATAATTAATTCCATTTACGCAAAATCAAGTTTTATAAGAAAAAATACATGTTTCTCAAAAAAAATCCTGCATTTAAGGATGAAAGTATATGTTCTACCTTAAAAAGACTAAAATAAGGTGATCATAAATTGTATCGATGTTATGTAAACTACTTCGGGAGAATCCTACGCATCAACAATACAAAAGTCCCAAGTGTTGTATCCCAGCATATTTGAGCTGTGATTGTAAATATTTGTTTAGAAAATTATTGTAATTTAAAATGGACAAACAGACAACGCATCACGTGAGGTTTCAATCACATTTCTCATCCAGGAAATATATAATAGGGGATGTCGTCTTTCTAGCACCATCAATCTACACTTGTAAACTAATTAGAGTTTGGATCTAGTTTTGAACTGGTTTACATTAATGAAGTTAGGACAGTACCAGACAAAAATCATACATTGTTCATGAGATTATTGATTTGTAAGTAACCGTGTCAACAGTCAAACCTTGCAATGTTTTACTAGTAACAAAATTTAAACTGGGCCATGGATTGTTCATAGGAAAAGAGAAATGTACACGTTTCTAACTTGTAATATTCAGATGTTTCATGAAATTTATCTGTCGACTTATAATAGTAATTCATTCTCCTTAAATTCATCAAAAGATATTGTTCAAACCGATTCATTAAATGATGTTAGATATCTTTAAAATACATTTTTAATATTAAAAAAATTAGACAGAATGCTACTCAATAATCTTTTAGATTATGGATTTGGAACAATGACAATATAATATAACAGAGATATTTAAAACATAAAAATTTCTACGTTGTTTAATCTAATTTCAGAACTAGTTGATACTCTACATAATATTGACACCTAACTGGACCATACCAATTCAAACAACTCTTTATGCTCCAACATTATAATAAAAGTCTTTTAACATTCAAAACAAGTATGCCATACATTCCAGTACAACCAAAAATTTATAGAAAAAATCAGATAAATTATACTGACCAACTAGGTTTCCCAAAATAAAATAAAATCACATCACAAAAACAGCTCCTGCAATTACTAGGGAACTAGGATCCTCCATTACATCCAGTTGAAATCACAAAAATTCTCAGTAGAAGAAGCCAAGGACCTTACCACCAACATTCTTTCTCCTAGCCTCTTCATGATCCATAATGCCAGCAGAAGTGGTCAAAACGATGTAACCAAACTGCATATTTTTGAATTATCAAAACGTAAGGGATAACAGAAAAAACCATAGACAAGATAAAAGACAATACATCTGAATTAAATTGAAAATAACAGCTGAGTTCAATTGAGAAGACCGGCAACAATTTGACACTAGAAACAAACAATTCTTGAGATGCGCCACTAAACCAAACACACATCTGAGTTCAATTGAAAAAACAGGGTTCAAATGAAAATACCGTCAACAAAGTCAAGAATTCACACAAACAATTGTTGAAATGTGTCACTAAACCCACTCATACAGCCAAGAATTGGATCTAAAGTTCAAACAAGACTTTCAGGAATAAATTGATATTTTTTCATTCCAAAGAGACCAAATAGTACCAATTTAGGTTTTGATTAAAAAAACAACAGCATAAGAATTAATAACCACACAAAAGAAACACGCCAAGCAACGACTGTTACTCAGAACCCACACATGACCCTAAAAATTAACATCCAAAACTGGGAATTGTTAAGGACTAAATTGGTATACTTCATTCTAAAGAGACCAAGCAGTACCAAATGAAGTCTTTAGATTAAAAGACTCACTCGCAGAATAAGAGTTAGAAACCATACAATAGAAACATGACACCTTACTAAAGGAAGGATCATAGTTTCAAACTAATTAACTTAGCTAGACATAATGATGGTACCATACAACCAGGTTAATAATTAAACAAGCTAGTGTGTAAAAATAGGTCAATTTCAGATACAGCAATAGCTATACATAATGATGGTAGTATATGCACTAGAAGTAGATCACGCAAGTATAGTCATTCAAGGGAGTGAATGAGGAAAAAAATTAGGGTTACGAATTACCTGTCTAGATGGGAGAAGTCTTTCAGTCCAACCTTCAATCTCCTTAACAGCAACATCAAAACGAGGACTAATTACCCCGCATTTGTTCAACCTACCATTCAATTCAACAACAATCTTTCCAGCTCTGTGATCATCAACATACTCAAACTCTCCAATATATCCTATAAATCATCAACCAAAAAAATCAAATCAAAAACCCTAAACAAATTAAATCATAACACTCGACTAAAAAACAACGATTATTGAAAAATACCGTGCTTCTGCATAACAATAAGGAACTTGATGATAACTTTGGATGAAGGCCTTATCATGACTTGGCGCTTTCCTCTTTTCTCAGCATTGTACATACTCTTTAGAGCATCGTTCAACACACTAACTCTCACCATGGTTACTGAGATTCACAAGTTTCGATTACAATTCAATTACAGCTAAATAATGATCAAATGTAACAGTTTACAGAAGATCGATCTTACCGAAAAGAAGAGAAGGGTGGCTGAAACACCGTCGCCGTCGATTCAAGCTCAGAAATCGTAAAGAGTTGAAATGAAAATCGCGGCTCTGTTTATAAGTGAGGTTGAAACTTATAAATTTAGGGTTTTGATGCATTTTTTCGATTATGGGGCTTTCTTAATGGGCCTGTTATGGGCCTTTCTCTTACTTCCTGACCCAAAATAAGCAAGAAATTAACCTCTCACCCCATACTATAATCTAGCTCCCCACATGAGTTATACTTTTATTCTTATGCCCTTAATCAATTTTTTTTTATTTGACTTAAATAGTCTTATGGTCCTTATAAGTTAGTAAATTTTTTATTTTGGTCTATATATTTTCTTTTGTCTGAGTCCATATATCTCACTTTTATGTTGACGTTAGTCTTTGGAGTTAGAACTATGTTAAAAAAAATTGACTTGACTAGCGGCGCACACGTAGAATTCACTTAAAATTTTATGTGGAAAATCTAGTGGAGAGTGGCCTTGAAAAGGATGACTAAACCCCAAAAGGACACCATGTTTGCATCTCTTCTTCATTTATTATTCATCTCTTATTCTTCATCTCTTCTTCCTCAAATCGTAGTGCAGATTCAACCATGGCAATATCATTTATAGGTAATTTATGTGAGTCTCAAATTCCAGTTTGTGGTTGCATAAAAAAAATGATTATGTTCATCTCAAATTCAACTAAAAAACCCTAAAAGAATATTTTGGAAATGTTTTAATCCGGAATTAGATTGCAATTTATTCATATGGGATGATGATCCTAAACGCAACACATCAAGTCAACACAAAAACTCAATTGTATGCAATTTCTAGAAGGTAGTTCAGAAATTAGGTTGTATCATTAAAGATCTTAAAGCTAGGAAAAAAGAGAAAATGAAATTGAAGTTGGAAAACGAAAGGAAGAAGACCAAAATGTTTAAGCTTTTACTGACTCATTCATGGTGTTTGTTTTTTGCCTATCATAAATGGTAATGTGTTTCATGTTCATGGTGCCTGTAATTTTTGTTTTTGTTTTAGTCCCTAGAAGAATTATAGTTGTTGAATTTCGTCCATGTAAGGCTTAATTATGGAATGAATCAAAACCTATGAAATTTTTTATTTATGTCCTTATATATTTGTAGCTTTTGTTTTGCTTCTTTCTTTCTTAATGATTTGTTTGTTTACATCCCTATTTGTTAATGATTTATTTGTATTTCACGCGCTTACTTAATATTGTATAACATAAAGGCATATAAAGTTGTCTCGACATACAACAAGACACACCATACATAAACCATAATGATGTCTCATGTAACGCCTTGTATAATATATATCTAGAATAATACTATACAGATTAATTTTACAAGTGTTCCCAGAATTGACTCTTCTTACTTTGCAGAGTATCTCCACAAAAGGTCGTATTATTTCACTGCATCATCTTCAATCAAGCCTTTGCAATTTGTTTGTCATTTCATGCCCTGCTCATATTTATACCAATATTAAATTTCTCCTAATCTCATGGACAATATCATGACTCTTAACACCATCTGAAAATGCCACTCTAGTTGCCACAGTTTTAGCAACCCACTTAAAACTGGCTGAACTATTATTCAATATCCTACCACACATGTGTGTTCCAACCCATTTCTTCATTTTATATGTGTGCTTATTTCCAAGTTTACTTACAAGTGATAAAAACCCACATTTTCCCTTGCAGATTACCTTTACTCTAACTTTGTCATTTCTCACATACTTTATCTGTCTACCATTTCATATTGACCATCTAGTTATTGCTTCTTTAAATTCTTCAAGTGATACAAACTTCAATCCCACTTTGAAATTTGTAATTATTGTCAAAGTTCTCCATCTTAAACCTTTGATATTTTGGTTCCTTCTCTCCATCAAAAGCATCAGGGTCACTACTACCAAGCTCATCACTAGCATAGTTGATGTTCATCTCATTTTCACACCACTAGATGACCCTACATTATCAACACCAATTGATACTTTCTTTGGAGTATGCTTGTACTTCCTTGCTGCAAATTTTATCCTACCTCGTTTACCCCTTTCTTCAACTTGATTTTCAATAACATCAAAGCAATGATCTAACCCAAGAGCCCTTTCATCTCACTATTATCAAATGATAAACCATCAACTTCAAAGTCATTATCCTCACTGTCCTTACTGTCCTCATTTTCATCAAATACTTCAACTTGTTAAACACCACCAACATTAGCTTCTTCAACTTGTTCAACACCACCAACATTAGCTTCTTCAACTTGTTCAACACCAGCATCATTACCTACTTCAACATTTTCAACACCACCAACATAATTACCTAGTTCATCTTGTTCAAAACCACCAATATCATCTTCTTGAATACCACCTACATCAATTTCTCGTGTGTTGTCTTTACCTTTATGCTCAACGTATATGTGCACTGCACATTTCATTTCCATGGCATATTGATATACCTTATTAGTATCACTATCACTAACCATTTTACTATACCTATCAGCATCGCTATTATACCACCATAACCAATACTCTAAATGATCAAGCTTAGTTTTCTCTTTCACGATACATGTTGCTTCAAATAAGCTCTACCTATCTTGATCTATTTTTACTACATGCTTGTTTCCCCCAGTGTAATGTATTAAACAATCCCTATCAAATATACCCCTGTAATGAAAAATCAAACTGAACTCCATAACATTCAAGTTTCAAGAAGACACAGTGAACAGAGCTAACTCAACGATAGAAGGAAGGAAAAAGATACCATAGATGAGATTGAGTTCCACATATGCGATTGTGTTACTTGGTCATGTAATCGAACATTTTCTCTTCTCCGTTCCTTTGTCTCATTCATCCCATAACAAGAGTTTCTTTTTAATTCCAATATACAAAACCTAGTTTACAAGGACTAAAAGCAAAAGCATTTTTTTGGGGGAAATAAAAGACTATCCATGTATGTATTGTGTTAAATATAAAATAGATGTAAAACAATTCCACGTGTGCATCGTTAGCCAAGTCAAATTTTTCTTAACAGAGTTCTAACCCCAAGGACTAAGACCAACACAAAAGTGAAATATAAAGACTCAGACAAAAAAAGATGCAGGGACCACACTCAAAAACTCGCTAGCTTACAGGGACAAAATGACTATTTAAGCCTTTTTGTTTTTTAAAAGTACTTTCAACTACCAGATATTTTGCATTTATTTGAATAAATACTGGATATTGCAAAATAATATCGAACTTTTTAAGTTTATTTGAAGAAATGCTAAATATTTATTAAAAAATGGTAAAAATGCATTGTGTTTTGGAAATTGTATGATAAAATACCAGATTTGTCAAATATATGGTGCATTTATACCGATTTTTAAAATAAATATGGTAATCTATACTATGTACCGGATATATTGAAAAATTGAAAATATCAAGTTTTTCAATAAATCTAGTACATACCAAATTTTCTGATATTTGAAATATCCAGTAAGCAGTTGGGTTTTTTAAAAAAAAAAATTTGAACTTAAATTTTTGACATGTTTAACGAAACAGTTAGATAATATAACAATTTACCAAATAAAATATATAAATATATTGCAAAATATACTACAATATCAATACAAAACAAATTATGTTGACTTTCTAACTTCTTTTTTCCAATGCCTTATGTGCATGTGTTGTTTTGCGGCTATTGCACATTCGAGGGCAGAACTTGCTCCCTCGTCGGGCAGGACAACGTGTTTTTCACACGTTATCCACGTGCCCCCCTCCGCGGGGACACGTCACCAACCAACTGCTCACCTCCGAAAGAGCAGGTCAAACCCACTTTCCGGAGATCACGGGACAGTTGGACTAGGGCGAAGACCACTTCCTGGTCTTCACTACGCCACGTAAGCCCTAGCAGTCACCTGGGTTGGGCCTGGTGTCGCTACTCGAAAAATGCATCGTGCAACGACGGGGAGGCGAAAAAGATAGACAGAAGAGTCGCCACCGAACTTTATTTATCCCATGAGGGGAAAGGAAAATATCGAGAAAACCTTAAGAAAGAAATGGATAAGATGGTCTCGCGACCAAGAATGGGTTCGGGAGCCGGTTATGCGAAGGGAAGGTATTAGCACCCCTCGCATCCATCGTACTCGATGGGAACCTTTTGTTTGTCGATGTGTGAAATTATTTGCTTAAACATTATGCTATAAAAGTGTGTTCCAAATGGAGAGAGAGAGAGAGAGAGAGAGAGAGAGAGAGAGAGAGAGAGAGAGAGAGAGAGAGAGAGAGAGAGAGAGAGAGAGAGAGAGAGAGAGAGAGAGAGAGAGAGAGAGAGAGAGAGGAGAGAGAGAAAGAAAGGGTTAGAAACAGAGAAAGAGAGGTAACGAGGAAGAAGAGAGAAAGAACAGACTCGGTAGGACTTCGCGGTCCTATGCCTACGTATTCTCAACAGATGTGAGAAAGTCAGAGTCGACGTAGTTCGGGGAACTACAGATATGGGGGGATGTGCTCGGCAAGGATTGTGGCCCTTGTGCCTACGTATCTTTACTTGAGAAAGTAAAGAATCAGAGCAGCTGTAGTTCGGCCTACGGTATGTTGATGTTTTTTATGGATGATGCTATCGTGCGCATTCTAGCAGTTAGGTGTTTTGCTGTTCGCTCGTTGGAGACTTAGGCATTACCTGTTTGCGGTAGAACGGACGTAACATATCCTTTTTGAAAGATTAGGTTAGTTTTCGCCGCGCGGGGCAAGAAGTCACGTTTGATTGATTGGATTGTTTTTTAGGGGGCGAGACGGGTCCTCGGATAGTAACCCCTACGGGTAGTACCCAATTCGTTATCTCAAAGTTTTTGTTGTAAAAATGTGTGGCGAACATAGCGTCTTCGTATCGAAAGACGAGTATCAAGACCACACACACTACAGTGAGTATCCTGACACTCGGAGAGGAAGAAGACTACACTCAATCCTCTCTCTTTAATCCAATACAAAGGGAACTTCGTTCTCTTATTAAAGATGTTTTTTGGTTTTGAATGGTAAGTGCTTTGCGACAGAGAACCCTACGGTAAACGTCAGCACTCGGGATAGGAGAAGGCCTACGCCTAACCAACCCACGACCATTCAAGCTTTTGTTATAAAAAGATTTGAAAATGCACTCGGTGCAGGACCGAGGTTTTAGGTGAAAATTGTGGAAGGAAGTTGTGAAAGCGAGATGGTGGGTAAAGGCGTGTCTTCGTATCGAAATACGAGTATCGAGACCACCCTCACTACAGTGGGCATCCCAACACTCAGAGAGGAAGAAAGTCTACACTTAATCCCCTCTTTTAATTCGATACAAAGAGAAATCAAATTATTATGATTTGAAAAAGGACTCGGCACGAGACTGAGGTTTTAGGAGAAAAGGATATGGATGAGTGCGAAGAATACGAGCGTCTTCGCATTGAAAGACGAGTGTCAAAACCACCCACACCACAGTAAGCATCTCGACACTCGGAGAGGGAGAAAGTCTACACTTAATCCTCCTTTTTTCAATTCAAAATGAATATAACTCGATTCCTTTATTGAAGATGGTTTGATAGCGTCAATGAATCAAATCGTGACAAGAAATGAAGAAAGAAAGGAGGTGGCCTCAGATCCAACGATACTTATCAATATATTGACTTAGCAATCAATTTATGGAACTTTCGTCATCGGCCGAAAGAAGTGAAATGAAAATAAAGTCGAAAAGTGAGAAAGAAGGGAAAGTCGGTCTCAGATCCTTCATTTCTCATCAATAATTTGACAGAGAATCGAAGGTGGTCTCGTCATCGACCAAAAAAAAACGAAAAAAGTGCCCAACAAAAAAAAATGTGAAATAAAATTATCTCTGAAATAAAATACTATTAAAGTATGAAATAGAAAATTGTTAAGAAATTCAAACAAAACTCTGAATAAAATGAAATGAAATTTTATAATAAAATCATAGAAACTCTAATAGTTCTAAAGGAAAATAACATAAAGTAAAGAAATAATAATATATATGATATAGGCAAACTGTTTTTAAAAAATTGAAATAAAACATAATTAGTATAATACATAATTAAAAAATAACAATATATAATAATGAATAATGATAATATTTACAAAAAAAAATAGTTCACATTTTTAAGAAGAAAGACAGTGGGGTGTATGTAAAATGAAACGGAGCGTGTGTCCGCATTTCAAAATGGGCTATCAGCCCAAAAAGACCTCCAACTCAATCATCAGTATTCTAACACGCAAAAACAATGATAACTCAAAAACAAATTAGAAGAAATGAACTTGAGAACCACCAACCACAAATAATTTATCTTCTGAATCAACCAACACGCCGCGACTTCCGACGATATCACTCGACTCGTCTCCCCTCACTTGTAGACGGCCAACCCAACTGGAAGATCGCTAATCCATGGAATGATCCCTTTTCACGTGAGTTTTCTCTTTCTCGGTTTCACCTCGATTCAGTTCAAACCCGAGATTTGGCTTCAATTTCTCTTGATGTGTCTTTGAATCCGGGTTTGCTTATGTTCATCTCAGATTCTGCTCACATTTAGGGTGATAGAAGGAAATGGGTTCGTGAAGGTTAGAAAATGGGAGAAGAAGGATGTCGAAGAAAGTCCGATTATAGGTTATGAATGCGGCTGTGGCGAAAAAAAGAAGTTGAGGTTCTGTTGTTGTCGTTTATTTTTTTTTTGATTTGAAGTTTGGGTTGTTGAGGAAAGGATTCTTGTGGATAGTTTCAGAAGGATGTTGTTAGTGTTGAGAGGAGGATTTTGGATGTTCGGCCCTGTTGAAGAAGTTTTGGAGGACCCTTTTGAATGTTTTCACTCTTCCACTCAAAGAGACTTTTTCTGTGGTATTTCATACGTTCTAGTGGCTAGCTGTGAGGTTTGTCTGGTGTTTATGGAGAGTTAAATGAAGGAGATGGTGTCCTGATGAAGAGTGTATAGTTTTCGCAAAATATGAAGGTGATAGATGAAGTGAAAACAGATGTTAGCAGAGAGGAATAAGTGATGAAAAAGAACGGAAAGCTTATCGTGTTTGCTGCAGATTTATGAACAATATCAGAAGGTTTGTTTGATGAGGAGTGGTGCTTTGTGAATGCTTGAAGTTGAGCTGATGAAGGAAGGTTGAAGAGAGACTTAGAGCGGCTAGGTTAGGGTTCCTCCCCCCCCCCCTTTTGAGGCTGAAACTCTTTTAGGTTTTATTTTGATACCTCTTATGCATTTGGCAATTTCTTTCGTGGCAGGCTCCTTGGTTTATTGTGATAAGCATGATTTAATGAATTATCTTTCTGTTTTCACTGCTGTTGCAGGTACAGGGCTGCAGGTTGTGCAGAGTGGTTGTCTGGTGTGGGATTTGAGCTGGAAAATATATGAATTCTTTACCACCAATTCACTGCGGTAACTGTCTCTTACTTTTACTGTGGTAAATGAAATAACACAAGTTGGTTTGTATGGCTATGTACAAGTTTATCAACTTATTGTCGTGGCCTGTTGGTGTCTTATTTTTTTGCAGTTTTCAAAAGGACGATTGTGGGACCCCAACTCTACGTACTAGCACAAGCTTCACATTGCTGGAAATTTTGAGTGTAATATGTTGTGACGGTTTTGCGCAGCCGTACAAGTTGCGTGAAAAGAGTCGGTACATTGGTTTTGTACAACACCATTTGATTACCATGTATCCTTATCTTATTTTTCACTGTCATGATTTGAAGAGATCTTATTGGTGTAATGCTGGTTTTGTGTAGGTGTAATGGATGGAGGTAGCATGTGATTAGGTTTGGATGCAGGTTATGTGTGTGTTGAAACTGGTTCCGATTTGAAAGTTAATAGACCATGAAGAAGAGTATTTTTTTTGTCTCATTTTTCTTCTGTTACACACATGACAGCAAGGTGATGTTGTTCATTTTTTTGTGTTGCATAGCTGCTAATGCTGTGAATCATGTATCCTTTCTTTTTGCAGGTGGGAGTATGGTCTGGATGTGCGGTGCATGAAGCGGAAGGTCTGATGGACTTATGACTTGCTAATACATTGCGCATTGTGTAACAACTTTGATTGTGTTGTATTATGAATTTTTGCAGGTATAGAATCAATGTATCATTTGCTGTTGGAACTTCAAATTCACCTTGTCTTGTTGTTGTGGGTGTTTTGAATTCAGGATTCCTTTTAATCCATGGCTGTTATTTTCAGGTTGTGGTATTAATGAATATGTTGTCCTTGCCGGTGTAGCTGGTATTGAATCATGAATCACATCGGTGCTACCAGCTTTGGAGTAGGATGATTAATGGTCGTTGCGGCGAAGTGCGAGCTGTGTTTCAGTCACCATGTATTCGCTGGGGTCTTGGAGCTAGAACTTTCCGCAAGATTGGTGTGGTTGGCAATGCGTTACATGCGGGAATCATACTGCTGTCATCACCTCAGAACTTTCCGCAAAATTGGTATAGCTAGGACATCAGTATTGTTGCGGTTGCACTGACGTGAGGCCCTCATCATCATTTACTCTTGTTGAACATATTTTGACTTCAAAATGGTCTTTTGGTGTCATGGACCATGTGCCTTCCAAATTGTAACAAGGGGTGCATAATTTAATTTGGCTTTGAACTTTTGTCAGGAGTTGATAATGAACATGGAAGACATTATATATATTTTTTGACTTGGCTCTTTCCTCATGTAAGACATAAAATTCAATTTATTTTGAGCAGGTAAATCTTGTTGGGCTTGTACAATGGCCGTTGAATACAATTATGTACTATTTGCACATGTATTGAATGTCTTCCATGACTTGATCACCAAATGGTTTTACCTGCTTTAATTTCAAATGACTCATGACTTAATGAAATCATCTACCTCATGGCTTGCACAAATAAACTCCTATTATGACCTTGTTTTTTTTTAGATTGAGTCTCATGGCTTTGAATAAAAAAATCATTTTTTCATAAAGTATCATGTTTTATTCGCCAAGCATAACATGAGTCTTGGATTTGAAATACATGTGTTCCGAACCCCTTAGATCCCACATCCTCTTGCTTTAATGACAAAGCTTGAAAAGTCTCCCTATGATGTGAATTTAACGAAACTCGAAATCATCTTGCAACATGGCTTTGATATCATTGATCCATGAGACTAATTTTAATAAGTCACTCATGTCGCCCTAAAGGCTTTACTCACGACCTTCCATTGTAGTTGAACTAGCTTTAACCTCTTTAACTACGCGGCCTTCGTATTATCTCGAAATATGACTTAACAAGCACTTGAAACCAAATACTCCCATCTTAATTTGTCGTGAAAATGAGGACATATCTTTTCTTTGTCTCCACGAGAACTCAACATAGCTGACCAGGGATCAAGACCATTATGGGCATACAAAAGAACTTTCATGAATTCAACCTTTAGGATCATGGTCAAAGGTCGAAGGATTATTTTGAGAAAGATCAAGGAACAATACGACTGCTTGGTATAAAAAGAAAGGTAGGACAAATTTGGGGTATGACAGATGCCCCTATCTAATTGGCTTAGACCGAGTAAGATGAATTGGTACAGAATTCACTTTTTAAAGGTAGAAGACAATTAGATATAAAGAAAACCCTGAATTTGCCCGAGAAGAAAAGGGAAGTTTGGGAATGAAATACTGGATACCTTACAAAGGTTGTTAACACCAAAAGGATGTTAACGGAGAAAACTTGACACCAAAAGGGTGACAAGCCTATCAATAAAAGGATGATAGTACACTTACACACACTGTTTGTACATCAAAAGGATGCAAGGGATCCACTACCAAAAGGATAGTGGAGAACAAACGCTAGTCATGACACCAAAAAGGATGTCAGACCCATCACCAAAAGGACGATGGAGCGAAACAAGGCAAACCCGACACCAAAAGGATGTAAGGAGTCTATTACCAAAAGGATAATGGAAAACACGCTAGTCATGACAACAAAAGGATGCCAGACCCATCACCAAAAGGATGATGGAGCGGAGCAAGGCAAACCCGACACCAAAAGGATGTAAGGAGTCCATTACCAAAAGGATAATGGAAAACACGCTAGTCATGACACCAAAAAGGATGTCAGACCCATCACCAAAAGGATGAAGGAGCAGAGACGCTAGTCATGACACCAAAAGGATGTCAGACCCATCACCAAAAAGGAAGATGGAGCGTAACAAAATCAACCCTAACACCAAAAAGGATGATAGGGGGATAAGCTTCTCTGAAGAGATTGCCACTTATCGCTGATGAAGGATAAGCTTCTCCCAAGAGATTGCCACTTATCACTGAAGACGGATAAGCTTCTCCCAAGAGATTGCCACTTATCACGGATGAAGGATAAGCTTCTCTGAAGAGATTGCCACTTATCGCTGAAGACAGATAAACTTCTCCCAAGAGATTGCCACTTATCATGGATGAAGGATAAGCTTCTCTGAAGAGATTGCCACTTATCGCTGAAGACGGATAAGCTTCTCCCAAGAGATTGCCACTTATCACGGATGAAGGATAAACTTCTCTGAAGAGATTGCCACTTATCGCTGAAGACGGATAAGCTTCTCCCAAGAGATTGCCACTTATCACGGATGAAGGATAAGCTTCTCTGAAGAGATTGCCACTTATCGCTGAAGACGGATAAGCTTCTCCCAAGAGATTGCCACTTATCGCGGATGAAGGATAAGCTTCTCTGAAGAGATTGCCACTTATCGCTGAAGACGGATAAGCTTCTCCCAAGAGATTGCCACTTATCACGGATGAAGGATAAGCTTCTCTGAAGAGATTGCCACTTATCGCTGAAGACGGATAAGCTTCTCCCAAGAGATTGCCACTTATCGCGGATGAAGGATAAGCTTCTCTGAAGAGATTGCCACTTATCGCTGAAGACGGATAAGCTTCTCCCAAGAGATTGCCACTTATCGCGGATGAAGGATAAGCTTCTCTGAAGAGATTGCCACTTATCGCTGAAGACAGATAAGCTTCTCCCAAGAGCTTGCCACTTATCGCGGATGAAGGATAAGCTTCTCTGAAGAGATTGCCACTTATCGCTGAAGACGGATAAGCTTCTCCCAAGAGATTGCCACTTATCGCGGATGAAGGATAAGCTTCTCTGAAGAGATTTCCACTTATCGCTGAAGATGGATAAGCTTCTCTGAAGAGATTGCCACTTATCGCTGAATATGGATAAGCTTCTCTGAAGAGATTGCCACTTATCGCTGAAGATGGATAAGCTTCTCTGAAGAGATTGCCACTTATCGCTGAAGATGGATAAGCTTCTCTGAAGAGATTGCCACTTATCGCTGAATATGGATAAGCTTCTCTGAAGAGATTGCCACTTATCGCTGAACATGGATAAGCTTCTCTGAAGAGATTGCCACTTATCGTTGAAGTCTGCTGGAGACAATTCACTGGGGATCACCCATGGATTTACTGGAGATGCCCCTGTCTGGGCTGAATGTTGATTTTGAAGATCTGATTAATCACGAGGTTGAAATACATCGTGCGATACACCCATGGTCTTAAAGAGATGCCCCTGACTGGGCTAAATCTTGCTTTGAAGCTCTTGAATTTTGTGGAGGACCCACATTTTTGCAGATAGTGCCCCTGACTGGGCTACTGATTGCGTTGAAGCTTTTGAACTCTGCCCAACAAAAGTTGCATAACTTCGTGGGGAACACCCACAATCTTGAGTGACATGCCCCTGACTGGGCTGATGGTTGCTTTGAAGCTCCTGAATTTGTCCAACAAAAAAGTTGCACATCCTCGTGGGGAACGCCCACGGTCCTGCGGAGAATGCCCCTGACTGGGCTGATTATGATCTTGATACCCTCTGACTCTCGTGGGAGAAAACCACGATCTTGCAAGGTATTCCCCTGACTGGGTTGATGATGATCTTGGAAATCTTCAAAATTGATCCTGGATCTGAACTCGCATATGCGAATGCTTGATGATGTTCTATAAATGGAAATGCAAATGCTAATGCACAGGGAAAGTATGATATGACCATAGGTATGCATATGATGCAAGATGCTTATGATGTCGAATGCGATGTATATGATGCACACGATTGCAGACAAATGATTAGAAATGTAGGTTGTTGGAAATACAGGTTGGGCTTTTGTGGTTGCCAATGCAGATTGGACTTTGGGTTGGAAGTACCAGATGAGGGCTGGTATTCGGAGGGTAGACCAGATGGGACTGGTTGGCGAAAGGTTAAGCTGTCAAAGGAGAGCTAATTTTGTGGTTTGCCAGATGGGAGCTGGACTTTGGAATAAGATTTACCAGGCAAGAACTGGTTAAATGGTAGGCTAAGGGAAGGGTGACCAGATGGGAGCTGGTTTAAAAGCTGACATATACCAAACGGGTATTGGTATTTAGCGAAGGGTTGACCAGATGGGACTGGTATTCAGGCTTGCCAGACGAGAACTGGACTTTGGAGGTTTTGAAGGTTACAAGGTTTTGACGGGTTTAGGCTGTGGGATGAAGGATCCAATGACAGCAAGGCCTTTTCGGAAGGTTAAGGTTATTTGGGTGAGGTGATGGTATGATTCCCCAACACTCGTTTTGAACTCAACAATTGTTGATGAACTTGCTTGAGTAACTTGCCAATGAGACGACCTCGAGATGGCTTGCCCCAGAGTTTGTACCGCGAAAAGATTTATCGTTGTTTAACCAATTCTTGGTGGCTGGCTTCAATATACTCTTTGGAGTAGCTTGCTCTTGAAAGAGCGTTGAAGCGACTTAACTTATCCTGATTGAACATTGAAGGGATCTATCCTCAAGTCAAAGAAACTCTGGGTGGCCTGCCCCTGATTGATGTGATTCACCTATGATCAACCGCTTCTTAAATGATTTTCCCCATAATCAACTGATGTTTGGGAATTTGCCTTAAACTGACTGATTCCATATTTTTGATGCCAATGCCCCAGCTCCACGGGACTACAAAGCATGCTCGATTCTGATCCAGACTACTGAAATGGTCAAGTCCTGTTTGACTGCTTCGTGTTGGAATTTCCTTGACGCCAACTATTAACTTGCAATTAAAATTTTTGTTCACGAATGGTAATTTTAATGCAAAGTTCATGCAAGTTTTGAAAGAAATTTCGTTTATTGAGTGTCATGATAGTGAGACGAATGGACCGTTAGTCCAAACGTTGTGCTAATTTGATTGGTGTAAAAGATATGGCAAAGATATTGACACCAATGCTGATGATTAGCGAATATGTGGGGAGTTAGGTTACGTAACCTTGCGATAATATGCTTTCAGAATAAACCTCGCCTCAATTAGGTCTTTCGAGGGTTTTAACGTGGTCTGGTTCACGGTTATGAAATAAAGGATATTAGGCTCAAAGTATTATTTGTACCCACCCCTTCTTCTTGATGATCTCCATACCTACGTTCAGTTAATTCTGCATCTGCTCGACGGTGTAAGCTTGATAGTTCAAGGTTTGCTTGAAATGACAGTCACCTTATTTTGATGGATGTCAGTGACCCTTTGATTTGGGTGGTCACTGAATCTTAATTTGTTTTTATTGAGGGTTTGAGGACCTCTTTTGCTTTTGTTTTTGATCCCTAACTTTTGCATGGACTGATTTTTCTTGTCAGATCCATCGGGATTGCCTTAATTTTTGCCTAAGTCCCCTTTGAGGTGCTTGACTTAGCAGGCTTTTGATTTTTTTTAATTTTGTTGGAAGATTGTGACTGCCATGTCACGGGTCTTTGATAAACAACCGTCTTCTGGATTTTTCTTTTAAGTGCGGGATTGGATTAACTGAATAACTACCCTGCCCCAGGTTAAGTGTAAGGGTTTGAATGTTCGAAGAAACTCCTACTTCTAGGCTCGAAGTGGTTGACTAGGGATTAACTCCTTATATCTCCGGTGTTTAGGGGAATTGAAATAATGCCTGTACATCATTGACGAGATTTTATCCGAAAGCATACGGTTTGCAATTATGGGTATTTTGTTTTTCGTCATTCTCCCTCCAATATTTGCTAAAACAACAGTGATAAAGTGGAGTGAATAAAGGGTACGTGTCTGTGTTAAGTGGAAACAATGAGTGAATACGACGTGACTGATTCAGAAAATGCACAATCACTTCATTAATATTACCATTCAAAACAACAATGTTTAAAAACAAATAGCAATTAACAAGAAATAAACTACAAGATGCAAATGATAAAAAGCGCCTAAGGACTGCCAATGTTAAGGATGTCAGCCTGTCTGAACCACTGGCTTTTGGAGATGACCCCTGAAATATTCAAGCTTAGAAAGCTGAGAGGTTGACATGAACGACCAAACTCCCTTCGGGAAAAGATATGCACCCCTTGTCAATCAATTGCTGCACTTTGGCTTGGAAGGCTTTGCATTCTTCAGTCGAGTGCCCCATGGATCCTCCATGATATCCACACTGAACATTGGGATTGTACCCAGGAGGGTAAGGTTCTGGCACAGGCTTAAGAGTCTTAGGCTCCACCAATGAGTTTTGAATCAGATATGGGAGAAGCTGACTCTGTGACATAGGGACTGGATGAAGAGGAGCAGTCCTTCTTTCCAAGTTGTTGCGAGGCCTTCTCTTATTTTGGCGCTGACAGTTCTGTCGCCGAGGAACATAAGGTTGTTGGCACTGACTAGGGCATTCCTCATGCGCAGGCCCTTTCATCCTCAGATTTGGCCCAGGAATAGGCAATAGCTGTGGGCATGGAGATTCTGAAACCAAAGATTGTAAGATACGCTCATGACCTGATGCAGCTTCAGGGAAAAAAGCAGGGATATCCACTTCTTTTACAGCAACTGGAATAAGCCCACCTGGCACTTTCATACCGCTTGGCGTGAACTCGAATGCTTTTGAATCGATTAAGTCTTGGACTTGGTATTTAAAAGCTTTGCATTCTTCCACATTATGGCCCGGTGCCCCAGAATGAAAATCACAATGGACACTTGCATCATAGCCTTGTGGTGGCTTACCAACAAACGGAGCTAGAGTCCGAAGTTCAACCAATCGAAGTTGAAGTAAAATCTGCAACAACTGAGTATAAGTCATAGGGATCTGGTCGAAGCTTCTATCGGGCCGCTTCAGCCTCTGCCCATACCTCCTAACCTTAGGATTGTCTTGGGAAATAAGAGGTAGCTGCTGACGGGGAAATCTTGGAATCTTAGGTTGTGTAAAAGATCCATGAGGCATATCGCGCTCTCGAAGATATTCCATAGGTACGGGTTGAATGATCATTTCTGCTGCGAACTCAGGCCTAAGATTTCCGTCCTTTTTTAGCACATTTTCCATGACTTCCATAATCTGGCCCATCTGGGTCTTCAGTTGATGAACTTCTTCCTTGAGCATTTTCTGATCCTGACGCAAAGCTTGCATATCCACCATGAATTGTCCCATCTGGCTTCGGACTCCCCTTAACTCTGCTTGGACCTGCTCCATAGTCCACTTCTGCTCCATAGTTACCTCGGCTTGCATTGTCTGACTTGGACTTTCAAGGTGTCTACGTTCCCCTTGCTTCAAACTCTTTACAGCTCTTCACAAGTTCAACGGGAGTGTCGGGAAATCAACTGCGGGTTATGAATAGAGGATGGGTAAGGCCTTGGTATCTGGCTAGAGAAAATGCAAAATGATGCAAAAATGCTTATGCAAATGCAATGCTATGAGTGCACACGAGAACAGATCCATATCAAGGATTTACAGATCCTGCAAGACAACAATAAAAGGTATCTCTCCCCTTAGGTGGGCAATCTATTGGTTTATAAGAGGGTATCCCAAAAGACTTTAAAACAAAGTCCCATGCACTAACCCTCAAAAGTTTTCCATCAGAACGACTACTCGTAAGACGGTAATCCCCTCAAAGGATGAACACGGAGTTATGTTTTAACAACCTTTGGAATAAGGTTCTAAAAGGTCCTCAGAGTCACGGACTCCCAAGTTGGAAATAAAAACGCCATTACGACTACACGTAAGACATAATCATCCCAAAGGGGTCTATCTGAGCGGTGGGATTCGATCCAACTCAACGAGTCCTAAGTCTCGCAAATCAGAAAGAAACCACCTCCTAATCTTAGTGTATACTCGAAAGCTCGGGTAGAAAGCTTTATCTCACAAACCATCCAATAAACCCAACAGGTTATAGAATCAAAGCATAAACAAATAAAGCAAATAAAACACAAATACGATAAACAAAATAGGCTTGGCTTTCTAGGTGTCCCCAGCAGAGTCGCCAGCTGTCGCTACTCGAAAAATGCATCGTGCAACGACGGGGAGGCGAAAAAGATAGACAGAAGAGTCGCCACCAAACTTTATTTATCCCATGAGGGGAAAGGAAAATATCGAGAAAACCTTAAGAAAGAAATGGATAAGATGGTCTCGTGACCAAGAATGGGTTCGGAAGCCGGTTATGCGAAGGGAAGGTATTAGCACCCCTCGCATCCATCGTACTCGATGGGAACCTTTTGTTTGTCGATGTGTGAAATTATTTGCTTAAACATTATGCTATAAAAGTGTGTTCCAAATGGAGAGAGAGAGAGAGAGAGAGAGAGAGAGAGAGAGAGAGAGAGAGAGAGAGAGAGAGAGAGAGAGAGAGAGAGAGAGAGAAAGAAAGGGTTAGAAACAGAGAAAGAGAGGTAACGGGGAAGAAGAGAGAAAGAACAGACTCGGTAGGACTTCGCGGTCCTATGCCTACGTATTCTCAACAGATGTGAGAAAGTCAGAGTCGACGTAGTTCGGGGAACTACAGATATGGGGGGATGTGCTCGGCAAGGATTGTGGCCCTTGTGCCTACGTATCTTTACTTGAGAAAGTAAAGAATCAGAGCAGCCGTAGTTCGGCCTACGGTATGTTGATGTTTTTTATGGATGATGCTATCGTGCGCATTCTAGCAGTTAGGTGTTTTGCTGCTCGCTCGTTGGAGACTTAGGCATTACCTGTTTGCGGTAGAACGGACGTAACATATCCTTTTTGAAAGATTAGGTTAGTTTTCGCCGCGCGGGGCAAGAAGTCACGTTTGATTGATTGAATTGTTTTTTAGGGGGCGAGACGGGTCCTCGGATAGTAACCCCTACGGGTAGTACCCAATTCGTTATCTCAAAGTTTTTGTTGTAAAAATGTGTGGCGAACATAGCGTCTTCGTATCGAAAGACGAGTATCAAGACCACACACACTACAGTGAGTATCCTGACACTCGGAGAGGAAGAAGACTACACTCAATCCTCTCTCTTTAATCCAATACAAAGGGAACTTCGTTCTCTTATTAAAGATGTTTTTTGGTTTTGAATGGTAAGTGCTTTGCGACAGAGAACCCTACGGTAAACGTCAGCACTCGGGATAGGAGAAGGCCTACGCCTAACCAACCCACGACCATTCAAGCTTTTGTTATAAAAAGATTTGAAAATGCACTCGGTGCAGGACCGAGGTTTTAGGTGAAAATTGTGGAAGGAAGTTGTGAAAGCGAGATGGTGGGTAAATGCGTGTCTTCGTATCGAAATACGAGTATCGAGACCACCCTCACTACAGTGGGCATCCCAACACTCGGAGAGGAAGAAAGTCTACACTTAATCCCCTCTTTTAATTCGATACAAAGAGAAATCAAATTATTATGGTTTGAAAAAGGACTCGGCACGAGACCAAGGTTTTAGGAGAAAAGGATATGGATGAGTGCGAAGAATACGAGCGTCTTCGCATTGAAAGACGAGTGTCAAAACCACCCACACCACAGTAAGCATCTCGACACTCGGAGAGGGAGAAAGTCTACACTTAATCCTCCTTTTTTCAATTCAAAATGAATATAACTCGATTCCTTTATTGAAGATGGTTTGATAGCGTCAATGAATCAAATCATGACAAGAAATGAAGAAAGAAAGGAGGTGGCCTCAGATCCAACGATACTTATCAATATATTGACTTAGCAATCAATTTATGGAACTTTCGTCATCGGCCGAAAGAAGTGAAATGAAAATAAAGTCGAAAAGTGAGAAAGAAGGGAAAGTCGGTCTCAGATCCTTCATTTCTCATCAATAATTTGACAGAGAATCGAAGGTGGTCTCGTCATCGACAAAAAAAAAACGAAAAAAGTGCCCAACAAAAAAAAAAAGTGAAATAAAATTATCTCTGAAATAAAATACTATTAAAGTATGAAATAGAAAATTGTTAAGAAATTCAAACAAAACTCTGAATAAAATGAAATGAAATTTTATAATAAAATCATAGAAACTCTAATAGTTCTAAAGGAAAATAACATAAAGTAAAGAAATAATAATATATATGATATAGGCAAACTGTTTTTAAAAAATTGAAATAAAACATAATTAGTATAATACATAATTAAAAAATAACAATATATAATAATGAATAATGATAATATTTACAAAAAAAAATAGTTCACATTTTTAAGAAGAAAGACAGTGGGGTGTATGTAAAATGAAACGGAGCGTGTGTCCGCATTTCAAAATGGGCTATCAGCCCAAAAAGACCTCCAACTCAATCATCAGTATTCTAACACGCAAAAACAATGATAACTCAAAAACAAATTAGAAGAAATGAACTTGAGAACCACCAACCACAAATAATTTATCTTCTGAATCAACCAACACGCCGCGACTTCCGACGATATCACTCGACTCGTCTCCCCTCACTCGTAGACGGCCAACCCAACTGGAAGATCGCTAATCCATGGAATGATCCCTTTTCACGTGAGTTTTCTCTTTCTCGGTTTCACCTCGATTCAGTTCAAACCCGAGATTTGGCTTCAATTTATCTTGATGTGTCTTTGAATCCGGGTTTGCTTATGTTCATCTCAGATTCTGCTCACATTTAGGGTGATAGAAGGAAATGGGTTCGTGAAGGTTAGAAAATGGGAGAAGAAGGATGTCGAAGAAAGTCCGATTATAGGTTATGAATGCGGCTGTGGCGAAAAAAAGAAGTTGAGGTTCTGTTGTTGTCGTTTATTTTTTTTTTGATTTGAAGTTTGGGTTGTTGAGGAAAGGATTCTTGTGGATAGTTTCAGAAGGATGTTGTTAGTGTTGAGAGGAGGATTTTGGATGTTCGGCCCTGTTGAAGAAGTTTTGGAGGACCCTTTTGAATGTTTTCACTCTTCCACTCAAAGAGACTTTTTATGTGGTATTTCATACGTTCTAGTGGCTAGCTGTGAGGTTTGTCTGGTGTTTATGGAGAGTTAAATGAAGGAGATGGTGTCCTGATGAAGAGTGTATAGTTTTCGCAAAATATGAAGGTGATAGATGAAGTGAAAACAGATGTTAGCAGAGAGGAATAAGTGATGAAAAAGAACGGAAAGCTTATCGTGTTTGCTGCAGATTTATGAACAATATCATAAGGTTTGTTTGATGAGGAGTGGTGCTTTGTGAATGCTTGAAGTTGAGCTGATGAAGGAAGGTTGAAGAGAGACTTAGAGCGGCTAGGTTAGGGTTCCTCCCCCCCCCCTTTTGAGGCTGAAACTCTTTTAGGTTTTATTTTGATACCTCTTATGCATTTGGCAATTTCTTTCGTGGCAGGCTCCTTGGTTTATTGTGATAAGCATGATTTAATGAATTATCTTTCTGTTTTCACTGCTGTTGCAGGTACAGGGCTGCAGGTTGTGCAGAGTGGTTGTCTGGTGTGGGATTTGAGCTGGAAAATATATGAATTCTTTACCACCAATTCACTGCGGTAACTGTCTCTTACTTTTACTGTGGTAAATGAAATAACACAAGTTGGTTTGTATGGCTATGTACAAGTTTATCAACTTATTGTCGTGGCCTGTTGGTGTCTTATTTTTTTGCAGTTTTCAAAAGGACGATTGTGGGACCCCAACTCTACGTACTAGCACAAGCTTCACATTGCTGGAAATTTTGAGTGTAATATGTTGTGACGGTTTTGCGCAGCCGTACAAGTTGCGTGAAAAGAGTCGGTACATTGGTTTTGTACAACACCATTTGATTACCATGTATCCTTATCTTATTTTTCACTGTCATGATTTGAAGAGATCTTATTGGTGTAATGCTGGTTTTGTGTAGGTGTAATGGATGGAGGTAGCATGTGATTAGGTTTGGATGCAGGTTATGTGTGTGTTGAAACTGGTTCCGATTTGAAAGTTAATAGACCATGAAGAAGAGTATTTTTTTTGTCTCATTTTTCTTCTGTTACACACATGACAGCAAGGTGATGTTGTTCATTTTTTTGTGTTGCATAGCTGCTAATGCTGTGAATCATGTATCCTTTCTTTTTGCAGGTGGGAGTATGGTCTGGATGTGCGGTGCATGAAGCGGAAGGTCTGATGGACTTATGACTTGCTAATACATTGCGCATTGTGTAACAACTTTGATTGTGTTGTATTATGAATTTTTGCAGGTATAGAATCAATGTATCATTTGCTGTTGGAACTTCAAATTCACCTTGTCTTGTTGTTGTGGGTGTTTTGAATTCAGGATTCCTTTTAATCCATGGCTGTTATTTTCAGGTTGTGGTATTAATGAATATGTTGTCCTTGCCGGTGTAGCTGGTATTGAATCATGAATCACATCGGTGCTACCAGCTTTGGAGTAGGATGATTAATGGTCGTTGCGGCGAAGTGCGAGCTGTGTTTCAGTCACCATGTATTCGCTGGGGTCTTGGAGCTAGAACTTTCCGCAAGATTGGTGTGGTTGGCAATGCGTTACATGCGGGAATCATACTGCTGTCATCACCTCAGAACTTTCCGCAAAATTGGTATAGCTAGGACATCAGTATTGTTGTGGTTGCACTGACGTGAGGCCCTCATCATCATTTACTCTTGCTGAACATATTTTGACTTCAAAATGGTCTTTTGGTGTCATGGACCATGTGCCTTCCAAATTGTAACAAGGGGTGCATAATTTAATTTGGCTTTGAACTTTTGTCAGGAGTTGATAATGAACATGGAAGACATTATATATATTTTTTGACTTGGCTCTTTCCTCATGTAAGACATAAAATTCAATTTATTTTGAGCAGGTAAATCTTGTTGGGCTTGTACAATGGCCGTTGAATACAATTATGTACTATTTGCACATGTATTGAATGTCTTCCATGACTTGATCACCAAATGGTTTTACCTGCTTTAATTTCAAATGACTCATGACTTAATGAAATCATCTACCTCATGGCTTGCATAAATAAACTCCTATTATGACCTTGTTTTTTTTTTAGATTGAGTCTCATGGCTTTGAATAAAAAAATCATTTTTTTATAAAGTATCATGTTTTATTCGCCAAGCATAACATGAGTCTTGGATTTGAAATACATGTGTTCCGAACCCCTTAGATCCCACATCCTCTTGCTTTAATGACAAAGCTTGAAAAGTCTCCCTATGATGTGAATTTAACGAAACTCGAAATCATCTTGCAACATGGCTTTGATATCATTGATCCATGAGACTAATTTTAATAAGTCACTCATGTCGCCCTAAAGGCTTTACTCACGGCCTTCCATTGTAGTTGAACTAGCTTTAACCTCTTTAACTACGCGGCCTTCGTATTATCTCGAAATATGACTTAACAAGCACTTGAAACCAAATACTCCCATCTTAATTTGTCGTGAAAATGAGGACATATCTTTTCTTTGTCTCCACGAGAACTCAACATAGCTGACCAGGGATCAAGACCATTATGGGCATACAAAAGAACTTTCATGAATTCAACCTTTAGGATCATGGTCAAAGGTCGAAGGATTATTTTGAGAAAGATCAAGGAACAATACGACTGCTTGGTATAAAAAGAAAGGTAGGACAAATTTGGGGTATGACACCTGACAATCCAGCCCAACACAAGTGACCGTTGACCCAACGCTGGGGTCTCTCTATAAATACCATCTTTCACAAGAGGGTCAGGTAATTCACTTCTTACCCCTTTTTCTGTGCCTGTGACCATTCTTCCCTTACTTACTTTGGCATCGAAGTGTCTTGCAGGTACAACCCCCTCCTCCACCTCATCACCGGTGAACAGGTAGCAGTCCAACAGAGTGTGACCAGGCAGTGATCCCCTTCTGATCAGGACAGATCAAAAACCAACTACAATAAGCTTATGTCTACTTCCAATCATGGGTGGAGAACCACCAGTTAGGGGTGGAAATATGTCAGACCAGGCCAGGCCTTAGAATGTCTGAGTTTGGCCTATGATAAAAAATTTTAAGGCCTAAGTTTGACTTATGGCTTATTATAGACTTTTTTTTGTCTGACCTAGCCTTTTTAAAAGTTTGACCTGACATGAAGCCTATTTAAAAGTCTGTTTCACATTAAGATTTTTAAATAATCCATTTTACCTATATATATATATATATATATATATATATATATATATATATATATATATATATATATATATATATATATGTGTGTGTGTGTGTGTGTGTGTGTGTGTGTGTGTGTGTGTGTGTGTGTGTGTGTGTGTGTGTGTGTGTGTGTGTGTGTGTGTGTGTGTGTATGTGTGTGTGTGTGTGTGTGTGTGTGTGTGTGTGTGTGTGTGTGCGCTTTTTAAATAGCTTAAGCCTAGCCTATTTAATTAAATAGGCTTTTTCATAAAGTACAACCCTAACCTTTTTTTTTAAATAGGTCAGACCTTAAATAAGTCAAACTATAGGTCCCTGTAGATCGGGATGACATATTCCCACTCCTACAACTAGTGGGAAGAAAATGATGTTAAGGTTCATGGACAACAAGACTAGTATGACATTATATATTAAAGTAATATAGTAACCCATATCAAGAATCATCATCCATGTTACGACCCTGCACACCCAAGTTAGTTACTCACAAAGAACTCATAACTTCAAAGACCATGACATAAAACACATTGGAACCACCAGTTAGGGGTGGAAATATGTCAGACCAGGCCAGGCCTTAAAATGTCTGAGTTTGGCCTATGATAAATTTTTTAAGGCCTAAGTATGACTTATGGCTTATTATAGACTTTTTTTTGTCTGACCTAGCCTTTTTAAAAGTTTGACCTGACATGAAGCCTATTTAAAAGCCTGTTTCACATTAAGATTTTTAAATAATCCATTTTACCTATATATATATATATATATATATATATATATATATATATATATATATATATATATATATATATATATATATATATATATATATATATATATATATATATATATATATGTGTGTGTGTGTGTGTGTGTGTGTGTGTGTGTGTGTGTGTGTGTGTGTGTGTGTGTGTGTGTGTGTGTGTGTGTGTGTGTGTGTGTGTGTGTGTGTGTGTGTGTGTGTGTGTGTGTGTGTGTGTGTGTGTGTGTGTGTGTGTGTGTGTGTGTGTGTGTGTGTGTGTGTGTGTGTGTGTGTGTGTGTGTGTGTGTGTGTGTGTGTGTGTGTGTGTGTGTGTGTGTGTGTGTGTGTGTGTGTGTGTGTGTGTGTGTGTGTGTGTGTGTGTGTGTGTGTGTGTGTGTGTGTGTGTGTGTGTGTGTGTGTGTGTGTGTGTGTGTGTGTGTGTGTGTGTGTGTGTGTGTGTGTGTGTGTGTGTGTGTGTGTGTGTGTGTGTGTGTGTGTGTGTGTGTGTGTGTGTGTGTGTGTGTGTGTGTGTGTGTGTGTGTGTGTGTGTGTGTGTGTGTGTGTGTGTGTGTGTGTGTGTGTGTGTGTGTGTGTGTGTGTGTGTGTGTGTGTGTGTGTGTGTGTGTGTGTGTGTGTGTGTGTGTGTGTGTGTGTGTGTGTGTGTGTGTGTGTGTGTGTGTGTGTGTGTGTGTGTGTGTGTGTGTGTGTGTGTGTGTGTGTGTGTGTGTGTGTGTGTGTGTGTGTGTGTGTGTGTGTGTGTGTGTGTGTGTGTGTGTGTGTGTGTGTGTGTGTGTGTGTGTGTGTGTGTGTGTGTGTGTGTGTGTGTGTGTGTGTGTGTGTGTGTGTGTGTGTGTGTGTGTGTGTGTGTGTGTGTGTGTGTGTGTGTGTGTGTGTGTGTGTGTGTGTGTGTGTGTGTGTGTGTGTGTGTGTGTGTGTGTGTGTGTGTGTGTGTGTGTGTGTGTGTGTGTGTGTGTGTGTGTGTGTGTGTGTGTGTGTGTGTGTGTGTGTGTGTGTGTGTGTGTGTGTGTGTGTGTGTGTGTGTGTGTGTGTGTGTGTGTGTGTGTGTGTGTGTGTGTGTGTGTGTGTGTGTGTGTGTGTGTGTATGCTTTTTAAATAGCTTAAGCCTAGCCTATTTAATTAAATAGGCTTTTCATAAAGCACAACCCTAACCTTTTTTTTAAATAGGTCAGACCTTAAATAAGTTAAACTATAGGTCCCTGTAGATCGGGATGACATGTTCCCACTCCTACCACTAGTGGGAAGAAAATGATGTTAAGGTTCATGGACAACAAGACTAGTATGACATTGTATATAGAAGTAATATAGTAACCCATATCAAGAATCATCATCCATGTTACGACCCTGCACACCCAAGTTAGTTACTCACAAAGAACTCATAACTTCAAAGACCATGTCATAAAACACATTGGAATACATATGATGGTGTTGATAAACTTCAACATCTAACTGCGTCCGAACCAAAGGGTAGGACTCTTCGCCTCATACAAGTAAACCTGAAATAGAATGGAAACTATAATTTCCATATCCATTCACATCAACAATGCCATCTATGTACTTATGTAAGAAAATAGGAACTTGAGACAAGTTAATAATTCTTGAAGACTGACTAGTCGGTTGACTTCCAGTTGATTTTGTAAATGATCTCTTTGAAGTATGACTTACCTTCGAGCCCTCGACACACACTCACTACGAAAAATCACGAGGCACATCACTCTCTTGACCCTTTTTACTCTTCTTAATTTTCCTCTTTTGCTTGTACTTCACTGGTGTTTGACACATAGAAGTTGTGGATGAATGTGTTAGTTTCCGAACTTTTTTATTCATCACCCTTTGGCCTACAATATCTAATATACTAAAATATTTCTTCAACTCTTTGCACTCTTATTCTAAATCCAAATGTGTCCCACCATCTTCTTAAGTGGCCACATGTTCTTCAATGTATAATTTCTTCCAAAAAAATACATGAATCAATTCTAACGAAACAAGCTTACTTTGTACTTAAAAATCGACAAGTTAACACGCACAAGGTAACCCTGTTCTAATGAAGCAACCACATACACCTTTGTCAAAACCAATTTTTTTTTACCATTTTCCAACCAACTCCTTTCCAACATGTTGTATACACTGCCTTGAAACGAATTCATGCAATTTGGAGTAAAATGAACTATTATACTGAGGCTCAATATTGGCAATACTTTTTTGAAATACTCACTACTACGGAAAATCCATTTAACAACGGTTGGAAAAGATATATAATCACACGGACCGGGCGTTATTATGTAGATTGTCGTTGTATATACGATACTTACAATCACAGCATAACAACCGTTGTAATAAATTGGAAAGGGCGTTACTTATAATCACGGTTATTTTAAATACCCGTTGTTGTATATCTTTTAATAAAATTTTAAGAAAATACAACATTAGAACTACCTATAATCATGGTTATTTTAAATACTTGTTGTTGTATGTCTTTTAATAAAAAAATTTAAAAAAATTGCAGCATTAGAACAAGAACAACAGCAAGAACAACAACAAGAATAACAATAAGAACAATAACAAAAACAAGAACAACAACAACAACAATAACAAGAAGAAGAACAACAACAACAACAACAATAGAAACAACAACTAAACAACAAAAAGAATAACAATAATAACAACAAGAATAAAAATAATAAAAAAAAGCACCAACAACTAACATTGTTAACTCGAATCCATACTTTCCTTATCTCATTCAAGTTGTAAAAGAGATGGCGGAGTTCTAAAACTTGTTAATGAAAGAAATGATATTTTTGAGTGTTGTTCATGAAAGAAATGTTGTTTTCGAGTTTGGTTTAGTAGAGAAATAAATTATCATAAATGAAAGATGATGTTTGGAGGTAGAAGATATAATTCGTCTAAGTTTTAGGTTTCACGTGTATCACTAATAGTAGTATCTTGACCGTTGATAATCACTAAATGGACGGTCAAGACTTGTTTAAGGACAATGAATAAACTCAATAAGCGCGCCACCTATAATGCTGGTGCTGAGACTTAAAAAAATAAGTAATAAACCAAAAATGTTGATGTTGGGACTTGAACCCATGACCAGACGCTACCTACAATCACGGTTTTTTAAATACCCGTGGTTTAGCATTTTGAAAAAATAAGTAAAAAAACGCTACCTATAATCATAATTTTTTAAATATCCGTGGTGAAAGGTCTGCCAACATTTTGAAAAAATAAGTAAAAAACCAAAAATGCTGGTGTTGGGACTTAAACCCATGACCAAACGCTACCTTTAATCACAGTTTTTAAATAACCGTGGTGAAAGGCCTTACTTTTCACCACGGTTGTAATTTTAACCGTGATTAAAAGTATTTTAATAAAATAAAATAAAAACACACGCTCTTAAATATCACATATTGCAATGGTGAATAGGAAACCGTTGTTACTTTAGCGTTGTTGTTTACGCGTTTTGTAGTGTGGCTACTCATATTGAACGTAGTTTTTTTAACATGGTGTTCACATAGTTGAAATGCTACTCAATAATGTGAAGGTTGAGAAACACAAGAAATGGGGGGTTTGAATTGGGTTTCAATTTTGTCCCCATTTGCGAAAATTAAATAAATTGCATTAATAAGTAAATAAAATAAATAAACACAATTATTTTATCCTGGTTCACTGTTAACGAAATTACTCCAGTCCACCCCTCAAGGTGATTTCGCCTTATCATAAGGACTGGATCTAATAATTATCAACAATTACAACCACAATGGAAACCCTTCATTGCCTTCTTGAGAATCCTGGCATTTATTCGTCTCTCGAGGAATCACTCACTAAGGTGTTAGAAACACGCTTAGTCTTCTCAAGCATTCTATTCTTCACTCGATCACTAAAGGAATCAACATTACCTTCTAAGGAATTCACTGCTACCCTCAATAAGGATTCACGCCACCTTAGATAGGATTTCTCAAGCTACCTTCAACAAGGATTTGCGCCATCTTTATAAAAAGGATTTTACACATGCTAATTACACAAATGAAGTACAAGAACACCTAAGTGTTTCCAACAAGTTCTTGAGCAACAACTCCTTGCTTTCTAATACAAAACCATCTAATGATAGATCTCTAAGAGATTATAAAGCACTAGCTTTTTTGCTTAAAATCTTTCTTGTTTGAGCACTTCGGCTTCTTTTCATTAAGCTTCTAGCTTCACTTTTTGTACTCCTTTCTTGAGCATATAATGCTTCTTCCAATTCAACCATAAAGTTCAACTAAGCTACTATGTTTCACTTATAATGTCTCACTTGAGTAGTTTCATATGGTGTTAGCATAATCATTGTTGTACACTATTGTGGTAGCAGCTCCATCTTGCTTGCTACATGTTGATTTGTTTGCTGTGTTGAATAATAATCCTTTGTATGAACAACAACCAACAATTTTTTTATCTTTCTCTTTTCGTGATCAATGGCTGCTTCAGTAATAAGCTATGAGCGACAAGCAACCAGCTTCTTGGCCATGAGCAACATTTCTTCAAGCTTCCAAGTCTTTAATTTATAGAGCATGAGAGAATAAATCCGTTGAGGGGTACTCTAGGAAACATATTCCAACAGCAATATCCCAACATTCATATGAAGGAATGGTTAACATCACTGTACAAAAACCATTCTGATCTTCAGTCTTCTAGCATCTTCAGAGGCTTCAGATATTATCTTGATGAAATATGTTGTAGAAGAGTCATTCTCTGTGTAATCTTCAGAAACTTAGTCTTCAGAATTCCGAGATCTTTATTCAGCTGAATCTATCTTGAGAATCTTCAACACTTGTTCTTTTATAAGCATTATCTTCAGAGTCTTCAGAACTTGTAACATTAGAAGCGCATCACATTAGAAAGTCTTGTAGACATTTCTTATAAAGTCTTAATTAGAATGTCCAGAACTAACGTTCATTAGAACCATTGCATTAGGGACATTCTTGAATCTTGACTTTAACTTGTACATACATATGTTTTCTTCTAGAGTGTTGATAATAGAGAATGATGATGTCACACGCCTACTCATCAGAGTCAGAATCATATTGACAACAACCAGACACTAGACATAAACCATATCATACATAATTGTTCTCTTAGATAACATGTGCAATTATCATCAAAACTTACTAGCCAGATGTAGAACCAAATCTTGTTTTTACATAATGTAACTCAATTTTTTAACATGGTGTTCACAACATCTCAATTTTTGCATAAATCTTCACGGCTAGTAGGTAAAGTGTTTTTTAGTCTCTAATGAGCAGACTTAACCCTAAAAACCATTAATTTGAAAAAATGTTATAACTTGATAGTTAGTAATGTAATCTATTAAAAGTCACATCGACGTACTTGTTTGTTGTCATGTTCCCTGAATGAGTGGCTCTATTAGTCCATGCAACAACAAACCTTTCTTTATAGGATGCCAATCATGTTTCGTGCACATATATAACAAATAAAGGAATATCAGCACATACTACCACAAAATGCTTATAGTGTTCCACAAACTCAAACTCCTTATTCAAATACACAATTTTGTTCCATAGATCCGTAACTAGCTCTTGTTTATTAGATTCAACATACTCCTTCCACTTCATGCTAACATTTTTTTTAATATGGAACAAACATAATAGATGAGTTGAGTTTGGGAACACAACTTTCATCGCATTCATCAACGTCAGTTCATAGTCTGTCACCAAAACCTTTGGTAGCAACTTCTCAGAAGCAAACAACTCTTTCAGCTTCCCTAGTGCCCATGTTATGTTTTCGTGGCATTTATCAACGTCAGTTCATAGTCTGTCACCAAAACCTTTGGTAGCAACTTCTCAGAAGCAAACAACTCTTTCAGCCTCCCTA
This sequence comes from Lathyrus sativus, assembly GCA_963859935.3. Lineage (NCBI taxonomy): Eukaryota > Viridiplantae > Streptophyta > Magnoliopsida > Fabales > Fabaceae > Lathyrus > Lathyrus sativus. Next base: position 617,218,393 of record OZ012738.1, on the reverse strand, counting down.
GTGCCCATGTTATGTTTTAGTGGCATTTATCAATGTTAGTTCATAGTCTGTCACCAACAATCTTAAGTAGTGTTAGCCAATACCTATTTGTTTTATATGTACAATTAATAATCAAGAACTTCCCAAAATCAAATAAATCAAAATTGCATTTTTGGATAGTTTAGTACCTGTTTGTTTTGTATGTACAATCAAAAATCAACATCAAATGGAACTTGTTCAACAACTTCACCGAATCAGGATGTGTCTAAAAGATATCAGCAACAACATTTTAATCGTCCTTATTTTTGTCAAGTACATGTATTTCTCTTCATGAATAAGACTCAACAAATGTTGCATTTCAGTGCATGGACCTCTATTGCTCGTCTTGTGTGCAGATCTTGCCTTATACACATGGATAACGCTCATGAGGTTTTATGAATCTATATCTTTTAAAGCAACAACTATAAAGCCATATTATATTTTGTCATGTCATTCACAAACTGTCTTTCATCATCTTTTAAACGACCTAATATGTCATGGCTATCTGAATCCGTACCTAGATTAAGATTGTGAAACTCACACTTAACCATCACCTTCCAACTGTTACCACTTGGCAAAGATCTCAACATAAATGGACATTTAACTTTTATATTATATATATCTTCTGAGGAATTCTTCCTTTTTGTAGTTTTCCCCTCTCTCACAACTTATAATAAATTTATCTTTCCTCCTCCTGATCCCATTTGTGGTATCAAAACGAGTAGTAATAACAATAATATCATGTAACTTACTAATGGGTTGTGATTATGCTAACACGTCAGCTCAGTAGGAAATACCTATCATTTACAACATATAAAGAATAAATTATCAATGTCAAAGATGCCAAAAACAAAATAAATTTTGAACAAGTTAAAAACATACAACGTTAATGGTGAAAAACTGCGTAAAATCTCCAGAGGAACCATCGGAATTTGGACTGTACAAATGAAGCATTATGAACTGTCGAATTTTTTGCACTAGGGTAAAAATCTGGTATGTCGACATTTTCAAAATATCCGAAAGTTTTTTATGTTTCCCGAATTCTTTGAAAGATTTGGTAGGCAATATATGATCTTTTTGAAACACTAGATTTTTTTGAAAAATTCGATATAAATCTACCGAATTTTTAAAAAGTTCGGTAAAAATCCTCAGTAATTCCATATTTTTTTTAGAATATGCAGTATAAATGCACCAGTTTTTAAAAAAGTTTGGTAAAAATGCAAAATTTTTCCATAAATACTGGATTTTAAAAAAAACACGATCAAAACTCATAATTTCCACCCATTTTTGAAATTTTGCATACTCAGTTTTTTATTTTTACAGTTGTTCCAAAGTAAAATTTTTGACCAAATGAAATTTTTGGATAGGTAAATAATGAGAATGATATATTTGCCAATATAAAAATACGGGCGGTCGCGGCTAAAGTTTGGGGGTGGCAATACAAGTGTCATTTTTATTTCCCAATAAATCCAATTTAAATAAATGAGACATTACGACGGAGTTTGGATGACCCAATTTTCTATGTCAATTCTCATAAGAATTCAAAACATTATTATAAGCAAGAGATAAATGATTGGAAATAAACTGGAGTGAAAACAATCAGCCCATTTTAGGCCAATTCATAATCACATTTTTTGACACCTGCTCTTGCACAAGACAACTAGCACTAGAAAAGGTAACTTCATAGTTTTTATCTACCAATTAACCAATAGATAATAAATTGAAAGCAAATCTAGGTGATACGAGCACATTTCGGAAATCAGAATTAATGTCGTTAATATCAATGATAGATAAAATATTGCCATCAACTGTTTCAATTTTTTTATTACCATGATAAGATTGTAAATTATGCAAGTATTTTGAGGAACCTATCATGTGATCGAATGCACCTGAATCAAGAAATCTTGGGCGAGAAACATTAGAAGACTTACCCTGAATTCCCAAGACTGAAAGAGTAGAAAGTACCATTTTGTTGAATTAGTTCATGTTGTATAACATCACCGTTTGATGCGACACTAATGGAAGGATCAACTGCAAAATTTGTAGTTGCATAGAATGCTTGCATCAAACATTGTGTTGGTCGTAGAGGGCGCGTGAGACATTCAAAGATAATATGTCTTTGTTGGTTGCAATAATTACCAAACTTCTTATTGGAACTACGAGCAATATGTCCAAATTATTTTGAAGCGAAGCACTGAACTTGACTCATAGTACAACCTTTACCTCAACTTTGAGCAACATATGCAACCGTCATAGGCTCGGAAATGAGAACTTCATGAGACATGACTCTTTGAGTAATAAGACGTTGTTCTTCCCTTAGAAGTTCTCTAACACATGTTTATAAATAAGGATCTTGATTCATATTTAGTAAAGCACCTATGAGAACTTCAAATCTGGGTGAAACTTCATAAGAATAACCGAACTAGAGAAACCACGAAAGGCAGACATATTCACCGAGAACAAGCGAACACAAAGTCGAATCATCGAGATCACTGAAACAGAATCACAAAATCACATTATGCCAACGAGCATTGAACAACAATCAACAATTACCAAACCAAATTCAATCACAAATAAACAAATAGGAATCAATTGCGATAAACACCAAATCAAGATCATGAAGCATAAACAATGACAAAATCGCAAGATGGATTATCAAATATTCAAAATCCCAAGCAACAACAAGCTTTTGATTCATAAAGAAACGATTTCAAAACAAATACGAATGAGGAATACAATTTCGAGAGCGAGCCAGTGGAATGTTGCTGCTCAGCCAAAAAACAGAAGGATTCACATGTTTGATCAAATATCCATTTTTTTAGTGTGCACATGCGTCTAAATATTAACAGATATTTTTGGCCTAACTTTAATTTTAATTTAAAATAAAATACTTGTAAAAGACGAAGGAAGGAACGCGTGAAAAATAAACCAACATTCATTAGATTGAGACAAATCTAAATTTCCATGGATATAGATATATTACCTTTTTTCTTCTTTCAAATTTGCTACATGAAATTCAATTATACATTTTAAGTTTTGTTGGAAAAGTCTTCTCCACATTAATTGTTGTTGAAGGAGAAGGAAAAGTGACAGATAAAAAAAAAAGTAAATTAGGGAAGTTATTCAATATTTTAAATTTAAAAATGGTGAGAGAAGTTACTTTTTGATTTAAAATTATGTAACCGACTTCCACTTATTACAAATTATTCTTTTTTAAAAAGAGAAGAGTAACTTTGGAACAATAAAAGAACCACTCCAAAAACTTATCCCTTTTATATATAGATATAAATGTTTAAACAAATATATCTAAAGAGATTGACAATTTTAACCATGCTTATTTTGTATCTCATAATTATACTTCACTTCTATACTTATCACATTATACAACTAAATATTAATAATGATTTTTTTTAATTAACCTCTATATACTTTGTTTGTGATAAATTGTGAAAGGTGAATTGTCTAATAAATAAATGTAGAAATGAATGAAATTGGTAACCAACATAGGGATACTAAGTTACCGCTGATGAAAGAAATTGTCACTAATTTGGTTTTAGAAAAATGCTAACGTATATTCTACGGGTATATTTTAAATGTTTAAGAAGTATGTTCTTTTTGAAAATGTGTATATTTAATATTTTGAAAATTGAAATAATTAAAATTTAAAAAAAAAAATTTATTTTGAATCCTTGATGATTGTTTCTGAATTTTGTTTAATTCTTCAAATCAACCAATTTTGTAAGAAGAGTTTGGATTTGAAAACATTAAGTGGAGACAACCACTTCGAAGAAGTTCATGTATGACAGGTGTTCAAATTAAGTAAAACTTTATCATAATTGGACTTATCGTTGTTCTCTTAGGATGATATATTACAGTTACGAATAACATTTTCTACAATTATATATAATTTTTTCTTGAGAAACTACAATTAAGTAGTGTAAAATGGAAAAGACAAAAGTAACATAATACAATCACATATTCTCTGTTTATTTTTATAGATTAAGAGAGATGATATAAAAAATAGGAGTATTAGAACAACAAATATCACAAAAGAAGAAAAAATGAAGATGAGTGAACAAATGTTATGATCAATTATATTTATTTTTCTTGTCTGATTTCTCTCCCTCTCATATTTATTTTAGAATGTCTCTCTCAACAACAAATATGAGAAGTGGATATGTAAAAAAACAAACACTATGGTAATCATTTTAGTGTCTTCCTCAATTAATTAATAGTTTGGAGAACATCCAACGACACTTTATCCAACAACCGCAAAACACAGGTTAATAGTTCTCCTCTCACACATCTTATATACAACATTATAAAAAAAAACATTAATAAAAAAAAAGAAATGAATACTATCAATCAGAATACTAATCAGTACACTATCAATCAGAATACTAATCAGTACACAAAATAATCATATTATAAATATATTTTCAACACCATAATTTTAATATAAACCCAAGTCTCACTAAATATATTTATAAATTAATATATTTTAATTTTAAAAAAAAAATGTAAATGAGAGAGAAGATTAGTCCAAAAATTAGTTCGCTTCTGTTTGTTCACTAAATATATTTTAATATAAAACCTTAAACAATATTATGCGTCTCCTTAAAAAAAAAAACTACCTTAATGTAATTATAGTTTATATTTATAAATTGACTTAATATAAATATAGTTTTTCAAAATCATAAAAATATTTAAGTTTTTCTTTTTTCTTTTTATCTTAGTGATCATACTATATGTGTGTCAGTATTTCATACTGAAAAAAAAGCACAAAGGACACTCATCTTTATATGAAAACAAATTAAATTTTATGATTGCACTAAAATATTAAAAAAATTGCAAATGATGTATTGTTGTACAAAACATGGAAGGTATTTTTATATTGGATGGAATAACCACAACCACCTACCTATGCAGAGAAAAAGAAAGAGTCAATATGTAAATGAGAGAGAAAATTAGTCCAAAAAGGAAAGAATGAAATGTAGGAAAGAATGAAATGTAGGTTTATCTCTTAGTGAAAGTTATATATAAGAGTAAGTATCGAATAAAAATTGATTATTTAAGGATAAATATGGAATGAAAATAGGTCAGTCCAAAATGTTCTATCCTCTTTATATATAAATAATTATAGAAGTTATAGATTTCATAACATTTACGACAATTAATTATAAATACTATGTACTTGATTTTCTAGTCTATTATAAGAATGAGAAATATATTGAGGAATTAAATCATGTCAAAGCAACAAAGATTGCATTGCCTTCATAGCAATTGATAGAAACAGGTACCATGTAGAATTTGTAACTTAATAATAACAACTGATCTATTGAATAATTCTTTGGCAAAGATTCCCAAATCAGAGTCGACAATACAAACAAACAGACTTGCACAGAAAATAGATAATACAGACACAGTCTCCTCTAAGGATTCTAGAGCCTTGAAACTCTCCTTTTCCAGATTCCACTTTGAATGCTAAGATAACTGCCCCTATTCAGTTTCTTTCCCTTTTATTCTTACACAACACACATAACTAACTAGACATAGTTAGCTACAAACTCCTCATAGCAGTGACTTCCCCGTAACCGATTAGTCAAGTTTTATCAGATTTCTCACTTAAGATATTTATTAAACCAATCCAATAAGATTTGATGGGCTTCTTCTGCAGCCTTCACAGCTTCTGGATCTTCAGTGTTATACCTCAAAGTCCAGCCATGCGAAACATTAGGAAATATTTTCACAAAACTATCCACCTGCATAAACAAAAGGAGACAGACATGAATGATATATCTTAAAGGATATATATATATATAACAATGGTATATAACTACAAAAAGAATGAAAGATTCACTTACTCCATTTTTAGCAGCCAAGACTCGTTTAAATTGTTTTATAACCTTTGGAGGTGTGATTGTGTCAAGCCCAGCTCCAAGTATAGCAATCGGAACATTAACACCTGAAACGAAGACGAACATTGTTTGAACATGCAAATTTTGAAATAATTCAGACACTGAAAATTCATACCACGGATGTCATCTACTGTAATAGACGATGGATGTGCTAACACAACAACTTGACTGAGGTTGGATTTCCCAAGCTCACACACCGTCTTAGCTGATAGAAAAAAGATAAGTTAGTTGTATTGAAACTTATACAACCAATGTTACAGTAGCTAAGACTGTTTTATAATTGAAAGGCACTCACCGCCCCAACAAAAACCAGCAGCTCCAATAGTAGAGATTCCTTTACTCTTTAAGGCTTCAATTATAGGTTGCGAAGCTTTAAAACCTTTGTCCTATCAAAATTAATATGTAAGCACCAAAAATTATGTGTTACCAAAGTTCTGATAAGGATATATTGTTTAAAAGTACTAACTGGTCGATGTTGTTTCATCCAAATAGGTAAAGGTCTGTCAAGATTCTCCGGATCAAAGGGATCACCATTGAAGTAGTCAGGAAGCACCACATAATATCCAGATGCTGCAACCCTGTCAGCAAGTTTCCTTCACAAAATATCAAATTGTTGTATCAAAAACTCATTATCTATGAAAATAAACCATGTTGTACTAACATTTTAGATTGAAGACGTGTCAGCGTGCTGGATTCCGACACCAACGTAGTACTAACATTATGTTTGATTATTCATTATACCTTGTAATTGGGGCTTCATATCCAAAAACATCGGAGACGAAGAGAATGGCAATGGTCGAAAGAAGAGAGCCGGTCAGATAAACATCAACGCCGCCGAGTTTTTCAACATGGCCAACTCCACTAAAAGGGTCCAGAATTGGTGGATTAGAGTAGCAAGCAGGACCTGGCATGTTTGTTTCTTTCACTTGACTGCAATTCCCTCCAACACTCCTACATTTCTTATAACAATGTATGTAGAAAATGATAACATATTTTTATCATTATCATTGCTACTGTTATCATTATTATAAACATAAAAATTGACATCACTTTTGAGGTATATTTAAACCGGTGTTAACTACCAACACTATAGTTACCATCTCACATTACACCAACAAATATTTTAAAATGGAAATAGTACAATTATTGATATAGCAAATATTGTTGACTTAATAATTTTGTTTGTTTAACCTCATAGTTTTGTTGATAGATGCACTTCTCTCTCGCATGACGCAACATTTTTATTTTATTTATGTGTGAAAACATTTGGTTCATAAACAATTTGCTCATGTCATTATTAAAAACTTTAAACATTTGGTTCATAAACAATTTGCTCATGTCATTATTAAAAACTTTAAGACTACAAAGAAACTTTCTAAATTTGACCAATCTCCAATCAAGCAAGTTTTTAATAACTATATAACTCTTTAAAAGGATTCCTAATAACTAAGACTTTATTTTATATTTGTATAGAGACCACTTGTCATTACTTAAGACTATCATGTGAATTAGTTACAACTAATTCATCTGTTTTGAATAATAAAAGGTTACAGCTGCAATAAGTTACACTATATTCCATGATACATCAAGATATCATTCAACTAATGTTTAATTTTGTAGATCAATAAAAGATCCATAAAATTTTAACAGGATCCGTATGTATATCTTTTAAAGAATTTGTATGCTTTAAGGTTTAGGCACGAAACATTATGTTTCATGTCCTACTTTGTGTCAATTATGTGAAGGAGGTGTGGAAGATGAGTGCCATGTGTTTTTTGGAGGTTATTAACGTTTCAATGTTGGAATGTGACAGGTTTAAGTGATGTTATTACACTGCAGCTACAAAGGTTTAATGAAGTGAGGTTTCAATGTTGGAATGTGACAGGTTTAAGTGATGTTATTACACTGCAGCTACAAAGGTTTAATGAAGTGAGGACTATGTGAAGGTTGCAGGTAGAGTGGTGGTTGTGTTATGGGTGCTTTGGAATTATAAGAATAATTGAGTTGTGTTATCCGTGCTTTGGAATAATAAGAATAATTGAATTGTGTTATGGATGCTTTGAAATAATAAGAATAATTGGATCTAGAATAATAAAAAAAATGATGCGATTCAGTTGGACATGCAAGCATATCATATTTGAAAGAACGTGGTGTTATGGAGATTGCAACGATAGATTCATTATGGCGGGAACATCTTGGGACGTTGGTCTTTATACAACCATAGAAGCTGAGGCATTGACATTAAAAGAAGCTGTGCAGGAAGCCATTCATATGCAAATAGATCTTATTATTTTTTAGAGTGATTCTCACATGCTAGTTCAAGCTATTCATAGTATTAAGGATTTGTTAGATTTACATTTCGATTTTTTCGACTTTGAGGTAAAGTTTGTTAAATGTCAAACTAAATTGGTTGTCCATTTGTTAACTAAAGTGGCCAATTCTTAGACTAGGCATAAATTTCTCCATTTGATTCCTCCGCAACAATTGTTTATGAAATGAATTGAGTTTCATTGTGTAACAAAAACATTTATTTTGATTTCTAATCATCACCAATTATTGTCCTCTTTTATTGTTAACTACCAATGCATATTCTCACCACATGTAGCAATCTCAATAAAGGATGCATATAATTCACATGGAAGATTTTGATTAAACAATGATTTTCACTTTACATATTTGGCAAACCATTCTAGCAAAAGTCGATGGGACTCATCTGCAGCCTGTACAGCCATTGCATCTTCAATGTTGTACCTGATAGTCCAACCATGTGAAACTTCCGGAAATAACTTTACATGACAATCATCATGAAACAACAAAGTAGTTCATTAGCCATACCTCAACGAAAAAAGAATGTGAAAATTTATGTAAAGGGATCATATACTACCCCAAGTTCAGCAATTAGGAGTTGTTGAAACTGTTTGAGGAGTTCTGGAGGACAATATTGGTCTATCTCAGCTCCAAGTATTGCAATTGGAATGCTAACTCCTTAAAGTAGCACCAAGTGTTAACTTGTAAGTTATGCGCTGCTAGAATAACAACTAGTAACAAAAGAGAAAATAGAAACATAAGTCGCAAACAATAGACACGGTATTTGTTAACGTAATTTGGCCATGTGTGTCTACTCCCCGACTACAAGGCAGTTGTAGTTTCGTCTTATTATTTGAATGAATTAGAGTTTCAATATTACAAGTCATATAAGTAATACTACGGTTTATATTACAAGAATACTCTTACACCATACAGCCTCGCGGTGCTCTGCTAGTTCGGCTCCCACGCCTTAACCCTTTGTGTGATTATGAGCCATATTCAACCTGTACTAATGTACATATTACTTTTAGCAGTTTAAGAATCAACCATTATGGTCTTTCAGAATTGATAAGCAGTGAACTAAAAAATGATTTTTTGTCCTCACACATAATTTTGTGAATAAAACATAACCAAAATCAAGCACACGAAAAAGAATATGATATCGATTGGTGGAGTATTTATGCTGTGACATTTTGCAAAACACGTCTGATTTTAATGTTGCATAGAAAAGAGATTTCTAAGTTCATTAATTTGTTAAGAAATGGCAATCATCAAATATCATTTGCATGTAAAACTTCTTACCCTTGATGTCGTCCAAGGTGATAAATGATGGATGTAGTAGTACAGCAGCTTGGATTAATTTAGGCTTGGCAAGTTCTACAACAGTCTTGGCTAATAAGTTAAAGTGAAATGAAATATGAACACCAATCAATCACCTCAGCAATTAAGCAATATACATTTGTATTGTAAGTTCATTTATCTATCGGTCTCGCCAAATCCAAGTATTTGATCATAATCATATATTTGATGAACCAAACATGCTATTACAACAAATAAAAACAAAAAGAAACACCACCGGAGTCTAGCGCAAGTGGTTGGTGCGCAATGTACAAGTGTTGTAAAACTAAATTCTGAAGTAGGATGAAGATAAGTAGGAACTGGGAACTCACCACCCCAGCAAAAAGAGGCAGCTCCTATAGACAAAACACCTTTGTGTTTTAAAGCTTCAATTACTGGTTTTGCATCTTCAAAAGCTTCATTTTGTTAACATAACCTTTGCATTTTAAAGCTTCAAATTCTAAGCAACCACACAAATTATATGTTCACAAAGAATATGTAATCTTTGAAATAAAAAAAGACTACTGGTTGATGATCTTTCAACCAAACAGGTAGAGAGGTCTGTTAGCATTCTCAGAGGGAACCACTACATAATACCCTGTAGCTGCAACGTTGTCTGCAAGTTTTCTTTTCAACAGAAGCAGAAGAGCTCAAATTTTGCATCACGACTAATAGAACATGTGCTTTTTCATTGAGTTCAACTCTGTATTAAGGACCATTTTGAAAAGACAGACATTAAAATCATCCATACCTTAGATTCGGAGCTTCAAATCCTGCAGAATAAGTTGACCACATATTCATGAATAAAAGTAGACAGTAGTACATCATAGAATAAGGCATGATGATGATAAATGATAACCCAAGTTCTAATAAGGGGAAGAGTTTTAAGGTACCAAAAACTTTAGAAACTATAAGAATCGCAAAGTTGGAGTTGGAGGGACCGGTGATATAGGTGTCTAGACCACCGAGTTTTTCAACATGGCCTATCCCTGACTGAGTTTGGGTTGAGGATTGGTGCGTTTGAGCAGCATTCAGGACCTGCCATTTTTCTTCTGTAATGTAATTTCTTCAAACGATGGCCTCATTTTCTCTTTTTTCGGATTTATAAATAAACCATCAACTAAGATGTTCATTAGATTGTGATTTTATGATAAGACTTTCTGAGTTTACTGCTTATTTATTATTGAGGTAATGACTGAAAGCAACATAATCTTTAGAGAGGAAAATATATGATTAATAAATTTTCTTCAGTTTTCAGCTTGAATCATCACTGACGTTCTGTTGATTGCTGGGAAGACACGGTCAAAATGATTGTTTATTTCATCACCTTTGCAGAGTTTCCATTCATTCACCATAGAATAAACAAAGAACATATAAGTTGATTAAAACCAGATATTTAAAATATAAGTCTTAAATTATGATTTCTTAATATTACAAATTACAACTGTTCACAGGAAGAAACATTAAATTTTTATCATGTATACACGCTGCTGAATTTATCTATAATCTGTGTCCAATACGAAACAATACAGCATTTATTTTGTGGTAAACTGAACATTGTGGAACGCACAGCATGTTGAATACTGCACTTCAAGTACACACGTAGATAGAGACGATATCAACTGACAAAGATTTCTCACTTGAGATGTTTAGTAAACCAGTCCAGCAAGTCCTGATGTGACTCCTCTGCAGCCTTCACTTCTTCTGCATCCTCCGGTTTGTATCTCACAGTCCAACCATGTGAAACTTTAGGAAATATTTTCACGAAACTTGTCTGCACAAGAAATAGGTACATGAATCACTAGTATTTAAAAAGGTGAATAAACTAAGTAAAACAATTTGACTAATTGTATATTCTTGTAACTAACAATAGGTGCGTGCGCGCGCATACGTAAGAACCAAAAAAGAATATGAGATTAAAACATGAAGGATGGCACATAACCATGGACTAAAGAAAAATTAATCTGACCACAGAATTAGCAGTAAGGATTTCTTCAAACTGTTTCACAAGCTCTGGAGGGGAAAGTCTGTCAATCTCAGCTCCAAGTATAGAAATTGGAATGTCAACACCTGAATTTAATATGAACATCTCGGTCGTTAAGAAATATGTTTCTACTACTTCTGCTTTGTTTTATTCAATCGTTGCAACATGAAAACTGACTTTAGTTAAAAAAAATTGAAAAAATTCATACCCTTTATGTCATCCACAGAGACAAATGATGGATGCAATAGCACAACAGCTTCAATAAGTTTGGATTTCGCGAGTTCAGTAACAACCTTACCTGAGAAAAGGAAGTAAACATATTACATTGACCGAGTTCAATTTTCAGCTTAGTTGCATTTCACACATTAAATTTGAACGATAAGTAAACCTCTACCAATCGATTCAGGAGCTGAAATGTTTTTGTAGAAAAGGAGAGGGGATGCATATGAAATAAGTAGAGTAGTAGCACTCACCACCCCAACAAAATCCAGCAGCCCCGACAGATGCAACGCCTTTGCTTTTTATGGCTTCAATTATGAGTTTTGCATCTTCAAAACCTTTGTCCTATTAATACAACAATAATAGGTATGTATCAGAGAATGATGATTTGTACATTTAATTTGAATTGTAATGTTCAATCTACAATTCAAAACTGTCAATAGTTGAGAGGTAGCGATGAAAAAATTACATAAACGAGACATCTGAATTTTGTCACGCACCTTCCAAAATCAAAATCCAATAAGAATATAAAAATTGGATTTCAATTTACTAGAGAAACAAAGTCCTTCTCTTTTTACTTATCAAAGAAAAAAAATCATAAACAAGCAAGTATCGGTAAATAAGAACTAACCATTCCATGATCTTTTATCCAAAGAGGCAAGGGTCTATTAGGGTTCTCAGGATTGTAGGGTTCACCATGAAGAAAGTCGGGAACAACCACGTAATAACCAGCTGCTGCAACTTTGTCTGCAAGCTTCCTTCATAGCAGAGAACAAACAATATTACTTATCAGGTGTTTGCATTACAATGGACACAATAAAGGGAGCGAGAATGCATATGTCAAATGCATTGCCTATTAAAAATCTACTATAAATTACACAGATATGTCCCTTTTAGTTTGCATATAGACTATCATTTGGTAATGATAATTTACCTGCCGAAATTGAAATTGATATCTGCTATCTAAAAACACGAGGAATTACAATTTAAAGAGGCGAACAACCTTCACAAATACTCATTAATTAAATATATACGAGTCATTGGATTAAAGAGAACTCGTGAAGATGAAATGAAACCAGAGCTAGAGATCACATTCAAACACCCAATAAACCTAACAGGAAAAAAACCTAAATAATCCCATTTATCCCTTTCAAATTCAATTACAAGACACATCACTTTGAGTTTTGACACAGTGACACCAAAAAAACTTATTGAACAGATAACTAAACTTCCAAAAATTACTAGATTACAAGAATCAGTAATACCTTAAATTCGGCGCTTCATATCCTGCAAGAAAAGGTAAGCATATGCAGTTAGTACAAGTTTCATTAACTTTCTGATGGACATGAATTTCATAGTCACAAAAACTAAAAATTCAAGAATATCAAAGCAGAATGATGCAGAAATTAATTCCAAATCAATCGATTATGCAAGATTAATTTTGACTTCATCAATACAAAAAAAATTTATAAAATCAAAACTCTAAATTCTAACTTTAAATTATAATAATCAATTATAAAGTCAAAAATAATTTCTACAGTACTTATAACTAATTCTACAGTATTGGTATTAATAAAATGGAAAGGATTTCCTCCAGCTATTTTGGAGTTACAGGTAGCAAAAAAAAGGAAGAGATGGTACCAAAAACATCGGAGATGAAAAGAACGGCGGCGTTGGAATTAGGAGAACCGGCGATGTAGGCATGGAGAGCACCGACCTTGTCGACGTGACCGGATCCTGCACTCGGATTCAGAGTTGGTGGATTTGAGCAACACTCTGGCCCTGACATGCTTACTTTCTTTCAGACACTTGATTCTAGGTGCTAGATACTCCACGTATATATATATACGAGTATCGGAGTATGTATACGAGTTATGTACTGGAACACGTATCTGTAGACTGTAGACAGTATATTCTCACACAATTAAACCTCTCGAGTATTTCTCAAGAGATATCCATCTAACATTCTATTAACCAAAAAAAATTTAGTTAAATTTTATTTTTTAACTTTATTCATTTTAAATTTTGTTTTTTCAAAAATTTTCCATAACAACTTTTATTTTGGTTAAATGACTGTAACATGAATAAATAGAAGACTCTAATATAATGGGTTTGATTAAAGCTCTAAAAATTAATTGCTAATTGATAATAGAAATAAGGCTTATGTCTCGTATCTTAGATGTAAAATGGTTAATTTGGAAAAAAGAATATTTATTTTAGTCTTTTAATTTTTCAAATCGTATTAATTTAGTCAAATGACAATAACAATGTCAAGTGATGTTTTACATTAAACTTTTTTCACTAAAATATTTTATGGGTTTTTAATATCATTCGTTACTATTTTGAAGATTCGTAGGGACATAGGATCTTTACAATAGCTGTTAACATGTGAGGCACAACATAAGAAAAATAATACGAAAAGAAAATAGGGAACTAAAAATATTAATCATAAGAAATCCCTTGCTTACAGAGTATCAAAATATCCTATATATATAAAAAATAAAGCTAACTACCAAAGAGAAAAACGAGGACAGCACGGTTGACTTAGGGAAACAAAAGAAAAAATAAACAAGCATTATGTATATATTTTAACACTCCCTTAAACACGAATAAATGTTTAGTAATTTCAGTTTAGAAATCATAGAGTTGAAAGGGCATAAGTGTAAGGTTTTGGTGAATAAGTCCGTAATTTGTTGTGAGAAAGAAATAGGTTAAAGATGAACAATTTTGTCTATAACAAAGTGCTAATCTATTTCAATGTGCTTCGTACATTCGTGGTAAACAAGATTATTGGCGATGTGAATGGTGCGTTGATTGTCACAGAAAATAGTGACGGAGCTAGAATCCAAGACTGGGAAATCTTGTAACAGATGGAGAAGCCATTGAGCTTCACAGGTGGTGTTGGCAAGGGCACAGTATTTGGCTTCTAAAGATGATCGAGAAACGACTGTTTGCTTCTTGGATTTCCAGCTAATCAGAGAAGATCCTAGGAAGAAACAGAAGTCGGTTGTAGAGCGACAAGTTAGTTGGCAAGAACCCCAATTAGTGTCTGCGAAACTAGTCAAGGTGAGGTTTGTACCAACATTGAAGAACAGACCATTTGTCGGGGCATTTTTCAGATATCGAACAATCCGAAGAGCAACAACGAAGTGAGTTTTTGTTGGGTTGGCAAGGAATTGGCTAAGTCTGCAAACAAAGAAACAAATGTCAGGGCGAGAGTGGGTTAAATAAATCAGCTTACCTATTAACCGTCTGAATTGTGAAGGATTAGGAAGAAGATCATCGGGATCAGCTTGTAAATTAAAAGTTGGGTCCATAGGAGTGGAGGCAGGTTTAGCCCCCAAAAGACCTGTGTCCTGTAATAAGTCAAGGCAATATTTACGCTGGCATAAAGTTATTCCAACTGATGGTTTTGCAATCTCGAAATCTATAGAAAATATTTTAGAAGAAGGTCTTTGATGCTAAAATGATTGTCAAGAACATACTTGATATTATTGATTTCACTCAAGTTATTTCCTACAAGCAAAAGGTTATCAATATATACAAGGATAGCAGTAAACAAAAGTTATTATGCTTTTTGATAAATAAAGAATAATCAGTCTTTGATTGAGTAAAGCCTAAATCAAGAAAGGTGGTAATGAGGGTGTTGTTCAACTGACGACTGGTTTGTTTAAGGCCAAAAATGGATTTATTCAGTTTGCAAAATAAGTGTTTGGAGGGGCTGGTGAGGCCCGGGGAAAGTTTCATATAAACCTCTCCATCTAAATGTCCATGAAGAAAAGTCGTGTTTATGTCAAGTTGGTGTAAGTGCCAGCGTTGAGTGGAAGCAATGGAAAGTAAGGTGAGGATGGTAGTCATTTTGACGACGGGGCTGAATGTTTCATGATAGTTAAGGCCTTCAGTTTGAGTGAAGCCTTTGGAAACAAGGTGAGCTTTGTATCGCTCTATTGTGCCATTAGAGTGATACTTGAGCTTAAATATCCATTTGCAACCAATGGCTTCAAAAGAATCAACTCTAAGCGAGGATCTCGTATCGACTCTTACGAGAAAAGCTTCTCGGGAGCCCATACTACTCAACCTCATCCTATCTCATGTTTACACTCTAGACTTGGGTGGAGATTCTTTCCCTTAAGGTTTGCAATCAAGGTATTCATCCAATACCACAACATCAGAGAGCCACACAAATAACATAAAAAAAATATTTAAAGCAAAAGGAAATAAAGCAAGTAAAGCAAAAGATAAACACCCAAACATGCAAAGAAGACAACCTAGACTAGGCTTGACTTTCTTAGGGAAGAGTCCCTAGTAGAGTCGCCAGTTGTTGCTACGCAAAAAATGCACAGAGTCGCCACCAAATTTTATTTACTCTGGAAAAAAAAGGGAAAATATCGCTAAAACCCCCTAAAAGTTGAAGAATATGGTCTCACAACCAAATTCGGGTTTGAAAGTTGGTTATGCAAGGGGAAAATATTAGCATCCCTCACATTCGTTGTACTCAACGAGAACCATCTAGGTTGTCTAAGCGCGAATGAATATTATCTATCTAAAGGTCTACTTGCTATCTAAAGGTGCTCGCCAAGATTTTGCAATCCTATGCCTACGTATCCTTATAGTGCAATAAAGAAATCAGAGCTCTGTGGTTCGGGGCTAGAAAATAAGTGTGTGTTGGTTGATTTTACCTTGAAAAAGGGTTTTCAGGATAATGCTCTAAGGCACGAAAAGATAATTTGATGAGTTGAGATTGATTTTAGGGTTTTGAAAGAGATTGTTTTTATTTGAATTGCCCTAAAGACTATGGGTAGAGGTGAATATTTCAAACTACCAAGCCAAGCATCTTGTGTTCAAAATACTTAGAGTGAGGGCAGGAAAGCTCCATTCTCACTCCTTCTTCACCACTTAAGGCTCGTGACGCACAATTCTAGTCATATTTTAACATGTTTTTGAGTTTATTTGAGAAAATGTCGCTTGACATTGGATCAAGGGTTTTATTAAGAAAATACCATTTGACGTTGGATCAAGTGTTTGAGAAAATGGTGAGTGTTAGTTGGAAGTTTAGATGCCAAGGTTTGATTGAGTATGATAAGCAAAAGAAATATTTTAAATTGTTTTGGATGCGACAGGAGTATCATTGAAGATCTTGGTTGAAAAGATCCTTTGTAAGAAAGATACGATAGGTTAAGGCTTAGAAATATTTCTTTAGATTGCAACTTTGACGGAAGCAATACTGAGGCTACGTTCGACGAAGGTTTTTGAGTTTTGAATAAGGATGATAATTGTCTTTTGTTCTTATCCAATTTTCAAAGGTGACACATATATAATGTGTAAGATTTATGTGTGTTCAATCATTATACAAATACTCACAAATTACTCAAAGTATCTAAGTGTGTTGAGAAAAGTGTTCGTTGTGAATGTACATCTGAAACACCATATTTTCATTTCAATTGAAGTTATTTACAGTTTATCAATTACTTTTTCACTGCAATTTACTTTGAAGTTATTTATTGCAATTCCTTTACAAATTCTCCAATTTACTTTTAAACTTTAAACAACATTCTTCAATCATGGGTATTGTCGAAGTGTTCATAGATTTTCAAATATAGTTTTAAAATAACACATGTCCTAGGATTCACTGGTTGATCATGTAAAGTAAACCATTTTTAGAGACCAGCGGTTGTTTATCAATTTTCACGGAAAACAAATTGGCACGCCCAGTGGGACAGTGTTATTATTTAAACATTTTTCTTTTTGAATTTTTTTTTGCATAAGTTCTTCATTTTACTATCTCTCTAACTTCGTTGTATGAGACTAAGGAGTGGTAAAATAACCACAAACAATGACGAAAGACCAAGGAGAAGATACATAAGGAGGATGGTGAATCAAAATCCACCAAATAATAATGGAGAACCACCCTGTTCGTCTTGGACAGGGGAACCACAGTTGCAGCGTCTGTATCTGGACTTGTGCCATCTACGGCAAGTACGACGCCTGTGCAGTCGATTGCCCAAAGTGGACCCATTTTGTCTTATGTAGGGACACATGGTTAACCAGTAACCCCCATTTAGTAGGGAGTAATTTATTCAGGCCTTATATGCATAGATTTTCAATGCCTCTAACTGGTCGCGAACAACCTTATGGCATGCCAACATCAATGATGACAAGTTTGCATAATACAACATCAACATTCACAGAACCAATGGTGAACGTGTCTTCGCCACTACAAGGATTTGGTTCAAGCATTAACAATATGAGTCGAATTAACCAGCCCTTAGGGACGAGATTTCCTACCTAAATGCCCAATCTCACCAATAATTCTGCAACGGTGATAAGACAACAAATGGACGAAAGCAACCACGAAATAGTCCAAATGCTTGCCCAACAAATGGGTGTGATATTTAACCCTTTGATCTAAAACACTACCCAAACAAACCAATAGTTGACAGCGCAAATGACGCGCATTGCTAATTTCTTTGGTGTTCCACAACCCCCTCGACAGCCTCAAAGGGAATGGATGATAGAAAATCAAGGGGTAACCTTGGAAAAGGACCCCACCATTAACCAAATCCAACGAAATATACCTCAGGAAAACGTGGTAAATCAGGGAGTATGAGTCGAACCATCTAGAGTCGAACCTCCTAGGCTTGAACAACAAATTCCAAGGGAAAGGGAACCAATGGTAGTGATGGTAAATAGGAACTAAAATGCCGACCAAGTCATAAATCAGTTTCGATGTGATGATATGGCAGCGAACAATAATTTAGCAGCCATGGTCGAAAGAATTATGGCGTGGAATGGGGTAAATGTTGGCCTTCACAGGCCAAATTATACACCGCCATTGTCTGAGTACATCCTACAATCAGAATTACCCCCAAGGTGGAAAGTCTTAAGTTTACTAAATTTTTTGGGGACACTAGTGAGTCCACTATCGAACACGTGGCCAAATACCTAATCAAGGTAGGGGAAATTGCCAATAACGAGAACCTAAGGATAAAATACTTCCCAAGTTCCCTTACAAAGAATGAATTTACATGGCTCACCATATTACTAGTGAATTCAATTTATAATTGGACTCAACTGGAAAGATTGTTCCATGAACAGTTCTACGTGGAACAATCGAAGATCAACTTGAAAGAATTTGTCCAGTATTAAACGAATTTGGCAAGTATCAAGCGAAAATTCACTGAGCTAATAGATGATTACTTGAATAGGTTCCATTTCCTTAAGGCCATATTTTTTACACATGTGCTTGAGAATGGGTTGGCCGAAATGGCCGCTGGTGGCCTTGACTATTCCATTAGAAAGAAACTGGATACCCAATATTTGAGGGACATGGTATAGTTGGCTGATAGAGTTCGATAGGTAGAACGCCTAAAGGCTAAAAAATCCAGGGCAAATAAGAATAATAGAAAGGAAAGGGTAGCCTACATTGAATTTGATGAGGATGATCAAGAGACATATGATGATCCTTTAAAGTTCGACAAAAGAAAAATTGACCTTACTGAACTAAAGTAAGGACCACCTTATTCTTGTAAAGTCTTAACGCCTTTGAATGGGAAAAATCCAGTCGAATTAGAAAAGAGTGATAGGTTCCCTAAGAAAACTTACACCTTCGACGTCACCAAGTGTGATGAGATTTTTGGTTTATTAGTTAAAGATGGTCATATGATAGTGCCTCCTGGCGCTAAAGCACCTCCTTTAGAACAAAGAAAAAAGAAGGTATCTTGATGTTTCCAGAATCGCACAACGAAATTGCCAGCGAATGTAGTAGAGTTTCGCGAATTATAATTTGGTTCAGTGATATCTTGATGTTTCGATGTTGTGATTTTCCTGATGAATTACCATAAGTGTACCTGTGATTCCTATGTGATTAAATGAATGTATGATGAATTACTATGAGTATAGCTGTGATTCCTATGTGATTAATACATGACAGTATGATGAGTACCCATGAGTATGATTGTTATTTTTATGAGATTAATAAATGAGTGTATGATGAATTCCCATGAGGAACTGTGATGGTTTGTGATGTTGATTCCATGAGGTTTTGATGATTCCATGATGACGTGATTCTTATAATTATTTTGATGAATGATGATGCACCTAATGAGATTATTATGAGGATGGCATTGACGTGTGCATCATGCATTCATATGCATTCCGGACTTCAGTCTAGGACCTTGATTCTTGTGGCTTCAGTCCTATTATGCGGATGTGAGTATTTTGTTATGCTCCGATTCTTGTGTAGAATCGATCCTACTGTTGTGGATCTATAGAGGTTTGATGGCCCAGAGTCCATCGTATTTTGTTGATTGGTACCACATACATGAGTCTTGTTGCATTTGCATTTATGTGACAATTTGGTGTAATTTATAATGTTGTGGCCTTTGATGTTCCTTGATGATTATAACGATGCTGGATATGAAAATAATGCTATTTTATATATTGGTTATTATGAATCGTTTTACTCACCCTGCCTGTTTGAATGTTGCCTCCACGTGGGTAACGTGCAGATGACCAGGTTTAGCCGTGGATGCTGTCGAGGACTTTTTGAAGTTTTTGGGTCGTTGGCCATTGTGGTTGACTTAGAGGGTCTTGCACTGACAGTGTAACATCGAGTTGGGGTCCCTTGAGTCAAACTATATTTTATTGAATTTATGTTATGTTGATTTCCTTGCGGTGAAAAGAAAACTTTGGATTTTTCCTTTTTGAGTTCCGCTGCCTTTTGAGTAATTTTGGGAAAACCTGTTGTTTATGGAGCATTGACTATATTTGAACTATTGAGAAATGTGCGCCCTTTTGAGATGATTTTATTGCGTTCAATATTTTACTCTGATAAATATGATTGATTTGCCATTATATTTTTGGGGTAGAAAAAGGTGTTATATACTCCCCCTTTTTGATGATGGCAAAACAGTTGCAAAATTTTCAGCTTGCCGAGTACTTGGTAGTCATCCTCCCTATGATTTTATGCATTCTTCCGAAAGAAAATATGATCAATCTATATGAAATAAAGTGCTGTTTTTTTCATATTTGATTCTCCCCCTTTGACAACGTCAAAAAGAAAGAAGCACAAGGTCAAAGAAAGCACAATATCCCAATGAACCCAATCATATACTTTGCAACAGATACATTAACAAACATCCACATAAAATGATGTTAATGAAGGAAATATGAAGATAAATAAAACTAGAAGCATATAAACAAAGTTAAGTGCATTGCACAAATAACATGTTCCAATACAACTCCAAGTCGCAAAAAAAAATAAAAAAAATAACAAAACATTAAATGACATGAAAGAAAAGAAAACATGAGATACACGACAACCAAACAAAATAATCATCTAAGGTATCCTCCCCCTCAATGAATGGCCCCTTCCTCTGAAATGGTAATCTGGAGGTGGTGGTGGTTGTGTATCCAATCGTTTGGTAAGCTCCAAGACGACTCTATTGAGAGTGTTGAAACTGTTTGTCAGAGCACGATTCTGACCATCAGTGGATTCAGCCAGATTATCAAACCTTTGTATCATAGTGGAGGCAAACAAGTCAAAGTTCTCACTTTGAGCTTAAAGTTGATTGGTGAGAGCGATGTACCGTTCCTCTTGAGCAGTAACAAAACCTCGTTGTTGGAGCTGCATGTTTCTTAAAATTTCAAGAACTTCATCATTATTTTGTTGAGGTTGTGATGGAGAAGAAGGCATGTAGTATGACTCTTGCTGATACCAGTCATTTGTTGGAGGCATGTAGGATGAGCCTAGAGATGTCAAACCTGTGTGTTGCCACTTACCCCATCCCATCTTGAGCAGGTGAGTGACCCGACCACTCACTATTATCTTGTTCAGCATCATAATAGCCATCTTCCATCTCGTGGGCTTCTTCCTCTTCCTCTTCATTTTCATCTTCTTCTAAATCTTCAACCTTTAAACTAGAGGCCTTCACTATGAATCTGTAACGTTTTGCTTCACGATCACATAGATAACCCATCATGGTTAGGGTCTTTTGATAGAATTCCTGATCTATAGTCAAAGACACATATGGAATACCTTGGATAATAACCTCAACTCGATTAAGCACACTTTGAATAAAAGAGGCCTAACATAAACGAGTACCTCTACCAGAATCCCTCAAAGCGAAAATCCTACTAGCAATATAATGAGGCCAATGAATCCTTACTTTATTTTTCAGAATATAAACCAAGTGTACCTCACCTTGGTCAACCCTAGAGTAGCCTCTCTTCTTAGGACGAAGGATGTGAGAGACGATCCACTATAAAATTCTATCAATTGGCTTCAATCGACCTGTAGTAACCGTTTTGGGAAATAATTCACTGACCATAATGTGATCAACATAAGGTTTCTTTAGCATTGACTTCAGAGCAGTCTTAAACTCATAATCTTCAGCCGTTTTGGCATCAGTGATCTTAGGACGAGGAGATAATAATGGACATATATTAAATAAATCTTTCCAGACTCTATCATTCACGAAGACCCTTCTTCCGCATATCTTACAACTATACTCATGACCATTAAACTTACCCTGAATTCTCGTATAGAATAATCAGACCAGATCTTCATTGTACTTTGTATCACATTCTAAAAACTGATTAAACTTTTGAAAGTCAAGTAGTTCCATAACTTCCTGAATGTGCATGCGTTCAGTAGTTTTCTGATAATACACAAATTATTTTACAATAGACCGCTTGTTAAAATTCTTCTCATACAATTCAACAAGGTCAACCGAGAGCACAAAGAGAGTATTTACCAAAATATTTGCCCTAGGTTGTGAAGTGCCAGCTTGAGAGGTTTAAGCTCTTGTTGTTCTTTTGCCCGTTACTCTTCTGGTAGCCATGGAAATCAAATTTTGGATAAGATGAACAGTACTTTGAATTTTAATAAATGATGAAGAGAAAACCCAAGTGAAACCTTATGAATGTTGAGGTTTTTGATTTTGATGAAATTTTTTGAAATTAGTTTTGAGGGTTTTGTATAGAGTTCAAGTGAGGAAAAGTAGAAGAGAAAGTTGTCTAGATGCAAATGAGGATGATTGAATGCGTTAAAAATAATCAATGGGTCAAAAAATCCCAAGAAAACATGAATAAGCGTTTTAATTTTCAAGGATTTTTCAGCATTTCTCAGCGACACGTCGACCTAAAGTATCATGCATCGACATATATTGTGTAAAATTGTACAAATTTGAATGCATGCAGTTTGAGTCGACCTATTGGTCGACCTCTGCATACCCGGTTCAAAACACATAAAAATGGAGAGACCATGAGTCGACCTATGCCCTGCTTTGGTCGACTCATGCAGTGCAAACATGTAAAAATGTACATTTCAAGTCATGTATGCATCAACCATTCATAAATAACAATGCTCATACATATTTCAAACTTAAAAATGAATAAAAGACAGATCCAAACCATAGAATGAACATCAATATAATACACATCATGGTACAATTTATTACATATATATGTGAGCAAGAATAGTTAACTATAGAGGAACGATATTACCTCCAATGATGATCGATGATGAATGCCCTCACATATAGCTTGATCTTCTCAATATTGTTAATCAAAATATAGACAAGCATAGACATAGAGCATGTAATTATACAATTTTAGACATGATCTGAGATATCGAGAACACCAAGTTCCCTACGGATGTTAAAGAAAGGCTCTGTCGCAAGAGGTTTTGTGAAAATATCAGCAAGTTGCTTCTTGGTATCAACATGCTTAAACACAACATCACCTTTATCTACATGATCCCTAAGGAAATGATGGTGAATTTCAATATATTTCGTGCATGAATGTAGTACAGGGTTTTTGGTTAGTTAATGGTGCTTGTATTGTCATACAAAATGGAAATATGTTCAAGTTTAACATTGAAGTCGAGTAATTGTTGCTTGAGCCACAAGACTTGAGCACAACAACTACCGGCCGTAACATATTCTGCCTTGGCTATTGACAAAGCAACTGAAATTTGCTTTTTGCTATGCCAACTCACTAAGGAATTTGAGAAAAAATGACAAGTGCCACTCGTGTTTTTCCTATCCGATTTGCACCCAACAAAGTCGGAATTAAAATAGCCAACCAAAGAATAATCACTTCCCTTGGAATACCATAATCCATACTTTGGAGTACCATATAAGTATCTGAGTATGCGTTTGACAACTTTTAAATGTGATTCCTTGGGACATGATTGATACCTAGCACACATGCATAGACTAAACATGATATCCGATCGAGAAGCTGTAAGCTAGAGTATAGAACCTATCATACCTTGATATTTATTTACATCCACATTCTTACCATTCTCATCTCGATTCAAGTTAACACATGTAGGCATTGGAGTATCAATTGCTTTAGAGTTAGCCATGTTGAAGCGCTTGGGTAGTTCATATCAATGCTTCGTCTGGCTCACGAACGTTCCTTCTTCTAGTTGCTTAATTTGCAATCCGAGGAAGTAGTTTAGCTCCCTCATCATGCTCATCTCAAACTCTCTTTGCATCAACTTAGAGAATCCATTGACCATATTTATGTTAGTAGATCCAAATATTATATCATCTACGTATATTTGTACCAAAATGAAGTGTTTTCCTTGACGTTTAATGAAGAGAGTTGTATCAACCTTCTTTCTTGAGTACCATTGGTCCAGTAAATTTTTTCTAAGACGCTCATACCAAGCCCTAAGGGCTTGCTTGAGACCGTACAAAATATGTTTAAGCTTATAGACATGATTAGGATACTCATGAGATTCAAAGCCAGGAGGTTGAGCTACATATACCTCTTCATTAATGTATCCGCTTAAAAAACACTCTTTACATCCATTTGAAATAATTTAAATTTTTTAGCACATGCGTAAGCAAGAAAAAGATGTATAACCTCGAGTTAGGCAACATGAGCATAAGTTTCCTCATAGTCTATGCCCTCCTCTTGGTTATACCCTTGCGCCACAAAGCGTGCTTTATTTCTTTATTATGACGCCATTTTTATCAAGTTTGTTCCTAAATACCCATCTAGTGCCAATTACTCGATAACCTCGTGGAGAGGGGACAAGGTCCCAAACCTCATTCCTTTTAAATTGATTTAATTCCTCTTGCATTGATAGAAACATGTTCATCGAGTAAGGCTTCTTTAGAGTTTTTAGGCTCAACCTGAGAGATGAAAGCAAAGTGATAACAAAAGTTATTTAGCTTGGATCACGTAGTTACTCCTTTTGAAATGTCACTGAGTATGTTGTCAATAGGATGGTCTTTATAAGACTTCCAAGCTATAGGAAGGTCATCATTGTTAGTCGGATGATCCTCCTCAATTTCCTCAGGATGGTGATATTTTTCCTCCTCAACTTTCACTGTTTCAGGTTGATCAGTCCCTTTTTCAATGTCTTTGAGTATGTCTTCTGAAGATACACCTGCACCATGAAAAGAAATACCTTTTCTGACATTTTTTGAATAAGATTCATCAAAGAGGTGGTTTTCAAATTCACCTCCATGATCTCTTTGAATTGTAATAATGTTTGTATTTAATTTGTTTTGAGAGAGCTTGGAAAACTTCTCAAAAGTAGAAAACATGTCACTCTTGCTTACTAAGAAAATAGTCCAACAAAACCTGGAGTAGTCATCCACTATCATAAAACCATAGTAGTTACCACCTAGGCTCTTGATCCTAGATGGTCCAAAAAGATCCATATGGAGGAGTTCAAGGGGTCTTGTTGTAGAAATAATGTTTTTATATTTAAACGAGACCCTTGTTTACTTACCCATTTGGCAAGCATCACATAAGTGATCTTTTTGATTTTGGGTTGGCCGAATACTAGATCTTTAGAGATTACTTTATTTAGCAAATCAAAGTTGACATATGCTAAACGCCTATGCCATAACCATGAATCTTCACTCATGGTGACAAGAAATTTAGTACTACTCAATGATACTTCATTCAAGTCAAGCATATAGACATTGTTAACCCTTAAGCCTTTGAACACATCATCTTTATTATCATTATGTTCAATCATGTAACAATCTTTTGAAAGTGAAACTTTATATCCTTTGTCACATAATTGACTAATGCTAATTAGATTGTGTTTAAGACTTTCAACTAATAGCACGTCTGAGATAGTGGTAGAAAAGGGATTACCTACACTACCTTTGTCGAGTATAGGTACCTTTTTATTATCACCGTAGGTCACAAATCCTTTCTTCTTCACCACAAAGTTGATGAATAAGAAAATGTCTCCCGTCATGTATCTTTAGCATTCACTATCGAGAAACCATCTTCTCTCCATAGGCTCAAGACATTGTACCTACATAATTCAAACAAGGGAAATAGGTACCCAATTTTTATTGGGTCCTTGGGTGTGAGTGAACCTTTGGTTGCATTTGGGCAACCATTGGAAAATACCTTTAGGAACCAAGAATCTCCTAAACCGGCATTTCACAATGGCGTGACCCTTCTTGCAACAATACAAACAAGTACGATTAAAATAGGAGTTACATTTGCTATCTTTATCTCTAATCATATATGTATACTTTTGATAAGGATTATTCATACTTTCTCTAAAATGTGATCAATCAATAGCAAATGTGACTTTAGGTTTTAGAGCCTTGTCTAATTTGGCTTTAAGAGATCTAACCTCCTTTTGCCAAATATGACAAGTTTCACAATCCCAATTTAACCAAGTACTTTTGTGCTCCTCAATTTCATTTTTTTTTTGCTTCCACCATAGAGTTCTCAAGAGCTTATAGTTCCTTTTTGGAATCAGAAATCTTTTTCTCCAAATGTGTGAAAATTTTCTTATTTGAAGCTAAGCGTTTAAAAGCTTATTTAGCCTTATGGTGTAAAGTATCAAAAGCCTTTTGCAATTCCAAATGAGACATTTTATTAGCGTGATCATATTTAGAGTGTCTTACCTCTTTCTTCTTCCTTTAATGAGCCATGAGACAAAGGTTGACAGATTCGTCTTCATCGCTTGAGCTATCTTCACTAGAGGACTCACTCTCACTTTCCTAAGCAATGTAAGCCCTTCTAGATTTGCCCGATTTCTTTTATTGACGGTTCTCCTCGTTTCCTTTGTCTTTCTTTATGAATGGACAATCCAACTTATAATGGCCGGTCTTTCCACAATTGTAGCATGCCCCTTTCGCTTTTCCACTTTTGTTGCCTTCATTTTTGGAGGACTTTGATTATCGTCGAAAATTGATGAGATTCTTGTCTGAGTGTTGAATACCGTTTTTTCTAGATATATCTATTATATATTCTAACAAACAGTCCCATATCTTCACTCGTATCTTTCTCATCATCATTAGAGTCACTTTCACTTTGCTCTTGTGTCGAGGACTTTGAGCTAGAAGCCTTAAGAGCAATAGATTTCTTGTCTGTGTCTTTCACCTTCTCTTTCTTTTCCATTTTCTCATATTTGTCAAGACTTATGAGCACTTGCTCATGTTCATCATGCTTACTAAATAAAGTTGTGATGTCCAATGTAGTGAGATCATTTGATTCCTTGATTGTCGTGACCTTAGATTGTCATTCCCTGCTAAGACATCTTAAAATTTTATTAGTAGCAACTTCATTGGAAACGATTCTTCCAAGTGTATGTGAGCGATTAATCTCTTTTGCATTTCAACAATGGTTTCACCTTGCTTCATGTGAAAGAGATCAAACTGTTGTGTCAAGGTATTGATTCGAGCTAGTTTGACATCATTAGTTCCCTCATGGGCAACTTGTAATGCGTCCCACATAGCTTTAGCAGTAGTACAATGGGAAAATCTATAATATTAATCAACTCCCAAAGAAGATATTAGAATATTTCTAGCTTCCCAATCGTAACTACACTTTTTCTCATCTTCTTCGTTCCATTGTGCTTCCGGCTTAGGCACAACAACATTATTTACATCAGTCATGGTTATTTCCATAAGACCATTTTAAATAACTTTCCATAGCTTTCTATCAATGGAATTGATATGCACACGCATACAATCTTTCTAGTAACTATAGTTCTCACCTATAAAAACATGTACTATACTGTAAGCCCCTTTTGGTTCATTAGCCATTTTCTAAAAAGTTATATGCGAAGCACTAGATGATTCGATGCTCTTGATACCACTTGTTAGACAATAGAAATGATTTAAAAGGGGGGTTGAATAGATCACTAATTTATTACACGAGTCAACGCTTAAAATATGGTTTTAAGAATTTGTGTGAAAGCGGCCGAGGAACTAAGTCGTCTAAACAAACTGTTACCGAAAATATCAGATATGTGATAAGCCAAATGGAACAACGATTCTAATGAGACACTGAATCAATAGCTTGATAATTAATCAATACGAATAACAACACTTTAGAGTGTCCAATTTCCAATGACTTGTAAAATGTAAAGTTAAATTGATAATAAGGCAAACAGTTTGTGTGCGATCAATTCATTGAGCACTTGGTGTGCAAAACACCCTAAGTTTTGTTTCCTATGTAATGTGAATGCATAAATTTTGCAATTAAGATCCAGGTGATCGAAATAATTTTTCAAATCAGATCTTCAACACTACACTACATCAGAATTTTATCGATCAATTGATATTACACAAACGTTAACAATTCAATATAAAGAGTTAGAGAAAGAGAGAACAACACCGGATTTGTTTAGGCAGTTTTCCTTAAGTCCTCGCTTAGGGTACGTCTACCCCCAATTCTAAAATTAGAATTGAAATATGCATTATTTTGTTGCAAAATTTTATGCAAGAGAATTAATAGATACCACACATTCAAACCTAATTGTTGATGTTGATACTATGTCTTCTCTCCCCTTGATTCAAGATGAATCAAGTGCCTCAAACATGTTGGACAAACCTCTGATTACCGCTACTTGTTTGAACAACCCCACCGATCTTCAACCCATTCACTCAGCTAATTTCTATCACACATCGTTCGAACCCAAATCTTCCTTGCATAATCCTCCGGTTAACACTACTTGAATGAACGAACCCTTCGTTCTTCAATCCCCTTCGCTCGGCTGAATCTGTGAAGACAAGATTTGTGCAACCCCCCCCTAAATCCTCAAGATCTTGGAGGACAAAATCATAACAGTTTTATTCAAGAAAAACCCAACAAAATTTCAACCCAAAACGAGATACACAATCCTACGTTTGGATGTTATCACCTCAATGATGCAAAGGATCAACAAAAATTGTTATGTGTAATTGTTGAGAAAATGAAAGAATGGGGATGAATATGATGAGAACAATTTTGGTATATATCTTTCACTTTTCTTGTTGTATATTGAAATAATGAGACAAATATAGTCTTCAGCCATAAAGTTTGGGTCATAAGTTTCCCCAATTGGTTTGAGCCCAGTAATGGCAACAATATCAAAGAGGGTAGGTGACATCATTCCACAAAGAAGATGGAAGTTATTGTGGGTGCTATCCCAGAAGTACAAAGAGGAAACAAGCATGGAATGATAATATCCAGGTCCAACTTTTGACAGTTGAATCATGTTGAAGATACCCATATCTTTCCATATTTGGGATTTTTTTTCTTTTCTATCTTCTCTAGCCAGGCTAAGTAGTCTGAAGGATCCTTAGATAAGGGGCATGATCGAAATACCCTAAAACTATCATTCATATAGTCTATATTAATGGATTTTTCAGAAGCCTCAATCGAAGGCGAGCCTTGGTTATCAATTTTTAGTTTTTCATCAGCTTCGATGTCTTCACTAGCCCTAGGTTTTTTCCCATTATCTATGGGTTTATAGCGATGGTATGTGGGGAAAAAAATTCCCTAAGCCTATTAGGGTTAACATAAGGGTTTTATGGGGGACCTAACATAACTTATGTTTTACCAGTAACAAAAATGAGAATTAATACCTGAGACTGGTAGATTCTTCTCTTTTCTTCTTCAAATAGAGGCTCAGGCATGTACGGTTAGTTACCCACATCTCTTGGGTCTAATATCTTTTGAAGTAGAGCAAGTTCATTTGATTTCTTGAATTTTTTTGTTATTTTGGTTGAATCTTTGGAAGCTTTGGTAGAAGATGCCGTTGTTGTAGCAAAGATTGAAAAAAATGGGTTGTGTTTGTGAAAGATGAAGAATTCAAGAGGAAGCTTGTTCTTATTAAGAAAGATTCAGAAGTTAGAAAAGTTGGGAAAATGTTAGTGTTCACTATTTATAAGCTTATGAAATGAAGCAGTTCACTTCAAGCATTGATGGGTAAACAAATAGTGGGAAACATGCTAGTCAGAGAGCAAGCGATGAGACGATGGCAGTTGAACTAGCCCACAATCTCCTGGGAACTAGAAGTGTGATGATTGCAATAAAGATTCTCGTGTGGTTTTGAGAAGATGTTTGAGAAAAGGTTTCATGATGAATATGATGTCTTAGTTGACAAAAAGTTTATGGCATCAAAATAAACTTTCAAAAAATGCCTTTTTCTTCATTTTTGTCGAAAACGACATTTTTTGGGGGCAATTTGTTAGCTGGAAGTTTCGACATCAATGTTTGATTGAGCATGATAAGCAAAAAAAATATTTTAAAGATGTTTTGGATTCGACAGGAGTATAATTGAAGATCTTAGTCGAAGAGATCCTTTGTAAGAAAGATACGCTGGGTTAAGACTTAGAAATATTGCTAAGTTTAGACTACAACTTCAATGGAAGCAATACTGAGGTTGCGTTCGAAGAAGGTTTTTGAATTTTGAATAAGGATGATAACTGTCTTTCGTCCTTATCCGTTTTATAAAAGTGATACGTGTATAGCTGTGGCAAATTGAAGACATGCAAGCGAAACGTGTCATTTTCTGGAGAAAAGATCGTTGATAGTGGTTATTTTCGACGTAGTATAAATAGGAGTCTTAGTGTGTAGAACTTCTGTGTGTTTAACCATTGTATAAATACTCACAAATTACTCAAAGTATCTAAGCGTGTTGAGAAAAGAGTTCATTGAAAATGTACGTTTGAAACACCATATTTTCATTTCAATTGAAGTTATTTACAATTTATCAATTACTTTCTCTCTGCAATTTACTTTGAAGTTCTTTATTGCAATTCCTTTACAAATTTTGCAATTTACTTTTAAACTTTAAATAACATTCTTCAATCATGGATATTGTTGAAGTGTTAATAGATTTCCAAATATAGTTTTACAATAGCACATGTCCTCAGATTCACCGTTTGATACTGCAAAGTAAACCATTTTTGAAGACCAGCGGTTGTTTACCTATTTTCACGGAAATAATAAGGTCGACCATAGTCCCTAAGGAAAATAACAAATAAAACTCCAACCAAAGGAAAGCAGGAAAGCAAAAGAGTACACCAAAACGGGGAGAGGGATACATGAAAAATACAAGGTAAGTATACAAGAAATAAAGAGTTCCATTGTAAGGTAGCCCAAGAGAAAGCCTTGTGTGTGCAAAGTGTCCTAAACTATGAAATGAAAATAAATGTCCAAGTTCAAGTCTCCTTTTTATAGGGTCAAATATTAAGTCCAAAACTCCATGATGCTATGGTCAATCACACAGTCCATAGTCCATGCTTAGGATTACAAATGAAAAATTACATCTTTTTGGTCTTTTTATTTTATCATGTTTTTGTCCTTTTTAGATTATATAATAAGACAAAGGAATAAAATATCAAGGAAAATAAAATGACTTAAATGGTAAAGTGCATGAAGTAAAATGAATGATAAATTGACAATAAATGTAAATTGTAAGAATATAAAAGGTGAGAAAAAGTAAATTGCCCAAATTAAAGGGAAAGAAAGTAAAATCAGTAAGTTAATGGTTAATGATCAATATTAATGATCAATTATCGCATCAGGAAATTTAGCACTATGTTAAACAATCGTAAGTAGGCTTATGTAAAAGCCATACCTATTTGAGGTTGGTCAATAACAATTTATGTGCTAGACATGTTAGAGAACTAACACAAAGTTAGTCCCTTAAAACATGCAAAACAAAAGTTAAAAACAAAAGAAGAAGATAGATGAAGAAGAAGATGAAGGTTGAGGCAATTGTGTAGGGATAATCTATCAACAAGGAAAAGACTCAAAGCATGATCCAATAAGGGATAACCTATCTCTGATGCAAAGTACCAAAAATGATCAAATGATCATTTATCAGTATGTTTGGACCAGAGAAGATTAAATCAACTAAGGGACCATCAAACAATGATTTGAAATGTCGAAGACATGATCAACCAAGAAATCACCAAGAGAAAAATAAATATTCAAAAATATGAATAAAAATAAAAATAAAAATGATTTAAAATGGAAAATAAAAGAAAAATTCAAAAGATGTAGAAAAATGCAAAATAAATGGTTAAGAAAAATATGAATAAATGGATCTCAAAAGTTGGATGCAAAAACATCTAAAAATGATCAAAAATAAAATAGAAAATGAAAATTAAATGGAAAATAAAAGAAAATATCAATTAATGCAATAATGATTTTAAAAATTATGCAAAAAACATATGTGATGCAAAATGTTTTTATGGATTTTCTTTGAAAAATTTGGATCAAAATGAATTAAAACTCATTTAAAATAAAATCAGAAAAGAAAATGAAAATAAAAAAAAAATGTTTGAAGAATGACACTACTGTCGCTACTCAAAAAATGCAACGACGGAGAGGCGAGAATGGAAAGACAGAAGAGTCTCCATCAAACTTTATTTATCCCATGAGGGGAAGGGAAAACATCGAGAAAACCCTAAGAAAGAAACGAATAAGATGGTCTTGCAACCAAGAGAAAGAGTTCAGAAGTCGGTTATGCAAAGGGAAGGTATTAACACCCCTCGCATCCATCGTACTCAATGGGAATCATTTGTTTGTCTATGCGTGAAGGTATCTGCTAAAAGATATTGTTATAAAGAGTTTTCCAAGGGATAAAGAGAAAGGTTAGAAACAAGGAAAGGAGAGATACCGGAGGAAAAGAGAGACTCGATAGGACTTCGCGGCCCCAGGCCTACGTATTCTAAACAGATATGAGAAAATCAGAGTCAACATAGTTCGGGCAACTATGGGTGATGGGGGGAAGGTTGCTCTCCAAGACATCATCGTCTTGTGCTTATGTATCCTCATCTGGTATGAGAAATCAGAGCAAACATAGTTCGGGTAACTACGGGAAAGGTCTCGATCGCACTGGGGCGAGAGAAAAGGTTTGAATAATAGGTTGGTCTCGATTGCACTGGGCCAAGAGAAAGGGGAAGTTAGTTGTTAGTGTGCTCGTCAAGGATAGAGATCCTCGTGCCTACATATCCTTATTAGGGAATGAGGAATCAGAGCAAACTGTAGTTCGGGTAACTGTTTACCAGTGTTTTTGATAGATGATGCTAACATGTGCATTCTAGCAGTTAGGTGTATTGCAACTTGCTTATAGAGTGTTGGGCGTTACCTGTTTGCGGTAGAACAGACGTAACATATCCTTTTTGAAAAGATTAGTTTTCGCCTTCGAAGCAAGATATCACGTTTGATTTGTGAAAGTTTATTTTAAGAGTGAAATAGATCCTCGGATAGTAACCCCTTGCGGGTAGTACCCAATTCTTTATCTCAAAAGATTTATTGTGAAAATGGTGTTGCGAATACAGTCACGTCTTCATATTGAAAGATGAATATCGAGACCACACACTCTATAGTGAGTATCCTGAAACTGGGAGAGGAAGAAGTCTGCACTCAATCCTCTCACTTTAATTCAATACAAAGATAACTTTATTCTCTTTATTAAAAGATGTTTTGACCTTGAATGGTAAGTGCTTTGTGACAGTGAACCCTAAAGGTAATGTCAAGCACTCGGGATAGGAGAAGGCATACGCCTAACCATTCCACAACCATTCAAGTTTTATTGTGAAAAGAATTTTGAAAATGCGCTTGGCACGAGACCAAGGTTTTTAAGAAAAGTTTTGAAAAGATGTTTTGAAATGATATGAATAAGATAGGAAATGAATACAAATATATACAGGATACAAATGATATACAAGATATATGATAATATATACAAGGATATTCATAATAATATATCAAGACAAATGTCAATGAATATATGTACAAAATAATATCGACTACGAAATAAAAACAGTGGTATATTTGACAGGAAAATAAAAATTAGTGGTCAGTTTGTTAGTGAATCAAATCGGGACAAATGTAACGCTAAACCATCGTAGCTTGACTTATGATAAAAGTAGGACTATAGGAGGTTGCATAAATCAATATCCGTGCCATGGACAAGATAGAGAAATGATATTGAGAATCATTCTCCGATTTAATTATGTCGCACGGACCAAAGAAAGGTTGGATCTCGTCTTAATCGTAAACATCATGTCGATTAATCGAAGGTAGCCTATCACAATCCCAAAGTAAAAAAAATAACCCAAATGGTCAATTTCCATAGATTTGAAATTGCGATGGTTATCGACTTCGATAAATCGACGCTTACGAATCGAAAGACTTCATAGATCAAGAAAATTTAAATAAAATCGAAAATGAAGAAGAAATTGAAAGAGAAAAGAAGTTGGTCTCGGACAAACCGTTATCTATCAATAATTTGACCGATAACGTCTTTAGAGGTCTCGTCATCGACCAAAAAACGAAGAAGAACGAAAGTGAAATTAATATAAGGAAGACTTAACCAAATGAAAATATAAACATAAAAACGAATAAAAGATCTATGACAATTTTTTAATAATCTCTAAGAAAACCAAATTAGAAAAATATTACAAAAACTTTTAAAAATTAAATTGGAAAAAATATTGAAAACTAAATGAAAATACCATTAAAATTCTAAAAAAAAAACTAATTTATAAAATATATTAACAATTCTTAAAAAAAACTATTTAGGAAAAAATGTATTAAAAAAACAAGAGGGGTGTGAGCCTTGTAAATCTGGTGTTTAAATATGAGAAGGGATCATATGGGCCCAAGGCCCATCACCCCTCTCCCAAACAAAGAGAACGCAACATCTAGACAATGGAAAAGATTAAGAGATCTCTACGGGCCTCTTAGCCCATTTGTTCAATCATGACAAAATCCAAAACCATGTAGTTTCCAATAAGCATGTTTTCAGACTCATTTAGAATAAAAGATAAACCACTAACACCAAAACCACTTCAAAATGAATCTTTCAATTAAAAGCAATATCCGCAATATTTAGAATAAATATGTTTCCAATAACAGTTTTTTCCAAGTTTTCAAAAGCAATATCATCCTTTAATTAAAACTAAAGTCAAGGTCAAAATGTAAGGCCTCTAAAATGAAAAGAAGAAAAACAGGCGTTATCCACATCTCTTCTGATCTCTCTCTGCGTATAACATGGGTAGCCTCCAATGCTGAAACCTTAGCAACTTTATGAACCCTTCGTTGTGCAACAAAAACGGAGCTGATGTCCTTAAACACAAAACACAACCACCGATTTCAACGCCTTGCACTTCCCATGCTTTTTAATTCTGTTACTCCCTTTGAACGAACACGAGAATCACGAGCTGCGGTGCGCGCTTCTGTCTAAAGGCTTCGCCAACGCTTCCGGCGTCTTGAACTTGTTTCCGTGTGCTCTCATATGCATCTGCAGATTCGTGTCACGCTTGAAACGTTTCCCGCAAATCTCGCAGAAATGGAGATGTTCCGCGAGCATTTCTACAGCATTGAGCTCGACGATTTCGCAGTCAGAATAAGAGTCATCCATAGTGAGGTAGCTGTTGTCAGGCGGTTCAATTTTTTTATGAAGAAGGAGAATCCGAGGAAGACAAAGGTGAGAAGGAGAGGGTGAATGTGGGTTTTTGTTCTCACAGAAGAAGAAGAGGGTTTGTGAGGCGTTTTGGGTGAAGGAGAAGAAGAGATAGGTTTTCTGGATGGCGAAATTTGATGAAGAGAAGGAGAAGACCCAACTAGAGTTTTTCGTGAGGGGTTTGAGGTGGGGGTTTGGTGATGCTAGTGGGTTTCGTGGCGGAAAATGAGAAGAAGAAGGATGGTGGAGGAAAGAAGGGTTTGCGGCGAAAAATGAGAAGAAGGATGGAAAACGGAAAACGGCGGCGAATTTTTAGGGTTTTGGGGCGGCTAGGTTATTTCAAATGGGGAGGATGATCCACAGTGAATAAGATTAGGGTTTTTTCTACCTTTATATCCTCAAAACGACTCTCCCTTCCCTCTTCTTTTCCTCTCACGTGCACTTTCTCTTTTTCCCTTCCTATTTTTCCTTTTTTTTTGTTTTAATTTTTGATTTCTTAATCTAATATTAATCCTCTAATTTAAATTCTAACCTTAAATTAATTTCTAAATCTATTCTAATTAAAAATTCTATTCTAAACTAATTCTAATTAATTATATTTTCTAAATTAAAAACCTAATCTAATTCTAATATAAAAAAATCTAATTCTAATTATTCTATATTCTAATCCTATTTCTAAATTCTAATTAACTAATAATTCTAATTCTAATCTAATTTCTAATTAATCTAATCTAATCTAATCTAATTTTTAATTAATCAATATTATAACCTTACTATTATATTATATTAACATAACTAAATCTTAAACTAATTATTAACTATTAAAAACTAATATTAAAAAAAGCTAAATATAATTCTAACTAATCTAAACAAATCAAAATTTAACCTAAATTAACAAACGATTATTAAAAATAAATCACAAAATGCAACGAAATAAAAGGCGAATGAAAGGGCCAGATACTGAACTGCTTGAATGCGAGAAACTAACGCAACAAAATTATTGGCACAGAATAAACCACCAGGAGGAATACGACCTTCGTCCGATTTCGAAATAAAACTTATCTGTCAAAAATAGTTTAAGTTGTCCAAAATGCGAACAAAGCGGTTGTAATTCCGATAAATCCATTCCGGATGATAACATGTACAATATGTAAGAAATGATCGACCTAGATGATATGCAGATGAATGCGAAACGAGAGCCAGTAAAAGTTAGAAAACGCGAGGGAAAATTTTGGGGTGCAACAGCTGCCCCTATTCAATCGACTTTGACCTGAAGGTATGAAGAGAAACCGCTTTCAAACATTCAAGGTAAAAGGTGATTGAATACTATAAGAACCTAGAAATTTTAAAACTCGGAAGTATCCACGGTGTAGAGATTTCCAGCCGAAGGTGGACTTAAAATTAGTGGGTACCAACCAAAAGTTAGGATAACCGAGACGGTAACCAATCAAAAGGACAACAATGGCTACTACCCAAAAGTTAGGATCACCAGAGAGTTATATTCGAAATTTACGAGGAAAAGACTACTAACCAAAATTTAGGATCACCCAGAGAATAATAACCAAAAGTTATGAGGAATAGGCTACTAACCAAGAGTTAGGATCACCCAGACACCGACCGAGGGCGAATACACAAACGATAAAGACTATCAACCAAAAGTCGGGATCATCCAAAAGCTCATCACCCAAAAGTTGGGATACACAGGAAGTTAAATCAACCGATTCATCCTGAAAGAGAGATGATTTTGTTGGGGAAACAACAGAGGACTACCAACCAAAAGTTGGGATAACATCGACAAAACAAAGGACTACCAACCAAAAGTTAGGATAGCATTCACAAAATGAAGGACTACCAATCAAAAGTTGGGATAACATCCACAAAACGAAGGACTACCAACCAAAAGTTGGGATAACATCCACAAAACGAAGAACTACCAACCAAAAGTTAGGATAACATCCATAAAATGACTGAGCTGGGGATTCCAACAACATTCGTTAAAGAGTTAATGGAAGGAAAATCGTCCTCATCAGAGGGACACATCATCAAAGAGTTGATGGAAAGGAAGCTGACATCGTCAAAGGGTTTACGGAAGGATAACATCTGGAATGTCGTCAGCAAAGGGTTGATGGAAAGATAACAGCTGACATCGTCAAAGGGTTGACAGAAGAGAGAAACTTCACAGAAGAGGCACATCATCAAAGAGTTGATGAAAAAAAAAACTGACCGAAGGAATACATCGTCAAAGAGTTGACGGGAAGAAAAACTTTTCTGAAGAAACACATCGTCAAAGAGTTGACAGGAAGAAAACTGCTCGGGGATGTCGTCATCAAAGGGTTGATGGACAATGCCTGATCGAGGGCAAGATCGACGTATGATCTAAGACCCAAAAGAAAATAAGCAACTGAAAAGTTAACTGAAATATATATATAGGGGAATAGCTTGGCATTCTCTGATGTTATGTCACTATTTGACTGAAAGTTGGTTTTGGGCTCCCACATACGATACCAAAACTGCCCTATGCTTCGCATGCATATGTTTGAATATGACATAATGCTCCATACGAAATGGAAATGCTACGCATTTGAGGATGTAATGCAAAGATGATAACTATATGCATATGTAGGCTCGGGCTACTGGGGAAAGAAGGATGCCCCAAGTATGATTGGACTTTACTGGAAAAGACAGGTGAAACCTGATGGTGATTAATTTTTGGAAGGTGATATCTTTCTGGGTACCAATGGGGATTGGATTTTGGAATGAGGTGCCAATAGAGATCAAACTTTTTGGTGGTTGCCAATAGGGATTGGGCTTTTGGATGAAGAGATTCCAATAGGAATTGGGCTTTGGTGGTTGCCAATAGGGATTGGGCTTTCGGCTTCTGTGAATGCCAATAGGGATTGGGCTTTGGATGAAGGTGATAATGCCAAAAAAAATAGGCTTTTGTCGGAGGTGTCAATAGGGATTGGACTTTGGTCTCTATGAATTCCAATAGGGATCGGGCTTTAATGGTTGCCAATAAGAATTGGACTTTGGGTTATCTGTGATGGATCAGGTACAGTTGACGCTGGAAAATGTCTTGTCTGGATACAAGGTTAGAAAATGTCTTGTCTGGATACAAGGTTGAAAAATGTCTTGTTTAGATACAAGGTTGGAAAATGTCTTGTCTGGATACAAGGTTGAAAAATGTCTTGTCTGGATACAAGGTTTAAGGGTGTCTTGTCTGGATACAAGGTTTATGGTTGAAGGGTCAAGAAATGGTTTACATGACTTCCCGACATTCGTCTTGAACTTGAAGGTTGACTGGACCTGTTTGAATAGCTCTGAGTAGCTCTGAAAATATGGAGAGGGAACACTTTTCTGTCTCCAATTTTGCCCCAGCCTGTGGGATCTCTGTAAAAATCTTCCTCGAAAGCGAACCTGTAATCTCTGTACCCTGACGGTTTAAGATGAAGTGCCTTAGCATTTTGAACCTCAGAGAGATGCTTCAGATTAATTGCCTCCTGGATAAGGATAACTTCTGTGCTCTTGGGATGGTCTTCCCCAGCCTTGAAATGATTTTGCCCCTGATTGGCTAATATGTGAAGAAGTGCTTCTGACTAACCTTCGAGAGATTTATCAAATCTCGACCTGATTGCCCCAGATTTGCTGATTACGTCTTTGACTGACCTTCGAGAGATTTGATGAATCTCGACCTGGTTGCTCCAGATTAACTAAATCTAAGAATGGTTGACTTCCCTAGTGTGATCGTTTGATACGACCTGCCCCTGCTCAACGAAGTACTCAGGCGCTTTACATGTTATCTCGATCAAACTTTCCATTGTAGCAACTCTCTGACGTCAAGTGCTTACGCGCAAGTAAAATAATTCGTTTTGAAAAGATAATATTAATGGAATGCATATGACAGTTTTGAAATTCGAGTCTGTTCACTTGAAAAAAGTCGTGACATATAATGAATGAATCACTTATCAGAATGTCAACATCAATACCAAAATGGTAAGGAAATCCTTTTAGGAGTCAGTTTTGATGTGATCTTTACTGAAGTATGCTTTTGAAACACACTGGCTTCAATTAGGTATTTTGAAGGTTGTAATGCGGTTTGGTTCATGGTTATAGAAAGATAGGATATAAGGCTCGAAGTTTTGTTTTAACCCACCCATTCTCCTTGATGTTCTTCAGTCCTACGTTCATCTAATTCGACACAAGCGCTCACCTTTCAAAGGCTGGATGACTGGAGTGATGGTTAAGGAAATCACAAGTTTTCAGAGTGACAGTCACTCATTTTTCTTCTTTGGTGTCTGGAGTCACATGACTTGTTCTTCATCATTTTTTATTTCCCTATTTTTGCTTGGACTGACTCTTTTGAATTTTCGATTTTGAAGTCCAGCAGGGTGCCCTAATTTGCCTAAACCACTTGTTTTCAAGTTATCGACTTAGCGGGCTTCTTATTTTTATTTTCTTTTTGGGAACAAGTCGTGTGACACCGGCTTGTCTGACTTGTTTGAAAGGATTGTGACTGCTTAACTCCTTGGATGGTGACAGATAACCACTGTAAGTTTTTTGAGGTATGCCCTCTACAGGTGTGATTGATCCTTGAACGAGAATACTCCTCTCATAATCTGGATGCTCGGTCAAATTAATTGACACCTATCCTGCCCCAAGTTACGATTGAGGGTTTTTTGTTTTCAGAAAGAAACTCCTACTACTAGGCTCAAAGGGGTTGACAAGGGATTAATTTCCTTATACCTTCGGTGTTTAGGGATTTGAAACAATGTCTGTACATCATCAACAAAGGTTTTATTCAAAAGCATACAATTGGAAGTTTTGCGTCTTTCAATTTCGTCATCCTCCCTCGGATTTTGCTTAAACAAGCGTTTGACATTAATAAAAATTATTGAGTGAACACGAATGGATTTAATCAAAACATGCATATTCATTTCATTATCATTATCAATCGAAAACAGACAAGTTTTACAGATAAGGTCACACTTTAACAGGAAAGAAACTACAAATGCAAAGAAATGACATAATATAAAAGATTGCCAGCTTCGGGGAACTGGGCTTTCCAATCTTGATTTGCTACTGAGCTAGCCATCCTCAAAATCGTTCTTCGAAGTCAGTCTAATACTCTTCTGATCATCTGCTCTCGGTGAATTCCTCCATAATATGAACTGATGAACCCACATGACTGGATGAAGGAGGATTATTGATCTGGATACCTTGAGGTGTGACTGAGAATATATTGGAGTCAAGCAGAGTCTGAATCTTGCTCTTAAGCACCTTACTGTCTTTGGTTAAATGCCCTTATGCCCCAACATGGTAATGACAACGGACGTTGACATCAAAACCTGGCAGATATGGAGGGATCACTGGATTAATCTCCTTCAACACTATCAGTCCACATTTGATCAAATATGGCAACATCTGAATGTACGACATTGACAGCTGAGTGAAATACTTCTCTGGC
This sequence comes from Lathyrus sativus, assembly GCA_963859935.3. Lineage (NCBI taxonomy): Eukaryota > Viridiplantae > Streptophyta > Magnoliopsida > Fabales > Fabaceae > Lathyrus > Lathyrus sativus. Next base: position 617,177,456 of record OZ012738.1, on the reverse strand, counting down.
TTCCTAGGGCTTTGTTGAGCGTACTTACGTGGATGATGACGCTATGACCGTTGACTCTGGAGGGGAACAAATTTCTGATATAAAGACCCAGAAGATTGCTGACTCTGATCCGTCAAAATGTCTGAAGACTGAATCTGAGGTATCGAGGATTCCCGGATGGAATTATTTTCCTTCTCCCATTCTTCTTGAGAATTGACAACTGATTCGCTTTCATAAACTGAGATGTCTGAGGAATCTTTCCACTCTTGAGTCTGCTCTCGATATGTTCCCCAATTATTATAAAGATAGAAAAGTTTAATGCCCCATTACCAATCATCTTATCCAAGTATGGACCTTGCAAAGTATCCATGAACAGGTCAACCAATTCTCTATCTAGAAGTGGTGGTTGAATGCGAGCAGCTAATTCTCTCCATATCTGAACATACGCTCTGAAAAATTCATTGTCCGCTTGAGATAAGTCTTGTAACTGCATGCGACTGGGAGTCATGTTGAGATTGTAATTGTATTGCTTCACAAAGGTGTTGGCTAGGTCTGACCATGATCGTATGCAACCACTCTCCAACTGCATGTACCAACCCAACGATGCCCCACTCAGACTGTCCTGGAAACAGTGAATCATAAGCTTGTCGTTATGGACATGCGAATTCATTCTTCTGCAAAACATCACCAAATGTTGCTTCGGAAAACTATTTCCTTTGTACTTCTCAAAATTCGGTGTCTTAAACTTTGGAGGCATCACAAGGCCTGGCACCAAACACATGCTCGAAGCATTCAGATTAAGAGTATCATGACCCATTAGGGCTTCAAGCTTTTCCTCTAACAAACGATATCTTCTCATAAACTCAATAGTATGTGAGTTCTTAGGATTAATCTTTGGAGCATACCCTTGAAAATTTGGCACAGAGAATGTGAAATTCTGATAGTCTGTGTCATTAAGAGAAGATGAATGTCTATCTCAGACAATGGCACGCTCTTGTATAGCTTGATCTTCAATAGTAATCTGCATAAGCTGAGCTTGAGCAACATTGTTCACTGAAGGTGGAATAACATCCTCATTAACTGGAGTCCTCTGAATATTGGCCTCTTCCCTTGTCATAGCTGTCATGGCTTCCATGAGCTGATCCAACTGATTCTTCATCAATTCAAACTATGCCCTTGCAACAACCGAATTTTGTTCTCCTGAGTTCACGATTCTTCCAAAAGCTAATTCAAGTCCAATGTGAGTGTCGAGAAATCAATTGCAGGTTAGACAAAAGATGAGTGAGCTATCTGTTCTGGCTGAGGATGGATATGCAAAAATGAGATGCTAATGCAACAGACACGGGATCAAGGTCACAGATCCTGCAAGACAACATAACGAGATGTCTCTTAACTTGGGTGGGCAAACTACTGGTTTATAAGAGGGCATCCCAAAGGCTTTAGAAAAAGTCATATGCACTAACCCTCAATAGTTTTCCATCATAACAATGATTCGTAAGACGATAATCCTTTCAAAGGATGAGCACAAAGTTATGTTTTAGTAGCCTTTGGAATAAGGTTATATAAAAGGTCCTCAGAGTCACGAACTCCTAGGTTGGAAATAAAGACACCATTACGACTACTCGTAAGACATAATCATCCTAAAGGGGCCTCATCTGAGCGGTGGAATTCAAACCAACTCAACGAGTCCTAAGTCTCGCAAATCAGAAACAATCCACCTTCTAAATTAGTGTATACTAAAGCTCGGGTAGACAACTTTTATCCTCACAAACCATCCCCAATAAACCCCACAGGTAAAAGAAACACATCATAATAAAAAAAATAAAAGCAAATAAATCAAACATGCGACACACAAACTAGGTTTGGCTTGCTATGTCCTTCCCCAGCAGAGTCGCCAGCTGTCGCTACTCGAAAAATGCAACGACGGAGAGGCGAGAATGGAAAGACAGAAGAGTCTCCATCGAACTTTATTTATCCTATGAGGGGAAGGGAAAACATCGAGAAAACCCTAAGAAAGAAATGGATAAGATGGTCTCGGAACCAAGAGAAAAGGTTCGAAAGTCAGTTATGCGAAGGAAGGTATTAACACCCCTCGCATCCATCGTACTCGATGGGAACCATTTGTTTGTCTATGCGTGAAGGTATCTGCTAAAAGATATTATTATAAAGAGTGTTCCAAGGGATAAAAAGAAAGGTTAGAAACAGGGAAAGGAGAGATATCGGGGGAAAAGAGAGACTCGGTAGGACTTCGCGGTCCCAAGCCTACGTATTCTCAACAGATATGAGAAAGTCAGAGTCAACATAGTTCGGGAAACTACGGGTGATGGGGGGAAGGTTGATCGCCAAGACATCGCCATCTTGTGCCTACGTATCCTCATCTGGTATGAGAAATCAGAGAAAATGTAGTTTGGGTAACTACGGGAAAGGTCTTGATCGCACTGGGGCGAGAGAAAAGGTTTGAATAACAGGTTGGTCTCGATTGCACTGGGGCAAGAGAAAGGGGAAGTTAGTTGTTAGTGTGCTCGTCAAGGATAGAGATCCTCGTGCCTACGTATCCTCATTCCCTAATGAGGAATCAGTGAAAACCGTAGTTCGGGTAACTGTTTACCGGTGTTTTTGATGGATGATGCTAATGTGCACATTCTAGCAGTTAGGTGTATTGCAACTCGCTTGTGGAGTGTTAGGCGTTACCTGTTTGCGGTAGAACGGACGTAACATATCCTTTTTGAAAAGATTAGTTTTCGCCTTCGAAGCAAGATATCACGTTTGATTTGTGAAAGTTTATTTTAAGAGTGAAATAGATCCTCGGATAGTAACCCATTGCGGGTAGTACCCAATTCTTTATCTCAAAAGGTTTATTGTGAAAATGGTGTGGCGAATACAGTTATGTCTTCATATTGAAAGACGAGTATCGAGACCACACACTCTACAGTGAGTATCCTGAAACTCGGAGAGGAAGAAGTTTGCACTCAATCCTTTCTCTTTAATTCAAAAAAAGAGAACTTTATTCTCTTTATTAAAAGATGTATTGACCTTGAATGGTAAGTGCTTTGCGACAATGAACCCTAAAGGTAATGTCAAGCACTCAGGATAGGAGAAGGCCTACGCCTATTCCACAACCATTCAAATTTTATTGTGAAAAGAATTTTGAAAATGCACTTGGCACGAGACCAAGGTTTTTAAGAAAAGTTCTGAAAAGATGTTTTGAAACGATATGAATAAGATAGGAAATGAATACGAATATATACAGGATACGAATAATATACAGGATATATGATAATATATACAAGGATATTCACAATAATATATCAAGACAAATTTAAATGAGTATATGTACAAAATAATATCGACAGCGAAATAAAAACAGTGGTATATTTGACTGGAAAATAAAAGTTAGTGGTTAGTTTGTTAGTGAATCGAATCGGGACAAATGTAACGCTAAACCATCATAGCTCTACTTATGATAAAAGTCGGACTATAGGAGGTTGCATAAATCGATATCTGTGCTATGGACAAGATAGAGAAATGATATTGAGGATCATTCTCCGATTTAATTATGTCGCACGGGCAAAAGAAAGGTGGGATCTCATCTTAATCGTAAACATCACGTCGATTAATCGAAGGTAGCCTATCACAATCCCAAAGTAAAGAAAATGACCCAAATGGTCATTTTCCATAGATTTGAAATTGTGATGGTTATCGACTTCGATAAATCGAAGCTTACGAATCGAAAGACTTCATAGATCAAGAAAATTTAAATAAAATTGAAAATGAAGAAGAAATTGAAAGAGAAAAGAAGTTGGTCTCGGACAAATCGTTATCTATCAATAATTTGACCGATAACGTCTCTAGAGGTCTCGTCATCAACCAAAAAAATGAAGAAGAACGAAAGTGAAATTAATATAAGGAAGACTTAACCAAATGAAAATATAAACATAAAAACGAATAAAAAATCTATGACAATTTTTTAGTAATCTCTAAGAAAACCAAATTAGAAAAAATATTAGAAACTTTTAAAAATTAAATTGGAAAAATATTGAAAACTCTAAAACTAAATGAAAATAACTTTAAAATTCTAAAAAAACTACTTAAAAAAATATATTAACAATTCTTAAAAAAAAACTATTTAGGAAAAAAATGTATTAAAAAAACAAGAGGGATGTGAGCCTTGTAAATCTGGTGTTTAAATATGAGAAGGAATCATATGGGCCCAAGGCCCATCACCCCTATCCCAAACAAAGAGAACGCAACATCTAGACAAGGGAAAAGATTAAGAGATCTCTACGGGCCTCTTGGCCCATTTGTTCAATCATGACAAAATCTAAAGCCATGTAGTTTCCAATAAGCATGTTTTCAGACTCATTTAGAATAAAGGATAAACCACTAACATCAAAACCACTTCAAAATGAATCTTTCAATTAAAAATTTATATCCGCAACATTTAGAATAAGCATGTTTCCAATAACAGTTTTTTCCAAGTTTTCAAAAAGCAATATCATCCTTTAATTAAAACTAAAGTCAAGGTCAAAATGTAAGGCCTCTAAAATGAAAAGAAGAAAAACAAGCGTTATCCACATCTCTTCTGATCTCTCTCTGCGTATAACATGGGTAGCCTCCAATGCTAAAACTGCAGCAGCTTTATGCACCCTTTGTTGCGCAACAAAAACGAAGCTGATGTCCTTGAACACTTAATACAACCACCGATTTCAACGCCTTGGACTTCCCATGCTTTTTGTTTCTGTTACTCCCTTTGAACGGACACGAGAACCGCGAGCCGCAGCGTACGCTTCCTTCTAAAGGCTTCGCCAACGCTTCTGACGTCTTGAACTTGTTCCCGTGCGCTCTCATGTGCATCCACAGATTCGCGTCATGCTTGAAACCTTTCCCGCAAATCTCGCAGAAATGGAGATGTTCTGCGAGCATTTCTACAGTGTTAAGCTCGACGATTTCGCAGTCGGAATCAGAGTCATCCACGGCAAGGTAGCTGTTGTCAAGTGGTTCCATTTTTTTATGAAGAAGGAGAATCCTAGGAAGATGAAGGTGAGAAGGAGAGGGTGAATGTGGGTTTTTGTTCTCACGGAAGAAGAAGAGGGTTTGTGAGGCGTTTTGGGTGAAAGAGGAAGAAGAGATAGGTTTTCTGGACGGCGGAATTTGATGGAGAGAAGGAGAAGATCCAGTTAGGGTTTTTCGTGAAGGGTTTGAGGTGGGGGTTTGGTGATGCGAGTGGGTTTCGTGGTGGAAAATGAGAAGAAGAAGGATGGAAGAGGAAAGAAGGGTTTGCGGCGGAAAATGAGAAGAAGGATGGAAGACGGAAAACAACGGTGAATTTTTAGGGTTTTGGGGTGGCTAGGTTATTTCAAATGGGGAGGATGATCCACAGTGAATTGGATTAGGGTTTTTTCTGCCTTTATATCCTCAAAACGACTCTCCCTTCCCTCTTCTTTTCCTCTCATGTACACTTTCTCTTTTTCCCTTCCTATTTTTCTTTTTTTTTTTTTGTTTTAATTTCTGATTTCTTAATCTAATATTAATCCTCTAATTTAAATTCTAACCTTAAATTAATTTCTAAATCTATTCTAATTAAAAATTCTATTCTAAACTAGTTCTAATTAATTCTATTTTCTAAATTAAAAATCTAATCTAATTCTAATAAAAGAAAATCTAATTTTAATTATTCTATATTCTAATCCTATTTCTAAATTCTAATTAACTAATAATTCTAATCTAATTTCTAATTAATCTAATCTAATCTAATTTCTAATTAATCAATATTACAACCTTACTATTATATTATATTAACATAACTAAATCTTAAACTAATTATTAACTATTAAAAACTAATATTAAAAAAAGCTAAATAAAATTCTAACTAATCTAAACAAATCAAAATTAAACCTAAATTAACAAACGATTGTTAAAAATAAATCACAAAATGCAACAAAATAAAAGGTGAATGAAAGGGTCAGATACCGAACTGCTTGAATGCGAAAATCTAATGCAACAAAATTATCAGCACATAATAAACCACCGTGAGGAATATGGCCTTCGTCCGATTTTGAAATAAAACTTATCCGTTGAAACAATTTAAATTGTCTAAAATGCGAACAAAACGGTTGTAATTCCGATAAATCTATTCCAGCTGATAACATGGACAATATGCAAGAAATGATCGACCTAGATGATATGCAGATGAATGCGAAATGAGAGCCAGTCAAAGTTAGAAAATACGAGGGCAAATTTTGGGGTGCAACAACTACGACTAGTTTTTTTTTGAAAAAACGTGCGCATGACTTTATCTTCAACCTTGAGTTTATTTTGCAAAATCATGAACTCGTGTTTTTTTTTGCCAAAATCAAGCATAAATTCAGTTGCCTAACACATCATCATTCATGTGTCTTTGCTTCAGAGTCATTGATTGGCTCTGAGCAAACAAAATTTTCTCAAGAACACAAAGAACTTTAGTTCTTCAAAGTAAAATTAAATGACTAATACGTAATATAAATTCAAGGAAGTTGAGGGGAAACAATTAGTGAATCAAGACGAACACGCTGGTAACTTGTTTGCTCAAGAATGGTACTGATTTCTACATGTTCAATTCGACTTTAGAGGTAAACAATGGTGGAAATGACGAGCTTGATTTACGAAGCTTCAGAGCACGAAAATGGTTCAGTTAGCTTCAGATGATGCCGATAAGTGATTCTGGGCAAAGATTCGAAGCAAAACGAGCTTGAATCAAGGAAATGAGTTTCTGGTTTGGAAAGGGTATCAGGCTCAAGTATTTTAGAGTTTCTTTGGCTTTTCAAGCTTGAAAATGAAAGCAAAATAATTCTCTATTTATAGGAGATGAAATGACGAGCTCACACATGTGGTTTGTATCTGAATTCGTGTGAATTAGGGTTGAAATTTGGTGATTTGCAAAGTGTGTGAGGTGAGGGATGAAAATTATGATTCAATGAGGTGGCAAGGTCGTTTTTCACTTGTTTGCACGCGTTTTAGGTTCACAAATAACTTGCACATGGGTTGGTGGTCCCAGATTGAGATTGGAGTGAATTTAGTGACCTAAAACTTGTACAAGAAGCATAGTCCATGGTGTCATGTTTAAAGCTAGGCCAAATGAAATTCACTCATGCATTTTTTAATTTTGTTTATGCCAAATCTTCCTTTCATTGCAAAGAATTCAATGCAAAAAGAATCACATCAAATGATGCTTGGATTGAAAATAATATTGATTCAAAGTTGGGATCGTCACCTGGTTTCTAGGTCAGGCATTAGGTCAAACCACGTTTTGGCCTTCCTGGCCAGCTTTACACCTCATTTTCATGACATCATAACTTTTAATTCCCACGTGCTAGTTGAAACAAACTTGGGCCAAATTATCCTTGTGTCATACCCTAATTTTATCCTACCTATATAGTTTTACACTCATTTGTATGCATATAACTATTTCATTTAGTTGCCTTCCAAGTCCTAACTTAAGGTCACCCATGAGTGGTTCATCTGGGTATCTTTATTCTTGTGCTTGTTGCTTTGAAATTAAGATTTATGTAGTTTTGTTCGTTAACATATCATCTAACCATTATGCATACAAAACATGTACATTTGCTTCCTTTTCTTTCTTTGTGTGGATTAGGGTTTGCAAGGAGGTATCAAGGAAAGATCATTGCTCCCAAACAAGTATGTTGAGATTGTTTTAAAGGCCATTCATTCATGATTCCAATTGAGTGGAAGTCTGACCTAATCTTGGTTAAACAAAATGGGATACTTCATTTACAAGTCATCTTTGTTATGGAGAGTTTAGGAGACATGTGTATCAAGTTCAAGCTAAGGCATGTTCAAGGTGTTTTATCAGGTGATCAAGCATTGGTTCAATTAGGGGTTCAGTTCAAAAATCAAGTTCCTTATGATTCAAATGGTCACATGTTCAAGATTGGATTCATTTCTCAAATCATGACCTCTAAATCTAAGGCATGTTCATCTTGGTCACAATGTTTGTCAAAGAACGTTCAAAAATGAGGATTTTGGTTCGGGTCATAATTCAAATGACCCTATGCTCAAGATTGCCTCATTTTTGGAATGGTTCAAGTGCAATTAACATGGAAACAAGGCCTTAATTCATTCATCTAATTTTTTGGTGAAGAATATCAAATATGATGCAAATGGTTTTAAGTGTGCTCCACATGAGTTTTTGAATTAAAATCAAAGCAAAACTACACAAATCAAAATCATTGTTCAAGCAAAATAAAAGGGTGCAAAAAGTAATACAAGGTCTAAACTAATACAAGTCATATTTTCCAAACAAGTTACAAGGCACATAATGAAAAATGCCAAGGCAAAAAACGCGCAGCTGCAAAAAAAAAAAGCTTCTTTCCAATCTTTCCAAAACTACCCTCATAATCCAGATAAATCAACAATATTTCTTGTTGCAGGGAGATTCCTTTCACATATCATCAACATTTTTTTTCACTTTTCACGCACAATTTGACTGCAGCAAAAACATTCCTTCTACACATTTTCATGCCTTCTCAAAATTCCACACCACAAAATCTCAAAAATCTCAAATCAACAACCTCACACAACTTAGCCAATAACCTTCCTCACTGACCCTCATTCATCGTCACTATGAAACAATCCACAGTGAACTTGATTCCAACCAATTTGCCTTCAACCTTCAATTCTACCTGCAAAAACTCACGAATAATACAACTCCGCGAACTCTGCATATAACTCATCTTCCATTTCCTACAAACATGAACACCAAACAAACAATTAACGACATCAGAAACCACAACACAACTCAAAACCATAAAAACTCACTCATACGCACGTGAAGGAGAAGAGGTTGAAATCGTTTGAGGATTCAGAGCGAGCAAGGTGGGACGAGCAAAGACAAAAGTGTAGTCGCCTCCACTGCCGTGAGGCGTGCCGGCATGGCGGTATGTTTTGTTTCTCCGATGATGACTTATTTGAGGGAGAGAAGAAGATAATGTGTGAACAAGAATATTGAGACTGAGTGTGTGTTCTCTTGGTTTTTAATCTTTATGTTTCTTTCTCTTGTGAACACTGGGCTTTTTAGAGCCCATTAAAACACTCTTTGCACACCATACCATTAAATTATACCTCCCTCTCTTTTCTTTTCTTATTTATTATTTTCTTTTTTTTAATTGATTTTTTAGTTTTTCTTATCTCTTAAATCTTTTTTTCTTCTAAAATTCATAAAACATTTTTACATTTTGATTTCACTTTAATCATTTTCTGATTCATTTTTTATTATTATTTGTTGTTGACTTTTGATTTTGGTGATCATTTGGGGTTGATGAAATCTTAGGCATCATGGAGAAATGGTTCATAGGTTGATTGAACCTTCAATACTTCAAACGTGTTGATGAATGATTATTGGTTCATTCTTGACACTTTGAGGTGTTGATAGGTTGCTCTAGGTTGATCACACTTTGAATCTCTCGATGATATATGAGACCATTGTGAGGACTTGAGCTCGATTCTATTTCTTCTTCATTTATTGTCTCATTGTGCTACATTTTTTAGGAGAATAACTTTGTGTTATTTCTCTAACATGTTTGAACACATATATTTTTATTGACCAGCCTCAGATAGGTGTGACTTCTACATAAGTTAACTTACGATTGCTTAATATAATTCTAAATTATCCCGATGCGATTAATCAATCATTCAATCACTAACCACTAACTTCTAACTTTTAACTTTTATACTATCGCCCTTCATTTTATCGCAATTTATTTCTCGCCATTTACTTTCCTCAATTTACTTTATTGCTCATTTATCATTCATGTACTTCATTTTATGCCCTTTTCTTCTTCTTTGACTTTTATTCTTCATCTTGTTAAAAAAAAACATAAAAACAAGATAAAAACGAAAAAGACTTAAAAAAACTTGTGAGACATAAATGGATTGTGGACTGTGCATATGACCTTAGCATCATGGAGTTTTAGACTTAATATTTGACCCTAGCAAAAGGACTTGGGTTTGGACTCTTATTTTCATTGCTTCACTTAGGACACTTTGCACACACACGAATTTATCTTGGGCTACCTGACAACAAGACCATTTATTTCTCACTTCATTATATCCCCATTCGATAAAATCCCCATCCCCGTATGATGTAATAGCATTATTTCTTTCATCTTGATTGTGTTTTAATGCTTTATTTAATTGTTAATCACTTCAATCATCACATTAAACCCTTTTCAAAAAGAAAAAAAATTCTCGATTCAAGGTCGAGTTATTTTATACCTTGTAAGTTGATCACTTCTTAAGCATCACAATCAACCTATAGCTTACTCTTGGGCTTTCTTACAATGAGCTTGTTTTGTACACACCCACATAGCTTACTCTTGAGCTTATTTACAATGAGACTCATGCATTTTAATTGATTAATTTGATACTAATTTGAGTGTTTAATTCATTTGTGTATGCTTATTTTTTTGGGTGTGTGTTTCTTGTTTTACCTTTCTCCCATTCAACAAAGTGTATCCTATCACTTAACCCTCGTAAGTCGATTAATTCATGCATCACCATCAATCTTAAACCAACACCAATTAGGTCCTCCCTTCAATCATTTCAAATCTATAGTCCGCTTCAAACGTAAATTCAAACCTCAATAAATATCTAGTATTTTATCTAAATCAAATTAAACCATTTAATCATAATTAGACATTATTTCATTAAAGATGAAAAGGGGGACGGTCTCGAGCCTTCGATTCTTCTCCTCGATTGTTTGTGTATGAGTTGCCTCACTCACTATCCAAACAATTGTCATCTCTAAAAAACTTATAATTCAATCCATATTAAACCTTTTCTTAAATAAATTGAATCAAACCTATTTTCTTAAAGACTTAGATGAAAAAGAGAGCGGTCTAGAGCCTTCTATTCTCTCTCTCCCGAATACTTGGACCTGAGTTGCCTTACTCGACCATTCGAGTATTCGTCATCCATTTAAAATACCTTAACTATATTGAACCCTTTCACAATTAAGGATGAAAAGGGATATGGTCTCGAGCCTTCGATTCTTCCCCTCGATTATTTGGATACGAGTTGCCTTACTCGACCATTCGAGTAATCATTATCCAAACAAAATATTCAACATATTAATTCAACTACTCGCCTCCGTGTGATTAAAATTTATTTTCTTAAAAAAGAAAAATGTTTAGTCCCTTCTGATGTGCATACAAACTAAATGCTTAAGCCTCCGCCGAGAGTAGACAAGCTAATGTTTAGCCCTTAGAACGCGACCTAAATGTTTGTTTGATAAAACAAACCAATAAACCATAGTCCCCCAAACTACAATGCTCTGATTTTCTTATTGTACTATGAGGGTACATAGGCACGAGATTCCAAAGTCTTGGCGAGCACTCTAATAAAAAACCAACAATTTCCCCTTAGCAAGTAATCTTAAATGAAATCCTTTTGCGACCATTTTTTATCTTTCACATTTTTAACTTAGAAGAAAACAAATAACTTAAGTTAACATTCAATCACAAATTAAACTAAGAGATTCCCGTTGAGAACAATGGATGTGAGGGGTGCTAATAACTTCCCCTTGTATAATTGAATCCCAAACCTGAATATGGTTGCGACGACCTCTATTCATTTTTTAAAGGTTTTATCGATATTTTCCTATTCCTTCATTGGGATAGCTAAAGTTTGGTGGCGACTCTGTTCGAACTAACTTTTCTGTGTCCATCATAAAGGATCTTATTTTTTGAGGTACCACATATTGCCATGAGCTTAATAAAATTCATAAAGAAGCTTGTCAATTGGATGCTTGAGCTAGAAGTGGAATGGGTGGAAAGTAAGGGTCATGACAAGGTTTTGGACACTTTTGACAACTTGATCACTTCCAAAATTGAAGTCCTTAGAGGTTGAATTGATGTTTGAGCCTTGAAGTGAAGTCATAGAGGAGTTCATTTATGACATTTGGCTCAAAGTAGCTTGTCCATTAGATGAAAATTGAGAGAGTTATAGTGTTTGGACCAAATGGTATGCCATACTTGGACTTAGGCCACACAACCATGCACCAACTTGTGGTTTTTGCTATGATCTTGAATCCAAAGGCTCAAAGATGATCATGTGAACACCAAATGAAGAATACTTGATGGAACCTCTATAATTGGATGATGACTTGTGAATTTGATGGATATGGCATGCAAGTAAACACATGAACCATTCTTGAATCGATGAATCAACTTTGAATCTTTCTTGACCATAAAGAGACCTCTCATGCCATAGTGAAATTGCCTTGACCATGAGCTTCTCAATCCAATCTTGTACACCTAAATGAACACAAAGAAGAATAAATAAGTGTCACATATCTTGATGTCTTGGTTAGATGATATGAAACCAATACAAACCCTAATTCCTAAAGGATCCAAGGATCAAGTGCTATGCTAATGAGATGATATGATGAATGTATGATGCAAAGTCTAGGGTGAAAATAATGGTATGATAGCTGCCCCTATTTAATATTCTTGGACCTGAAGGTGTGAATAGAGACGAATTTCAGACATTCAAGGTAGAAGAGGATTAAATACTAGAATGTCCAGAATTTTTGGCCGTGTAGAAAAGGAATGGATGTAGTGTGTAAGTGTATTGTGGCTTTCTATTTTTCAGGATTTATAGGATGGTGATGTAAGTTTGTCTGTAGGGAATTTGAACAAGGTACCCTTTAATGAATCTTTTCATGCCTATATAAAATAGATTTAGAAGAATGAATGAAGCTAATTCGGCTAATTCTGCTGATTCACTAAGCTATTCACGCTAAAACGCTTTTGCTGAACATATTATTTTTGTGAATAGAAAACACACATAGAGCTTTTGTTCGTTTTTTTGTTGTGATATCTCATTGTACTTAAACTTTGTGTAATATGCTTTCTTGAAGCAACTTTGTAAACACAAATACTTGTATCTCTTTGTTTGAGATTATTTTCCTTGAGAGGATAGGGTTTTAGTCAGGATTTTCGAGAAGATAAAGATGGGTAGTCTTTATGTGTTTGTAATCAGGTCGATTATAGTGGATTAAGTTCTTATTGAGAAGACAAAATCATCTTGGCGGGTGTCGCTTCCGCGAAAATAAGGTGCCGGCAAAATAGAAGAGTCGCCACCTTTCGTTATTTATCCCTCAGAACGGGAAAGGAAACGATCGGAAAAACCTGACGAAGGGGTATAAGACAAGGTCATCACAACCATTGTCTGGGTTCAGGAGTCGGTTACGCAAGGGGAAGGTATTAGCACCCCTCACGTCCATCGTACTCGATGGGATCCATGCTTGTTGGGTTTATCTGACGGGTTGGTTTTATCTATCTACCTATCAAGGCTGGCTTAAAAAAAGAAAAGAAAATGACTCGGCAAAGCGTCGCGCTTTATGCCTACGTATTCTCATTAGAGAATGAGAAATCAGAGTCAACGTAGTTCGACTAACTACGGGTGATGGGGAAGGTGGCTCGCCAATACGTCAGTATTGTGCCTACGTACTCTCAACAGGTATGAGAGATCAGAGCTTACGTAGTTCGGGATAATACGGATTACGGAAATTCAGATTCATCTGTTTTATCGAGTAGGGTTAACAAACAGTTCCAGCAGTTTGGTGTACGCAACTCGGCCTTTGGAGACTTAGGCGTTACCGTTTGCGGTAGAACTGGGAGTTAACGACACTCTTTTCTTCATAAAAGCTTCCATTTGAATTATGGACCCACGGGGCAAAAAGGTTTGAAGTTTGTTTTCTGTCTTTTACGGAAGAACTGTCTTTTATGGATGTTTGCAACCAACATCGCACTAGAGACTATGACCTGAGAGTGAATGCGTCGTATGTCACCCAAAGGGTGCCATACTAAATATCCAAGCTGTTGAAAAGAAACTCTCCAACAACCCTTTCTCAGATAGCTTAAGGCTCGTAACGTACAGCATCCGTTAACCTTTATTACTGTATTTTAATTTGTTTTGAGATGAGAAGAGAGAACGAACAGGTTCAACTAAGGGGAGACTATCAAGTCCTAATGTTATCATGCCAAGGATTCATCCTATGGTTGAGGTTTGAAACAGGAAACTCCTAGAAGTTATCCTGCATAGGCTTCAACCTAAAATTCTAATCATCACTTCCTTATCAAAGGAAGTGAGATTCCTAGGGGATCATGCCAATGATAAACAGAAACAGATAAAGCATCAGCTTAAACAGTAAACAGTAAACGACTGTAAAATGCATGCAATGCAAGTGAGGGAGGAGATGTGTGTGGGACATCAGCCTCCACAAGCTCATCTCAACCTCAAGCCAGATATGAATAACTGTAATCATACAGAAGAAATAAAATGCCATCAAGCAAATTACAAACCACATAGGCAAGGGAGCAGGGCTCTACCGAATACCCGCAAGCAAAGCCATACAGTAAAAATACAAGCAGAGGGAGGAACTCAACCTCTAATGCAATCATGCTCCTAGCTTAAAACAATTTAAACATGAACTTATTCTAATGCATCAAGAAAATCAAACAAGTCACATCAATACAGTTGCACAGAAAGCAAACAGACAGAAAAGAAGGCAGATCAACAGCTTCCACAGCTTCTCAGCAAAGCAATCCTCTGGCAGCAGTTCAGTCCTTAGTCTGTAACTGTTCTTCAGGTCTATCCTCTTCAATGGCAAGTATCAACTTGCTTCTTCAAGCTTTCAATGCATAAAACACAAGTATCAACTTGTTCTCCAACTTCAAGCTTCAGCTCTTCATTTGATCTCAACTGGATCTTCCTCACAAGTGTCAACTTGTTCTTCTTGGTCTTCAAGCTTCAGCTCCAATGGCAGTGTTCAAATACAGAGAAGTAGCAACTTCTAGCATCTTCAATCTTCTAACAAGGAACTCCATCCTCTAGCAAGGGAGAAAGATTCATCTAACAAGAGCAAGGTGTGGATAGTGGAAAGAAAAGTGAAGACCAAAGGTCACCACTAAACACCCCACCATCAAAGAAAGGAACCCTCAAAGGTTCTGCCAACTTGGGAAGAGCCACACATCCTACCAAAGGAGGGATGAGTCCTTCACAAGGGGACCTTACATTATAGGGAAGGATGGAAGTGATCAACACCTTCCACGTTTATGAAAGAAGAGGATCTATCTAGAAGCTCTGCTTACAAACCCTAATCTTAACACCTAAACAAACTACTCCAAAGGAAGAGCAAACTTCAAGTCCAAGCTCCACCATGCATGCATCAGCATCCCACACGTGTCTTCAACATCATCCAAGAGCAAGAGAAGCAAAACCCTAATCTAAGGGAACGAAAGAAATCATTCTAGTTGAATTAGCAAGTTAGGATCACCTAAAACCTAGTACTAAAGTTAATTCTAACTAAAATACTAAAACCAATTGTAAAATCCTACAAAAATAACTATGGGAACCTAAGTTAATCATGAATCTACCATACAAAATCCAGGGGGTGAATCATCAAAAAAGTCCTAGAAATAAATCCTAAATCATGAGGTACTAAGGTTAAACCCTAAAACTAGAGCACCTAAAGCTCTAACTTAAAACCAACACCTAATTTCATCACAAAAATGTGAGAAAAATCTAAGGGGAGCATACATGTCTAAACTAGCTACACACAAAAAATCAGCTCAATAATCATCATCAATTGCTCACACAAAATCCAACAAAACAAGGTATCAACCATAATGGATTTAATGTCAATTAAAATACAAAAAATGCAACTAAAATCACAAATGCATGAATTCCTAATATTTCAGTTTCCTAAAATTCTAGACTCATTCATGATTCAGGGGAAAAAAACTTGGATCAATTTGAGTTATTATTCTATTTTTTATGAATTATTTTCTAAGCTATGTGAAATGATGAAAATAAAAGAAAATAAATGGAAATCAATAAAATACGCGTATCAAATAGCAATTATCAACAATTCATTTCAGGAATTGGGCTAACTGGGGGGTGTGGATATCAATCTGTGCACTAAGCCCAAACCAAACCAATTAATGAAACGGTGCGTTTCATCTCAAAGTCTCTCTTCAGAGTTCAACATCAAATCGTGGCCGTGAATCCTTGGATTAAGTCAAATGTCAAACCTCCATCTGATGGCCCAGGCTCATCGTCCCCAAATTCAAACTGAGATGGAGGGAGTTCTCAGACGGTGGCCTGAGTTGCAGCGCCACCGTCTTCTCCGGTGAGGTGCTCGTCTCAGGTCATCAAAAATGTCAAAACGAATCATCATCTTACTTAATTTTTCTCACTGAATCCAAATCCAATCTCCAAATTCTCTAATTCCTCCTCTAACTTAAAACCCGAACAAAGTTTCAGAAACCACTCAAATCTTGATCATCATGATTCTTAAAATTAATGACACTAATGGAAACTACACTCATCAGAGATCACATTCCACTATCCAAACATGAATAACGCTCCAAGAATCATGAGGAATCCATCTCAACAGAAGTTGCACAACACCTAGCATTGTCTCTAACCGTGTAATTAACCATCCTAAATCCATCTAGATCATGAATAGAACCTAACCACATGAAGATTTCTATCTAACACTGCCTTAATTAAGCATAATTTCAATTTTCACAAACCTGGTTTCAGATGAAGAACATGTGCAGTTCTTGCTCGATTCCTCCTCCACAATGATCCAGAATCACTCTAAAACTCCTTCCAAAGCTAATGCAATCTTCAATTTCTCTTGGATTAACCTTGAACTCAGAATACGATTTCAACTTGCAGCTGTGAAACTTCAACCTCACTCTCTGCCTCAGGGATCAATCTTCACCAAAAAAATGGCTGAACACACTCTAATGTTTATATAGAACTCAATGGAAATGTCTAGAACTTTCTGTAACCTTCCATATGAGATTTTCAATTTCACTTTCTCCTTCAAAATCTCATGTGCACAGTCACGATTCTGGCTTTCTTTGGGCATGAAAATGCTTGGAAAATTCATCTCATGAGATATTGAATTAGTTTGTTATGTTGTCTTCCTTGTTTATAATCCAATGGTGTGAGTTTGATATGTTGCTTCATCATGAAGAAATGAAATGAAATGGCATGAATTTGACCTCAAACCAAAATTCCAACATTGCCAAAGTTTCTAAAATGATTTTGCCATTCAAAATGACCTATTATTTTGCCTTGTTTGGACACAAAATGAATTATTTCAATTTTTGGTCATTAAATGCCTTTAATTCTTCTTTTTTCAAAATTCCTCAAACCACATCCTTCCTTGAGCCATTTCAATGTCTCCTTAAAACATGGCCAAGGTTAAAACCCCATTTTGAGCAACTTTCAAGTTGAACAAAATTTCATTTGAGGTGTCTAGGTTGGTGAAAATGACCTATAATCATAACTTCCCAAAATACCCTTGACTTGTCAAAGCCATAACTTGAGTTCTACAAATCCTATCAAGGACTTCTAGTACTATATGGAAAGCTAAGAGGATAAGGAACAACATTAATGCTGACCAAAAGTTCATAGGAATCATCCTTCTAAGGAAAAAGTTTCATGCAAGTTGGGTAACTTTCAAGCCCCAAATTCACATACCTCAGATGACTTGTAACTTGTCAAAGCCATAACTTGAGTTCTATAAACCATATCAAGGACTTATAGTACTCAAATTAAAGCTAAGACCATGCTATAAAACAATCATGTTGGGGTCAAGAAGAGATGACAATCACATCTTGAGCTACATTGCCTTGAAGATAGGGGTCAAACTAGGGGATTTTACACTATCAAGTCTTAGAAACCCTAACTTGAAACTTCTCAGAATCTTCAATCATGATGAGTTAACCTTGGAATCATCCTTATGACATCTCAATGTATCAATCCATGATCACATGGCTCTTGAATTAGGTCTCAACCTCCTTCAAATCCTCAGTTGACTTAGGGTTGACCCAGTCAAACCCTAATTGCTCCACTCATGGCTGAGCCTTCTTAATCTTACACAATGACCTATCTAGGCCTCAAAATGATCTTCAACACTTCTCATGAGCTCTCTCAAGACCTCAAGTCTAACTTCATGGCTTCAGAATCATCTGATGACTTCCCACAACTCTCAAGTTAGGAGACACACCCTCTTGGCATCAATCACTCTCTCTGAGGATCTTTTAACTTCTCTGACAAGGATATCAACCCTTGAACACTTGAATAACCTTCTTAGCTAGCTTCAAAGTCTTGTGTAGCTCTTGATTCTGTTTGGAACTTTCAATCATCAAGTCTTCAAGGAAATTTCAATTTCTTTGTTTGGAACCTGCTGGGGATGACACATCTCTGCTGGGGATTCTGGAGAACTATCAAGTAACTCTGCTTCGGGGATCCAGAAATCATTCTGGGTGAATCAACTCTGCTGAGGACTTCAAGAATCATCTTGGACAAATAATTCCGCTGGGGACTTCAAGAATCATCCTGAACCAATAACTCTGTTGGAGATTTCAGGAATCATCCTGAGCAAACACTCTGCCGGGGACTTCACTGGGGAATTTAAGATTCATCTTAAGCAATTAACTTCGCTGGGGAATTCAAGAATCATCCTGAGCAAACCAACTTCGCTGTGGAATTCAAGAGTCATCTTGAGAAAACCATTCTACGAAGGAACATCTGCAAAACAGGAACGGTAACGACCTAGCTCATGTTTCATATGCATATGTTTGACAATGGCGCAATGCTCCACACGGTGGAAATGCTACGCGTTTTTAGGGTAAATGCTATGCAATCATGCAAAATGCTACGACCCCATCAATAAAATAAATGTTGAAGGGAGAATCCTCCTGCCAAGGAGAAGGAACCACTCTGGTGGAGAGTAGGAATCATCCTGCCGAGGAGAAGAAGTCACACCAATATCAATTGGACTCCGCCTAGGGAAATGATCTTCAGTTGACTGCTGTAGGGGAACATAGTTCTACAAGAACCTGAACCCGCTCAACCAGGTAGTCAAACCACAAACTGTCGAGGAAACGATATCAATCGTAGAAATAAACTGCACGGCATTCGCAGCAAAACTTTCCTGGAGATAACGACTCCGGTGGGGAAATACAACATCAGCTATTCAACACTCTACTGGGGAAAACCAATCATGGCCTCCAACTGCTTTCCAAGAACTCGGCTCTCTTGGGGATTCGCAAACTCGATTGGGGAGGAAGGAATCATCCTGCTTACTGGGGAGAGTACAACTCTGTGGGGGATCTCAATTCCGCTGGAGACTTTAGTCTGAACTATCGGAAACTGCACACTTGCGAATAGTCTTTCATGAGAAAACTGCACATTGACCCAGTGCTGGGGAATGAATATACACTTCAGCGCATGACTCATCTGGGGAGATGACGATCCTTCTGGATACATCTGATTGGGGAGAGAATCTTCTCTGTTTGGGGAGACATATCAATGCTTACAATCTCATGTTCAGACTCCGTGGGGAGATGCTGCTGAACTTGCTAGAGAATAAGGAATCATCCTGCTTGGGGACGCATACGGCGTACTGCCTGGAATATGCTATACCTGCGACAACACAAACAAACAGACAAGATACCCTTCTCACAGGGACCTATGAAGGTTATCATCTTGTGACAATATCCAAGTAACTCATTGTTTCAACAATCAGTGGCCTAGGCCAGTAAGTTTATGTATGCGCATTTTATCAAAAAACATCGGCGTTCTTTTTCGCAAACAAAACAGATAGATGCTTGTCGCTACTGCGAAAATCGGCGCCGGCTGACAGAAGAGTCGCCACCGTGCGTTATTTATCCCAACGGAGGGAAAGGAAACGCTCGAAGTAAACCTCGCAAAAAACGGGAAAAGGTATGGTCATCGCAACCAAAACCTGGATTCGGGAGTCGGTTACGCAAGGGGAAGGTATTAGCACCCCTTACGTCCGTCGTACTCGACGGGATCCATGCTTGGTGTTTATAAGGAAAAGGGTGTGTTTATCTATCTACGCTAATGGTTAGTCTGAAAAGAAAAGAAAAGGACAGGACTCGACAGAACATACGTTGTTCTGGGCCTACGTACTCCCTCGTGCAATGGGAAAGTCAGAGTCAACGTAGTTCGACTACCTACGTCTAGACGGGGGGAGGTTGCTCGCCAGTACATCGCATCCTGTGCCTACGTACTTCCACACGGCATGGAAGATCAGAGCAAACGTAGTTCGGCTAACTACGGCCAAACTGGGCGTTCTGACACAGCAGTGAGAAATTAAACTGGCTTTAAGGGTACGGGAACCTATGGGAAAAACTATGGTCTGGTCTCAAATGCACTAGGGCAAGAGAAAGGGATAACAATCAGTCGTCAGCGGGAAAGTCTCGATCGCACAGCAGCGAGAGAACAAAAGAGTTAGTTGTTAGTGTGCTCGCTAGGATATCGCATCCTATGCCTACATATTCTCGTCTGGTACGAGAAATCAGAGCAGCTGTAGTTCGGCTAACTACGACACAAGCTATTCAAGTGTCTTTCTGTTGTTTTGAGAAAGGAAAAGACACCCTAAAACTATGGTTGAAAAGGGGAATCTACCTACTGTTATCATGCCTGGTTGACCCACCTAATGTCTATCATAACTCCTCCGCAGCGGAGAAGTTAGAGCTCCTAAGGGATCATGGCAACAGGACTAAACAGCAAACAGGAATCAACTGCAAAGTAAAGAAATACTGGAAATATGCATGAATGCAACAACCAAACAATCAAGGCACAAAGGCCGCAAACCACAGAGGTAAGGGAGCTCAGCTCTACCAAATACCAGCAAGCAAAGCCACTCAATAACAAACAAGCAGAAGGAGGACCACCTCAACTTCTCATGCACACAAAGCCTACTTCTAAGATGCACCTATCTCAAAAATATCTAGATGAACCCCTAAGTCTAATGCAGCACAGCACCACACAAGTAAAACAACACAAAGAGAAGGCTAACCAACCTGACAAACTCCTATCCAAAAGCATGGAACTACCCTGAGCAAGACCCCTAAACAATCCTAAAACAAAACCCTAATCTACCTCCGAGCAAAGCCCTATGCACAACCCTAATCAAATCTTTAAGCAAGACCCTAAGCAAAACCCTAATCAAATCTCTAAGCAAGACCCTAAGCAAAACCCTAATCAAATCTCTAAGCAAAACCCTAAGCAAAACCCTACACAAGAGAAATCACTCCCAGTCTTCAAGCTTCAAGACAAGCTTACCAAAGAAAGGGAGCTAAGTAGGCAGACTCATAGTACCCTCCTCAGGAAAGTACTAGGGGGCTCCTTCTTAGGAATCATATCCCATGCGGCTCAACAACTGTGATCGGTTTACATTCCTCCTCAGGAGAAACTAAACTCACATGAAGGCTCCAACATCATTGGATACTTGAGAAATCCTACATGAACTAAGAGAACTAAGTGAACAGACCTATAGTGCCTTCCTCAGGAAAGTACCAGGAGGCTTCCACTTAGGAATCATATCCCATGTGGCTCAACAACTGTGATCGATTTATATTCCTCCTCGGGAGAAACTAAACTCACATGAAGGCTCCAACATCATTGGATACTTGAGAAATCCTATATGAACTAAGAGAACTAAGTGAACAGACCCATAGTGCCTTCCTCAGGAAAGTACCAGGAGGCTTCCACTTAGGAATCATATCCCATGTGGCTCAACAACTGTGATCGGTTTATATTCCTCCTCGGGAGAAACTAAACTCACATGAAGGCTCCAACATCATTGGATACTTGAGAAAGAGGTGAGAAGAAAGAATGAAAGCCATCTACAGTGCCTTCCTCAGGAAAGTACCATAAATGTCCCTCAAACTTCAGGATCTCAAACCTCACAAACAGAGAGCAAGCTCCTAGACTAGGTCTTCAATCTATGCATCCCTGCAAGCTCCATCAAGACTTCATCCAGCCTCCACCTTCAAGAAGAAACCACAGGCCCTCAAACCACAAGAAACTATCTCTGAAGTTCAACCACAGTTGAACTTCAAAGTCAGAAGCCCTCAAGACTTCTCCTATTCTCAGGCTCAAACAAAAATAACAGAACACCCTATAAAAATCTATCAAAAATCTAGGGGAAACCTACATGGCTCTATGATCCCAAGATCAAATCTCAAAGCCTAAGTCAACTTCTAAGGCTACTAAACAATTCCTAACATATGAATGGTCAAGGGTTAACCAGCAAGTTATGAGGTCTCTATTCTCTAACCCTAAAACAACATCAATCAAGCTCTGAAAAATCTATGAAAAAGCTATGGGGAGCATGCATCAGTCTAGTATAACATACTAAAAATTAGAGCAAAATTCAATACCAAGTGAGAGAAATAAAATCAGCAAGGCAGACACGTCACAAATCAGTTATTCAATATCAATTAAAACACAAAAATGCAAATAAAAAATGAAAATGCATGATCAATTCACTATTTTTGCACTATAAAATTCTAAATTGAATTAGGAACCTACAGAAAAAAGAATGGAATTAATTGGACACTCCTACTATTTTTTATGAATTTATTTCTAACATGCATGAAAACAAAGAAATTAAAAAGAAAAAGAAAATAAAACAGGGGTGGGGGTGCAGCGATAGCAACAACTCTAGTTGTTTCAGCGACTGGGCCCATACACGGGGGTGTGCATATCACTTAGGGCCTAAGCCCCAATCCAAAATCACTCAGCATTCCTCTCACGCAGGGGGGGGGGGGGGGGACAACGAGCAAATGAGGGGTGCGTGATCAGCAACCAGACTTGGGCTTTGACCCAATCCAACCCTAACCCAAACGGATGACTAACAAAACCATTCTTCTCTAACCTCTCGTTCACTGTTCACTACCAAAACCCTAACACGCCGCTCCCCCCAACCTCTCTCTGATTCCCTCTCACCCTCTCAAACAATCTCTCACCGAATCTGAAACTAAACCTAAACATAAATCCGTTCAACTCATGCCCTAACCTAAACTATCTTCCTCAACAAAACTAACACGCAAATCTCAAAACGAAAACCCTAATCCATCTGAATAAACGACTAGGAGGCGTAACGAAAAGAAGCAAAACCTGGGCGATGCAATGAAGGCGATGAAGCTTCTGGAACCACTGATGAGCGATGGCGGAGCTCGCGAAGAATTTGAAGGATCAACTTCTGGAGAGTTCTTCGTGGACGCTTGAAGATCTACGATGTTGACGGAGCTTTTACGATGAACGGATGAAGATCAACGAACTTGATGATGTTTAAGGACGATCTTGAAGCTCTAAAGATCTTGACGAACAATGAAGTGGATTTGACGATGTTGAAGATCGGAGAATCAGTTACGATAAACTTGATGAAGTTCTTGCAAGGAAATTTCTGGAGACGTTCTCGATTCGATGACGAAGGCGATGACGAACGATGTTAACATTTGTTGAAGGTTCTTGATCTTGTTTGGTTGACTCCAGCGACAATCTGGAGATTATTGCTGATGATCTTGAAGGAGATGAAGAACGATGGATGAATTTCTGGAAAATCCAGATGAACACGACGAGTGTTCTTGATGAAAATCTGGAAAATGATGAGTATTCCGAGGAGTTTTCCGGCGAAGCACTATTTTCGGCAGGTGGTCGATGGAGGTAGGCGAAGAAGATTAAAATGTTAGGACGGATTCTGGAGTTTTTGCAGTTTCCGGCGATGGTTAGGAGTCTGTTGCGGTGGCTCCGGCGGTAGTTACCGGCGTGTGCATGCCGGCCGGTGAGGAGCTGGTAGTGGGATCCAGCTGGTGTGCATGCAAGCTAGGGAGGAGGAGGAGATGACACGCAGGCCAGGGAGAGAGGCTGAGTGGGACGCGTGGCAGAGAGAGAGAGAGAGATAGTGGGTGAGGTGGAAGACTCTGAGTGTAAGTGGATTGTGAGGTGGCCAGCCCCTACAGAAGCACGCGTGGCCTGGCTATATAGTAGACACATGGCGCTGCAAATTGGACAAAAAAGCAAAAACGGACTAATAGGAATGGGCCTCCACATCCTGAACTGGCCCACGAAAATGATATCCATAAACCCCAAAAAAACTGAATTAGAATGATTAAGTCCAATTAAGAACTAATCAAAGATTAAACCTAATTAACTAATGATTAAACCTAATTAACTCTAACTAAAAATAAAACTGCAATTAAATCTAAATGAAAATTAAACTAACCTAATTAAATCTAACAAACTCAATTAAAACCTAACTAATGTTAAACCCTAATTAAACTAATTAAATCCTAATAAAAGAAATTAATATCTAACAAAAGATTAAAAATAAATTCTATTATCCAAAAACTATTATATTCTAAAAGAAAATCAATCTAAAATCTATTTAAAACAATTTAAATTCTAAAAAAATATTTAAAGCTATTAAAAATATTAAAAAATCTATTTAAATCCTAAAAAATCTAAAAAGCCTATTTAAAATCCACAAAAGGCTATTAAATCCTAAAAAAAATGCAGACAAATGCAAATGACCAACATAAAAGATAGCGCGAGACCAGATCGAAGCAAACAGTAAACCCCCGGGCATCAGAATATCCCCAAAACCACCATGTGAGCTGAAAACACCGAGGAGCGCACAATTCCCCGAAAATAAAACCCTGATTATCTAGACTGGCTCTGAAATATCCGGTAAATGAAACCCAAGCTGTAACCCTGACATCCTCTGTCTGTGCACAAATGTCATGCATCTGATATGCGAATACGAATTGAACCATGGACCAGATAGGAGAACCGGTTGGTCAAATTTTAGGGTGCAACAATGCTAAACAAACAAACAGAATTGCTGAATAGTATACATTTTATTGATAACGAACCCCTGAATGGGTAAAAATGTTTTACAACAAATTCAAGCTCCTGGAATGAGGAAGCTGCGCAGGTATAATAACATAAATATACATCAGTATATACACAAATGTCGGCAATGAGGCGTAGACGAACACCATGAGTTGATCCCTCTATGACCCACTCGACTTCGATACTTCTCCGATGCTTCAGCTTCAGAAGAGATTGATTCAGATAAACGGCCCTCAGGTCTTCCAAACCACTAAACAAATACAATCCACACGCGGAACGCAGTCATTTGCTTTTTCAAATCCCTAACTTTTGCCTGAATAGCCCTTCCGGGTTTTCGATTCACCGGGATACCCTTTTTTGCCAAAGTCGCCCTTCCAGGTTTTCGACTTTGCGGGTGTACATTCTTTTCTTTTGTATCCCTAATTTTCCCCCGAACCCTTTTTCCTTTTTTATGGTTCGCCGGGATGCCTCATTTTTGCCTGGATATTCTTTTTCTTTCCAGCGGGTCATTTTTTAAGCAAAGTATTTTTTAACTGCGTCCGTGTTCACCGGGGATGTAAAATCTTCGCCATCCATCATGGATAACAACAAGGCTCCTCTCGAGAAGACTTTGCTGACGACGTACGGACCTTCGTAATTGGGAGTCCACTTGCCCCGGTGATCGGAGTGTGGAGGAAGAATCTTCTTCAGGACGAGATCATCCATCTGAAAGCTTCTAGGACACACCTTCTTATCATAAGCTTTCTTCATTCGACTTTGGTACAGATGACCATATGCAATCGATGCTAATCTCTTCTCGTCCATCAGGCTGAGTTGGTTTAGTCGGTTCTTAATCCATTCTGCCTCGTCGAGTTTCACGTCAACCAAAACTCGTAAAGAGGGGATCTCAACTTCTAACGGTAGGACAACTTCCATACCGTACACCAGTGAGAAAGGAGTTGCCCCGGTTGATGTACGTACCGTTGTACGATAACCGTGTAGTGCAAATGGCAACATCTCGTGCCAGTCCTTATAGGTCACAACCATCTTCTGTACAATCTTCTTAATGTTCTTATTGGCCGCTTCAACGACGCCATTCATCTTCGGCCGGTAAGGAGATGAGTTGTGATGTTCAATCTTGAAACTCTGGCACAGCTCCTTCATCATCTTGTTATTCAAATTCGAACCATTATCAGTCATGATCCGCTCGGGAATTCCGTAACGACAGATGATGTCCCTCTTTATGAATTTAGCCACCACCTGCTTGGTCACATTAGCGTATGAGGCTGCCTCCACCCACTTGGTGAAGTAGTCGATGGCTACTAGAATGAAGCGATGACCGTTAGATGCGGTGGGCTCGATCTTGCCTATCATATCGATGCCCCACATGGAGAACGGCCACGGGGAGGACATGACATTTAACGGGCACGACGACACATGAATCTTATCAGCATAAATCTGGCATTTATGACATCTCTTCGCGAATTTAAAGCAATCCGACTCCATCGTCATCCAGTAGTATCCTGCTCTCAGGATCTTTCTCGTCATAGCATGTCCGCCGGCGCGCGTGCCAAATGTGCCTTCATGGACTTCTTCCATGAGCATACTCGCCTCTTTCTCATCTACACATCTGAGTAGCACGAGATCGTGGTTTCTTTTATACAAAACTCCATCAGGATTGAGATAAAAATTTCCAGACAGCCTCCTCAGAGTCTTCTTATCCTGGGTTGACGCTCCCGCAGGATTCTCCTTAGTCATAAGGAAAGTCTGGATGTCATGGAACCATGGCTTGCCGTCGGAGGCTTCCTCGATCGCAAAGACGAATGCAGGTCTATCAAGA
The DNA here is from genome assembly GCA_963859935.3 of Lathyrus sativus. Lineage (NCBI taxonomy): Eukaryota > Viridiplantae > Streptophyta > Magnoliopsida > Fabales > Fabaceae > Lathyrus > Lathyrus sativus. The sequence continues at coordinate 617,150,908 of OZ012738.1, read as the reverse complement.
CGAGAAAGAACAATTCTTGGAGCTTTATTCAAGAAATTGACTTTATACATTGAAGCCAACGTGGCTAGGGCATCAGCCATCTGATTTTCAGCTCTGGGCACATGATGGAGTTCCACTTGATCAAAGAAAGGAAGCAGCCTTCTGGCATAGTTCATGTACGACACCAAATTCAATTGTCGAGTCTCCCACTCTCCTTTAATTTGGTTAATCACAAGCGCCGAGTCACCATATACATCTAGGTTCTTAATTCTCAAATCAATTGCTTCTTCTAGACCCATGATGCATGCTTCGTACTCCGCTTCGTTATTGGTGACCGGAAACGTCAGTCTAACGGTAAACGAGATATGGGATCCATGGGGAGTTGTGATGATTGTCCCAATTCCACTTCCGTAAGAATTAACCGCTCCGTCAAATATCAACTTCCACTGGGATTTCCTGTCTGGCCCCTCGTCGGGCAACGGTTCATCACAATCTTTCACCTTGAGAAACATGATATCCTCATCATGGAATTCAAATTTCATCGGCTGATAATCTTCGATCGGCTGTTCGGCGAGGTATTCAGACAATACGCTTCCCTTGATGGCCTTTTGGGAAACGTACTAAATGTCATATTCCGTCAACACCATTTGCCATCTGGAAATCCTGCCCGAAAGTGCTTGCTTCTCGAAGACGTACTTGATCGGATCCATCTTCGAAATTAGCATGGTCGTGTGATTGAGCATGTACTGTCGTAAATGTTTGACATCCCATGCTAGTGCACAACACGTCTTCTCCAGCATCGAGTAACGAGATTCACAGTCCGTGAACTTTTTACTCAAGTAATAAATGGCATGCTCCTTTCTGCCTGTCTCGTCGTGCTGACCGAGAACACACCCCATACTATTCTCAAGAACTGTCAAGTACATGATTAAGGGTCTTCCGGCCACTGGGGGTATCAAGATCGGAGGTTCCTGTAGATACTGTTTTATCTTATCAAATGCCTTATGGAAATCCTCGTTCCAGATAATCGCCTGATCTTTTTTCAGTAGTTTGAACATCGGTTCGCACGTGGCCGTGAGCTGAGAGATAAACCTTGCAATGTAGTTTATCCTGCCCAGGAAACCACAAACTTCTATTTTGGTTTTTGGCGCTGGCATTTCTTGTATTGCTTTTATCTTCGCAGGATCAACCTCAATGCCTCTTTCACTCACGATAAACCCCAGTAGTTTTCCAGACCGTACTCCGAAAGTACACTTGTTAGGATTCAGCCTCAACCTGAACTTCCTAAGCCTCTCAAAAAGCTTCAGCAAATTGACCAGATGTCCCTCCTCCGTTTGGGACTTCGCAATCATGTCATCAACATAGACTTCAATCTCATGATGAATCATATCATGAAACAAAGTAACCATTGCTCGTTGGTAAGTGGCCTCTGCGTTCTTCAGACCGAAAGGCATTACCTTGTAGCAAAATGTTCCCCAAGGTGTAATAAACGTAGTTTTCTTCATGTCCTCCGGCGCCATCTTGATTTGATTGTAGCCGGAGAAGCCATCCATGAACGAGAATACGGAGAACTGAGTTGTATTGTCGACCAACACATCAATATGAGGGAGCGAGAAATCATCTTTAGGGCTCACCCTGTTCAAATCCCGATAATCGACGCACATTCGCACCTTACCGTCTTTCTTCGGTACAAGCACTATGTTGGCGACCCACGGAGGGTAAGTAGTGACCGCTAAGAAGCCAGCATTAAGCTGCTTTTGCACTTCTTCTTTGATATTAACGGCCATATCCGGTCGCGTCCTCCTAAGCTTCTGCTTAACGGGAGGACAATCTTCTCGCAGCGGCAAGTGATGAACCACGATGTCAGTATCAAGTCCGGGCATATCTTCGTATGACCAAGCCAAGATGTCACTATACTCTCTCAGCATCTCGACCAATCTCTGCTTGACATCACTCTGCAATGCAACCCCTATCCTGACATTCCTGACAAGTTCTTCAGAACCCAAATTCACAATCTCAATCTCTTCCTCGTGAGGCAGAATAACTTTCTCTTCTTGTTTCAACAAGCGGGCTAACTCTTCGGGAAGGTCTTCGTCTTCATCAATCTCTTCTTCGGCTTGATAGATCGAGCAATCAAAGTCGAAGTGAGTTATAGAAGGTCCAGAGTCGATGTCATCTGATATGTGGATCCTGCAATAACAAGGGTTAAGCTTAAAACAAGGATATGCAGGTTGGCACAAACCCCATTGCCATTTTGTTGTTTTTCAAAACAAATATAAAACAGGAATAACAGAGATCACAACATTTGAATGCGAAAGAACGCCTTTGGATTTATTGGTAAAATGCATGTACATAATCAAACAAGGCCCTGACAATAAAACCACTATGCCCCGGGTAGGACATAGGGTTGTACAATGATTGGAGAAAGTAAATCATTACTCTTTGCCTGTCACTTGGATGGTATCCCTGATGGACCAGTTGGTGAGGCTCTGGCCTAGTTTGCTTGGCTGGATCCAAGAGTCTAGGTCGCAATCGTTGTCCTTGCCGTCTTCAGACACGGCGTTGACACTTTCAAATATCACCCCGCCACTGGTAAACTAGATCGGCCCTTTACCTCGCGACGCACTGTGAGAAGAGGAGGCTTCAGCCGCAGGAGAGTATCCTAACCCAAACTTGTCCTGTTTGTTAGGTATTTCTAGAACCTGCCCTCAGCCTGGGGTAGATCCGGCTTGAACAACGGCCCGACCTTCCTTGAAGGAAGAGAAAGTCATCTCTGGTTTCTCGGTCATTACTGGAGCCACGTCCTTGACCTTAACGGCTTCGAATGCCTGACATAGGCTTTCGTGGATTTCCCCATCCATCTCAACATATTTGAAGGATGACAAATGGCTCACCATTATGTCTTCCTCGCCACATACAGTCACGATGCTGCCTCCGACAACATACTTGAGCTTCTGGTGCAACGTGGAGGTCACGGCACCCGCAGAATGGATCCATGGCCGACCTAAGAGATAGCTGTAGGCTGGCATGATGTCTATAATGTAGAAGACTGCTTCGAAAGTTTCCGGCCCAACTTGGATTGGCAAAGTCACCTCCCCAAAGACATGACGCTTGGTTCCATCGAAAGCCTTCACAACCAGATCACTGGGTGTGCAAATCAATCCGCGAGTATCTAACTTCATCAACGCCTTCTTCGGGAGAACATTGAGCGACGACCCTGTGTCCATCAACACATGAGACATAATCGTTCCCCTACACTCTATCGAGATGTGCAGGGCACTGTTGTGGTTTCTTCCCTTCGGCGTCAGCTCCAGGTCAGTGAACCCTAACCCGTTTCCAGCATTCACATGGGCTACTACCTCTTCCAACTGGTTGACCGAGATTTCCTGCGGTACATACGTGGCATTCAAAACCTTTAACAGCACGTTGCGATGTAACTCCGAACACAGCAACAAATTCAGGATGGAAATTTTCGAGGGTGTTTGATGGAGGTGATCCACGATCTTGTAATCACTCTTCTTGATCAACCTCATGAACTCTTCAGCGTCCTTAACGAGTAAGTCCTTCTCTACCCCACGGGGGGTTTCCTCAACGACTTTACTCTTTCCCTTATCGGTTCCTTCAGCTTTGTCTGCTTTGTCCGCCACAACCTCAGGTGGAGCAAATACTCTTCCGCTGCGCGTGATTCCGCCAATTCCCGCTAGGTTACCAACAGACTGCCCAGACGGTTCCAATTCCATCTTTTGTCCGTTACAGTAGACGTTTGCCCCATAATGCCATGGGACAGCATTGGTGCTTTCAAAAGGTATCGGCCCAGCCTTTGTGATGGTAATTGTGGGCGGCCTGGGTGCAGAAATGGTTATCGTCTGGCGAGGGATGGTGATGGTGGCAACCTCATCATCTTGCTTCAGCATTACCTCTCCAGATCCACTTTCGGCCCTTCGGCTAAACTGCAAGATTCCTTCGGTCATCAGACTCTGAATCCCCTTTATCAACTGTTCACATCCATCAGGACGAGTCGCACAGCCCATACACAGTTCTCCACATCCCGGAAAGAAGCCTCTCTTCATCAGCTTGGCTTTAACGAAGCTAAGCGGTGTCTTCAGATCCTTGACGTCAGTCAACACATCTATGTTCTCGTCTTCAATAATGGCATTCACCCCACCTCCCCTATGATTCGGCATAGGTTTCTTTGTGCCATTCGACATATTATCTGAGAAATTGATGATCTTAGCATCCACCATATCTTGCACCTTGTGCTTGAAGGCTTTGCAGTTTTCTATCGTGTGGCCGGGTGCCCCCGAGTGAAAATCACATGTTGCGTTCGCATCATAACCTGGCGGAGGTGCCCCTGTCAAGGGAGCCAGGGTTCTCTTCTGGACTAGCTGTAACTGAAGCAGAGTTTGTAACAACTGAGCATAAGACATGGGCGGTGTCTCAAGGTGACGGCTCGACAGAGGTGCCCTGTTCTGATACTTTCTGTACCCTTGCTGATTCGGCTGCTGCTGCTGCTGCGACTGCTGCTGCTGGGGTTGTTGGACAGCAGGGATGGTTATGCTAGCCACCTGCTGGCGCTGGATTTTACCTTTCCTGCGAGCGTTGGATACGACGCTCGTCTCCCCTTCATGCCTTTTGCTACCATATGGTTTCTTTCCTCCTCCAGCTGAGGATAGATCGACACCTTGAATTTTCCCCAGTTTGATCCTGTTTTCAACATGCTCGCCAGTAATGATGAGATCTGAGAAACTTCTTAACATACCGCTGACTAGTTTCTCGTAATAAACCCCTGGGAGGGTGGCTACAAACATCTCAACAAGCTCCCGTTCAACCATCGACGGTTGAACTCTAGCTGCTAATTCACGCCACCGTTGGGCGTATTCTTTGAACCCTTCGTTGTTCCTCTGTGACAAGTTCTGCAGTTGAACTCGGTTCAGAGCCAAGTCACTGCTATACTGATAATGGTGCACGAATGCCTCAGCAAGTTCCTTCCACGTGCGCACACTGGTAGGTTCCAAACTCATGTACCATTCTAAGGATGGCCCGGACAAGCTATCCTGAAACAAGTGCATCAGCAACTTCTCGTCTTCAGAGTGAGCGGACATCTTTCGGTAGTATGACCTTAAGTGGACACGAGGGCAGGTGGTGCCCTTGTACTTCTCAAAGTCGGGTACCTTGAATTTAGGAGGCACCTTGAAATCCGCAATCAATCCCAATTTAGACATGTCGACACCCATAGTGTTCAGGTTCTCGAAATTCCTCATTTTGTCCTCGAGTGCCTTAAACCTCAGACATGCTTCAGCAGTCAGCTCTCCTTCAGCATTCCTCTGTGAGAACAGATCTTCTTGTCGATCTTCTAGCCATGGCTGAGGCCCATACAGATTTCCAACACCTGTGTTGCCGTTGCCCAGTCCAGCATTGCCATTAGCTTCAAAATTTCCATTACCGACGCCAGTCGTATTACCATTGAGCCCTATGTTAGTGATCATATTGCCGTTACCATTGCCATTCCCCCCGGTCACGGGGATGCCATTCTGAGGAGTTTCAACAGGTGGAGGGGTTGGAACACTCCCACCATGGAGTACACCATTGCTGTCAACCCTTGAGATCAGAGGCTGGACCAATATTCTGAGCTGGTCTTGGCCGTTGGCAACCACTTGCATGAGCTCCATGAAGCAGTCCATCCTCTCTCGGAGTTCCTGAACGTCAGTCTGCACTTGTTCCATTGCTCTAGCTTGATTTGCTCTGGTCGGGTAGCGGTGGATTGGCCTTCGATCAATCCTGGAATAACCTGCATACACAAAGGGTTAGAAAAACGACAAAGTGCTCATTATGCGAATGCTTCATGCAAATGCAAACGTGTGTCCGTGCGTTGGGGAGATCCCCCCCGATCCTAGTGCCTGAGTGCCAGTGCTGATAACAAGAGGTCCGAGTCTAGTCATGGAAATAACATCTCATATATATAATGAAAGCCCATCAAGGCGGTACACAACGTCACTAAGTACAATCAGAATCAATAGCATGACCTCGACCAACAAGCCTGGTGATGGTTAGCATACAACAATGATTAAAACAAAAGGATTACAAATATAGTCAAGCACGGCCACAGGCTCGAAACTCTTCTAACAAATCCCTCGTTTCTGGATGATCAGGCCGAGTGAGCAACCCTTCGACGAGTAACTCCCTCTGCCTAATAATGTATTGAAGACCTTCAACTGAGTCTTCCCATGCTCCTTCGCTGAAACAATCTTCTAACTTCCGCTTCTTGGATTCAAACGTCTGTTTGCGCTCCTTCAAGTTAGCAAGAGCCTTGTTAAGCAGGCCTTCAGTGGCATATCTGTGAGCGGTTTCTTCATCAAACCTCTTCTCACTAGCCTTCACCTGGGCTTTCAGTTTGGAGATATGCTGCCTCAGTTTATCCTCCCGTTCCTTGCTGTTGGCTAGGGTGGCCTTCCAATGCTGATTAAACTTGGATATTCTCCGGTACGCTTCATCCAAGTGCTGCTTCTTAGTGGCCAATACGTCGTTGACAGATTTGAAGTCCCGACCCAAACGCTCACGCTCAGCCAACTGCTTAGTCAAATCCGTACCTAACTTGTTCACCAGCTCTATTTGCCTCTTGAAGGAGTGGACGGCTTCGCTCCGCTCGCTTCTGAGCTGAGCCAATTCTTTCTCCAGTTCTTCGTTTGCCTTCTTCAGCTCCTCTCGCTCAGCTAACACCTGATTGTACTGCTGAATAGGCACGGTGGTAGGCTCTTCAATCACTGGAGGGATTTCTAGCTTGGCAGGAGGAAACGACATCCCTATGATATCTGCTCTGGCTCTGATCCAGGTCACATATGGAGCGTAGGCTTGGCTATTACTTTTTCCCAGCAACGACTTCCCTCGCCTACTGATACCATTCCAAGCGTGCTGAAGCTTAGATAACATATCCCCCTCTAGAAGACCAGTGAGGTACAAAGATTCCTACACCTCTTCATCCTTCGGCGGAGCTCTCAAAGCATAAGCAAACTGTCGGACTAGCAGAGATGGATTATAGTTGATACAGCCCTTCCTGCCTATCAAAGGCACATTCGGAGACCCGCTGCAGCTGAAGATAATCTCAGTACCCAACCTATCTCTATCAAACCAGGCCACATCCTCCGTTGATAGACTCATCAAATGCTCAGACCACTCAGCTGTGGCTGCAGACGAAGCAAAGGGACCCTTCTTGGGTAGGTGACTATCAGCCCATCTATAGAATAGGGGTACACAGCATGAGACATTCTTGCCCCTTCTGTTCTCGTTTTTGTAGTGGACGGAATGATAGACATCTCCAATCAAGGTAGGGACCGGATTCCCTGCTGCAAAGATGTGAAAGGCGTCGAAGTCTACAAAGTCAGGCATATTAGGGAACAGAATGATGTCGTATATGCAAAGAGCAAGAATAGCGTTGAACACGATCCAACAACCGTCTTTGGCACACTGCTAGGCCTTCCCCACTAAGAACTGCAAGGAGAAACCGGGAACCCCGTTCCAACTAGACAAGACCAACTCAGAGGCGTCCAGATGAAGCGAAAGAGCTAGACTAGCCAGATTAGGCTCAACATCCATATGAACAAAGGGCATCTGACTCTTGATAGGCACACCTAACAAATCAGCATACTCCTCTAGTGTAGGTGCGAGAATAAAGTCCGGGAAAGTAAAGCATCTCAAAGGAGGATCGTAGAACTGCAGCAAGGCGTACAACCCATTCAACTCAAACACAGAAGGTTTACGAACCAAGCTGAGCAATTTCCCATAAGACTTTCTGAATTCACCTCTCACAGAATCATCTGCCAAATCAATCAAACTAGACAGCTAAACAACATCAGGAGTGGGGAGCTTGTAGGCCACAGTCTTCCTTAGAGAACCCATGCCAACACAATAGAAGGCAAGAAAACCTGAACCGGGGGGAACGGTACCTGCAACACAGACACACGTTAATGATATGCAAATGAGTATGCAAAACAATGCAAAATGAAATCATGCAGCAGGAGATCAAGACGACTGTGCTGTTGCGGAGAAGACGGTTCTGTATCAACAAAACCACAATACTGCTCTGTCAAGAACAACCCTATCTCTGATGAGAAGAAAACCCTGATATCGGACCATAAATCTGCTCTGTCAAGAACACACATATTTGATGATGAGGAGAAACCCCTGATGTCAGACTATAACTCTGCTATGTCAAGAACAATCATGTATCTGATGATGAGAACCTATGATACTAAGAAAACTGATTCACTATCAAGAAAACCAGGTAGTCTGAAGGTTAAGGTTTCCTGCAACAAACCCGACCCTGCTCACAGGTATGGACCTAAACTGACACAAGTTCGGCATCCTATGCGGTCATCAGCGTCACAGACATTCAAGAGGGATGATACGATACCCAGAAGGTGTGGCATCACCATCTCCTGAAGCAGCCTCACTTAGCTGAATCCCAAATGATCGGTCCCTAGAGTCGACAATCCTCCAAACCAACAACCCCTCAGGCCCAAAGGGCCGGAAAAGAAGTCAACCGGGAGAACCTCGTCTGAGCGTGGATTTCATGAGACATTAGTGCCTGCAAAGCAAGCACGCGCCCACTAATTTCCACAACTAATGCTAGGTACACTCAAGCCTGGGTCTGGCTTCTCACTCATCAGAATGCCCCTCCCACAACAACACAAATAATCATATCATACTGAAAATAAAGTGCGGGAAATAAAATGCGATAAGTAAACACAACCCAAAAAGTAAACATACAAGCGCTAGGATTGACTCTCGCAGGGGACGTTGGATCCCCAAACTGACTCGCCTAAGGGACGTTGGATCCCAGGAAACTATCAAGTCCCCAGCAGAGTCGCCAGCTGTCGCTTCCGCGAAAATAAGGTGCCGGCAAAACAGAAGAGTTGCCACCTTTCGTTATTTATCCCTCAGAACGGGAAAGGAAACGATCGGAAAAACCTGACGAAGGGGTATAAGACAAGTTCATCGCAACCATTTTTTGGGTTCGGGAGTCGGTTACGCAAGGGGAAGGTATTAACACCCCTCACGTCCATCGTACTCGATGGGATCCATGCTTGTTGGGTTTATCTGACGGGTTGGTTTTATCTATCTACCTATCAAGGCTGGCTTAAAAAAAGAAAAGAAAATGACTCGGCAAAGCGTCGCACTTTATGCCTACGTATTCTCATCAGAGAATGAGAAATCAGAGTCAACGTAGTTCGACTAACTACGGGTGATGGGGAAGGTGGCTCGCCAATACGTCAGTATTGTGCCTACGTACTCTCAACAGGTATGAGAGATCAAAGCTTACGTAGTTCGGGATAATACGGATTATGGCAATTTAGATTCATCTGTTTTATTGAGTAGGGTTAACAAACAGTTCCAGCAGTTTGGTGTACGCAGCTCGACCTTTGGAGACTTAGGCGTTACCGTTTGCGGTAGAACTGGGAGTTAGCGACACTCTTTTCTTCAGAAAAGCTTCCCTTTGAATTATGGGCCCACGGGGCAAAAAGGTTTGAAGTTTGTTTTCTGTCTTTTACAGAAGAACTGTCTTTTATGGATGTTTGCAACCAACATCGCACTAGAGACTATGGCCTGAGAGTGAATGCGTCGTATGTCACCCAAAGGGTGCCATACTAAACATCCAAGCTGTTGAAAAGAAACTCTCCAACAACCCTTTCTCAGATAACTTAAGGCTCGTAACATATGACATTCGTTAACCTTTATTACTGTATTTTAATTTATTTTGAGATGAAAAGAGAGAACGAACAGGTTCAACTAAGGGGAGACTATCAAGTCCTAATGTTATCATGCCAAGGATTCATCCTATGGTTGAGGTTTGAAATAGGGAACTCCTAGAAGTTATCATGCATAGGCTTCAACCTAAAATTCTAATCATCACTTCCTTATCAAAGGAAGTGAGATTCCTAGGGGATCATGCCAATGATAAACAGAAACAGACAAAGCATCAGCTTAAACAGTAAACAGTAAACGACTGTAAAATGCATGCAATGCAAGTGAGGGAGGAAATGTGTGTGGGACATCAGCCTCCACAAGCTCATCTCAACCTCAAGCCAGATATGAATAACTGTAATCATACATAAGAAGAGCCACACATCCTACCAAAGGAGGGATGAAGCTTCACAAGGGGACCTTAAATCATAGGGAAGGATGGAAGTGATCAACACCTTCCATGTTTATGAAAGAAGAGGATCTATCTAGAAGCTCTGCTTACAAACCCTAATCTTAACACCTAAACAAACTACTCCAAAGGAAGAGCAAATTTCAAGTCCAAGCTCCACCATGCATGCCTAAGCAGCCCACACGTGTCTTCAACATCATCTAAGAGCAAGAGAAGCAAAACCCTAATCCAAGGGAACTTAAGAAATCATTCTAGTTGAATTAGAAAGTTAGGATCACCTAAAACCTAGTACTAAAGTTAATTCTAACTAAAATACTAAAACCAATTGTAAAATCCTACAAAAATAACTATGGGAACCTAAGTCAATCATGAATCTACCATATAAAATCCAGGGGTTGAATCATCCAAAAAGTCCTAGAAATAAATCCTAAATCATGAGGTACTAAGGTTAAACCCTAAAACTAGAGCACCTAAAGCTCCAACTTAAAACCAACACCTAATTTCATCACAAAAATGCGATAAAAATATAAGGGGAGCATACATGTCTAAACTAGCTACACACAAAAAATCAGCTCAAAAATCATTATCAATTGCTCACACAAAATTCAACAAAACAAGGTATCAACCATAATGGATTTAATGTCAATTAAAATACAAAAAATGCAACTAAAATCACAAATGCATGAATTCCTAATATTTCAATTTCCTAAAATTCTAGACTCATTCATGAGTTAGGGGAAAAAACTTGGATCAATTTGAGTTATTATTCTATTTTTTAAGAATTATTTTCTAAGCTATATGTAATGATGAAAATAAAAGAAAATCAATGGAAATCAATAAAATATGCGTATCAAATAGCAATTATAAACAGTTCATTTCAGGAATTGGGCCAACTGGGGGGTGTGGATATCAATCTGTGCACTAAGCCCAAACCAAACCAATTAATGAAACGGTGCGTTTCATCTCAAAGTCTCTCTTCAGAGTTCAACATCAAATCGTGGCCGTGAATCCTTGGATTAAGTCAAATGTCAAACCTCCATCTGATGGCCCAGGCTCATCGTCCCCAAATTCAAACTGAGATGGAGGGAGTTCTCAGACGGTGGCCTGAGTTGCAGCGCCACCGTCTTCTCCGGTGAGGTGCTCGTCTCAGGTCATCAAAAATGTCAAAACGAATCATCATCTTACTTAATTTTTCTCACTGAATCCAAATCCAATCTCCAAATTCTCTAATTCCTCCTCTAACTTAAAACCCGAACAAAGTTTCAGAAACCACTCAAATCTTGATCATCATGATTCTTAAAATTAATGACACTAATGGAAACTACACTCATCAGAGATCATATTCCACTATCCAAACATGAATAACACTCCAAGAATCATGAGGAATCCATCTCAACAGAAGTTGCACAACACCTAGCATTGTCTATAACCGTGTAATTAACCATCCTAAATCCATCTAGATCATGAATAGAACCTAACCACATGAAGATTTCTATCTAACACTGCCTTAATTAAGCATAATTTCAATTTTCACAAACCTGGTTTCAGATGAAGAACAGGTGCAGTTCTTGCTCGATTCCTCCTCCACAATGATCCAGATTCACTCTAAAACTCCTTCCAAAGCTAATGCAATCTTCAATTTCTCTTGGATTGGGCTTGAACTCAGAATACAATTTCAACTTGCAGCTCTGAAACTTCAACCTCACTCTCTGCTTCAGGGATCAATCTTCATCAAAAAAATGGTTGAACACACTCTAATGTTTATATAGAACTCAATGGAAATGTTTAGAACTTTCTGTAACCTTCCATATGAGATTTTCAATTTCACTTTCTCCTTCAAAATCTCATGTGCACAGTCACGATTCTGGCTCTCTTTGGGCATGAAAATGCTTGTAAAATTCATCTCATGAGATATTGAATTAGTTTGTTATGTTCTCTTCCTTGTTTACAATCCAATGGTGTGAGTTTAATATGTTGCTTCATCATGAAGAAATGAAATGAAATGGCATGAATTTGACCTCAAACCAAAATTCCAACATTGCCAAAGTTTCTAAAATGATTTTGCCATTCAAAATGACCTATTATTTTGCCTTGTTTGGACACAAAATGGATTATTTCAATTTTTGGTCATTAAATGCCTTTAATTCTTCTTTTTTCAAAATTCCTCAAAGCACATCCTTCCTTGAGCCATTTCAATGTCTCCTTGATACATGGTCAAGGTTAAAACCCCATTTTGAGCAACTTTCAAGTTGAACAAAATTTCATTTGAGGTGTCTAGGTTGGCGAAAATGACCTATAACCAAAAATGACCTATAATCATAACTTCCCAAAATACCCTTGACTTGTCAAAGCCATAACTTGAGTTCTACAAATCCTATCAAGGACTTCTAGTACTCTATGGAAAGCTAAGAGGATAAGGAACAACATTCATGTTGACCAAAAGTTCATAGGAATCATCCTTATAGGGAAAACGTTTCATGCAATTGGGTAACTTTCAAGCCCCAAATTCACATACCTCAGATGACTTGTAACTTGTTAAAGCCATAACTTGAGTTATATAAACCCTATCAAGGACTTATAGTACTATAATTAAAGCTAAGACCATGCTCTACAACAATCATGTTGGGGTCAAGAAGAGATGACAATCACATCTTGAGCTACATTGCCTTGAAGATAGGGGTCAAACTAGGGGATTTTACACTGTCAAGTCTTAGAAACCCTAACTTGAAACTTCTCAGACTCTTCAATCATGACGAGTTAACCTTGGAATCATCCTTATGACATCTCAATGTATCAATCCATGATCACATGGATCTTGAATTAGGTCTCAACCTTCTTCAAATCCTCAGTTGACTTAGGGTTGACCCAGTCAAACCCTAATTGCTCCACTAATGGCTGAGCCTTCTTAATCTTACACAATGACCTGTCTAGGCCTCAAAATGATCTTCAACACTTCTCATGAGCTCTCTCAAGACCTCAAGTCTAACTTCATGGCTTCAGAATCATCTGATGACTTCCCACAACTCTCAAGTTAGGAGACACACCCTCTTGGCATCAATCATTTTCTCTGAGGATCTTTCAACTTCTCTGACAAGGATATCAATCCTTGAACACTTGAATAACCTTCTTAGCTAGCTTCAAAGTCTTGTGTAGCTCTTGATTGGTAATCATACCTCTTGATCTCCTGCATACATGTCAATGAAATGCAAAGGATAATGCTAATGTGAATGAAATGAAACATAAGCTAGGTAAAGAAATGTTGGGCAAATTTTGGGGTGCAACAGCGGGTGGACTGTATTAGCTTCGCTAATAGTGAACTAATATAAAAATAATTGTCTTCATTTACTTTTACTCTTGGTTTTACTTTGAGTGTTTGGATACTAATTTTTTTTAATCTTGGAAACCCAATTCAAATCCCCCTTTCTTGTGTTTCTTGTCACCTTCAGATACACGAGTGAACCAAGGGTGTCACACATGAAGGCTGCCCTGGTTGTGTTTCTCAATGTTATCTACTCTTAACGGTGTGGGTTCAATACTGCCCCAGTTGATAGAAAAAATTTCTTTTGCGCTTGTACCACCCATAACTTTCTGAACTTCATTGTCTTGAATTTCCAAATGATTTGAATTTATGTAGCGTAATAGACCCAACGAATTTAATTTTTGCATCATAAAAACAACACAAATACAATCCAAAATTAAAATACATAAACAATAATAAAAACAACATACGACTTATACCTCAAGCACATCCCGGGTACACTTCTCAGACATCAAAAATCTCTTTAATCTCTCTCTCTCTGGTTTTGTAACACCCTTTTCTACCCCACAAAATATAATTGCAAATCAATCATATTTATTAGAGTAAAATATTGAACGCAATAAAATTATCTCAAAAGGGCACACATTTCTCAAAAATTTAAATATAGTCAATGCTCCGTAAACAACGGGTTTTTTTCAAAATTACTCAAAAAATTACTCACAAGGCAGCGGAACTCAAAAAGGAAATAATCCAAAGTTTTCCTTGCACCGCAAGGCAATCAACATAACAAAAAATCACTAAGATAAAGTTTGATTCAAAGACCCCAACCCGATGTTACACTATTAGAGCAAGACCCTCTAAGTCAACGACCCAAAAACTTTAAAATTCCTCGGCGACATCCATGACTAAACATGGTCATCTCCATGTTACCCACGTGGAGGCAACATTCAAACAGACAGGGCGAGTAAAATGATTCATAATAATCAATATATAAAACGACGTCATTTTTATATTCAAGATCATCATAATCATCAAGGAACATCAAAGGCCACAACATTATAAATTACACCAAAATGTCACATTAATGCAAATGCAACAAGACTTATGCATGTGGTACCAATCAATAAAATTTGATGGACACTGGGCCATCAACCCTCCATAGATCCACAACAGTAGGATTGATTCTACACAAGAACCGAAGCACAACAAAATACCTCACATCTGCACAATGGGACTAAAGCCACAAGAATCGAGGTCTTGAACCGAAGTCCAGAATGCATATGAATGCATGATACATACGTCAATATAATCCTCATAATAATCTCATTAGGTGCATCATCATTCATCAAAATCATCATAATAATCATGTCATCATATAATCATCAAAACTCATGGAATCAACATCATAAATCATCACAATTACTCATGGGAATTCATCATAACTCATCATCATTATTCATAGGCCTAAACAATAGATTTTGGCCACGAAGGCCTAATTTCCTCAAACTCAAAAACCTTCTAAATCCTTAAATCCGCTTTAAATACATTGAATCACATATTGAAAACAATGAAGGCAATACTCCCCATACCTTAATTGCCGACTCTAAGCCTTTCTTCTTGATTCTTGGAAACCTCGCGAAGCCTTGCCTCAATCCTCTTCCTTAGAGCTTTGGCCTCTATTTCTTCCCTTTTCACGGTTTAACAGAAATGAATCTTAATTCCATCAATATTCCTTTTTGTTAAACCTAACTTTGGGCCTTAAAATTGGGCTTTCCAACTTCACCCTCACTAACTCCTCCTAAAATGTCTATTTTGCCCTTAATTCATTTATATTTATTTAAATTAATAATAATTCCAATATATTCATATTATATACTATTATTTAAATAAATAACTCAAAATCCATAATTCCCAATATTCACACCAACCACCAAAAATCACCAAAAATGTGAATATTCATATTTAAATAAATTAAATAAATATTCCAAGAATTTGGGGGAGTTACAGGTTTTCCCATTAGATGATTTAGATGGTCCAAAAAATATATTGAAGCCAATGCCTCTTCCAACACCACGAACACGCCCAGGATGCTCATCGGTTCCAATCACTTCTACCAAGATGTCATGATGATCTTGTGAAGTTAAAAGGTCGACTTCAGTTTGTTCAACCAGATCATCCTACAAAACATATGAAATTTCATCTTTAACAAATTGATTTAACAAAAATAAATATTGTTGAAAAAAGTATCTACATACAATCCTTTGAGCCACTTCGCGCGTAGCATCTGATGTGAACTCGTCGTCTTTTCTTTGACGTGCCATCTTCCATTTCTCGAGGCATGATGGTGGAGATGGAGTGCGTTTAAGATTTATAGAACCTCTTAGCTCTTCCTCCCTTTGTTTTTTTTCTTCGATTATCGTATTTTCAAGTTTACGATATCCTCCACGAGACAATCTATGTGGATAGGTATTTCTGGCTCGTTTTTCCTTTCTTTTTTGTCTCTTTGCCAAGAAGTCAAGAGTGTTGCGAGACTCTACGAATTTCTCCCAAACAGCTTGATTAATAAATGGATACACATCGTATGGAGGATTTTCTTTATCTTCTCCATGTTTAATATAATCATGGGTGAGTTGTGTCTTAAAAGTCCTCAAACACTCACCATAATATGTAATCATCTTCTTTTTCATATAATAATTATTTGTTCAAACAATGAACACATCCTATGTTTACACAATAGAGATGTTATTAGTAACAATGAACACATCATATGTTTTAACAAAAAATAAGTGATCATATATACCCGAACATCTTGTCATATGGCGTCTTTCAATTCATCTTTAACATCGTGCAAACTATCTATCAAAATGCTCACTTTACTTCTACCATGTAACCCATAAAATTGTTAGCGTGTTCACCATAAGCCCTGCCGGTTGCAACATCAACTGTAACTAGGTAGCGAATATCGGTTTCTTGGGCTTTTTTCACCTTGGCATACATCGTGACACCTCTAATTTTTCTTCTACAATTTGTATTAACAAATGTTGCAATAGATGTTGTATGAGAGGTGCTTGTCGAATCGTCCATGACTATTAAGAGACAAATACATAGAAACAAAATGATCAAGAGACACACAGTGAAAAACAAAATGATATAAACTCATTTCGGTGATATATATAACTCATTTCAGTGATATATAACTCGTTTCAGTGAAGGACAAACCTGTTGAAAAATGATATCAGTTGACAAAATGACTATATAAATAAACCTCAAAATGATCAAGAGAAACTCTACTAACTAACGTTTCAATAAAAACAAATGGAAAATCATAGAAAAACATGATCAAAAGACAAACTAACGTGAAACCCTAGACAAAATGATCAGTGAAAAGCAAAATGATATATAACTCGTTTTAGTGAAGAACAAATCTGTTGCAAAAATGACGTTTGATGAATATCTGCTGGAAGATTTTTGATGAATATCAGCTTGAAAATCGCCTAAGATTTTTGTAAAATGAGAGTGACGAAATGACGTTTGATTGTTGATAGGTAAATGAAAAGTTAGACACTAGCTAGATTGTAGTCTGAAGTATTTCATGCAATAAATGTTTTACGTCAGTTTTATATACAATCCGACGTGACAGTCTTAGTTAAAAATATCAAATATAAAAAACACAATAGCGTCATATTATGAGAATTCAATTAAAATATATATAACGTCAGTTTTAGAGTATAACCGAGGGGTTTGTACATATCAAATTAAAAGTTAAATTAAGATTTTGAAATTGATTAATGCAAAAAATATTACCTCTCATTAGGACCATGTAGCCGAGGTAAATACTAATAAAAAAATAACAATGATAAAAATGGAACTTGGAAAGACGCCAAATGAGAATTACAAACTAAACAACTAAAAAAACATAAAATACAAAGACTGTGTGTCGAAGCGAGCTCCCTTATAGATCTATTTCATCGCTTTTCTAAAAAACGATGAAATAAATAAAAGTGTCTCAGAATAAATAAATAAATAAATAAAAGTTGGCGCTCCCAGTACCTATTCTTTCGTTTTTCTATTGTTTGAGATGTTAGTTTCGTCATAAAAAGCGTTATTTGTTGTAGTGTATCACTAAAAGTGTCTCACGCACTAATAATCTGCCACTTTTTTAGAGAAAAGATTACCACCGGAACTATCAAAACGTCATTTGTTAATTCAAAGGATTAACTTGGTGACCTCTGTGCAAAATCTTTTTAAAGATCTCAGAATCTTTACATATGTGATAAGATGAATATTATTTAAGATATTATTGTATTAAATCTTCCCCACTTAGTATATCTTGTTCTTAATTAGTAAGGTTTCATTTAACTACAAAAGGCATAAATTTTGCATCATAACTCACAATAGCAAAATGAATCATTTTACAAAACTTTACTTAGAAAAACAACATTTAAAATATTATCCATACCTTAGCTTCGGAGCTTCAAATCCTACAGAAATAGTTGAACATATGAAGATACAAATGCCATAGACTACATTTTGTACATGAAGTATAAACACACATCACAAAAAATTATACGATGATAAATGATGAATCAAGTACAAAGTACCAAAAATTTAGTATTTTAGAAACCATACAAATGACAAGATTGGAGTCGGCAGAACCACTGACATAGGTGTCTAGACCACCGAGTTTTTCAACATGGCAAACTCCTGAGTTTGGTTTGAGAATTTGTGCGTTTGAGCAGCATTCAGGACCTGCCATTTTCCTATGTAATGTAATTTCTTCATAACATGGCCTCATTTTCCCTTTTTAGAATTTATAAATGAAACATCAACTATGATGTTGTTCGTTAGATTAAGATTTTATGATAAGACTTTCTGGATTTACTGTAATTTCTTCACAACATAATCTCTGAAACATGCTCCTACTGAAACTGAATTATATGAGTTATGCCCGTCAATTGATTTAACAAATTGTAACAAAATTCACAAGTAAGTATAACAAACTATATGAGCTGCTGAATTTGATCTATAATCCACGTCCAACATGAAACAATACAACATTTATTTTGTGGTAAACTGAAGCTTTGTGGAATGTGCAGAATGTTGCATACTGCACTTCGGGTATACGCATAGATCTAGACGATAACAACTGACAAATATTTCTCACTTGAGATGTTTAGCAAACCAGTTCAGCAAGTCTTGATGTGCCTCCTCTGCAGCCTTCACTTCTTCTGCATCGTCTGGTTTGTATCTCACAGTCCAACCATGTGAAACTTTAGGAAATATTTTCACAAAACTTGTCTGCACAACAAAAATAGGTACATGAGTCACTAGTGTTTAAAAAGATGAAGTAAAACAATTTGAGTAATTATACATTCTCATAGCTAACGAGATGTGTGTGCGCGTGTGCATACATAAGAACCAAAAAAAGATAAGATTAGAATATCGAAGGATGGCAGATAACCACGAATGAAAGAAAAATTAATCTGACCACAGAATTAGCAGTAAGGATTTCTTCAAACTGTTTCACAAGCTCTGGAGGAGAACGCATGTCAATCTCAGCTCCAAGTATAGAAATTGGAATGTCAACACCTGAATTTAATATGAACATCTCGGTAGTTAAGAAATATGTTTCTGCTACTTCTGCTTTTTCTTTGTTCAATCATTGCAACATGAAAAGTGACTTGAGTTTGCAGGGAAGAAGCTCCAAATAAAATAGAACGTTTGCATAATCAATTAATACGAACATAAGTTCAATTAACTGTATGTAACAAAAGAAGCAAAGACAATGTGAAGAATTTCTTTGTTTCCTAAACTTTGCAGTAAAATATAATCATCTGTATATTAATTTGACAAATCCAAAAATGAAACAAATCACAATATGAAGATAAATATAAATCATTAAGGAAATGACAATTGGTCTATTACTTGAAAACATACAAGCATGCTTAAATTGATGGTAATCACAACTGATAGGGTTATTTTTTAAAAGAAGCCACAACATAGATTTAGCAGTTCCTTTTGGCGGAAGATTTTAAAGATACTCTCTAAACAAAGAAATTGCAAATTAAGAATACAAAAATTAAAAATCCATACCCTTTATGTCATCCAGAGAGACAAATGATGGATGCAATAGCACAATAGCTGGTATAAGTTTGGATTTTGCGAGTTCAGTAACAACCTTAGCTGAGAAAAGGGAGTAAATATATTACATTGTGTGAGTTCAATTTTAGCTTAGTTGCATTTCGAACATTAAACTCGGCCGATAAGTAAACCCATCATATCAGAAGCTGAAACGTCTTCATAGAAAAAGATAGGGAATGATGCATATGAAAAATAAGTAGAGTGAGTAGCACTCACCACCCCAACAAAATCCAGCAGCCCCAACAGATGCAACACCTTTACTTTTTATAGCTTCAATTATGAGTTTTGCATCTTCAAAACCCTTGTCCTATCACAGAATGACGATTTGTACATTTAATTTGAGACAAATTGTAATGTTCAATCAACAATTCAAAACTGTCAATAAAGGTGAAAGGAAGCAGTACAAAAATTACATAAACAAGTCATCTGAATTTTGTCATGCACCTTCCAATATCAAAATCCAATAAGAATACAAAAACTGGATTTCAATTTACTAGAGAAACAAAGTAGGTTCCGTTTATACTTATCAATGGAAAAAAATCATAAAAAACCAATAATTGTTAAATAAGAACTAACCGTTCCATGATCTTTTATCCAAATAGGCAAGGGCTTATTAGGGTTCTCTGGATTGTAGGGTTCACCATTAAAGAAGTCCGGGACAACCACGTAATAACCAGCCGCTGCAACTTTGTCTGCAAGTTTCCTTCATGACAGAGAGCAAACAATATTACTAAACATGTGCTTACATTACAATGAACACTAAACAATATTACCTAAAATCAGCCATACCTAAAATTTGGCGCTTCATATCCTGCAAGAAAAATTGAGCATGAGCAGTTAGAACAAGGTTTTGGGAGTTGCAGAGAGCAAAAAAAAAAAAGAGGGAGAGATGGTACCAAAAATATCGGAGACGAGAAGAACGGCGGAGTTGGAATTCTGGTCTCCGGCGATGTAGACATTGAGAGCACCGATCTTGTCAACGTGACCAGATCCTGCATTTGAATTCAGTGTTGGTGGATTTGAGCAACATTCTGGCCCTGACATGCTTACTTTCTCGCTTTGATGATTTCAGGTGCTGGATACACGCATGCATACACGTACTTATACTATACTACACCTAATAGTATTAAACTAAGCAATATATAATTACTTTATTTTTGGGTTAATCTTTTTTTCTTTTTTGTGTTTATAAATATTTTATACCTTGTTTTTAAGCCTTTAAAGTTTTTAACAAATTTCATTTTAGAAAATAATATAAATAAAATAAAATCTCTAGGCAATAAATATCTTACCAAGGAATAAATATTTTAAGTTTAGAAAACTTTTTTTTTGGTTTATTTTTTTATTTTTTGTTCTTATAAATATTTTATACTTTACTTTTAAGCCTTTATAGTTTTTAACAAATTTTATTTTAGAAAATTCAATGTTAACTTTTAGTCAGCTTTGTTAAATGAATATAAAATACAAATATAAAATATTTTAATATACGGAATTTGAATAAAAGTTTTAATATAAATTATTATTAAAAATAATATAAATAAATTAAACACTTTAGACAATAAATATCTAACCAATGAATAAATATCTATTATTTCTAGTTTAGAAACTAATACTTAACAGTTATTATTATTTAGCCCTTTTTATTATAAAATCGTGAGATTGTTTTAGGAAAACACACAATGTATGTAAGAACTTTGACTTTGTTTAATTTATCTATCCTCATTTTATTTTCATTTATGATAAAAATATACAGAAATGATTTTTAATTTGAATCAGTAATGAGTTATGCTTATTAAATTAGTGAGACGTATTTATCTCTCTCGTAAATAAATACTAAATAAAGTTAAAAATATAATAAGACTCTTATCTTATTTTTCTTGTATGAATATGTTGGTTTTATCAATTTGCACCACATTATGGGTTAATACTTAATAGCATACTTATAATAATAAAGTATCATTAATTCATCCTATAATTTTTTAAGATCAATTTAAGTCATAGAAATTTGCACATCCTTGTGTCAATGCTCCGACTTCTATTCTAACACAAGATCAATTTGTTTTTTACTCTTCTAAATTAAATCTCTTGAATTATGTCATTGTTCCAGCCTGCCAAAGATTGTGGTTATAGTCAAATATTATGATCATGATAAAAAATTATGGTCAAGGATTGTGGTTGAATAAAATCACAATTTGTGGACCAAGAAAGAAACACTAATGGTTTTGCACCTATGGTTTTGTAACAATTCTTATGGTTTTGTGAAGATGAACACCTATAAATAGATGTGTATTTCTCATTCCTAACACAACAATACAAAACATTGCAACATAACATAAAAGAAAAATTTAGAGAGATAAAATATATTATATTTTCTCCTATAAGGTTCTTTTAGTGAGTGTTTTTTTATCACAACAGAGAGTGTAATTTGTTCTCTCCTTGTATATAGAGAGAAGTGTTGTAATTTCTTCCATTTAGTGAAAATCTTTTCTATCGGTGCCCGTGGTTTTTCTCTTATTTGTTGAGGGTTTTCCACGTAAATATTCTGTGTCAATTTTTCTACTCCTTGATCTCTACATTTTGTGATATTTATCTTACTACTCTGATACCTAACACTAGTATCAGAGTTGTTGGTGTCGGTCTCTATTTCCGTTGTGGCGTACAATTACTATTCACATGTGGTTGTATACTTTTGCAGTGATTGTTAACGTATACTAGATTATTCTAGTGTACGGTAAAAATATACAATATTGCGCATGTATACTGTGTTATTCACGATGAAATTGTGTAAACCAGTTCATTGAAAGAAAAAAAATGGCTGCAAAATTTGAAATTGAAAAATTCAGTGGGAGTAATTTCTCCCTGTGGAAATTGAAGATGCAAGCAATCCTAAGGAAGGATAATTGCTCACCAGTAATTAAAGGTAGGCCTATAGATATAACTGATGAAAAATGGAGAGATGGATGACAATGTTGTTGCCAATTTGCACTTAGCAATGATAGATTCAGTTTTGTCAAGTATAGCAGAAAAGAAAACTGCAAAGGAGATATGAGATACTCTCATCCAACTGTACAAGGTGAAGTCACTTCACAACAGAGTTTTCTTAAAGATGAGACTCTACACTCTTCGAATAAGTGAATCCACTTCGGTGCCAGATCACATCAATAATTTGAATACATTATTTGCTCAACTATCTGCATCAGATTTCATAATAGTGGAAAAGAACGAGCATAACTTCTTCTTCAAAGTTTACCAGATTCATATGATCAACTTGTCATCAATATTACAAACAATAATATTGTTGACAGTCTATCCTTTAATGATGTCGTCGGAGCTGTTCTTGAAAAAGAATCCAGGCGTAAAAATAAGGAAGATCAACAAGAAAGCTCAAAACAAATAGAAGCTTTGACGATTACAAGAGGTAGATCAACGGAACGTGGTCCTAGCGGAAGTCAAAATCATGGTAGATCAAAATCTCAAAGAAGAACAAACCTCAAATGCTACAATAGTGGCGAGAGAGGGCACTTGTAGAAAGAATGTTGGTTCAAAAAGAAGAATGGTGAGAAGTCTTCTGAAGCAATTATATCTAAAGGATGTATTGCTAATACCTCTGATGATGGAGAAATCCTTTACAGCGGAGCAACAGTTAGTACCAAAGGAAAAATTCAACTCACTGATGGTTCGATAGTAGATTCAGGAGCAACATGGCACATGACTCCACGACGAGATTGGTTTTGCGCTTACAAACCTATCTCGAAAGGACATGTATTGATGGGGAATAACCATGTTTGGAAATTGCTAGAGTTGGTACTGTCAAAATGAAAATGTATGATGATATTATCTGTACACTTCAAGGGGTACGACATGTGAAAGGATTGTCGAAAAATTTGTTGTCTATTGGGAACCTAGATGACCTCGGATGCAAGACCCATGGTCAAGGTGGGATCTTGAAAGTGGTGAAAGTTTCGCTAGTAGTGATGAAAGCAAAGAAGGTCGCTGCAAATCTATACATACTTTTGAGAGATACGATGAAAGGAGCAGATGCATTAGTAGCAGTTGGAAGCTAGGAAGAAACAACGATGATATGGAATCGCAGACTAGGCCATATGTCAGAACGAGGCTTGAAAGTTATTGCAGAACATAATCTCATACCCGGGCTCAAGCAGCATAAACTAAAGTTTGCTAAGTCAACTGCTAGAAGCAAACACATACTAGACTTGATTCATTCTGATATGTGGGAGTCACCGGAAATGTCCATTGGTGGAACAAAATATTTTGTATCATTCATTGATGATTACTATAAGAGACTATGGGTGTACCCAATCAAGAAGAAGTCAAATGTGTATTTAGTATTCAAGGAGTTCAAAGCACAAATGGAACTTGAAACTGGGAAAATAATTAAGTGCTTGAGGATAGATAATGGAGGAGAATATATAGATGGTAATTTCCTGACATTCTGCAAGTAAGAAGATATTAAACAACAGTTTACTATTGCTCATACACCTCAGCAGAATGGTGTAGCAGAGCGGATGAATAGAACTCTTCTGGAGAGGACGAGAGCTATGCTGAAAATAACAGGATTGGCAAAGTCTTTCTAGGCAGAAGCTGTCAAAATTTCCTGTTACGTGATAAATCGATCGTCATCAACTATGATTAATTTAAAGACACCAATGGAGACGTGGAAGGGAAAACCGAGTGATTATTCTTCTTTGCATGTATTTGGATGTCATGTGTACGTGATGTACAACTCCTAAGAAAGAACAAAGCTGAATTTAAAATCCAGGAAATGCATATTCTTGGGTTACACTGACAATGTGAAGGGGTATCGTCTGTGGGATCCCGCTGCCCACAAGATTATTGTTAGCAGAGATGTAATCTTTGTAAGCAAACAAGGGGGAAAGGGATACATAATGCCCACCAAGGGGGAAATGAGATGCAATTTATGAAGGAACAAGAAAATGGGGTGAATCAAAGATCCAATAACATGTCATCAAGTATTCAACTAAAGCACCACATAAGGCAAGAAGATTCAACAATCAATTCATAAGTGGCAAACATTCATCAAGACAAGACATACTTAAAACTTGAATAAAGGAAACAAAGATGTATGAGAGTAAACATTTATGCACACACTTCAAATATTATGGGTCATGCTCAAAAGGAGTCACACATTAAAGTTGAAGAACTCAAGCAAAGACAAACAACTAGTGCACACATACATGCCTTGAAAAATTAACCACATGTCAATAATGGACAAACCACAATGGAATGAATCAACCAAGATGAAGAACAAAAAAAATCAGGACCTAAACCATCTCATGTTCAACACATATTAGATATGAGAAGAGATACACAAGAGCATACATTATGAATCAACACAAAGGCTAAGAATTTATCAAGAAATTTCTCATAAAAGCAACTCAACAATGATCAAGGATAGGTAATTAGGGGATGTAAACATGGAAGATCAGAAGCAAACACATAATCATCAATCCAAAATCAAACTAATGATATCAAAGAAGAAGCATCAATCATCATGTTAAAAGCATGTATCAAAACTAGACATGTATAATTCCTTATCAACCTCAAAAGGATTAAAACATCCACATAAAAACATAGTAGTTCAAAAGACAAGCCATACACAATGAGTCAAATGAAATCAAAATCTTTAACACAACCTTTCATGTCAATTAAGATCACCAAGCATCAAATGAAATCATGGAAGAGCAATAGTTAAAGAACTAGGTCAAAAGCATCAAAGAAGTGTGGTCAAAACAACATCAACTTGGGAATCAAAATCGGCTAAGTTCAGAAGTGATTTTGATTTGGCTGCTTGTCTTGATGAGGAGGACAAATTATTATTGGAAGCAGATTTTAGTCCTTCTGATGTGAGAAAGGCTATCTTCAGTTGTGACGGTAACAAGTGCCCTGGTGTGGATGGCTTTAATTTTAAATTCATAAAATCTTGTTGGGATATAGTTGGTCAGGACTTCTCGAATTGCATCCTGGATTTCTTCAAGACAGGAGTTCTCCCTAAGATGTTTGCGTCCTCTTTCATTTCGTTGGTGCCGAAGATTTCCAACCCTCAACAGTTTGAATATTTCAGGCCAATTACTCTGATTAGCTGTATCACCAAGGTTATCTCCAAGATGCTTGCCTGCAGACTGAGCAAGGTTATTCACAAGCTTATTTCTCCTTCTCAAACAACTTTCATTCCGGGTCGGCAAATTTACGATGGGGTTCTGTTGGCCAACGAAATAGCACACTATGCTAAGAGGTTTAAAAAGGAATGTGTATTTTTCAAAGTCGACTTCGCTAAAGCCTACGACTGTGTCAACTGGTCTTACCTTGATGAAATGCTTGTCAAGATGGGTTTTGGTCCTAACTGGATAAAATGGATTCGAGGATCTGTGTTCAATAGTTATGTTTTGATTCTTCTTAACGGAAGTCCTTCGAAGGATTTTAAGGTTGGAAGGGGTCTGAAGTAGGGGGACCCGTTGGCTCCATTTCTGTTTGCCATAGTAGCAGAGGGCCTGTCTTGTTTAGTCAGAGCCGCGGCTGCCAGTAACTTGTTAACAGAATTCAAGATCAATGATCAAGCTTCTGCGAGCATGCTTCAGTTTGCCGACGATACTCTGCTTATAGGAGATGGATCGGTTATGAATATTTGGGCTTTCAAGACTGTTTTGCGAGCGTTTGAATTGATTTCTGGCCTGCAAATTAATTTCTCAAAAAGTCGTCTTTATGGGATAGGAGTAGACCCTGCTTTTCTTGTTGCAGCTGAAGAATTTCTGCACTGTAAATCTAGAAGGCTGCCGTTCAATTTCGTCTTCTGGTAGGAGGAAATCATCGTCGACATTCTTTCTGGAGCCTGGTTCTGTCTCGTATGAGGAGTAAGCTATCAAATTGGGCTGGGAGAAATTTGTCAATGGGAGGTAGAGTTTCCCTCATTAACTAGGTTTTAGCTAACTTGCCTATTCACTACCTGGCTTTTTTCAAGGTTCCCAAGAAAATCGTGAATGATATTATCGCAATCCAACGACGTTTTCTTTGGGCTGGGAATTCTAGTAAAAAGTTCATCTCTTGGATATCTTGGAACTCCATTTGCAATCCGAAGGAACACGGAGGCCTTGGCATTAAACACATAGGTCGTTTTTATTGTGCTCTTATAGCAAAATGGCTGTGGAGATTTCTAAGCGGCGAAAATGAAATTTGGAGAAAGACGCTCAATCTCAGATACGGTAACTTGAGCATGAAGGTGCAAACTTTCGCCGACGTCGGTAGCTCAAAATTTGACTCTCTTTGGATGTAGGATATTCTGTCTAGTTCAAACTACGATTTCCATGTGGACTTCTGCAAGTTTACGACTTGCACTATTGGAGAAGGTCATGACACGGTGTTTTGGCAGTCTAATTGGATCAGAGATTTGCCGCTTAAAAGTAGGTTTCATCGGCTGTTTCAGAGCTGTTCCAGGAAAGTTTCGACCGTCAACGAGATGGGAACTTGGGAGGATGGTCAGTGGGTTTGGAAAATTAGAGAAACGTTGATAGATGCAGAATCCAATATTGAAGCAGAATGGACCGATTGTAGTAATTTGTTGGATCAGGTTGCAGCCAACTACAAGGTAGCTGATATTTGGAAATGACTTCTTCATGATTCATTTTCGTATAAGGTAAGCTCTTTCTATACTGCTCTTACTTCTTCTGCTTCTGTTCACGATATTGGTAATGATAACACAACTCTTCTGGAGATCCATTGGAAAACGGTATTACCGGCAAAAGTCCAAACTTTTATTTGGAGGATGGCGCTTGATAGGCTGCCTACCAGATCTAATTTGATGAAAAGAAAGGTGATTGATTATTCCCAAAATTTGGATTGCGCGTTCTGTTCGTCAAGCTACGAGGACGTTTCACATCTCTTCTTCTCGTGCAATAAATCATCGTTGGTTTGGAATAGGATTTGCGAATGGGTGGATATAGAGAACATCTCAGAGGATTGTTGTAATCTTCATGCGAAAGTCTGGAAATCGAGACTTTTGGGCCGGTGTAAAGAGGACATGATCAATTCAATTTGGTTTATTTCTTGCTGGATTATTTGGAGGGGTAGAAATAACATTATTTTCAATAATGAAACTATTGAGGTTGATGACATTGTTATCGATATTAAAGTTTTCTCGTGGTATTGGTTGATATTAGGTAGACAGGAAATTAATCATTGTAGCTTGTACGAATGATTTAAATTCTCGTTTGATTTTATATAATTGTCTTGTTTTAGGTTATGTTTGTATTCTTGTTAGTGTGAGATTTTCTTAATCCCTTTATTATAATATTTGCTTGTTAAAAAAAAACGCTCTAAAATTGCAGAGTGATTTCTATTTCAGTAATCTCAATGGTCCGTCCAAAAGTTGCAGAGATTTTTTCACGCCACAAGTTACAATGTTGCATTCACGTCGGAACATTAATTGTATTTATTATTTATATATCTCATCTCTTCATTCATTCAATCAATAAGCAACATAACATTTCTCTCTTCTTCGCCTCTTTATCTCTTCCACTTTTGCATCTCTTCTTCTGCAAAATCCATTTCAACAAAAACTAAATCTCTCATTTTTAACAAAATCAAAACCAAATTATTTCATTTTCCAAAACCATAACTCATTTTCTATTCAATATACATAATCAATTTTTTCAGATTTTTGAAACCAAAACTCATTAATACAATTATTTTTTCAGATTTTCTTTTGGAGGCTTGGGTTGGATTCGGATTTACTTCAAGGTTTCCATCAAATTCATTCATCACATCATCTTTTTAAGGTACACATCTCAAATTAAATTATTTTTTAATTTATATTGAGTTGCATGTGGTAGCAGATGTAGAAATTTTTGCTTTTCTTTATGTTTGTGTGTTTGATGTTATTTATTTTATGTAGAATTTTTATTTAATTTTATTTATTATATTATATTAATATTATTTTCAACTCTAAAATTAAAAATAATAACATGGTTATAAAAATATATGAAATATTGTAATTATTTTTAAAGATCAAAATAAAAACGGATTTTTTTATTTTTGTTTTAAATTTTTTTGATATAGGAGACGTGAAAAAGAAAACATATAAAAGAATTTTTTTTTATTTTAGTTAATAAAAATATTATATTATTTTATAATAAAAAAATATAAACTTCAAAATATTTTTGAAATACCGTTTATATATATATATATATATATATATATATATATATATATATATATATATATATATATATATATATATATATATATATATATATATATATATATATATATATATATATATATATATATATATATATATATATATATATATATATATAAAAGATTATGTTTTTATCTTTCTTAATATTATATAATTTGTTATAATAAGTATTAATGTTAAAAATATATTTATCTTTCTTAATATTATATAATTTGCATTAATGTTAGTAGTCAGTACAAATGTTAGTAATTTTTGTTACTTTTTGTTAAGTATTTATTCAATAATTATGAGTATGCCATATAATTTTTTTTAGTTAGTGATCTGACCTGATCAGAAGGAGATTACTAGCTGGTCACACTTTGTTGGGTTGCTCCCTGTTCACCGGTGATGAGGAGGAGGAGGGGGTGTACCTGCAAGGCACTCCGATGCCAAAGTAAGTATATGGGCAGAGTGATCACAAGTACAGAGAAGGGGTAAGAAGTGAATTACCTGACCTTCTTGTGAAAGAGGGTATTTATAGAGAGACCTCAGCGCTGGGCCAACGCTCACTTGTGTTGGGCTGGATTGCCAGGCCCAACCTAGGTGACTGCTAGGGCTGACGTGGCATAGTGAAGACCAGGACGTGGTCTTTGCCCTAGTCCAACTGTCCTGTGATCTCCGAAAAGTGGGTTTGACCTGCTCTTCCGGAGGTGGACAGTTGGTCGGTGACGTGTCCCTGCGGAGGGGAGCACGTGGAGAACGTGCGAATGACACGTTGATCTCCCCGCGGAGGAGAGCTCGTGAGGTTCTCCGAAGGTGCGTTGTTCTCCCGCGGAGGGGAGCACACGAGGGCGTGGGGGAGACATGTTGTCCTGCTCGTTGGCATGGGGATTCTGCTTGCGGAGGGCTGTTCTGCCTGACGAGGGACAGTGGTTGGCAGCGCATCCCCGCAGAGGGGAGCGCACAGAGAACATCTTGAGGCATGTTGTTCTGCTCGACGGGAGCATGCCCTGCCCGTCGAGGAGTCACGTGCTCGACCAACCTGCTTAAACCAGATTGGGCCTTTATCGCGCATCATTGGGCTGGGCCGCGTGGTGAGGTCGGGGCCCAGGCCCGAACAATTAGTATTTATTATATATGTGCTAGTTAGTTGATATAATTTTGGTCAATTGATTAAAACTTTTTTTGTGATTATAGCATTTACGATGTTGTCAACTTGCAAGATGGATATTATAAGTACTATTGTAGTTGGATGTTTGATTGAATGTATCTTGGAAGACGCAGACTTAAACCACCTTTTGTGGAAGAAGCTAAAGGGTTTATTGCATTTGTATTTGCTCAAGAATATTGTCTAAGAGAATGAGGAGTAAGATGTATGTGTCTTAAATGTGGATGTATACGTATAATTAGTGATCCATAAGATGTAGAAAATCATTTGAAGAGAAAGGGTTTTAGGAGAGATTATTGCGTTTGGACATCAAATGGATAAGAAATGCCGAGTAATGTACTGGAGACTAGTAATACACAACAGGGTTTAACCACTCGATCACATATGAAATATGAAGGACGATTTAAACTAATCGATGACATGGTTGGCGATGCTCTTGGGGTGAATGTGACATATGATGAACAACAAGATTTTGATGTGGAAAGGTTGTTGAATGAGAAAGCGCATAAATTTTATCAGTTGTTGAAAGAAATGAATACACAATTGTTTGAGGGTTTGTTAGACTCTAAATTATCATTGTGTGAGAGATTGTTGGTCGCGAGGTCAAATTAGGATGTTCCTGATTAGTATTTGGAATTATTTAGTCAAATGATGTTGGACGTCACTCCTATGAAAGATGATTTTCCTACAAGTTTTTATGACGCAAAGAGCTTAGTGTCGAAGTTGGTTTTAGAAGTAAGAAAGACTGATTGTCGCATTAGAGGTTGCATGTTGTTCTATGACAATGAGTTTCGTACAAATGATGGAGCGTTGGAGGAATGTAAGTTTTATAATAGTCCAAGTTATCTAGTTCGCAGTAAACCCATTGATCGTAAGCAAAAACGTGTTGCAGTGAAATTCATGTTTTATCTACCAATAATACCAAGGTTGCAGATAATGTTTACTCAATGCATAGTGCTACTCAAATGCATGGAATCATACAAACTAATTTAGTTCAAGCTCGATGCGACACCTGTAACAGCCCAAATTTCATTAAATAATTAATTGTAGTAATTAATTGATTTAGTGAGATTTTATGTTAATATTGAAATTAATTTTTATTAATTGGAATTTGTAGTAGAGAATTGAGAAGGAAATAGAATGGAAAGAAAATAATAGAGAGGAAGGAAAAGAAATAGAAGAATATAAAAAGGGAATTGGAGAGAAAGAGAAAGATAGAAAAGAAAAAGAAGAGAAAGGAAGAAGAGAAAGAGAGGAGAAGAAGAGGAAAGTGGAAAATCATCAAGAACCAACATCAAAGCTCCGATTAATCGAGGTAAGGGTGAGAAACATTGCTATTTAATCATTGTATGCTATTATGTATGTTGGGTTTGGGTTTGTGGATGTTTTTCATCACTTTCCATTTTAGGGCAAGTTGGATTAATCGGTAGAATGATGATTTAATCGGTTGGAACTGAGCAATAATGCCGTAGAATAGTCGGGTAACATGTATTGATGTTATTTGTACTTATTTGGATGTTTGAGGTTTGGTTGATGATGGATTGATGAGGGAGAAGAACATAATAGGTTCGCTGGCTCTCGCCAGGCGAGCGAAGGCGAAGCTTCGCCAGGCGAAGCCTAGCGAATGCTGGCGAGTAATTATGATTAAGTCCCAGTGGACTTTGCTGGCGAGTTCGCCAAGCGAAGGTGGATAGCGAAGGTTCGCCCAGCGAAGGTGCTGGCGAATGGTGGCGAATGAAGTCAGTAGCTACTGACTTGGGCTCGCTGGGAAGTCTCGCCAGGTGAAGCCTAGCGAGTGTTCGCTGCGAGGGTTCGCCAGGCGAATGAAGGCGAATGTGACAGCATTTCTCTTTTGCTGTGTTGATCATGTGGTGATTGTTTGGTTGATTCACATAGGTTAATACCTCTATGATATGAATAAGTATGTGATCCATGGTGATGATATGTGTTGTGGGTAGCCTTTGGGCGTGAATCCTAGAGTTGTGATATGAATGATTAATTGTAATCGGTTAAAATACATGAGAACATAATGATGATTATGTGTGTATTAATTGATGAGTTTGTGAATGTTTGATTGTTATGTATAATTATGTAATAAGTATGCATGAGAACATTGTGGATATATGTGTGCATGGCTTATAATTGTATTATTGGTATTGTGAGGCGTATACCTTGTATAAAATGGCATGAGATGAATAATAAACATACTATGAAAAATGTATTGTGAATGCATATTGTTTATATGCGATTGTATGTTAAAATACATGAAGAATGCATGAGAGCATATTGATGGATATGCGTGCATTGCTTGATAAATATAATGTTTGAAATGAATTGTGATTGTATGCGGGTAATGCATGAGAACATATCGTGGATATGTGTGCATTGTGTAGTTAATTGTGAATAATGCATGAGAACATATCGTGGATATGTGTGCATTGTGTAGTTAATTGTGAATAATGCATGAGAACATATCGTGGATATGTGTGCATTGTGTGATAGTATTGAATTATGAATACATTGATAAATGTTTGATATATGTTGTATGTGCAATCATAATGAAATTCTCGAAGGGGTGAATTATTCGAATGCATGAGATTAAGATGTCGGTCTTAAGTGCATTTGTTGTGGTTGATTGTACATGCATCATTTAGTCAAGAGGCAATGTCTGTTAGTTTCGTGGAAACTAGTGGCTTGTCCCAAACCTAGAAGTGTGGGTTTGAAGGCTTAGAGGACGGGCCTTTGTGGTTATCGGTCTAGAAGTGTGGACCCGGTTTAATGTAAAAACCGAAAAAAGATAACGGGTTATCGGTCTAGAAGTGTGGACCCAGTTTAATGTAAAAACCGAAAAAAGATAACGAGAGTCGGTACCGCATTGCATGAGTTGCATTGAGTTGTTGAGTCACATTAATATATGACATATGCATGAAGAGATGCTTATGTGTGAATGATGAGATTGTGAAATTGTGAAGTATGCATGTGAATGAGATGTTTGTTGAATACTTATGAAGCGTGCATGAAGAGATGCTTACGTGTGAATGTTAAGATTGTGGAATTATGGATGTATGCATGATGTAAAATGCTTGGTGAATATTCATGTTGTGTATATATATAAGTGACGATGTAAATGACTATGAGTTGAATTGTGGTGAGAAATAGGGAGTTAATCATATGATACCTATGTATACATGATTTTATGCTTTGATTATTATGGTAATATTTCTCACCCTTCTGTTGTTTTATAATGCTCTATGAGGCATTGCAGATTAGGTTGATGGAGGCCTTTATGAAGTTCTGCTTGTAGTTCGAGGTCGCTACGTGTGTAGCAGTTTAGTAATTATTTATGGGTCGAGTCATGCTCTGGTCGTGTAACACGGGGATCGATTGCTTATGTTTTAGGATTACATTATGTAACCTAAGTTATGTTTTCATATTTGGAGTAATTGGGATAATGAGATGTTGGCCTTAGTGCCTAGAGATGTTGATTTTATATGATGAAAGTAAATGTTTCTTTTAAAGGATTTTCATTAATGAATCCGCTGCTGCATGCAAACTGAAATTTTGTAAAGCATGATTATTTATTGAAATATTAATGAGCATGACAAATTGTTTTGATGTGGTGCAAGTTTTGTGTGACGCCCTTTTTATTTGAATGCATGTTAATTTTACTCTGATTATGCATATATTTTCCGTGGGGTTTAGAAGGGTGTTACATTAGTGGTATCAGAGCAGGTCGGTCCGTCCGGCCAAGTTGTCTAATGTTATTTGTTCCCTTGTATGCGACATGTGTGTGAAAACACTGTCGATACATGTTGTTGCTTAACCTTGTCTGGAGAAGTGGGAATGATCTAAGTGGGGGAGAAGTTGTGCTTCTCCAAGATGCTGCAGGTGTAGAAGTTGTAGCTCAGTGGGTGGTTAACGCTCTTGTGGTTTGGTAAAGATAGTCTATACTCCATCATGATTTTCAGCTGCCTATTGACAAATTGAGGAACTGATCACCCTTAATCTCTTGTTGATAGTAGTTGGAGTTCTGTTGGATGGGATGGACGTGTCTTGCAAGCTTAGGTGGCGTGAGCAGAGAATTGTTTGGAGCTAAGCCAGGTGCTTAAGAAGTGTGTTGATGAGTCGGCACGAGACAGTGAGGAGATGGTTAATTTTGATGGGAATTCAGGGTGCTAATGAAAGTGGGAAGATGGCGGTTTTGCCGACTAATTATATCTGTTTGGACAGTCGAAGAATTAAATTGAGTGAGTAGTGTTGAGAATTATGTCTGGTGTGTGTGCTACGGAAACAGATTGTGGAGTTGAGTATAAGGGTGGATAATGACTTCTAGTGATTACTAAAGGAAATGAGATGTGAAATACATGGTTGGTATAATTGGACCCTTAAGCATTTCAAGAGTTGGAGAGGTATTGGATGACCTTTAAGTGTGGAAGGGTTGTTTCCGTGATTTTGTCGTAACGGAAAACCGTAATTCGGAATGACGCAAGATTAGGAGCGTTGGAAGATATTACAGTGCTCTATGTGATGGGAAAGTAGTGACATGGAATTAAGTATTTATTGGCGAAAAATGTTTGGATGTTATGGTAAGCGCGGAGAGTGCGGTTTGTGTTATCACCATAAGTTCACAGCTGAGTGTCCGTTTGATATAATGATTTTCCACACTTGATTGAGAGAGTCAATGGTTATGTAACCGATGGTGTTTGGATATATTCGGAGAGTATAGGGGTTCATGTTGAGCGTCGGGAACTTGAGTTATTAGTATTGGGGAAGAGGCAATGATGTGCTACTGTGAAGAAAGTTCAAAGAGTTTTGAGAAAGCTGTCAACAGTTCGTGTATTGGTTTTGCCAAGTTCGACAGGATTGTCGTTGTGTTTTGAGATACTTTGTTGATATGATTAAGAGATGTGTTAAGAACAACATTAATGAGTTTTGGTTATGCTTGAAGGCAATATAAAGTACAGAGAGGGATTATCTGACAAGTAAATTGGAGTGGGTTGCTGTTGTGTGTTTGTACCGGAGTTTGGAAGCCTCAATTGTTTAGTTGAGATTTGAGATGGTTACTGACCTTAAGGTATTTGTTTTATTTGAGAGAGAGTCAAATATGAGACAGAGAAGTAATTGGAACTCCTGAAGGAGTATGGTTTTGGTTAAATCACCATTCGGATGAGACCAAGTGGTAGCTAAGATATCGAATCAGGAATTTTGGTATACACTAATGAAGATGGTAAGGAAGTTAGAACTGATTAAGCAAATTCAGATATGAGTTCGGCCTGTGAAGAGACTTCTTATGGAGTTGATCCTTGGATGTTGAGATTGACTTTTGGTATTCTGATGAGGTTCGAGGAAATCGGAATTCTGAGTTGAGTTGATAGATTAATTGAATTTAATGGATAAAAGTCAGAGGGCTTATTTTCGGATTAAGGGAAATGGTATTGTGAGATGTCGTGATGAAGTGTGTATTCTGAATAGTGTGAGTTGGATAAGAGTACTCAGGGAGAAGTACATCGAGAAAGATGGAGTATCCGTGCAGGTACTAGGAAGATGCGACCGAATTTGAGAAATAGTTTTGGATAGCCATAGATGGAGAAGGAATTGAAGTATGGACATTAGAGATGGTTAGATCTGATACAACTGTTGAGTATTTCGAGTGGGATGGGATAGTATTCCCATGGGCTTTGTGCCGGGTTTTCTGATGAATTTGAGGGAGTATGATCCGAATTGGACAGTTAAGAATGGATTAACAAGAGTAACTCGTTGCCTACCAGTGAAGATGAATCATTCTGTTAGATGGGAACTCAAGTTTTTCGTTAAGATTATGGGAAAGATTGCGAAAGCGGTTGGGTGCCATGTTGAAGATGAACTCTGACTAGCGTCCGTGAATGGCATGGACAAACGAAGAAAACTATCCAGTATGAAGAGGACTCGTTGAGAGCTTGTGTGTTGAACCAAAATGGATCTAAGGGTAGTTAATTGTCGTTGATGGAGTTGCCTACAATAACTGTTGCCATTTCGTATCGGAAACAACATCGTATGAAGTTCGTTGGGTAAGAGGGTATGACTCCTTTGTGTTGTTGCATGTCCAACGGGAGTGTTGTACTCGGATCAAAGACCATGCAAGGGACGATGGAAACGATCAAAGAATCCAAGTAAGGCCGTGTTTTGAGAGTTATGGTAGTAATTGGTGTTGGTCGAGCTTGAAGTCTCGTGAGCACCCTGTGTTTTGTTGATCTGTATCAGAGTAGCACAGCGGAAGCGTGAGGCGGATAACATGTTAGCCTGTTTTACCGCTGTCGCTTGAGAGGATTGCATGAGGTGTTCATATGTCTAAGTTGAAGAGGTACATTGATTCAGGTGGATGGTGTACAAGTGAGAGAGAATTTGACTTTGGAGGCGTGACTAGTTCTAGTTGTTGATAAAAAAAACAACTTCGAAGTATAGAGATTCCTTTGGTGGAAGTAGTTATGGGAGAATTGGATTTGGAAGAATTGGAATGCGAGAGTCGTATCCAGAGTTGTTTGGATCAGGTAACATTTTCGAGGACGAAAATTCCTAAGTGGGGGAGAGTTGTAACAGCCCAAATTTCATTAAATAATTAATTGTAGTAATTAATTGATTTAGTGGGATTTTATGTTAATATTGGAATTAATTTTTATTAATTGGAATTTGTAGTAGAGAATTGAGAAGGAAATAGAATGGAAAGAAAATAATAGAGAGGAAGGAAAAGAAATAGAAGAATATAAAAAGGGAATTGGAGAGAAAGAGAAAGATAGAAAAGAAAAAGAAGAGAAAGGAAGAAGAGAAAGAGAGGAGAAGAAGAGGAAAGTGGAAAATCATCAAGAACCAACATCAAAGCTCCGATTAATCGAGGTAAGGGTGAGAAACATTTCTATTTAATCATTGTATGCTATTATGTATGTTGGGTTTGGGTTTGTGGATGTTTTTCATCACTTTCCATTTTAGGGCAAGTTGGATTAATCGGTAGAATGATGATTTAATCGGTTGGAACTGAGCAATAATGCCGTAGAATAGTCGGGTAACATGTATTGATGTTATTTGTACTGATTTGGATGTTTGAGGTTTGGTTGATGATGGATTGATGAGGGAGAAGGCAGAATAGGGTTCTGTTCTGCGCAGGTTCGCTGGCTCTCGCCAGGCGAGCGAAGGCGAAGCTTCGCCAGGCGAAGCCTAGCGAATGCTGGCGAGTAATTATGATTAAGTCCCAGTGGACTTCGCTGGCGAGTTCGCCAAGCGAAGGTGGATAGCGAAGGTTCGCCCAGCGAAGGTGCTGGCAAATGGTGGCGAATGAAGTCAGTAGCTACTGACTTGGGCTCGCTGGGAAGTCTCGCCAGGCGAAGCCTAGCAAGTGTTCGCTGCGAGGGTTCGCCAGGCGAATGAAGGCGAATGTGACAGCATTTCTCTTTTGCTGTGTTGATCATGTGGTGATTGTTTGGTTGATTCACATAGGTTAATACCTCTATGATATGAATAAGTATGTGATCCATGGTGATGATATGTGTTGTGGGTAGCCTTTGGGCGTGAATCCTAGAGTTGTGATATGAATGATTAATTGTAATCGGTTAAAATACATGAGAACATAATGATGATTATGTGTGTATTAATTGATGAGTTTGTGAATGTTTGATTGTTATGTATAATTATGTAATAAGTATGCATGAGAACATTGTGGATATATGTGTGCATGGCTTATAATTGTATTATTGGTATTGTGAGGCGTATACCTTGTATAAAATGGCATGAGATGAATAATAAACATACTATGAAAAATGTATTGTGAATGCATATTGTTTATATGCGATTGTATGTTAAAATACATGAAGAATGCATGAGAGCATATTGATGGATATGCGTGCATTGCTTGATAAATATAATGTTTGAAATGAATTGTGATTGTATGCGGGTAATGCATGAGAACATATCGTGGATATGTGTGCATTGTGTAGTTAATTGTGAATAATGCATGAGAACATATCGTGGATATGTGTGCATTGTGTGATAGTATTGAATTATGAATACATTGATAAATGTTTGATATATGTTGTATGTGCAATCATAATGAAATTCTCGAAGGGGTGAATTATTCGAATGCATGAGATTAAGATGTCGGTCTTAAGTGCATTTGTTATGGTTGATTGTACATGCATCATTTAGTCAAGAGGCAATGTCTGTTAGTTTCGTGGAAACTAGTGGCTTGTCCCAAACCTAGAAGTGTGGGTTTGAAGGCTTAGAGGACGGGCCTTTGTGGTTATCGGTCTAGAAGTGTGGACCCGGTTTAATGTAAAAACCGAAAAAAGATAACGGGTTATCGGTCTAGAAGTGTGGACCCGGTTTAATGTAAAAACCGAAAAAAGATAACGAGAGTCGGTACCGCATTGCATGAGTTGCATTGAGTTGTTGAGTCACATTAATATATGACATATGCATGAAGAGATGCTTATGTGTGAATGATGAGATTGTGAAATTGTGAAGTATGCATGTGAATGAGATGTTTGTTGAATACTTATGAAGCGTGCATGAAGAGATGCTTACGTGTGAATGTTAAGATTGTGGAATTATGGATGTATGCATGATGTAAAATGCTTGGTGAATATTCATGTTGTGTATATATATAAGTGACGATGTAAATGACTATGAGTTGAATTGTGGTGAGAAATAGGGAGTTAATCATATGATACCTATGTATACATGATTTTATGCTTTGATTATTATGGTAATATTTCTCACCCTTCTGTTGTTTTATAATGCTCTATGAGGCATTGCAGATTAGGTTGATGGAGGCCTTTATGAAGTTCTGCTTGTAGTTCGAGGTCGCTACGTGTGTAGCAGTTTAGTAATTATTTATGGGTCGAGTCATGCTCTGGTCGTGTAACACGGGGATCGATTGCTTATGTTTTAGGATTACATTATGTAACCTAAGTTATGTTTTCATATTTGGAGTAATTGGGATAATGAGATGTTGGCCTTAATGCCTAGAGATGTTGATTTTATATGATGAAAGTAAATGTTTCTTTTAAAGGATTTTCATTAATGAATCCGCTGCTGCATGCAAACTGAAATTTTGTAAAGCATGATTATTTATTGAAATATTAATGAGCATGACAAATTGTTTTGATGTGGTGCAAGTTTTGTGTGACGCCCTTTTTATTTGAATGCATGTTAATTTTACTCTGATTATGCATATATTTTCCGTGGGGTTTAGAAGGGTGTTACATTAGTGGTATCAGAGCAGGTCGGTCCGTCCGACCAAGTTGTCTAATGTTATTTGTTCCCTTGTATGCGACATGTGTGTGAAAACACTGTCGATACATGTTGTTGCTTAACCTTGTCTGGAGAAGTGGGAATGATCTAAGTGGGGGAGAAGTTGTGCTTCTCCAAGATGCTGCAGGTGTAGAAGTTGTAGCTCAGTGGGTGGTTAACGCTCTTGTGGTTTGGTAAAGATAGTCTATACTCCATCATGATTTTCAGCTGCCTATTGACAAATTGAGGAACTGATCACCCTTAATCTCTTGTTGATAGTAGTTGGAGTTCTGTTGGATGGGATGGACGTGTCTTGCAAGCTTAGGTGGCGTGAGCAGAGAATTGTTTGGAGCTAAGCCAGGTGCTTAAGAAGTGTGTTGATGAGTCGGCACGAGACAGTGAGGAGATGGTTAATTTTGATGGGAATTCAGGGTGCTAATGAAAGTGGGAAGATGGCGGTTTTGCCGACTAATTATATCTGTTTGGACAGTCGAAGAATTAAATTGAGTGAGTAGTGTTGAGAATTATGTCTGGTGTGTGTGCTACGGCAACAGATTGTGGAGTTGAGTATAAGGGTGGATAATGACTTCTAGTGATTACTAAAGGAAATGAGATGTGAAATACATGGTTGGTATAATTGGACCCTTAAGCATTTCAAGAGTTGGAGAGGTATTGGATGACCTTTAAGTGTGGAAGGGTTGTTTCCGTGATTTTGTCGTAACGGAAAACCGTAATTCGGAATGACGCAAGATTAGGAGCGTTGGAAGATATTACAGTGCTCTATGTGATGGGAAAGTAGTGACATGGAATTAAGTATTTATTGGCGAAAAATGTTTGGATGTTATGGTAAGCGCGGAGAGTGCGGTTTGTGTTATCACCATAAGTTCACAGCTGAGTGTCCGTTTGATATAATGATTTTCCACACTTGATTGAGAGAGTCAATGGTTATGTAACCGATGGTGTTTGGATATATTCGGAGAGTATAGGGGTTCATGTTGAGCGTCGGGAACTTGAGTTATTAGTATTGGGGAAGAGGCAGTGATGTGCTACTGTGAAGAAAGTTCAAAGAGTTTTGAGAAAGCTGTCAACAGTTCGTGTATTGGTTTTGCCAAGTTCGACAGGATTGTCGTTGTGTTTTGAGATACTTTGTTGATATGATTAAGAGATGTGTTAAGAACAACATTAATGAGTTTTGGTTATGCTTGAAGGCAATATAAAGTACAGAGAGAGATTATCTGACAAGTAAATTGGAGTGGGTTGCTGTTGTGTGTTTGTACCGGAGTTTGGAAGCCTCAATTGTTTAGTTGAGATTTGAGATGGTTACTGACCTTAAGGTATTTGTTTTATTTGAGAGAGAGTCAAATATGAGACAGAGAAGTAATTGGAACTCCTGAAGGAGTATGGTTTTGGTTAAATCACCATTCGGATGAGACCAAGTGGTAGCTAAGATATCGAATCAGGAATTTTGGTATACACTAATGAAGATGGTAAGGAAGTTAGAACTGATTAAGCAAATTCAGATATGAGTTCGGCCTGTGAAGAGACTTCTTATGGAGTTGATCCTTGGATGTTGAGATTGACTTTTGGTATTCTGATGAGGTTCGAGGAAATCGGAATTCTGAGTTGAGTTGATAGATTAATTGAATTTAATGGATAAAAGTCAGAGGGCTTATTTTCGGATTAAGGGAAATGGTATTGTGAGATGTCGTGATGAAGTGTGTATTCTGAATAGTGTGAGTTGGATAAGAGTACTCAGGGAGAAGTACATCGAGAAAGATGGAGTATCCGTGCAGGTACTAGGAAGATGCGACCGAATTTGAGAAATAGTTTTGGATAGCCATAGATGGAGAAGGAATTGAAGTATGGACATTAGAGATGGTTAGATCTGATACAACTGTTGAGTATTTCTAGTGGGATGGGATAGTATTCCCATGGGCTTTGTGCCGGGTTTTCTGATGAATTTGAGGGAGTATGATCCGAATTGGACAGTTAAGAATGGATTAACAAGAGTAACTCGTTGCCTACCAGTGAAGATGAATCATTCTGTTAGATGGGAACTCAAGTTTTTCGTTAAGATTATGGGAAAGATTGCGAAAGCGGTTGGGTGCCATGTTGAAGATGAACTCTGACTAGCGTCCGTGAATGGCATGGACAAACGAAGAAAACTATCCAGTATGAAGAGGACTCGTTGAGAGCTTGTGTGTTGAACCAAAATGGATCTAAGGGTAGTTAATTGTCGTTGATGGAGTTGCCTACAATAACTGTTGCCATTTCGTATCGGAAACAACATCGTATGAAGTTCGTTGGGTAAGAGGGTATGACTCCTTTGTGTTGTTGCATGTCCAACGGGAGTGTTGTACTCGGATCAAAGACCATGCAAGGGACGATGGAAACGATCAAAGAATCCAAGTAAGGCCGTGTTTTGAGAGTTATGGTAGTAATTGGTGTTGGTCGAGCTTGAAGTCTCGTGAGCACCCTGTGTTTTGTTGATCTGTATCAGAGTAGCACAGCGGAAGCGTGAGGCGGATAACATGTTAGCCTGTTTTACCGCTGTCGCTTGAGAGGATTGCATGAGGTGTTCATATGTCTAAGTTGAAGAGGTACATTGATTCAGGTGGATGGTGTACAAGTGAGAGAGAATTTGACTTTGGAGGCGTGACTAGTTCTAGTTGTTGATAAAAAAAACAACTTCGAAGTATAGAGATTCCTTTGGTGGAAGTAGTTATGGGAGAATTGGATTTGGAAGAATTGGAATGCGAGAGTCGTATCCAGAGTTGTTTGGATCAG
Organism: Lathyrus sativus; assembly: GCA_963859935.3. NCBI lineage: Eukaryota > Viridiplantae > Streptophyta > Magnoliopsida > Fabales > Fabaceae > Lathyrus > Lathyrus sativus. The sequence goes on along the minus strand of OZ012738.1, from coordinate 617,108,958 downwards.
GTAACATTTTCAAGGACGAAAATTCCTAAGTGGGGGAGAGTTGTAACAACCCAAATTTCATTAAATAATTAATTGTAGTAATTAATTGATTTAGTGGGATTTTATGTTAATATTGGAATTAATTTTTATTAATTGGAATTTGTAGTAGAGAATTGAGAAGGAAATAGAATGGAAAGAAAATAATAGAGAGGAAGGAAAAGAAATAGAAGAATATAAAAAGGGAATTGGAGAGAAAGAGAAAGATAGAAAAGAAAAAGAAGAGAAAGGAAGAAGAGAAAGAGAGGAGAAGAAGAGGAAAGTGGAAAATCATCAAGAACCAACATCAAAGCTCCGATTAATCGAGGTAAGGGTGAGAAACATTGCTATTTAATCATTGTATGCTATTATGTATGTTGGGTTTGGGTTTGTGGATGTTTTTCATCACTTTCCATTTTAGGGCAAGTTGGATTAATCGGTAGAATGATGATTTAATCGGTTGGAACTGAGCAATAATGCCGTAGAATAGTCGGGTAACATGTATTGATGTTATTTGTACTGATTTGGATGTTTGAGGTTTGGTTGATGATGGATTGATGAGGGAGAAGGCAGAATAGGGTTCTGTTCTGCGCAGGTTCGCTGGCTCTCGCCAGGCGAGCGAAGGCGAAGCTTCGCCAGGCGAAGCCTAGCGAATGCTGGCGAGTAATTATGATTAAGTCCCAGTGGACTTCGCTGGCGAGTTCGCCAAGCGAAGGTGGATAGCGAAGGTTCGCCCAGCGAAGGTGCTGGCAAATGGTGGCGAATGAAGTCAGTAGCTACTGACTTGGGCTCGCTGGGAAGTCTCGCCAGGCGAAGCCTAGCAAGTGTTCGCTGCGAGGGTTCGCCAGGCGAATGAAGGCGAATGTGACAGCATTTCTCTTTTGCTGTGTTGATCATGTGGTGATTGTTTGGTTGATTCACATAGGTTAATACCTCTATGATATGAATAAGTATGTGATCCATGGTGATGATATGTGTTGTGGGTAGCCTTTGGGCGTGAATCCTAGAGTTGTGATATGAATGATTAATTGTAATCGGTTAAAATACATGAGAACATAATGATGATTATGTGTGTATTAATTGATGAGTTTGTGAATGTTTGATTGTTATGTATAATTATGTAATAAGTATGCATGAGAACATTGTGGATATATGTGTGCATGGCTTATAATTGTATTATTGGTATTGTGAGGCGTATACCTTGTATAAAATGGCATGAGATGAATAATAAACATACTATGAAAAATGTATTGTGAATGCATATTGTTTATATGCGATTGTATGTTAAAATACATGAAGAATGCATGAGAGCATATTGATGGATATGCGTGCATTGCTTGATAAATATAATGTTTGAAATGAATTGTGATTGTATGCGGGTAATGCATGAGAACATATCGTGGATATGTGTGCATTGTGTAGTTAATTGTGAATAATGCATGAGAACATATCGTGGATATGTGTGCATTGTGTGATAGTATTGAATTATGAATACATTGATAAATGTTTGATATATGTTGTATGTGCAATCATAATGAAATTCTCGAAGGGGTGAATTATTCGAATGCATGAGATTAAGATGTCGGTCTTAAGTGCATTTGTTGTGGTTGATTGTACATGCATCATTTAGTCAAGAGGCAATGTCTGTTAGTTTCGTGGAAACTAGTGGCTTGTCCCAAACCTAGAAGTGTGGGTTTGAAGGCTTAGAGGACGGGCCTTTGTGGTTATCGGTCTAGAAGTGTGGACCCGGTTTAATGTAAAAACCGAAAAAAGATAACGGGTTATCGGTCTAGAAGTGTGGACCCAGTTTAATGTAAGAACCGAAAAAAGATAACGAGAGTCGGTACCGCATTGCATGAGTTGCATTGAGTTGTTGAGTCACATTAATATATGACATATGCATGAAGAGATGCTTATGTGTGAATGATGAGATTGTGAAATTGTGAAGTATGCATGTGAATGAGATGTTTGTTGAATACTTATGAAGCGTGCATGAAGAGATGCTTACGTGTGAATGTTAAGATTGTGGAATTATGGATGTATGCATGATGTAAAATGCTTGGTGAATATTCATGTTGTGTATATATATAAGTGACGATGTAAATGACTATGAGTTGAATTGTGGTGAGAAATAGGGAGTTAATCATATGATACCTATGCATACATGATTTTATGCTTTGATTATTATGGTAATATTTCTCACCCTTCTGCTGTTTTATAATGCTCTATGAGGCATTGCAGATTAGGTTGATGGAGGCCTTTATGAAGTTCTGCTTGTAGTTCGAGGTCGCTACGTGTGTAGCGGTTTAGTAATTATTTATGGGTCGAGTCATGCTCTGGTCGTGTAACACGGGGATCGATTGCTTATGTTTTAGGATTACATTATCTAACCTAAGTTATGTTTTCATATTTGGAGTAATTGGGATAATGAGATGTTGGCCTTAGTGCCTAGAGATGTTGATTTTATATGATGAAAGTAAATGTTTCTTTTAAAGGATTTTCATTAATGAATCCGCTGCTGCATGCAAACTGAAATTTTGTAAAGCATGATTATTTATTGAAATATTAATGAGCATGACAGATTGTTTTGATGTGGTGCAAGTTTTGTGTGACGCCCTTTTTATTTGAATGCATGTTAATTTTACTCTGATTATGCATATATTTTCCGTGGGGTTTAGAAGGGTGTTACAACACCCATATGATGATGAGGAACGGAAACACTTTGATCAGATACATCTTGAATTTGCTGCAGAATCCAGAAATCAGGCTGAGACTGTGCTCTGATGGTTTTACTCCATATATCCAAGCGTCATCAATTGGATATTCTTGATGGCCATTTATTGTTACCCCTTACAATAAGAAGTCCAAATGGAGCCTAATAGATGAAGAAAATATTGAACGAAATTTTAGGAAGAGATCATCAACCAGACTTTCTGACATGCTAATGCGTGCCAGACTTTGTTGGGAATAATACAATATCCACCCTCCATGGATGGGCAAAGATGTATTTAAAGAAATGCTAGCTTATTGAAAATCAAAGAGTTTATGAAAAAATCTAAAAAAGCAAACCAACGTAGAACATTTGAAAATGGAGCCTCCAATCTTGGAGCTGGAAGCATTAACATCGTCGAGCATGCTCAACGGATGGTAATTATATTTCTATCTTAGTACTATTTAAAATTATATTCTTATTTCTCATTTATTTTTAACTAAAGTTAATTGTATTATTAGACTGCTGAGAATGGAAGAACCCTATTATTGAGCGAGCTTCATGAGAGGACTTAGAGGGGGAAACCGAGAGTATGGCGACGAGCGTGCTCGAAAAACTAAGGTAAGAAGATGTTAATATTTAAATATATTTTTTAATTCTTTTATTTAATTAAATTGTCTAAACACTATTTTTTAATTTTATTTTTTATGTATGTGCAAGAGGAGTATGGTAGGCGGAAGGGAGAATTTATATCTCAATATCCTGAGTTAGCTGTTCAGAGGGGCCGACATCCTATTGATCCAGTCGTTGAGGTTTATCTTTGGATAGATACAGTTGGCGGAAAGAAAAATAATGAAAAAATTTATGGTGCCACACCTCTTGCATCCAACTATTAAAGAGGCGATAAAACTTTATTTATGAGAATTGCAGATGGGGAAGGGTCGTCACGTCCCTTGGTATTATCCCCTAAAATGGCTGAAATAATTCGACGGTTAGTTCTAAGTGAGGCAGTACGTGAAGCAACGAGACGTGAAGTTGTACAAGAGGCTTAAAATGAAGAAGTGAGAAGACGACAATTTGAGTTGGAAGAAACCTTGAGAGTGTCACAAGAGCAAATGAATGCTACACAAAAACTAATGCAAGAATGTATGCTCTCACAAAGGACTCAAACTTTAGGTTCTATGAGTCAAAATCAAGGTTTTGGTGGATATAACAGAGTTGACGAATTTGGATCGGTTGGTGGGCAAGGAGAGGAGGTAAATGAGAATGAGGAAGAAAATGTGAGTGAAGAAGATTAATTTTTAAGTTTTTTTTAAACTATTTTTAATTTTAATTTGTATAATATTTAGATATTTTTATTTAACTTTGGATTTAAATATTTTTAATTACTTTTAAGTTTTAATATTTTTAATTAATGCTGCATTTAAATATTTTTATTTGATTTAAATATTATTGTCTATAAATAATTTTTATTATATTTATATTATTATAAATAATAATACAAATATAATAATTTTTTTATTTAATCAATTGTTATATGCGAGAGGGAAAATATCCTTCAAATGATATATTATAAAAGTTGCTGCGTGAATTACACTTTATTAGTTGTGGCGTGAATATCATCCTGTTATCGACGTTAGACATGCACACTGCCATATGCACTAGTCACTTGCCTACAGACAGTTGCAGTGTGAATTTTACTAAGCAATGTTGCGGCGTGAATTTCACATAACAAGGTTGTGATTTTAACCCATCAAATATTTGTGACTAACGTTTTTGTAGAGTGATTCGTTACTTCACAAATTGTCAGTTGTAGGGTGAAATTAAAAGCTGCAGCGTGTTTTTCACTCAGCAAAATGCAGTTTTTTTTTGTAGTGTAAAATAATATATCAAAAAAATAACATTAACATTAACCAAAAAGATCTAACCTCGAAGAAATCTAGCTACTCATAGTCACTATGGCGAAAAAGGCCTTTAGCAGCGCTGCCTAAAGTGGCGCTGCTAAAGGTAAATGCAACGCTTTTTTTTATGAAAAAGCGCTGCTATAGGCCCACTTTTAGCAGCGCTTTTCCATAAAAAAACGTTGCCTTTACCTTTAGCAGCACCACTTTAGGCAGCGCTTTTAAGCGCTGCTAAAGGCCAAAAAAATGCTGCTAAAGGTCTTTTTCGCCATAGTGACTATGACTAGCTAGATTTCTTCGAGGTTAGATCTTTTTGGTTAATGTTAATGTTATTTTTTTGATATATTATTTTACACTACAAAAAAAACTGCATTTTGCTGAGTGAAAAACACGCCGCAACTTTTAATTTCACCCTACAACTGACAATTTGTGAAGTAACGAATCACTCTGCAAAAACGTTAGTCACAAATATTTGATGGGTTAAAATCACAACCTTGTTATGTGAAATTCACGCCGCAACGTTGCTTAGTAAAATTCACACTGCAACTGTCTGTAGGCAAGTGACTAGTGCATATGGCAGTGTGCATGTCTGACGTCGATAACAGGATGATATTCACGCCACAACTAATAAAGTGTAATTCACACATCAATTTTTATAATATATCATTTGAAGGATATTTTCCCTCTCGCGTATAACAATTGATTAAATAAAAAAAATATTATATTTGTATTATTATTTATAATAATATAAATATAATAAAAATTATTTGTAGACAATAATATTTAAATCAAATAAAAATATTTAATTGCAGCATTAATTAAAAATATTAAAACTTAAAAGTAATTAAAAATATTTAAATCCAAAGTTAAATAAAAATATCTAAATATTATACAAATTAAAATAAAAATAGTTAAAAAAAACTTAAAAATTAATCTTCTTCACTCACATTTTCTTCCTCATTTTCTTCATATAATAAATAAAGATGATTATTCAGAACAATATAATATATCTCATCACTTACGTATCAACCATTTTCTTCATATCAAGATATTTTGTTTGATCACCATCCAATGAATCCAGATAATACACTATTTCTTTCATCGGATTAACCGCAACCAACAACCAGTGTCCACTGTAAAACAAGACAAAAGTTTAGACGGAAATGTTATATAGAATGACAAAAAACGAATCATTATAATAAATGAATTTAGAATGAAATCTAGCCCATGACCAGTATTATATGGCAAAAAATACAACTTCTCTGTATCTGCGGTCATAAATGCTTGGACCATCTAATCTCTGACTACATCTGGAGTATGATCGATTGACCGTAAGTTGATACAGCTAGCAGATAAGAATGCGAATCTTGAAGTCAAATTATGCGGGACTAACAACTTGTCATACAAGAACCTTAAATAAAAACATAATCAACATTAGAATATTCATTTAAATGAGCAAATAAATTGTTCAATTATTTAATTAAAATTGATCGGAGTACCTGATGTAGGAATGCATAACACTGATGCCCAATTCAGAATGTTGGAAAATCTGGTCCAAATCCTCTTTTGCAATTGTTTCGGCATATTCAAAACCGAAAATACCTTCCTCCATAGGTATTTGACGGATGCCACCCTCAGCCACATCTGTTGTTCCTACATATGTTTCAAGGCACAACCTAAATCGAGGAACATATACTTTTTTTAGCTTGGTCTTTTTTTTGTTGGGCACCTTGCTAGATTCAGACATCTTACCCTTGCTGACTTGTTGCAACTGTTGAGTATGAACCTAAAAGTCATATAAGTTAAGTAATTAATGTATAATAATAAAATCATCATGTAACTGTAGTAGTACCTGTTTTTTTGATGCAGCTGAATCGGTTTCCCGCATAATTCCCTTATCTTTTGATTTGGATTTTATAGGAGTCTAAGATCATCATGTAAATAAATGATACGTAAATGTAAGAATAACTTTCATGTATGGGTCGTAAAACATTTGAATACTACAAGGTTCATAATGGTGTTCAACCTTATCATCTATGAAAATGAGATTTGACGGCCATGCAACATACGATCCTATTGCGTCTCCCACCATTGTTGCATCCGAAACATCATCTGGTATAGGCAACAACGCACCCCCTCTAAAGAAATATCAACCAATACTTTCAAAAATCCAACAGGGAGCGGTTTATGGTGAAGTAAGTCTCCTAAAGTGTTATGCACTTTTCCCTAGCCAACCATGCGATAAGTCGGTGACGATAAATATAGCCGACAAAGTGAAATGCCCTAAACAAATAATGAATATGATTAATGTGTCAATTAAGAAAATTGTGCTAAATAAATTTCAATGTAGTATATATAATTACCTCTGGAAGCTTCTGCGGAAAATTACAATTGATACTATCTTTGACACTAGTATCTTTACACTCTGGATCGCGCCTTTCTGACATGTATCTCTCTTTGTCCTTTTGCAATTCACGAATCTGAGCTTTCAATTCCTCCAACGTCTCCATCACTTATTTATTGCTAGGATTTTTATTCTTTGGTTACTTATACAATTTTGTTGGAGTGACACCAAATCCCTTACCCCTCACATGCCCAGAATACTCAGGAATATTTAACACTCGACTCAGTACGCTCCTGCAATCATCGTTCTTAGCTGCAATTATAGTCTGGGATAGAGTCTCCTGAAATATAGATAAAAGCATAAATATATTATACACTTTTGAGTTTATGACAGAACTAATGTTGTACTTACACATTGTTCAAATACTTGTTGAACTTCTTCCTCAACGACTCCATCTCTTCCCACACGGGCAACCTTCCACAAAACATGGTCCGGAAGAGATGTTGCATCACTTTTCTCCTCTTCTAACTACACATCAAGACATATGATAAGCATGCATATCCCATTATATATACTTACTATTTTTTGTAACTATATCATATTAAAGCATTTATATATACTTACTATTTTGTGTTGTAAGCATGCATATCCCAAACGCCCTTTTTTATATGGATACGCGGTTTTGATGCTCTTTGCCGATTTACGTCACTCACAACCTGAAAAAACAAGTTTAAGTAATATCAGAACTCATGTGGAAGAGGTATATATATTATACATTGTTCATGATAAGTTATAATTACATGGAATTCTTTGGTTCTTTGCTTGACAACAAATGTTTCTCATTCTTCATCTGAAATCAGATCAGCATACTTCTTTGGACGCTCTGATTCGACAAAGTTTCCATCAGAATCTTTAAGAAACTTGTTCGTTAAAAACGCTCTAAATCATCTTAGTCGCTTTCTGGCCAATTGAAGACAATATTTTCTCCTACAATCATCAATATTAAAAGATCTTTGCAAACAAATAAACATACACATAGTATGTTAGTATAATTAATTTAAAGACATAACCGTCGACATATTAAAAAATATTAAATATCATACCTGTATCTCGCACCAAATTTTGTCTTTAGTCGGTTGTAACGAAGGAATTCTCCAATTATCGCAAGTAATTGGAATTTGCGAACGAACAAGTGCTCCAATGTAACTTGTCAGCATCGCACCGTTAGGCTCAATTAATTGATTTGTTTCATTCCAATGCACATCATACTTTATTCCTTTATCTCTTGCACACATGATTTTTTTCATAATCGTTATTCCTCTTGTAATATCGTCTTCCACGTCTTGTGCTGCTTCGTTTCCATCATATGATTTTTCCTCGTTGGTGGCCATAATACCTGTAATTCAGAAAAACCAAATTATGAAATGAATGACAAATACATATGAAAAGAAAAACATATAAATAAGAAATATATAAATAAGAAAAACATGTATATAATTTTATTGAATGACATAATATGTAATTTTATTGAATGATATAATATGTAATTTTATTGAATGAGACAATATGTAATTTTACAAGTACCTTTGTCACTAACATCTCTTTCTTTTCTTCATTGGAATGTGTTTTACTTGTCTCTTAACAACACGGACGGATGAATTGATTCAAATTCCCTCGTTATGATCATTTCTAATATATGATTCGTCCGCTCTAATATTCTCATCTTGATCATCTATAATATAAGATTTCTTCTCAACATCAACATCACCCTGATCTATAATGTTATCATCGATTACTTTGTTGGAAAAAAGAACTATAGACCATGCATTTCGTACTTGGGGTTTAAGTCCTTCACACTTGAAATGTGTATTACTTCAGCAAGCATGGTGACACTACTATTTTGCATTGTACTTTTATTATCTTGTTCTTTGGTATAAAATGTGTATCCATTAATTGCGTATGCGCTATAAGAAAACACATGCAAACTTGGACCATCACTACAAGAAAAAAGGAGATTTACGACACTTGAGTTGCGACAGTTATCACAAAACCGTCCTTATTCCTGGATTGCGACGATTGTCACGACAGTTAGGGTCAACTGTCGTAGATTTTTTGCGACAGTTATCAAAAAACCGTCTTTATTCCTGGACTACGACAGTTCTCGCGACGGTTTGAGCCAATCGTCGCAAATTTTTTAGGCATGTTGTATAAAATAATGCGACAGTTACCAAAGAACCGCCCTCTTTCCACACTCGCGACAGTTAATGCGAACTGTCGCAATTATTTTAGCCAATCATAATCACTATTTTTTTTATTCCTTTAATTTTCCACTTTTTTCTTTCATTTTTATTTTCTAACCTTTTCAATTTTATTAATTAATTTAATAAATAATTATTATAATTTTCATGACAATGTAGCTTAATATTTTTGTCTAAAATAATAGTAAAATATTTTCTGTTTTATTATATAAATAGTTAACTTTTATTAAAATTAATTTTAGTAATAATTTTTATAGTAAAAATTAAACTCAAAATATTATACCTAAAATTACAGTATAAATACCAAATTATATATATCAAAATTTTATATGTCAAAATTTTATAAACTCAACATTTTAAAAACAAAAATTAAACCGTATATATTCAAAATACTATAAAATATCAAATAAAAAAAATTAACCAATCTCCATTTATTAAAGAGAAATAAAAGAAAAAGTAAATAAATTTAATTAAAATAAAACTCTACCATCACGACGGTGAACCTGTAAGAGCAAGATTTGTCTCTACAGGATTATCTCTATGTTTTGATGATAACAATTGAGTATTTGTGAAAGAACCATTTTATGGTTTAATGTTTGTTATGTGCAGGTCATATTAAATTAAATATATTAGACCAAACAAACAAAAGCAACGTGTGCAGCTAGTAATATATGGAATTACTATGTGTAACGTCATGAAGCGCTTGGGAGAAGCTAGTTTGCTTATGTATCTGATCACCATCAGTAAGGAACCAAGGATGGTGTATATTGCAGTTGCAATGCTCCTGTGGTTTATGATCTGAAGAAGTGCATCTGATCTAAAAGCAAATGAAGCTCAGTAAAGAAGCAAGTTTGTTTCTGCATCTGATCATGTTCAATAAAGAATCAAGGATGATGGATATTGCAGTTGCAATGCATCTGTGGATTCTGATCTGAGTTGTGCATCTGATCTGGAAGCTAACGAGCGTCTCTGAAGAGTGAGCCCTCTAAAGAACTGAAGTGTTGAAGAATCTGATGACTTGAAGTTCTGAAGGCTGAAGGCTCTGAAGACCAAGTGCGTCAAGACTCTGAAGACATGTTCTGAAGGACAAAACTCTGAAGACTCTGAAGACATGTTCTGAAGGTCAAGACTCTGAAGACTCTGAAGACATGTTCCGAAGGTCAAGACTCTGAAGATATAATCATCTGAAGAAGTTTGTGCTGAAGACTCTGATGACTTAAAGTTCTGAAGGCTGAAGGCTCTGAAGACCAAGTGCAAAAGACTCTGAAGACCAGACTCTGAAGAAGAAAGATTATGAAGCTTCACCAGACAAGACGTGTTCAATCAGATGAGCTGTTGCTATCAACTCTGATGAACAAAGTTCTGAAGTCAGAATCTGATGTTTACTGCGCTATCAATTCCAAAGTAGTTTATGAACTACTCATCTATAACATCATCAGAAGAACCAAGCCAGAAGCAAATTTGTCCAAGCTGTTAAATGAAATATTACCGTTGCAAGAAAAGGACAAGAAAGTGATGTCATCCAACACGTGCTTATCTATCCGTTGAAATATGACCGTTGGAAATAAAAAGGACTTTTCTATCCTCACAACGTCATTCTTGGAAGCACTATAAAGGCAGAATCATTTGATCATTCAAAAGTTGCTTGGTGAGCTGAAGTGGTTACTAAGTGGCTGGAGCTGTTGCTCGTATTTGCTACTTGCGCTGTTGTGCTACTGTTGCCATGAAGAAAAGCTCTTAAGTAATATAAAAGCTATGTTTTAATAATCTCTTAGAGAGTTATTATTAGATTTAGTTTTTATATTAGAAAGCAAGGAGTTGTTGCTCATTACTTGCTAGGAACTTAATTAGGAGTAATCTGCTTATTTGAGAAGCACTTATGTAATCTCCGGCAACACAATAATTCTTTTTAGAATTAAGTGGTTCCTCAAGTGATCTTGTTAAGATCAGTATACTTGAGATGACAAGTGACAGTAGTCATTTGTGGAAATCCTAATAGGAGATCTTTAGTGATCGGATTCTATTAAGGTGTCAATGAACGTTATATCCTTGGGGATCCCTGAACGTGTCATTGTCAAGTTGTTAGTCACTTGCAGTTAGCTTGTGCATCTGTAATCAGTTCGGTTATAGTGGATTAAGTCCTTATTTGATTAAGGCGAAATCACCTTGGAAGGGTGGACTGGATTAGCTTGAGAGTTGCTCAAGTGAACCAGGATATATGTTGTGTTCTTTACTTTCAGTATGCTTTGTTATTTATGCTTCCACAATATATTTAATATAAGCGCATAAAAGCATTAAGTTAAGAAGAAGACAAGAAATCAAAAAGGTTTATAAGAAGGCATAAACCCAATTCAATCCCCCCTTTCTTGTGTTTATTTCACACCTTCAATTGGTATCAGAGCCTGGTTCTGTTATTGATGGATATCAAACACCTAACAGTGTCAGATAAAGATCCATAGGCTGTGTGAAGAAATACTTTTGGGGATATTTCACTGTTCTTACAATTTCAGTCTCATATCAGTTTTTGAGGATAATGAGTACTAAAATTATAATCTATTGAGTTACCTTGAGCAAGTCATTGATTCTATGAAGTTTGAAATTTGAAATGTTGAAGCCTTCAACAACAAATCTCCTCCAGAAGATTCTGAAAGAAGAATGAAGAATCAGCTGACAGGATAGATTCATCAGATAAGAAGATATATCTGTTGAATGCTGATCTGAAAATACGTTTGGATTTACAACATATTTGCTCAAAGATAAATCTTCTGCAAGCAATAATTCTTGATCTCTAAAGATTAATTCTGGTGAGTATGAGATGTTTTCAAGAAACGGATTAGTCCACACTTGACTTTCTCATGACAACTCATTAGGATTTATCTTAAGTAAGAAAAGATATATTGTTGGCTAATGAATCCTATTCATCAGAACGCCAGAATGAAGTCTGCAGAAAAGGGTAAGTTTAGAAAAATATTCAAATCTGGAAGAAATGATTCTTCAGATCCAAAACATTTGAAAGTTGCTCTCCTTGAAGAGCTTCAAAGAATTCTGCAGAGGTTTCTAGAAAGGCAGTGTTTCTAACTCATCTGGATTATGATGATATGATGAATTCAAAAGATCTCATTAGAAGTAGCATGGACAATTAAGTTCTATTAACTCGAGATGTTGAACAAACTGAAATTGGTCAGATGCTATCAGACATTATTTTTCAGAAATTCATAATGAATGTTTTGAGAAATAAAGATATGAGGAAAGATACAATGACAGTAGTCATTCTGTCAAATGTAAAAAGGATTTAAGTTTCTGGGGTTATTCAATTTGAATAAGTCAGTAAACATTCTTTTTCAAGAGCAGATGTTATGTCAACTCTGATAATCTAACTCCTTACATGTTAGCTCAGCATTGTAAGAGCAAAATTGTCAGTCAGACTGTGTCTTTTGATGCATCTAAGTTTGATGATAACTGTATCTAGATTGGATCTGTATTTGTTTCAAGCAGAAAAATTCAGAAGATGAAGCCTGATGGAAGCTAGATGCTCTCTACACATGAAGATCAGATTATCTGTGCTCTGAGGATGTCTCTCAAGAATCAAATGGATGTTGTTGTGTTGATGAAGATGCTGCAGAATGCTAACAAAGGAATTGAGATTTATTCAAGAAGAGTTAGTCAGAATATTCTACTTTAGTTGCTGTTACTGGTTTGTCACACAAGATGTTGGAGAATCAGAAGCAGAATGTGTTCCAGCTGAAGAATCAGGAGCTACTCCAGATGCTATTCAATTAGCTGTTTCTGAAGAATCAGCTCTGAGAAGTTTCCCCCAGAATCAAATCTTCTTTTCTAGAAGAGACATTCAGTGGAAAGAAGGATGATTCCATAAGTACAAGATTCTTTCTTCTCAAAGATTGTCAGCAAGAAACTCTTGACTATACAGAAGACATATGCTTTTGTGACAAGGTTAGAATTCATATTCTTTTCATCTCGTTCGTTGATCAGTATAACATCAATATAAATCAGATGAATATTAAAAATACTTTTAAATGGTTTTATTGAAGAAGAAGTATATGTTTATCAACTTCCCAGGTTTCTTTTTGAAAATTATTTTGTCAAAAGTAAAGTTGTTACTACTCTTCTTCTTAAAGACTATTAAGAAAGATATTTTAAATCTGTCAGATTTATTTACATTGATGATACTTCTATTTAGAACCATATACTTCACTTGGAAAGGAGTTTGCTGAGTGTATGCAGGCAATAGCTAAAACTAGCATTCTAAAAAAGGCTAGTGAAGTCAGATCAGCAGCTGTACAGAAGGTTCTGTAACACTGACTCTGAAGAGGCTCTGTCAATCAAGACATCTCGCCTTCAATTGTTGGTTATTCTGAAGCAAAGCTATAGAAGATAGTTCAAAGCATCAGAAGTAACGCAACTGAGGCAGGATACTGAAGACACTTTTAGTTGGTATCAGTATAGACTCAGAAGAAAAGCTACAGAGGCAAAATTACAGAAGAATCTGATGAAGCAATGCTAACAGGAGATTCTGAAAGTTTGTTGAGAAGCAACTCTATAAAAGACTCTGAGCAGTTGATTGATATGTCAGCAACATAGCTCACTTCTGGATAATAAGGACACCTGAAGAATGAAGATCTGGTTTGATCTGAAGCATACCTCTGGATGAACGGTTGGTTGAATCATTCTCTAGAGCTAAGCTGCATAGATCTGAAGCAGAGGATCTAATGCAAGGAATCATTTCCATAGTTGTTCACTTAATAGATGCTGATCAAGATAAGTTGGGTTGCAACTTCACTGTCAGAAGAGTCTACTTTGGATATCATAAAGTTGGTATCAGACTCTTATCAGTCTCCAACCTTCTGAAGAAGCACTTCTGGGTTTGATGTTATTAATTGAGCTAACATCTGTTGATTAAGTGCTTTTGGGCAAAGGCTGATTGTTGATGATCAGAAGAACTTACTAACATAACAGAAATAGTTATGGTTAGAAAGTTTGGTGTAGAGAATCTCTTCAGAAGATTAGAGCAGAAGCTTTGAAGATTTCTGAAGCTAATTCAGAAAGGAAACATTGTCTCAATTGGTATAAGGTATTATCTAATGAAGCACTGATGCTAAGATTCAAGTTTTGATAACAAGCTTGGAATCAGAAACCAAAGGTGGAGAAACCTAAGGTGATTTAGCAGAAGATCCTACTCCTTCTATTGGTACTCAGAAGTTCTCACACCTTCAGTTGGTACGAGAATTCTAGAAGAAGAAGTCACCCTCAGATACTGATTGATAAGAACAAGATTGTCATTCAAATCAGTTCAAGAAATTCATCTTGGTTTGATGATAATTTATGATGATCAACCACGTCTGTCCAAAGGATAAATTCTTGGTGCAAGAAGATATAGCTTTCATCTGGAAACAAATCATCTTGAAGATAAAGAAGCATGATCATTGTCATCAGAAGATGGATGATCAGAAGATGAAGACCAAAAGAGGAATCAGATAAAGAATGTAGCAGACAGAAGAATAATCTGTCAGAGAGTAGCCAGCTAAGACTCTCATGCATTCGACGTACACTCTGAGAAAGAAAGAGGTTAGTAAAATGGTAGATCAGAAGCTCTACAAAGGTATGAGTTGTACTCTTCTGTATTTTACTGTTTCTAGTCCTGACATTCTTTTCAGTATATGTATATGTGCTTGATTCCAATCAGATCCTAAAGAATCTCATTTAACAGTTGTTAAGAGATTTCTGAGGTATCTGAAAGGTACTACTAACGTGACTCTGTGTTGCAGAAAACAAGATAACTATTTTTAGTAGGTTTCTGTTATGCTGTTGTTACTGAAGTCAAAGTTAGTTGCAAAAGTACCTCTGGATAGCACTCTCCCTTAAAGAAGCAAAATACATCAGATGCTAATTGAAGTATCAGATGCTCTGGATGAAGAGTCAGCTGAAGGACTCTCATACACATAATATTGAAGGATCAGAATGCACAAAGTTGGTACATCACCTTCAAATGATATCAGATGGTTTCTAAAGATCTGAGCAAATATGAAGTTGTAGACCATCAGAAGATCTGGATAAAAGATTCTATTAGAAGATGAAGCAAAGCGTCAGATAACTCTGAGCAAAACTTTAGAAGATGTTTGAGTGAAGATACAGAAGGTTCTGGGCGCAGAATCAAGAATCAAAGCAAAGGCCAGAACAAGCACTTCAACTCTGGAACTTGAGACTTCTTGAGATATTTTTCAGAAGTAATTAGACTCTGAAATTGGATGCATTTCAAGTTGTTCTAAGGACTGGAATTATTGGTATCAAGATCAAGCTAGAAGGAAGAAGAGTTTTCAATCTTCTTGTCTAAATCTAGCAGAGGAAAATTTCAGAAACGAAACTTCCAGATTAGTACAAGAAGCTGAAGATGCTAAGAAGACTAAGCAAAATGTTGTAGTTAGATTCTCTTGTGAAACTACTTTTGTACGTTGAGAACGTGACATTAGTAAGTTTAGAGGAGATCAACAAGCTATGAAGGATGTACAACAAGTTGTCAGAGAAAGTTCTGTTGAATAGAAACCTGTCAACAATCCTCGTCAGAGCATGCTTCTACAAATTCTGAAGAATTGTCACTCTCAAAGAAACAGGGGGAGATATAGAAGATGAAATCTGAGAAAAGATATCAACCTACCTTAATTGGTATCAACCTGTAAGAATTAAGTTCTCAAGGGGAGAAATGAAAGATGATTAAGTTCTCAGGTGCTATCTCTCAACTCTTATCTTTTTAATTTCTGACTTTAAAAAGAGAATTTTTTTTAAAAAAATCTGTTTTGATGAAAAACTCAAACTTTTTGATGATGTCAAAAAGGGGGAGAAATGAAAGATGATTTTGATATTATCTGGAAGAATAGAATATAACTTGGGGAGAAATGGAAAATGTTTTTGAGAAATAGAATATAACTTTGATATATTCTATAACCTGAAAGAGAATGCAAAAACATATAAACTGCGTTTATTACTAATTATTTGTTTGATGTTTTCCAAGGAACTATGAACAAGTTCACTAGGCATTCTAAACAGGGCATTCTAAACAGGATAAATGAAAGAAATCTGAGTTCAAATGAACTGGTATCATATAATAGAAGTTATACACTTCGTGAACATAGATTCAGAATCAGATGGACCCAATACTGTTCAGAGATCTGAAAGTTAAAGTTATCTGGAATCATACTGTTTAGAAGATGTAAATTGTCTGTGAATATGATAATCAGAGCATAAAGAATCAGAAATCTTCATAGAAGCAAGATTTGGATTTAGACACAGAATCATGAGTATCATGTATTGGTATCTGTCTTAGAATCAACATTGGTATCAGATTCAGAAGTAAACATTCTACTAGTTTCTTTTGGTATCAGACTGCTTCAAGAAATCAAGAATATATCAAGAATCTGAGAAGAAAGCAAGTTTGAAGAAGCAGAATCAAGACTGTATCAAGATCAGAAGATCCAAATATCTGACATATTGTAATCAGGGGGAGTTCTCCCAGGAAGGTTCACAAGTCAGTATATTTGATCTTCACCCAGTCTGAAACTCAGGGGGAGTTTCTCATCTGAAGAAGAAACAAATATTCTGAAGTCATATGACTCTGATATGATGGTTAGAGAAAACATGTTCTAAAGATCTGAAGATGGAAGTTCTGCTGAACTAGTCCAGATGCTGAAGACTTATGATCTCTTATATCACAGGGAAGTATTCCTTCTATTCTATTCTATTTAATTGTGTTTTATCAAATTTATTTTTTTGTAAGTCTTGGGATCAGAGTATGTCTCTGAACAAGCATAAAAATGTTTTTAAGATTAACACATTCAGGGGGAGCAGTTGCTTAGAACTCTGAATAGGTTAATGCTTGGTGATTACCCTGTATAAAATGTTCTATCAAAATACATGGTTTTGTCATCATCAAAAAGGGGGAGATTGTAAGAGCAAGATTTGTCTCTACAGGATTATCTCTATGTTTTGATGATAACAATTGAGTATTTGTGAAAGAACCATTTTATGGTTTAATGTTTGTTATGTGCAGGTCATATTAAATTAAATATATTAGACCAAACAAACAAAAGCAACGTGTGCAGCTAGTAATATATGGAATTACTATGTGTAACGTCATGAAGCGCTTGGGAGAAGCTAGTTTGCTTATGTATCTGATCACCATCAGTAAGGAACCAAGGATGGTGTATATTGCAGTTGCAATGCTCCTGTGGTTTATGATCTGAAGAAGTGCATCTGATCTAAAAGCAAATGAAGCTCAGTAAAGAAGCAAGTTTGTTTCTGCATCTGATCATGTTCAATAAAGAATCAAGGATGATGGATATTGCAGTTGCAATGCATCTGTGGATTCTGATCTGAGTTGTGCATCTGATCTGGAAGCTAACGAGCGTCTCTGAAGAGTGAGCCCTCTAAAGAACTGAAGTGCTGAAGAATCTGATGACTTGAAGTTCTGAAGGCTGAAGGCTCTGAAGACCAAGTGCGTCAAGACTCTGAAGACATGTTCTGAAGGACAAAACTCTGAAGACTCTGAAGACATGTTCTGAAGGTCAAGACTCTGAAGACTCTGAAGACATGTTCTGAAGGTCAAGACTCTGAAGATATAATCATCTGAAGAAGTTTGTGCTGAAGACTCTGATGACTTAAAGTTCTGAAGGCTGAAGGCTCTGAAGACCAAGTGCAAAAGACTCTGAAGACCAGACTCTGAAGAAGAAAGATTATGAAGCTTCACCAGACAAGACGTGTTCAATCAGATGAGCTGTTGCTATCAACTCTGATGAACAAAGTTCTGAAGTCAGAATCTGATGTTTACTGCGCTATCAATTCCAAAGTAGTTTATGAACTACTCATCTATAACATCATCAGAAGAACCAAGCCAGAAGCAAATTTGTCCAAGCTGTTAAATGAAATATTACCGTTGCAAGAAAAGGACAAGAAAGTGATGTCATCCAACACGTGCTTATCTATCCGTTGAAATATGACCGTTGGAAATAAAAAGGACTTTTCTATCCTCACAACGTCATTCTTGGAAGCACTATAAAGGCAGAATCATTTGATCATTCAAAAGTTGCTTGGTGAGCTGAAGTGGTTACTAAGTGGCTGGAGCTGTTGCTCGTATTTGCTACTTGCGCTGTTGTGCTACTGTTGCCATGAAGAAAAGCTCTTAAGTAATATAAAAGCTATGTTTTAATAATCTCTTAGAGAGTTATTATTAGATTTAGTTTTTATATTAGAAAGCAAGGAGTTGTTGCTCATTACTTGCTAGGAACTTAATTAGGAGTAATCTGCTTATTTGAGAAGCACTTATGTAATCTCCGGCAACACAATAATTCTTTTTAGAATTAAGTGGTTCCTCAAGTGATCTTGTTAAGATCAGTATACTTGAGATGACAAGTGACAGTAGTCATTTGTGGAAATCCTAATAGGAGATCTTTAGTGATCGGATTCTATTAAGGTGTCAATGAACGTTATATCCTTGGGGATCCCTGAACGTGTCATTGTCAAGTTGTTAGTCACTTGCAGTTAGCTTGTGCATCTGTAATCAGTTCGGTTATAGTGGATTAAGTCCTTATTTGATTAAGGCGAAATCACCTTGGAAGGGTGGACTGGATTAGCTTGAGAGTTGCTCAAGTGAACCAGGATATATGTTGTGTTCTTTACTTTCAGTATGCTTTGTTATTTATGCTTCCGCAATATATTTAATATAAGCGCATAAAAGCATTAAGTTAAGAAGAAGACAAGAAATCAAAAAGGTTTATAAGAAGGCATAAACCCAATTCAATCCCCCCTTTCTTGTGTTTATTTCACACCTTCAGAACCTACCATCGCTATCCCATTTTCTTCGCAAAGGTTGCGACGGTGATTTCACCTGTCGTCCTCCATAAATTCATCTTTCCCACTAAAACCTCATACCCCTTTTTATGGTTTTGTTTTCTCTTCTTTTTCAGAACACAGAACACGCCATTAGAGAAATAGAGAAACATTCATTTTTCTCAGCCGCTCATGCCGTCACTGCGAATCACCATCAAAGCAACCACCATCAATTTGAATCTTAAGAGGTTTGTCTTCTCAAACCCTAATCCCTTTTTAAGAAGATATTTGATGTCAATGTTTTTCTTTGACAGGCTAGTCAAGTATATGGTGTGCCTCTTTCGGGATTGGGTATTTTCTCTGAACTAAAGTCGTGCGGCGAGGACTTCCCTAAGATATGGGTTGAGGTATACTTCTGTCTTGTCCCTTCTTCTTTCTTCATTTGGTAGCTAGTAATTTCAGTAAGTTAACCCAGTTAAAATTGTATTTTAGGGTTTATCTCAACCGCACAAGCGGTTACGGACTTTGGCTGACCATGTTCCGCATGGTTATAAAAGGTCATCACTTTTGGAGGTTCTTATTAGGAATAATGTTCCATTGTTAAGGGCCACTTGGTTTGTAAAGGTTACATACCTGAACCAGGTAGGGATGCTTCAGTGATGGTGTCTTAATGAAACTAGTTACAAGGATGTTTATTCAGACGTCTTCTTGTAGGTTCTTGGTACTCCAACTCAAGAAGAAATTCGATGTATGAACCCTGATTATACTGATTTTAGGTTTCCTCAGATTAAAGCCCATCCTTGGCATAAGGTAGTTGCATACTCTGCCAGCGCCCCTTTTGCTTTATTACAATGAGGTTTCAGGGTGCTGTTTTGTTTGGGTAATTACCAAGTTGGCTGAATGATTCATGTTTCAGGTTTTTCACAAGCAAATGCCTCCTGAAGCAATTGACCTTGCATCGAGGCTTCTTCAGTACTCACCAAGTCTTCGTTGCAGTGCGGTAAGTAGGGAAACCCATACGAATTTATTATTAGAATTTAGGTCTATATGCCTTAGTATATTTTAGTATAACAGTTTCTGTAAGTATTTTCACCAAGGGAGAATTCACTACTCATTTGTTGTAACCTATTCAAAAATTGCTCATGGATTTTATTAATCAGCTGGAAGCATGTGCGCATCCTTTCTTTGATGAGCTCCGAGAGCCCAATGCTCGTCTTCCTAATGGTCGTCCTCTGCCTCCATTCTTCAACTTTAAACAGGAAGTATGTATCTAATTTCCAAATCAGGCTCTTCTATTAATAAAATGTTTGGAACTGCAGTAGAAGGTCCTCAACAAAGAAGCTCCAAGTTATAGTTTTTAAAACACTGCATTGAGGCTGTCATTGTGGTTCCAAACACGTTGTATATCTGGTATTTTTGTGGCTTTTAAATTAGCTAATAAATCTGATGCAAGTGTAAACTATGACTGCAGTTATCTGGAGCATCTCCTGAACTGATCAATAAACTCACCCCAGAACATATCAGGCGACTGGTTTCGGCTTCCCATATCCCGGCTAACACATACGTAAAGAGATAATGAAACAATGAGTAAACCCTTCTAGTGATTAATGTTAAACACAGGTCCCCTTTGTGGTCAATAGATTAGGATTCAGGCCCTATATATGAAGTTTTCCTCCAAACCCCAACCAACCCCTTCCCTTAAGATGTATGTATACATGTGCTGGCTCCTCAATGTAAAATGAAAAATGTTGTATCCGTCTAATATTTCTGGGATACTTTATTTGATAGTCGTATAGCTTCTATGTTACAAAACTAAATTGCTCCTAAAATGCTATTTTAGGTTTTTGGATAATGAATATTTTGCTATCCTATAGTTTGCATTCCTCATATCCATCTTATCTTGTTCATTTTATTGTTTATTTTATACATTACCATATTTTATGATAAAATATAAAATACATTTAAATTATTTTTATATATGTTATTTGCAAAATTTATATATATGTTATGTAATATATAAGTTTAAATAAATCCAAAAATCTATTCAAACATATCTTGCATTAACCTCTACAAATTGCATTTGTGTCTACATTAATGATTTGGTGACTTATCGCATTTGTGTCTACATTAGATTTTATTATACTTTGTAATATATTTAGGTGTTAATACAATCAATTGTTATTCTTGCAGGTTGAAGTACAAATTTGAACTTATTTTCGGTACCGAGCAAACCTATCGATTTTGAAATTTCAAGGTAGGTACTACTTTATGACTTAAATATGTTCCTATTGCTTAATTATTAAAATAGAAAACTTACTGAAACAAGTATTCTGAATGTCATTTTTGTTGGAGTTTTGCTAAAATTTCCCAAAGGCATTCATTTGTAGAAAGTAAACAGTGTGATACGTGAGGCAATTCAAGAGGATTAGAGAGTGACTGCAACATGGTTCTAGTTGTGATTGGGACTATCTTGCATCATCCTACATAAGGTGAAGAAAAACAAATAAAATGATAGATAGGTATACATAATACTCTGTTTTCCATTGTTGCTTGGCCTTAAAATGTTGGTTGAAGTATTAAAATTTGTTGACTATTTGTAGTATTAAATTTGCTTGGAGTATTAGTTGGGCTAGATAAATCTTTTTTTCACTGTTAATTACAACAACAAAAAAATAACACTCTGTTTTCCATTGTTTCTAGTTTTCCAAGTTGGGCCAATATCCACGAATACTAGAAGTTTTGTCCTATTAGGTATACATAATGGTTGAGTTTCATGGATTTGAGAAAAACAAATGAAAGGGTATATACTGTGTTATAAAATATAGAAACGACATCTATATTTTGTACAATCATGATTCTCTGGATTGAAAACTAAATATATGAAACTGGGCAACTGCATGTGATCAAGCTTCTAACAATGGAATATTCTATGCTCGATTAAATGTCCTCTGGATTTAAATAACAAGTTATTTACATAGTATGCCCTATATATTCAATATTCAGGATCTGACAATAGTTGATTCGATCTTATTGCGGGAGCTTCCTCCGGTCGATGATGTTGATGATGTAAGAACTAAGAACCTTCACATTGGGATCCAAGTCAAAATTAGGAGCATTTACTTTTCATCTTTTTTATCCACCAACCCATTTCTACATTTGTTTCTGTACACTGTAAATGAGTCTGCAGAAAGCTTTCTGCAAATAATTTCACAGGGGCAATACCAGAATCATAATCTAAAGAATCTTACTGATTTGTGAGTGAAATGATAAGATATGATACAATTTTTCTCCGTTTTTACTTTATGTATTTGTTAAATTTTGAAGTTACTTCAACATTCTGCAGTAGGATTGACAGAAGCACAAAGGAGTATGCAGTTCATCACTACATGGAGCTGCATCTCCTTCTTCCATGGAGTCACATGAAGAGGATCTCAGTACCTTGTCTATTTGCTTGGAGGAAGAAACTGATCATGTTGTAAGGTTCAAAATGTCGGATTTTAAGGTTTTAGATCATGTTAGCATTGGCCTTGGTGGAAGGGTATGAAATCTAAATAACTTTACAATGTGACATGACTGGATTAGTTTCTTAATGCTGGTTATTCTCATTGATTAAGTTTTGATATAGGCAGATGAGGTGGTTTTTGAAGGGGAGGTGAAGGATAGTGGTAGGTAAGATAGTTATGTGTTTGGTTTAGGTTATGTGATTAGTTTTGATCACAGTATCTGTATTTATTTGTTTTTATGACTTTATCCTCTGCAGCCCTTTGTATAACACAAGAGTTATACTTCAACAGCTTTATAGTACCCAAGCTCAGCGTCGAGGAAAACGAGCAATAGAGGTAAGTTGACCTTGTAGTATCTCAATTTAGTTTTGTTCATGGCTCTTCACAATTTGTTGTCGGAATCTTTTAGGTATTGAAGAAGCTGGTCCATCATAAACTTTTGTATCATTCTTACTCAATGCAAGTTCTTGGCTATATCTCTTTTCCTGCAAGTGGTGGTAGTGGTTCATTCATCCTAGTCCATAGGGTAGGTCTTAATCTTAATAACTTTCACTGTTTTAATTTTCTATATATATATATATATATATATATATATATATATATATATATATATATATATATATATATATATATATATATATATATATATATATATATATATATATATATATATATATATATATATATATATATATATATATATATATATATATATATATATATATATATATATATATATATATTTGATTATATCTTGTTCTGAATGTTTTGTCTACTTGAGTCTTTCTGCCCCTTTTGCATGAAAAAACTTCTAATATTCTTTTTGTTTCAATATTTTTTCCTGTCAGTATCATGGTAGTTTTTCTTTGAGACACTGGCTTCAACAGTCCTATTATTTTAATATACTTTAAGTGTATTTGTTATGTTTCAGTTAAATATACGCACAAGTTAAAACATATAATAGTTTTGTCTACTTGAGTCTTTCTGCCCCTTTAATTTGAAGTGTTGGTGCTAACCCTAATGTCTTTTTACAGTTTTACTAACAAAGTAGAAATTATATCTTCCTGCATTTTTCATTATTAGTGGGATGGTCTTGAAAACAAGTCCACAGTGCTTCTGTATGGTGGTGGTGGTTTAGTTGCTATTTGGTTATCCTCAATTGTTGTAGGTGCCATCAACTCAGTCCCTTTGGTAAGCCAGAATTCAGTTCTTTTTCATTGAGTATGATCGAATGCAATGCTTCGGTTTTCCGCTCTACAAGGCATATTAAAGTTCGAACCAATATGAAACAACTTTATTTGTTTTTCAGCTTCCAAAGATTATGGAGTTGGTAGGACTAGGGTACACTGGATGGTTTCTCTACCGGTACCTTCTATTTAAGGTATGCCAAATGCATATCATTCACCAATATGTTGTTTTCTGAAAAATGAGAAATTGAAGAAATTCAATAGTGGCATGATTATCAATGAATTCAACTCATAAAATACATATGCAATTGCCATTTTGTATGTATATTGCTTAAGTTCCAAACATAAAGTTCTTGCATTTTATGAGAGACCATATTAGAATGTCTATGTGTACTTGCATTGGATATCCTGTTTCTGCAATCAGAATCTGATTCGTTGTTCTATTGATATAACTGTTTTTCTGTACAGTCTAGCAGAAAGGAACTAGCTACGGATATTGAGGCACTGAAAAAGAAAATTGCCGGAATGGAATAGAACTGTATTAGTAGTAAGTCAAGTTGATGTTCCTTGCTCATCATTTGTTTGTTTTGATGTATGTCTTGTTATATGAGAGACCTTTGTATCCCTTCTTGATATAGAATAGAATTTGCTCATTCTGAATCAGTATCAACCTGTATTAATCCATTTCATTGTTGAAAATAATGCAGCAAATCTTATATATATGTTTATGACTCTGAATGAAAACCATTCATATTCTTACTTGTGAGACACATCGCAACCACGAGGTGTTGGCTGCTGCCAAATGAAATGATGGTGTGTAGGATAAATTCCAAATTGGTTTTTGGTATAAAATATAATCTGATGATCTTGTTCAAATTTTTTAACCATGAGATTTTATTTTTCAAAAACATATATTTTAATCATTTGCATTTATTTTTCATTACCATTACTTTTTCAAAACTAATCTTAGATATTTGTTTTTATATTATTGTATTTAACAATCATTATAATATTTTAAATATAAATTAAACAAAACTAAAAAGAAAAATTAAAAACATGAGAGAAAAATTTCCTGCGAGTTTACCTGCGGATTTTTAGTTTGCTGCGACATTTCCTGCGAATATTCCATTTACCTGCGTTGTTATCTGCGAACTTGTCAAAATCCGCAGGTAAATTTGCAGGAAAGCAGAGTATTTCTAATAGTGAATGGTAACAAAAATCAAAAGGATATTCACGACAGTATTTAACTGTTGTCATTTCTAATTTATGTTAGTTCCAACCAGTCGTGAAATAGAGTTCACGACAGTTTTAAACCGTCGCAATCAACAATGAAAATAAAAATCAAAAGGCTAGTAACGACGGTCTTTAACCGTCGCTATCTCCAGTTTAGGTCAGTTCAAGCCCGTCGTGAAATATAGCGACGGTTGTGTGTGACGGTTTTTTCGACCGTCGCTAAACAGCCTGGGGACACACGTTTCTGCGACGGTACTACAACCGTCATAGAATGTAATTGGTGGTGGTTTTAACCGTCGTAACTTGCCAAAATAACCGTCGCAATCCATCATTTTTCTTGTAGTGCATATGCTAAACATCCCAACCTTTCTGTTATTGAAGCGGGATCAGAATAAAACTTTAAAAATATATGATCCTTGAACCATGTTATAAAACTTCGATTGTGCTCACGTACTATCCAATTCTCATTTCTATTCAGATTTAAACCTCGGAGAACGTCCTTGTGCATTTCAACATACGACTCAACCTCAATGTCATTGTGCAAAACATACAAATGTACTTGCTCCCGTTCATCCCTTGAAACTGTCACAACTTTATTTCTAATTAACTGCTTTCCTACAATTTTTTCAACAACATGAGATTTTGGGAGGCCAATGGATTGAACATTGGACAAATATTCAGTACAAAACTCAATCGATTCTTTAACAATGTATCGTTCAACAATACAACCCTCTGATCGACTTCGGTTTTCACATACCCTTTCAATATTTTCATATAACGTTCAACAGGGTACATCCATCTCATATAAGCTAGTCCACACAATTGTGTCTCTTTCACAAGATGAACAACTAGATGTACCATTATGTCAAAAAATGATGGAGGAAAACACATTTCAAGCTCACACAAAGTAATAACTATTTCTTCTTGTAATGTTGGTAAGATCGCAGGATCGATCACCTTACTACAAATTGACCTGAAGAAAAAACACAATTTAGTTATTGCACTTCTCACTTTTTCTGGAAAAATAGAACATATACCTATTGGTAGAAAGTGTTCCATTATAACATGGAAATCATGTGTCTTTAAACTCTTTAACTTGAGGTCTTTCATAGAAACAAGTCTTCTAATATCTGAAGAGTATCCTTCTGGAACTTTAACTTCACTTAGAAACTTACACAATATCTTTTTCTCCTTTCTAGATAAAGTATAAGCAGCAGGTGGTAGATATGTTCGACTTCATTTCTTCAAGGGTCCTAATTCATTTCTTATTCCCATCGCTACCAAGTCTTTTCTTGCTTTAAGGCCCTCCTTAGACTTTCCTTGTATATTAAGTAACGTACCAATAACACTTTCAAATACATTTTTTCAATATGCATAACATCAAGAAAATGTCTTACATACAATGACTTTCAATACGGCAACTAAAATAAAATTGACCTCTTCTTCCACCCATGCGTGACAAGCGTATGAGCAAAAGGCTTGCCAAACTTAGTACTCACATCTTTCACCTTTTTAAAAATTTGTTCACCGATCAATGTAGGTGGAGCTCTACCTTGTTCTGAATTTCCATTGAATGCTTTTCTCCACCTACGGTAGTGAAGATTAGAATTTAAGAATCTATGATGACCAAGAAAGATATTCTTCTAACCAAATTCCAATCGCGTCCAATTTGTGTTTTCTTCACAGATAGGACACACACATTGACCTTTAATGCTATACCCCGATAGATTTCCATATGCTGGAAAATCATTAATTGTGCCAAACAACATCACCCTCAAATTGAAACTTTCTTTCCTATATCCATCATAAACCTCCACACCGTTCTCCCACAAACTCTTTAAGTCTTCGATTAAAGGTGTCAAGTATACGTCTATGTCATTCTCTAGTTGTTTAGGGCCAAAAATTAACATATATGACATCATGTACTTACGCTTCATACATAGCCATGGAGGTAGGTTATAAATCATAATATTACAGGCCATGTGGAATGTGAGATACTCCGTAGACCATGCGGATTCATTCCATCAGTTGATAATGCCAAGCGAAGGTTTCTAGCTTCTTCTCCAAAATCAGGATACTTATTATCAAATTTCATCCACTGTGGTGAATCTGCCGAATGTCGATACTTCCCATCTATAATTCTATCATCTGCATGCCAAGTCAAGTGTTTTGCATCTGTTTCACTACGAAACATGTGTCTAAATCTCGGAATTATAGGAAAATACCATAAGACTTTTGCTGGTGACAACTTTTTCTTATACCGAGATACACCGCATTTAGGACACTCGTCTAATGGTGCAATTTATTTCGAAACAAAATGCAATCATTTGGACAAGCATGTATCTTATCATAGCTCATGCCAATAGAACATAACATTTTTTTAGCTTCATAGGTTCGATTGGGAATAACATTATCCTCCGGAAGCATCTCTTTCATAAGGGCTAATAACTCTGTGAAACTTTTATCCGACCATCCATTACCCGCCTTTAAGTTGTACAACTTTAATACCACAGACAATCTTGTGAAAGTAGTGCAACCTTTATACAACGGTTTCTCTGCATCACTTACCAACCTCTCAAACATCTTGGGACAATCTTGAAGATCTTCTTCAAGTGCTTTTGCAATCTCTTCGACTCGATCGCAATCATATGTATCCCTGCCATTATCATTTGAAGCATACCCGTATTATCCCCCGGTTTGACATTCTCGTTACTTATCTCACCATGTAATGTCCAACATCTATAACTTCGATCAATTCCATGTCTCATTAAATGAGATTCCAACTGAACTGCGTCAATCCGACGCCCATAACAACAACCTAAGCAAGGACACGTGATCCTAATGGGGTCTTTGGCGTGTTCAACAGCAAACTTAACGAATTTTGATACCCCATTCTCGTACTCTTTTGACAATCGATTAGAAGACATCCATTTTTTATCCATACTAATTAAGTAGGCTAAACTAAACTAAGAAAGCTAAACAAAAACAGCGAATACATGTAGCACCTGTAGAGAAATCACCAACTTCTAGAACTACACAGTAGGATTCTTAGAAACGATCACAATCTTGCTCTTCACAGGTAACTCCTATAACAGACAAAATTAACATCATCAACATTAAATAATTCTTGGAAACAATCAAAATTAACAGACATAAATAATTCATTTACTTTCATCAACAACATCAACATCATTAACATCAACAACAACATTATCGTTAATTAATTCAAGTTTCAATCAACAACAATAACATTAACATATATACGAAATTAATTCATTTGTTTTCATCAACAACATCAACATCATTAACATCAACACTAACAACAACAACATTTGTTTCCATCAACAATATCAACAACGTCATTAATATCAACAGTAACAACAACATTAACATTATTTTTTTTCCACCAACATTATTATTTTAACATCAACAACAACACTAACAACAACAACATTAACATCAACACTAACAACAACAACATTACCATTATTTTTTTCCATCAACATTATCATTTTAACATCAACAACACTAACAACAACAACATTAACATCAACATTAACAACAACAACAATAACATCATTTGTTTCCATCAACATTATCATTTTAACATCAACAACAACACTAACATGCAACAACATCATTTGTTTCCATCAACATTATCATTTTAACATCAACAACAACACTAACATGCAACAACATCAACAACATTAACATCAACACTAACAACAACAACATCAACATTATTTGTTTCCATCAAAAATATTATAAAAAAACTTCAAATACCTTAAAAATGGTGGAAATGGCTGACAGAGGAGGTGGAGGACAAAGACGGACGGACGAAACGGACGGGAGAAGGCGGAAATGCAGAACACGACGGAAGAAAACGGAGGACGGCGATGGAAGGAGGCGGTCGGATGAAGACAATGGACGAAAGTGGTCGACAGAGTGAGTAGGGTTCTATCGCGAGTGGGAAAGAAGGCCAAAACCACGACTGTTCTGTTTATAAAAAATTCTAGATTTTTTTAAATTTATGCTACTTAAACATATAACATCGTTTTTGCATGGCCTTTAGTAGCGCTTTATAAAAGCGCCCTCTAAGGTCTGCCTTAAGCAGGACTTATAGCAGCGCTTTTTATAAAGCGCTTTCTATTGTACCCCTTATAGCAGCGCTTTTCTAAAAACGCTTTCTTAAACTGACACCTTTAGCATCGCTTTTAGAAAGCGCTTTTGTAGGTTACCCCTTTAGCAGCGCTTTTTGAAAGCGCTCTCGTAGGTTACCCCTATAGTAGCGCTTTCTTAAATCGTTTTCGTAGCGCCTACTTTTAGCAGCACTTTTTATGAAGCGCTTTCTATTGTTAACCATAACTGCCACCTTTAGCAGGGCTTTTCTAAAAGCGCTGTCTAAAGTCTGCTCTTTTTTTACTTTTTTTTTCTAACTCTTTAGCAGCGCTTTTTTAGAAAGCGCAGTATTTTCTGCGCTGTCAAAAATTATTTTTGTAGTAGTGAGTGTAAAAAAAATCATAAGTTTAGATTCATAGTACATGAAAAATTAGAGGTGACAATTGGATCCATTAAGGCAAAATCCATCCAATTCATCCACCACAGATTTTTTTTCGAAAAAAACCGACTTTTTAAAAAAACGGTTTTTTTCAAAAACAAAAAACTAATTTTTTTTTATAAAAAATCGATATTTTTCAAAAATTAAAATATCAATTTTTTTTCTTGAAAATACAAAAAATTTAATTTTTTTCATGAATATATTAAAAAAATAATTTTTTTAAAATACAAAAAATGAATTTTTCGAAAATAAAATAAAAAATACATTTTTTTTCGAAATAAAAAAAAAAGGTTGGATGGATGGATATCCATCCATTAAAAATATGATAATGGATGGATTTGATGAATTTTATTCTTAATGGATAAATTGGATTGAATAATTTAAAAAAAAAAATTAGTGGATTGTTAATGGACTAATGGATTGTTTTAATCCATCCAATCCATCCATTTTGCCACCTTTATGAAAAATCATTGAAAAAATAATCTCTAATGACCTCCAAAAGTAGCTAAATTTGCCCTTTGTCGTCACTTTCAGCCTTGAGATTCATCACCCTTCAAAAAGAGGTCAAAAAGTGTTTTAATGGAAAAGGTTTATCCGGTGAAAAGTGTGCATCGCATCCGCAACTATCAGCATCGGGACTGAGATTCAAGTCTCACTACGTCGTGATATGATGCATCACGTGAGAGAGAATTTTAGAAATGAATCTCACTTTTTCTTCACGTTCACTATGTCTTTGTATATTTCTTGTATTGATTGTTTGCTCGATTCTTCACACTTTAACATGGTTTTTAAGAATTCTTTATTCGAATTTACCCGAATTTCTTTATTCGAATTTACATGAGGAAAAGTATAAACACACATCACAAAAGAATGAAACATTATTGGATGATAAGTGATGAATCAAGTATTAAGTACCAAAAACTTAGTACTTCAGAAACCATACAAATGGCAAGATTGGAGTCGGCAGAACCAATGACATTGGTGTCTAGACCACCGTGTTTTTCAACATATCCTACTTTAGAGCAGCATTCAAAACCTGCCATTTTTCTTCTGTAATATAATTTCTTAACAATATGGCCTCAACTTTGTTGTTGTTCATTAGATTAAGACTTTATTTTTAAGTTTCCTACTTATTTATTATTAATTGAGATAAAGGAAACATGCTCCAACTCTGAAACATGGTCCAACTGACACTAAATTATATGAGTTATGCCCATCAATTGATTTAACAAGGTGTAACAAAATTTATAACTAAATGTAACAAATTATATATTAAAATATGATTTCTTAATATCACAAGTTACGATTGTCCGTAGGAAGGAACACAAAACAATACATCATTTATTTTGTGGTAAACTGAAGCTTTGTGGAATGTGCGGAATGTTGGATACTGCACTTCACGTACACACGTGGATCTAGAAGATATCACCTGACAAAGATTTCTCACTTGAGATGTATAGCAAACCAGTCTAGCAAGTCTTGATGTGCCTCCTCTGCGGCTTTTACTTCTTCTGCATCCTCCGGTTTGTATCTCACAGTCCAACCATGTGAAACTTTAGGAAATATTTTCACAAAACTTGTCTGCACAACAAAAATGGGTGCATGAATCACTAGTGTTTAAAAAGGTGAAGAAACTAAGTAAAACAATTTTACTAATTATACATCCTTGTAAATAACAATATGCATGTGCGCGTGTGCATACATAAGAACCGAAAAAATATAAGATTAGAATATCAAAAGATGAAAGATAACCACGAATGAAAGAAAAATTAATCTGACCACAGAATTAGCATTAAGGATTTCTTCAAATTGTTTCAAAAGTTCTGGAGGAGAACTATTGTCAATCTCAGCTCCAAGTATAGAAATTGGAATGTTAATACCTGAATTTAAGAGCAATAATAACTTTTAGGATATGAACACCTCAATAGTTAAGAAGTATGCTTCAACTACTTCAGCCTTGTATTCATTCATTGTAAAGTGAAAAGTGATTTGAGTTTGCATGAAAGAAGCTCCAAATAAAATAGAACCTTTGCAATACCGACATCAGTTCAATAACTGGTAACAAAATAAGCAAAGACAATGGAAACAGTAAGTCTATTACATGAAAACATATAACCATGTTGTATGCTTAAATTAATGGTAACCACAATTTATAAACTTTTTTTTTTAAAAGAAGCCACAACATAGATTTAATAGTTTCTTTTGGTGGAAGTTTTAAAGGCATTCTCAAAACAATGAAAATGCAAATTAAGAATACAAAAATTAAAACATTGAAAATTCATACCCTTTATGTCTTCAACAGAGACAGATGATGGATGCAATAGCGCAACAGCTGGAATAAGTTTGGATTTCGCGAGTTCAGTAACAACCTTACCTGAGAAAAGGAAGTAAACATATTACATTGACCGAGTTCAATTTTCAGCTTAGATGCATTTCACAAATTAAATATGAATGATATGTAAATCTATCAATCGATGAAACGTCTTCATAGAAAGAGAGGATGCATATGAAATAAGTATAGTAGTAGCACTCACCACCCCAACAAAATCCAGCAGCCCCGACATATGAAACACCTTTATTTTTTATGGCTTTGATTATGAGTTTTGCATCTTCAAAACCTTTATCCTATTAATATAATAATAATATGTATGTATTATAGAATGACACGATTTGTACATTTAATTTGATAAAATATGTGATCCACCAATAAAGGTGGTAGGGTAATGGCTGAAGTGATAAAAAAAATTATATAAATAAGACATTTGATTTTTTTCATGCTCCTTTGGAAATCAAAATTCCATCAGTTAACCAAATTGGATTTCAATTTATCAAAGAAAAAAATCATAAACAACCAAGGATTGTTAAATAAGAACTAACCATTCCATGTTCTTTTCTCCAAATAGGAAAGGGCTTATTAGGGTTCTCAGGATTGTAGGGTTCACCATTAAAGAAGTCGGGAACAACCACGTAATAACCAGCTGCTGCAACTTTGTCTGCAAGCTTCCTTCATGGCAGAAAACAAACAATATAACTAAACTTTCAAAAATTACAAAATGAGATAGACTCGAGAATCAACCATACCTAAAATTTGGCGCTTCATATCCTGCAAGAAAAATTAGACATATGCAGTTAGTACAAACTTTTGGTCAATATTGAATATATTTACTCTGGTAAGAATTTCATTCATAATCTCAAAAACTATATAAAAATTCAAGAATGCAAAAATAAAACGAGAGTCTTTGCTATATAAGTCGCCTTGCACGCTCTAAAAAATAAGAGAAATGGAATATGTTACCAAAAATATCAGAGACGAGAAGAACAGCGGAGTTGGAGTTTGGAGAGCCGGTGATGTAGACATTGAAAGCACCAATCTTATCAACATGACCAGATCCTGCATTTGGATTCAGTGTTGGTGGATTTGAGCAACATTCTGAACTTCTGGAATTGGATTCAGTGTTGGTGGATTTGAGCAATATTAAAAGAATTGAAAGAATCTGAACATACATAGTGCGGGGTCCTGACATGTTTACCTTCTTGCTTTGATGATTTCAGGTGTTGGATACACGTATTTATACTCTCAAACTAGCAATATATAATTACTTTTTTTTTTCTTTTTGGGTTAATTTCTTTTCTTTTTTGTGTTAATAAATATTTTATACTTTATTTTCAAGTCTTTAAAGTTTTTAACAAATTTCATTTTAGAAAATTTTCAATGCCAACTTTTAGTCTACTTTGTTAAATGAATATAAACTTTGTTTTCAAGCCTTAAAAGTTTTTA
Source organism: Lathyrus sativus (assembly GCA_963859935.3). Taxonomy (NCBI): domain Eukaryota; kingdom Viridiplantae; phylum Streptophyta; class Magnoliopsida; order Fabales; family Fabaceae; genus Lathyrus; species Lathyrus sativus. The sequence continues at coordinate 617,075,637 of OZ012738.1, read as the reverse complement.
ACAAGTTTCATTTTAGAAAATTTTCAATGCCAACTTTTAGTCTGCCTTGTTAAATGAATATAAGGCACGAAATAATAGAATATTTTAATATATGGAATTTGAATAACAGTATTAATTTAAATTACTCTTAAAAATAATATAATTAAATTAAACACTTTAAGCAATAAATATCTCATCAAGGAATAACTATCTATTATTTCTAGTTTAGAAACTAATATTTAAAAGTTATTATTATTTAGCCCTTTTTATTATAAAATTGTGAGGTTGTTTTAGGAAAACATACATCGAATGTAAATAAGGAGTTTGACTTTGTTCAATTGATCTATCCTCAATTTATTTTCATTTATGATAAAGATATACACAAATGAAAATTTAGTTTGACCCAATAATGGGTTCTGCTTAAGCAAGACATTTTTTTTAAAATTACTTTTATCCATCTCTCATATATGAAGACTAAATAAAGGAAGTTGAAAATAAGACTCTTACCTAATTTTTCTTGTATGAATCGTTTTATCCGGATTATGGGTTATGTAAAAAACATACTTATTATAATAATAAAAAAGTATCATTAATTCATCATGTGTTCTCCTTTAATTTTTTAAGATCAATTTAAGCCAAAGTCAATTTAAATCATGTTGGGATCGTGCAAAGGTTTTATAATTTAATTGCTAAGCCCGACAGTGAGGACATAGATCACTGATGGAAGAATCTTTGGAGACGGAAGGTTTTGGAGAAAATTAGGATCACTACGTTAGAATTGACTTTTAGCAGCGCATACAAAGACAATACTTTTAAAAAAAACGCTGCTAAAGAGTTATTAAAAAAAAGAAAAAAAAACAGCATACTTAAGACAACGCTTTTTGAAAAGCGTGGTTAAAGGGGACCCTAAAAAAGCGCTTTATTTAAAGCGTTGCTAAATGTATGGCCTAAGAAAGCGCTTTTGTAAAGCGCTGCTATAGGAGGCCCTAAGAAAGCGCTTTTGTAAAGCGCTGCTATAGGGGGACCCTAAGAAAGCGCTTTTATAAAGCGCTGCTGTAGGTGTAACCTACGAGAGCGCTTTCTTTATAAGCACTGCTATATGTTGTAGGAAAGAAAGCGCTTTTATAAAGCGTTGCTATATGTCATTAAGAAGCGCTGCTATAGGTGTAATTAGAATTAATTTAAAATACCTACCAGAATTTTTAAAAGAAACAGAACAGTCGTACGCGCGTGCATCTTCTTTCCTTCTTTCTCCTCTGGCGAACGTGCCCTATTCACCACGACCGACACCCTCCGTCCGACAGCCGCCGACCGTCGCCCTCCTCCGTTCATTCAGTCTGTATTGCATTTCTCCGCCATTTGTCCGTCCGTTTTCGACAGCCTTCGTCCGTTCATTCTGTAGCGCATTTCCGTCATTTGAAGTTTTTCATTTTGCATTTTTTTGGATTATTGTCTTAGTATTTCATTTTTCTGGATTATTGTTTGATATGATGTTAGTGTTACTTCTTTTCTGAGTTATTGACTTGTTTATGTTGATACCGTTGATGAGAATTACTCTTTTGATATTGGCTTGAGTTTTGTAAACAAGGTGTTTGTTGAAATGCCACAATGAGTTTACTTATGTTAACTTTGAGTATATCTTAGTTCATAATGATCATAACACGTTTGCAAAAGATATTGTTTGTTGCGAGAAATGTTTATATTTTCAAATCACAATATATATTTGGAGAAATGTTTGTATTTTCAAATCACAATATATATTTGGACGAATTATATTTCATTGTTTATATAATCTCTATGCTTAATGTTTTTTATCATTTCAATATCTTTTAATTGATTTACGGTTTACAATTGTAAATGAGGGTGAAATTTGTAAATGTTTGAGGTTATTAGATATTATTGTCATTTGTAACCTTGAAATCTATAAAATTTTAGATAAATATAAACTCAACCATAATTTTAAATTTACTAAAATATTTGGGGTTATCTTAAGATTAAATATTTTATTGCTAAGAGATAAGAATTTTACAATTTTGAAAATTGGTAACAATATGAAGAATTAGTTTAGTATGTAGAATCTTATTTAATAATGAAAAGTTAGTATCCAAGTAATATTCATTCATGACCTCTTTAGCAATATAAATTGCAAATTAATTAATTTTATTACAAGTTTTATTAACAATTTATGTTCCAAGAATTATTTAATATTGATGATGTTATTAATTTTGTCTGTTATAGGGGTTACCTGTGAAGAGCAAGGTTGTGATCGTTTTCAAGCATCCTACTGTGTAGCTTTCTTAGAAGTTATTGATTTCTTTACAGGTATTCTCTGTTTTTGTTTAACTTTCTTAGTTTAGTTTAGACTACTCAATTAGTATGGATAAAAAATGGATGTCTTCTAAATGATTGTCTAAAGAGTACGAGAAGGGGGTATTGAAATTCGTTAAGTTTGCTGTTGAACACGCCAAAGACCCCAGTAGGATCACATGTTCTTGCTTAGGTTGTTGTTATGGGCGTCGAATTGACGCCGTTCAGTTGGAATCTCATTTAATGAGACATGGAATTGATCGAAGTTATACATGTTGGACATTACATGGTGAGATAAGTAACGAGAATGTCGAACCTGGGGATAATACGGCCTATGCTTCAAAGGACAATGGCAGAGATACATATGATTGTGATCGATTCGAAGAGATTGTAGAAGCACTTGAAGAAGATCTTCAAGATTGTCCCAAGATGTTTGAGAGGTTGGTAAGCGATGTAGAGAAACCGTTGTATAAAGGTTGCACTACTTTCACAAGATTGTCTGCGGTATTAAAGTTGTACAACTTAAAGGCGGGTAATGGATGGTCGAATAAAAGTTTCACAGAGTTGTTAGCCCTACTTCAAGAGATGCTTCCGGAGGATAATGTTCTTCCCAATCGAACCTATGAAGCTAAAAAAATGTTATGCTCTATTGGCATGAGCTATGATAAGATACATGCTTGTCCAAATGATTGCATTTTGTTTCGAAATGAATATGCATCATTAAACGAGTGTCCTAAATGCGGTGTATCTCGGTATAAGAAAAAGTTGTCACCAGCAAAAGTCTTATGGTATTTTCCTATAATTCCGAGATTTAGACGCATGTTTCATAGTGAAACAGATGCAAAACACCTGACTTGGCATGCAGATGATAGAATTATAGATGGAAAGTATCGACATCTGACAAATTCACCACAGTGGATGAAAATTGATAATGAGTATCCTGATTTTGGAGAAGAAGCTAGAAACCTTTGCTTGGCATTTTCGACTGATGGAATGAATCCGCATGGTCTGCAAAGTATCTCACATTCCACCTGGCCTGTAATTATTATGATTTATAACCTACCTTCATGGCTATGTATGAAGCGTAAGTACATGATGTTATCTATGTTAATTTCTGGCCCTAAACAACCAGGGAATGACATAAATGTATACTTGACACCTTTAATCGAAGACTTAAAGAGTTTGTGGGAGAATGGTGTGGAGGTTTATGATGGATATAGGAAAGAAAGTTTCAATTTAAGGACGATGTTGTTTGACACAATTAATGATTTTCCAGCATACGGAAATCTATCGGGGTATAGCATTAAAGGTCAATGTACGTGTCCTATCTGTGAAGAAAACACAGATTGGACGCGGTTGGAATTTGGTCAGAAGAATGTCTTTCTTGGTCATTGTAGATTCTTAAATTCTAATCATCACTATCGTGGGTGGAGAAAAGCATGTAATGGAAATTCAGAACAACGTAGAGTTCCACCTACATTGACCGACGAACAAACTTTTGAAAAGGTGAAAGACGTGAGTACTCAGTTTGGCAAGCCTTTTGCTCATACGCTTGTCACGCGTGGGTGGAAGAAGAGGTCAATTTTGTTTGAGTTGCCGTATTGGAAGTCGTTGTATGTAAGACATTTTCTTGATGTTATGCATATTGAAAAAATGTATTTGAAAGTGTTATTTGTACGTTACTCAATATACAAGGAAAGTCTAAGGATGAACTTAAAGTAAGAAAGGACTTGGTAGAAATGGGAATAAGAAATGAATTAGGACCCTTGAAGAAAGGAAATCGCACATATCTACCACCTGTTGCTTATACTTTATCTAGAAAGGAGAAAAAGATATTGTGTAAGTTTTTGAGTGAAGTTAAAGTTCCAGAAGGATACTCTTCAGATATTAGAAGACTTGTTTCTATGAAAGACCTCAATTTAAAGAGTTTAAATACACATGATTGCCATGTTATAATGGAACACTTTCTACCAATAGGTATACGTTCTATTTTGCCAGAAAAAGTGAGAGGCGCAATAACTAAATTGTGTTTTTTCTTCAGGTCAATTTGTAGTAAGGTGATCGATCCTGCGATCTTACCAATATTGCAAAAAGAAATAGTTATTACTTTGTGTGAGCTTGAAATGTATTTTCCTCCATCATTTTTTGACATAATGGTACATCTAGTTGTCCATCTTGTGAAAGAGACACAATTGTGTGGACCAGCTTATATGAGATGGATGTACCCTGTTGAACGTTATATGAACAGATTGAAAGGGTATGTGAAAAACCGAAGTCGACCAGAGGGATGTATTGTTGAACGATACATTGTTGAAGAAGCTATTGAGTTTTGTACTGAATATTTGTCTAACGTTCAATCCATTAGCCTCCCAAAATCTAATGTTGTTGAAAAAATAGTAGGTAAACAGTTAATTGGAAATAAAGTTTTGACAGTTTCAAGGGATGAACGGGAGCAAGTGCATTTGTATGTTCTGCACAATGACATTGAGGTTGAGTCGTATGTTGAAATGCACAAGGACATTCTCCGAGGTTTAAATCTGAATCGAAATGGAAATTGGATAGTACGTGAGCACAATCGAAGTTTTATAACATGGTTCAAGGATCATATGTTTTCAAAGTTTTATTCTGATCCCGCATCAATAACAGAAAGGTTGAGATGTTTAGCATATGGTCCAAGTTTGCATGTGTTTTCTTATAGCGCATACACAATTAATGGATACACATTTTATACCAAAGAACAAGATGATAAGAGTACAATGCAAAATAGTGGTGTCACCGTGCTTGCCGAAGCAATGCACATTTCAAGTGTGAAGGACGTAAACCCCAAATATGCGAATCTGTCGTATTTTGGGGTTATTGAGTGCATTTGGGTGTTTGATTATGAAAAGTTTTAGATTCCTATCTTTGGATGCAAGTGGATTGAAAATAATAGTGGCATACGAATGAATAAGTCAGGATTTTTGCAAGTAGATCTTAATAAGGTGGGGTACAAAGATGAACCTTTTATTCTAGCCACGCAAGCTAAACAAGTGTTATATGTCACTGATCCGACATGTACGAAATGGTCTATAGTTCTTTTTTCCAACAAATTAATCGATGATAACATTGGAGACAAGTGGGATGTTGATATTGAGAAGAAATATTATATTATAGATGATCCAGATGAGAATATTAGAGCGGACGAATCATATATTAGAAATGATCATAACGAGGGAATTTGGATCAATTCATCCGTCCGTGTTGTTAAGAGACAAGTAAACCACGTTCCAACTAAGAAAAGAAAGAGATCTTAGTGACAAAGGTACTTGTAAAATTACATATTGTCTCATTGAATAAAATTACATATTTATATCATGCAATACAATTACATATTATGTCATTCAATAAAATTATGTATGTGTTTTTCTTATTTATACATTTCTTATGTATATATTTCTTATTTACATATTTGCATGTCATTCATTTGATACTTTGGTTTTTCTGAATTACAGGTATTATGGCCACCAATGAGGAAACATCACATGATGGAAACGAAACAACAAAAGACATGGAAGGCGATATCAAAAGAGGAATAACGATTATGAAAAAAATCATTCGTGCGAGAGATAAGGGTGTTAAGTATGATGTGCATTGGAATGAAAGAGATCAATTAGTTGAGCCTAACGGTGCGATGCTGACAAGTTACATTGGAGCACTTGTACGTTCGCAAATTCCAATTACTTGCGATAATTGGAGAATTCCCTCGCTACAACCGGCTAAAGACAAAATTTGGAGCGAGATACAGGCATGATATTTGATTATTTTTAATTATGTTGACGGTTACATCTTTAAATTAATTATACTAACATGTTATATGTATGTGTATTTGTTTGCAGAGATCTTTTAATATTGATGATTGCAGAAGAAAATATTGTCTTCAATTGGCCGGAAAATGACTGAGGGGATTTAGAGTGTTTTTAACGAACAAGTTTCTTAAAGATTCTGATGGAAACTTTGTCGACTCGGAGCGTCCAAAGAAGTATGCTGATCTGATTTCAGAAGAAGAATGGGAGACATTTGTTGCGAAGCGAAGAACCAAAGAATTTTTAGTAAGTACAACTTATCATGAATAATGTATAGTATATATACTTCTTCCACAAGAGTTCTGATATGACTTAAACTTGTCTTTTCAGGTTGTGAGCGGCGTAAATCGGCAACGGGCATCAAAACCTGTGTATCCATACAAAAAAGGGCGTTTGGGATATGCACGCTTAGAACAAAAAATAGTAAGTATATATAAATGCTTTAATATGACATAGTTACCAAAAATAGTAAGTATATATAATAGGATATGAATGCTTTATTATCCGTCTTAATGCGTAGTTAGAAGAGGAGAAAAGTGATGCGACATCTCTTCCGGACCATGTTGTGTGGAAGGCTGCTCGTGTGGGAAGAGATAGAGTCGTTCAGGAAGAAGTTCAACACGTATTTGAACAATGTGTAAGTATAACATTAGTTTTGTCAGTAACTGATCAAAAGTGTATAATATATTTATATATGCTTTTATCTATATTTCAGGAGACTCTATCTCAGAGTATAACTCCAGCTGAGGATGATGATTGCATGAGCATAATGAGTCGGGTGTTAAATATCCCTGAGTATTCTGGGCGTGTGAGGGGTAAGGGATTTGGTGTCACTCCATCAAAACTGTATAAGCAGCCAAAGAAAAAAATCCTAGCAATAAAGAAGTGATGGATACGTTGGAGGAATTGAAAGCTCAGATTCGTGAATTACAGAAGGATAAAGAAAGATATATGTCGGAAAGGCGCGGTCCAGAGGGTAAAGATATTAGTGACAAAGATAGTATCAATTGTCCGCAGAAGCTTCCAGAGGTAATTGTATATATTACATTAAAATTAATTTAGCACAATTTTCTTAACTGACACATTAATCGGCATCATTATTTGTTTAGGGCATTTCACCTTGTCGGCTATATTTATCGTCACCGACTTATCACATGGTTCGCAAGGGAAAGGTGCATAACACTGTGGGAGACTTACTTCACCATAAACCGCTCCCTGCTGGATTTTTGAAAGTATCAGTTGATATTGCGTTAGAGGGGGGTGCGTTGTTGCCTATACCAGATGTTGTTTCAGATGCAACAGTGGTGGGAGACGCAATAGGAGTGTATGTTGCATGGCCGACAAATCTCATTTTCATATATGATGAGGTATGTTGAACACCATTATGAACCTTGTAATATTCAAATGTTTTACGACCCATAGATGAAATTTATTCTTACATTTACATTTTCTTATTTACATGATGATCTTAGACTCCTACAAAATCCAAATCAAAAGATAAGGGAATCATTGTGCAGGAAACTGATTCAGCTGCATCAAAGAAACAGGTACTACTTCAGTTACATGATTATCTTATTATACATTAATTACTGAACTTATATGACTTTTAGGTTCATGATCAACAGTTGCAGCAAGTCAGCAAGGGTAAGATGCCTGAATCTTCCAAGGTGCCCAACAAAAAAAAGGTCGAGCCATAAAAAGCATTTGTTCCTCGATTTAGGTTGTGCCTTGAAACATACGTAGGAACAACAGATGTGACTGAGGGGTGGCATCTATCAAATACCTATGGAGGAAGTATTTTCGGTTTTGAATATACCGAAACAATTTCTAAGGAGGATTTGGACCAGGTTTTCCAACATTCTGAATTGGGCGTCGGTGTTATGCATTCCTACATCAGGTACTCCAATCCATTTTAATTAAATAATTGAACATTTTAAAATTTGATCATTTAACCGAATATTCTAATGTTGATTATGTTTTTTTTTAAGCTCTTGTATGACAAGTTGTTGGTCCCGCATGATTTGACTTCAATATTCACATTCTTATCTGCTAGCTGTATCAACTCACGGGCAATAGATCACACACTAGATGTAGTCAAAGATTACATAGTCCAAAGATTTATGGCCACGACTACAGAGAAGTTGTTCTTGTTGCCATATAATACTGGCCATGGGTATGACTTCATTCTAAATTCATTTATTATAATTATTCGATTTTTTCCATTCTATATAACATTTCCGTCTAAACTGTTGTCTTATTTTATAGTGGAAACTGGTTGTTGGTCGCGATTAATCCGATGAAAGAAATAGTGTATTATCTGGATTCATTGGATGACGATCAAACAAAATATCCTGATATGAAGAATATGATTGATATGTAAGTGATGAGATATACTGTTCTGAATAATTATATATCTTTATTTATTATGTGACGTTGTTCTAAATATGCGTTTATATTATGTTAGAACTATACAAATATTCAGAGCACAAAGACAAGCAACAATGCCAAAAAGCAAGGCTAACAACATTAGCTAGATCAGAGTGCAAGTATATTTTCCCATTTTTGACTGTTATAGTGGTCCTACTTGATAAAACTATGTAAACTATATATCCTGATAAATGTTCGTTTGTTTTTTCCATTTACAGTGTCCTCGTCAGCGCAATGGGATTGATTGCGGATATTTTGTATTGCGCTTTATGAAGGAAATTATTCATTCTGGTCAAATAGAGATTCCATTCATGGTATGGATCAATTCATAAATTATATGATTCATTTTGATGATTAACCGATGTTTCATCTGAGTAGTTAGTTTTAAAACTAAATCGTGCATGTTCTGTTATATTATGTAGTACTTTGATGAATTCAAGTGTGGTACTTACTCGAAAGCAGGATTGGAAGAAATAAAGGAGGAGTGGTATCAATTTATTCTTGAGTTGAGAATTGTATAAGGTATATGTATCATCCAATATTGACGCGGGATGATAATATTTCTGGAAGTCGTATCTATTTGTAAAGTTAACGGATTTGTAATTATATGTAAATTGACTGTATTTGTGATGTTGTAATTCTAAGGATCGGATTGTGTTATAATATATTTAAGCAAGTTTATGTGTATTAAAATGATTATGGGCAAAGTGATGAATTACAATGTATACTTAAAGGCCAAAGTGTTGAAATAAAGGCCTGAATTATAAGTAAGGAATGTAATATAAGCAGGTTTATCGAAAAATATATAAAAAGTGTGATTATTTAAAAAAAAATTTTAAAATCGTGAAGATTAGACAACGCTTTTACAAAAAAATGCTGCTAAAGGGGACATAGAGAGCGCTGCTATAGGTGGGGAAAGGGGGGGGGGGTCTAAGAAAGTGCTTTATAAAAGCGCTGCTAAAAAGGGGGGGGGGGGGGTCTAAGAAAGCGCTTTCTAAAAGCGCTGCTAAAGGGGGGAATAGGCAGCGCTTTTATAAGCACTGCTAAAGGGGTAAAAAAGCGCTGCTAAATGTGTTGCTAAAGGGAGCCTTTAGTAGCGCTTTTTCCATAAAAAAAGTGTCGCCTTTACCTTTAGCAACGACACTTTAGGCAGTGCTTTTAAGTGCTGCTAAAGGCCAAAAAAAGCGTTACTAAAGGTCTTTTTTGGCATAGTGGACATTTATCGGACTGTTAAAGCATGATATATTGTTGACAAATTATAATAAGAGTAAGCAAGATTGACTTAGGGTCGGTGGCTTGTCGTTTGTATGGTCATGCTATTAAGACTATGTTACACGTGTTTCAGAATTGCCATTATAGGTGGGAAGTGTGGGAAAACAAAGTCCCTCTGAGTATCAAAAGTGAATATCAAAATTTGGAGTTGGACGAGGGGGTAAGTTTGAACATCAACTATGCTTATGCGGAGGTGGGAGGTTGGAGTTCTTATTGGGCATTTGTTTGTCATTCGCTTTGGAGGAATTAATATGAGCATAATGAGGAGCTTGTGCAGACTTGAAATGCTTATTTGATCATAGATGAGAAGATGAAGGAGTATGATTAGGCGATGTTGTCGAATAAGCGGGTAGTTGGTCAGAATAAGAAGGTAATGCTTGTTAGACGAGTTCCTCATAATTTTGGTGTGGTGAAATTAAATGTGGATGGATCGTACATTGATGGTGTTACTTCAGGGTGTGGAGGATTAGCTAGAGATGATCTTAGTTGTTGGCTGGGAGGCTTTGCTAAGAAGCTGGAGGTTGGTAGTAACTAAATGGCGGAGCTAGAAGGAATTCTTGAAGGCTTGATATTAGCTCTAGATCTTGAAGTCAAAAGAGTGAAAGTGAATATTAATTCTTCTGATATTGTGAGGGATATCATTCAAGGGAAGAAAAGGATAAGTGAAGGAGTTGAGATACTTAGGAGGATAGGGTGTCTTTTAAGAGAGAGAAAGGTGTGAAAAATAGCTTATGTATTCATTTGACAGATTGTGTTTATATACACAATTGTAGTACATATGAGATCCTATAATTATGCTAGGACTAATTACAAGAATGAACATATATGGAAGGCATTAATCATGATAGATATACATATGCAGTGACCGAATCATGGCAAATAATATCATGATACTTGTCGCTACCGCGAAAATAAGGTGCCGGCAAAACAGAAGAGTCGCCACCTTTCGTTATTTATCCCTCAGAACGGGAAAGGAAACGATCAGAAAAACCTGACGAAAAGGTATAAGACAAGGTCATCGCAACCATTTTCTGGATTCGGGAGTCGGTTACGCAAGGGGAAGGTATTAGCACCCCTCGCGTCCATCGTACTCGATGGGATCCACGCTTGTTGTGTTTATCTGACGGGTCGGTTTTACTATCTACCTATCAAGGTTGGTCTGAAAAGAAAAGAAAATGACTCGGAAAAGCATCGCACTTTATGCCTACGTATTCTCATCAGAGAATGAGAAAGCAGAGTCAACGTAGTTCGGCTAACTACGGGTTACGGGGAAGGTGGCTCGCCAATACGTCAGTATTGTGCCTACGTACTCTCAACGGATTTGAGAGATCAAAGCTTACGTAGTTCGGGATAATACGGCTTACGGGAATTCAGATTCATCTGTTTTTTCAAGTAGGGTTAACAAACAGTTCCAGCAGTTTGGCGTACGCAGCTCGACCCTTGGAGACTTAGGTGTTACCATTTGCGGTAGAACTGGGAGTTAACGACACTATTTTCTTCAGAAAAGCTTTCCTTTGAATTACGGGCCCACAGGGCAAAAAGGTTTGAAGTTTGTTTTCTGTCTTTTACGGAAGAAGTGTTTTTTACGGTTGTCTGCAACCAATATCGCACTAGAGACTATGACCTGAGAGTGAATGCGTCGCATGTCACCCAAAGGGTACCATACTAAACATCCAAATCATTAGAAGGAAACCCTTTAACAACCCTTTCTCAAGTAGCTTAAGGCTTGTAACGTACGACGTCAGTTAGCCTTTATTACTGTATCTTAATTTGTTTCAAGATGAGAAGAGAGAACATGTTCAACTAAGGGGAGACTATCAAGTCCTAATGTTATCATGCCAAGGATTCATCCTATGGTTGAGGTTTGAAATAAGGATCTCCTAGAAGTTATCATGCATAGGTTTCAACCTAAAGTTCTAATCATCACTTCCTTATCAAAGGAAGTGAGATTCCTAGGGGATCATATCAATGGTATACAAAAACAGATAAAGCATCAGCTTAAACAATCAACAGTAAACAGTATAGGGAACAACTGTAAATAAAGTGCATGCAATGCAAGTGAGGGAGGAAATATGTGTGGGGCAGGAGCCTCCACAAACTCATCTCGACCTCAAGCCAAGTATGAATAATTGCAAAGATAAAGGAATGCAACAATAACAAGTGACACCAGCAACAGTCAAACAGAAATAGTAGCAGACAAAATAGCTCAACAACAAAGTATGTAAACAGCAAACATCCAAACAGCTACAAGCAATCTCCTAACAGCAACAATCCAACAGTCTGTAGTTTGTGTTGATACTCAAGCTAGCTTCATGGGAGAACTCCATCTTCAAGCTTCAATCTTCAATAGGCTCCACCAAGAGAGAAGAGATTCAACACCAAGAATATTGGTTGATGATGGGAAGCAAGAAGGAAACCAAGGGAATCCCTCCTGACACTCAACCAGTCATCAGAGAAAGGCATCCTCAAAAGTTCTACTCATTATGGCATGCCATACATCCCTCCAAAGGAGAGATGGGCCTTCACATGGGGACTTTGAATCATAGGATGGGAATGGCATGCACAAAAAGCAAGCCATGTTTGTTTGAAGAAAGAAAACACTCCCTAAGGCTCTTCTTAAACCTTAATGAGGTATCTACTTACTTACCATTCTATCAAGAAGGAATACACTACTTAGAATCATCTAATGGCCAATTACAAGGTTAACATATGAAGTTCTCTAAGTTAGAATCACCTAAGTTGAAGTTAATTTGTAAAATGGAGAACTAATTGAAAATCATTTCTAAAAATTCTAAGGAAAATATCATATGATCCTACATGTATCAACATTCTATAGTCCAAAAATCAGGGGTTAAACCTAAGTCAAAAGGGTTCAAACTAAATCTATAACTCAAGGGTACACCAAAGGGATTCAATCATGAACACTCCTAAACAACTACCCTAAAACCTTATTTAAAATCATCTAAATATCATGATAAAAATCACACAACATCATCACCATATATGTAACCAGCATGTAAAATCTCAAGATCAAACTCAGAAATATGGGTGAGAAATAAAATGGACAAAATCATCACACAATTATTCCACCATTAGAAACATATTACACTAGAAAACATGAAATAAAATGGAAAATGCATGGAAAATTAAAATGAAAAGCATGATAAAATCCTAAACATCTCATTTTATATCCACAAATTTTTCCAGAATTTATTATCAACATTTACTATTTTTTAATGAATTAAATCTAACAATCAATTAAAACAAAAATAAAAGAAAAGAAATTAAGAGAAATAACTGGAAGGGGTTCAGTTAGCAAGAACAACAAGCATTATCTCGCTTGGGCCCATGAAGGGGGTGCATGTAGCATATGGGCGTTGGGCCCATCTAAGTTTCAACTCAGCAAAGCTCCTTCTCAATGAACATACGCCTGGGGAGGGTGCATTAAGCAAGGATTTTAAGTGTTATTCATGTTGGGCCTATCAAGGGGAGGTGTGGATAGCGCATGAGAAGCCAAGGCCCAACGTCAATACTCAAATCAACTCAGTTTCACAATTAAAATAAAATGAACAGGCGAGGGATCGAACCCACGCTCCAAAGGCTCATGTAGCGCGCTGAGTGAGCTTGGCAATATCCACTAATTGAAACGACGTCACATTGGGGGAGGGTTACGTGGCGCACTCATGGCTGTAGGATACGGTGACTTAGTCTTCCTTCTTTAAGCGAACATACGGTGAGGATTTCATCTTCTTCAATTTGAAAATGTGCAGGGGAGGGAAGTGCAGAATTCGGCGCGACTGGCCGGAGCTTCACCGGAGAAACTCGTGGCCTCCTATCTCTCTCAATACTCCACCATTCCAAATGATTTTTGAACCAAAGTTGTGTGAAATTTCACGAGGATTGCAATTATACCACTTAATCACACTAAAACCTCAAGAATCAAGAAATCTAAATCTCAACCGAAAACGGATCAATCCCTAATTTGTCACTAAACCTCAATTTTTCTGTCCATAAATCATCTATACCTTAATTGTAACATAACCACATGAATCTAATCCACTAAAAACACATGAATGAAGAGAAAATTCAAGAAATGGAAACCTAGTTTTAAGCTTCGATTGTGGTGGTTTCAGACCTCAGTTCTCCTGCAACAAGTGCAGAAAGCTTCAATGATTGATGGTGAACGATTCTTGATTACCAATTCTTGATGAAACCCTCTGATTCTTCAAAACCGAAAATTCATCTTCAAGCCTTTTCTTCAACTTGCTCCAATGGCTTCTTAACAGATTTTGACACCAGAAGCTTCTCAAAATGCTCCACACTCAATTTATAATCTGTTTCACCACTTTGGAGGCCCAAACCAAGCCCAATTTTGGACTTTCCATTTTCACTTCTTTCCAAAAATTCAATGATGGTGGTACACGTTTTGGCTTTGTTCATCCTTCAAACTCATTCCAAATTATTCACTTAATAGCTGTGGAGTGTAATTGAAGTGTTTTCCCTCCTTGCTTTCAATCCATGGGGTGTATTTGATATGTTTCTTCCTTATGAAGCAAGCCTCCATATGACCATGTTATGCACTTCAATTCAAAATTGTGATAATGCCAATCTCTTTATAATATCAATTCCATTCAAAATGACCACAAATTTGGCTTGAAAACATGTTATTTCCAATTGTTTTGAATTTTCTCATTTTAATTCATTAAAATGGTCTTTATTTGAAATTTCTTCAACCAAGGCTTGATATAATCCATATCAATGGACTCTTGATACTTGGCTAAGCTAAAAACAGCATTTTGAGCAACTTTCATGTTGAATAAAAATCCATTTGAAGCTTGCAAGATGATGAAATAGACCTATGATTCAAAATGACCTGTAATGTCCAAATACCCAAAATACCCTTGACTTGTCAAAGCCATAACTTGAGTTCTACAAATCCAATCATGGACTTCTAGTACTATATGGAAAGCTAAGAGAATAAGGAACAACATTTATGTTTACCAAAAGTTCATAGGAATCATCCTTCTAGGGCAAAAGTGTCATGCAAGTTGGGTAACTTTCAAGCTCCAAATTCACATGTCTCAGATGACCTGTAACTTGTCTGGTTCATAACTTGAGTTCTATAAACCCTATCAAGGACTTATAATACTAAAATTAAAGCTAATACCATTCCTGCAACAATCATGTTGGGGTCAAGATGAGATGAAGATCATATCTTGAGTTAAATGGCCTGGAAGTCAGGGGTCCAGCTAGGGGATTTTACACTGTCAAATCTTAGAAACCCTAGCCTGAAACTTCTCAAACTCTTCAATCATGATGAGTTAACCTTGGAATCATCCTTATAACATCTCAATGTATCAATCCATGATCACATGGATCTTGAATTAGGTCTCAACCTCCTTCAAATTCTCAGTTGACTTAGGGTTGACCCAGTCAAACCCTAGTTGCACCAATCATGGATGGGGCTTCTTAATCTTGCACAATGACTTGTCTAGGCCTCAAAGTTATCTTCAACACTTCTCATGAGCTCTCCCAATACCTCAAGTCCATCCTCATGGCTTCAGAATCATCTGATGGCTTTCCACAACTCTCAAGTTAGGAGACACACCCTCTTGGCTTCAATCACTCTCTCTGAGGATCTTTTAACTTCGCTAACAAGGATATCAACTCTTGAACATCTGAATAACCTTCTTAGCTAGCCTCACAGTCTTGTATAGCTCTTGATTGGTAATCATACCTCTTGATCCCCTGCATATATGTCAATGAAATGCAAATGATAATGCTAATGTGAATGAAATGAAACATAAGCTCGGTGAAGAAATGTTGGTCAAATTTTGGGGTGCAACAGCTGCCCCTATTCAAACGGCTTGGACCTGACTGGGTGAGAAGCGAGCGACTCTCACACAATCAAGGTAGAAGATGGTTGAATACCAACAAACCCGAAAATTTGCCAACTGCACAAGTACACGGTACTCTGATGGGGACAAATCTTCGGAAACTAAAACAATAGTTGCACGGCAACTAGCTGGAGAATACTGATCTGAACCTCCGTCAGGATGATTCTCTGATTTATCTGATATCATTGCATCCTCAAATCATCAAGGGATCACCGATTACGCGGTAACTGGTGATTTGCCAACCGTACAGGTAAACGGTATTCTGGTTGGTATGAACATCTTCGAAACTGAGCATGACAGTTGCACGGCAACTCTGCTGGGGAATCGGTCACACGGTAATTGGTGAAGGGTCTAATCTCAAATCTCCGTCAGGATGATCATCTGATTTTGCTGTAGATCTTCGTCCTCAAGTTATCAAGGGGTCACCGGTTACACGGTAACTGGTAATGGATTGTTGATCATGCCGCCAGGCATTCTGCGTCATAGCAGAAGAATTCCTTATCGTCGCCTATGGACTCATCATGTCACTAGGAATGTCGACAACATCTTCGTCGGACTTCATCAGTAAGTCAATAAGGGATCACCGGTTATTCGGTAACGGGTGAATGATGGTTGATTTTTCCGTCGGGCATTCTGCGCCACTGCAGAAACAATTCCTTATCGTCGCCTATGGACTCATCATGTCGCTAGGAACGTCGACAACATCTTCGTCGGACTTCATCAGTAAGTCAATAAGGGATCACTGGTTACTCGGTAACTAGTGAAGGGTTGATTCTGCCGTTAGGCATTCTGCGTCATAGCAGAAGAATTCCTTATCGTCGCCTATGGGCTTATCATGTCGCTAGGAACGTCGACAACATCTTCGTCGGACTTCATCAGTAAGTCAATAAGGGATCACCGGTTATTTGGTAACTGGTGAATGAGCGAATAGTCTCAAATATCCGTCAGGATGATTATCAGATTTCACTGCAGCTTCTTCCTCAAGTCATCAAGGGATCACTGGTCACTCGGTAACCGGCGATACATAGCTGATATTGCCATCAGGCATTCCACAGCACGACAACAGAAGAATTCCTCGGGACTCATCAGGTCATTAGGAACTTTTGATAATCTCTATAACTATGTCGTAGGGCATTCAAAGAACATCTCGGGCGTCAGCCGGACTTTGTTAGCAAGTCTGAAATAGAATCCTCGGTCAATCATGAACCAAATAGGGATATCCAAACTTTTGCCATCAGGCACTCCGCATCAGCTGAGAGAACTGCTTCGACATCACAGTTGGACTTCATCAGTAAGTCTGGGAATGAGATTTGGCACCGCTACCGGACTTCAATCGTCAAGTCTTTCAAGGAAATTTCAATTTCTCTGTTTAAAACCTGCTGGGGATGACACATCTGTCGTTGGGGATTCTGGAGAACTATCAAGTAACTCTGCTTTGGGTGATTTAGAAATCATTCTGGACAAATAAACTCTGCTGAGGACTTCAAGAATCATCTTGGACAAATAACTCCGCCGGGGACTTCAAGAATCACCCTGAACCAAACAACTCTTCTGAGGATTTCAAGAATCATCCTGAGCAAACGCTCTGCCGGGGACTCTAAGCATCAACTTGAGCAACCAACTCTTGCGACTTCACTGGGAATTTTAAGAATCATCTTAAGCAATCAACTTCGCTGGGGAATTCAAGAATCATTTTGAGCAAACCATTCTGCGGAGGAACACTTGCAAAACAAGAACGGTAACGACCTAGCTCATGTTTCATATGCATATGTTTTTAAAATGGCACAATGCTCCACACGGTGGAAATGCTACGCGTATTTAGGGAGAATGTTATGAAATCATGAAAAATGCTACGACCCCATCAGCAAAATAAATGTTGAAGGGAAGATCCTCCTGTCAAGGAGAAAGAACCACTCTGGTGGAGAGGAGGAATCATCCTGCCGAGGAGAAGAAGTCACACCAATCTCCATTGGACTCCGCCTGGGGAAATGATCTTCAGCCGACTGCTGCAGGGGAATAAAGCTCTACGAGAACCTGTGAAGGTGAGATAATACTTAGAAGGGGGGGGGGGGGGGGGTTGAATAAGTATGGAAAATTAAGACTTGAAAATAATCACACAAATATTTTTATCCTGGTTCGTTTAACAACTACTCCAGTCCACCCTTCCTAGAGTGATTTGCCTTTCTCAACAAGGACTTAATCCACTATTAAATCAAACTGATTACAATAGTATCACCTAAGAACAACAGTTCTTAGTCTTCTCAAGAGCTACTGATTCCAACTGAATCCTCTTAAGGAATATCCTTTACAATCAATGTAAATTGAATACAAGAGTATTAATGCTTCTATAAAGCTTTTATCACAACAGTGATTTTTCTCTTAAGTTTAAGTACAATGAGATTCTATGAAGAATAAGAATAAATGAGAGCTTTAGAATATAATGATTTCTTTTCAGCAAAGTGTGTAACTGAAGAATGTGGTGAAGTTCTCCTTTTATAGGCAGCTGATCCATGCAAGCTGAGCGTTGAAAAGAGAGTCCCAAAAAGGTCTGAGCCTTTTTTTGTCTTCACATCAACTGACCTTTCCTAGAAGTAGATGGCACAGAAAAATCCTTTTTGTCTGTGTAAGTGTGTCTAGCACAAATAAGGAAAGAGACGTTGAATAGCTCCAACGGATATATTCTTGAAAATTGCTTCTTCAGTTTTCAGCAAGTTCTTCAGAGTCTGAATGGATCAGAGTCTTCTAATGAGATTCAGAACCATGTTGTATCAGAGTCTTCTGCAGCATGTGTGCTTCTAGCGTGTTGATCATCAGAGCATTTTTGACACAAAACTTCAGTACTTGGCAGCGTAGGTACTTTCAGAAACTTTTGTAGTCTAATGCTTTGAGAAGCTCTTCAATCAATATTCTTCTATGCTTCAGATGCTTCAGCTTCAGATGCTTCTGATTATCTTCAGATGCTTCTGACTCAGAATGTTCTAGAGCTTCTTGCTTCAGATCCTTCTGGAGACTACGCTCAGGATCTTCTGTAAGGAGCAAACAGATTCTTCTGTAAGGTGCATCTGGCGCTTCAGAGTCAAAATAACTTCTTGTATTCAAACAGATTTGCTTCTAGAGAGTTAATATTATTTCAATCTGCAGTAAAGCTCTCAAACAAATTTTAGATTATATAATTCTTAAATATAAATTTCCTAACAGTTATCATCAAAACAAAGAGTTATTATTAAGAACCAATCTGTGTTCTAACAATCTCCCCCTTTTTGATGATGACAAAAAGTATCAGAAATTTTATTTAACTGAACATAAAGAATTATAACTCCCCCTGAGATGATGAATCTCCCCCTGAGTTAAATATGAAAAAGGAATAGAAACTTCCCTTTTTATCTTGAGTAATCTTCAGAGTCAGATCTTGTTTGTCTTTGTAATAGTTAAGGGTCAGAATATCTTGCAGATATGAGATTCAGAGTTTGATAAAAAAGCAAATGATCTGAGAAACTCAGAGATTCTTTTAAAGAGTGTTCTTATCAAATGTTCTGAAATAGTCAATTTAGATATTAGAAAGAATAGATATGTCTGAAGATTCATTCTAGTGAAATTATATTAAATAGTTCAGATCTTTATTTTCTCCCCCTTTTTTGTCATAAGCAAAAAGTAAAAACGTTTAATAAAGACAAATAAAAGGAACAATAAATAGATAATTCAATGGAGAAAAAATGATTCATTTAACAAAACAGAGCAAGAGTACATTGGTAAATATCAGAAGATATAACATTCAGATGCAAAACAACAGATGCACAAACATGAGAAAAAAAAAATCTAAGAGTGTTTTGACAAAAGCATCTTCAATAGGTCTGTGATCTCAGATGAAGATTGCTCTTGCTTTGACATCCACTTAGTCATTGTCTCATTATTCTCATCTTGTTTTGACATCCACTTTGTCATGTCCTCAGATTTCTTGTCTTGCTTCGCCATCCAAGATTTTATTTCAGATTGACCAGCCTCCAGAGCAGCAATCTTGTCTCCAAAATCTGGATGTTCTGTTTTTATCTCTGATGAAGAAGATGGAGGTTCTGCAGCCTGAACAGAGTCAATTGCCATAGGTTCTGGAGATCCTGAAGAGGGTTCTACCAGAGTCATAGTCAATGCATTGGCAGTTGGTTCTGGTGGAGGAGGAGGAGCATCCAAACAAAGCAGAGATTCAGTCTTGTTGACAATCCAGAATTGAGTTCTTTCAGCTCTGAGCTTTGCATCATCAGAACAGATGGTCTTCAGATTGGAAGCTACAGTGTTGAATCTATTGATAAATCCTTTCCAGATGATGTCAGTTTCATTTGCATCCATAGTTTCAGAGCATCTCTTCTGAACAGTACCTAAAGACATCTGTATTTCTTGCAAAAATGTTTGAAATAAATGATCAATATTAAGTCTGGGTGGTGGTTTAAGCAAGGTTTCTAGATTCATATGTTTAGGTTTGGGAGTTGGTGGTATCAGTGATTTTGGGATGGAAATCAGAGGAGGGGGATAATATGGAATGAAGGGAATTTCTGGTTTTTGAGGTAAGGATCTGTTTAAAGCATTAAGCAGTTTAGGTTGAGGTCTTGTGCGTGGGTAAACAACATCAAAGGGTGCATTAGAATATGGTATGAAAGCAGAGGTTGATGGTTTATCAGATGCAACTTTGTTAACAGATGCAGGTTGCAGAGCTGAAACAACAGCTTTACCAGATGTAGTAGATATAGTTGCTAAGGATCCTTCATTGTTCATAGATTGAATATATGAAAGGATTACAGATGGAAGGGCCTGTCTGAGTTTTGGTTTCAGAGGTTTCAGGGGTTCAGAAGGTTCAACTCTATCATAAAAATCTTTCAGTTTGAAACCATAAGATAAATTATGATAAAGAGAAGACACTTGGGCACAAGATATACCAGATGATGATGGATTATAAGTGGGAACGATCATCTCAGATGATGGTGCAGGTGGAGGCAAAGGGTCTGAAATGGGAGTTTTAGCAGGTATGGTTGATTCAAGTTCAGGTTCATGTACAAGGTATTTGTCAGATGGATTAATTAGAAAATCTGGATGAATTTCTGATTCTGATGAGTTGGAGGATGTTGTAGGTGTACAAGAGGTAGAAGAAACTTGAAACACTGTTTTTAATGGAGTGATATCAAGAACTTCTGTCTCAGGGATATGAGAAGGTTCTGAAGGAGTATCAGATTGTTGGGATGGTGGTTCTGATGAAACAGGAGCAGAAGTTACTTTTGGGGGTTCAGAAGTAACAGGTGCAACAGGTTCAGAAGATGGATTGTTTGATGGTGGTATGACAGAGTCTTTTTCTGGTTGATGTTTTGTGGTTTGGTTTTCTGGATGATCAGAAGTTTGTGGTTGATGTTCTGATTGAGGTTGATCAGAGTTTTGTTTATCAGAAGGTTGTTGTAGTTCTGATGGTTGTGGTTCTGTTTGTTGTGGTTCTGTTGGTTGTGAAGCTGATGGTGATGGATGTGGAGTGAAGTGTTTGATGTGTATTTTGGGTTGAGGTGGTTTTGATACAGAAGCAGTGTTTTGTTTTTGAGGTGAAACAGAACTAGGGGCAGCAACAGAAGTTGTTTGAGTGACAGGTGGTTTGGGAACAGACTTAATAGTTGAATCATTAATAACAACATTTTTAGAAATAACAGAAGTTTTAGTACCTTTGAGTTTAATCCTCTTAGCAGATGCAGAGGCAGCTTCTTTAGAATCCTTTCTCTTTAAGAGATTCTTGGGTTTTTCAGCAATCTTAGCCTTCTTCTGGACAGGTTCAGATTCTGCTGCAGGCTGAGACCTTTTCCTCTGAAGTGGTACTTCTTCTTCTTCTCCTGCATCTGGTAGTGGTTGTTTGACAAGCTGAAACACATTTGCTGGAACATGTACTCCTTCCTTTTTGCATTCCTCTATATACATCAGTACTATATGTCTAGGTTCTTCAGCAAAGAATAGAGGAAAGTCAGATACTGGAACCCTCTTATTCAAATCAGACATATTTAACCTCTTTGGAGCAGTAGTGAGTTCATCTACAATCTTGAGTCTCAAAAGACTTTTAGCGTTCAGAGGCTTTCCATTAATGAACTCTAATTCCTCTGTAACCCCAGCATCATACAGAGCAGCCACTAAACCATTTTCAGTGAGAAGATCTGAGAGCAACCTTCCAAAAGGAATCCAAGTCCTGATCTTCTAGCCTTTTTCTTTTACAGATTCTCTAGATGCATTGATGTGATTCCACAGATGCATGAACAAAATGTAAGGAAGATCTACCTTGTTGCTCTGACTAAGGCAGTACATAAAATAGATCTGTTCATTGTTGACATAATCTGGGGAATTTGTTGACTTCCTGTGATGTATGCATCCCATGAAGATCTTGGCCCAGATCTTGTAATCAGGCTTCAAATCTTTGAATCTGTTAGAGGCTTGTCCAGCAGTCATAACTTCCTCATAAACTTCATCCATATCCACACGCCCAGCTGGCAGGTGGGAAACACCATCTGTTTCTTCATAACCAATCAATCTTCTTATCAGATCCTCTGTGATGATAATCTCCTTTCCCAGCACAGATGATAAAATAAACTTGGGATACACAGATGCACGAATCCAGAATTCCTTCACAAGTAGAGGGTAAACTGGTCCAAACAATCTATCAAAGTATTTCACCCAACCTTGAGCTCTAACAATGGAGCGAAAATAAAACCCATTGTCAGCCAAAGAGTCAAATTCAACCATAGATTCACACAACACTTCTAGTTTATCAATAGGTGTGAGCAGAGTTCTCTTGGGAGGAGAATATGGAGCAGCACCTAAGTTATCTGAAGTCACAACAACCATTGTAGATTGAAACTGAGTAGTTGTTGATGAAGAAGACGCCATTGAAGAATGCTTTTTCAAACACTTAGGTTTTGAGTTTTTATGCAGAGAGAACAAGAGATGAAAACGCATGTAAATTCTGAGAGTGAAAAGTGTGAAAGTGAATACACAACAAGTATTTATACTAATCACTCAGGCACATCAAAAGTCAGACAAACGCACGTTTGAGCAAGCATTAAATGAAGAGAATAAAATCATTTCAAATAATAAATGCTTCTGACAATTTGGGGGGCAAAACCAAGATATTTACTATTCAAATTTCACCTCAAACGTCTCTTCAGTTATGTACACGCCACCTCTTCAGATTTTGTGTGACACGTGTTTGCTTGCATGCTGTTCTGAAATCTCTCAAGAAATGAAACGTTAGCCAATGTTCAGATCCTCTAAAGATGGTTAGTTCAGAGTTTCACATCAGAAATATTAATCAGAATAGAATAAATAAACAGAAGAAATACTTCAGATGAATTAAGCATTTTTACATCTGTAACAATTTGCTTCTGATAAATATCATTCTGGACAAAAATCCATACCAATATTTTTCAGAATAAAATTGAATCTATCTTCAACAAGGGGTTTTGTAAAAATATCTGCCCATTGATGATCTGTATCAACAAAGGCTAAGTTTATGATTCCCTTCTGAACATAGTCTCTGATGAAGTGATGCTTAATTTCTATATGTTTTGCCTTAGAATGTAAAATGGGATTCTTGGACAAACATATAGCAGACGTATTATCACAAAAGATAGAAATGTTACTCTCAAAAATTTGATAATCTTCTAGTTGACTTTTCATCCAGAGCATCTGCGTGCTACATCCAGCAGCAGCAATGTATTCAGCCTCTGTGGTTGAAAGTGCAATTGTGGGTTGCTTCTTGCTGTACCAAGAGATTAGATTTCTTCCTAGAAATTGACAACTTCCAGAAGTACTTTTTCTTTCCACTCTGTCTCCAGCATAGTCAGCATCACAGAATCCAACTAATTTGAAGTCATCAGATTTTCTGTAACACAAACCCATATTAGAAGTACCTTTCAGATACCTTAGAATCCTCTTGACAGCTGTCAAGTGTGATTCTCTAGGATCTAATTGGGATCTAGCACACAGACAAATACTGAATAATATGTCAGGTCTAGAAGCAGTAAGATAAAGAAGAGAACCAATCATACCTCTGTAGAGCTTCTGGTCTACTTTCTTACTTACCTCTTCTTTGCCAAGTGAGCTAGTAGGATGCATTGGAGTCTTTGCCAGCTTGCTGTCAGACATGTTGAATTTCTTCAGAAGTTCTTTAACATACTTTGTCTGATGTATGTAGGTGCACTCTGGAGTTTGATTAACTTGGATTCCTAAAAAGAATCTGAGTTCTCCCATCATGCTCATTTCAAATTCTGCCTGTATACATGTAGAAAACTCCTTTCCAAGCATAATATTTGTTGATCGAAAAATAATATCATCTACATAAATTTGGCAAATTAGAAGATCTTTCTTTATTGTTTTACAGAATAGAGTTGTATCCACTTTGCCTCTGATGAAATTCTTCTCCAGAAGAAAATTACTCAATCTCTCATACCAAGCTCTGGGAGCTTGTTTTAATCCATATAGAGATTTCTTTAATTTGAAAACATGATCTGGAAATTTTTCATTTTCAAAACCAGGAGGTTGGTGGACATAAACTTCTTCTTCTATAATACCATTAAGAAAGGCACTTTTAACATCCATCTGATACAGAGTGATGTTATTTTGTGCAGCAAAAGAAATAAGAAGGCGTATAGATTCTAACCTTGCCACAGGAGCATATGTCTCAGTGTAATCAATACCTTCTTGCTGACTGTATCCTTGAGCAACCAGCCTTGCCTTATTCCTCTCAACTTCTCCTTTCTCATTTAGCTTATTTCTGAAGACCCATTTTGTACCAATAATATTGAATCCTTGAGGTCTTTGAACTAGATCCCATACATCATTCCTGCTGAATTGGTTTAGCTCTTCTTGCATAGCAATAATCCAGTCATTGTCTTGCAGAGCTTCCTCTACAGAAGATGGTTCAATTTCTGACACTAGTCCAAAGAGTGATGCGTCAGATGATCTTAGAAATGATCTTGTTCTGATGGGATCATCCTTCTTTCCAATAATGACATCCTCTGGATGAGAAGCTTTAATTATGGATGATGATCCTCTGATAGTTGACTCTTCAGAAATTTTTAGATTATTCATCTGAGAAGTTAAGCGAGTAGCATCTGGAGTTGCTTCTGGTTCCTTCACTTGAAGTTTGTCTGCTTCTGGAACTTCAGAGTCAATAAAGACTACTTCCCTATCTGCAGAGTTATCAACATGCTTTGGCTTTTCAGAGCCAAGCTTATCATCAAATCTGACATGAATGGATTCTTCCACAATCTGTGTCTCAGTGTTGTATACTCTGTAGCCTTTAGAGCGTTCAGAATATCCAAGCATGAAACACTTCATTTCCAATAGTGCCAGATCCAATGATCTTTCCCTTCTGGTTCCCTCCAAACTTCACGTCACCTCCAGATCTAAGTTCCAGGCTTTGGAACATAGACTTTTCTCCTGTCATGTTTCGTGAGCATCCAGAGTCCAGGTACCATGATTGGTGTCCTGACCTTGCTGCTAAGAACATCTGCAACAGGAATTATTTTGTTTTTAGGTACCCAGATCTTCTTGGGTCCTTTGAGGTTAGTTGGTTTGTAGGTTTGTCTAAACTTCTGTTTTGCAACATAATGTTTATTCTGACTTACCTTAGGTTTAAACACATAAGTACTCTTCTCAGAGTTTGTGTGTTTAATGTCATTCAAGTGACCAAATTTGAATTGAGAATACAGAGGTGTCTTCCTGATGAAAAGTTTGTCAACAGGTTTTGGATTGCTTCCAGATGAAGACTCATATCCAATGCCTCTTCTGTTGTTTCCACTAACACCATAGATCATGGAAGCCATCTTGCTTCTGTCTATGCTCTTAGTGAGAAATCTCTGAAAGATAGAGTCATATTTTTCTAAAATATTTTCACATGACTTAGTCTCAGATTCAGATTCTTGTTGAGTTCTTTCAAATTCATTTTTGATTTTCAAATTCATTTCTTTTTGCTCAACAAGTTCAGTTTTCAGAAGATCAATTTCAGATTCAAGATTGCTTTTCAGCTTCTTGTATTTGAGTTTGATGTTGTTATAACTTTTAAGAACTTCTGTTAAAACTTTAATGAGTTCTTCTTTGGTAAGTTTAGCCATTACCTCTTCTGCATCATCATCAGATTCAGATTCTGATTCATATCCTGAGGTACCTTCCTCTTGATCCTCTGTCCTGGCCATCAGTGCCACGTTTGCACATTCTTCTTCTGATTCAGAAGATGATTCACACTCATCTGAGTCATCCCATGTTGCCATCAGAACCTTCTTCTTTTTGTTTAACTTCTTCTTAGGTTTTTCTTTCAGAAGTTTGGGGCAGTCATTTTTGTAGTGCCCAGGTTCTTTGCACTCATAGTACACAACTTCTTTCTTGGCAGATCTTCTGTGACTAGAAGATTCCTTTCTGTTGTCAGATCTTCTGAAGTTGTTGAACTTCTTTCCCTTGTGCTTCTAGAGTTTGTTAATCCTTCTGGACAGCATGGATAACTCATCTTCTTCTTCAGAAGAAGATTCTTCAGAGCTTTCTTGAATGACCTGCAAAGCTTTAGCAGTTTTGTTAGATTTTAATGCTACAGATTTACCTTTATCTTTCTTCTGAGGTTCATCTTCCTCAAGCTCAATCTCATGGCTCCTCAGTGAGCTGATGAGTTCTTCTAGAGAGATCTTGTTCAGATCTTTGGCCATCTTCAGGGCAGTCACCATTGGTCTCCATCTGATAGGCAGACTTCTGATGATTTTCTTTACATGATCTGATGTAGAATATCCCTTGTCCAGAACTTTCAGCCCAGCAGTGAGTATCTGGAATCTGGAGAACATGGCTTCAACAAATTCAGAGTCTTCCATTTTGAAAGCCACATACTTCTGGATCAGAGCCAGAGCTTTTGTCTCCTTAACTTGAGAATTTCCCTCATGTGTCATTTTTAGGGATTCAAACATATCAAAAGCTGTCTCCCTGTTTGTAATTTTCTCATACTCTGTATGTGAAATAGCATTCAGTAATATGGTTCTGGCTTTATGGTGATTTCTGAAGTCTTTCTTCTGAGAATCTGTCATAGATTTTCTGTCAATCTTTTTGCCATCCCCATCTGTGGGATGTACATATCCATCTATGACAAGATCCCATAGATCAGCATCATATCCTAGGAAAAAACTCTCAATTCTGTCTTTCCAGTAGTCAAATTTCTCCCCATCAAACATTGGGGGTTTGGTGCTGATCCTATCCCTCTCTTCATATTTATTGTTAATATTTGACATTGAATTATCAGCCATGATAACAAATAAATATATATATATATATATATATATATATATATATATATATATATATATATATATATATATATATATATATATATATATATATATATATATATATATATATATATATATATATATATCAAAGTATATCTCTCTGGATCTTTACTGACACTGTTAAGAGATAGCACACTCAGAACCAGAGCTCTGATGCCAACTGAAGTTGAGATAATACTTAGAAGGGGGGGGGGGTGTTGAATAAGTATGGAAAATTAAGACTTGAAAATAATCACACAAATATTTTTATCCTGGTTCGTTTAACAACTACTCCAGTCCACCCTTCCTAAAGTGATTTGCCTTTCTCAACAAGGACTTAATCCACTATTAAATCAAACTGATTACAATAGTATCACCTAAGAACAATAGTTCTTAGTCTTCTCAAGAGCTACTGATTCCAACTGAATCCTCTTAAGGAATATCCTTTACAATCAATGTAAATTAAATACAAGAGTATTAATGCTTCTATAAAGCTTTTATCACAACAGTGATTTTTCTCTTAAGTTTAAGTACAATGAGATTCTATGAAGAATAAGAATAAATGAGAGCTTTAGAATATAATGATTTCTTTTCAGCAAAGTGTGTAACTGAAGAATGTGGTGAAGTTCTCCTTTTATAGGCAGCTGATCCATGCAAGCTGAGCGTTGAAAAGAGAGTCCCAAAAAGGTCTGAGCCTTTTTTTGTCTTCACATCAACTGACCTTTCCTAGAAGTAGATGGCACAGAAAAATCCTTTTTGTCTGTGTAAGTGTGTCTAGCACAAATAAGGAAAGAGACGTTGAATAGCTCCAACGGATATATTCTTGAAAATTGCTTCTTCAGTTTTCAGCAAGTTCTTCAGAGTCTGAATGGATTAGAGTCTTCTAATGAGATTCAGAACTATGTTGTATCAGAGTCTTCTGCAGCATGTGTGCTTCTAGCGTGTTGATCATCAGAGCATTTTTGACACAGAACTTCAGTACTTGGCAGCGTAGGTACTTTCAGAAACTTCTGTAGTCTAATGCTTTGAGAAGCTCTTCAATCAATATTCTTCTATGCTTCAGATGCTTCAGCTTCAGATGCTTCTGATTATCTTCAGATGCTTCTGACTCAGAATGTTCTGGAGCTTCTTGCTTCAGATCCTTCTGGAGACTACGCTCAGGATCTTCTGTAAGGAGCAAACAGATTCTTCTGTAAGGTGCATCTGGCGCTTCAGAGTCAGAATAACTTCTTGTATTCAAAACAGATTTGCTTCTAGAGAGTTAATATTATTTCAATCTGCAGTAAAGCTCTCAAACAAATTTTAGATTATATAATTCTTAAATATAAATTTCCTAACAGTTATCATCAAAACAAAGAGTTATTATTAAGAACCAATCTGTGTTCTAATAACCTGAACCCGCTCAGCTGGGTAAATGAACCACAACTGCTGAGGGAAATGATGTCAATCGCAGAAATAAACTGCACGGCCTTCGCGGATAAAATCTTCATGGAGAAACGGGCTCATATGGGGAAATACAGCATCAGCTATTCAACACTCTACTGGGGAGCACCAATCATGGCCTGAACGCTTTCCAAGAACTCGTCTCTCTTGGGGAACTGCCAACTCGGCTGGGGAAGAAGGAATCATCCTGCTTGCCGGGGAGAATACAACTTTGTGGGGAATATCAATTCCGCGGGAGACTTCAGTCTGGACTATCGGAAGCTGAACACTTGCAAATAGTCTTCTACAAGAACTGTACATTGATCCGGTGCTGGGAATGAATATACACTTCTGCGTATGACTCAGTTGGGGAAGCGATGAACCTTCCTCAGGATACATCTGGTTGTGGGAGAATCTATCTCTGCTTGGGGAGACATATCAATGCTCGCGGTCCCATGCCCAGACTCCGTGGGGGG
Organism: Lathyrus sativus; assembly: GCA_963859935.3. Classification (NCBI taxonomy): domain Eukaryota; kingdom Viridiplantae; phylum Streptophyta; class Magnoliopsida; order Fabales; family Fabaceae; genus Lathyrus; species Lathyrus sativus. Next base: position 617,046,703 of record OZ012738.1, on the reverse strand, counting down.
AAGCTGCTGAACTCGCTGGGGAAGAAGGAATCATCCTGCTTGGGAAGCATGCCATGAAACGAACTCACAATGACCTGCCCCCGAATCTATAACGTCTTATGACAATCCCTGCCAATACGGGGAGGAAAGATTCCTTTGCTTTCAACTTTTGCCCCAGCCCGTGGGGTCTCTGTGGGGATGCTCCTTGGAAGGAAAATCTGCAATCTCTGCACCCTGTTCTGCTTCAGCATTTTGGACCTCACGGAGATGCTTCAAGTTAATTGCCTTCAGGCTAAGGATGGTTAATTGCCCCAGTCTTATCATGACTTTGCCCCTCATGGGCTGATCTGTGGGGAGTAATACCCTTGGCTGCGAGAGATTCATCAAATCTCGACCTGATTGCCCCGGATTAACGATTTCTGGATGGCTGACTTCCCTGCTGTGATCATTCGACGTAGCTTGCCTTGGTTCACCGGAATATTCTGGCATTCTGCATTCTATCCTGATCATATTTTCCATTGTAGAAACTTTCCTGCTGTCAAGTACTTACTTGCTAGTAAGACAAGTTGTTCTGCGTAAAAGACATATCAAATGCAATGCATATGGCAGTTTTCAAAATCCATTCATGTTCACTGGAAAAAAATTTATGACATAAACTATATGAAATCATTCATCAACATGCCAACACTAAAACAACGCTGTATTGAGAATCCTATCTAGGAGTTAGTTCCGATGCGATCTTTACCGAAGTATGCTTTCGAAACAAACCTATTTCAATTAGGTCTTTTAAAGGTTGTAACGTGGTCAGGTTCACGGTTTAAGAAAGAAAGGATAAAGGCTCAAAATTCATTTTAGCCCACCCATTCTCCTTGATGTTCTCCGATCCTACGTTCAGCTAATTCGACCTTAGCGTTCACCTTTCAAAGGTTATATGACAGGAGTGACGGTTCAGGAAACCACAAGTTTTCGGAGTGACAGTCGTTCACTTTTCGTCTTTGTTTGGGCACCGGTAGCCATACGATTTCGTTCTTTTCTCAAGGATTTTCTTTCGTAGTCCTTTTTCGCTTTTCGTTTTTTGTTTTTTCGTTTTCCCCTAACTTTTTCCTGGACTAACTCTCTTGAGTTTCTTCGATTTTGAAGTCCCGCGGGATGCCCTAATTTTTGCCTAAGTCGCTTGCTTTCAAGATTTGACTTAGCGGGCTTTTTCTTTCTTATTTTTTTCTTTCTTTCTTCTTTTTTAAACAAATTGCATGGCATCGGCTCGTATGACTTGTTAAAGAGATTGTGACTGTTTCACTCCTGATCGGCCAGGTTTAACCATCATGGTTTTTTTTAGGTACGACCTATAGCGGTGTGATTGATCCTCGAATGGACACTCCTTTTGTTATTTGAACGCTTGGTCAAATTAACCGACACCTACCCTGCCCCGGGTTAAGATTGAGGGTTTTTTATCTTCAGAAAGAAACTCCTACAACTAGGCTCAAAGGGGTTAAAAAGGGATTATCTTCCTTATATCTCTGGTGTTTGGGAATTGAAACAATGCGTGTACATCATCAACAGGTTTTTTGTTCAAAAGCATAGCATCGGAAGCTTACGCATCATTGGATTCCGTCATCCTCCCCGGATTCCACTTAAACAAACATTTGAAATAAAAGAAAGCAATAGAGTGAACACGAATGGATTAGTTCAAAACATGCATATTTATTTCATTATCAATATCAATTGGAAAACAATCATGTTTTACTAGCGAAATTTGCAATTCTACAGGAAAGAAACTACAAATGTAAAGAAATGACATGATAAAATGCAGATTGCCAGCTTTCGGGGAACTGGGCTTTCACACTTATTTGCTGCTGAGGGGAGCGACCCTTGGAAGTCTTCAGACTCAATCAGAAGAACGACTGCTGCGAGGTTGACTCTGATTCGGGCTCTGGTAGCTTCGCTGCGACAGAGCGAGAGGTTGCCGATTCTGTATGGCAGAAGTAATCCGGAGACGAGGTTTGACCTAGTGAGGATCCTCTTTGTTCAGGGGTTTTCATCCTGGAGCTCGACCCAGGAACATGAAAAAGTTGCGGGTAAGGAGATTCAGACCTCAAAGACCGCGGGATATACTCCTGATCCTTTTCATCTTCAGATGAGATCATGGGAACATCCCTCTCTCTTGCATGATAAGAGATGGATTTTCCTGATGCTTTCATGCCTCCCGGCACGAATTCAATTGTTCTTGACTCAATCATGTCTTGAACCTTATGCTTAAAAGCTCTACAGTTCAATATATCGTGCCCCGGTGCTCCAGAGTGGAATTCGCATCGGGCGTTCACGTTCTAGTCGGGTGGCAGCTGTCCAATCATTGGAGCCAACGTTCGATGTTTAACCAACTGTAGTTGGAGCAGGAGTTGCAACAACTAGTCATAATCCATTGGGATTGGATCGAGGATTCTGTCAGATAGTCTCCTCTTTTGACCCTGCCTTATGGGGTTGTCTTGCGGAACCGGACGTGGCTGCTGACGGGAAGCGTTCTGAGCTTCAAGCTGAACAGAGGGTTTTCTAGGCTTATCATGCCTAGGTGCGGGTTCTTCAGATACCCGTGGAGCAAGTGTGCCGGCTGCAGCCTCGGGCTTTTGCTCGCATTCCCTTCTAAGTATGTTTTTTAGCACTTCCGCCATCAGGTCCACCTAATTCTTCAGCTGGTCGTTCTCCTCTTTGAGCGCCTGCTGGTCCCTCATAACCTGCCTCAACTGGCCTCGGACCTCTCTCAGCTCTGCTCGTACCCGTTCCATTGCTCGTATCAACTTGAGACAAACTTGAAACAACCTGTATCAGCAGGGGGTTAGAAAAATGGCAAGGTACCTGTTATGCAAATGATTCATGCAAATGCAAACGTGTGTCTGTGCCTTGGGAGGAAGTCCCCCTTGATCCTAGCTTCCAAGAAAAATAAAGTCTAACATCCATTCATGGAAATAAATCCTTATATATTCATCTGAAAAACCCGCGCGGGTAGCGTACAACTGTGATCACATGCAACTGAAGCAACAATCGTGGCTCCAACCAACGGGCCTGGTGGTGATCAGCATATCAATGCATAAAATGTACAAAGAAATACAAAGAAATCAAGTGCAACTACGGGCATGGAAACCCTCTAGTAACTTCTTTGTAGCGGGATGATCAAGCTGAGTAAGTAGGCCCTGGATCAGCAAATCCCTCTGCCTGATGGAATCTGGGAGGTTCTTGGCAACGTCCCTATAACCACCTTCTTAAGAACGGTTTTCCACTCTACTCCTCTTAGCATCAGCCCGGAGTTGACAATCCATCAGGTTTTCCTTGGTCTCAACCAACCTATACTGGACATCTCGTCGCAGTGAGGCTTCAGCCTCTATCTTCTTATCTTTGACTTCAATCCGAGCTTCTAATTGGGTTATTTGTTGCTTCAGTTTTTCTTCCCGCTCCTTGTGGCTAGTCAAAGTGTTGTTCCACAGCTTCTCGTACTGGGTCAACTTCCGGTATGCCTTATCCAGCTCCTGCTTTTTGGTGGTCAATACCCCGTGCACTGCCTTCAGGTCCAACCCAAGACGCTCCCTAGAATCAGTCTCTTTGGTCAGATTATCGCCCAGGTGGTTGATCATCTCTGTCTGCTTCTTGCAGGTGTGTACGGCTTCGTTCTTTTCTCTTTCTCCAACTCTTCGTTGGCTTTTCGTAGCTCTTCTTTCTCCTGGAGTACCTGGTTGAACTTCTGAATATCAAATGTGGTAGGCTCTTTGCACACAGGAGGATACAATGGTTCCATTGCAGGAAACGGCATTGGAAACTTGGCGGCTTTTTCTCAGACCCAAGCCACATATGGATCAAAGGCCTTGTTGTTGCTTTTTCCTAGCAAGACTTTCCCCTTTCGGTGAATTTTGCTCCAAGCATTCTGCACCTTAGCCAAAGTGTCACCTTCAAGCAACCCTGTGAGATACAGAGATTTCTGTAGCTCTTCCTCTTCAGGAGGACCTCTTAGTGCATACCCAAATTGTCGTACTAGCGTAGAGGGATTGTAGTTGCTACATCCATTCCTTCCGACCAAGGGGACGTTAGGGAAGCCACCGCAGCTATACATGATATCTTTGAAGGTGAGATAATACTTAGAAGGGGGGTTGAATAAGTATGAAAGATTAAAACTTAGAATAAAAAGTCAAGTATTTTTATCCTGGTTCGTTGAACTCAACTACTCCAGTCCACCCTTCCTAGAGTGATTTGCCTTTCTCAATCAAGGACTTAATCCACTATTTAATCAAACAGATTACAATAGTAACACCTAAGAACAACTGTTCTTAGTCTTCTCAAGAGCTACTGATCCCAACTGGATCCTCTTAAGGAAATCTTTTACAATCAATGTAAAACTATTACAAGAGTAAGAATGCTTCTAAAAAGCTATTATCACAACTGTGATATTTCTCTTAAGTTTAAGAACAATGAAATAAATTCTAAGAATGAATATGAAAGTATGAGAGCTTGAATATTTGATTTCTTTTCAATGCAAACGTCAACTGAAGAATTTGGTGGAGTCTTGCTTTTATAGGCAGCTGATCCAAGGTGAGCTGCACGTTGAGAAGAGTGTCCAAAAGGTCTGAGCTTTTTTGTCTTCACATCAAGTGACCTTTCCTAGAAGAAGAAAGCACAGAAAAATCTTTTTTGTTTGTGTTCTTGTGTCTAGCATAAATAAGGAAAGAGACGTTTGATTTACTCCAACGGATATAATCTTTGAATATTTCTTCTTCAGTTTTCAGCAAATTCATTAGAGTCTAATTGGGTCAGAGTCTTCTAATGATGATCAGAGTCTTGCTGAATCAGAGTCTTCTGTAGCATGTGTGCTTTCAGCGTGTTTAATATCAGAGCATATTTGAGACAGAACATCAGTACTGCTTCAGAATCTTCTGGAGGCTACGCTCAGAATCTTCTGTTGGCAGCAATCAGAATCTTCTAATGAGTGCATCTGGCGCTTCAGAGTCTAGCTAATTTCTTGTGTTCAATTCTGATTTGCTTCTGGAGTGTTAATTCCTTTACTATCTGTAGTAAAAACTCTCAAGCAAATTTTAGAGTATATAATTCTTAAATACAAAATTTCATAATAGTTATCATCAACACATAGAGGTATTATTAAGAACCAATCTGTGTTCTAACAATCTCCCCCTTTTTGATGATGACAAAAACATCAGAAATTTTGTTTAATTGAAAATATTAAAATTATAACTCCCCCTGAGATGATGAATCTCCCCCTGAGTTAAATACAGATAAGGAAAAGAAACTTCCCTTTTTTTCTTGAATAATTTTCAGAGTTAGATCTTGATTGTTCTTTTAACATATGAAGGTCAAAATGTCTTGTGTAACATCCCACTTCCCAAATTAAATAAAATATAAACATTATAAATAAACATCAGAGTTTTCACAAAAACAGTGGGATATCACATCACCAATAGTTATCAAAAATACTTTATTCATTATTTTCAAAATAATACAGCAGAAATTATTATTCCAACATTTTCGGCCATCCGCCAGATTTACATAAAATCTTTATTATTATAATTCACCAAAATGTGATACTTCACAGGATTTTCAACAGGTTTAACATAAACAAATAAAACACCCATATCCCGTGTTACGTATCAGAGCATCCTAAGACTCGACTTGCACACCGCTATCCAAGTTATCTATGTACCTGGATTATCTGTACTTCCGAAGAAGCACAGACCACAACAACAACAAAGGGGTGAGAAAACATGATCAAAAATATATTGGCAATATAATACATGTAAACAAGGTAGTAAAACACCAACACACCAATATACACCCCACAACACCAATCACGAACCTACTGTTCAAATTACAATATAACATATTATAATGCAAATATGCAACTCAACACCATGCATACGGTACCGACTCATTGGTTCATTCAATCGAACCTTAGACAGATCACTTACACTTCTACTGAGGTATGATCTATCCCCGACAGATCACTTACGCTCCTACTGAGATATGATCTATCCTCACCATTCTCCACAAAGGAGTACGGATGAATCACATACACTCCTCCTGAGCAATGATTCATCCCACCAAACACCATGATATATACGACACCAATGCATGACAACAATGCACGACAAACAATCTCAAACACACTAAGTGCACACGATCCTCCTGATCACATCACCACACATTATATATATTACACCACCAATAAACACAAGCACACTAAGTGCACACGATCCTCCTGATCACATCACCACACATTATATATATTACACCACCAATAAACACAAGCACACTAAGTGCACAACAATTAAACTCAAGTAAATAATCAATAAACCATTTCAATCGATCCATGGTTTAGTTACTATTTAATTAAACAATGACTCCCCAAAAATATTGGATATAAAAATATTTGGCAAATAACTATATTATTTATACCATGATATAGATCTATTCAAGAGCTTTCCAACGCTTCGAACGGGGACTAAATCCGACTTACGGATCAAAAGTTATGGCCAAAATCGTCAAAACAGAAAATTCACCAATATACAGCTTTGAGTCGACGCAAACAGCGCAGAATGTAGAAAATTCTGTGTTTTCCATCGTTAGAGGCCTTCCGGACCTCCGATTTCAATTCCGTAAAAAGCCCCGGTTTCAGAATTCGAAATCCTACCATAATATGACAATTATAACAGCCAACAACATATTTTTAAAGATCATGTCATCATATATCATATAACCATACTTTTCAATACAATGGCATTTAGGGGTTTCTATCCTAAATGTGATCCTACCCATCATACACTATTACACCATCACAATGATCATACGAAAACCCACCCTTACTGTCCAACACTGTCATCTTGCTCAATTCCAAGCTTATCACTCTTCATTCATCCTCTGCCCTATCATTACTACAACTATCACACACTACCCTAATCAATTGTTCCTTAAGCTACATCTCAGAACGTATATCATGGTCATTACCCAAGCCATAGAGGTTACACGAAATCTCACCAATACTCATGGTCATTATCCAAACCACAGAGGTTATACAGGAACTTCCCTAAAACTGTAAACCCAACCAATACCCCAAACTCACCAAAAACAACAATTCATCAACATCGACATATATCAATTCCTCATTGGTTTATCAAATACCAATTCTCAACATCAATAAAAAATTATAGGCATGACAACATAAAACTTCATACACCGATACATTCCTACGGGGTTAAGGAATCCCCACTACCCTATACATGTAAATACCATCCCAATCAAGTTTCTCCCCCCTTACCTTGTTAATCGGTTTGATCGATGGAAATCTTCCTAGATTTGGTCTCTTGGCTTTCTCCTTTCTCTTCCGTTCCTCGTTCCTTTGCTCGTTTTATGCTCTTCTCACTTCTCTCGTTCTTTTTCCCAACTCTCCAAATGTATCGTAAAAACCCCTAACCCCTCACATTCCCTATTTTAATTATCTAATCTTAATAATAATAACTTAATAAAATAATATAATAATAATAATCTTAATAGTAATACTAATATAATATTACTAATAATAATAAGGCAAAATATCTTTTTTGGTCCCTTAACTATACCTCGGGGTTCATTTTGCTCCCTTAACTTTAAAAAGTTTCATATTGGTCCCTTAACTCTTCAAACGTTCCATTTTAGTCCTTTTTGACCTATTAGCGACGGAAAAAAAATCAAAAAACCGTCGCTAAATCCGTCGCTAATAGGCCAAAAAGGACTAATATGGAACATTTGAAGAGTTAATGGACCAATATGGAACTTTTTAAAGTTAAGGGACCAAAATGAACACCGAGGTATAGTTAAGGGACCAAAAAGGGTATTTTGCCTAATAATAATTATAATAATCATTATAATAATAATAATAATACACATAGCAATATTAATAATATTATTTCACCCATAATAATAATATTAATAATAATAGTAATAATACTCCACCAATAATAATATTTAATAATAATAATAATAATACACATAGCAATATTAATAATATTATTTCACCCATAATAATAATATTAATAATAATAGTAATAATACTCCACCAATAATAATATTTAATAATAATAATAATAATAATCATAATAATATTCTCCCACTAATAGTTATAATAATAGTAATAATATTACTAATAATAATATTCTCCAATATTAATAATATTACTACAATTAATAATAATAATAGTAATAATAATAATAATAATAATAATAATAATAATAATAATAATAATAATAATAATAATAATAATAATAATAATACCACCATATTACTACTATTTATTTTATTATTATATTCACACCAATTCACCACCAATAATCCTCCCATATCAGGGACACCCACCAATCATCATCAAACACACCCCCACCAAAGGGCACACCAACATATAATAATTAAAATAGTAATAAAATGACTAAATAATTAAAATGGGTGTTACATCTTGCACATTTCAGATTCAGAGTTTGATAATAGTCAAATGATCTGAGAGACTCAGAGTATCTTATATAGAGTGTACTTATCAAATGTTCTGAAATACTCAGATTAAATGTTAGATAGAATAGATATGTCTGAAGTTTCATTTTGGTGAAGTTAGATTAAACAGTTCAGATCTATATTTTCTCCCCCTTTTTTGTCATAAGCAAAGAGTAAAAACTTTAAAAAGACAAATAAAAGGAAACAGTAAATGAGATAATTCAGTGGAGAAAACTTTGATTCATTCAATGAGTTCAGATCAATAATACATGCATCAGAAGATATATCAACACGTACATAATCAAACATTAGATGCAAAAACATCAGAATGAAAAAAAATGAAAATCTAAGAGTGTTTTGACAAAAGCATGATCTGTGATCTCAGAGGAGGACTGCTCTTGCTTGGACATCCACTTAGCCATTGTTTCATTCTTCTGATCCTGCTTTGACATCCACTTTGTCATGTCTTCAGATTTCTTATCTTGTTTTGCCATCCAAGACTTGATCTCTGATTGACCAGCTTCCAGAGCAGCAATTTTATCCTCAAAATCTGGATGTTCTTTCTTAATCTCAGATGATGAAGGTTGAAAATTTTCTGGAGCTTGAACAGAGTCAATTTCCATAGGATCTGTAGAGTCTGGAGCATTGGAACCAGAAGGAAATTCTACCAAAGTCATGGCCAAAGGATTATCTTCAGATGCAGGTTCAGTAGTTTCTTTTGAAGATGGAGGAGCATCTGTGAGGAGCAGTGGTTCAGATCTCTTGACGGTCCAGAACAAATTTCTTGCAGCTTCAGCAAATCTGAGCTTCACATCATCAGAACAGATGTTCTTCAGATTTGAGGCCACAGAGTTGAATCTGTTGATGAATCCATTCCAGATGACATCAGATTCTTGGGCATCCATTGTTGCTGAACACTTCTTCTATACAGTACCTAAATACAATTGTATTTCTTACAAAAAAGATTGAAATAAATGATTAACATTAAGTCTAGGCTTAGGATGTAACAGAGTCTCAAGTGTTATTGGTTTTGGTTGGAGAGTAGGTGGAAAAAGAGATTTCTGAATGGAGATCAGAGGAGGAGGGTAGTATGGAATGAAAGGAATTTCAGGTTTATTAGGTTTGGATCTGTTTAAAGCGTTTAACAGATAAGGTTTGGCTCTGGGGTGAAAGGAAACCACATCAAAGGGTTTATTGGAGTAAGGTTGGAATGCAGATTTTGGAGGTTCATCAGAAACAACAGTTTTATCAGATGACACTGTGATAGCTGAAGCAACAGCTTTGTCAGATTTAGCAGAATAAGATATAGTTGCTAATGAACCTACATCTGACATGGATTGAATGTAGGTGAGAAGGAAAGATGGAAGGGTCATTGTGAGTTTGGGTTTCAAAGGGGTGATAGGGTCAGATGGTTCAACTCTGTCATAAAAGTCTTTGAGTTTGAAACCATAAGCAAGATTGTGAAATAGGGATGAAACTTGTGCACAGGAAATAGATGTTCTTGGGTTGGCTGTTGGGTTAGAATTGGGAATCAGGATTTCAGATGATGGTGCAGGTGTGGGAATAGGATCTGAAATAGGAACTTTTAATGATACAGGAGGTTCTGGTTGGTTTACTTCAGAATCTCTGTGAGAAGGAGAGATTAGAAAATCTGGGTGAATGTCAGATTCTGAAGAGTTTGATGAGGTGGTTGGTGTGCAGGAGGTAGAAGATACTTGAAACACAGTTTTTAGTGGTGTGACATCAAGAACTTCTGTCTCAGGAATGTTGGGTTCAGAAGTATTGGTTGGTTCTGAAGGAATTTCAGAGGGTTTTGATGGTTGTTCTGAGGTAGGTGGATCAGATGAAATTGTTATTATTTCAGATGAAACTGGAACAGATGTTATTTTTGTAGGTTCAGAAATAACAGGTGCAGATTCAGTGGGTTCAGATGATTTGGATGGTGGATTATCTGATCGTGGTTGATGTTCAGAGGCTTTGTCTGGTAAGGTTTCAGAAGATTTTTCTGGTTGTTTTTCTTGAGGGTGCTTTTGTTGTTCAGAGGGGTTTTGTTGAGCAGATGGTTTTGTTGTTTGTTGTTGTTCTGTAGGTTGTTTTTCTGATGGTTGTTTTTCTGGTACAGAAGGTTTGGTTGGAACCTCTGGTTGAATTGTTTGGGGTACAGAGACTTTTGAAGATTGAATTGGTTTTGTTGTTGTTGGTGTTGGAACAGAAGATTTTTCAGGTGAAATGGAGATTGGATTAGTAGATTTTTATGGTGATGGTGTAGAAACATGAGATGGAGCAGTAACAGATGTATTTTATGTAGAGGGTGGTTTAGGAATAGACTTAACATTAGAATCATTTAAAACAACAGGATTTGCAGAAGATACAGAAGATTTAGTACCTTTGATTTTGATTCTTTTAGCTGGTACAGAAGGAGTGTCTCCAGATTCTTTCCTCTTTAGAAGCTTCTGTGGCTTCTCAGTAATCTTGATCTTCTTCTGAACAGGTGCAACTTTTGCTTCTGGTTGAGTCCTCTTTCTTTGTGGTTCTTCTTCTTCTTCTGCAACAGGCAGTGGTTGTCTTGCTAGCTTTATAATGTTTGCAGGAACAGGCTTTCCTTCTTTCTTGCACTCATCAATATACATTACAACAATGTGCCTTGGTTCTTCAGCATAGAACAGAGGATAATCATCTATAAGAGTTCTCTTCTTACTCAGTTCAGAAACATTCAGCTTCTTGGGAGTTGTTGTGAGTTCATCCACTATTTTAAGCCTCTGAAGACTTTTGGCATTCAGAGGCTTTCCCATAATGAATTCTAATTCCTCTGTAACTCCAGCAGCGTACAGAGCAGTAACCAATCCATTCTCAGTTAGAAGATCTGAGATTAACCTTCCAAAAGGAATCCAGGTTCTGATCTTCTGTCCTTTTTCTTTCACATACTCTCTAGAGGCATTTATATGATTCCAAAGATGCATAAAGAGAATATATAGAAGATCTACTTTGGTGCTCTGACTAAGGCAGTACATAAAATAAAGCTGTTCATTATTGACATAGTCTGGAGAGTTGGTTGACTTCCTATGATGAATGCATCCCATGAAGATCTTAGCCCAGATCTTGTAGTCAGGCTTCAGATCCTTGAACTTGTTAGAAGCTTGTCCAGCAGTCATCACTTCTTCATACACTTCATCCATATCCACACGCCCAGCTGGCAAGTGTGAAACTCCATCTGTTTCCTCATAGCCAATAAGTTTTCTGATCAGATCTTCTGTTATTATAATCTCTTTGCCCAGAACAGAAGATAAGATAAACTTAGGGTAAACTGAAGCATGGATCCAGAACTCTTTCACAAGAAGGGGGTAAACTGGTCCAAACAGTCTATCAAAATATTTCACCCATCCTTGAGCACCTATGATTGAACGAAACTCAAAGCCATTCTCAGCAAGTGAATCAAATTCCACCATTGATTCACACAGAATTTCCAGCTTTTCAACAGGGGTTAACCATGTTCTTTTTGGTGGAGAAAAAGGAGTAACACCCATGTTAGCAGAGGTAACTGCAGCCATTGAAGATTGAAATTGTGCAGCTGTTGATGATGAAGTTGCCATTGAAGATGGTTTTGTCACACGCTTAGGGTTTTTATGCAGAGAGAAGAGAAGATGAAAATGCATAAATTTTCTGAGATGTGAAAAGTGTGAATGTGAAGAGAGGTCATGTATTTATACTAAAACAAGTAGGCATACAAACAGTCAGATTTTGCACGTTTGAACAAAGCATTAAATGAAAAGAATAAAAATCATTTCAAGCATTTATTGCTTTTAACAAATTGGGGGGAAAATCAAGATTTTCACTATTCAAACTTCACCTCAAACGTCTCTTCAGTAGTGTACACGTCACCTTTGCAGAATTGGAGTGACACGTGTTTGCTTGCATGTGTTCTGAATTCTCTTGAGAAATGAAATGTTAACCAACGTTCAGATCCTCTAAGGATTGTTAGTTCAGAGTTTCACAAAACCAAATTAATAAAATAAATAAGCAGTCAGAAGAAATACTTCAGAGCATTAGGCATTTTGCATTTGTAAAAATTTGCTTCTGACAAATATCATTCTGGACAAAAATCCATACCAATATTTTTCAGAATAAATTTGAATCTATCTTCAACAAGGGGTTTTGTAAAAATATCTGCCCATTGATGATCTGTATCAACAAAGGCCAAATTTATGATTCCCTTCTAAACATAGTCTCTGATGAAATGATGCTTAATTTCTATATATTTTGCCTTAGAGTGTAAAATGGGGTTTTTAGACAAACATATAGCATAAGTATTATCACAAAAGATAGAAATGTTACTATCAAAAATTTGATAATCTTCTAGCTGACTTTTCATCCAGAGCATCTGCGTGCTACATCCAGCAGCAGCAATATATTCTGCCTCTGTGGTTGAAAGTGCAATTGTGGGTTGCTTCTTGCTGTACCAAGAGATTAGATTTCTTCCTAGAAATTGACAACTTCTAGAAGTACTTTTCCTTTCAACTCTGTCTCCAGCGTAGTCAGCATCACAGAATCCAACTAATTTAAAATCATCAGATTTTCTGTAACACAAACCCACATTAGAAGTACCTTTCAGATACCTTAGAATCCTCTTGACAGCTGTCAAATGTGATTCTCTAGGATCTGATTGGAATCTAGCACACAAGCATACACTGAACAATATGTCAGGTCCAGAAGCAGTTAAATAAAGAAGAGAATCAATCATACCTCTGCAGAGCTTCTGGTCTACTTTCTTACTTACCTCTTCCTTGCCAAGTGAGCTAGTTGGATGCACGGGAGTCTTTGCCAACTTACTATCAGTCATGTTAAATTTCTTCAGAAGTTCTTTAACATATTTGGTCTGATGTATGTAAGTGCACTCTGGAGTTTGATTGACTTGGATTCCTAGAAAGAATCTGAGTTCTCCCATCATGTTCATTTCAAATTCTGCCTGCATACATGTAGCAAACTCCTTTCCCAGCATAGTATTGGTAGATCCAAAAATTATATCATCCACATAAATTTGACAAATTAGAAGATCTTTCTTAATTGATTTACAAAAGAGTGTTGTGTCCACTTTGCCTCTGATGAAATTTTTCTCCAGAAGAAAATTGCTCAATCTCTCATACCAAGCTCTGGGAGCTTGTTTTAGACTATATAGAGATTTATTTAGTTTGAAAACATGATCTGGAAATTTTTCATTTTCAAAACCAGGAGATTGGTGGACATAAACTTCTTCTTCTATAATACCATTAAGAAATGCACTTTTAACATCCATCTGATGCAGAGTGATGTTATTTTGTGCAGCAAATGAAATAAGAAGGCATATAGATTCTAACCTTGCCACTGGAGCATAAGTTTCAGTGTAATCAATACCTTCTTGTTGACTGTACCCTTGAGCAACAAGCCTTGCCTTATTTCTTTCAACTTCTCCTTTCTCATTCAACTTATTTCTGAAGACCCATTTTGTTCCAATTATATTGAATCCTTGTGGTCTTTGAACTAGATCCCATACATCATTTCTGGTGAATTGATTTAGCTCTTCTTGCATGGCAATAATCCAATCATTGTCTTGCAGAGTTTCATCTACAGAAGATGGTTCAATTTCTGACACCAGTCCAAATAGTGATGTTTCAGATGATCTTAGAAAGGATCTTGTTCTGATGGGATCATCTTTCTTTCCAATAATGACATTCTCTGGATGAGAAGCTTTAATTCTGAATGATGATCCTCTAACAGTTGATTCTTCAGAAATGTTTAGATTATTCATCTGAGAAGTTAAAGGAATAGCATCTGGCGTTGCTTCTGGTTCCTTCACTTGAGCTTTGTCTGCTTCTGGGACTTCAGAGTCAGTGAAGACTACTTCTCTATCTGCAGAATTTTCAACCTGCTTTGGCTTTTCAGAGCCAAGCTTATCATCAAATCTTACATGAATAGATTCTTCCACAATTTGTGTTTAGAGCGTTCAGAATAACCAAGCATGAAACACTTATGTGCTTTGGAATCAAACTTGTTCAGATTTTCCTTAGAGTTCAACATATAGCAAATACATCCAAAAGGATGAAAATATGAAATGTTGGGCTTTCTGTTCTTCCACAGTTCATATGGAGTCTTCTCCAGAAGAGGTCTTACAGACACTCTGTTCTGAATGTAACAAGTTGTGTTGATTGCTTCTGCCCAAAAGTGTTTTGCCAGATTTGTCTCATTAATCATGGTTCTGGCAATTTCTTGTAGAGTTCTATTTTTCCTCTCTACAACCCCATTTTGTTGTGGAGTTCTAGGACAGGAAAAATCATGAGCAATGCCATTTTCATTAAAATATTTTTCAAAATATTTATTTTCAAATTCACCACCATGATCACTTCTGACTTTTATAATTTTGAAATCTTTTTCATTCTGGACTTGCTTGCAGAAGTCAAAGAACACAGAATGTGACTCATCCTTGTGTTTTAAGAACTTTACCCATGTCCATCTACTATAGTCATCAACAATGACCAACCCATACTTCTTGCCTCTGATGGATGCAGTTTTCACTGGTCCAAACAGATCAATATGAAGTAATTCTAGTGGTCTGTAAGTAGAAACAATATTTTTTTGATTTAAAAGATGATTTTGAAAACTTCCCTTTTTGGCATGCTTCACAAAGAGCATCTGAGGTGAACTTCAGATTAGGGAGTCCTCTGACAAGATTAAGTTTATTAATCTGAGATATATGTCTCATATTAATATGGCCCAATCTTCTGTGCCAGACCCATTACTCTTCATTAATAGACAAAAGGCATTTAACATTCTGAACTTTAAGTTCTGAAAGATTTATTTTATAAATGTTGTTTTTTCTCTTACCACTAAATAGGATAGAGCCATCCTTTTGACTAATAGCTTTACAACATATTTGATTAAAGGTAATATCATAACCATTGTCACTTAATTGACTTATGGACAATAAGTTATGCTTTAACCCTTCAACAAGTAAAACATTAGTAATAGAGGGAAGTTTACCATTTCCAATGGTGCCAGATCCAATGATCTTGCCCTTCTGGTTCCCTCCAAACTTCACATCACCTCCAGATCTAAGTTCCAGGCTTTGGAACATAGACTTTTCTCCTGTCATGTGTCGTGAGCATCCAGAGTCCAGGTACCAAGATTGGCGTCCTGAACTTGCTGCTAAGAACATCTGCAACAGGAATTATTTTACTTTTAGGTACCCAGATCTTCTTGGGTCCTTTAGGGTTAGTGGTTCTGGAGGTTTGTCTAAACTTCTGTTTTTCAACATAATGTTTATTCTGACTTGCCTTGGGTTTAAACACATAGGTATTCTTCTCAGAGCTTGTGTGTTTAATGTCATTTAAGTGACCAAACTTAAATTGAGAGTACAGAGGTGTCTTCTTGATGAAGAATTTGTCAATAGATTTTGGATTACTTCCAGAGGAAGATTCATATCCAATACCTCTTCTGTTGTTCCCACTAACACCATAGATCATAGAAGCCATCTTGCTTCTGTCTATGCTCTTAGTAAGGAATCTCTGAAAGCTAGAGTCATATTTTTCTAAAATGTTTTCACATGACTTAGCCTCAGATTCAGATTCTTGTTGAGTTATTTCAAAGTCATTTTTGATTTTCAGATTAATTTCTTTTTGCTCAACAAGTTTTGTCTTCAGAAGATCAATCTCAGATTCAAGACTGCTTTTCAGCTTCTTGTATTTGAGTTTGATATTGTTATAGCTTTCCAGAACTTCTGATAAAACATTGACAAGTTCTTCTTTAGTAAGTTTAGCCATTACCTCTTCAGTGTCATCGTCAGATTCAGAGTCAGATTCAGATCCTGAAGTTCCTTCTTCCTGATCTTCTGTGTTGGCCATCAGTGCAACATTAGCACATTCTTCTTCTGATTCAAATAATGATTCAGATTCATCTGAGTCATCCCATGTTGCCATCAGAACCTTCTTCTTTTTGTTAAATTTCTTCTTGGGTTTTTCTTTTTGAAGTTTGGGGCAATCATTCTTGTAATGCACAGGTTCTTTGCATTCATAGCATACAACTTCTTTCTTGCCAGATCTTCTGTGCCCAGAAGATTCCTTTCTCTGATCAGATTTTCTGAAGTTGTTGAACTTTTTTCCCTTGTGCTTCCAGAGTCTGTTAATCCTTCTGGACAGCATGGATAATTCATCTTCTTCTTCAGAAGAAGATCCTTCAGAGTTTTCTTCAATAACCTGCAAAGCTTTAGCAGATTTATTAGATTTTAAAGCAATAGATTTACCTTTCTCTTTCTTCTGAGGTTCATCTTCCTCAAGCTCAATTTCATGGCTCCTTAGTGAGCTGATGAGTTCTTCTAAAGAGATCTTGTTTAGATCTTTAGCCATCTTCAAGGCAGTCACCATTGGTCTCCATCTGATAGGTAGACTTCTGATGATTTTCTTTACATGATCTAATATGGAGCATCCCTTGTCCAGAATCTTTAGACCAGCTGTGAGGATCTGAAATCTGGAGAACATAGCTTCAACAGATTCAGAGTCTTCCATCTTAAAGGCTTCATACTTCTGGATCAGAGCCAGAGCCTTTGTTTCCTTGACTTGAGAGTTTCCCTCATGAGTCATCTTTAAGGATTCAAACATGTCAAATGCAGTTTCCCTGTTTGTAATTTTTTCATACTCAGTATGAGATATTGCATTCAACAATATTGTTCTGGCCTTGTGATGATTTCTAAAATCTTTCTTCTGAGCATCTGTCATAGATTTTCTGTCTATCTTCTTGCCATTCCCATCTGTGGGATAAACATATCCATCTATGACCAGATCCCATAAATCAGCATCATATCCAAGGAAAAAACTTTCAATTCTGTCTTTCCAATAATCAAATTTCTCCCCATCAAACATAGGGGGTTTGGTGCTGATTCTGTCCCTTTCTTCATATTTGTTGTTAATGTTGGATATTGTATTATCAGCCATAGTAACAACCAAATATATATCAAAGTATTTCTCTCTGGATCTTTACTGTCACTGTTAAGTGGTAGCACACACAGAACCGGAGCTCTGATGCCAACTGAAAGTGAGATAATACTTAGAAGGGGGGGTTGAATAAGTATGAAAGATTAAAACTTAGAATAAAAAGTCACGTATTTTTATCCTGGTTCGTTGAACTCAACTACTCCAGTCCACCCTTCCTAGAGTGATTTGCCTTTCTCAATCAAGGACTTAATCCACTATTTAATCAAACAGATTACAATAGTAACACCTAAGAACAACTGTTCTTAGTCTTCTCAAGAGCTACTGATCCCAACTGGATCCTCTTAAGGAAATCTTTTACAATCAATGTAAAACTATTACAAGAGTAAGAATGCTTCTAAAAAGCTATTATCACAACTGTGATATTTCTCTTAAGTTTAAGAATAATGAAATAAATTCTAAGAATAAATATGAAAGTATGAGAGCTTGAATATTTGATTTCTTTTTAATGCAAACGTCAACTGAAGAATTTGGTGGAGTCTTGCTTTTATAGGCAGCTGATCCAAGGTGAGCTGCACGTTGAGAAGAGTGTCCAAAAGGTCTGAGCCTTTTTGTCTTCACATCAAGTGACCTTTCCTAGAAGAAGAAAGCACAGAAAAATCCTTTTTGTCTGTGTTCTTGTGTCTAGCATTAATAAGGAAAGATACGTTTGATTTACTCCAACGGATATAATCTTTGAATATTTCTTCTTCAGTTTTCAGCAAATTCATTAGAGTCTAATTGGGTCAGAGTCTTCTAATGATGATCAGAGTCTTGCTGAATCAGAGTCTTCTGCAGCATGTGTGCTTTCAGCGTGTTTAATATCAGAGCATATTTGAGACAGAACATCAGTATTGGCAGCTTTAGTACTTTCAGAATCTTCTGTAGAAAATATGCTTTGAAAAGCTCTTCATACAGAATTCCTCTTTGCTTCAGATGCTTCTGACTTGCTTCAGATCCTTCCGGGGCTTCTGCTTCAGATCCTTCTGGAGCTTCTGCTTCAGATCCTTCTGGAGCTTCTGCTTCAGAATCTTCTGGAGGCTACGCTCAGAATCTTCTGTTGGCAGCAATCAGAATCTTCTAATGAGTGCATTTGGCGCTTCAGAGTCTAGCTAATTTCTTGTGTTCAATTCTGATTTGCTTCTGGAGTGTTAATTTCTTTACTATCTGCAGTAAAAACTCTCAAGCAAATTTTAGAGTATATAATTCTTAAATACAAAATTTCATAATAGTTATCATCAAAACATAGAGGTATTATTAAGAACCAATCTGTGTTCTAACAATCTTTGTCCGATAGATCTCTATCAAACCAGATAATATTGTCAGCAGACAAACCCATCAGCCGTGCAGGCCAGGGTGAAGACTCAGCAGAATTAATGAACGGACCCTTCTTAGGAAGATGGCTAGCAAACCACTTATACAGTAAAGGGGCACAACATGCCACGTTCTTCCCTTTTCTATTTTCATTTTTGCTGTGGACCGAATGGTAGACGTCTCCGAGGAGAGTGGGCACTGGATTCCCGGAAGCGAATATATGGCAAGCATCCATACCTATGGAGTCTGGATGACTTGGGAATAGCATGATCCCATAAATGCAAAGGGCTAAGAAGGCATTGAACACATCCCAGCGACCCTTCTTGGCAAACTTTCGGGCCTTTTCCATCAGGAAAGGCAGAGGGAAACCATGAACTCCAATATTTCTGAATACCATCCCTTTCAACTCAGACTCATCTACATGAAGAGTGTCAGTCAACTTACCCAAATTAGGTTCACCCTCAACACGGTAATAGGGCATCTGATTCAACAAAGGCACCCCTAATAGGTCAGAATACTCCTCCAAGGTCGGGGCTAGGACATAGTCTGGAAAAACAAAGCATTTGAGCTGCGGGTCGTAAAACTGTAGAAGAGCGTAGAGGCCATTCAACTCGTACATAGAAAGCTTACACACAATACCCAGAAGTCTCCCATAACTCTTATTGAAATTCTTCGTCGCTGTCTTATCAGCTAAAGAAATCAAAGCTCGCAACTCTCGGAGGTCAGGTGTTGGTAGCTTGTAAGCCACAGTCTTCTTCAGAGATGCCATATCAGCCATGAGGATCAAGATCACTAGAACCGGGGGAGAAATATGCACCTGCAACACATACACACGGTAATGATATGCAAAAATGCAAGATGCAATCATGCAGCAGGAGATCAAGAGCGTTGTTGAGGAGACCAAGGCTTTGTATCAACAAAACCACAATACTGCTCTGACAACAAAACCCTGAAGAGGACAAATAATTCTGCTCTGTCAAGAACAAACATATCTCTGATGATAAAAACCCTTAATACTGATTCACTGTCAAGAAAACTAGGTAGTCTGAAGGTTAAGGTTTCCTGCAACAGCCCGACCCTGCTCACAGGTATGGACCTAATCACAGATAAGGTACGACATCCTATGCGTTTTCCAGCGTCACAGACTTTCAAGAAACGATGATACGATACCCAGAAGGTATGGCATCATCATCTCTTGTAGTGGCCTCACTCTGCTGAGTCACAAATGATCGGTCCCCAGAGTCGACAATCCTCCAAACCAACAACCCCTCAAGCCCAAAGGGCTGGAAAAGAAGTCAACCGGGAGAACCTCGTCTGAGCGTGGATTTCATGAGACACTAGTGCCTGCAAAGCAAGCATGCGCCCACTAATTTCCACAACTAATGCTAGGTACACTCAAGCCTGGGTCTGGCTTATCACTCATCAGAGCCCCTCCCACAACAGCACAGATAATCATATCATACTGAAAATAAAATGTGGGAAGTAAAATACGATAAATAAACACAACCCAACAGGTAAACACGCAAGCGCTTGGATTGACTCTCGCAGGGACGTTGGATCCCTCGATTGACTCGCTTAAGGAACGTTGGATCCCCAGGAAACTATCAACTCCCCAGAAGAGTCGCCAGCTGTCGCTACCGCGAAAATAAGGTGCCGACAAAACAGAAGAGTCGCCATCTTTCGTTATTTATCCCTCAGAACGGGAAAGGAAACGATCGGAAAAACCTGACGAAAAGGTATAAGACAAGGTCATCGCAACCATTGTCTGGATTCGGGAGTCGGTTACGCAAGGGGATGGTATTAGCACCCCTCACGTCCATCGTACTTAATGGGATCCACGCTTGTTGTGTTTATCTGACGGGTCGGTTTTACTATCTACCTATTAAGGTTGGTCTGAAAAGAAAAGAAAATGACTCGGAAAAGCGTCGTGCTTTATGCCTACGTATTCTCATCAGAGAATGAGAAATCAGAGTCAACGTAGCTCGACTAACTACGGGTTACGGGGAAGGTGGCTCGCCAATACGTCAGTATTGTGCCTACGTACTCTCAACGGATATGAGAGATCAAAGCTTACGTAGTTCAGGATAATACGGCTTACGGGAATTCAGATTCATCTATTTTTTCGAGTAGGGTTAACAAACAGTTCCAGCAGTTTGGTGTACGCAGCTCGACCCTTGGAGACTTAGGCGTTACCGTTTGCGGTAGAACTGGGAGTTAACGACACTCTTTTCTTCAGAAAAGCTTTCCTTTGAATTACAGGCCCACGGGGCAAAAATGTTTGAAGTTTGTTTTCTGTCTTTTACGGAAGAAGTGTTTTTTACGGTTGTCTGCAACCAATATCGCACTAGAGACTATGACCTGAGAGTGAATACGTCGCATGTCACCCAAAGGGTACCATACTAAACATCCAAATCATTAGAAAGAAACCCTCTAATAATCCTTTCTCAAGTAGCTTAAGGCTCGTAACGTACGATGTCAGTTAGCCTTTATTACTGTATCTTAATTTGTTTCAAGATGAGAAGAGAGAACATGCTCAACTAAGGGGAGACTATCAAGTCCTAATGTTGTCATGCCAAGGATTCATCCTATGGTTGAGGTTTGAAACAGGGACCTCCTAGAAGTTATCATGCATAGGTTTCAACCTAAAGTTCTAATCATCACTTCCTTATCAAAGGAAGTGAGATTCCTAGGGGATCATATCAATGGTATACAAAAACAGATAAAGCATTGGCTTAAACAGTCAACAGTAAACAGTACAGGGAACAACTATAAATAAAGTGCATGCAATGCAAGTGAGGGAGGAAATATGTATGGGGCAGGAGCCTCCACAAGCTCATCTCGACCTCAAGCCAAGTATGAATAATTGCAAAGATAAAGGAATGCAACAATAACAAGTCACACCAGCAACAGTCAAACAGAAAGAATAACAGACAAAATAGCTCAACAGCAAAGTATGTAAACAACACACATCCAAACACCTGTAAGCAATCTCCTAACAGCAACAATCCAATAGTTTGTAGTTTGTGTTGATACTCAAGCTAGCTTCATGGGAGAACTCCATCTTCAAGCTTCAATCTTCAATAGGCTTCACCAAGAGAGAAGAGATTCAACACCAAGAATATTGGTTGATGATAGGAAGCAGGAAGGAAACCAAGGGAATCCCTCCTGACACTCAACCAGTCATCAAAGAAAGGCATCCTCAAAAGTTCTACTCATTATGGCATGCCATACATCCCTCCAAAGGAGAGATGGGCCTTCACATGAGGACTTTGAATCATAGGATGGGAATGGTATGCACACAAAGCAAGCCATGTTTGTTTGAAGAAAGAAAACACTCCCTACGGCTCTTCTTAAACCTTAATTAGGTATCTACTTACTTACCATTCTATCAAGAAGGAATACACTACTTAGAATCATCTAATGGCCAATTACAAGGTTAACATATGAAGTTCTCTAAGTTAGAATCACCTAAATTGAAGTTAATTTGTAAAATGGGGAACTAATTGAAAATCATATCTAAAAATTCTAGGGAAAATATCATATCATCCTACATGCATCAACATGCTATAGTCCAAATATCAGGGGTTAAACCTAAGTCAAAAGGGTTCAAACTAAATTTATAACTCAAGGGTACACCAAAGGGATTCAATCATGAACACTCCTAAACAACTACCCTAAAACCTTATTTAAAATCATCTAAATATCATGATAAAAATCACACAACATCATCACCATGTATGTAACCAGCATGTAAAATCTCAAGATCAAACTCAGAAATATGGGTGAGAAATAAAATGGACAAAATCATCACACAATTATTCCACCATTAGAAACATATTACACTAGAAAACATGAAATAAAATGGAAAATGCATGGAAAATTAAAATGAAAAGCATGATAAAATCCTAAACATCTCAGTTTATATCCACAAATTTTTCCAGAATTTATTATCAACATTTACTATTTTTTAATGAATTAAATCTAATAATCAATTAAAACAAAAATAAAAGAAAAGAAATTAAGAGAAATAACTGGGAGGGGTTCAGTCAGCAAGAACAACAAGCATTATCTCGCTTGGGCCCATGAAGGGGGTGCATATAGCATATGGGCGCTGGGCCCATCTGAGTTTCAACTCAGCAAAGCTCCTTCTCAATGAACATACGCCTGGGGAGGGTGCATTAAGCAAGGATTTTAAGTGTTATTCATGCTGGGCCTATCAAGGGGAGGTATGGATAGAGCATGAGAAGCCAAGGCCCAACGTCAATACTCAAATCAACTCAGTTTCACAATTAAAATAAAATGAACACGCGAGGGATCGAACCCACGCTCTAAAGGCTCATGTAGCGCGCTGAGTGAGCTTGGCAATATCCACTAATTGAAACGACGTCACATTGGGGGAGGATTACGTGGCACACTCATGGCTGTAGGATATGGTGACTTAGTCTTCCTTCTTTAAGCGAACACACGGTGAGGATTTCATCTTCTTCAATTTGAAAATGTGCAGGGGAGGGAAGTGCAGAATCCGGCACGACTAGCCGGAGCTTCACCGGAGAAACTCGTGGCCTCCTATCTCTCTCAATACTCCACCATTCCAAATGATTTTTGAACCAAAGTTGTGTGAAATTTCACGAGGATTGCAATTATACCACTTAATCATGCTAAAACCTCAAGAATCAAGAAATTTAAATCTCAACCGAAAACGGATCAATCCCTAATTTGTCACTAAACCTCAATTTTTCTGCCCAGAAATCATCTATACCTTAATTGTAACCTAACCACATGAATCTAATCCACTAAAAACGCATGAATGAAAAGAAAATTCAAGAAATGGAAACCTGGTTTTAAGCTTCGATTGTGGTGGTTTTAGACCTCAGTTCTCCTCCAACAAGTGCAGAAAGCTTCAATGATTGATCGTGAACGATTCTTGATTACCAATTCTTGATGAAACCCTTTGATTCTTCAAAACCGAAAATTCACCTTCAAGCCTTTTCTTCAACTTGCTTCAATGGCTTCTTAACAGATTTTGACACCAGAAGCTTCTCAAAATACTCCACACTCAATTTATAATTTGTTTCACCACTTTGGAAGCCCAAACCAAGCCCAACTTTGGATTTTCCATTTTCACTTCTTTCCAAAAATTCAATGATGGTGGTACACATTTTGGCTTTGTTCATCCTTCAAACTCAGTCCAAATTACTCACTTAACAGCTGTGGAGTGTAATTAAAGTGTTTTCCCTCCTTGATTTCAATCCATGGGGTGTATTTGATATGTTTCTTCCTTATGAAGCAAGCCTCCATATGACCATGTTATGCACTTCAATTCAAAATTGTGATAATGCCAATCTCTTTATAATATCAATTCCATTCAAAATGACCACAAATTTGGCTTGAAAACATGTTATTTCCAATTGTTTTGAATTTTCTCATTTTAATTCATTAAAATGGTCTTTATGTGAATTTTCTTCAACCAAGGCTTGATATAATCCATATCAATGGACTCTTAATACTTGGCTAAGATAAAAACATCATTTTTAGCAACTTTCATGTTGAACAAAAATCCATTTGAAGCTTGCAAGATGATGAAATAGACCTATGATTCAAAATGACCTGTAATATCCAAATACCCAAAATACCCTTGACTTGTCAAAGCCATAACTTGAGTTCTACAAATCCAATCATGGACTTCTAGTACTCTATGGAAAGATAAGAGAATAAGGAACAACATTCATTTTGACCAAAAGTTCATAGGAATCATTCTTCTAGGGAAAAAGCGTCATGCAAGTTGGGTAACTTTCAAGCTCCAAATTCACATGTCTCAAATGACCTATAACTTGTCTGGTTCATAACTTGAGTTCTATAAACCCTATAAAGGACTTCTAATACTCAAATAAAATCTAATACCATGCCCTACAACAATCAGGTTGGGGTTAAGATGAGATGAAGATCATATCTTGAGTTAAATGGCCTGGAAGTCAGGGGTCCAGCTAGGGGATTTTACACTGTCAAGTCTTAGAAACCCTAGCCTGAAAATTCTCAAACTCTTCAATCATGATGAGTTAACCTTGGAATCATTCTTATAACATCTCAATGTATCAATCCATGATCACATGGCTCTTGAATTAGGTCTCAACCTCCTTCAAATTCTCATTTGACTTAGGGTTGACCCAGTCAAACCCTAGTTGCACCAATGCTGGCTGGGGCTTCTTAATCTTGCACAATGACTTGTCTAGGCCTCAAAATGATCTTCAACACTTCTCATGAGCTCTCCCAAGACCTCAATTCCATCCTCATGGCTTCAGAATCATCTGATGGCTTTCCACAACTCTCAAGTTAGGAGACACACCCTCTTGGCTTCAATCACTCTCTCTGAGGATCTTTTAACTTCTCTGACAAGGATATCAACCCTTGAAAATCTAAATAACCTTCTTAGCTAGCCTCACAGTCTTGTATAGCTCTTGATTGGTAATCATACCTCTTGATCCCCTGCATATATGTCAATGAAATGCAAATGATAATGCTAATGTGAATGAAATGGAACATAAGCTAGGTAAAGAAATGTTGGTCAAATTTTGGGGTGCAACAATACTGAATATGGAAATTGTATAATGTCAGTGATATTGTGATCAATATGCAGTTATTAGAATCATAACTTTCTCTAACTCCCCCTCTCAAACTGATGGTGACATAGTCACCCCAAGTTTGTCTCTCATCATGTTGATCCTTGTGTGTGTGAGAGGTTTGGTTAAGTAATCTGCAATTTGATTTGTTGTGGGCACGTAGGCTGTTGTGACTTGATCTTGAAGTACTTGATCACGTATGTAGTGGACATCTATCTCAATATGTTTAGATCAATCGTGCATCACTAGATTGGATGCTAGTGCCTTGGCACTCAAGTTATCACACCATAAAACTGGTTTCTTGGGTATAGGAAGTTTTAGCTCACCTAATAGTGATTTAATCCAAGCTACTTCAGCTGTTAGGTCAACCAAAGCTCTGTATTCTAACTTAGTACTTGACCTTGACACCACTCTTTGTTTTCTTGAGACCCACGAGATTAATGTGTCACCAAGGAACACGCACTATCCTGCCATGGATTTCCTGTCATCTATGCTAGTAGCCCAATCTGTATAAGAGAACCCAAAAATATCAATATCAGTTGAGGGCTTGATATGAAGACATAAATTTGTTGTGCCATGGAGATATCTCAATATCCTTTTTATTCCTTGCCAATGATCTATGGTTGGGGAACTCATAAATTGGCTGAGTTTGTTGGCCGAGAATGTTATGTATGGTCTAATGTTGATTTGGTACTATAATGCACCTATAGCCTGTCTCTATAGTGTAGGTTGGCCATAGGTTTTCCTTCAGCAGTTAGTCGTTTCCCTGTTGCCATTGATGTGGGTCAGATGAAGCTTTTTCCATATTAAACCTTTTGAGCAAGTCTCTAATGTACTTTGTTTGTTTTAGGTACATTCCACTAGTATCTTTGTGTACTTTAATTCCTAGAAACTAGTGTAGAGGACCTAGGTCTTTAAGAAAGAAAGCATGTTTAGTTGAGTGATGAAGGTTTCTAGGAACCTTTTGTTGCTCCCGGTTACTATTATGTCATCAACATATATGAGGAGAAGTGTGATATGGCCAGTTCCTCTAAGGGAAAACAATGATAAATCACCCTTGGTGTTTTGAAATCCCCATTTTAGTAGTGTATCCTTCAAGCTGTCAAACCATGCCCTTGGGCCTTCCTTCAGGCCATAGATTGCCTTGGTTAATTTGCATATGTGATAAGGCTTGGTTGAGTTTATGTATCCTTCTGGTTGATGCATAAACACAGTTTCTTTGAGATTCCCATTCAAGAATGCATTGTTTATGTCTAATTTCCTAACTTCCCAATTTAAATGAACTGCAATGGATAAAACAATTCTTACAATGCTGGATTTGATCACTAGACTGAAGGTCTCATCATAGTCCAGACCTGCAGTTTGTTGAAAGCCTTCGGCAACCAGTCTTGCTTTTATTCTTTCAATTGAGCCATCTGCCTTGTACTTAGTTTTAAGAACCCCCTTTGAGTCTATGATATTATTCTGCCCCTGAAATGGTACCAGTGTCCAAGTGTGATTTGTTGTTAGAGCTTTAAAGTCTGCATCCATGGCTTCTTTCCATCTTGGTCTGACTTGTGCTTCATTGACATTTTTTGGTTCCTTGTCCTTTTTGTGTGTCTCTGTCAATCCTATATAAGGTAGTTTGGGCTTGTAGATCCCTTCCTTGCTCCTAGTACATATATGCTGGACATGTTGACTGTCCTCTAATATGTCCTCTATTGGGCATGGTCCGTGTGTTGGCCCTGTTGTTGCTGGTGCTTCATTTGTATATGAAGTTGCCTCATCTGCAGTGACAGAGATGTCACTGAGGACTAGTTGATCTTCATTGACAGCTAGGTCTTCTTCCTGATGGTTTACATCATTGTTACTTGATTCAATTATGTGACTTGTAGTGGTACCTATAGGTAAAGGAGGAAGAACAATAAGGATAGTTTCAGTTAAAGTTTTTAATAGATTCCTTGTGTCAAGAAAGCCATCATGAAATGGAAAATGATTCTCATTGAAGACAACATGTCTTGAGAAAAAAATTCTTCCATGAGAATTGAAGCACTTATATCCCATGTGAGAGTTGATATATCCCAAGAACACACACCTAGTGGTGTGGAATTGAAATTTGTGTTGATTGTATGGTTTGAGGCAAGGGTAGCAGGAACAACCAAAAGGCTTCAAGGAATCATAGTCAAGTTCCTTTCCAAACAATAATGAATATGGACTTTTATTTGGGTTAGCTGATGAGGGTAATCTATTGATAAGAAAAACTGAGGTCAAGAAAGCTTCCCACCAGTAGTGTAAGGGCATTTTGGCCTGTGCTAGTAGTGTGAGTCCTAATTCAGTGACATGTCTATGTTTTCTTTCTGCTCTACCATTCTGTTGAGAGGTATATGGACATGACATTCTAAATTGGATTCCTGACTCTATGGCTATTTTTTGAACAGGTTTATACTCACCTCCACCATCACATTGGAGGATTTTTATTTTCCTATTAAACTGATTTTTCAACCATGTTTTTGAATTGAGTGAAAGCATGTATTGCTTCTGATTTTTGTTTTAAGGGAAAAATCCAAGTGAATCTGTTGAAATCATCAATAAAGTGAACATAGTACTTGAAATTAGATGGAGATAAAATTGGGGTTGGACCCCATACATCACTATGAATTAAATCTAAAGGTTCCTTAGCATGAGAAAAGGATGAAAAGTGATCATTTGATGATGTCTTCACATTGCAGTTCTTCAACACCTTTTCCAAGACTTTATTGTTGGGATGTTCAAACTTTCTATGCCAATTCTCCTTGACTTACATGTAGGTACATGGGTCTTTATTGACTTGGGAGTTGGCACTTGAAAGTTGGTATAATCCATCTCTAACTTTCCCTTTGGGTAGTGCATTCCCTGTCAGTTTATCCTTCACATAACAATAGTTTGCATTAAATTCAACAATAGCATTATTGTCTGCATTTAGTTTAGATATACTTAACAGGTTTTTGGTTATTTCTGGAACATACAAGACATTATGTAGGTTGAGCTTATTTAAATCAGTCGAGCCTGAGCTCAATATTCTCAACCTGTTACCATTTCCAACTAGCAGAGAATTCTTACCATTGCTTTCACTAAGATCTTGGAGTTTCTCATTCTGATGACTCACATAATTGATAGCTCCACTGTCAAAATACCATTCATAATCTTGGTCGTGGTAAGGTGAGGCTATGAAAGCATTGTGATTTTCTTGCTTGTTATTCTCAGCATAGTGATTTGAGCCTGTGTATGATTTTTCATAACGATAAAAACATTGCACTGTAGTTTGACCTATCTTGTTACATACTTGGCATGTTGGTTTAGATATACCTCTTCCTCTACCTCCTCTAAAGTTAGAGCCTTTCTACTCATTTCCTAGATTTGTTGCCTCTAAAATAAGTTTGGCTTGCAAGGTTTGCTGAAGCATTCATTGAGAGATTACTGAAATTGTTCAATTGGTCTATTTTGTTTTCAAATGCCAATAGTTAGGCTTGTATATCAACCCAGGTAAGGTTGATTTGATCAAATAATTTAACCACCATGGGATTATAATCAGCATCCAGACCATTCAATGTCTGAATTATCAAGTTCGAGCTAGAGATTGGTAATCCTGCCAGCTTTAATTTGTCAGAAAGGTTCTTCATTTTGAGAAGATACTGATCCATCTTCATTTCTCCTTCGCGAGTGTTATGAAATTCTGATTTGAGGTAGATTGTTCTTGATTTTGTGTGTGCACCTACTAGGCTTTGGAATTCATCCCAAAGTTCCTTAGAGGTTTCACAATGCAACAACTGTGTTGCAATGCCAATGGCCATTGAATTTCTTAGCCATCTTAGGAGAGCTTGATCATGTTCAATCCATTATTCATAGTCAGGATTATTTTTCTTAGTTGTGTCATTTGTGGAGATAGACTATTCAGGGCATTCTTTGGTTCCTAGTATGTAACTATCAAGTTTGCAACCTCTAATCAATGGAAGAACTAGTGACTTTCGTAGGAGATAGTTATCTCTATCCAGCTTGACAGAGAAAGTTGTAGGTAGGTCATTTTTGTGATTTGTGTAAGCAGCAGATGACATGATTGGATCGAGAGCCTTCAAGCTTAAGTGCTTTGATGCCAAGAGAGAAAGGTGTGAAAAATAACTTATGTATTCATTTGACAGATTGTGTTTATATACACAATTGTAGTACAAACGAGATCCTATAATTATGCTAGGACTAATTACAAGAATGAACATATATGGAAGGAATTAATCATGATAGATATACATATGCAGTGACCAAATCATGGCAAATAATATCATGATACTGAATATGGAAATTGTATAATGTCAGTGATATTGTGATCAATAAGCAGTTATTAGAATCATGACTTTCTCTAACTTTAAGTAGGTTTGAATCGACCCTTGTGACGCATATGTTCAGAGAATCAAATCGGTGTGTTGATGCCTTGGTTAAGGCTAGGTGTAGGTTAGATAGGGAGTTGATAAAAAATCTCGTCTGCCCCAAGCTTTGTAGAAGATCTCCTTTTAGTGAATTTGGAAGGGAAACATTCCTTGAAGGAAGTGTACTCTCTTCTTTTTTATTTGGCCTCTGACCCTCTCTATTACAACAACAAAAAAACCTCTACTATATCACAATGATCAATTTGTTTTTTACTCTTTCAAGTAACAAAGATTTCCACCCAGAAAGGGCAATAATTTATAGTAGATCTCATATCCGCAATTTACTCTGCATAGTCTAGTGTATGCTTTAAACCCCACTTTTATTTTTCAAGCAAAATTCATCTACCATGCATTTCTTTCAAATATAACACAATTTGATTAAAACACAACTTATAAATGAAACTTTTTCGATCATGTTGGGCATGTGATTCTACACACAAGACGGGGGATAAATTGCAGGTTTCAACAAAATGGCAATTTAAAAAAATTTACAATCATTTTAATGTTTAAAAATATTTTAAAACATTTTAATAAGATGCTAGTGGAAAGATAAATAAGCGAAAAAATAAAGAGATAATGGTAAGAGAGATAACACCATGAATTATTGATGTTCAGTCGAAATGAAGTGACTTAATCCTCTTCCCAATATTTGTTCTTGAGACTGTCCAATAAAAGGAAAAATGATATTTCAGGTTAGCTTCCAACCAAACAGAAAACACTAAAGAAAAGCAATTAGTCTTCCTCCCAAATAGTGGATTGAATCAATTAGTCTTCTTTCCAAACAACAATTTGAAGCGGTTAGTCTTCCTTCAGAATAATGGATTGAAATTGTTAGCCTTTTTTCCAAACAACAACTTGAAGCAGTTATTCCCCAAGTTAAATTGAGATTTTCCACAAGCTTATCTTGAACCAAGGTGAGATTTTTAATCAACTTGAACTTATGAACTGAACTGAGGTTTTGACCCGTCTGACCGCAAACCACTGAAATTTTAATACAGGCTTATCTCAAACCAACTATTGTACCAATTTATTATTTAGTCTTCAAACTGAGCCTATTAAAAAACATATTCATTTGTTTGGTTTAATCTAAATTGTGCGCAGGACATGCAACTAGGAGCCTTTTGAATCTTTTATATGCATCACCCAATGATTCACCTTCCCTCAAATTCAAATTTAGAATTTCATATCATTTTTTTTAGAAAAATTGAAGTAGGAAAATATTCATTCTAAAAAGTTGTTTCCACCTCTTCCCAAGTTGTGATGCTATCTGCTAGTAGTGAGTAAAATCATTCTTCAGCATCTTGTGCTAGAGTGAAAGGGAACATTATCAGTTTCTTTCTTTCTTCTGTGTGCCCTTCTATCTTGAGAGTTTTATCATTATGAGAAACTTTTGCATATGTTTATTTGCATCTTCATTTATTTTTCATGTGAAATGCCTCTTCTCAAGTTGACGGGTGGTTGTAGGGTGTAACTGAAAATTAAGAACATTCACCGGTTGATTTAATATTGTCATTCTACCTTTAGATGCATTTGTTCTTCCATAGTCTCCGAGTAGTCTTTAGGTGTTGGTGGATTTTTCAGCCATTATATGTTCTACTTCTTTTTCTAATTCTGTATTTGAATGGTGAGATTTATCACCTCTTGCTCTTCCAGATTTTGCAGCTGAGCTTTCCTGAGCTGAGTGTGAGGTTTTTTCAATTTTTGCGTCAAAAAGAAAATTAGTTGAGGATCCTCCTCGCATAGAAATTTCAGAAACATGTTTGTTATAACGAAAATAAAATAAAAAGTTTAGTCACGAAGAAACAAAATTTTAACTAAAATAAAATTGTAAACTCTACAATCTTTGGCAATTCTCGACAATGACGCCAAAAAACTTGATCGGTATATTAGCAAGTGTACTAATATGTCAAAGTGGTAATACCGAGAAATTGTAGGGTTTGAATTTTAATTCAATTGAATAAGCAAAGATTTTAAGACTAGTTAGTCTCCAGAACTAAAGTTGATTTCTCAAGAATGTCGCACTCTTGAGAATAACAACAATGGCACAACACCAATACAACTTCTTTCTCACAAGAAATTTTCACTCACAAGGCACTAAGACAACTTTGGTGAAAAGAAAATATTTAGAGAGAGAAAGAGAGAAAAGAGATAAAATGATAATAATTAGATAAAACTTGAATTTTGATGTGAAATAAAAAGGATAGGTGCATTCTTTATATAGGAGAAGAATTGGCTCAAAAAGAAAATGATTCATGGAAAAATTAACTCTCGTAATTGATTAGGTCCTAAGTCTAAATAATTAGGAACCATAAATAATATATTATTTGTGCCCAAAAAGGAATGTTTGGATAGATAGATAGATGTCGTTACCAATCATTAATAAATTATTATAATTGATATATGATTAGTTTTGCTTCTTCTAATCAAATAGGCTTAGGATCTAATTGATTAGGTAATTTAATTTAATTTTCCTAATGAAGCTGACAATCTCATGATCAACTGGCTAGGCCTTGAAAACATTTTTAGATGTTTTGTTAGGTAAAAAGAGGCCCTAGAAGTATTTTAGGTGTGTGCATGAGTTGCCTTTGTATCTTAAGAGTTAGTCTCCTATTTTTACAAGACTCTACTCATTCAGACAGATACGATCAGACGAGCTCTAACCTTTCTCCTCTTTCACAACTCTGAAACTTTAAAATTACTTTTCCAAATATTAAAAGCACTTCATTTGATCCTTAAGTCTCCAACTTGATGAGGCTTGAGATGTCTACAAGTTAATCACCATCATCAAAGAGTTGGAAAGATATTTTCATTGACTTCAACAATCATTAGCGTTGTCGTCATCAAAACACTTAGGAAGATTGTCCGCATGATCATTAGTTTCATACCTGCAAGCACATAAGTCCACATAAATTCATTGATTTAGTGAAACAAAACTCATGTATACCTAGTTAGATCAAGTACTTATATTAGAATCATAATTATTTACACCTAACTCTAACATAAAAATGAAATTTAGCTACTCATAGTAATGTGGCTTACACAAAGAGATGAAATAGGAAGGTTTTATGCATCATTACTTGAATTCACTAATGGATATCGATCTACCTTGTGAAGGTAGAGAAAAACACAAGAGGATTTGAATTGGGTTTTCACCAAATGTAAACTTTTTAGACTTTTATCACAAAAGTTAACAAGTGAATAAAAATAAATAGACACAAGTATTTTTATCCTGGTTCACTGTTAAAACTAAGTTACTCCAGTCCACCCGCCAAAGTGATTTCGACTTCAAAAAGGACTTAATCCACTAATCTTGAAAGATTACAACAAGTTCGTCTAAGTGTTTAGAAAAACACCTTAGCCCTCTCAAATCTACAACTAACACTTAGCCACTTGAGGAAAAATGATATCAAAGAAGATACAAAGAAAGTGTTTACAAAAATTCTTTTGATAGACTTTTTATATTGTGCGTATTTTTCTCTTGTGATATTGATCGTTGTTTTGTATTTTGCAGTGAGGTAGTGGTTCCTTTATGTAGCTGAATGTTTGAACGTTGAAGGGTACAAACGTAAATATTGATGCAAGCTGTTGCAACAGCAATACAAAGAACGTGAGAGACAAGAATAGTAAAGTTTCACCATATTCTATGTAGCAGTACTGACATAAAATCAGTTTATACCAATTTGGGAATGTACTATTTGTACGAATTCTTTCATCACACGTTTTTGTCTTGACCTTATCTTTTGATGAACTTTATCTGATGATGAGTCCAAAAGATAAATAACTAAAGGGTATCAGAGTATTGAAGGGTATCAGAGTCTTCAAAGTTAAAAAATATCTTCATATTATTCTTCTTAGAGGATTCTGTCAGAAGCTTAAAAATCAAAAGAGAGTAGACAAATCTTCAGAACTCAGAATCTTGACTCCAGAGCTGGAAGCAAAACTTTTCTGAGAAGAACACAACTTTCTTTTTCTTCAGAGACATTCAACATTCACCAGAGGGATTCTGATGAAATATTCTTGAGTTATCCAAAATCAATTTGAGTTTTATAACTACACACTTCAGAAATTTATTAGAGTACAAAATTGTTACATATAAAATATATGAATTGTTATCATCAAAACTAGAGATTATATGCAGAATAAAAATCTTGTTCTAACACCTTGAAGAACAAGCTCCTCTATCTGTTTTCCTTAATTTTTCTATTTTAGACCAAATGAATGATTGATTTTATGAAGTAAAACATTATTTATATATTTGAGACATTGTATATTCGCATAGCAAAATTAGACTGGATCGGTTTGGTTCAAATAAGGGAGAGAGGGAGGAAAGGATTTTAAGAAATCTCATTAATAATATTGGAAATTAAAATAAAATAATCTCATTAATAATTAAAGGAGATTTTTAATAATTAAAATTTTCCACTATATCTACCACCATCACCACCTCAAATGAAAAAAACTAAAATCATATTCCGACTCCTCATCTTACAACCATTTTAATGAACTAATTTTATTTTTGCTTTCAGCATCGTTGTCTACCACAAAAGAAACCATTTTCTTGCTCTTCTCCTCATGCTCTCCTTAGAAAATCCAACATCTTTTAGATTGGAGCAACTTTATTGAAAACATCTTTCTCGTTTCCATCTCCAGCCACCAACACTTCTAACAGTAAAACTAATTCCATATTCGAACCACTCATGGTTCATTGTTGCTAAATTTCTTCCACGCTTAAGGTTACTTCGCTTTTGAATGTTGAAATTACTTCGCTTTTGAATGTTGAAATTTCAATATTGAAAAAAAATGTTTTTTTTTAAACTTATCTCTCTGCTTCACCTCTCTCTCTATCTACAGAAAATTAAATTGCAGGAAAAGAAATTGTACTTTTTTACAAAGTTGTCTCAAAAAGCACAAACTCATTCCACAAGTTTCTTCTGATACAACTTTTTCTATTTTGTGTAAATATTGCTTTCAACCCAACTTTGCTTATTTTCATTGTTAGGTTATTTTATTTACGTCGTTGTTGTTTTGAATCTTGTTATTTCTCTAGTTCTCCTCATTTGGTTTGGTTTTTAAAAACCATTTTAGTAAAATTTGTATATATTCTAAATCAAATTTAACTCTATTTGTTCAAAACAGGTTTAAAATGACAACCAATATGAAATTCAGAATCATTTTTCATGTTTATTAGTAGTTAAAAGTAGAAAATGACAACCAATAATATGATATATCAGTAGCTAGAGCTAGAAAAATATGATGAAGGAAAGTTTGTTATATATGCATGCATAGACTATTTTGCGTAGCATTAGTTTAATTGAAAGCTTGATAATTAGAAGCACGATGTGGACAAACACAGAGAGCAGAAAATAACAAATTGTATGCTCCAACAATGATAAAGGTGATATTTATCTTTTATATTTAAATGGGATATTTTGGAGTGTTATTCGTTACATTTCAAGGCTGTAATATTTAAATCAGAATATCCCATTAATGATGGAAATTAACCTAGTAGAGTGCATAACAACTAAACTATTGGAAAATAAATTTTATTATTCAATACTCAATACATTTCCCATGTCATAATACTCTTTTCTTTGCTATTTTAATTTTTTTGGATTATCAGCTAGCTCAGTTTTACAAGGAAGATCCCTTTGGTTGGTCTGGAAAAACACTGGATCTACAAGACTTATTTCTGGTCATGGCAAAGCACTTTTTGGAATACCTCGTCGTGGGAAAGCACTTATTGAGAGGAAGAGTAGTCACCAAATGGGTGCTTTCTTCTGGAAGTAGTAGACTAAAGATACAACTTCCTAAGCAAGAGAACAATTAACTTATTCATTGAGTTTTTTAATCTAAGTTCTCTCTCTTTTTTTATTTTGAGAATAATTAGTGAGTAATTTAAAATGTTAATATTTCTGGTTGCGTTGAAGTGTTTAAAATTATTTTTGTAAAATCATTGCAATGAATTTTTTTTAACTTCAAGACAAAGAGAATCGAGCAGTGTGTATTGCACGCCAAGTGTTAAATTAAATTATTGCATACTAGGTGTTGTGTATTGCACGCCAAGTGTTAAATTAAATTATTGCATACTAGGTGTTCGACAAAACTCCTTAGACAAATTTTATTTTACTTGTCATTGGATATTGTTTTATCTTAAGTGTGGTTTATATTCAAACAGATTATATTGAACTTGTTGATTGGATTTTTTCATCTTTGACATTCATTCTACTACGGTTGTACGCATATCCGAATCTACTAATAACGGTTCGGATAGAGGAGATTTGATCCAAATTCGCTTCTGCTTGCCATAGAAAAATATTTTTCAAAACAGAATTTTATAAGAAAAATAACACACTAACCTAATGAGCTTTTTAACAATTATCCGTTACAAGCTAACTTAAACAATTGGGCTTACAAGCAAGGCCCAATTCAACATGCTAACAACCTTACAAATATTGACTAATGCATGTTAGAACAAATTTCAACTACAACACGCATTACTCCGACAGCAGCATGCGAACATACTTCGACCTCATGCTTACTTCCTTTCGAACCAAAAGCTACCCTTCGACCATACTAGAGTTTGATCCAATATCTCACAATTCTCCACCTTGGAACTAACTCTATAACATTAAGAAAATAGTTTTGTTCGTGCAGTTTTATCAACTGCATACAGTGGAAAAACACGCAACTGGTCAACGTCTTGGTGATCATATCAGCAGCATTATGATCTATCGAAACCTTTAGCACTTGGACTTCTCCATGCTCGATTACCCCTCTTATGAATTGCAGTCTCACATCAATGTGCTTGGTTCGCTCATGATAGGCTGAATTCTTCGACAGGTGTATTGCACTTTGACTATCACATTTAACAATGATAACTCGACCTTGTAGTTTTACCTCCTTTGCAAAACCTTCATGCCACAGTGTTTCCTTCAGAGCTTCATTTAGGGAAATATATTCGGCTTTAGTGGTTGATAAGGCAACGACCTTCTAAAGTGTTGTTGTCCAACTGATTGTTATCCTAAACATAGTGAACCCATATCCAGAAATAGATTTTCTGAAATCCATACAACGTGCATAATCAGAGTCGACATATCTTTCGATTCACTACGCCAGAAATGTGTTTTAGCAGCGCACCCTTTAGCAGCGCTTCTTAAAAAAGTGCTGCTAAAGGGTGGGTAAAAAAAAGAAAAAAAATTTCCTACCTAAGACAGCGCTTTTGAAAAAGCGCTGCTAAAGGGGGCCCTAAGAAAGTGCTTTTTAAAAAGCGCTGCTAAAGGGGGACCTAAGAAAGCGCTTTTTCTATAAAGCGCTGCTATATGGCATTGCTAAGCACCCTAAGAAAGCGCTTCTAAAAGCGCTGCTAAAGGCCTTTAGAAGCGCTGCTAAAGGCCTTGAGAAGCGCTGCTAAAGGGGGACCTAGAGGGGGACCTAAGAAAGCGCTTTTAAAAAGCGCTGCTAAAGGGGGACCTAAGAAAGCGCTTTTAAAAAGCGCTGCTGTAGGTCGGACCTAAGAAAGCGCTTTTCTAAAGCGTTGTTGTAGGGTGTGCCAAAGAAAGCGCTTTCCTTCAAAAAGTGTTGCTATATGGTTTTCAAAGAAAGCGCTTTTTAAGCGCTGCTGTAGGTATTAAAATTAACACAGAATTAAGTTAAAATATATTACAGAATTTTTTAAAGAACTAAAACAGAACCAGAATCGCGCGTATACTTTCTTCAGTTTTTCTTTCTCCTCCAGCGAACCAGAACCCTATTTGCATTTCTCCTCCTCCGT
This sequence comes from Lathyrus sativus, assembly GCA_963859935.3. Taxonomy (NCBI): domain Eukaryota; kingdom Viridiplantae; phylum Streptophyta; class Magnoliopsida; order Fabales; family Fabaceae; genus Lathyrus; species Lathyrus sativus. Next base: position 617,009,085 of record OZ012738.1, on the reverse strand, counting down.
CCGTTTCACTCCTCCGTCCGACCGACGCCCACCTCCGTCCGTTTCACTCCTCCGTCCGACCGACGCCCACCTCCGTCCGACACACAAAGTAACACATTTCGCCTCCACTGTTACGGTATTTCCGCCATTGTTACGGCATTTTTCTGGATTAAAAAAATAGTATTGCATTTTTCTGGATTAGAAGATGTTAGTGTTACTTCTTTATGAGTTATTGACTTGTTTTTGTTGATACTATTGATGAGCATTACTCTTTTGATATTGGTTTGAGTTTGAGTTATTGACTTGTTTTTGTTGATACTATTGATGAGCATTACTCTTTTGATATTGGTTTGAGTTTTGTATACAAGGTGTTTGTTGAAATGCCACAATGAATTTGTTTTTGTTAATCTTGAAGTTTATTTATTTTCCATGTCATAGTTGCCAATAATGCATGCATGGAGACTACACCAAATCAAGTAATAGAACATAGCCACCTTATTCAAATTAATCAAATCTAGGGAGATAATTATTATAGAGTCATTTTGAGCATTATAAAATAGTTTAGAATAGTTTAGAATAGTTTTATATGAGTATTATAGAATAGTTTAGTTTAGAGTAGTTTAGAGTCATTTTAGAGTACTTTAGAATAGTTTAGAGTCATTTTGAGCATTATAGAACATAGCCACCTTATTGATTTTGAGTATCACATCAAGTAATAGAATAGTTTAGAGTCATTTTGAGCATTATAGAACATAGCCACATTTGATGAGTATTATATGAAATAGTTGTTTTTTGAGCATTTTAGAGTACTTTAGAATAGTTTGAAATACTTTAGAGTCATTTTGAGTTGTGGAAATTATTATAGAGTTGTTTAGAGTTTGCCTTGAGGACTCTATTGCGTTAAAGACAAATATTGTAACCCTTTTGACGAGTTATGAGAAGATATAAATAATTAGTTAATATGAGATGTATATGAGATTTATTAGTTAATATGAGAAAATAGATAAAATAGAAAAAATAATAATATGATTTATTGGTATTATAAAATGATTTATATTTTAGTATAATTTTTTAGAAAGAAATCAAGAGCTTTTCAAAAATAAGATCATATTTGTCGTGCATTCTTTTACACCAAAAGGATTAAATATTGATTTACTGTTAGTTGAAAAATTAACTTACTCGAATAATTTCATATATTTGTTAATTTCGTTGTTGATGTTAATTTCATATATTTGTTAATTTCATATATTTACTGTTAGTTGAAAAATTATTTAATGCTGATGATATTATTAATTTTGTCTGTTATAGGGGTTACCTGTGAAGAGCAAGGTTGTGATCGTTTTGAAGCATCCTACTGTGTAGCTTTCTTAGAAGTTAGTGATTTCTTTACAGGTATTCTCCGCATTTGTTTAACTTTCTTAGTTTAGTTTAGACTACTCAATTAGTATGGATAAAAAATGGATGTCTTCCAATCGATTGTCTAAAGAGTACGAGAATGGGGTATCGAAATTCGTTAAGTTTGTTGTTGAACACGCCAAAGACCCCAGTAGGATCACATGTCCTTGCTTAGGTTGCTGTTATGGGCGTCGAATTGACGTCGTTCAGTTGGAATCTCATTTAATGAGACATGGAATTGATCGAAGTTACACATGTTGGACATTACATGGTGAGATAAGTAACGAGAATGTTGAACCCCGGAATAATACGACATGTGCTTCAAAGGACAATGGCAGAGATACATATGATTGTGATCGAGTCGAAGAGATTGTAGAAGCACTTGAAGAAGATCTTCAAGATTGTCCCAAGATTTTTGAGAGGTTGGTAAGCGATGCAGAGAAACCGTTGTATAAAGGTTGCACTACTTTCACAAGATTGTCCGCGGTATTAAAGTTGTACAATTTAAAGGCGGGTAATGGATGGTCGGATAAAAGTTTCACATAGTTGTTAGCCCTACTTCAAGAGATGCTTCCGGAGGATAATGTTCTTCCCAATCGAACCTATGAAGCTAAAAAAATGTTAGGCTCTATTGGCATGAGCTATGATAAGATACATGCTTGTCCAAATGATTGCATTTTGTTTCGAAATGAATATGCATCATTAAACGAGTGTCCTAAATGCGGTGTATCTCGGTATAAGAAAACGTTGTCACCAGCAAAAGTATTATGGTATTTTCCTATAATTCCGAGATTCAGACGCATGTTTCATAGTGAAACAGATGCAAAACACCTGACTTGGCATGCAGATGATAGAATTGTAGATGGGAAGTATCGACATCCGGCAGATTCACCACAGTGGATGAAAATTGATAATGATTATCCTGATTTCGGAGAAGAAGCTAGAAACCTTCGCTTGGCATTATCGACTGATGGAATGAATCCGCATGGTCTGCAGAGCATCTCACATTCCACCTGGCCTGTAATTATTATGATTTATAACCTACCTCCATGGCTATGTATGAAGCGTAAGTACATGATGTTATCTATGTTAATTTCTGGCCCTAAACAACCAGGGAATGACATAGACGTATACCTGACACCTCTAATCGAAGACTTAAAGAGTTTGTGGGAGAACGGTGTGGAGGTTTATGATGGATATAGGAAAGAAAGTTTCAATTTGAGGGCGATGGTGTTTGGCACAATTAATGATTTCCCAGCATACGGAAATCTATCGGGGTATAGCATTAAAGGTCAATGTGCGTGTCCTATCTGTGAAGAAAACACAGATTGGACGCGGTTGGAATTTGGTCAGAAGAATGTCTTTCTTGGTCATCGTAGATTCTTAAATTCTAGTCATCACTACCGTGGGTGGAGAAAAACATTCAATGGAGATTCAGAACAACGTAAAGCTCCACCTACATTGACCGGCGAACAAATTTTTGAAAAGGTGAAAGATGTGAGTACTAAGTTTGGCAAGCTTTTTGCTCATACGCTTGTCACGCGTGGGTGGAAGAAGAGGTCAATTTTGTTTGAAAAAATGTATTGGAAGTCCTTGTATGTAAGACATTTTCTTGATGTTATGCATATTGAAAAAATGTATTTGAAAGTGTTATTGATACGTTACTCAATATACAAGGAAAGTCTAAGGATGACCTTAAAGCAAGAAAGGACTTGGTAGCAATGGGAATAAGGAATGAATTAGGACCCTTGAAGAAAGGAAACCGCACATATCTACCACCTGCTGCTTATACTCTATTTAGAAAGGAGAAAAAGATATTGTGTAAGTTTCTGAGTGAAGTTAAAGTTCCAGAAGGATACTCTTCAGATATTAGAAGACTTGTTTCTATGAAAGACCTCAAGTTAAAAAGTTTAAAGACACATGACTGCCATGTTATAATGGAACACTTTCTACCAATAGGTATACGTTCTATTTTGCCAAAAAAAGTGAGAGGCGCAATAACTAAATTGTGTTTTTTCTTTAGGTCAATCTGTAGTAAGGTGATAGATCCTGCGATCTTACCAACATTGCAAAGAGAAATAGTTATTACTTTGTGCGAGCTTGAAATGTATTTTCCTCCATCATTTTTTGACATAATGGTACATCTAGTTGTTCATCTTGTGAAAGAGACACAACTGTGTGGACCTGCCTATATGAGATGGATGTACCCTGTTGAACGTTATATGAAAATATTGAAAGGATATGTGAAAAACCAAAGTCGACCAGAGGGATGTATTGTTGAATGATACATTGTTGAAAAACTATCGAGTTTTATACTGAATATTTGTCCAACGTTCAATCCATTGGCCTCCCAAAATATCATGTTGTTGAAAAAATAGATGGTAAACAGTTAATTGGAAATAAAGTTGTGACAGTTTCAAGGGATGAACGGGAGCAAGTGCATTTGTATGTTCTGCACAATGACATTGAGGTTGAGCCGTATGTTGAAATGCACAAGGACGTTCTCCGAGGTTTAAATCTGAATAGAAATGAAAATTGGATAGTACGTAAGCACAATCGAAGTTTTATAACATGGTTCAAGGAGCATATTTTTTCAAAGTTTTATTCTGATCCCGCTTCAATAACAGAAAGGTTGAGATGTTTAACATATGGTCCAAGTTTGCATGTGTTTCTTATAGCGCATACGCAATTAATGGATACACATTTTATACCAAGGAACAAGATGATAAAAGTACAATGCAAAATAGTGGTGTCACCGTGCTTGCCGAAGCAATGCATATTTCCTCGTATTATGGGGTTATCGAGCGCATTTGGGTGTTTGATTATGAGAAGTTTCAGATTCCTATCTTTGGATGCAAGTGGGTTGAAAATAATAGTGGCATACAAATGGATAAATCAGGTTTCTTGAAAGTGGATCTTAATAAGGTGGGGTACAAAGATGAGCCTTTTATTCTAGCCACGCAAGCTAAACAAGTGTTCTATGTCACTGATCCGACAAGTACGAAATGGTCTATAGTTCTTTTTTCCAACAAAGTAATCGATGATAACATTGGAGAAAAGGGGGATGTTTATGTTGAGAATGAATCTTATATTATAGATGATCCAGATGAGAATATTAGAGCGGACGAATCATATATTAGAAATGATCATAACGAGGGAATTTGGATCAATCCATCTGTCTGTGTTGTTAAGAGACAAGTAAACCCCGTTACAACGAAAAAAAGAAAGAGATGTTAAAGGTACTTGTAACATGTTTTTCTTATTTACACATGTCTTATTTATACCATGTTTTTGTTATTTCTTATTTATATCATGTTTTTCTTATTTACACATTTCTTATGTATATATTTGTTATTTACATATTTGCATGTCATTCATTTTATACTTTGGTTTTTCTGAATTACAGGTATATATATTATGGCCAGCAACGAGGAAACATCACATGATGGAAAACAAACAACAAAAGACGTGGAAGGCGATATTAAAAGAGGCATAACAATTATGAAAAAAATCATCCGTGCGAGAGATAAAGGAGTAAAGTATGATGTCCATTGGAATGAAAGAGACCAGTTAGTTGAGCCTAACGGTGCGTTTCTAACAAGTTACATCGGAGCACTTGTACGTTCGCAAGTTCCGATTACTTGCGATAATTGGAGAATTGTTTCATTACAACCGGCTAAAGATAAGATTTGGACCGAGATTCAGGTATGATATTGGAATTGTTTAATCATTGTTGACATTTACGTCTTTAAATTAAATATATGTATGTTTGTTTGCAGAGATCTTTCAATATTGAAGATCGTAGGAGAAAATATTGTATTCAATTGGTCGGAAAACACTTGAGGGGATTTAGAGCGTTTTTAACAAACAAGTTTCTAAAATATTCTGAAGGAAACTTTGTTGACTCAGAGCGTCCGATGAAGTACGCAGATTTGATTTCAGAGGAAGAATGGGAGACGTTTGTTGCAAAGCGAAGATCAAAAGAATTTGAAGTAAGTACAGAAAGGGCATCAAATCGTCAACGGGTATATACTTCCAATAGTATATACTTCTTCCATGTACAAGAGTTCTGATAAACTTGTTTTTTCAGGTTGTTAGTGGCGTAAATCGTCAACGGGCATCAAATCTCGCATATCCATACAGAAAGGGCCGGTTGGGATATGCACGATTAGAATAAAAAATAGTAAGTACATATAAATGCTTTAATATAATATATTTACAAAAAATAGTAAGTATATATAATAGGATACAATGCTTTATTATCCGTCTTAATGCGTAGTTGGAAGAGGAGAAGAGTGATGCGACATCTCTTCCGGACCATGTTGTATGGAAGGCTGCCCGTGTGGGACGAGATGGAGTCGTTCAGGAAGAAGTTCAACAAGTCTTTGAACAATGTGTAAGTACAACGTTATCTTTGTCAGTAACTGATCAAAAGTGTGTAATATATTTATATATGTTTTTATCTATATTTCAGGAGACTTTGTCCCAGACCATAACTCCCGCCGAGGACAATGATTGCAGGAGCTTACTGAGCCGGGTGCTGAATATTCCTGAGTATTCTGGGCGTGTGAGGGGTAAGGGATTTGGTGTCACTCCATCCAAACTGTATAAGCATCCAAAGAAAAAAAATCCAACCAATAAAGAAGTGATGGAGACTTTGGAGGAATTGAAAGCGCAAATCCGTGAATTACAGAAGGATAAGGAGAGATACATGGCAGAAAGACGCGCTCCAGAGGGTAGAGCTACTAGTGACAAAGATAGTACCGGTTGTCCACAGAAGCTTCCAGAGGTAATTGTATATATTACATTGAAATTAATTTAGCACACTTTACTTAATTGACACATTAACTGATCATTATTTGTTTAGGGCATTTCACTTTGCCGGCTATATTTATCGTCACCTACTCATCGAATGGTTGGCAAGGGAAAGGTGCATAACTTTCTGGGAGACTTACTTCACCACAAACTGCTCCCTTCTGGATTTTTGAAAGTATCTATTGATATTGCATTAGAGGGGAATGCGTTGTTGCCTATACCAGATGATATTTCAGGCGCAACAGTGGTGGGAGACGCAGTAGGATCGTATGTGGCATGGCCGGCAAATCTGATTTGCATAGATGATGAGGTAGGTTGAACCTTTTAATACTCAAATGTTTTATGATTCATACATGAAAGTTATTCTTACATCTACATTTTCTTATTTACATGATGATCTTAGACTCCTACAAAATCCAAATCAAAAGATGATAGAATTATTATGCGGGATACCGATTCAGCTGCATCAAAGAAACAGGTACTACTAAAGTTACATGACTATCTTGTTATACAATATTATTTACTGAACTTATATATGACTTTTAGGTTCATGATCAGCAGTCGCAACAAGTCAGCAAGAGTAAGATGCCTGAAACTTCCAAGGTTCCCAGAAAAGCAATTGTTCCTCGATTTAGGATGTGCCTTGAAACATATGTCGGAACATCAGATGTGCCTGAGGGTGGCGTCCGTCAAATACATATGGAGGCAGGTATTTTCGGTTTTGAATATCCCGAAACAATTGCTAAGGAGGATTTTGATCAGGTTTTCAACCATTCTGAACTGGGTGTCGGTGTTATGCATTCATACATCAGGTACTTCGATCCATTTTAATTAAATAATTGAACATTTTAAAATTTGCTCGTTTAACTTAATATTCTAATGTTGATTATGTTTTTTTAGGTTCTTGTATGACAAGTTATTGGTCCCGAATGAATTGACTTCAGTATTCGCATTCTTATCTGCTAGCTGTGTCAAGTCACCAGATACAGTCAAAGAGTACACAGTGCAGAGATTTATGCGCGCGACTACGGAGAAGTTGTTCTTGTTGCCATATAACACTGGCCATGGGTTAGATTTTATTCTAAATTCATTTATTATAATTTTTCGATTTTTCCCTTTCTATATATATAACATTTCCGTCTAAACTGTTGTCTTATTATATAGTGGACATTGGTTGTTGATCGCAATTAATCCGACGAAAGAAATAGTGTATTATATAGATTCATTGGATGGCGATACAACAAAATATGAAAATCTGAGAAACTTTGTTGATACGTAAGTGATGACATATACTGTTGTCTTTAATTATATATCTTTATTTATTATGTGACATTGTTCTAAATATGTGTTTATATTATGTTAGAGTTATACAAATATTCAGAGCACAAAGAGATGCAACGGTGCCAAAAAGTAAGGCTAACAACATCAACTGGATCAGAGTAGAGGTATATTCTCGCATGTTTCTACTTGATAAAACTATTTAAACTATATATCCGGATAAATGTTCGTTTGTTTTTTCCATTTACAGTGTCCTCGGCAGCGCAATGGTATTGACTGTGGATATTTTGTATTGCGCTTTATGAGGGAAATTATTCTTTCTAGTCAACTTGAGATTCCAGTCCTGGTATGGATCAATTCATTATATAAGTTATATGATTCATTTTGATAATTATCCGATACTTCATCTGAGTAATTAGTTTTAAACTTAAATCTTATTTGATCTGTTATATTATGTAGTATTATGATGAATTCAAGTGCGCTACTTACACGAAAGCAAAATTGGAAGAAATTAAAGAGGAATGGTGTCAATTTATTCTTGGGTTGAGAATTGTATAGAGTTATCGGATTGGAAGACTTGTAATTATATGTGAATTGAATGTATTTGTGTTGTTGTAATTCTGAGGATCGAATTTTGTTGTAACATATTTAAACATGTTTATGTGTATATTAAAATGTTTATGAACAAAGTCATGAGTTACAATGTATCCAAAGTTTTGAATTGTACATATAAGGCCAAAGTTTGAATTGTATATTTAAGGCCAAAGTTTGAATTTTATTTATAAGGCCAAAGTGCTGAAATAAAGGCCTGAATTATAAGCAGGTTTGTGTAATATAAGCAGGTTGTTGGTAAAATATACAAAACAGGGTGAATATTTTATAAAAAAAAAATTTTAAATCTAGGACATTAGACAGCGCTTTTACATAAAAGCGCTGCTAAAGGTCACAAATATTACGCTACAAAAGCGCTGCTATTGGTTTGGAAGGGGGGGGTCTAAGGCAACGCTTGTAAAAAGCGCTGCTAAAGGATGGGCTATGGCAGCGCTTTTGCAAAAGCGTTGCTAAAGGGGGGGGTCTAAGACAGCGCTTTTTTAAAGCGCTGCTAAAGGGGGGATGGTTGGGGGAATTATGCAGCGCTTACAAAAGCGCTGCTAAAGGGCTAAAAAAGCGCTGCTAAAGGTACTGCTGAAGGGAGCTTTTAGCAGCGCTTTTTCATTGAAAAAAAGCGTTGCCTTTACCTTTAGCAGCGCCACTTTTGGCAGCGCTTTAAAGCGCTGCTAAAGGCCAAAAAAAGCGCTGCTAAAGGTCTTTTTTGGCATAGTGATTGTTGCTTTACTATCTTCACCCGAGGCTCCACCATTAATTAGGACTCTATTCAGAGACTCATTTATGTACCTTAGAATCCACTTCAATGCTTGTCAGTGAGCCTTTCCAGGATTCGCCATGTACCTGCTTACAAGACTTACTGCATATGATATGTCGGGTCTAGTACAGACCATAACATACATCAAAGAACCCACTATATTAGCATATGGAATGTTATTCATATAAGTTCTTTCAATATCAGTGTTGGGACACTGATCTATACTCAGCTTGAATTAAGGGTTTGTCGGAGTCACAACAGACTTTGAATTCGAAATACTAAACTTTTCGAGAACCTTCCATAGGTATGCCTCTTGAGATAAGCATAATTTCGACAACTTTCTATCTCTTCCGATGTCAATCCCAAGAATCTTGGACGCAACTCCTAGATCCTTCATGTCGAACTCCTTATTGAGTTTAACCTTCACCCTCATTACATCTTCGACATTCTTGCTTTCTATTAAAATATCATCCACATAGAGAAACAAAATAACAAATGAATTACCCGGTAAAAATCTGAAGTAAACACAATGGTCGAACTGACTTCTGATGAAACTTATGCGTGCCATGAACTTGTTGAATCTCCTATTCCACTGTCGAGGAGATTGTTTCAGTCCATATAAGGATCTATTTAGCTTGCACACATAATCTTCCTTCCCTTTTTTGACATACCCTTCAAGTTGCCTCATCAGGATTGTTTCATCTAAATCACCATACAAGAATGCAGTCTTCACATTCATCTGTTCCAATTCAAGATCAAATTGTGCCACTGTCGCAAACAACATTCGAATGGGTATGTGCTTCACAACAGGAGAGAACACATCATTAAAGTCGACGCCTTCTTTCTGAGTGAACCCCCTAGCAACAAATCTTGCCTTGTATCTCTTCGGCGCCACTCCTTCGATTTCTTCCTTAACTTTGAAAATCCATTTACAGTTGACTAACTTGGCTCCAACAGGTTTTTTGATCAGTTCCCAGGTATTGTTATCATGAAGAGATTTCATCTCATTGTCCATGACCTTCATCCATTCAATCTTCTTTCGACTCCTCATAAATTCCTTATAGTCTCTAGGTTCTTCGTCTAGAACCTCACTTGTAGATATTAAGGCATAAGCTATAAGATCTGCATACCCAAGTTTCTGAGGTGGCTTGATGTCTCTCTTCGACCTGTTTCTTGCTAGTAGGTAGTCATTATCAATCTCCTTATCTTCGACAACATCTTCTGCATCTTCTTCAACTTCATCTGGGGTACGCAATTCAGCATCAATATACTCCACCTTAATAGGAATCTCTTCCTGTTCATGCTTTTCATCAGAATCATCAGCTTTCTTGAAAGCCATCTCTGCTTCATTGAAAACTACATTTGGACTGGTGATACACCTCCTGTACCCTGGCTCTAGGTGCCATAGCCTGTAAGCTTTTACTCCTTCAGGATATCCCATAAACATACATTTCAAAGCTCTAGGTTCGACCTTGTCTTGCCTAATATGAGCATAGGCCATGCAACCAAATACTTTCAGTTTCTCGAGACTAGGTAGATGTCCCGACCAAACTTCTTCAGGTGTCTTCATTCCCAAGGCAGTCAAGGGACATCTATTTATCAGGTAAGTTGTTGTTGAAATAGCCTCCGCCCAAAACACCTTCTTCAATCCAGCACTAACCAACATGCATCTAACCCTTTCAAGGATTGTTCAATTGAATCTCTTAGCTAAGCCATTTTGTTGAGGAATATCTATTACAGTCTTATGCCTTAGAATTCCAGACTCAACATAGTAACATTCGAAGCTTCATTACAGAATTCAAGGCCATTGTCATTTCTCAACCTCTTAACCTTTCTGCCAGTTTGAGTTTCGACCAGAATCTTCCAACTTTTGAAATTTTCAAAAGTTTCATCCTTCGTCTTCTGAATGAATACCCATAACTTTTTGGAATAGTCATCAACGATGGATAGAAAATACCTTACACCTGAGTGTGAAAGATTCCTTGCAGGCCCCTAAAGATCAGCATGAATGTAATCCAGGGATCCATGTGTTATTTGCTTTCCTTTGTTAAACCTCGCCCTACAGGATTTACCAAATACACAAGATTCACAAAACTCTAACTTTTCAACTTTGTCACCTCCTAGCAGATTCTGCTTCTCCAATTCGACCAGACCTATTTCGCTGACATGGCCCAATCTCATGTGCCATAATTATGTCTTCGACACAGGTTTTATGGATGCAACATTTGTCGAACCACTTACAATATCAGCCTCAAGGGTATACAAGCCTTGTTTCTTCATGCCTCTCAAGACTTCCTTCAACCCTTTCATGACTCTTAGGATACTTTTCTCTCCTTGAAAAGCATATCCTTTTCTGTCGAATTCACCAAGAGAAATCAAATTTCTCTTCAAGTCATGTACATACCTGACTTCAATCAATAACCTTATTGACTCATCATGGAGCTTGAATCTCACAGATCATATACTTGCAATTTTGCAAGATTTGTTGCTCCCCAGCAACACAGATCCACCATCTTGATCACATAGCTCCTCGAACAATTCTATGTTTGGAGTCATGTGCCAAGTGCAACCTGAATCCATAATCCACACTTTTCTCGAGTCGCCACTTGAAACCACAAGAACATCAGATGAGTCGAAGTCATCTTGAACAATGATTGCGCCGCCATTACCTCCATGATCTTTCAGGGGCTCAGGGTACACCTTTCTTGTGTGACCCTCCTTCTTACAATGATAACATCGAATACCATATGTTTCTCCACTATAAAACTTCTGTTAACTTTTGCATTTCTTCTTGTCGAACTTACCATCCTTTCGCAAGAATTTTACCTAAACGGCCAAACTTTCGCCCACTGTTGAAGGTTTATGCTCCTTTCATTCATTCAAGTCCTTAGAATACAAGGCTGATTGAACTTATTCAAAGCTCAGAGACTCCCTTCCATATAATAGAGTTTTTTTTTGAAGTGAGCATGTGTTCTAGGCAAAGCACACAACAACAACAGTGATTGATCTTCATCATCGATCTTCACATCAATATTTTTAAGATCAAGAATCAGCTTGTTGAACATATCCAACTCCTCAACCAACATTTTGTCTTCACTCATCTTGAATGAATACAAAACTTGCTTTAGGTAGAGTCGATTCACCAAAGATTTGGTCATGTACAAACTTTCAAGTTTCACCCATAATCCCGATGTTGTATTCTCCTTTGATACCTGTCGAAGAACCTTATCACCAAGCCTCAATAATATTGCATTGTAGGCTTTCTCAATCATGCCCGTCTTTTCTTTTTCCATTAGCGCAGCGTCCATGGCTGCCTCTCCCTTCAACGCTTCCAAACAACCCTGTTGAACCAGTAGGGCTTTCATTTTCAAGCGCCCCATACTAAAGTTGTTCACTCCAGTGAACTTTTCAATCTCATACTTTGGTGAATGCATCTTTTCCAAGCTCACTGCACCAATTTGTTGTGAATCGGATGTCTTGAAACAAAATATAAATAGTTTCTTTATGATCAAGAAACACACAAGGGTTAGAGTTAACAAAGATAACAAGGTAAAACAACAAGGAACAACAAGGATTGGTTATAAACTGCTATTCTTTACTTACTCTTAGAACAAGATGATAAGTATACAAGAATAACAAAATAACCTCTCTCTCTCTATCTCTCTCTCTCTCTCTCTCTTGAAATTAGGATTTTATCTTCCTATTTTTCCTTATGCCAAGATTGAGAAACTGACATCGTATTTATAAGAAAAGTAGCACACTAACCTAATGGGTTTTTTTAACAATTACCCAGTACAAGCTAACTTAGGGTACAAGCTAACTTAAACAATTGGGCTTACAAGCAAGGCTCAATTCAACATGCTAACAACCCTAGCAATATTAACTAATGCATGTTAGAACAAACTTTGACTACAACACGCATTACTCCGACAGCAGCATGCGAACATACTTCGACCTCATGCTTAATTTCTGTCGAACCAGAAGCTACCCTTCGAGCATACTAGAGTTCTATCCAACATCTCACAAATCTCCACCTTCGATCTAACTCTATAACATTAAGAAACTAGCTTTCTTCATGCAGCTTTATCAACTGCATAAAGTGGAAAAACTTGCAACTGGGCAACATCTTGGTGATCATATCAGCAGCATTATGATCTGTCGATGCCTTCAGCACTTGGACTTCTCCATGCTCGATTACCCCTCTGATGAAATGCAGCCTCACATGAATGTGCTTGGTTCGCTCATGATAGGTTGAATTCTTCGGCAGGTGTATTGCACTTTGACTATCACATTTAACAATGATAACTCGACCTTGAAGTTTTAGCTCCTTTGCAAAACCTTCATGCCAAAATGCTTTCTTCATAGCTTCATTTAGGGAAATATATTCTGCTTCAGTGGTTGATAAGGTAATGACCTTCTGAAGTTTTTCTTTCCAACTGATTGTTGTCCCAAACATAGTGAACCCATATCCAGAAATAGATTTACTGGAATCTATACAATCTACATAATCAGAGTCCACATATCCTTCGATTTTTGCTTTACTATCTTCACCCAAGGCTCCACCATAAATTAGGACTCTATTCAGATACCCATTTATTTACCTTAGAATCCACTTCAATGCTTGTCAGTGAGCCTTTCCAGGATTCGCCATGTACCTGCTTACAAGACTTATTGCATATGATATGTCGGGTCTAGTACAGACCATAACATACGTCAAAGAATCCACTATATTAGCATATGGAATGCTATTCATATAAGTTCTTTCAATATCAGTGTTGGGACACTGATTTATACTCAGCTTGAATTGAGGGTTTGTCGGAGTCACAACAGACTTTGAATTCGATATACCAAACTTTTCGAGAATCTTCTGTAGGTATGCCTTTTGAGATAAGCATAATTTTGACTGCTTTCTATCTCTTCGGATGTCAATCCCAAGAATCCTGGACGCAGATCCCAAATCCTTCATGTCGAACTCTTTATTGAGTTCAACCTTCACCCTCATTACATCTTCGACATTGTTGCTTGCTATTAGAATGTCATCCACATAGAGCAACAAAATAACAAATGAATTACCCGTTCGAAATCTGAAGTAAAGACATTGGTCGAACTGACTTCTGATGAAACTTATGTGTGCCATATAAGGATCTACTCAGCTTGCACACATAATCTTCCTTCCCTTTTTTGACATACCCTTCAGGTTTCCTCATCAGGATTGTTTCATCTAAATCACCATACAAGACCGCAGTTTTCACATCCATTTGTTCCAGTTCAAGGTAGAATTGTGCCACTGTGACAAGCAGCATTCGAATGGATCTGTGCTTCACAACAGGAGAGAACACATCATTGAATTCGACACCTTCTTTCTGAGTGAACCCCCCAGAAATAAATCTTGCCTTGTGTCTCTTTGATACCACTCCTTCGATTCCTTCCTTAACTTTGAAAATCCATTTACAACTGACTAACCTGGCTTTAGCAAGTTTCTTGATCAGTTCCCATATATTGTTATCATGAAGAGATTTCATCTCATTATCCATGGCCTTCAGTCGTTCAATCTTTTTTCGACTCCTCATAACTTCCTTATAGTCTCTAGGTTGTTCGTCTTGAACCTCACTTATAGAGATTAAAGCATAAGTTATAGGATCTGCATACCCAAGTCTCTGAAGTGGCTTGATGACTCTCCTCGACCTTTCTATTGCTAGTAGGTAGTCATTATCAGTCTCCTCATCTTTGACAACATCTTCTACGTTTTCTTCGACTTCATCTGGGGTACGCAATTCAGCATCAACATGCTCCACCTCAACAGAAATTTCTCCCTGTTCCATCTCTTTGTCAGCATCATCCGTTTTCTTGAAAGCCATTTCTACTTCATTGAAAACTACATCTCGACTGGTGATACACCTCCTGTAACTTGGCACTAGGCACCATAGCATGTAAGCTTTGACTCCTTCAGGGTATCCCATGAACATGCATTTCAAAGCTCTAGGTTCGACCTTGTCTTGCCTAATATGAGCATAGGCCACACAGCCAAATACTCTCAATTTGTCGAGATTAGGTGGATGTCCCAACCAAACTTCTTCAGGTGTCTTCATTCCCAAGGCAATTGAGAGGCATCTATCTATCAGGTAATTTGTTGTCGAAACAACCTCCGTCCAAAACACCTTCTTCAATCCAGCACTAACCAACATGCATCTAACCCTTTCAAGGGTTGTTCGATTGAATCTCTTAGCTAAGCCATTTTGTTGAGGAGTACCTGCTACAGTCTTATGCCTTACAATTACATACTCAACATAGTAATTGTCGAACGCTTCGTTGCAGAATTCAAGGTCATTGTCGGTTCTCAACCTCTTAACGTTTCTGCCAATTTGAGTTTTAACCAGAATCTTCCAACTTTTGAAATTCTCAAAAGTTTCATTCTTCATCTTCTGAATGAATACCCATAGCTTTTTGGAATAGTCATCAACGATGGATAGAAAATACCTTGCACCTAAGTTTGAAGGATTCTTTATAGGCCCCCAAAGATCAGCATGAATGTAACTTAGGAATCCATGTGTTCCTTGCTTGCTTTTGCTAAACTTCGCCCTACAGGATTTACCAAATACACAAGATTCGCAAAACTCCAACTTTTCAACTTTGTCACCTCCTAGCAGGTTCTGCTTCCCTAATTCGACCAGGCCTCTTTTGTTGACATGGCTCAATCTCATGTGTCATAATTCTATCTTCGGCACAAGTTTCGTGGATGCAACATATGTCGAACCACCTACAACCTCAGCCTCAAGGGTATACAAGATTTGTTTCTTCATGCCTTTCAAGACTTCCTTCGACCCCTTCATGATTATTAGGATACTTTTCTCTTCTTGAAAAACATATCCCTTTCTGTTGAATTTACCAAGAGAAATCAAATTTCTCTTCAAGTCAGGTACATACCTCACTTCAGTCAATAACCTTATTGACACATTATGGAGCTTGAATCTTATAGATCCAATACCTGCAATTTTGCAAGATTTGTTGTTTCCCATCAGCACAGATCCACAAACTTTATCATATAGCTCCTCAAGCAATTCTCTATTTGAAGTCATGTGCCAAGTGCAACCTGAATCCCTAATCTACTCTTTTCTCGAGCCGCCACTTGAAACCACAAAAACATCAGATGAGTCGAAGTCATCTTGAACAATGGCTGCGTCGCCATTACCTCCATGATCTTTCAGGCGTTCAGGGCATACCTTTCTTGTGTGACCCTCCTTCTTACAGTGATAACATCGAATAACAGATGATTCACCACTATAAAACTTCTATTGACTTTTACCTTTCTTCTTGTCGAACTTACCATCC
The DNA here is from genome assembly GCA_963859935.3 of Lathyrus sativus. Taxonomy (NCBI): domain Eukaryota; kingdom Viridiplantae; phylum Streptophyta; class Magnoliopsida; order Fabales; family Fabaceae; genus Lathyrus; species Lathyrus sativus. The sequence continues at coordinate 616,992,926 of OZ012738.1, read as the reverse complement.
TTCCGCAAGAATTTTACCTTAACGGCCAAATCTTCGCCCACCTTCGAAGGTTTATGCTTCTTTCGTTTGTTCAAGTCCTTAGAATACAAGGCTAATTAAACTTCTTCAAAGCTCAAGGACTCCCTTTCATACAAGAGAGTTTTTTTGAAGTGAGCATGTGTTCTGGGCAAAACACACAACAACAATAGTGCTTGATCTTCATCATCGATATTCACATCAATATTTTCAAGATCAAAAATCATCTTGTTGAACATATCCAAATGCTCAGCCAACACTTTGTCTTTACTCATCTTAAATGAACACAAAGCTTGCTTCAGGTAGATTTGATTCACCAGAGATTTGGTCATGTACAAAATTTTAAGTTTAACCCATAATCCCGATGTTGTAGTTTCCTTTGATACCTTTCGAAGAATATTATCACCAAGCCTCAACAATATTATGTTGTGGGCTTTCTCGATCATGACTGTCTTTTCTTTTTCCGTTAAAGCAGCGTCCATGGCCGCCTCTCCCTTTAACACTTCCAAACAACCTTGCTAAACCAGTAGGGTTTTCCTTTTCAAGCACCACAGACCGAAGTCGTTTACTCCGGTGAACTTTTCAATCTCATACTTTGTTGAAGGCATCTTTTCCATGCACCAATTTATTGTGAATCAGATGTTTTGAAACAAAATATAAACGGTTTCTTTATGATCAAGAAACACACAAGGGTTAGTGTTAACAAAGATAAAAATGTGAAATAACAAGGATTGATTATAAAATGCTATTCTTTCCTTACTCTTAGAACAAGACTACAAGTATACAAGAAAAACAAAATAACCTCTCTCTCTTGAAATTAGGATTTTATCTTCCTATTTTTCCTTATGCCAAGATTGAGAAACTAGTATCTTATTTATAAGAAAAATAGCACACTAACCTAATGGGCTTTTTAACAATTACCCATTACAAGATAACTTACTTAAACAATTGAGCTTACGAGCAAGACTCAATTAAACATGCTAACAACCCTGGCAATATTGACTAATGCATGTTAAAACAAACTTCGACTACAACATGCATTACTCCGATAGCAGCATGCAAACATACTTCGACCTCATGCTTAATTCCTGTCAAACCAGAAGATACCCTTCGACCATACTAGAGTTTGATCCAACATCTCACATTGACGATACCAATTCACAACAAACGGGTGTGGTGAGTGTGGAGGAAAATATGTTGTCAACAAAGTATGAGATTAAGAAATTCACCGGTGTAAATAATTTCAGTTTGTGGTGCTTGAAAATGCAATCGTACTGGTTCGAAGAGGTTTCTTGGAAGCATTGAAAGGATTGGAGAATATGGATGTTTCCATAACAAAGAAGTAGAAGATGACAATGATCTAAAAAACCCACAATGCCATTATATTGAGCCTTGGTGATACGGTTCTCCGGGATGTTTCAAAAGAGAAAACTGGAGCTGGTGTGTGGATGAAACTTGAATTGTTGTATATGACAAAATCTGAGTAATCCTAATTGGGTGGATTTTGTAATACCCCACTTTACCCCGTACGCGTAATATAATAAATATATAGAAACAATTCATGAAATTCATCAGAGTTCTCCAACACAGTGGGATATCACACTAAGTCACTTCATTTCATTAAAATAATTAATATTATTTAGTTTTCAAGTAAGCAGCGGAATACAAATCAATTCTCCAATATAATTCTCCTCGACACGAGGTCATACAACATAAGTCCAATAAATGAAGATACGTAATAATAAACAAATAAAGTAGTCAAATAACAACGTAATCCCGTCATCCCATGTTACGTATCAGAGCGACTCCTAAGACTCGATCAAATAGCAACACACTCCAAGCACTACTCAGGTACCTGGTCACCTGTACTCCCAAGAGAGCATAGACACAACAACAAAAAGGGGTGAGAACTACATTCAATAAATAAACGGTGAAATACACATGCTAAGGAGTAGTTACACACCACACATAAAATAAGCACAATTAACGCACATACACGTGCCACCTCAATCACTTGGCATTCATAGCCCACATTCAATTACAATAATTCAATGTGACACACTGACTCGACACAATGCATGTGGTACCAACACAATCTCATACGGTTCACACTAGAACCCGATTCTCGTCGGATTCCGGATAAGTCATATATACGTTCCTCTGAACTACAACTTATCTCCATAACGACTCCCACATTGAAGTCCGGATGAAACTAGGCACCCATCATGGATTCCCACCTAGCCATCTCCACAAGACACATGATATGAAATGCATGTCAACACAATGATGCAATGTAATACATCATGCATAATTCACGATCAATCTTGATTCACACGAGCCATCCGCTCACCATAATCCTCTCGGGAATTACCACAATCGCACAAGATTGTCCACATTCGACCATCTTGGCCCACATCTATCAAAACACCAAGACATCATTGAACCAGAACATGATTCGTTACTAAAACATATACACAATTGACTTCTCAAACATAATTAGATATAAAAATATTGGGAAAACAATTTCATTATCTATCCTATGTTATATCTTTGTTCATTAGCTTTCCAACGCTTCGAACGGGAGTCAAAACGGACTTACGGATCCAAAGTTACGTCCAAAACAATTTCGACCGAAAACATGAACATCCGTGACGGACAGAAAGACGTTGTTACGCTCCGGAACTGATATTCACCCAATTATTCTTGCGAATCACTTACTCAAAGCAACCAAAATATCACTAAAACATTTCTAAGGTTATACGGCAATAACGACACAACTTCTATGGTTTATTATGCTCATCTGGCAACATTTGCAACACATAAAACACTATTTCCTGCAATTGCTCTGAGTACTTCAGAGTTACCCACATTTGAATATTCCTATTCTTATAGGGACAACATATTACAATTTTTCCTTCAATTACACCCTACGATATTAAAATTACTCGCTATCTAATATTTAACCCCTTCAGGGTCAGACATATAACAATGTCAAGGTTCAGGTCACGAAGGTTCAATTTTCCATAAGTTTTTCCCTACAAGCACATATTAATATTCAACGATACATATCATTTGGCCATTTGGCCATAACCTCAGATTCTTACGGTTACCTCCCTATTTCCCACAATTAACCAAAATCTCTAAACCTTAGGGAAACCTTAGAGCATCGTACTAATAATGATATAACACATTCATTTCTACATATTTGCCCAAATCCCTAAAAGTTCAGATTTACAGATCTACTACTCACTAGTATTCTATGACAGCATCGAGGATTTCTCACACGAATTCCGTATTAATTCTGGTTTCGGATACACAAAACATCATACAAACAGTATTCAACAATAACAGAAAATTTGAGAACAAATCAAGTTACGAAAATTGGATTCAAGGATCCTCAAGAACACATAATTCTTATGAGAGAAAGGACCTCTCACTACCCTCTCATGTTAATTCACCCATATTGAAATCCATTCTCCCCCCTTACCTCGATTAATTGCTCAATCGTTGAAGAATCTTGAAGGATTGACAGCCTTAGCCTCATTCTCTTCCTCCTTGTTCTTCTTCTCACTTTTTCTCCCAAAACCTTTCTCTGGCAGTTTATCGTGTTCTAATTCTCTTTCTCCAAAAAAACTTCTCTATTTCCTTTAATCCCTTATTTCTTATTTTATTATTTAAATCCTATAATAATAATAATAATAATAATAATAATAATATTCTCCCACTAATAATAATATTCATACTAATAGTAATAATATGAATAATAATAATATTCCACCAAATAATATTATTAATACGAATAATAATAATAATAATAATAATAATAATAATAATAATAATAATAATAATAATAATGATAATCTCATTAACATTATTATTAATAATAGTTGGAATAATATTAATCACTATAATGCTCTCGATATCATAATTAACTTACTCCTTTATCTAGGTCCACAGTACCCCAACTAAGGTCACCTCTCTCCCTTACTCCTAACCTCATACCCTTAATTAAGGACATCACACAGCTACACCTCACAGAAAATACCAAAGCGACTGAATAATTTAAATGGGGTGTTACAGATTTGGTCAGGGGGATGCAAAACTAGTGCTTCAAGATCCATTACGTGTCCAAGGTCTATTGCTCTTCTTGGCCGGTACTCGATGTAGTTTTTCCACCAAGGAAGATGCCTTTTTCAAACCTGATCCCATTTCAAGTCAAGAGAATGGTATGATCCCGCCGATTGAACAATCTTCTCTACCTTAGGCAATCTTTGTATTCGTTCAGGATCAGTGAATACAAAGTCTTAGATGAGCAGATGGATATGTTCAACAAGTTGATTCTTGAAAAAGAAACTAGAAATGGCGTTCAAGAAAACCGATGACGTTGGTTTAAGTACAAATATCTCTGGAGAAGAGCTGGAACAGGAAGAGATTCCTGTTAAGATGGACCACAGTCATGCTAAATTGCATAACCCAAATGAAGTCAAAGAGCAAACACAAGTTGCTGATGAAGGTGATGAGACTGATAATGACTACCTACTGGCAAGACAGGGGTCGAGAAGAGTCATCAATCCACCTCAGGTACTTGGTTATGCATATCTCATAGCTTATGCCATAGTCTCTACAAGTGAAGTTCTTGATGAAGAACCTAGAGATTACAAGGAAGCTATGAGGAGTCGAAACAAAACTGGATGGCTAAAAGCCATGGATAATGAGATGAAATCTCATCATGATAATAACACTTGGGAGCTAATCGAGAAACCTACAAAGGCCAAGTTAGTCAAATGTAAGTGGATTTTCAAGGTTAAGGAAGGAATTGAAGGAGTAATGTCGAAGTTATTTAAGACAAGGTTGGTTGCTAAAGGGTTCACTTAGAAAGAAGGTGTTGACTTTAATGATGTGTTCTAACCTATTTTAAAGCATAGATTCATTATAGTACTGTTAGCCATTATGGAAAATTTCGACCTAGAGCTGGAACAAATGGATGTGAAGACTGCATTCTTGTATGGTGATCTAGATGAAACAATCTTGATGAGGCAACCTGAAGGGTATTCGGAAATGGGAAAGGAAGATTATGTGTGAAAGGTGAGTAGGTCCTTGTATGGCCTAAAATAATTTCCCCGACAATGAAATAGGAGATTTGACAAGTTCATGACAAACGTAGGTTTCACTAGGAGGCAGATCGACTAATATGTTTACTTCAGATTTCAACCTAGAAATTCACTTGTTATTTTGTTGCTTTATGTGGATTACATCCTCATAGAAAGCAACAGTGTTGAGAATATTATGAAGGTGAAGAATGAACTCGATAAGAAGATTGACATGAAGGATTTAGGAGCTGCCTCCAGAATTCTTTGGATTGATATTCGGAGAGATAGAAAGAAGTTGAGATATTGCTTATCTCAAAAGACATACATGAAGAAGATTCTCGACAAGTTTGGTATGTTAAATTCAAAGCATTTTCTAACACTGACTAATCATCAATTCAAGTTAAGTACGACTCAAAGTCCTAGTACTGATGTCAAAATAACCTATATAAATAACATTCCATATGTTATAGTAGGTTCTTTGATGTATGTTATGGCATATACGAGGCCAGACATAGTGTATAGAGTGAGCCTTGTAAGCAGGTATATGACCAATCCTAGAAAGGCGTACTGACAAGCATTAAAGTGGATTCTAAGGTACATCAATGGGTCTCTAAGCAGAGTTTTGATTTTTGGTGGAACCTATGGTGATGAAAGAAAAGTCGAAATCGAAGGATTTGTCGACTCTGATTAAGCAAATTGTATGGATTTTAGAAAATAGATTTCTGAATATGTGTTGACTATGTTTTGAACAACAATTAATTGGAAAACAACACTTCAGAAGGTTGTTTCCTTATCAACCACTGAAGCGGAGTATATTGCCCTTAGTGAAGCTGTAGAAGATACATTGTGGCTTGAAGGTTTTGCTAAAGAGCTGAAACTTCAAGGTCAAGTTATCACTGTTAAATGTGATAGCTAAAGTGTAATACATCTTTCTAAGAATTCAGCCTATCATGAGCGAATCAAGCACATTGATGTGAGGCTGCATTTTGTCAGAGAGATAATTGAACATGGAGAAGTCCAAGTGCTTAAGGTTTCGACTGATGACAGTGTTGCTGGTATGATCACCAAGACATTGTCAAATAGCAAGTTCTTCCACTGTATGCAATTGATAAAGTTGCATGATGACAACTAGTTAGTTTTGTGGTTTAGAGTTTGTTACAAGGTGGAGATTTGTAACCTATGGGTTATAAGCTAGTGTTGTAGTAAACTCTGTCAAAGTCGAAGATGTGCATTCCATAGTCGAAGTTTGTTCTTGTATCCATATGTCTTAGTTAGTTTGTCGAAATATGTAAGCTTGTTATTTAGGTTAGCGTGTTGAATTGGGCCAACCTATTGGGTAAATTGTTTAAATTAGCTTGTTGTTTAAGTTAGTTTATTAGTCTATAAATACATTGTTTCTCTTAGGTTGTTGAGAGAGAGTTTTGGTTGTTGATATTAACTTGTAATCTTTGAACCCTAATAAAGAAAGTGAATAGTAAAACAGTTATAATCAATCCTGATTCTTCTTCCTTCTTCTCTCTCTTTCGTAAAACATAATAGGGTTTCTTGTTTTTGTTCAAGAAACTCAATCTTTCTCATATTTAATTTTTTCTTGATGACATCGATTCACAACATCTACTATCAAACTTATCTTAGAGTCAGTTAACTCTTGACATTACTATGTCACGATTCTTTACAATATTAAAGATCATATCTTTAAAAAATCACGAGCTCAAATATTTTATACTTTTAAAAAGAAGAATATTTGGTTAAGTATCTAACAAAAACATAGAAATGATAATGCTGAGGTGTACAGATCTTTTATGAAAATGACTTTTATTTCTTTTTCTTTTCCACCATAAAAAATAATGATAATAATAATCTATAATCTATAACATATATAAAGACAATACTTGGTTTTTGGTGTAGTTTTTTTTTTATACCAAATTTACCTTTATTTTAAAATATATAACTTACACAATAACTTCCATTGAACTACTACTATCATCTTTCATATAACTCCTTATTAATAACTTTCCACATAACTTCCATGTAAAGTTAATATTAAATAAAATCATTTATATTTATATATGTGCAATAAAAAAACGGACAAATAGACACGCGAGTGTCCGTCTGAACGCCAGTAATACAGAAAATAAGCAAAAGTTAAATATAAAGTGGTGGTAGTATGTAATATAACCAAAAAAGTTAAATAAAGTGGTGGTAGTATATAACCAAAAAGTTATTTATTTATTAAGTTTCACGCCAAAACCATAATTTTGGTTTATAAACCGCCTATGAAAACTAACACAGCTGTAAAATCATCGTCTATCTTTGTCCCTGTTTCTTCCATAGAATCGGGTTTTTGCAGGGTTTACTCTTAATCTTCAATGGGTTCTTTGGAGAATGGAACACCCAAACCAAGAGTTGAAGAAAAAGAAGAGGAAGAAGAGCCAATCCTAATGAAACAAACTCAGAGGTTCTGTATGTTTCCAATTCGCTACAAACAACTTTGGGAGATGTACAAAAAGGCTGAAGCCAGTTTCTGGACCGGTACGCACTACTCTTCAATTCATCAACCTTAATTATTGTACCCTAATTCAACCATAAACTTCACGCTATTTTCTTTCTTTTCTGAAATCCTCTGTTTTTTCATAATTTTTCTTCTGTCTTCTAACTCTGTTTAACTTCTAAACCCGGGAATTCAATTCTTGCTTCATTTTTCTTTGGAAGATTGGTACTTTCATGTAGAATTTTCGTGATAACAAATTGAAGTTTGTTGGGAGACATTTTAATTTCATAATTTCAGTAAGGATTATTCATATTCATGTAGTGATTATACAGAATTTCTAAACAATGATTTGAACATTTTCATTTTTTTTTAGTGATTGAATCATATTGCATAGTTTCTCTTATGCTATATTTGGATATCATTAAATAAACAGATTGAAAGCGGAGCGGAGCAGAGTGAAATGTAGATTTGATTCTATTGTTTGGAAATTTTAGGATAGAAAAGACAAATTATTCATTCCACCCAAATTGGAACTGAAGAAATATGATGGTAAGTGATGGTATGAAATGAAATTCATTCCGCTCCATCTGATTTTCAGACTATGTTTGGATATCATAAAATTAGCGAAGCGGAATGAAATGTAATAGAGTGGAGCAGAATAAAGATTTCTTTCCATCTTTTGTATATTTGGGACAGAATAAGGTAAGTTTTTCATTCCACCCAAATCGGAAGGAAAGAAATATGGTGATAAGTGATGGAATGAAATGTAATCCATACCACCTCATTCCGTTCCGTTCCATCCAATTTTAACTAATCCAAACAATGAAATAAGACTTCATTCCATCCAATTCCCTCAATCCAAAACATCCCATTATCCAGACAATGGAATATTACTCCAGACAATGGAATATTACTCTGTCTCATTCAATTTTACTATTTACCATTATATTTTTTATTATATGATAAAACCAATATATAGTTTTTGCTAGAATAGTAATCCGTATAAATGCAAACAATGAACATGCGATGTTTGATAATAGCTAACGATCGGCCAATTTTGCCTATGTGTCCGACTGCCGAACGGTTACAGTTTAAACATGTATGACTTGTATTTAAATACTAAATCCTCTCATTCAACCTTGCCGACTTACCAAATATGAGTCATACTCAAAAGTTTTGAATGTATATTTGATGGTTTGAAAGATGGTTCTTTTGCTTACTCCAACGAGATTTTAACGAACGAGGATTTATTATTTGAAGTATATGTACATATTCGCTTGTTTTCAAAGAAAGCCACTTTTAAAACTATCATGGATCAATTGGAAGCATAGTCTTTACTATGATCATTCAATTTTAATAACTTTGAAGTTGGTTGACAGCCGAAGAGGTAGATCTCTCCTATGACGTACACCATTGGGCAACCTTGTCTGACTCCGAGAAGCACTTCATATCACACGTCCTTGCTTTTTTTGCTACATCTGATGGAATCGTTTTGGAGAATTTGGCGGCAAGGTTTCTGAATGATGTTCAAATCCCGGAGGTAGTGTTTTAACCTTTTCTATTATGTTCTATTTGAAGCATCATTAACCATGCCTCAGTTTACCAATTAGTTTCACATACTACTTGCTTTGGATGCTGTTAGATAAATAGAAGAATGAGTAGTGGAATCTGATGAACCATTGATTATTTTTATTGGCAGGCTCGGGCATTCTATGGGTTTCAGATAGCAATCGAGAATATTCATTCTGGTATAGCTTAGTTTTACGCCCTCTTTTGTTCCTTAGCATAATACTTGCTCGCTGCCTGATTTGAGATTCTATTTTTGTCAGAGATGTATAGTTTGCTGTTGGAGACGTATATTAAAGATTCAATAGAGAAGCATAAATTATTCAATGCGATTGAAAATCTTCCTTGTGTTGCAAGGAAGGCTGAATGGGCATTGAGTTGGATTAACAGGTAACGGTTAATCACAATTTCACTATAAACTTCTGGATAGAAAAGTTTTTGTCGATCCATTTAACATGATTTACTTTTCACTATAAACTTCTGGAACATATACAGAATTCTTCCTGTGAATGACTTTTCTGATTTTTTATTAGAAACCATCAAGTTTAATACCTTTTAGATTCTGTCATATTTAGCAGCGTTATCTTTTAATAGGAACATATAAATTGCTTTCTAATAACTTCTCGTAATGCATGGATTACAACAGTTCCACTTCATTTGCGGAGAGACTTGTTGGTTTTGCATGTGTTGAAGGGATATTTTTCTCAGGAAGGTAGTTACCTCAAGAACAAAACAGCTTATAGAACTTCCCTCGAGTCTTTTACGGGAGTTGTAGTTAAACTAGTCTTGTTACATTAACTTAACCCTTTCTTCTTCTTTTTCAATTGTGGTTTGCTTTAGCTTCTGTGCCATATTCTGGCTTAAAAAGAGAGGATTAATGCCAGGTCTGACATTCTCAAACGAGCTAATCTCTAGAGACGAGGGTCTTCATTGCGATTTTGCTTGCCTTTTATACAGGTAATGTTGGTTGATTTTTTAAATCATTGGTCTAAATAAACGAAGTTGTATAAGAAAGTATTGTTTTGGATGATTCAATGGATTGCAGTTGCTTTGCAGCTTGTTACTGAGAAAGCTAGACTGCGAGCGGGTTCATAGTATTGTACATGAAGCTGTTGAAATTGAAACCGAGTTTGTCTGTGACGCACTCCCTTGTGCATTGATTGGCATGAACTCAACGCTTATGAGCCAGTACATAAAGTTTGTTGCTGACAGGCTATTGGTATGACGATAAATTATTTTTCGTTTTTCCTCGGTTACATGGGAATAAGAAGTTCTTCTCCCAAAGATAGGTTACCCGGTTTTCTTTTTGCCTTTTCAGGTTTCCTTGGGGTGCACAAAAAACTACAAAGTGGAAAATCCCTTTGATTGGATGGAGTTTATTTCTCTACAGTGAGTATTTCTATTTCACTGATACAATTTATTCCGCTACTTCTATTGAACTGATATCCAGGATTTACAATAGTTACACATCGCACAAACAACTTTTATGAATAAACACTCTTAAGTTGCTTTTGAATAAGCATTATATGGCATACTTGACATGATTGAGCAGAGGAAAGGCCAACTTTTTCGAGAGAAGGGTGGGCGATTATCAGAAGGCATCTGTGATGTCGAGCCTCCAGGATGATGGGAAGAACTTTGTTTTCAAGCTTGACGAGGACTTCTAATCATGAATCAGACATAAAATTTTTGTATATTATCTTTGTCAGATTACAGATTAGCCTACACATATAGGTAATTCCGAGCCGGTATTATCAATTAGAGCACATGTATAATATTTACTTGTTATGTTGTTGAATTTAATTTAATGGTATTGACATGAATTGTAAGTTACTATACACAATAATTATACATAAAATCTCCTTTTCTTTGCTGTTGTGTGAAAGAGCCAATAAATGTTAGCACTGTAGGACTCCCTACCAGCCTGTGGCTTTGTGTCATTCTCATTGGTGTAGTGCAGTGTAGCTAACACTCAATAAGTGATTGAAATTTCATCTTGCCAATTTAACTAGGGACCCATTGTATAGCTACAAGCTGTATATCGGTTCCATAGCTATTTATTATAAGAATATTAATGTCTACAGGAAGATATGACGTAACACCGATATAATATTTAAAAATTAAAAGTTATAATAATATTTATTTATTATTTTATACAAAATTTTATTTAAATAAATATTAAAATTTTGAATATATATATGGAATTTCTAGTCTATTTTTAAGTTTTCTTAAAAACTCGATAGTCAGTTTTAAAATCGATTAATCTGTGAGATCAATCTCACATCGTGTTCAATTAACCTGGTTATGGTTGATGTGAGATGAACTATTCACTTAAAAGTTCCACTGCACAAATTAATACATCATTAACTACCCACGAACAACAAAATCAAGGTCATAAGGATGATTTTTATCTCAATCTTGGTCTTATTGATAGGATCTCCAAAATCAAAACCACCGCCATATTTATCTCAAGAAAACCATAAAGCAAACACTAATCAAATTAATTAACCAAATTTAGAAAAATTCAAATCTAAAAACTCAAATCCGTAACATTAAATAACTAAATTTTAAATCTAGTTCTTTCTTAAAAACAAAACAAATTCTGATGTGTGTTTGAAAGAGTTGGGTGAATAGAGGAAACAGGGATTGTTTATTAAACTCTTATACAAGCATATCATAACATTGAAAATTTAAATTTGCTCTTAATGTGTTCGAAGATGTATTTTAGAAGGCATCTAAATTACAATTGAAATGCGTTATTCTGAGATCCACCTCATTTTTAATAAAAATATGGTTTGGAGATACATTTCTATATGATATTTGGCGTATTTGAAGACGCATCTTTGAAATGTCCACTGAAATTTTTTGAAAGTGGAAAATACAAAAGAAAAATCATTTTAAAGATGTATCTCCAGAATCCTCCCTGAATCATATCAGCGCAACACTATTGTCCAAATATCACTACGCCAGAATTGATTTTTAGCAGCGCACAAAAGACAGCGCTTTTAAAAAAAGCGCTGCTAATTAGTCAGTAAAAAAAAAGAAAAAAATTACCTACCAAAGACAGCGCTTTTTTAAAAAGCGCTGCTAAAAGGGGACCCTTAGAAAGCGCTTTTTAAAAGCGCTGCTAAAAGGGGACCCTACGAGAGCGCTTTTTTTATAAAGCGCTGCTATATGTCATTGCTAATGCACCCTATGAAAGCGCTTTTAAAAGCGCTGCTAAAGGTATTAGTATAATAATTTTTATATACCCTCCAGAATTGTAAACGAAACAGAACACGCGTTTTTTCGTTTTCTTCTTCGTTTCTTCATTTCTCCATTGCCCTATCTTCCATTTTCGCCCTCCGTTGAAGCTTTCGTCGCCGTCCGTTTGCGCCGCCGTCTTCCATTTGTTTTCGCCGCCGTTCGCCGTTCCCTTTCGCCGCCGTTCACCGTTCGTTCTCCTCCACCGTTACGGTAAATCCGCGACTGTTACGGCATTTTTATGGATTATTATCTTAGTATTGCATTTTTCTGGATTAGATGATGTTAGTGCTACTTCTTTCTGAGTTATTGACTTGTTTTTGTTGATACCGTTGATGAGCATTACTCTTTTGATATTGACTTGAGTTTTGTATGCAAGGTGTTTGTTGAAATGCCACAATGAATTTTGAGCATTATAAATTAGTTTAGAATAATTTAGTCCATTACTAAAATTTTTGAGAGTATGCTTTAATAATTTAGAATAGTTTAAAATCATATTAATGCAATAGTTTAGAATAATTTAGTCCATTTCCACCATTTTTGAGAGTATGATTTAATAGTTTAGAATAGTTTAAAATCATATTAATGAAATAGTTTAGAATAGTTTAGAATAATTTAGTCCATTTCCACCATTTATGAGAGTATGCTTTAATTTAGTCCATGTCATTTTGAGCATTATAAAATAGTTTAGAATAGTTTAAAATCATATTAATGAAAGTATGCTTTAATAGTAGAATAGTTTATTATAGTATATCTACTTTTTTTTAATATGATTTGTTTTGTTGGATTATCTAGTTTTTTTGTTTTGGTTAATTATTAATATGATTTTAATAAAATGTATATATTGTCTGTTATAGGGGTTACCTGAGAAGAGCAAGGTTGTGATTGTTTCAAGCATCCTACTGTACAACTTTCTTAGAAGTAGTGATTTCTTTACAGGTATTCTCTGTTTTTGCCTAACTTTCATAGTATGGATAAAAATTGGATGTCTGTTAATCGATTGTCAAAAGAGTACGAGAATGGGGTATCGAACTTCGTTAAGTTTGTTGTTGAACACGCCAAAGACCCCAGTAGGATCACATGTCCTTGCTTAGGTTGCTGTTATGGACGTCGAATTGACGCGGTTCAGTTGGAATCTCATTTAATGAGACATGGAATTGATCGAAGTTACACATGTTGGACATTACACGGTGAGATAAGTAACGAGAATGTTGAACCCCAGAACAATACGACCTCTACTTCAAAGGACAATGGTAGGGATACATACGATTGTGATCGAGTCGAAGATATTGCAGAAGCACTTGAAGAAGATCTTAAAGATTGTCCAAAGATGTTTGAGAGGTTGGTAAGCGATGCAGAGAAGCCGTTGTATAAAGGTTGCACTACTTTCACAAGATTGTCTGCGGTATTAAAGTTGTACAACTTAAAGGCGGGTAATGGATGGTCGGATAAAAGTTTCACAGAGTTGTTAGCCCTACTTCAAGAGATGCTTCCGGAGGATAATGTTCTTCCCAATCGAACCTATGAAGCTAAAAAAATGTTATGCTTTATTGGTATGAGCTATGATAAGATACATGCTTGTCCAAATGATTGCATTTTGTTTCGAAATGAGTATGCATCATTAAACGAGTGTCCTAAATGCGGTGTATCTCGGTATAAGAAGAAGTTGTCACCAGCAAAAGTCTTATGGTATTTTCCTATAATTCCGAGATTCAGACGCATGTTTCGTAGTGAAACAGATGCGAAACACCTTACTTGGCATGCAGATGATAGAATTATAGATGGGAAGTATCGACATCCGGCAGATTCACCACAGTGGATGAAAATTGATAATGATTATCCTGATTTTGGAGAAGAAGCTAGAAACCTTCGCTTGGCATTATCGGTTTGGCAAGCCTTTTGCTCATACGCTTACCACGCGTGGGTGGAAGAAGAGGTCAATTTTGTTTGAGTTGCCGTATTGGAAGTCGTTGTATGTACGACATTTTCTTGATGTTATGCATATTGAAAAAAATGTATTTGAAAGTGTTATTGGTACGTTACTCAATATACAAGGAAAGTCTAAGGATGGCCTTAAAGCAAGAAAAGACTTGGTAGCAATGGGAATAAGAAATGAATCAGGACCCCAGAAGAAAGGAAATCGCACTTATCTACCACCTGCTGCATATACTTTGTCTAGAAAGGAGAAAAAGATAATGTGTAAGTTTCTTAGTGAAGTTAAAGTTTCAGAAGGATACTCTTCAGATATTAGAAGACTTGTTTCTATGAAAGACCTAAAGTTAAAGAGTTTAAAGACACATGATTGCCATGTTCTTATGGAACACTTTCTACCAATAGGTATACGTTCTATTTTGCCAGAAAAAGTGAGAGGCGCAATAACAAAATTGTGTTTCTTTTTCAGATCTATTTGTAGTAAGGTGATCGATCCTGCGATCTTACCAACATTGCAAAAAGATATAATTATTACTTTGTGTGAGCTTGAAATGTATTTTCCTCCGTCATTCTTTGACATAATGGTACATCTAGTTGTGCATCTCGTGAAAGAGACACAACTGTGTGGACCTGCATATATGAGATGGATGTATCCAGTTGAACGTTATATGAAAATATTGAAAGGGTATGTGAAAAACCGAAGTCGACCAGAGGGATGTATTGTTGAACGATACATTGTTGAAGAAGCTATTGAGTTTTGTACTGAATATTTGTCCAACGTTCAATCCATTGGCCTCCCAAAATCTGATGTTGTTGAAAAAGTAGTAAGTAAACAGTTAATTGGAAATAAAGTTGTGACAGTTTCAAGGGATGAACGGGAGCAAGTGCATTTATATGTTCTGCACAATGACATTGAGGTTGAGCAGTACGTTAAATTGCACAAGGACGTTCTCCGAGGTTTAAATCTGAATAGAAATGAAAATTGGATAGTACGTGAGCACAATCGAAGTTTTATAACATGGTTCAAAGAGCATATTTATTCAAAGTTTTATTCTGATCCCGCTTCAATAACAGAAAGGTTGAGATGTTTAGCATATGGTCCAACTTTGCATGTGTTTTCTTATAGCGCATACGCAATTAATGGATACACATTTTATACCAAGGAGCAAGATGATAAAAGTACAATGTAAAATAGTGGTGTCACTGTGCTTGCCGAATCAATACACATTTCCTCGTATTTTGGGGTAATCGAGCGCATTTGGGTGTTTGATTATGAGAAGTTTCAGATTCCTATCTTTGGATGCAAGTGGGTTGAAAGTAATAGTGGCATACGTATGGATAAGTCAGGTTTTTTGCAAGTGGATCTTAATAAGGTGGGGTACAAAGATGAGCATTTTATTCTAGCCACGCAAGCTAAACAAGTGTTCTATGTCACTGATCCGAAAAGTACGAAATGGTCTATAGTTCTTTTTTCCAACAAAGTAATCAACGATAACATTGGAGAAAAGGGGGAGGTTGATGTTGAGAATGAATCTTATGTTAGGGATGATCCAGATGAGAATATTATAGCAGACGAATCATATATTAGAAATGATCATAGCGAGGGAATTTGGATCAATTCATCCGTCCGTGTTGTTAAGAGACAAGTAAAGCACCTTCGAACTAAAAAAAGAAAAAGATGTTAAAGGTACTTGTAAAATTACATATTGTCTCATTCAATAAAATAACATATTATTTCTTATTTATACGTTTCTTATGTGTGTGTGTGTATATATATATATATATATATATATATATATATATATATATATATATATATATATATATATATATATATATATATATATATATATATATATATATATATATATATATATATATATATATATATATATATATATATATATATATATATATATATATATATATATATATATATATATTTCTTATTTACATATTTGAATGTCATTCATTTGATACTTTAGTTTTCCTGAATTACAGGTATATTATGGCCAGCAATGAAGATTGGAAGAAATTAAAGTAGAATTGTATAATTTGTGATGTTGAATTTCGAGTTGAGAATTGTATATAATTTGTGATGTTGAATTGTGAAGCTTTTGAATTATATATATTAAAGTGGAATTGTATATAATTTGTGATGTTGAATTGTGAAGCTTTTGAATTATATATATTAAAGTGGAATTGTATATAATTTGTGATGTTGAATTGTGCATATAATGCCAAAGTGTTGAATTGTGCACATAATGCCAAAGTGTTGAATTGTGTATATAAAGCCAAAGTGCTGAAATAAAGGGCTAAATTATATAAGCAGGTATTGTAATATAAGCAGGTTTATTGAAAAATATATAAAAAATGCCATTAATCAGGAAATTTTTTTCTTCAAAACGTGCACATTAGACAGCGCTTTTATGTATAAGCGCTGCTAAAGGGGACAGAGAAACTGCTAAAAAAGCGCTGCTATAGGTGGGGAAAGAGGGGTCTAAGACAGCGCTTTCATAAAGCGCTGCTATAGGGGGGGTCTAAGACAGCGCTTTAATAAAGCGCTGCTAAAGGGGGGGAGGGGGGGGGGGAGATTAGGCAGCGCTTTAAAAAGCGCTGCTAAAGGGGTAAAAAAGCGCTGCTAAAGGTGATGTCTTTAGCAGCGCTTTTTCCACAAAAAAAGCGCTGCCTTTACCTTTAGCAGCGCCACTTTAGGCAGCGCTTTAAAGCGCTGCTAAAGGTCAAAAAAAGCGCTGCTAAAGGTCTTTTTTGGCATAGTGTATTCAATTTTTGTGAGGTCAATTTATATTAACGTAAAATAAAGTTATATAAAAGTTAAAGGAAAGTAAAAATTCATACATTAATAAAAAAAGTCAAGAAAATTCAAACATATTATTGTCTGAAAATACATATGAAAATACAAAAAAAAAAATTTAACTATTGGGTATGTCTAAGCGTGTGCTCCTTCACCGCCTGTGCTACACGATAATTTGTAACTTAGAAACCATGCACTCTACTAGGGACAACTGGGGACCGTCATTCTCAAAGAATTTTGACTCTATGGTTGCTCTACCTATCTTCGCAACACACCAACATACCGTTGTCGCGCTGATAACAATTTGTCATTACATGATTTTTATGAATATTTGTGATGAATTCGATGAAATCTCAAGTTAAAGATGATCTAAATATGAAAAAGTATGAACAATTCAAATAAACAGAGAAAAGCCAAGAAATCGGGAAGAAATTATGAAGAAACGAGTAATTTTCAGCACAATTTACATCTTGACATTTGTCTAGTAAATTGGTCAAATATGGAGTTTCGTAACTCGTTTTAACGCGAGGTTTTTTGCAAAGTGAAGCTAAAAGAAATATCTACATTTTAGAATAATCACGCACGCGATGCAGCGTGTTCAAAATCGAGTGAGTGATGGAATAATCACGCGCACGATTGTGCCTTTTTGGGCATTTTCTGTTGCGTTTCTGATCCATTCTGACTACTTAAAGGGGAAATTTGGTATTTTTTCAAAGGTTCAGCAACTTCACACGAATTTTTACACTGAAAGTGATGATTTACAACACCAGAAGACATATTTGAAGAGAATTTGAAGCAATTGGAGGTCAATTCTTCAAGGGAATTCTTATGCAAACATTTTATCCTTATTTTGATATTGTACTTTGAATTACGAGTAGCTAAACTCCTCTATGTTAGATTGTGTTTAATGAACCTCTTTCAAAATTTGTTGGGACATATTTTGATTTGACTTTGCATGAATACTTTGATCTATAATTCTATTCAATTGCTTATTGTTCTTAATACTTTTATGTGAGATACTCTTTTAAGCTAATTCAGAGCACATAGATAATACTCACCATTAGTCTATATGTTGGACCTATGACAATTATTGTACTTACGTTGGTTGAATAAGAATAGGATACCTCGAGTAGTGGCATAGGGAATTAACATTATGTGCATCGCCTAATCCTGCTTATGTTGGTGGACTGGGGATATAAAACTCCGAGTAGTGATTAATGAGCTATTTCGCAAGGGATTGGTTATAGCGGTTTTGTTAATTTACTGTGGAATTATAGTGATAAGATTATTCATATAAGGCATCAAACATAAACAATAGATTAATAAGGAATTAAATACACAACCTGACCGCTTTCGTAATTCTATCTAAGCACTTATTTACTTTTCGCATTGCAAAGTCGAACCCCCCATTTACTATTTTATACACATTGTACGATTTTTTTCTTGTTAAAAAGTAATTTCTATGGATTCTATCTTATTTATTACTATAACATTATCGGTACACTTGTCGAGAAGTCATCAAGTTTTTGGCGTCGTTGCTGAAGACTGTTGATAATTTCAACAAGGTGACGCTTGTGCAACATTTAATTTTTTTTTCAATTGTAAATAATTTTTTTTAATTAGTTATTTTTGTTTCTTCTTAAATTTTTTTCTTATTCTTTTCACTTTTTAGTTTTATTTTTGTTTAAGTTTTTTATCTATTACAGTGCTACTAAGGTATTCTTCTTTTTATTGTGTATGTGAGGTTAAGACAATCGTGCAAGATGACATCTATGCTACCTTGGTAAAGTTTGAAGCTTATTCAAAGTAGCTTACAACAAAAACTCCCGTTCTAGAAAATGCTAGAAATTATTCAAAACCAAAACCTCACATCAATACTGATAATTCATAGGAAGAGGATTCACCATCTCAACTTGAAGAAGCTCTGACTCAGTTTATAAAGATGACTCAACTCAATTTCAAGATAACATGCATTAAGATACTGTGTCAAGTAACAGGGAAACATCCTTCGAAATATTTGAGATGTAACTTGGTCAAATATTCAACTAATTAGCGTAAAAGCTGAGATCTAGTGGGGATATCTATGAAAATATATTAGATAGTTCTAAAGATGAGGAAATTGAAATAGAAGTCAAAAAAGAACGCGAGGTATTCGATGAAGGAGGAGGTTAAGAAACCTTGACTTAGTTCAAAAAGATTACTCAAATCGATTTCCAGAAAATCAACAAGAAGAAAGAAACCTTGAAAAGGGACATGGAAGCATCCTTCGAGAACTTAGCTATGTAACTTGGTCTAGTATCTAGCCAATTAGCATTAAAATTGAGCTCTAGTGGGGAGTTCGATGTGAAAAAATTTAGATAGTCTCAGAGATAAGGAAATTGAAAGAGAATCAAAACATGAATGTGAGGTAGTCGATGAAGGAAGAATCGCAAAAGAGAAAGAAGAAGAAATATTCACACTACCAGATAAAGAAATAGAAGTAAGAATAAAAGAAACGAAGGTGAAAACTATATGTGGGAAAAGAAAAAGAATGCAATATGAAGATTATATAGTTTTGGATGAAGCTCCAAATTTAATATTTCGTTTAGAAGTAGATGTTCAACCATAAGATCTTCAACAAAAGAATAGTCCTACACCTAGCAACAAGGCTGATAAAAGAGAACAAATATATGAAGTATTGGATGAGATTTATTCCTTGTTCGATACTATCAAACTGAAGAGAATATGGAAGAAAAATCTTCAATTTCTGAAAGTGATGGAATTCCTACCAAACAAAAGGAAGAAGAAGGGTGATGTGTTTTTCGTGTCATATATGTAGCCTTAACACAACAATCAAAAGGTCAAGCTTAGAACCTTAAAGAAGCTCTTAATGGGAGGCAACCAATCATATAAGTTTTTATTTCATTTGCAAAATTTAAATTTTAGCTTATTTCAACTTTTTTTATAGCATGTCACATTTAGAAGCAGTAGGACAAATACTTGAGAAAGGGATTGAAATAAGAAAGTGAGACTAAAAGCTCTCTTTAATCCTATTATTTTTTTAATCTCTTTGCACTTTCTAGTGTTGTTGTTGTTTTCGACAATGGGTCAAAAGCAAAGCCGCTCCTCTCTAGCATTATCATCAACCGAGCGAGTGAAGAGTGGACCAAATAGAACTAAGACTTCAATAACACCATCAAGACGTGCCAAACTTTTTTCGCTCCATTGACATGCTAATTTGGAGTTTTATTAATTTGTATTAGTTTTTGCGATTCTCTTTTACTTCCAACAAGTCAATCTCTCAAGTTAATCTAAATTATTAGCTACAATACTTGGTTCCTCTCTTTATTAATAAATTTATGTTTGTCTCTAATAAACAAGTTTGATGTCGTTGTTTCTTTCAGATTTACAATACATGAATGTGAGGTAGTCGATGAATGTGAGTTAATCAAATTATTAGCTACAATACATGAATGTGAGGTAGTCAATGAAGGAAGAATCGCAAAAGAGAAAGAAGAAGAAATATTCACACTACCAGATAAAGAAATAGAAGTAAGAATAAAAGAAACGAAGGTGAAAACTATATGTGGGAAAAGAAAAAGAATGCAATATGAAGATTATATAGTTTTGGATGAAGCTCCAAATTTAATATTTCGTTTAGAAGTAGATGTCCAACCATAAGATCTTCAACAAAAGAATAGTCCTACACCTAGCAATAAGGCTGATAAAAGAGAACAAATATATGAAGTATTGGATGAGATTTATTCCTTGTTCGATACTATCAAACTGAAGAGAATATGGAAGAAAAATCTTCAATTTCTGAAAGTGATGGAATTCCTACCAAACAAAAGGAAGAAGAAGGGTGATGTGTTTTTCGTGTCATATATGTAGCCTTAACACAACAATCAAAAGGTCAAGCTTAGAACCTTAAAGAAGCTCTTAATGGGAGGCAACCCATCATATAAGTTTTTATTTCATTTGCAAAATTTAAATTTTAGCTTATTTCAATTTTTTTTATAGCATGTCACATTTAGAAGCAGTAGGACAAATACTTGAGAAAGGGATTGAAATAAGAAAGTGAGACTAAAAGCTCTCTTTAATCCTATTATTTTTTTAATCTCTTTGCACTTTCTAGTGTTGTTGTTGTTTTCGACAATGGGTCAAAAGCAAAGCCGCTCCTCTCTAGCATTATCATCAACCGAGCGAGTGAAGAGTGGACCAAACAGAACTAAGACTTCAATAACACCATCAAGACGTGCCAAACTTTTTTCGCTCCATTGACATGCTAATTTGGAGTTTTATTAATTTGTATTAGTTTCTGCGATTCTCTTTTACTTCCAACAAGTCAATCTCTCAAGTTAATCTAAATTATTAGCTACAATACTTGGTTCCTCTCTTTATTAATAAATTTATGTTTGTCTCTAATAAACAAGTTTGATGTCGTTGTTTCTTTCAGATTTACAAAATTGTAATGTTAGCAGTGAACTGACGAACCATAAGCATCATCAAAAATAAAGGTGATCGTCAAGAAAGTTCCTTGCAGATTGAGAGTTGAGGAAGAAAGAAACAACCAACTACCGTGTACTTAATCTCCAGATACCTCAAATAGTAAGATTTGAGCCAAATGATCCATTGTTTACTTTTCCTTCTTATGAGAGTATTCGTACAATTGTTATTTTCTAGAATTTGCAATATTTCTTATTTAATCTATTGGTTTGATAAATACACGTTGAGGCACTTGTTTATGGTAAACTCTGAGCATTTTCAAACTAGTACGTATATCATGTTTATATCATTTGCTAACCCCTTTGAGCCTAAGCTCTGTCTTTCAGTGACATAGCCACAATAATTAGCCAATTGACTTGAAAGATTAAATCTTTCCACCATTTATTTGGAGTTAGGTAGAAAAATTAGTTCATTGGTCATATGAAAAAGAATAAGTTTGGGGTTGCTCTAGGGAGTGAGCAAAGTTTAAGTTTGGGGTTGGTGTACTAGAGATTTTGGTCAAAAATTCAAAACTAAAAATGAAAAATATCAAGAAGTCAAAGCAAATTATTTAAAAAAAGAGAAAAAAAAGTAATGTTTAGGACCATAAAATGTTAATCTCAAGTACCAATGTAAATAAGCAAGAGTTGATACAAAAAGGAATATGATAAAATAAGGAAAACTAGGTACCTAACTCCAAACTTTTAAGCCTATTATCCCAACTTGTCCTATCCTGACATAAGCCTCATTACAACCTTGAATGACCTCCAAAATTGTGTGTTTAGATGATTTTGTTTGATTTTATTAGAAATTTTACAAACTTATGGTAAACTACTTTTGTACGTTGATTGTATGATTACCCTATCAATTCGAGTGATAAATTAGTGAGCTAAGAGACAAGTTGAGTACTTGTTCTGTTGAAAGAACTTTTCCAAATTTGCTCGATTGAAGCCGGGAACTAGAATGATGATTAGGTAACACAACTGGTGATGTTCATTATTTATTATTGCAATTTTCTTTTATGTTTGAAATGTGCAGTTGCAGACAAGTTACTTGAGGACAAGCAACATATTAAATTTGGGGTTGTGATGACACTTTATCATTACATTATTTCTATGAGTATTTGCAATGAATTTGATGAAATCTCAAGTTAAAGATGATCTAAATATGAATAAGTATGAAAAACATGAATAAGTCGAAGAAATAGAGCAGAGCCAAGAAATCAGGAAGAAATTGTGAAGAAACGAGCAATTTTCAGCACAATTTACATCTTGACGTATGTCTAGTAAATTGATCATATCTGGAGTTCTGTAACTCATATTGAAGCTTGTCCTATAAAACAATCACGCCTGATGGAAAATATTGTGCGCGCAATGCAGCGTGTTCAAAATTGCGTGCACGATGGAATAATCACGCGTGCGATGGTACCTTTTTGGGCGTTTTTTAGATGCATTTTTGATCCATTATGGTTGCTTTAAAAGGGGAAATTTGTTACTTTTAGGGTTCAATAACTTTACACAAATTTCTACACTGAAAGTGACGATTTACAACACCGAAAGGCATATTTGGAGAGCATTTAAAGCCATTGGAGGCTAATTCTTCAAGGGAATTCTTATGCAAACATCCTATTATTATTTTAGTATTGTATTTTGAATTATGAGTAGCTAAACTCCTCTAGGTTAGGTTGTGTTTGATGAACCTATTTCAATATTGTTGGGACATATGTTGATTTGACTTTGCATGAATACTTTGATCTATAATTCTACTCAATTGTTTATTATTCTTAATGATTTTTATGTGAGATACTCTTTTAAACTGATTTCGGGCACATAAGAAATACTGACCGTTAGTCTATGTGTTGGACCTAGAGAAATTGTTGTATTTATGATAGTTAAATTGGAATAGGAGACCCCGAGTAGTGGCATGTGAAATTAACATTCTATACATCGCCTAACCCTGCTTACGTTGGTGTACTAGGGATAGGAAACTACGAGTAATGATTAGTGAGCTATTTCACAAGGCATTAGTGATTGCGCTTTTGTTAATTCTTCGTGGGATTATATTGATAATATTATTCATGTAAGACATCAAACATAAACAATAGAGAAATAGGAGATTCAATACAAAACTTGACCGCTTTCGTAATTCTGTCTAAGCACTAATTTACTTTTCCATTGCAAACTCGAAAACCACATTTACTGCTTTATACACATTGCACAATTTATGTCTTGTTAAAAAGCAGTCGATGTGGATTTGATCTTATTTATTATTACGACATTATCGGTACACTTGTTGAGAAGTCATCACATACTCTTTGTTTGCTCATCCTGAACCTCAAGTACCTCTAGGTTAGCTGGCCTATGTGGTTCTTCATGAGGGTCTGGCGTCATGATAGGGTGTGACACCCTACAGAACCATGTCAAGTAGTCCTCAACACAAGTCCATTGTACATGGATTGGATCTTAATGATACTCCTCTAGTACCATGTGACTCTTAAAATCATCCAATATCGCACAAAGATCTTTGCGGCGGACGCCTAGAGGAGAGGACTTTGATGGGTGTCTTGGAATAATATGCAAGTAGCCAAACTGGCGCATCACTCGCTCACACAGATAGGGATACATAAGATATGCCCCCACATCCCAGCTAGCCAGAGTAAAAGGAAATGACGTCAAATTGACGTGTCTTCCAGGGACCATCATATAGGAAGAAGCAAATGTCATATGGTACCATACCGTCAAGAGAGAATCTGAATGGCTCGACAACACTTTGGGATTGCAATGGGTAGGATTTGGGTAGGGTATTTTAGCACCTGTCCCGATATTCGCAGTTTAAAAAATCTTTGTACTGAAGCTCACACCCGCGTGGGCATCAGTGTTTATACTCACACGCATACCCTATGTGTACTTAACTATCCATACTCATACCTGTTTACCTGCATTTCTAATAAAAAATAATATATCATTTATAATTTATCATGTCATTTTAAGTTTTTAACAATATTAAAAAAAGTTAAGGATGATAATGTTGAGTTAAGGAATAAACAATCATTTATATTAAAATACGTACAAGTTTAATAGTGACGCATTTAATAAAATTGATAAATTAACATGTATACATAATAACAAAAACAAAAATGTGTAAATATATATTGTGCGGTTATGGGGCGGGGTAGATACTAACTCGTACCCACGTCCATACCAGCTTATTTTCGTGGGTAATTGCCCGTGCCCATGCCCATATCCATTTTACGGGTTTTTACCCCATCCATTATGGACAATTTTTTAGAGTGTCCATTAGGGATTAGTCCAATTACCACCCCTAACCGCACCATTCCCCCTGTACGAAACAAAAGTGGTTGCATGAGGTCATTCCTCTTTATAGTTAGGCGTAACTTCAAACCCGATGATGTGAGGGAAGTGTGGATTATCCATATCTAAAAAATGGTTCGGATACAATATTAATAAAAAGTGTAATAAATGAATTATGAAAATATTAGTAACAAGAAATTACCTTAAGCAGCGTCTAACACCTTGTCATATTCTTTGTCTTCCAAAGACAAGTCTCGCTTAGCTTTGAGTACAGGTAGACCAAATAAGCGACCCCTCCCCCCTCCCCCCCTGTTGTACTTGTGAATCACACTCATGTCTATGAAGTACTTGAGCTAGGCCACATATATGTATGTCGCACTTTTTTCCACAAACATGGATGTGCCAACAAAAAAAGGTAACACCTCAATGCGCAATGTTGGTGGTACTCAACCTGCACATCATCACAAGCGACATCCAAATCTCTCTTCACTTGTTCATTATAAAGCTTTTCCAAAAATCTAAATCGTGCATGAGCACCTATAGTGTGAGATGCCTCCTCCGCTGCCTTACTAGACTCTTGCATGTCGTGGTTTATGGCCACGTACGTAGAAGAACATAAATTGACAAGACCAAAATAACAGATAGCATCAACGAACCAACCAGCAGTAGGATGTGGCAACTCTAGTATCTTTTTGTCGTGATTAATCATTTTTAAACACTCGCACTCCTGTAAAAAGAAAACATAAGCATCAATATTGATTTAATTAGTTGACAACATATGTATTATAAAGGAAAATACATATACATCTCCATGCTAGGCATGCCTAGCAGCATGCTCTGCAAAATTATAACGTAAGAAGGTAACAAATGGCTCACTTGGATAACTCTCTAATGGGGCACTCAAATAGGCTTTCTAATGGGCTTTAGAGGCTTCAGGATCAATAGGGACCTCAGGAAGCTCGGGTTTTGCTTCATCATATGTCTGAGATTCCTGAGAGAGTCGGCTACGAGAACTAGACAGTTGGGGCTGTGAACTAAATGCAGCACCAAACGAGTTATTAGCAAATTGTGGCATCGTGGTCCTCGCTGCGGCTCTCTCACGTCGTACCGATGCGGTTTGGGACACACGTCCGATCCTAATCTGACCAGTGTTGTCTTCAGCCATTGCACATTTGTTATAAACAGAGACAAATATAAACATCATGTTCGGAGAAATTCACCAAATCCACAAAATCACCCAATTTTTTTACTGAGTACAATTAGGAGATGCATCTCTGAAATAGTTCAGAGCAAAAGAGAAGATGCATCTTCGGAAAAACCTTCGATGGTCTCCCATGGCAACAAGCAACCTATTTTCTGCCATAACAGTTTCAAAATACTGCATTGCATGTTATTTTAATCTACTAATTTTATTTACACTACTATCCAAAGTGCCTAAAACAACTAGTGTATCCTAAAAAAACTAACTACAAATCAAAACATAAAAAGAAAATATATTTTGAAAAACATAACAAATGAAATTGATTGATGAGAAAGAGAAGTTTGGATGTTATATGATATTGGAAAGGATGAGAAAGAGTTCCATTGATGCTTCGTTGGAATGAAGAGATGCTCTAATGGTTGGAAAAGGCATAGCTCAAATGAGTTTTTTTGAGAACTTTTGAGAAAATAAAGGAGGAAGAGGGAAGGATTTGGCGCGGGACATGAAAGAATAACGTCCGGAGACCACCAACATGACTTTTAAATAAATGATGTTTATATAGATGCATTTTCAAACGCACTTTTTACACAAACAGAAATACATTTTCGAATAAAATTTTAACGTAAAAGAAATATCTCTTCAATTTAATTTAAGAAATGACAAAAATACGTACGTCTGAAAATTTAACTCTAAATGTTATGATTTTCACGATAGTGCGAGAGCTCCCGTAAAGGTGAAGATCATTCCCCTAAAACAAACTAATCTCTTTAAAGTGGCCATAAAGAGTCCTCTGCCCTAAAAGAATGACTCGCTTGTTTTTATTTGAAGTAATTGATTGTCAAAAGAAAAAGTTAAATAGGACCCTCTAGTTGATGATAGGATAAGATGTGAGCTCTAGTTACCATTTAAAATAAGCATGGTGTTATTGCACTAGCTAATCGTTTTCAAGGCCGAAGAAAATGGACCATCGCAAAATTTAATTTAATTAACTACAAAATTAATACTAAGCATGCCTTTTGAATTTGATTTTCATTAAAAGAATGCATGTGCCATAGATGTGAAATTCAAGTATAAGTGGAGCCTTAATTCAAGGCCATATGCAAGTACATTGGATCTAGTTGCAACATGTCAACATATCTCTTGCCATATTGGATTTCAAAATAATTGTGGCCAAAGTGAAGCTACGTATAATTAGCTAGAGACTTAAAGTTGGAGGGATAGTGTTTAAGTTTTGGAAAATTGTAAGGTAAACAAAAGGGGAAACTTAATATTATGAGAATGTGCACCTCTATGCTTCTTTATAGGCATAGGTATTCTTAGCCACGATAGAAGCACTTATTGTGAAGGATTTTCAATCTTGAGGTCTCTTTCACTATCATTCAACCAACTCCTATAATTATAGCTATTAGTAACATCTAGGGGTATTAATTTGTGCTTGAAAAATGAGGAAAGGTCATTATCTTCTTTAAACTTCTACTCTCTCCTACTTTGTCTTACAAATAAATAAAAATTAAATAATTTATAATGTATTAGTATATAGTGTTTTATAACATTCATCTTGATACTTTCTAAAATTTTATCATTATACAAATGAAATGGTAGAAATTAATAAAATAAATGTGACAATTTATTGAGAGCTACTTATAAAATGTTATAAACAATTTATTATTATTATTCATTTGAATTGAAAATAATAAGTTGGAAGGACGAAATTATTCTATTAATTGTTGAAAAATGTACTACAAAATAGTATATATTTATTACTAAAGATAGAAAATTTAATGTGTTTTTAAGGTGCAAAGTGAAAAAATATATCTCGTGGAGATTTTTAAGAAAAAGTTTTGTGAGAATGCATTGGATTTAGAATAAACATATTATATTTGATAAAACACAATGTGTTCATACATACATATATATATATATATATATATATATATATATATATATATATATATATATATATATATATATATATATATATATATATATATATATATATATATATATATATATATATATATATATATATATATATATATATATATATATATATATATATATATATATATATATATATATATATAGTTTCGGTATGGGCCCAACCTCGGCAGGTCCAATACCGCGTACGGCCCAACAAGCGAATCGGGCACGCCGGGCACGTTCATCCCTCAAGACGAGCAGGGCAGGCCGCCGAACACAAGCAACGTCCCATCAATCTTTCATCATCCACCACACCAGACGAGCGGAACCGTCCCCGGCTCACCAAAGCGCGGCCATGGTCCCTCCCCTCCGCGGGAAGAACAACGCGCTCCGTAGTATCTCGCGAGCTCCCCTCCGCGGGGAGAACAACGTGCCCGCCGCACGTTCTCCACGTGCTCCCCTCCGCGGGGACACGTCACCGGCCAACTGCCCACCTCCGGAAGAGCAGGTCAAACCCACTTTCCGGAGATCTAGGAGCGGTTGAACTAGGGCGAAGACCACGTCCTGGTCTTCACTACGCCACGTAAGCCCTAGCAGTCATTAGGGTTGGGCCTGGTCATCCAGCCCACCTCAAATGACCGTTGGCCCAGCGCTGGGGTCTCTCTATAAATACCCTCTTCCTCAAGAGGGTCAGGTAACTCTTCTTGCCCCTTTTCTGTACTATTGCTTCCACTCTGCCCAACTTCTTACTTTGGCATCGGAGTGTCTTGCAGGTACACCCCCCTTCTCCTCCTCATCACCGGCGAACAGGTAGCAGCCCAACAAAGTGTGGCCAGTCCGTGATCCCCTTCTGATCAGGTCAGATCAGTGGCGCCGTCTGTGGGAAACTGAAACTTCCCCGTTACTCCGAGCAGAAAACCAAAAGTTTCACCAAACCTCCACGATCATGGCTAGTCCACACCGCGACGACACTCCGCACGACCTTGCGCCCAACGTCGCCACCAACGGGAAGCAGATAGGAACGGCGCGTCCGACGGAAACCGACGAAAGGGACGGGCAAACTGCTTCACCATCATCCGCGGAACGGCCCCTCCAGGCCGATCACCGCCCCCCGAGCCCGCCAGCATTCCACCCCGTTCCCATCCCGGTGGGAGCAGATCCGACGGTGGCCGCTCTCTTTACGGCCATCAACCAGACGAACCAGCTGCTGTTCCAACAAAATGCGAGAATTGGAGCATTAGAGCGCATCGGCCCTCCGAGGTACCCCCAGTGGGAAGACCAGAACAGAGGTTCGAGGAGTCCCTCACCTCGACCCAGAAACCGCCGACCGCGGCTGGAGAGACACCGCCCGCAGGCAACACGAGAACGCACCAGTTCCCCGGCGAGACACGTTCGCGGGAGGAACCAGAACGCCGCGGCGACCCCAACCGAGGACCCCCGAGGCGAGAACTCAGGCAGGAGATCGAGAACTCGAAACCAGGGGCACACCTTGAACGGCTCATCTCCCCACAGATCCCCGGCGCAGAGCGACGAGGATGATTACCGCACCCCGCTATCCCGGGAGATCATGGCCGCCCCCATACCCCAGGGGATGGAGAAACCACCGACGCTGTCGACATACGACGGCACCTCCGACCCAGACGATCACCTAGAAGACATCGAGGCTATGCTCGACTACCGAAACGTCCGGGGAGCTATCAAGTGCAGACTCTTCCCGACGACTCTGAGGAAAGGCGCTATGACCTAGTACAAAAGTCTGGAGCCCGAATCAGTTACGTCGTGGAGGGTCTTGAAGGACCTGTTCTCCAAACACTTTACGGCGTCCCGACGTCACCCGAAGACGGAAGCAGTCCTCGGGGCAATCATCCAAGGCCCCGACGAACCTCTCCGAAAATACATCGAAAGGTTTACTCGGGAAGCCGTGCAGGTGACAACTTCCGACGAAATGAAACACTACTTAATGGAACAAGGCCTGCACCACGACTCCAAATTCTACGAGGCCGTAGGCATACACCGGCCCACGTCCCTCCAAGATTTCCTCGACAGAGCCGCGCATTACATCCGATTCGAGGAAACACAAGCGGCCAACTCCGCTCGCGATACTCGAGACAGAGAGGCCCCCCGCAGGCACCGAGACGACGGAGCTTCGAGCCATCGACGAGGAGGAGACCGCCGTCGGGAAGACCGCCCCCGCGAGCCCCGCGAACAACGCGAACCACGCGGCCCGGCAGGAAGATTCACAGAGTACACAGCCTTGGTCGCTTCACGCGAACGCATACTGGCCGAATGCGCTAAAACCGAGTTCGTTCAGGGAGGTGTCCGTTTTCCGCAACCAACGCCGCCCAAACCCAACGTGGACAAGTCAAAATACTGCCGATTCCACAGGACCCACGGGCACGTGACGGAAGACTGCATCCATCTCAAATATGCGATCGAAATCCTAATCAAAGACGGGCACCTGAAGCGATACACCCGAGGAGGTGAACCACCCAGGCCAGAGGCTCCGGAAGCTAAGAAAATCGAGGAACTCCCCTCTCCAGAGGACAGCGGCAGACTCCAGGTCGCGTTGTGCGTCAGCCGCCCCGAGGATTGGTTTGCGAGCAGAGAATTCGACATCCCTGAAGGACCCAACCTAATCGACGAGCCAATCCGACCAACCAGCCGATGGGAATACTTCCCCAGAGCCATGGTCATATCTGATGGGGCCACGAGGAGTCTATCCATAGGATCTGTGAAAAGGAAATTCGACGAGCTCATCGCGAACAACTCCGGCAAGATGAGCACGCTCGACAAATTCCGAGGCCGCTCCAACCCGATCACATTTTACCTCGAGGAACTACCCGGGGGATCTCCCAATTCCAACATACCCTTGCTCATACGTGCCCGGATGGCAAACTTCGACGTCAGGCGCCTCCTCGTCGATGGCGGGAGCTCGGTTGACATCATGTACTCACATCTGTTCACAACTCTCCAGCTCGACGAATCCAACCTATCTCCCTACGTAGGCTCCGACCTTCAGGGGTTCAACGGGACGACGACGAGACCTTGGGGATACGTGGAATTGAAAGTCACCTTCGGAGAAGAGGAAACAGTCAGGGACATCAGCGTCCGTTTCTTAGTCATCGAATGCCCGTCCCTCTATAACTGCATCCTGGGCAGGACGACGATAGCAGAACTCACCGCGGTACCCTCCACCGTCCACCTGAAGATGAAGTACTACACGAGAAGGGGAGCCGTGGTAACCCTCAACGGAGACATCGAAGCCGCTCGAAGATGTTTCGAAGCCGCGCTGAAAGGCCTAGACTCCATCGCTCCATCGACTAAAAAGAAAGCGTCAAGCGCTACGCCAAAGGACAAACCAACGGAGCTGGTCGGATCCGTTGAGCTCGACAGTCGCTTCACCGACGAGCTCGACAATAAAACAAAGACCGACGAAGTCAACGGGCAACCCTCACACCCAGCGCGCCCCATCCCGGATGGAGAATTCGAACTCATTCCCCTCGGGGAAGACGCGAGCAGAACCGTGAGGATAGGCGCAGGACACTCAGACCTCGCGAAACGTCAGCTCCAAGCCTGCCTCCGTGAGAATGCCGACCTCTTCGCCTGGAGCGCCGCGGAAATGCCGGGACTCGACCCCGAGGTCGCCTGCCACCAGCTGTCCATCAACCCAACCGCAAAGGCCGTTGTACAACGCCGGCGTCGCCAGTCCCCCGAAAAATCGGCAGCGGCCGAACAAGCTGTAGAAGGCCTCTTAGAGGCAAATTTTATTTTGGAAGCCCGGTATTCAACCTGGCTGTCCAACGTTGTACTCGTTAAAAAGAATAATGGAAAATGGCGCATGTGTGTTGACTACACTGACCTCAACCGGGCATGTCCTAAGGATGCCTACCCCCTCCCCAATATCGACAAGCTCGTCGACAACTCTGCGGGCTTCAAGCTCTTGTCCTTCATGGACGCGTACTCGGGATACAACCAGATCCCGATGGCCGAACACGATAAACAAGCCACGGCCTTCATGACGGCGTCGGGCAATTACTATTACAACGTGATGCCCTTCGGCCTCAAAAACGCCGGGGCCACATACCAGCGGATGATGAACCGTGTCTTCCGCGACGAAATCGGGGACATGCTCGAAGTATATATGGACGACATGATCATCAAATCCGGCGCGGAGGACGACCACGCGGCACACCTCCAGAAGGTCTTCAAGACCGCGAGGTCATGTCGCATGCGTTTTAACCCGGAAAAGTGCACCTTCGGCGTCTGCGCCAGTAAATTCCTCGGCTACTACTTGACCGAACGGGGGATCGAAGCCAATCCGGACAAATGCCACGCCTTCTCCAATATCACCACGCCAACCACGAAGAGGGCCATCCAGTCCCCCAACGGCGTACTCGCCTCCCTCTCGCGATTCATCGCGAGATCGGCCCAACACGCCCTCCCATTCTTCAAACTGCTCAGGAAGGAGACCAAATTCGAATGGACGGACGAATGTGAGAAAGCCCTTTGCCATCTCAAACGCGTCCTATCTGAACCACCAGTGCTGACGCGCCCCGCGACGGGCGAAACCCTATACTTATATCTGGCCGTGTCCAACGAAGCCGTCAGCGCCGTCCTCGTGAGCGAAGCCGGGGAAGGACAAAAGCCCATTTACTTTACTAGCAAAACTCTCCACGGCCCGGAAGTCCGATACCAGCTGATCGAGAAAGTCGCCCTGGCCCTCGTGACAGCGGCACGCCGACTCCGACATTATTTTCTCGCACACACCATCGTGCTCCGCACCGATCAGCCCATCCGCCAGCTACTCGGCCGCCCCGATATGGCCGGACGCATGCTGAAATGGTCGCTAGAACTCTCTGAGTTCGACATCACCTACGAGAGCCGGCACGCCATCAAGGCTCAAGCTTTGGCCGATTTCGTCGCCGAGATGACCACACCCCCCGACCCTACCGCCGGGAACCACCTCTGGACCATCTTTGTGGATGGCTCCTCCAACTCCACGGGAAGCGGCGCCGACATCGTCCTCGATAACGACGAGGGTACGGTCATCGAAGTCTCCCTCACACTGGCTTTCCCAACGACTAACAACCAGGCCGAATACGAAGCGTTCCTCGCCGGCCTTCGCCTGACATCCGACCTGGGAGCCAGGGACATCCGAATCTACACGGATTCCCAGCTGGTCGCTTCGCAAGTCCGAGGCGAATATCAAGCAAAAAACGACACCCTGGCCGGTTACCTGGCGCTCATCACCGAAAAACTGAGAGGTTTCGACTCAACGGAGATTCAGAACGTCCCTCGCGAGCAGAACACCCGCGCCGACATCCTCTCCAAACTGGCAAGCACCAAAAAGCGAGGCGGCCACAAATCGGTCATTCAAGAAATCTTGTCGCAACCAAGTACCAGCGCGACCACCACGACCCTCGACATCAACACCGTCGGAGACGCTGACTGCTGGATGACCCCGCTCCACACCTATCTCAGCACCGACCACCTACCGGCCAACGCGACGAAACGACGGGCCTGCTCGTACGTCCTCCTCGAGGGACGACTATACCGCCGAGGCTTCACAATCCCACTCCTCAAGTGTTTAGATAAGTCCCAGAGTACAACCGTTCTAGAAGAAATCCACGAAGGCATCAACGCGCAGCACCTCGGCGGAAGATCCCTAGCACGCAAGGCCCTACGCGCAGGCTACTACTGGCCATCAATGCAGTCCGACGCGAAGGAACACGTCAAACGATGTGATAAATGTCAACGACACGGGGACATGCACCTCGCCCCCCCGACCGACCTCACGTCCCTCTCATCTCCGTGGCCGTTCGCCTGGTGGGGGTTGGACATCCTCGGGCCCTTCCCCCTAGGTTCATACCAGAACAAGTACCTCATCGTGGGAGTCGATTACTTCACCAAGTGGATCGAGGCCGAAGCTCTGGCCAAAATCACCGCCCACAACATACTCCGATTCTACAAACGCAACATCCTCGCCAGATTCGGGGTCCCGCTCGCCATCGTCACCGACAACGGCACACAATTCACAGACAAAAACTTCCGCGACTTCGTCACCAAACTCGGAACCAAACATCACTTCGCCTCGGTCGAACACCCCCAGACAAACGGCCAGGCGGAGTCGGCGAACAGAGTTATACTCAGAGGACTCAGACGACGACTCGGCGACGCCAAACGAGCATGGGTCGAAGAACTCCACAGCGTCCTCTGGGCATACCGCACCACCCCCCACTCGACCACGGGGGAAACCCCATTTCGCCTCACGTACGGAACCGAGGCCGTGATACCGGTCAAAATCCGCGAACCGTCCCGACGAACGGAAGCTCCCCTGGACACCGACGACAACGACGGCTCCCTCCGAGAAGAGCTCGACCTCGTCGAAGAAATCCGCTCAGGGGCAGCCCTCCGGGAAGCCCGGCTGAAGCAACAAGTCACACTTCGCCATAACAACAAAGTCATAAAACGCAATTTTCAAACAGGCGACTTAGTTCTACGCAGAAACCAGAAAGACTCCCACGAGGGCAAACTGGCTGCGAACTGGGAAGGCCCGTACCGAGTCCGGGACAAAACGGAGCACGGGGCCTATTACCTCGAAAACCTACATGGTGAACAACTAGCTCGACCATGGAACGCCGTGAAACTTAAGCGGTACTACAGTTAAAACATTGCCCGCGACGACCCATCGTCCCGACCACTGGGGGGCGACATGGTACCACCGCACACCCCCGCGTGCACTAGCGACCAAAGAAAAGCAAGCCCTGCCTCTCGTGTGCGCGGGCAGAAGGCCTTGCTCGGCAGGGAATACCTCGACCGAGGCTCCCCGCCGTCGTACCAAAAGAGGCAGGACACCCAGCTCGCGATGGGACGTCCACGCCCCGGGGAGAACTACCCCCGAAACGGCCCGGCTACATCGTCGGCCAAACCGGCCAGTTCCCTGCACTACCGGTAACAAATTGTCGAGCTAAACACACCGAGCGCACACTTAGAAAATTTACAAGAAATGTCATACACATCAGAGGCATTCAAACAAATACGAAAAACGTGCATAAACGACATGCAAATAACGAGCGCACACTTAGAAAATCCACGAAAAATATATTAAACAAAAGCGGGCACCAGCCCAGTAGTCAATGGTACAAATACAGAGCACGCAGGCCCAGAGAAAGAGATAACAAACATCGGCACACAGGCCATAAAAACAACGAGCACGCAGGCCCGACAACCTATGCTTCCTCGTCCGCCCGGTCAGCAGCCGCGGGTTCCTCCTCGGGGATAACAAGATAGGGATTGATCACCTTCCCGTCAACAATCTCGTGGTACGACCCTATCCCGTCCACGGCCAGCACAACACCAGGATTGGCGACCTGAACCTGCTCGACAGCACTCTTGAACCCGACCTTAACAGCCTCCAGACAGACGCTTTCCAACACCCGGATACGAGCGATCGGGTCAGCACGAGTGATTAACCGTTGATCTCCGTCTGTCTCGTCCTCGGCCGGACGAACCGCGCTGT
Source organism: Lathyrus sativus (assembly GCA_963859935.3). Lineage (NCBI taxonomy): Eukaryota > Viridiplantae > Streptophyta > Magnoliopsida > Fabales > Fabaceae > Lathyrus > Lathyrus sativus. The sequence continues at coordinate 616,957,359 of OZ012738.1, read as the reverse complement.
CCAAAACTTCCGTGCGGACCTTCAGCGCCTGCACCTCGGCCGTCGCTGTCCCCAGTTTCTCCTCCAGCGAAGTCACCTTCCCCTCAGCACCCTCTGCCCGTTTCCGCTGCTCAGCAACATCCTTCTGGCTCTTCTCCAACTCCTTAGTGAGCTTGGCGAACCGCGACTGCGTAAAAGTAAGATCCCCTTGCAGTTTGGACAGCTCAGTAGCGGAGCAGCCCTCCTCGTTCAGCACAAGAGCCGTCGTGAACGTCCGCATCATTGCGGCCAAGTCCTCAGCCAGAACACGTCGACGAGTCTCTCAATCGGCCTGACGAACAGCCTTCACCTCCCCAGCGGAGACAGTGGGAGAACGGGCACCATGAAAATATCCCAGATGCTGGTGGCAGGGCGGGACGACATAACCTTCCTCGGCGGTGCCGACCGTTAGATCCACCACTCGGGGCTCCTCGAACCTCTGCCTCTTCGACGCTCCTTGAGACGCAGGAGATTGGCTCTCTTGAGGCGAAGAGGACGAACTTTGCCCCCCCGGCGTCGCGACCTCCTGTCCGACCAGCTGGCTCACCCTCGTCCTCGGGGCCGCGGCAGTCCTAGCAGCACGCAACTGCTTCACCTGCTCCTCGACGGAAGACATGTTCGCTGCAAAAACAAAGAAAAGAGTTAGCGACGGTCAAAAGCCCCGACCACGGGGAGAAAAACAAACATTCCTACCTAGGTAACCCAGAGCGGCCGCCCCGGTCGCACAGCCGAGCAGGGTCTTAGTATTTATCAAACGCTTCTTGGTGCGTACATTCCCCTGCGCGTCAAGGATATACCGACCGTCGGGCGTCACCAGCTTCGACGGAGGGAGGGACCGTACAAAAGCAACTATTTTCAAATAGGCGGCCATGTCCTTCTCCTCGAGGGTCCCCGCCCGGACGATATACCTATCCGTCCCTCGGCTGAAATGCTTCGCAGTCCACAGTAGATGTATCTTAGGAAGCCACGCGCGGAATCGCTGACCATCTACCGTTCGCTCGCCCTCGTCGAAGAGAGTGTCCGAGCCGTGCTGCGTGATCGGCTTGACGAGATAGAACCGGTTCTTGAAATCTTTGACAGAATCGCTATACGTTTTGAAGAGTTTGGTCGATTGCTTAAAAGAAACCCATCCGTGGCGGCCATTCACCGTCTGCCGCTGCAGGTGGAAGATGCGGAAAAATAACGGTACCGTCGGCTCCACCGAGAGGTAGAAACACACCACCTCGAAACCCCGGATGAAAGCCAAGGCATTGGGGTGCAGTTGGGACGGGGCAAGGCGCAACCAGTCAAAAAGCCCCAGATGAAAGGCGGAGAACGGTAACCGGAGCCGCGCTTCTTTAAAATAGAATTCATGCATCGGGAACATCCGCCGCCCATAGCGCGAGCAGATGCGGTGATGTTCTTTTGGTCGGTACACCTGCCAGTGTTGTGGCTCTCCTATAGGCGTGTCCTCAACCGTGGCGTACACGTCGGCTGCGTCGGCCACGAAACAAGAAGGAGTAGAAAGCGGCTCCTCGGCCGCCCACTCCTCGGACGGGGCGATACGCTCATCGTCATACTCCGGGATCTCAGGTTCATTGTCTTCGACCATTATCCCCGGCACCAGAGCCGACATCTACACCTAAAAGCAGAGGACAACAGTGAATTCGATAGCCAGGATCAAATCCACCCTTCCACCGCAAGTCAAGTGAAAGGGCGACAAAGGCCGGGAAGCAACGAGCAAACACTCGCTCCTCGTCTACCCTCCTCGGGGGATCAAAGGCCAACCCCCCATCCCCCCTCGGGACAGCCATCGGAGAAGGTACTTATCCCCGGGGCATTCATCGGAGAAAGCCCCCGTCCTCGGGGCATTCATCAGAAAAAGCTCCCGTCCTCGGGGCATTCATCGGAACCAGCCTATCCTCCCCGGGACACTCATCAGAAAATTCGCCAGACACGGTGGATCTCGCGTCCCTCCTCGGGGCATTCACCATGCCCCGACCACACATTCCAATTGAATGACGGAAATAAAAAGGGAGGGAAAAGAAGAACTCACTTGTAACGGCGGCAGACGGAAGGAAAGATCAAACGGTGCGGCGGCGATCGGCGGCAAGCGGCGGACGAGCAGAGATGACAAAGCTTAGCAGACACAACGGCAGAGTGAAAAGTAGCAGAATGAGCGGGGACCCCCATATTTATAACCCGGCGCGGGACTCGAAGCGACCCTAGGCTCATTAATGACATAGGGTAGCCGCCCCTACGACCGCTTAACGCAAGACACGTGGTGGCAACCTGACACTCGCGTCCCTTCACCTGCCTTCTCCCTGCTCTGCCGACGACCGGAGATCTTCGCACGAGTGCCCGTTCCAGACGCAGCGACCTTAAGTCCTCGCTCTCTCCCCAGAGCTTCGACTTGGGGGGCTCCTGTTCCGGTATGGGCCCAACCTCGGCAGGCCCAATACCGCGTACGGCCCAACAAGCGAATCGGGCACGCCGGGCACGTGCATCCCTCAAGATGAGCAGGGCAGGCCGCTGAACACAAGCAACGTCCCATCAATATTTCATCATCCACCACACCAGACGAGCGGAACCGTCCCCGGCTCACCAAAGCGCGGCCATGGTCCCTCCCCTCCGCGGGGAGAACAACGCGCTCCGTAGTATCTCGCGAGCTCCCCTCCGCAGGGAGAACAACGTGCCCGACGCACGTTCTCCACGTGCTCCCCTCCGCGGGGACACGTCACCGGCCAACTGCCCACCTCCGGAAGAGCAGGTCAAACCCACTTTCCGGAGATCTAGGAGCGGTTGAATTAGGGCGAAGACCACGTCCTGGTCTTCACTACGCCACGTAAGCCCTAACAGTCATTAGGGTTGGGCCTGGTCATCCAGCCCACCTCAAATGACCGTTGGCCCAGCGCTGGGGTCTCTCTATAAATACCCTCTTCCTCAAGAGGGTCAGGTAACTCTTCTTGCCCCTTTTCTGTACTATTGCTTCCACTCTGCCCATATCTCATTATTTATGCGCATTCACTCAAGTTTCTAGGTGTAGAATTAACCTACTAGGTCAGTTGCTTAAGTTCTGAGGAATAGAGTAGGATCTATGGAGTTTCATGGCAGGGTGCCATTTCTTTGAGTTTCAAGAACAGGTTATATATAGGGTATTGATGGATATGAGATGGTGTAGAATGGCTAGGGTAGCGTGTAGAACAAGATTACATCATTAGATTGAAGCTTTATTAAGATTGATACCAGAGGATCATGGTGGAACCCAAGCATTCGTGTGTTCTGTTAGGATGATATATGGAGTTTCAGGGAAGACTAGTGGTAGCATCGTGTTCTGGGTGATTAATAGTACAACTTTGCTTTTGGAATTTCTTGATTTCATCCAGCCATTATTGAGAACGATCGAGTGGAAATGCTGGCATGGGATTAGGGTTTTCTGAAAACCCTAGGGTTTATTTGGAGAAGATGAGCCTCCACCGTTGGATGGTCCCAGGGCTTTGACTAATTCAGTTGATCCAGCGGCCACGATTTGAATTCAGAAGCGGAGGGAAAGAATAAATCAAAACGACGCGTTTGATTAAGTTGTGAATTCTGGGCTTCATCAGATCTTGCTATGCACACCACCACAATGGGCCCAATTCCACTTTCAACTAAAAAACCTTGCTATTCGTACTGTCATTTTACCATTTTTTGTTGGATTTTTCTTTTAATTTTCTGAAGCGTGTGGGCCTATCTCAACTTGATATTCACACCCCCAGGGTCTTGGCCCATCATGAAATAAACTGAGGCGTGTTACTCATGACACCCCCTCCCCTTTAATTGATTTCTTTTATTTTTTAATTTCCTTTTATATTCTTTGCATTTTAATAAACTCATAGAAAATGGGAAAATGATCATTTTTTAATTCTTGTTTTTTTCATATGTTCATAATCATGTCTAGAAAATATTAAATAAATAAAATTCTCATTTCATTTTCTTTTAATATTTTTAGAGTATTTTTTCTTTTAATAGCTTTTTAATATGTTTAGTTTGATACCTCATTTTGTAGAATTTCTTTTAAGACCTTCCTTTAGTCTTTTTAATTCATTCTTTTTGGTGTGATTAGATATTGAATCATAGTTCCCTATAGGATTTAATTCTTGATTTTTAGATTAAAATTTGATTAGTTTAATTAGGTTAGCATTAGGGTACCTAATTAGGGTTTAGGTTATGCATAGGTGAAATAGTTTATTTTCTTTAGAGAGTTTTGTCTTGATTTCTGGGTAGGGGCATATGTGGATGTTATGGAGAGATGTTGTAGACCCTTGTGAATAATTGTTAGAATTTTTCCCCTTGTTTTAATATTTTTAGGTATTTTCTGAAGTTGGCTGATGGTTTTGACTGTTCTGTGGTTATCTGTTCATCTCTGGGGTTTATTTTGAGGAATTTGTTGGGAGGCTTAGTTTGTTTTGAAGATCTTGTTGAAGGAGCATGATGAAGGAGAAGATTGTAGATCAAGACCCAGAGACCCAGAGCTTGGGGATTATTCCCTGTTTGTGAGGTTTGAGATCCTGGAGTTTGAAGGAAGTTCATGGTACTTTCCTGAGGAAGGCACTATGAATGACTTTCATTCTTTCTTCTCACCTCTTTCTTAAGTATCCAATGATGTTAGAGCCAACTTGTGAGTTTAATTTCTCCTGAGGAGGAATGTAAACTGATCACATGTTGTTGAGCCACATGGGGTACAATTCCTAAGTGGAAGCCCCCTAGTACTTTCCTGAGGAAGGTCCTATGGGTCTATTCACTTAGCTCCATTAGTTTACCTAGGATTTCTCAAGTATCCAATGATGTTGGAGCCAACTTGTGAGTTTAATTTCTCCTGAGGAGGAATGTAAACTGATCACATGTTGTTGAGCCACATGGGATACAATTCCTAAGTGGAAGCCTCCTAGTACTTTCCTGAGGAAGGTCCTATGGGTCTATCCACTTAGTTCCACTAGGGCAGATAGGATTTCCTAAGTATCCAGTGATGTTGGAGCCTGCTTGTGAGTTTAGTTTCTCCTGCGGAGGAATGTAAACTGATCACAGTGGTTGAGCCACATAGGATATGATTCCTGAGTATACACCTCCTAGTGCTTTCCTGAGGAAGACACTATGAGTCTGCCTACTTAGCTCCCTTTCTTTGGTAAGCTTGTTTTGCAGTTTGGAGACTGGGATTGGTTTCTCTTGTAGGGTTTGCTTTAGGGCTTTGCTTAGATTTGATCAGGATTTTGTTAGGGTTAGGATTAGAGATTAGATGTAGGTATTTCTTTCTCAAGCATGTGTTTTGTTTGCCTGATGGCATTTCATCCCTTTTATCTGTTTAGTGCTTGATAACATGTTGTTTGTTTTTCAGTATGATTACTGTTATTTCATGACTGGCTTGAGGTCGAGACGAGCTTGTGGAGGCTGAAGCCCCACACACATTTCCTCCCTCACTTGCATTGCATGCATTTTACTGTTAAGCTGATGCTTTGTCTGTTTCGGTGTATCATTGACATGATCCCTTAGGACTCTCATTTCCTTTGATAAGGATTTGATGATAGACTTTTAGGTTGAAACCTATGCATGACAACTTCTAGGAGTTCCCTGTTCAAACCTCAACCATAGGATGAATCCATGGCATGACAACAATAGGACTTGATAGTCTCCCTCCTAGTTGGGTCTGTTCTCTTCTCATCTCAAAGCAGTTTAAAATACAGTAATCATGAATGATTTCTTTCGTACGTTACGAGCCTTAAGCTATCTGAGAAAGGATGCATTCCCTCTCAGGTCATAGTCTCTAGTGCGGTTGAAATCGCAAACACAATAAAAAACACTTCTTTCAGGAGATAAGCCGTAGTTTCCCGAACTACGTTTGCTCTGATCTTCCATGCAGTATGGAAGTATGTAGGCATAGGATGCGATATCCTAGCGAGCTACCTTCCCCCATAACCCTTCGTAGGCCGAACTACGTTGACTCTGATTTCTCATTCTCTGATGAGAATACGTAGGCATAAAGTGCGACGCTTTGCCGAGTCATTTTTCTTTTCTTTTTCATCCAGCCTTGATAGGTAGATAGATTATAACCAACCCGTCCAAGTAAACAAACAAGCGTGGATCCCGTCGAGTACGACGGACGTGAGGGGTGCTAATACCTTCCCCTTGCGTAACCGACTCCCGAACCCAGACAATGGTTGCGATGACCTTGTCTTACCCTTTTTTCGTCAGGTTTTTCCGATCGTTTCCTTTCCCGCTCTGAGGGATAAATAACGAAAGGTGGCGACTCTTCTGTCATGTCGGCACCTTATTTTCGCGCAAGCGACAGCTGGCGACTCTGCTGGGGATCGAACCCAGAATCTCTGGTTTTTCGGTTCCCTATGAGAGTCAATCCTAGCGCGTGTATGTTTGCTTGTTGAGTTGCGTTCATTTTTACTTCCCGCATTTTATTTCCCGCATTTTATTTCCAGTTTGATATGATTATCTGTGCTGTTGTGGGAGAGGGATGTTACTATGAGTGAGAAGCCGGACCTGGGCTTGAGTATACACCTAGATATAGTTGCGGAGAAGTAGTAGATGAACCTGTCTGCTGAGCAGGCACAGTTCCCTACAAAAATCTGCGCTCAGACGAGATTCTTGCAGAGGTGCTCCTTTCCGGTCCTAAGGATCTGAGGGGAGTCCAGACGTGAGGATTGTCGACTCTGGGGACCGATCATTTGGGAGTCAGCTAAGTGAGGCCTCTTCATGACTTGATGATGCCACTCCTTCGGGGAATCGTATCGTCACTCATGAAAGTCTGTGACGCTGATGACCGCATAGGATGCCGTACCTTTGTCCGTGAATTAGGTCCATACCTGTGAGTGGGATTGGGATATTGCAGGAAACTTATACCTTCAGACTACCTGGTTTTCTTGACAGCGAATCAGTTATGTTGGTATCAGGGTTCTCAGTTGCAGATTTGACTGTTCTTGACAGAGCGAGTTTTGATCAGAGGATTTCTATCATCGGGTGTATGTCTGTTCCTGATAGAGCAGGTTCCGATCAGAGTATTGTCATCAGAGGTTTGTTCTGGATAGAGCAGATTTTGAGTGGGGTCTGAAGATCTCATTAGCAGTTGTTGTTTGTTCTTGATAGGGCAGATTTTGAGTGGGGTCTGAAGATCTCATCAGCAGCTGTGTGTTTGTTCTTGATAGGGCAGATTTTTGATGTGGGGTCTGAAGACTTCATCAGCGGACGTTTTCTGATCATACATCCCGGGTCCTTATTATCAGGCACTTACTCTTGACAGAGCAGAATTTCGATCTCGATCCTATCAGATGGTTATTCTCAGCAGATCAGATCAGTGGTTTTACACCGGGGTTTCCTTCTCATCAGTGACTGTTGATACCGAATCTCCACAGCAGCCACCTGGATATATTGCTGCATGCCTGCATTTTGCATTAGTTTGCATGATCATTCGCATTCCATTGACGTGTGTCTGTGACAGGTACCATTTCCCCGATCCAGGATCTCTCGCCTCTTATTGTATTACTACAGCCTCTCTCAAGAAGACTGTTGCATACGAGTTCTCGATCCCTGATGTGTCGGAGTTGGCTATCACTGGTACTATGTATATGAGATTGCTGTTTCCATGATTGGGCCCATATTCCCCTCCTTACTATCGTCAGCACTGGTACTAAGGCGCCAGGATCAGGGGAAATCTCTCAAGCACACAGACACCCGCATACATCTGCATGAAGCATTTTGCATGACATACATTCTGTTGCTTTTCCTAACCTTTAATGTTGACAGGTTTTTCAGGTTCCGAGCTGCTTTCGATCTCCAGGATTGATCAAAGACTCATTCACCGCTACTTAACTCGCGCTAATCAGACAAGGATAATGGACCAGGTGCAGTCAGATGTTCAAGAGCTCCGTGAACGGATGGATCGTTTTATGGAGCTGATGCAGGTGGTCGCTAATGGTCAAGACCAGCTTCGTACTTTGGTTCAACCTCTGATCTCCAGGGTTGACAGTAATGGCATACTTCACGGCGGGGCCGTGCCTACTCCTCCTCCAGTGGATGCTCCACAGAATGTTGTTCCTGTTGTCGGGGGCAACGGCAGCGCTAACGGCAATCTGATGACTAATATCGGGCTCAACGCGGCAGGCGTCGGCAATGGTAGTTTGGGAGCCAATGTTAACATGGGGCCGGTCAACGGCAATGCTGGTGTGGGAAATCTGTTGGTGCCTCAACCGTGGCTGGAGGACCATCAGGATGACATATTCTCTCAGAGAGGTGTAGAAGCAGAGTTGAATGCTGAAGCTCGACTCAGGTTCAGAGCGCTGGAAGACAAGATGAGAGACATCGAAAATCAGAATACGTTGGGCGTCGATATGTCCAAGCTCGGGTTGATTGCTGACTTCAAGGTACCTCACAAGTTCAAGGTGCCTGTCTTTGAGAAGTATAAGGGTACTACTTGCCCCCGTGTCCACCTTCGATCTTATTATAGAAAGATGTCCGCCTATTCTGACGATGAGAAGTTGCCGATGCACTTCTTTCAGGATAGTCTTTCTGGTCCATCACTCGAATGGTATATGGGCCTGGAGCCCGCTACTGTACGCACCTGGAAAGACCTCGCCGAAGCGTTCGTCCTCCACTATCAATACAATAGCAACTTGGCCCCCAACCGAGTTCAGCTTCAGAATCTCTCACAGCGGAACAATGAAAGCTTTAAAGAGTACGCCCAGCGGTGGCGTGAATTGGCTGCTCGAGTTCAACCGCCGATGGTTGAGCGTGAGCTAGTGAAAATGTTCGTGGCTACCCTTCCTGGAATCTACTATGAAAAGCTGGTCAGTGGCATGTCTGGAACATTCTCGGCTCTCATCACTATGGGCGAGCATGTTGAGAACGGTATAAAGATTGGAAAAATTCAAGGCGAATCATCCTCAGCTGGAGGAGGTAGTAAGAAACCCTACGCTGGCAAGCGTCGAGAGGGGGATGCAAGTGCTGTCACTAATGCTCGGAGAAAGGGCAAGGGCCCTCAGCCTCAGATTGCTAGCATAAATATCCCAGCTGCTCCGCAGCAGCAGCAGCCTCAGCAGCAGAATCAGCAGGGGTATAGAAGATATCAGAATCGGGCTCCTCTGACAAATCGTCATTTTGAAACTCCACCCATGTCGTATGCACAACTCTTACAAACGTTGCTTCAGCTCCAATTAGTTCAAAAGAGGACAATGGCTCCCTTAACAGGGGCACCACCACCGGGGTATGATGCCAGTGCTACTTGTGATTTCCATACTGGGGCACCTGGCCATACGATTGAGAATTGTAAAGCTTTTAAGCACAAAGTCCAGGACTTGGTGGACGCCAAGGTTATTAACTTTTCTGACAATGTGCCCAACGTTACCAAGAACCCCATGCCTCATCATAAGGGGGGCGAAGTGAATGTCGTTATCACTGAGGAGATTGCGGACTTGCTGACTGATGTCAAAGATTTGAAGACGCCGCTTAGTTTTGTCAAGGCTAAGTTGCTGAAGAAGGGCTTCTTTCCTGGATGTGGAGAGTTATGTATGGCTTGTGCTACACTTCCTGATGGGTGTGAGCAGCTGGTTGAAGGTATCCAAAGTCTGATGTCCGAGGGTATTTTGGAGTTCAGCCGGAGCGTTGAAGGTGCATCAGGGGAAGTCGTGCTGAAGCAGGAGGATGAAGTTGCTACCATTACTATTCCTCGTCACCCTATTACTATTTCTGCGCCCCGACCGCCTACTATTACTATCACCAGGGCCGGGCCAATCCCATTCGAGAGTACTAATGTCGTTCCATGGCATTACGGCGCCGAAGTTTATTGCAATGGTAAAAAGTTAGAGCTTGAGCCGTACGAATCGTCAGTGCAGAATCTCGCCGGAGTCAGTGGTATCACTCGAAGCGGTAGAGTGTTTGCACCGGCAGAGGTTACGGCAGAGAAAGTGGTCAGGGCTGAGGCTGCTGATAAGGGTAAAGGTAAAGCTGTTGAAGAGGTCCCTGCAGGGGCAGAGAAAGATTTGCTGGTTAAAGATGCTGAAGAGTTCATGCGACTAATCAAGAAGAGCGACTACAAGATTGTAGATCATCTTCATCAGACTCCGTCAAAGATCTCTATTCTTAACTTGTTGTTGTGTTCTGAGGCGCACCGCAATGCATTACTGAAGGTATTGAACGCTGCATACGTGCCGTAGGAGATATCAGTAAATCAGCTAGAGGAGGTGGTAGCCCATGTTAATGCCGGTAATGGGCTGGGATTTACAGATTTAGAGCTGACTCCTAAAGGAAGAAATCATAACAGCGCCTTGCACGTCTCGATAGAGTGCAGAGGCACGATCATGTCGCATGTCCTGGTGGATACGGGTTCCTCGCTTAATGTGCTGCCGAAGAAGGCACTGATGAAGTTGGATACCCGTGGATTGCTTTGCACGCCCAGTGATCTGGTAGTGAAAGCCTTTGATGGGACTAAGCGCCACGTCTTCGGAGAGTTGACCCTGCCGATTCAAGTTGGTCCAGAGACGTTCAATACGGTTTTCTATATCATGGATATCATGCCTGCCTACAGTTGCCTCTTAGGTCGGCCGTGGATCCATGCTGCTGGTGCCGTGACGTCCACGCTGCATCAAAAGCTTAAATATGCTGTCGGGGGCAGCATAGTAACCGTCTGTGGTGAAGAGGACATAATGGTGAGCCACCTGTCGTCCTTTAAATATGTTGAAATGGATGGCGAAATCCATGAAACGCTCTGCCAAGCATTTGAAACCGTCAAGTTGAAAGAGGTGGCTCCTGTCGTCGTAGAGAGGCAAGAGATGAATCTCTCCTCGTTTAAGGAAGCTCGGGCCGTTGTCGAAGCCGGTTCCACCCCAGGCTGGGGGCATGTTTTGGATATACCAATCAAGCAGGATAAGTTTGGATTGGGGTATTCTCCTGAAGCTGAAGCTTCATCTTCTTCTAGCAGTTCGTCTCGCGGGAAGGGGCCGATCCTATTCACCAAGGGCGGAGTAATTTTCGAGAGCATCAACGCAGCGTCTGAGGACAGCGGGGATAGTGATTGCGATCTTGACGCCTGGATTCAACCGAGCAAGCCGGGCGAGCGCCTCAACAATTGGACCATCAAGGAGATTATCAAGCTGACAAGTGAAGAGTAATGATTTGCTTTTTACAATCTTTGTACAACCCTATGTCCTGCCCGGGGCATAGTGGTTTTACTGTCAGGGCCTTGTTGGATTATGTACATGCATTTTGTTAATAAATAAAAGGCGTTTTCTTCACACTCAAATATTGTGTTCTCTGTTATTCCTGTTTTATGTTTATTTCGAAAAACAGCAAAATGGCAACGAGGTTTGTGCTAACCTGCATATTCTTGCTTTAAACTTAACCATTGTTATTGCAGGATCCACATAACAGATGACATCGACTCTGGACCCTCTACGGCTCACTACGACTTTGATTTCCTGATCTATCAAGCCGAGGATGAGATTGATGAAGACGAAGACCTTCCGGAAGAGTTGGCCCGCTTGTTGAGACAAGAAGAAGAGGTTATTCTGCCTCACGAGAAGGATATTGAGATTGTAAATCTGGGTTCTGAGGAGCTCGTCAGAAATGTCAGAGTAGGGGCTGCGCTGCAGAATGATGTCAAGCATAGACTGGTCGAGATGCTTCGAGAGTATAGTGACGTCTTTGCTTGGTCATACGAAGATATGCCCGGACTTGACACTGACATCGTGGTTCATCGCTTGCCGTTGCGAGAAGATTGCCCTCCAGTCAAGCAGAAACTTAGGAGGACGAGACCAGATATGGCTGTAAAAATCAAAGAAGAAGTCCAGAAGCAGTTGGACGCAGGATTTCTAGCCGTTACCACTTACCCTCCGTGGGTCGCCAACATAGTGCCTGTACCGAAGAAGGACGGTAAGGTACGCATGTGTGTCGATTATCGGGATTTGAACAGGGCGAGCCCTAAGGATGATTTCCCGTTGCCTCATATCGATGTGTTGGTCGACAACACAACCCAGTTTGCCGTGTTTTCGTTCATGGATGGCTTCTCCGGTTACAATCAGATTAAGATGGCACCGGAGGACATGGAGAAAACGACGTTTATCACCCCCTGGGGAACATTCTGCTATAAGGTAATGCCCTTCGGTCTGAAGAATGCAGGGGCCACTTACCAGCGAGCAATGGTAACTTTGTTTCATGATATGATTCATCATGAGATCGAGGTCTATGTTGATGACATGATTGCAAAGTCCCAAACGGAGGAAGAGCATCTGGTCAACTTATTGAAGCTGTTTGAGAGGCTTAGGAAGTTCAGGCTGAGGCTGAATCCTAACAAGTGCACTTTCGGAGTGCGGTCCGGAAAGTTATTGGGGTTCATCGTTAGTGAACGAGGGATTGAAGTTGATCCTGCAAAAATAAAAGCTATCCAAGAAATGCCAGCGCCGAAAACAGAAAAAGAAGTTCGTGGTTTCTTGGGCCGAATAAACTACATTGCAAGGTTTATCTCTCAGCTCACGGCCACTTGTGAACCGATGTTCAAGCTTTTAAAGAAAGATCAGGCGATTACCTGGAATGAGGTTTGCCAGAAGGCATTCGACAAAATAAAGCAGTATCTTCAAGAACCTCCAATCTTGATACCCCCAGTGGCTGGACGACCATTAATCATGTACCTGACGATTCTGGAGAATAGTATGGGGTGTGTTCTCGGTCAGCACGACGAGACGGGCAGAAAAGAGCATGCCATTTATTATCTGAGTAAAAAGTTCACTGAGTGTGAATCTCGATACTCGATGCTGGAGAAGACGTGTTGTGCATTAGCTTGGGCCGCCAAACGTCTACGACAGTATATGCTCAACCACACCACTATGCTAATTTCGAAGATGGATCCGATCAAGTACGTCTTCGAGAAGCAGGCTCTTTCGGGCAGGATTGCCAGATGGCAAATGGTGTTAACAGAATATGATATTCAGTACGTCTCTCAGAAAGCCATTAAGGGAAGCGTATTGTCTGATTATCTTACCGAACAACCAATCGAAGACTACCAGCCGATGAAGTTCGAATTCCCTGACGAGGATATTATGTTTCTCAAAGCGAAGGATTGCGATGAGCCATTGCCCGATGAGGGGCCAGATAGGAAGTCTCAGTGGAAGTTGATATTCGACGGAGCGGTTAATTCCTATGGAAGTGGTATCGGGGCTATCATCACGACTCCTCACGGATCCCACATCCCGTTTACTGCGAGACTGACGTTTCCAGTTACCAACAATGAAGCAGAGTATGAAGCATGTATTATGGGTCTAGAAGAGGCAATTGATTTGAGAATCAAGAATCTAGACATATATGGTGACTCAGCGCTTGTAATCAATCAGATTAAAGGGGAGTGGGAAACTCGTCAAGCGAATTTAGTGTCGTACATGAATTATGCCAGGAGGCTGCTTCCGTTCTTCGATCGAGTGGAACTTCATCATGTACCCAGGGCTGAAAATCAGATGGCTGATGCCTTAGCCACGTTGGCTTCAATGTATAAAGTCAATTATTGGAATGAGGCTCCAAGAATTGTGCTTTCGCGTCTTGACAGACCAGCATTCGTTTTTACAATCGAGGATGCCAATGACGGCAAGCCATGGTTCCACGATATCCAGACCTTCCTCATGACTAAGGAGTATCCTGCGAGTGCATCAATCCAGGATAAGAAGACTCTAAGGAGGCTATCTGGAAACTTTTATCTCAATCCTGATGGAGTGCTGTATAAGAGAAACCACGATCTCGTGCTGCTCAGATGTGTAGATGAGAAAGAGGCGAGTATGCTCATGGAAGAAGTCCATGAGGGCACATTTGGTACGCACGCCAGCGGGCATGCCATGACGAGAAAGATCCTGAGAGCAGGGTATTACTGGCTGACGATGGAGTCGGATTGCTTCAGATTCGCGAAGAAATGTCATAAATGCCAGATTTATGCGGATAAAGTTCATGTGCCGCCGTGCCCATTGAATGTCATGTCCTCCCCTTGGCCGTTCTCCATGTGGGGCATCGACATGATAGGCAAGATCGAGCCCACTGCATCCAATGGTCATCGTTTCATTCTGGTAGCTATCGACTACTTCACCAAATGGGTGGAGGCAGCCTCGTACGCTAATGTGACCAAGCAGGTGGTAGCTAAATTCATAAAGAGGGACATCATCTGTCGCTATGGAATCCCCGAGCGGATCATTACTGATAATGGTTCGAATTTGAACAACAAGATGATGAAGGAGCTGTGCCAGAGCTTCAAGATTGAACATCACAACTCATCTCCTTACCGGCCGAAGATTAATGGCGCTGTTGAGGCGGCCAATAAGAACATAAAGAAGATTGTTCAGAAGATGGTTGTGACGTACAAAGATTGGCACGAGATGCTGCCGTTTGCCTTGCACGGTTATCGTACGACGGTGCGTACGTCAACCGGGGCAACTCCTTTCTCCTTGGTGTACGGTATGGAAGCTGTCCTGCCGTTAGAAGTGGAGATTCCCTCTTTGCGAGTTTTGGTTGATGTGAAACTCGACGAGGCAGAATGGATTACGAATCGTTTGAACCAACTCAGCCTGATGGACGAGAAGAGGTTAGCATCGATTGCATTTGGTCGCCTGTACCAAAGCCGAATGAAGAAAGCTTACGATAAGAAGGTACGTCCTAGAAGCTTTCAGACGGGTGATCTCGTCCTGAAGAAGATTCTTCCGCCACACTCCGATCACCGGGGCAAGTGGACTCCGAATTACGAAGGGCCGTACGTCGTCAGCAAGGTCTTCTCAGGAGGAGCTTTGTTGTTATCCACGATGGATGGGGAAGATTTTGCATCCCCGGTGAACGCGGACGCAGTTAAAAAATACTATGCTTGAAAGAGACCCGCTGGACAAAAAAGAAAGAGTCCAGGCAAAAAAGGGGCATCCCGGCGAACCAAAAACAGAATAAAAGGTTCGGGCAAAAATTAGGGATATATTGAAAAAATGTACACCCGCGAAGTCGAAAACCTACACTGGGCGGCTTCGGCAAAAAAGGGTATCCCGGTGAACTGAAAACCCGTAACGGGCGGTTCACGCAAAAGTTAGGGATTTGAATAAGCAAATGACTGCGTTCCGCGTGTGGACTTTCATTGTTTGGTGGTTTGGAAGACCTGAGGGCCGTTCATCTGAATCAATCTCTTCCGAAGCTGAAGCATCGGAGAAGTATCGGAGTCGAGTGGGTCTTAGAGGGATCAACTCATGGTGCTCGTCTACGCCTCGTTGCCGACATTTGTATATACTGATGTATATTTATGTTTTCCTTCTTGCGCGGCTTCCTCATTCCAGGAGCTTGCCTCTGTTGTAAAACATTTTTGCCCATTCAGGGGTTCACCATCAATAAAATGCACATTATTCAGCAATTCTGCTTGTCTGTTTAGCATTTATCTGTTTTGTTTGCGAATGAAAACGCCGATGTTTTTTGATAAAATGCGCATACATAAACTCACGGGCCTAGGCCCATTGGTTGTTGAAACAATTAATTACTTAAGTGTTGTCACGAGATAATAACCTTGATAGGCCCCTTTGAGTAGGGTATCTTGTCTGTTTGTTTGTGTTGTTGCAGGTGTAGGCAGTGTGCCGTGCGCATCCCCGAGGCAGGACGAGCCCTCCTTCTCCAGTAGTGTTCAGAAGTCTCTCCTCCGCAGAGTCTGAACGCGAAGCCATGAGCATTGATATGTCTCCCCAGGCAAAGACGATTATCTTCCCCAAGCAGACGTGTCCTGAAGGAACGTCATCTCATCAGCTGAGTCGCGCGCCGAAGCTCGTATTCTTCCCCAGCACCGGGTCACAAGTGCAGATTTCATAAAAGTGTTCGGGTACCGAAGCTCGTGTTTTCCCCAGTAAAGTCGCCGAAGCTCATGCCCCCAGCACCGGGTCACAAGTGCAGGTTTCGCAGGAAGCTATTCTCATGCCGAAGTATGCAGCAACTGATGGTGCCGGACTGAAGTCTCCAGCGGAATTGAGATTCCCCACCAGAGCCGTATTCTCTCCTGAAGTTGGATGATTCCCTCTTCCCCAGTAGAATATTGGAGCAGCTGATGTTGTATTCTCCTGCAGAGTTGTACTCTCCCCTGAAGTCAGATGATTCTTTCTTCCCCAGCGAAATTAAAATTCCTCACCAAAGTCGTACCCTCCCGTTGAAGTAGAATGATTTCTCTCTCCCCGGCTGAGTCCGCAAACCCCAAGGGAGCCGAATCCTTGGAAGCAGTTGGGACCTTGAGTGGATTTTCCCTAACAGATGTTGAGCAGCTGATGCTGTATTTTTCCTCAGAGTCGCACTCTCTCCAGCGAAGCAGAATGACTTCTCCTTCCTCAACCGAGTTTGCAGATGTCCAAGAGAGTCGAGTCCTTGGAAGTCGATTAGACCATGATTGGTTTTTTCCCCAGTGGAGTGTGAAGCAGCTGAAGTTGTTTCCCCACAGAGTGGTTATCCCCAGAAAAGTAGCCATGGCGGCCACGCGGTTTATTCTCGCGACTGATATTGCTTTCTATCAGCAGGCAGCTGGAGTTGTCTTCCCTGCAGCAATCCACCGAAGATCATTTCCCCAGACAGAGTCCGATTGATATTGGCGCGTCCACGTTCTCCCCAGCAGGATGATTCCTCTATCAGAGTAGTTCTTCCCCCTTCGACAGGAGGATTTCCCCCTCGACACTTATTTTGCTGACGGGATCGCATCATTGTGCATGATTGCATAGCATTTAGCATAAATGCATAGCATTTAGCGTAAATGCATAGCATTTAGCATAAACGCATAGGATTCCCACCGTGTGGGGCATGGCACCGAAGCATATGCATCATAAGCATGATCTAGGTTATTATCATTCTTGCTTTACAGGTGTCCGGCCGAAGGATCAGCTGCTCAGGATGATTCCTGACATTCTCTCCCACGAGGTCGTTTTCTTAAGATGATTCTTAGGACCCCGGTATAATTCCCACAGTCGCTTGGCTCAAGATGATTTTTGAGATCCCCAACGAAGTCTTCAGTTCAAGACGACTCTTGAATTCCTCAGCAGGGCCGTTTGCTTAAGATGATTCTTAAGACCTCAACGCAGGTTCCCGAATGGTTTGCTTAGGATGTTTCTTGAGCTCCCCAGTAGCGTCCCCAGCAAGAGTTGCCCAGGAGGATTCCTGGAATACCCAGCAGAATAAAGTCTCCAGAATGGTTATCGGTTCAGGATGATTCTTGAAGGTGCCCGACGGAGTTGTTTGTTCAAGATGATTCTTGAAGTCCTTAGCAGCGTGATATGTCTGCTCCAACAGTGATGTCTAATCCGAAGATTGACTTCGTAAACGCCTGAAGGCGGTACCAGAATGTTCCTGTGGATTCAGGCTTCAGTGCTGATGAATCAGCGCTTATCTGAAGACAGAGTTCAAGAGTTCGTAGATCCAGCTTGTGTATGCAAGGTGATCCGTATTGGCCTGAAGACCAAGTCAGTTTCCCTGAGGTGATGATTGATCGCGATCAAGTGAATAGTGTTTCTTCTGACTGAAGTCGAAGATGTTTCTCCAGCTGAAGCGGAGTTTTGCCTGAAGGCAAAGTGTTTGAATCCCCGTAGAGTCATGAATGGCTCAGGATACCATTTCTTTGACTGAAGTCACAGATTTCCCAAGCTGAAGCGAAGGTGCCTAAGGGCAGGGTTATCCCCAAGGTCATGAATGACCAAGGATTCATTTTTCGGACTGAAGGCCGAAGTATATCCCTGACTGAAGTCACGGATACTCTATAGCAGAGGCGGAGTTGCCTGAAGGCATATCCATGTATCCTTGAAGGCCAAGGACCATTTCTTCAGACTGAAGTCGAAGATACCTCCTGCAGAGTTGCCGACAGGCAAAAGTTTACATCCTTGAAGGCCAAGGATGCTTATCTTCAGAAGTACTTGAAGATTTTTCTAGCTGAAGCTGGAAGTGGCCAGGGGCCAGGGTTTCAAATATCTTTAATGTTGAAGTTCTACGGTGGGCAGTGTGCAGTAGTATGCCGATGTTCGCCATGGTTCTGAGGGTGAACCCCAGGTCAGAGTGTGCTCGGTTAAGTCTCTCATTCCCAGCGGAGTAGTTTCAAATACGCAAGTGTACCTTTTGTCCCATTTACCAGGGGTGAACCCGAGGTCAGATCAGGTTTGTGTTCGACGGCGAGGTCAGGTTATGATGTGTTTGACGGCGAGGTTGAATGTTTGTTTGACGGCGAGGTCAGATTATGATGTGTTCGACGGCGAGGTTGAATGTTTGTTTGACGGCGAGGTCAGGTTATGATGTGTTTGACGGCGAGGTCAAATTATGTCTGTTTTGGCGGCGATGTCAGAAGATTATGTTCGACGGCGATGTCAGACTCTTTAAATCCCCAGCAGAGATGATGTTTGTACGACGACGACGTCAAGTGTCTCTCAGAGCGATGTTTGTTTCCGACGACGATGTCAGATTCAGTTTTCCAGCGGCGATGTTGGGCATGTCAAGTTGATCCAGTCTTCTGACGGCGATGTTAGGTGATGCAGGTCCTTTAGTTCTCCAGCGGCGATGCAGGGTATTTTGACAGATTTAGTTCTCCAGCGGCGACGCGGGGTGTGTTGATTGTCCGACGGCGATGTCAGATGTAGTTCTCCAGCGGCGATGCGGGGTATTTTGTTCAGTATTGTATTTTCTCCAGCGGCGATGCGGGGTTTTTTGGTTGATCGACGGCGATGTCAGACTCAGTTTTCCAGCGGCGATGTTGGGTGTGTCAGTTAATTCAGTTCTCCAGCGGTGATGTTGGATGGTTCGTTCTCCAGCGGCGATGTTGGATATATTGTTTGTTTCCGACGGCGATGTCAGATCAGTATTTCTCCAGATAGTTGCCGTGCAGCTATTATTCCAGTATTCGACGAGTTGAGCAGTTGGCAAATTTTCGGGTTTACCGGTATTCAATCGTCTCGCACCTTGATTGGTTGAGAGTCGTTCGCTTCTCACCCAGTCAGGTTCAAGCCGCTTGAATAGGGGCAACTGTTGCACCCCAAAATTTGACCAACAATTATTTACCCATCAAGTGTTTGAAGGTTGATACCTTCATCAGAAAGCTCAAGAGATCCTCAGAGGAATTGGGTGAAACCAAGGATGTGTGACTCATAGCTTGAGAGTTGTGGGAGCTCCTCAGATGATTCTGAGACTTTGAGAGTGAAATTGAAGCTTTGAGAAAGCCTATGAGATGTCTTGATAGCCATCATGAAGCCCAGAGAGGTCATTATGCAAGAATTCAGAAGATTCAACCATGAATGGTAGAATTAGGGTTTTGACTGGGTCAACCCTGAGATCAGCTGAAGGCTTGGAGAAGGTTGAGACCTAATCCAAGGGCCATGAGATCATGGAATGATGCATGGATATGTTATAAAGATGATTCCTAGGCCAACTCATCATGATTGAGGAGTTTGAGAAGTTTTGAGTTAGGGTTTCCAGGGATTGCCAGTGAAAAAACCCTAATTTGATCCCTATCTTCCAGGCAGTTTTAGCTCAAGATGTGATTGATATCCCATATTCCCCATAACATGAATGTTGTAGAGCTTGTTCTTAGCTTTAATTTGAGTGGTGGAAGTCCTTGATAGGAGTTGCAGATCTCAAGTTATGGTTTTGATAAATTACAGGTCAGCTGAGGTGTGTGAATCTGGGTCCTTGAAAGTCACCCAACTTGTAGACAACTTTTGCCCTAGTAGGATGATTCCTATGATTTCTTGGTCAACATGAATGTTGGAGAGCATCTTCTTAGCTTTATAGATAGTACTAGAAGTACTTGATAGGATTTGTAGAACTCAACTTATGGTTTGAACAAGACAGGGGTATTTTGGTCATTTGGCAATTATAGGTCATTTTAGGCAAATGCCATATCTCCTATTTCCAAGCCTCAAATGGAAAAACTCAAAACATGAAAGTTGTTCAAAATGGCATTTTAAGCCTAGAAAGAAGGTCATGAATTGTTGGAAAAGCTCATAGCATGGAATGACAAAGTTTGGTAAATTTGAACTAAAAAAGCCATATAAGTTAATTCAAGTCAAGTTGAAATTTGGTTTGGGAGATTTAGGAGTCCAAAATAGGTCATCCAATATACCATTTTGAATGTAAATGACATTCTAAAAACTTTGGTTTAAACAGAATTTTGATTTGAAGCTCAAAAATGGAGGTTGCTTTGTAATATTGTAACTTGCATCTTAAGGCAATTTGAGAAATCTTCACACAAGGCAAGTATGAGCTGATTTTTTGTACACTCCACCTCAATATCTCACAAGGAGGGATTTTGGCACAAAATTGCAAGGCTTAACATATGAGATATGAGATAACCAATATGTCATGTCATGAGATTTTCATCACTTTCTAGTGGATTCTAGAAGCTTCTAGTTGATTCCATGGATTGTTATATAACAAGTGAATCATGATAAGTAAGGGGTTGGTCAAGGTTGAAGAATTCAGTGGAGAAAGGGGGAGAAAGAGTGAGGTGTTCAAAGCTTTCTTCAAAGTCAAGCAAGGCTCGAGTTGCTCATCACAGGCTTCAATCATCCAAGATAGTGCAAACAGAAACCTCTACACCATTAGAGGATTCTTTGGAAGCCATTACAAGCTCTGAATTTATCTCTAGCATCACTCACCATCATCACTTGGCAGGTTGGTAATTCTTCCCATATCTCATTATTTATGCGCATTCACTCAAGTTTCTAGGTGTAGAATTAACCTACTAGGTCAGTTGCTTAAGTTCTGAGGAATAGAGTAGGATCTATGGAGTTTCATGGCAGGGTGCCATTTCTTTGAGTTTCAAGAACATGTTATATATAGGGTATTGATGGATATGAGATGGTGTAGAATGGCTAGGGTAGCGTGTAGAACAAGATTACATCATTAGATTAAAGCTTTATTAAGATTGATACCAGAGGATCATGGTGGAACCCAAGCATTCGTGTGTTCTGTTAGGATGATATATGGAGTTTCAGGGAAGACTAGTGGTAACATCGTGTTCTGGGTGATTAATAGTACAACTTTGCTTTTGGAATTTCTTGATTTCATCCAGCCATTATTGAGAACGATCGAGTGGAAATGCTGGCATGGGATTAGGGTTTTCTGAAAACCCTAGGGTTTATTTGGAGAAGATGAGCCTCCACCGTTGGATGGTCCCAGGGCTTTGACTAATTCAGTTGATCCAGCGGCCACGATTTGAATTCAGAAGCGGAGGGAAAGAATAAATCAAAACGACGCGTTTGATTAAGTTGTGAATTCTGGGCTTCATCAGATCTTGCTATGCACACCACCACAATGGGCCCAATTCCACTTTCAACTAAAAAACCTTGCTATTCGTACTGTCATTTTACCATTTTTTGTTGGATTTTTCTTTTAATTTTCTGAAGCGTGTGGGCCTATCTCAACTTGATATTCACACCCCCAGGGTCTTGGCCCATCATGAAATAAACTGAGGCGTGTTACTCATGACACCCCCTCCCCTTTAATTGATTTCTTTTATTTTTTAATTTCCTTTTATATTCTTTGCATTTTAATAAACTCATAGAAAATGGGAAAATGATCATTTTTTAATTCTTGTTTTTTTCATATGTTCATAATCATGTCTAGAAAATATTAAATAAATAAAATTCTCATTTCATTTTCTTTTAATATTTTTAGAGTATTTTTTCTTTTAATAGCTTTTTAATATGTTTAGTTTGATACCTCATTTTGTAGAATTTCTTTTAAGACCTTCCTTTAGTCTTTTTAATTCATTCTTTTTGGTGTGATTAGATATTGAATCATAGTTCCCCATAGGATTTAATTCTTGATTTTTAGATTAAAATTTGATTAGTTTAATTAGGTTAGCATTAGGGTACCTAATTAGGGTTTAGGTTATGCATAGGTGAAATAGTTTATTTTCTTTAGAGAGTTTTGTCTTGATTTCTGGGTAGGGGCATATGTGGATGTTATGGAGAGATGTTGTAGACCCTTGTGAATAATTGTTAGAATTTTTCCCCTTGTTTTAATATTTTTAGGTATTTTCTGAAGTTGGCTGATGGTTTTGACTGTTCTGTGGTTATCTGTTCATCTCTGGGGTTTATTTTGGGGAATTTGTTGGGAGGCTTAGTTTGTTTTGAAGATCTTGTTGAAGGAGCATGATGAAGGAGAAGATTGTAGATCAAGACCCAGAGACCCAGAGCTTGGGGATTATTCCCTGTTTGTGAGGTTTGAGATCCTGGAGTTTGAAGGAAGTTCATGGTACTTTCCTGAGGAAGACACTATGAATGACTTTCATTCTTTCTTCTCACCTCTTTCTTAAGTATCCAATGATGTTGGAGCCAACTTGTGAGTTTAATTTCTCCTGAGGAGGAATGTAAACTGATCACATGTTGTTGAGCCACATGGGGTACAATTCCTAAGTGGAAGCCCCCTAGTACTTTCCTGAGGAAGGTCCTATGGGTCTATTCACTTAGCTCCATTAGTTTACCTAGGATTTCTCAAGTATCCAATGATGTTGGAGCCAACTTGTGAGTTTAATTTCTCCTGAGGAGGAATGTAAACTGATCACATGTTGTTGAGCCACATGGGATACAATTCCTAAGTGGAAGCCTCCTAGTACTTTCCTGAGGAAGGTCCTATGGGTCTATCCACTTAGTTCCACTAGGGCAGATAGGATTTCCTAAGTATCCAGTGATGTTGGAGCCTGCTTGTGAGTTTAGTTTCTCCTGCGGAGGAATGTAAACTGATCACAGTGGTTGAGCCACATAGGATATGATTCCTGAGTATACACCTCCTAGTGCTTTCCTGAGGAAGACACTATGAGTCTGCCTACTTAGCTCCCTTTCTTTGGTAAGCTTGTTTTGCAGCTTGGAGACTGGGATTGGTTTCTCTTGTAGGGTTTGCTTTAGGGCTTTGCTTAGATTTGATCAGGATTTTGTTAGGGTTAGGATTAGAGATTAGATGTAGGTATTTATTTCTCAAGCATGTGTTTTGTTTGCCTGATGGCATTTCATCCCTTTTATCTGTTTAGTGCTTGATAGCATGTTGTTTGTTTTTCAGTATGATTACTGTTATTTCATGACTGGCTTGAGGTCGAGACGAGCTTGTGGAGGCTGAAGCCCCACACACATTTCCTCCCTCACTTGCATTGCATGCATTTTACTGTTAAGCTGATGCTTTGTCTGTTTCGGTGTATCATTGACATGATCCCTTAGGACTCTCATTTCCTTTGATAAGGATTTGATGATAGACTTTTAGGTTGAAACCTATGCATGACAACTTCTAGGAGTTCCCTGTTCAAACCTCAACCATAGGATGAATCCATGGCATGACAACAGTAGGACTTGATAGTCTCCCTCCTAGTTGGGTCTGTTCTCTTCTCATCTCAAAGCAGTTTAAAATACAGTAATCATGAATGATTTCTTTCATACGTTACGAGCCTTAAGCTATCTGAGAAAGGATGCATTCCCTCTCAGGTCATAGTCTCTAGTGCGGTTGAAATCGCAAACACAATAAAAAACACTTCTTTCAGGAGATAAGCCGTAGTTTCCCGAACTACGTTTGCTCTGATCTTCCATGCAGTATGGAAGTATGTAGGCATAGGATGCGATATCCTAGCGAGCTACCTTCCCCCATAACCCTTCGTAGGCCGAACTACGTTGACTCTGATTTCTCATTCTCTGATGAGAATACGTAGGCATAAAGTGCGACGCTTTGCCGAGTCATTTTTCTTTTCTTTTTCAGCCAGCCTTGATAGGTAGATAGATTATAACCAACCCGTCCAAGTAAACAAACAAGCGTGGATCCCGTCGAGTACGACGGACGTGAGGGGTGCTAATACCTTCCCCTTGCGTAACCGACTCCCGAACCCAGACAATGGTTGCGATGACCTTGTCTTACCCTTTTTTCGTCAGGTTTTTCTGATCGTTTTCTTTCCCGCTCTGAGGGATAAATAACGAAAGGTGGCGACTCTTCTGTCATGCTGGCACCTTATTTTCGCGCAAGCGACAAGGTGCATCCGAGCCAGGAAGGAAATTCACTATGACAACATTAGTTCAAAGCTAAACTCCCTCATTTACAACTTCTTGCCTAATTAATACCTTGTGCAACTTCTACCTAGAAACCCTCTAGATATGAGATCCCCCTCTCACTTCCTAAAAGTCACAAACCAGTGAAAATACCTCAAGAAACTGAAATAGAGGATTATACTTCCAATAAACAATACTTAGTTTTGCTTAAAAGATTCAAACTAAGAATAATATGCTCGTGCTTAGAAGCTTAAGAGTGAACAATAAACAACATACAATCATCCTACCTCAATGTATCAAAATATGCATGGGTGATTTATAAAGTCACACTAAGAGACTCTTAAAACCTAAGACTCTAAAACTTCCCCTTATTTTTACAAAAGTGAAAGTCGCAAATACATTAGGTTTAGGTTTCTCTTTAAATACTTCTCAACAGTTCATGAGCTTCAAAATATTCACCTAGATATTGCTAGATCCACATGCTGAGGGCTACATCAATTATGCAGAAAAATCCCCTTAAATCTTGGAACAAATCATCAAGATTCCTAAATTGTATCAACATCCAATTTTAGAAACTTATGAACAGTTGGAGATTAGATCAAATGTTCTAGATTAAATCTTCTTGACATGTGAAAACAAATGAGATATATGCAAAAGAAATCTCACATAATCAAATCAAATATGTCAAGAATAAGCCTACAAGTTGTACTGATCTGGTACAACATGTCACAACATCTGTCAGAACATATGTCTTCAATGTTGACAGGCCAACAAGTTAGGAAATTTCTCCCAACATTTTTCTGTGAACCATGTTTTAGCAAAATTGATGTCAATCCTAAAACCATGGAACTAACTAGTAAGATAAATTCACAAAGCGTGTTATCACCAAAAGGATGATAGTTATCACAATGAAGCTTGTTATTACCAAAAGGATAACAGTGAGATCAATTCACAAATCTTGCTATCACCAAAAGGATGATAGTTAACTCAACATCTTCAATGATTACCAACACCAAAAGGATGAAGGTTAAATCATAATGGCAAAGATCCCCATCACCAAAAGGATGATGGTTAGATCACAATGACACTTGCCAGCATCAAAAGGATGATAGTAAGGCCATAATTTTCAAGATCACCATTGTCAAAAGGACAATGGTGAGATTATAAATGTGAAGATCACCGACACCAAAAGGATAGCGGTAAGATCAAACAACAAAGTTGGCTATCCCGAAAAGGATGATAGTAAACACATAACTCAATGATCACCATCACCAAAAGAATGATGGTTAGATCAAAACACAACTTGCTATCACCAAAAGGATGATAGTAAGACACAAATTTAATAATCACCATCACCAAAAGGGTGAAGGTAAAATAAAACTTGTTACCACCAAAAGGATGATAAAAAGCACACAAATCAATGACTACTGCCACCAAAAGGATGAAGTTAAGGTAAAAACACAACTTGCTATCAGCAAAAGGATGATAGTAAGCACAAAAATCAATGACTACCGCCACCAAAAGGATGAAGTTAAGGTCAAAACACAACTTGCTATCACCAAAAGGATGATAGTAAGCACATAATGGTTTCAGAGGTTGTCATCACCAAAAATATGATGAACAGAGCAAAGCTGCAAGGATCGCCAACACTAAAAGGATGAAGGTAACATAATTTGCTATCACCAAAAGGATGATAGTAAACACACGCAACTTGCAAAGATCGCCGTTGACAAAAGGACAATGGTGAGATCATAAATGCAAAGATCGCCGACACTAAAAGGATGACGGTAAAATCAACTCACACAAATTACTACCATCAAAAGGATGATAGTAATTTCCCATCACCATCACCAAAAGGATGAAGGTAAGATTGAAACACCATTTTCTATCATCAAAGGGATGATTGTAAGACTATTGACAAAAGGTCAAAAATGCTATCAACAAAAGTCAATAGAGAAAACTTGATGGAGAAATATTGGTAAATTAATGAGTAAGACTTGTTTGGAGATATCAACAAAAGGTTGAAGCAAAGAAGTAACCAAGGAACATCATCATTATCAACAAAAGCTTAAAGGGAACTAACTCACTAGGGAACGCCTAAGAGAAAGGTAGGAATTAATTCAGAGAGAAACCACTGACTGATATGAGGTTAACAACTTTATCAAAAAAAAGGTTGAACAAACTAACTCCATGGGGAATGCCCACTTAACAACGCATGGTAAGAACTCACTCAGAGAAATACCACCGACTGAGTTGAGGATCGACCATGATTTTCATGGTTGATCCTGGATCCTGACTTATGCATATATGCATGTCTGATTTTGCAAAGTTACTCCACTTTGAATGGAAATACGATACATGAACTGATGCATTGAGATGCATGTGACGTAACCCAAAATTTGACCTCCCCTTTTGCCTTTTTGCATAAGCATCTGCACTTGCATTCCCCGCATACGCATCAGCATTTTTATCTGTGGATTCATTGCAGGTACACTTCCTAATCACCATATAATTTCGAGGTTATGATCACATCCCCCGAAGAGTCACCAAAGCATGAATACAAGCAAACATAAGGATTTCTATGTCTATTTATTAAAGCAAGGGTTAAAAGCACGAAACCACGACCAAAGCACATCATTTTAGGCCAAAAAAGCAAAAGTTTTCATGTTTTAATCGATTAACATAATCTTGTTAATCGATTACACCGGTTACTTTTGCAAATTTTCAGCAGTTTCACAGCACTGCAGCAATTCCTACTTTTCTCCTTTGTTCTACATCATTCTAGCATCTTGTGGAAGATTCTAGACATGTGATTACACCAAAAAATATCAATTACATTTGCTAAACTACCTCACTAGAAATAATGCTTACCATGCACCCTCATTTCCAATCATGTAAACTACTTGGTCATTAAGGTGCATTGGGATTCTCCAACCGAGTTAACCAATTACTAACTAAGTTAGATCCCAACTCAGTGAGTTGGATCTAACTAACTCCAAACCAAATGTCAAACCTCATTTAACTACCTTCATACCTAGTTCCAAGCCTACACTCACTCCAAACCTACACTCTATATAAGCAAACCCTCGCCTTGATGCAAATGAATGCTTGGCCATTCTCTCATTTTTCTTTGAACTTTCACTCTCTATTCTCTTAATTTTCTGTAAATTTCTCTCTCAATCATCTTCATCTTCTTCACCAAACCTCACTAAAGCACATACACCATTAAAGCTTAGCAATTTTTGCATTGAAACATGTTATTCTTTGAGCTAGACCTCCATTCCTCTTCATTTCACTTCTGAATTTTGTAGCAACATCGTCATTTACTTCAATTCAAGATTTGGAAGTTGATCATTGGAGGACTTGTGGTGTAAATTCGGATCCGAAGCAATTATCCCATTATCTTCGGTTTTCTCGCTAAGGATTGCTAAAGATCTTGGTACTTTCTAGTTTTCTAAGTTTCTCTTCATCGCATCTTGATTACAACAATTACCAAGGCAAACCTCAGCCTTGTAGGTTGGTGAATCTTACTTAATTTATCGCTTTCGATCGATTTTGCATTTTTGCAATGTAGTGCTTAATTTTTTCTTTGCTACTTGAATGATTGATTTGCATGCTTGATTCTTTTAGTGCGTAATTGCTCTGAATTAACATGAATTTTGCATCTGCTTCTATGTTATGTTCTATTACGATTGCATGCGATAAGTGATTCCGAAAAATGTTTTTCAAAATTCTATTTCTGTTGTTTTTATAGTGGTAATCGATTAACACTTGTGGTATAGTCGATTACACCCTTGCCTACGCCTCAGAACTCCTTTTTGAAACTATGTAATCTGTTGCGGTGAAATTTGGATGTCAAGCTATTGATTAACTTGAATCTTAATTAATTTACAACCGGTCTTTGATTTATCCGAAGGAAAGGTTAAAGAAAGGAAAAACCTAAAAGGGAGAGATCTAAGGTTTGGGGGTTGGTTAAATTTAGGGAAGGTATTAGCACCCTAAACTTCCGTAGTACTCTACGGGAACCTTTTGTTTATTTTTTTTATTTATTTCATTAATTATTTTTCTTTAGGGTATATACAAAGGATTGAAAATTAAAAAAGACCTAGGGGTTAATTCTAAGTTTACTCGGCAAGACATCGCATCTTGTGCCTACATATCCTTACGGGAATGGAATCAGAGTAACTGTAGTTCCCCTCAAAAGGGAGGTTAGAGACTTCTTGACTGTGGTCAAGGTCTCAAGGGGAATAAACACATCTTAAGGACACGCTTACATGGAGTCTTAAACTCCGATCTCTATGTTATAAATTGTTAAGCGCATTAGGGTTAGGTTAGGGATTCCGCGGCGGGAAACCCTAAAATGAGTGCGGCGACTCTTTGACCTAAAGCTAGGGGTAGTTTTGTAATTTTGTCCACGGCGAGACATTTGTGAAAAGTTAGGGTTCGCAAGGTTTTGAAGTTTTGAGGACTATTGGCGTGGCGGCCAAACGACTAGACCTAATCCTTCGGAGGAATGCAATGGGACAAATTAACGATGCAAATGCGCGAATTTAAACCATACAAACAACAGAAATTAAAGTGCGGAAAGGTAAACGCGATAATTTGTTCGCGAAGTTACAAATGAGAAACAGATACAATTATAATACAACTTGAATTGAAAAAACACATTAAAATAGCTAATAGCAACGTAACAAGCTGCACATTGAATACACAAGGTTAGTAGACAGAGTCAGACAGTAATCAAACGAGTTATGAAACGGAAGTGCGAAAGTTATAGATATTCTTTGTTGTTTATTTGTGATATATAAAAAAGCTTTTGATTTAAGTTAAAAAAGAGGTTTTAATATTATTAAAAAAAAAATTTCAAAAACAGTCTTAATTTAATTATCTAACAAAAATGTTTTATTTAAAAAAAAAAAGGTTTAATGTTATTATTATATATTTTTTAAAAAACGGTTCTAGTTATTATTTTAAAAAAATATTTTAGTTATTATTTTAAATTTATCTAAAAAAAAATTTTTTTCTTAAAAATAATAGGTTTTCATATTAATTTGGAAAAGATGTTAATGTTATTTATTTTAAAAAACAGATTTTTATATTATAACAAGTTTTAATAAATTAATGATAATAATGATAATAATAATAATGATAATAATAATAAAAATAAATAATGATAATACTAATACTACTACTACTACTACTACTAATAATAATAATAATAATAATAATAATAAAGCAATAATGAATTTTAAACGTGCCAAATAACCCAACAATGTTGCTAACGCAGAAATGCGCTCATCGCAACCAGATCTAAATCGGACGAAACAAAATTTATCGCAAAGAAAAAGAAATTAAGCAAAAAACAGTATTATTGCTCACACAAAAATGCGATCATCGCAACCAGATCGAACTAACATAAATGTCACGCGTCATGCACACAAATGTGCAAACATCGTATCGATATAATTCGATCAAAAATTAATCTTATATATATATATATATATATATATATATATATATATATATATATATATATATATATATATATATATATATATATATATATATATATATATATATATATATATATATATATATATATATATATATATATATATATATATATATATATATATATATATATATATATATATAAACTCTAACAATTTAAAAATTATAAATATATAAACGTAACAGTAATAGATGAAGAAAAAGAAATAACGGTAATAGATGAAGAAAAAGAAATAACGGTAAAAGATGAAGAAAAAGAAACAACAATAATAGATGAAGGAAAAGAAATAACGGTAAACGATGAAGAAAAAGAAACAACAATAATAGATGAAGAAAAAAAAATAACGGTAAACGGCACTCACTCCTCTTATGTTTTTTTTTATTCTCCCCTTTTTCAACAAAGCATTTTAAAGCCCAAACTAAATAATTAATTAAGAAAAAAAATAGTGACAAAGGTGAGATTCGAACTCTCAACCTCTCACACTCACAACTCCTTACACATGTCCTCTTGCCAATTGTGCCATTTTTACTTTTTAGAAAAAAAATGCATGCCATATGATATTTACCTGCAAAAAGTCAAACGACTACACAAATTTGTTAGTAATTGATTAAATGCAATAAAAATGCAATAAAATGCGACGACAAATCTTAGGGCAAAATTTGGGGTATTACAGTTGCCCCTATTTAAATAACTTCACCGGGTGATTTGAGCAACGGAGACTCGAGAAATCATGGTGGAGGGATTTAAATACAGATAACCGAAAATTTTGCCTTTAGACGCAGTGCTATGCAATGATATGGACAAAACAAAACGAACTATAATGCTAAATATGATATGAATCTGATATGATGCGTATGATGAAAATGACAAATGCACGGATACAGAAGAAACAACGTCACAGGGGACGACCCATCGAGGAATTGCACTAGGGAAGAAGACATGTCATATCTGGAAGAACGTCGGGTAGACACGACACAGAATTGTTGATAGGTGCCAAGTAAATTAGAAATTGTCCGCAAGGTAAGACGCGGGTAAAACACGAGCTCAGGAGAAAAACACAAATGGGGATAAAACACCCATGATGCCAAGTAAATAAATTTTGCACACAAGGTAAGACGCGAGTAAAACACGACCTCAGGGAGAAAAAAAAGTAAATGGGGGTAAAACACCATGATGTTAGGTAAACCCAAGAATATCTGGTAAACGGGAAATAAAATACCTGGGATAAAAGGTACATGGGGGATAAAACACTCAAGGATAGAAGGTAAATGGGGAGTAAAGCACCCAAGATAGAAATGTAAATGGGGAGTAAAGCACCCAGGATAGAAATGTAAATGGGGACTAAAGCACCCAAGATAAAAATGTAAATGGGGAGTAAAGCACCCAAGATAAAAATGTAAATGGGGAGTAAAGCACCCAAGATAAAAATGTAAATGGGGAGTAAAGCACCCAAGATAGAAATGTAAATGGGGAGTAAAGCACCCAAGATAGAAATGTAAATGGGGAGTAAAGCACCCAAGCTAGAAATGTAAATGGGGAGTAAAGCACCCAAGATGTGCACATGTATAGGAATTATGCTATGACATATGATCAAATGCAAATGCAGACGTCGACGACAAGACTCGACTCTTTCTGTGAGATGACAAAACTGGAGGACTGATTCCTCACACGGAGATCACTGTCATTCTGTTAAACTGTATCAAGTTGATAGTCACTGTAGGAATGATGAATAACTGCTTGGGGATTATGCAAGTAAACTGCCCCAGGTCAAATGAATTGATAATTGCTTCAGCTGTCTGATTCGTGGAATCGACTGTTTTGCTGTATCCTCGGAGGGCTTGCCCCAGTCTGAGTCTTGAACAATTCTCTGGATAAACCAAATCTGAGAAGATATTGCCTTGAACAAATCTTGAACTGATTCTTTGACAGGATGTAAAAGGAACTTGCCCCTGATAAGATCACTTGACCAAGTTTCTCATTGTTTGAAAATTCCTTAGAGGAAAGCCAGTTTGCAAACAAAAATATTCATACAAACATGGTAATGCAAAGTTCATGCGACTTTTGAAAAATTATTTTTGAAAGATGGAAAATACATGAGTCGTTAGTCGGAACAAGGCGGTTCAAGACACTCAAAGTTTAAAATAAAAGTGTATTGCCAAAATAAATGATTCGCAAAGATCTTTAGGAGTCAGGTTACGCAACCTTGCTGTAGTATACTTTCAAAATAACCTTGCTTCAATTAGGTCTTTTGAGGGTTGTAATGTGGCCTGGTTCACGGTTTATGAAACAAAAGATAAAGGCTCAAAATTTATTTGTACCCACCCAATCTACGTGATGATCTTCAGTCCTATGCTCAGTTAACTCATACTATGCATTCAGGTTCCCATAAGTTAGGGATTTCATTGATCGTAGCAATGATGACTCAGAAGTCAAAGGGACCTATGAAAAGGCAGCCACTACTCCCCTATAACATTTGATTGTTTTGACATTGAGGATTTTCAAGATAAGGATTTAAAAATCTCTTTGTATTATCCCTAAATTTTGCCTGAACTGTTTATTTTAGAGTTTACAGTCAGCGGGATGCCCCAGTTTTGCCTAAGTCTCCTTCATAGGTTTTGACTTAGCGGGCTTCTTTTGATTTTTTTATATTATTTTTTTGTGTGAAGGAAAGTGACTGTTTGATTTTAATGATTACGGTGAACCATCATCGACCTTTGATTAGAAAACATCTTCGACACTTATTTGACGTGTGCGAAGGAAAATTTGTTAATGAAAGGTGTATCGTATGAACACACAACCAAGTTAACTGAGAACTACCCATCCCAAGGTTAAAATTGTGGGTTTTTTGTAACGAAAGAAACTCTAACTTCTAGGCCCGAAGGGGGTGACGAGGGATTAACTTCCTTATTTCTCCAGTGTTTAGGAATTGAAACAATGCCTTACATCGTCAACAAGGTTTAATTGAAAGCATACTGACAGCAGTTATGGGTATAACGTTTTCGTCATCCTCCCTCCGATCTTAGCATATCAAAATTTTGGACAAGAAGTAAACATTTGAAAAATAAAGCATAAAGATGCAAATAAATGGACGGAAATGAATTGAATCAAAAGTCGCAATGCTTATTTCATTAATGAAAGTACAAACATAATTGAAAGCAAACAACTTAAACAAAATAAGGAAAATGCAAACAACGAGAAAAAAAAAAGGCCCAATGACAAAGCTTCAATTCTGATGTGTTGGCAAGGGATCTGTCTGGACGCTCGGACGACTATCCGTAAAATCAAGTATTCCGGTTCTAATCAGTTCACGCACCCTAGCTTTCAATGCAAAACAATGCTCCAAGTCGTGGCCTAAGGCACCCTCATGAAAAGCACACTTTAGATCAGCCCTAAATCCAACTGGAGGATTAAGAGGAGGTGGTAAAGCCTTTGTAGTGATCAGCCCTTGTCGAACTAAGTCAGGATACAACTCTGTGTAAGTCATGGGAATAGGATCAAAGTGATCCTTGTTCCGATTATGGTCTTGTCTGATAACTGGGCATTGAGGAGTCTGAGCTGGCTGTGGAGCACTAACAGGTTGAGATCCCTGGCGAGGCTTCCTTGATTCAGTTATGACAACATTGGCCTGTTCATCCTTCTTCTTATGGAAATTCCCGTAGGGTTTCTTTGCACCATTAGAAGATTCAACAGCTTTGGAT
The DNA here is from genome assembly GCA_963859935.3 of Lathyrus sativus. Classification (NCBI taxonomy): domain Eukaryota; kingdom Viridiplantae; phylum Streptophyta; class Magnoliopsida; order Fabales; family Fabaceae; genus Lathyrus; species Lathyrus sativus. Next base: position 616,924,144 of record OZ012738.1, on the reverse strand, counting down.
ACTTTACCATTTTTCAAACCTTCTTCTAACCTCTGACCAATAGTCACCAAATCTGTAAAACTTGAAGAGACATTCCCGATCATCTTTTCCCAATAGAAAGGGGACAAAGTATCCATGAACAATCCAGTTAATTCCTTTTCTGCTATAGGGGGTTCAACTTGAGAAGCTAACTCTCTCCAACGCTGAGCATATTCCTTGAATGACTCTTTTTCATTTTGAGACATATTTTGTAATTGACGGCGATCGGGAGTCATATCCAGGTTGTATTTGTATTGTTTCATGAAAGCGTTAGCGAGATCTTGAAAGCAACGGACACTGTTATGCTCTAAGTTCATATACCATTTGAGAGAAGCACCACTCAAACTGTCTTGAAAGCAATGGATTAGCAATTTTTGATTGTTGGTGTAGGCCGCCATCTTTCGAAAGTACATGACCAGATGAGCTCTTGGACATGAGTGACCTTTATACTTCACAAACTCAGGAGTCTTGAATTTGGCAGGCATAACGAGACCGGAGACTAGGCACATATTGTCGGCATCTATATTGAAGAAATCAGTACCCTCAACAGCTTGGAGTCTCTTATTGATGATTTGATACTGTTCACGGGTAATCTCAAGCTCAACAAAATCTTCATGGTCTTCCCCTTGAACACTAGCAACATTGTGCTCATATAGAGGATTCTCAAAGGGAGCTCGGATAGTTTGGTTAACAGTGTGGACCACAGGTCTAGTCTCGGTAAGGACGGGAGCTTGAAAAACCGGTCTGACAGTCTGACCAATTGTAGCAGACGATGCAATAGGCGGAGAGTAGTTAGGAGGTAAACCAAACTCGGGCCAAGTAGATGGTGGCACTGGAACAAGAGGTGGATCAACATCCGAAACTTCCTGAATGACGGTCCTTTGAGGTGACTCTCCTCTGGAAATCAGTACTTGGAGCATCTCGGTGAGTTTGGTCATGCCTGATTTCAACTCATCGATCTCCATTCGGATCTCTACATTATATGCCTCTTGCTCTGACATCTTACGTCTATAATTAGCCCTGGTCTGATATCTGTGTCGAGGAATCAGCTTGACGACTCAAAGGTACACTGGAAGACGAGAGAACCGAGAATGAGAAACCGGGGGAGAAATGCAATGCAAAAATGTGATGCTGATGCCATGCAATGGTTTTAAGAATTTCAACGGTCGATTGCGAATATTGCTTTTTAAGAAAGTTGGAAAAAATTTTAGACTTTAAAATGTAAGGCTTTTCGAATTTGCAAAGGACTGCTGAATTCCTTGAAACTAGAAATGATATGATGCTTTATGGATGCAAAGCACAAATACACACACAAAGGTCCTAGGTTAGAGGACCGCGAATGGAGTTAAGGTCTACCCTTCCCAAAAGGTAAGTACTATAGGTTAATTGTACCTGCAGAACCAGGGTTCTAAATCAGTGCCCAAAATCATCAGTCCATCTTTCGGATATTATCGACTTCCCGACTGACTCGAGGGTCAATAATATTCTCAAGAGAATCTCTTTTAAGTGTAGCATCGCGTAGCAACCATTGTAGGACTACTCCCATATAGTTCTCGCACTACGTCCTATATAAGGTCAAGATGGTGTAAAGGTACTACGGTTCCCAGTATCACAGACTCCAATCGATAACGGTAAAAGTTTTCACGACTACACTCGATCAACCGAACCATTTTCGAAAGTGTCTCAACTGAGCGGTGATTCTCGATTTAGCTTAGTCGGGACTCACTCCCTATAAGCCTCGTCGAATATATCAGTCATCCTATCATAAGGTCGCTCAAGTCCGGGTGTAGGACTTATCTCACAACACAGTAACTCCAAGTAAGGTACCCCAATATATACATACAAGTGAGCAAAATATATAATAAAACAAATATATAAAGAAAAATAAACAAAATAGGGATAACCCTCAAAAGTTAGGATTCTCCAGTGAAGTCGCCATTTTCTGTTGCGGTGAAATTTGGATGTCAAGCTATTAATTAACTTGAATCTTAATTCATTTACAACCGGTCTTTGATTTATCCGAAGGAAAGGTTAAAGAAAGGAAAAACCTAAAAGGGAGAGATCTAAGGTTCGGGGGTTGGTTAAATTTAGGGAAGGTATTAGCACCCTAAACTTCCGTAGTACTCTACGGGAACCTTTTGTTTATTTTTTTTATTTATTTCATTAATTATTTTGCTTTAGGGTATATACAAAGGATTGAAAATTAAAAAAAGACCTAGGGGTTAATTCTAAGTTTACTCGGCAAGACATCGCATCTTGTGCCTACATATCCTCACGGGAATGGAATCAGAGTAACTGTAGTTCCCCTCAAAAGGGAGGTTAGAGACTTCTTGACTGTGGTCAAGGTCTCAAGGGGAATAAACGCATCTTAAGGACACGCTTACATGGAGTCTTAAACTCCGATCTCTATGTTATAAATTGTTAAGCGCATTAGGGTTAGGTTAGGGATTCCGCGGCGGGAAACCCTAAAATGAGTGCGGTGACTCTTTGACCTAAAGCTAGGGGTAGTTTTGTAATTTTGTCCACGGCGAGACATTTGTGAAAAGTTAGGGTTTGCAAGGGTTTGAAGTTTTGAGGACTATTGGCGTGGCGGCCAAACGGCTAGACCTAATCCTTCGGAGGAATGCAATGGGACAAATTAACGATGCAAATGCGCGAATTTAAACCATACAAACAACAGAAATTAAAGTGCGGAAAGGTAAACGCGATAATTTGTTCGCGAAGTTACAAATGAGAAACAGATACAATTATAATACAACTTGAATTGAAAAAACACATTAAAATAGCTAATAGCAACGTAACAAGCTGCACATTGAATACACAAGGTTAGTAGACAGAGTCAGACAGTAATCAGACGAGTTATGAAACGGAAGTGCGAAAGTTATAGATATTCTTTGTTGTTTATTTGTGATATATAAAAAAGCTTTTGATTTAAGTTAAAAAAGAGGTTTTAATATTATTAAAATTTTTTTTTCAAAAATAGTCTTAATTTAATTATCTAACAAAAAGGTTTTATTTTAAAAAAAAAAGGTCTAATGTTATTATTATATATTTTTTAAAAAACGGTTCTAGTTATTATTTTAAAAAAAGATTTTAGTTATTATTTTAAATTTATCTAAAAAAAATTTTTTTTCTTAAAAATAATAGGTTTTCATATTAATTTGGAAAAGATGTTAATGTTATTTATTTTAAAAAACAGATTTTTATATTATAACAAGTTTTAATAAATTAATTATAATAATGATAATAATAATGATAATAATAATAAATAATGATAATAATAATACTAATAATAATAATAAATAATGATAATACTAATACTACTACTACTACTAATAATAATAATAATAAAGCAATAATGAATTTTAAACGTGCCAAATAACCCAACAATGTTGCTAACGCAGAAATGCGCTCATCGCAACCAGATCTAAATCGGACGAAACAAAATTTATCGCAAAGAAAAAGAAATTAAGCAAAAAACAGTATTATTGCTCACACAAAAATGCGATCATCGCAACCAGATCGAACTAACATAAATGTCACGCGTCATGCACACAAATGTGCAAACATCGTATCGATATAATTCGATCAAAAATTAATCTTATATATATATATATATATATATATATATATATATATATAAACTCTAACAATTTAAAAATTATAAATATATAAACGTAACAGTAATAGATGAAGAAAAAGAAATAACGGTAATAGATGAAGAAAAAGAAATAACGGTAAAAGATGAAGAAAAAGAAACAACAGTAATAGATGAAGGAAAAGAAATAACGGTAAACGATGAAGAAAAAGAAACAACAGTAATAGATGAAGAAAAAGAAATAACGGTAAACGACACTCACTCCTCTTAGGTTTTTTTTTATTCTCCCCTTTTTCAACAAAGCAACACATGTATATATAGGGAACAAATTATGGTTAACACCAAATTGTCAATAATGTCCCTAAAGCCCATTTTAAAGCCCAAACTAAATAATTAGTTAAGAAAAAAAATAAAATTTAAATAATTTAAAATAATTAAAATAAACTTAAAATAAAAACTAATAATCCTATTGATTCCTAAAATCAAAAATATTATAAAAAGAACAAAATTTTTTTCAATATTTTTTATTTTATGATTTTTTGGATATTTTTATGAATAATTTAGAAAAAAGTGAAAAAAATAATATTTTAAAAAATGATTTAATTAAAATACGAAAATAATAATTAAATAATAATAAAAAACTATTTTTGTTATTTTTTAATGAAAGATAGAAAAATTTAGAGTAAAAATAATAAAAAACAAAAAAATGACAAAGGTGAGATTCAAACTCTCAACCTCTCACACTCACAACTCCTTACACATGTCCTCTTGCCAATTGTGCCATTTTTACTTTTTAGAAAAAAAATGCATGCCATATGATATTTACCTGCAAAAAGTCAAACGACTACACAAATTTGTTAGTAATTGATTAAATGCAATAAAAATGCAATGAAATGCGACGACAAATCTTAGGGCAAAATTTGGGGTATTACATAATCCATTAAAAGGAGGATATAATCGATTACACCTGACAACTTTTGCAAAAAAAACTTGTTGTTTGGGACTGTTTTGACATATTTTGCTTGCATAACTTCCCATGCTTACCTATATTCATGTCAATGCCACTGTTTTAGGTCAATACCTACTTGCAATGACTCTTGCTGGATTAATTGCATAATTTTCCTTGATCATTTTGCAACTTTATCACATGTTTGAAGCACTTTTTACACATTTTTGCTTGTGTTAACATGATAATGCTTAGTAGCGCATGCTAGCCTGTTCTTGTTAATACTTTGTATTTCAACTTGATGCATTATATTTGTTCTTCCTTGAGAAAATTTAATCTTGTTCAACATTATTTCATGCACTTGCTTTGATGATCTTTCCACTCGCTTGAAAGATTATTGGCATTTTCTTCCCTTTGATTAATTGATTGAAACCATGTTTCGATTGATTAGTCACCCCCACTCTCCTCTTTAGGATCTTCGTAGAGCCCCTCCTTCTTGATCATGTTCCGAGTCGGACGTCTGCATAACAAGATGTAGGTCTATACAAATTACGTCGTTACTATGTCGGTTTTAATTTCTGCATTACGCTTTGAGTGCTAGAGAATGGACGAGAATGGAGAATTCCTACCCTCATTCTGACTATTTTTTGTAAGGGACAAATGACCATGTGCCTGGAATAGTCATCTTTATCCCTAGACCGTAGTGTCTCTTGAGTCAATCCTTGGTCACTCATCCCTGCCTCGAACCTTCCTCTTTCCGTTTGAAATATCAATCACCTTTTGGTTCCAATCCCTTTTCCTTTGGTTAATCACAGTCTGTCTGTTAAACACCAATATTCTCCTTCCCCACAGAGCAGTCGCAATCTTTCTTTTCTTCGGTTAATCACAGTCCGTCTATTAAGATACTAAATCTCCAATAGAGTAAGCAACCTTCTCTTGGCTCTAACCTTCTCTTTCGTTGGTTAACCAATGTCTGTCTCTTAAAACACCAACTACCCTTTTTCGGTTAACCACAGTTTGTCTGTTAAAATACGGAACCTTTGTTGGGTTAATCACCTTTTGGTTAAAACACCCTGTTTCCCTTGGTTAATCACTGTATGTCAGTTAAAAGACCAACCTCTTATGTTCCCTTGGTTATCCATAGTTCGTCTGTTAACACACCGAGTTTTTTTTGGGTTAACACCTTTCCTTGGTTCAACACCCTTTTCGTTGGTTAACCACCATCCTCTAGTTAAAAGATTAACTTCTCCCTTTTTGTCGGTTAACCACTGCTAGACAATTAAAATATCGAATCCCCTTTCTTTGGTCAAACACTATCCGTTGGTTAGAAGACTTATTGCTTTCTTTTCCTCTCCCCAGTGGAGCCAACCTTTTTCCTTGGTTAAAGGTTGCCTGTCAATTAAAAGACCAGTTTTTTCTATTCCCCAGTGAAGGCCAACTCTTTTTCTTTTCCCCAACCAGGTCATTTCCTTTCCTCCCCAATAGAGTAAGTTCTTTTTCCCCTAGTAGGTTCCCTTCTTTCCTTTTCCTTGGGTTAACCATCGAGTCTCGGTTAAAACACCCTTACCTCTACTCTTTGCTCGTACATATTTGTTCTTTGCCACTCTTTTGCACCATTTATCTCCATTCTTGTCTTAGTTCTCCGAACTACGTGGACTCTAAATTCCTCATTGCACTATGAGGATACGTAGGCACGAGATTGTGAAATCTTGGCGAGCCACCTTCTCCTCCTCTTCCCTTGTTCCATGAACTACAAAGCTATGAATACCTCATTGGACTATGAGGATACGTAGGCACGACAACCCCAACCCTTCATGAGCACTTTCTTCGTCTCTTTTCCTTCCTCCTTTAGCGAGTAACCTTTAGATAGATAACCCATCCGAGCCTAGAAGCATTCAGAATGGCTCCCATCGAGTATGATAGACACGTGGGGTGTTAATACCTTCCCCTTGCATAACCGACTCCCTTACTTATTTCTCTTCCCTTTGGGTTTTATCGATATTTTCCGGGTCCTTTAGGACTAAATAAATTTTGGTGGCGACTCTGTTGAATCTTTGAGCATGTGATACGCTCAGGTATAATCTCGCTAGCTTCAGTATGTAAACATTCAAATGCTAGGGATATATATATAATTTTTTTTCATGTATGCAATGATGCATATGATACATATGATGCATATGATGTATGTTTGAATGCAGATAGGTGATTGGATAGGTTTGTGAAGGTGCCAACAAGGTGTACTTTTATTTTGGTAGTTGCCAATGTGGATTGAACTTTGGTTGGTGAAAAGGTCTGACTTCCCGACACTCAATCTTTGACGATGCTATGATCAAAGGCAAACGAAGATGCTCTCGGTGCCCCAAGTTTGATCACTTGCTGACGAACCGTGTGTTCGTTCCTGAGAGAACCACAACTTTTATGCCTGAGGGTCTGGATGGCCTGGAAATGAGCGTAGCGACGTAATCAACGCACGAAGTGTGTGTTTTTGATCTGCCCTAAAGCTTTTTGCCAAGATACAATGTTTACCAGCATAATCTTTCAGACTTGTCTTGAACTAAATGGGTGCTAGTGTCTGACAAGATCCGCTTGTTCGACTTGAAGGTACAGAAAGGACATACCCTCTTGTAACTTGTTTTGTTCTAGTCTAAAGGGTTATTGAAAGAATTCTCCTTGAATGGAATTTTTTTAGGAGTTACCATGACATGATTCACCCCTACTGTCTGAATATTGTAGTAGCATGCTCTAATTAACCACTTCTTGACATGGTCTAATCTTTGGAAGTTGGGCTTTAATGTGCTCTTGAGATGACTTTCCCTTGATTGAGCTTTTGAGTGATTTTCCCCAGGTTCATAGGGTTATGAGGTAATCTTGATTCGGGTTAGCACCAACAAAAATCCAAGCTCCTCTTGAATTCCCCTTGTTGGATTTTCCTTGATGTCAAGTACTTACTTGCAGTTAAAATTGTTCATTCAAAAATGGTAATTTTAATGTCATATTCATGCAAGCTTTAAAAAATCATTTATTGAAATGATGTGATAGTGTGAGACGAATGGACCATTTAGTCCACACGCAGTGCTAATTTATCTAGTATGTGAATGATACAGCGAGAATATGACATCAATACTATATATTAGCAAATCTCTAGGAGCCAGATTACGCAACCTGGCAGTAGCATGCTTTCAGAATAAACTCTGCCTCAATTAGGTCTTTTGATGGTTGTAATGCGGTATGATTCATGGTTATTGAAACAAAGGAAATAAGGCTCAAATCTTTGTTTGTACCCACCCCTTCTTTGTGATGATATCCAGTCTTACATTCAAATAAATTCGACACACATTTGTCTTCTAAGAGAATTCGACGGTGTAAGATTGAAGATGGTGATCCAATATTCACTTGAAATGCCAATCATCTTATTTTGATTTTGTCATGGACATCAGTGACCCTTTGATTCTTAACATGATGGTCATTGAACCTTGTTTTTGCTGAGGACTTGATATTTTTTTATCCCTATTTTTTTTCTTGGACTACTTTTAGAAGCTTTGTCCACCGGGTTGGGTGTTTAACTTAGCATGTTTTTCTTTCTTTTTTTTCCAATTTTGATGAAGGATTGTAACTGCCAATTTGTTGGTTATTGAAGAAAAACCATCATAGCTTTTGATGTTGCATGATTCTTTCAAAAATTCAGGATGTGTGCAGAATGGCATGTGGTTGATCCCCAGGCCGGATGTTTCATCTTGTAATTCGAGAGTGTAATCAGATTAACTGAACACTACCCATGCCCTAGGTTAAGCATACAGGTTTGTAAATTTGAAAGAAACTCCTACTTCTAGGCTCGAAGTGGTTAACTAGGGACTAACTCCTTATCTCTCCAGTGTTTTTAGAATTTGATACAATGCATGTACATCATCAGCAAGATTTTATCCAAAAGTATACAGTTAACAATTATGGGTCTCTTGTTTTCATCATCCTCCCTCCAATCTTTGCTAAAAAATAGTATGATAAAGAAAGTGATGTGGAGAAATATTTTTTTTATAAATGAGCAAAGATGAATGAATACAAAATACTGATTCAAAACATGCATAATTACTCCATTAATAAAATCAAATACAAATAAAAATGTTTAAAGCAAACAATACTTAGACAAACAAGAACAAAATACACAGTTGTAAAATGATAACATGGCCTAATGATTTTCTTCTTTGAGGAGATGAACCTTCCTTTCTTGATTTGCTACTGAACTGACCTAGTATAAATATATCATCATGCTTGTCTTCCATGCGGTGGCATGAAGTTTGTTACAACATTGGGGTATCTTGGGGTGAATGTGAGTGTAGCACCCTAAAATTTTCTCTTTCGTTTTAACTGTAAGTGGCTTATGTTTCGTTCATTTGCATCATTGTGCATATCATTATATTGGCTCTTGAGATATGGGATCAAGGTATTTCTATGGCTCAAGGTTTTATTTTATTTCAAGGTTGCAAGCAGCAAGTATCAGAGGCTTCAGCATTTATTTTGCTCAGCAATCGGGTACCAGATTATATTTTTTAGCAGGGTATTTTGAGTGCACAAGATATCTCACGGTGCATTTCAGAAATTATATAGGTGCAATATCAAAAGATAAGTTTCAGAGGCCAAACTATGCTCAGAACAGGTGGCAAGAGTTGATTCCCTAGGCTTCCCTCCTCGTGGCGCCAAGAAATTCAAATTTTCTATGTGTTTATCGATTAACCAATGTAAAATTTGTCAAGAATATTCAATTTTCAGCACTGCAGAATTTCAACTCAATTTCAATTCTCACGCCAGTAGAAGGATCTAGAAGTGGTTTCAAATTTGATTTATTTTCTAATTAATTCAAATTTCCTTTAAATTTCAAACATTTTCATTTCTAATTTCACTCCTAATTTCCATTCCTCACACTAACCCACACTCCAAGCCACATATAATTCCTAACCTAGGAATTATTTAAACAAATTCACTCCAAACCTCTCATAACTCTCACTCATTTTCTGATTTTTCTACACATCTCACTTCAATTCTCTCAACTTCTCTCTCATTCCAAAACCCTCACAAAAGCTCCATAGCCAAAAGCTTCACAAATTATTCATTTTAATTTGTGAATTCTTGAGCTAAACCTTCATTGCATCATCATCCTTGATTCAATTCTGGTGTGGAAGTTCATTTAGATCTTGAATTAAGTTTTTGGAATCACTTCTTGAAGAGCTTTTGCTTATTTGTAGATTATTGCTTGGATCTTTATGTTTTCTTGCTAAAGCTTCATAGATCCTTATATTTCTTGCTTAGATTTGTTAATTGCAGCTTAACAACACTCACCAAAGTAAATCACAACTTTATAGGTTGGTAAATCCTAGATCTAGCTTTGATTTTGCTTAATCTTGCATTTCACAATGTAGATCCTTGGCTTTTTGGTGATATTTGATCCATTGCTTGTTTTGATCTATGATTTTGGTGTTTGTTGGATCCAATTGTTGTGATTTAGTATAATTTTCGTGCATATTTGATTGCTTAAGCATGTGGATGGATACATAAGTGATTAATTGCTGAAAAGTGCTTTTAATTTGGTGATTTCATGCTACTGCATCAGTGTTAATCGATTAACCAGTTGCAGTGCAAAACTGGTTAATCGATTATTTAGTGTTAACTTCAGGATTTTTGGCTTTTCAAAGAGGGTTAATTGATTAACCACTTTTGCACTAGAAATGGTTAATCGCTTAACACTGATGCAGAATGTGATTTTTGTGCATTTTCAAGCTTGTTTTGATTTCTTTCCACTTCTAATCTTCATGGATTGATATGATGCATATATGTTGACTGTTCTTGATCTGTTCATCATACTTGATAGCATGCTTATGATTCTTCGATGCGCGACTTATGTTTTCGTTTTTGAATATCTTAAATTGTTGTGTTACATTCTTGATGTGGTGATCATGTTGTATAATCATTTGTGCCTTGTGAATTGATGATTATTGATGTTCATCTTGCTGGATATATGTCACATGCTTATGTTCATTTCCGATTCCGCAAGCGCATGTTTGTTTGATCGATTGTTTGATGTTGGATATGCATGATATTATTGATGAATGATCCATTGTGCATCGAACTTGCTTGTGCTTAATTGTTAATGCATGTTCATCATTTGACTTTGCTTGATACATGTTCATGATTGATCCTCACCATGTCATATGTATTTGTTGCAATGTTAATACATGCAAGCTGCCTGAGCTTTTTACACCTGTTGTTCTAGATTTTCACATGTTGTTAATTGTTCATCTATTCTGCCTGCTGCTTTTTACACATGTTATGTGCTGAAACATGGACTTTTAAATGTTGTTTTGCTTATTTGTTGAGTTTTTATGGTTGTTTTGAAGTTGGAGCACTATTGTTGCGGTGAGAATCAGATATCAAGCTATTGATTAACTTGAATCACAAATCATTAAATATTCACCACCGAGCTTTGATTTTTCCAAAGGAAATGGTAAAGATAGAAGAAAACCTTAAGTGCACTACGTAACAACGAAGCTAAGAGATCGAGAGGTTCGGGGTTGGTTATACTGAGGGAAGGTATTAGCACCCTAAGTATCTGTAGTACTCTAAAGGAACCTCTTGTTAGATATTTGTGTTTTTGTTAATGTTTACTTGCTAATGGTTATCTGTTAAGGTGAAGGTGCTAAAGGAAAAGACCTATGGGTATATACAAATTATGCTCACCAAGATGTCGCATCTCGTGCCTATGTATCCTAACAAGGATGGAATCAGAGCAATTGTAGTTCACCTAGCTAGGGTGAAAGAAATTTTGACTATGGTCAAGGTTCCAAGGGGAATAAGTATCCATAACAATGATACTTACATATAGTTAACAAACTCTCTAACTCTACGTTGAAAACTAACTAGGGATCTGAATTTAAACAAAAAGTCAAAGGGGGAAAGTGAGTACACATAACAATGGTACACACCTAGAGTTAACAAACTATAATCCTAAGTTCTAAGTTATAGGACTCCTAACAGGGCATGCTAAAACTTTGACTTAACAAAGCCAAAGGGATATGGGTTCTAGCTTAAGGCTAAGTTGAAGGACCTAATGACTCTAACAAGGTCAATGGAAGAAAATGAACTGAGTTACCTATGACATTAAGTCAATAGAGAGAATTTCCTTTGGAATAAGGGATAACTTTGAGGATGAGAGCTAAAAAGCTACATCACTTGAGGAAGACTTAACAAAGGTATGAGGGTAAAACAATAGATGATATTCAAACATGATATTAAATCAAACATGAAAAAGATACTTATGGTAAGAACCAAAGCATAAGAGTGAATGTGACAACATTCAAAGTAAAAACTTGACAAAATCAAGGAGAGAAAAGTAACAACCAAGCATACATCTCAAAGAATTTACAAATCATGGTGACAACCAATGGGAATGTATCCAACATACATGTTACAACATCTAAACAATCAATGAACCAAATGAAGTTTCAATAAAAAAAAATATGCATTAGGATTTACTAACACTAATTGATCATGAATATAGGAAAAATATGAACAACATGAAGTAGAATATATACAAGTCAATACATCACTTATGATAGCATCAATCATGGTCCAAGACAAACATGCATAAGTCAAGACATTACTTATCATGGTAGGAATCAAAGTAAACATGTATGAGTTATCACAACACTTAACATGGATACAAATAAGACATGGCAAGAGTAACAACCAAGCATGCTTAACAAGAAAAGACATGTCCATGACAAGTAGGTAACAACCAAGAGGTAATTTAGGCATGTGACAACATCAAGCAAAGATTTGATAAAGTAAATAGGTGACAAGGTTACAACCAAGCATTCATCCATAGAAGTTTAGAATAAAACCAAGTGGTTATAACCAAAGGTAAGCATAGATGTTACAACATCTAAATAACCATGAAACAAGGTTCTTACAAGACCAAACATCATAGATGACAATTTGAAGTACAAGCAATCATGCATAAATCAAAACATTACTTATCATGGCAAAGTTCAACATTCAAGATCAAACATGCATAAATCATGACAATGCTTAAAGCATGGATATCAAAACAAAGTATGGCAAAGCTAACAACCAAAACATCTTTGAACAAGAGTGAGATATAACAATCATGTAGATAAAGATATGAACATTCAAGGGATAACATGCAAACATACAAATCAAGATCATATCATATAAGTCAAGTGAAAACAATCCTTGAAAACATTATGGATGTGAGATGAACATTTTGAATAAGCAGGTAACAACCAACAAGTAAAATGGGGTTCAATCATGGTCTTTGAGCAAGATGAGAAACATCACAGGGGTTGATTCATGCAAACATGTATACTAGTCATATTTCAAAGCAAAACAACAAGTATTTAAGAATACTTAAGGAATTGCATAGTTTACATAAAGCATTTGCATATTCAAATCACTTGATCATGGATGAGAATTACATGTTAAGGGGAAGGTAACAACCAAAGTTTTCAAGGAATATCCAACATGTGTTCACATACGAACATGAACTCAAAAAATGATAACAACTAAGTAACAACAAGGATATACAAGTTCACCACATCAAGTAAGGTTTATACAAGATGTATAGGGTTCATACAATTCAAAAAGTGCAAGGAGAATCAAAGGATCAATCAAAAGATCAAAAGGAATCCCAAGACACCCTAAAAAAGTCATATACTTCGATCATGGATAAACAACATAAAATAATCGTTTTGGAAAATTCTCAATATGAACAAAAAAATAGACATTCTTATGAGCATGATGCAAAAAAATGGAAGCAAAATGATAAAAATCAAGAGAGTTGTGAAAGTTTGAAGTTACCTTAGAAAAGCATAAAAATAAATAAAACAAGTATTAAAAAGGATGTGAATGCATCCTAGTGTCATACCCTAATTTTTTGCCCTAAGATTTTGTTTTGCATCATCTGCATAGCATAACATGCACATCATCTGCATAGCATAACATGCACATCATCTTGCATAGTGTCTAAAATGTCAGTCAGAATAAATTTATTGGATTTACAAACAAACCGGTCTAAATTTATTTCAAAATCTGACCAAACGTTATATTTTTCCAATATGTTTATTTCGTGCTGATTATTTTGGTGTGTTCATTTTATTTTTTCGAGCACTTTTCTGCCCGATTTTTTTCGTTTTTTAATCATTTTTATTTAAATAATCATTTAATTTATTTAGATTTAATTATATATTTAATGTAAATTTTTATTTTTATTATGTAATTTTATTTTAAATTTGTTTATTAATATTTTCTTTTTAAAAAACATAAAAACATAATTTTTAATTTTTTTATTCTTGTCTTATCATAAAAAAACACAAAAACATGATTTTTAATTCTTTTTATTCTTGTTTTGTCATAAAAAACACAAAAACATGACTTTTAATTCATTTTATTCTTGTCTTATTATAAAAACAAAAATACATTGTGTTAACTGTTATTATCATTCTTGTCTATTTTCTAGTTCTATATATATGCATTAGAAAAAACAAGCAATCACACAGAAAAAACACTCATACCTTATCTTTCTCACACTCAAACTGCAAAGTTTTTCATAAATCACGAGTGACATCGAGAGAAAGAGACAGGGAGGGCAGCGACGTGAGGGAAAAGACCATTTGAGGGAGGTAAAATGAAAACTCACCCTTTATTTTGAAAAATTGATGTTGTGTTGCATTTATGTTAATTTTATATTTATCTTTGTAGTATTGTTTATAATGTCATGTTGTAGTGTTTTGCGTATATTTGTCGATGTAGTTTTATTAAGTTTGTAATTTAAGTATGCGTCATGTCATTTAACTAGTCTATGTTTGCTCATAAATTAAGCTATAATATTTTGTGTTAAATTTAATTGCTTATGTGTTACTAATGTCTGTTACTTTAGTTTATGACTTATGTGTTGCTATGTAAATTTTGTATTTGTTGTTTGGACATTACATATTTGCTTCCCGTGCGTAAATCTATTTATATTTGCAGTTTTTTTTTTGTATGTGTATTTACGTGCTAATTGTTTTAATTGTACCAACGTGAATAATTCATTTAATTTTTTAGACTTCATTAGTTTATCTTTTAAAATAAATAGTGCTAAGTTATTGTCCTTTAGACTCCCATGTTTCCTTACATTTGTAGCAAGTGTGTGGATGGTTAAAGTGCATGTGTATATGAGTTAACAGCATGTCAAGTGATAATAAGGAAAGTATTTGTACAAATATTTTAAATGTTTTTATGTTGTATTACATGGTGTGGTCGCTCAAACATTGATTCTTTTTTATTTTTTTATTTATTTTTTAATAATATTTTATTTTCCTTCTTTTCTTTTTTAATTGATTTTTCATAATCTAGAAAATTAAAAACATTTTTCTTGACTATTTGTTAATTGTTACATTTTGAAATTATTTTCTCTAATTTGTTTCTTTTTAATTTAATTTATATAATATTTCAAAAGTACCAAAAATATTTTAACTATTTTTTTTTTCATTTTTTAGTTATTTAGTTATTTGTTGAATATTAAAATATATATATAAATATGTTGTAATTATTAGTTAATATAAATATTAATATTTAAATTAATTAATAATTTCTTGTTACACGTCCAAAGGAAGGATCTTGTTCTTGACTTCATAGTCATGAACATCTTATTCATTTGCATCTTTCCCCTCTGCTTGATCCCTGATTCCTTTCAGGTTGATTAGCTTAAGAGACGCCCTCATATCCTCAGGCTATATTCCCTTAGATTTTCAATTTAGACAACTTATAGATTAAATCCGTTATTCTCACAAGAGAATTAGACATGATTCATCTATGTAGTCGAGATATAATTCTCTTATCCCATGACATAGTTGAGAAAGATGTTGATTCTTTTCCACTTGAGAGTGGTATGTGGCATACTCGTCGATTCTATATCTAAGTTGGAGCCCTTCTCTCAGAGTGAAGCAAAGATCCATCTTCCGCATGTTTGTGGTGGTTCAGTTGAGTATTCTACTTAAGATAACAACTTGTCTCTTCTCCTAAAACCACCCAACAAAATTTATTTACCCTTATTGAGGGGAACTATGAATGCACTGATTCCATTCCCGTCAGGATACGTAGGCACAAGATGCGATTTCTTAGCAAGCATACTTAGAAGTAAACCTCCATTCCCGTCAAGATACGTAGGCACAAGATGTGATTTCTTGGCAAGCATACTTAGAAGTAAACCCCTAGGTCATTCCCTTAGCAAACAACAATAACACAATAAAACAAGAGGTTCATGTAGAGTACTACAGATACTTAGGATGTTAGCACATTCCCTAGTTATAACCAGCCTCCGAACTTTAGATTCTCTAGCTTTGCATTGCATTGCATACTCATGGGTTATTTGATCTTTTTCCCTTCCATTGGACAAATTAAAGACCGGTGGCGAATAATAATTTGTGATTCAAGTTAATTAATAGCTTAATATCCAATTCTCACAGCGACACCTAGGGGGATTGAACCCACGCCCTTGAGGTTCTTGCCTCAAAACACTAGGCAACTGAGCTATACGGGCAGTGTGAACAAAAGGTACCAGCATGTAATAAAATATCAAACCTATTAAATAAATCAGAAAAATGTCAAAAGGGTTGATCAGCAGAATCGAACCCAGGACAGGCATGTCAAAGGGAAAGGCAAGACAAGGCTTCTACCACTAGGGTGGCTATTACATACAAACATAATAAGCTTCTAAATTATTATATAATAAAAACGCCATAAAATGTCCAACTCAACGCCACATCATGCCAAATCACCTCCACCTCAAATCCCACTCACCTCTTCTTCCTCAGCCTCACTTCTCTCTCTTCGTGCCCTAGACAAAACCTCCATGGCCAGAAATCCTTCTCTCTCAAAAATATATCATTTGTTAAACCTAAGGCTCAGTGTATAGTGCACACAATCCTCATCAACAGAATAATATCATAAACATTCAGCATGTTATAACATCCAATATTCAAACAGTATAAAGCTAGTAATGGTCCAATTTAATGGATTTTGAAAATGGCACAGTATGTTGGGTTTGATACAGAACCTTTCCAATGGAATCAATGAGGTCTATGGATGGTTTAGAGATAGTTTGTGGCGTTTGTTTGTGTTTGGCACGAGTGGGATGTGTATTTGAAGTGTTCTTGCAAGTTTGGAGGTATTTTGCAAGAACAAGTGATTATGGGGATGCAAGGTAGTTTGAGGGATTTTCTTAGGGTAATTTCTCATGATTTAGAGTGAGGATTGATGTATTATTTATAGAGAGACTGGGGGTGTTGAGGTGAGGTTAGAATCTGAGTTCTTGCCGACTAAATCACTTGGAAACCAACTTGTTTGTGATCATAGTTTTCTCTCGTTTCAAGGGCCAAGTACAAGAGTAGTTGTGCTCTAGGGCATGCATCTGAAGATCATTTGTACTGTGGAGTGAAAAGAGGAGCAAGGGGAATGGATCAATGCTGATTTTAGGGAAAACCCATGCTTTATGAAAATGGTATTCTTCACTTTATACCAAAAATGGAAATAACAAGTGGTTTGAGCTTTAATTCAAGGGATCAAGCTTCCAATTTTTGTGTAATGATCTGATTAAGTGATATTTGCAATCAATCAAGTTCTACAAAGCAAGATTGTGTGGTAGCCAAATGATTTTGCACCAAGTTCACCAAGTTGGAATACTTCGATGTCAAGTTTGGAACCTTAACTTTATCTCTTCGAAACTCATAGCTCAAAAATGGGATTGAGGATTTCTTGTACTTTTTGAAAAGCCCTAAACATTCTCTACAAGTTTCATGTTTGATGAAATTCTTGAATCCAGAGGGATCCTGATGAAAATTGGCTTCAAAGGTAACTGCCTCTTGAAGAACCAAAACTGCCTTGAAAATATTCTAAGTGTCCAAAGATTTTTCCAAACTCTGAAGCTCCATAACTCAGAATCTAAGCCTCTTTTGCTCATAGGTAATTAGGAAAATTTTGTAGCACATGATTAGATCTACAAATTTATCTTTGGAACTCAAAAAAGTGGATGTGTGGATTGAAAGTTATGATCTCTCAAAGTTGGTACCAAAATTAGGGTTTCTTCACATACTTAGAAAAATTCAAGTTATCCAAGTTTACTTCTTTTGCAAGAAACCTCTCAAAAAAATCTTGATTTTTCATGATCAAAGTCATTGATTACACGTGTCTTGATAAAAATTGGCTTGGATGCTTCAATTTGGACCAAAATCCCTAAAAGTCAAAGGGTTGACTTTGTTAGATGAAATTTATATCAGAAGAATTCAACTGTGTGATCTTCAATAAATTTGCATATTTTGACTTCTCAAACATCATAGATAGGCTCCAAAGATGTATATGAACATGTTTTATCTTGTCCCAAGGCTTAGGATCATGCTTGGATCAAAAGTTAAAGACACAAATGACTTTTCTTAATAAAACCCTAATTTGGGGCCAGATGAAATTGGGCTTCAATGGACTTGTACTGAGACAAATTTGCACTTGATTCTTGGTGAATATAAGTGTTGCACCCCAAAATTTGCTCAACCTTTTCTTACCTGGTTTATGTTTCATTGCATTAACATTTGCATAGTTATATCATTTGCATATCATGGTATCATTCATATAGTAAGGGATCAAGTTTTATTCTTGTCAAGAAAAGCCTAGCAAGAGGTCTCATTTAAGATTGAGAAGTTGTCAAAGTCATCAGAAGGTGGTTTGAATGCCTAAGAGTTTAGATGTTTGAGTGTGAATCTTCTCCTAACTTGAGGATCAACTGAAGACCATCAGAGGGTTGTGAAATGTTGAATGTGAGAATAGGATGTTTATGGAGCTCATAGGATGCCTAGAGGGCCATGGGAGAGCTTAATCAAGTCATTGTGTCAAATGCAAGAGCCACAGTTGAGGTGCAAACAATTAGGGTTTCATCTGGATCAATTCTAGGTCAACTGGGCAATTGAAGAGTATCAAAGCCTACTTTTAGGTCATGGAGTTCATGAAATGATATGTTAATACATTTTTGGTGTTGTGTCAAGATCAAGTCAAGAAAAGTCAAGAGTGTGGGAAGTTGCTAAATTAGGGTTTCAGTGTAAAATCCTATGTTTAGTGCCTAACTTCAAGACCACATAAGTCAAGATACAAGTTTCAAATGGATCTTTTGCCAACATGAAACTTGTAGAGAATCTCGATACCTTTAATTTTAGTACTAGAAGTCCTCAAGGGGATTTATAGAACTCAAGTTATGACCCAGACAAGTTACAAGTCCTCAGATGCCTCTGAAATTTGTCTGTGAAAATCATCTGACTTCAAAGCTATTTTTGACCTAGAAAGAGGTTTCACCTGAACTTTTGGCCAACATGAAAGTTATTCCTCATGATCTTAGATTTCTAAATTGTACTATAAGTCTTCCATCTGATTTGTAGAACTCAAGTTATGAGGTTTACAAGTCAGGGGTATTTTGGGAAAGTGAGATTATAGGTCATTTTCAACCATAGGTCAAAATCTCCAACTTGCACTTGTCAAATGGAGTTTTGTTCAACATGAAAGTTGTTCAAAATGGGGTTTTTAGGCTATCCAAGAGATCATGGTGGATTGTTTGGGCTCATAGAAAGACTTGGTTTGAAATGGTTTGAATAAAGGAAATTTTCAAATGAATTAAGGAGTGAAAATGCCAATTTTGAGTTATAGGACCAAAACATGTCAAGTAACTACATTTTTTGAATGGAAATTGAATTTTAGACACTTTGGCATTATCAGAATTTTGAGTTTAGGCCAAGTTTCATGAGTTGTCATTTGGTTTCTTCATTTGCAAGTCACATAACCAAACACCTTACCAATGCAATTCAAGCACTCCTTTTGGTCTAAACACACTCACAAGGCAATTTACAGTTGAAAGGGAAGATTCTAGAACAGTTTCCATTGCAAAATCGTGACTGTCATGTGCAACTTCAAGAGGAAAATCAGAATTTGCAAATTGATGGATTGGGCTTCAAACACACTTCAAAAGCCCATGAAAACATTTTATATATTGATTGCATTGAATTCAGAGTGTTTTTGGCATTCATTTCGTGAAGAACACTGAAGTTGCAGTTGAGTTTTCAAGAGGAGCAAGTGAAATCGTGTTTTGAGTTC
Organism: Lathyrus sativus; assembly: GCA_963859935.3. Classification (NCBI taxonomy): domain Eukaryota; kingdom Viridiplantae; phylum Streptophyta; class Magnoliopsida; order Fabales; family Fabaceae; genus Lathyrus; species Lathyrus sativus. Next base: position 616,904,408 of record OZ012738.1, on the reverse strand, counting down.
CAGGCCAATTCAGTGCAAATTGAAGCTTACAACATCTTTCTCTTGCATCCTTGAATGATTCTAGAGAGTTTTGAAGGTTGAATCAAGCTCTAGCTACATTTGTTACTAGATCTACAACAGGTTAGTAACTTTCAAATTTCCACATGAAGTAGCCTGATGTAGTTAGATTTGAACTTGTGGTTAGGATCTAGACAAGATGTAAATCGTTTTAGGATCAATTTGGAAGCATTTGGTGATGATTGATCATGACATAGCATTTCTGTTTTGATTCGAATCTCTTGATTCATGGAGAGTTAGAGCAATCTAGATAGATCAGAGTGATGTGTGTGACATGAGGATGAATTCTATAGCCTTAGATTTGTAATTGGTGATGTTTGATCTGGATGACATTTCTGAACTTTGATTTGTGATTTAAAATCTATGGAGAGTTAGAATGTTTGAGTAGGAGATTTGAGATCTAGATGAAATTCTGGAAAGATTGATGTAAGGATTGTTGATGTTTGATCACCTGTAACCACCTGCTCACTGGAGAAGACGACCGGAGTCTTCTCCAGCCACCACACTGAGTCTCACTCAGGCCAGCCTGTGATTTGGAGAAGATGACTCCTAAGCCATCAGATCTGCCTTTGACCAACGACTAAGCCAATCATCCAACAGCCACGACTTAAAGTTTTATTTGACTTTCTGAGGATCAAAACGATGCAGTTTCACTAATGCGTTGGCACGCTCCTGACTCTTGGATTGCTTGACCAGTCTCCTCATCCAAGCGCTGTGGTTTTATTTTAGTTTTTATTTTCTTTTTATTCATTTTGTTTATTTTAAATGCTTTATTGATTCAAAAAATCACAATAAATTCAATTTTGATCCAAAAATTATTTCAAAAATATCTCCATGATCTTGAGAGGATTTGTGATTTTCTGAAATCAATAAAATGCATTTTCATGCATTTTCATTTTAATTTGATTTTTCTTATTTTGTTTAATTCTTTTACTTTTGCATATTTGACCATCTGTTTTGTTGAATTTTGTTCTTCCAATTGGTGATGAATTTGGCTTTGATTTTTTAGTATGTGTTAGGGTAGACATGTATGCTCCCTTAGAATTTTTTTTTGGAATTTTAGAACAACTTTAGGTTCTGTTTTAGGTGTTGAGATTAGAGCCTTCCCAAATTTGTGGATCACCTTGATACTTTTCAACTTAGAAATTATTTAGGTGACTTAGAAGTTGAATTAGGCTTTAATATTTTAACCCTAGGTTGTTCAAACATGTATGTTCCCCTAGAAATTTTATTAGAATTTTACAACTTTGTTTTCTATTTTAGTTGTATTTTGCAAGTTGTTTGTGCTTGTGGTGTTCTATCTTGTGTGCCTTGGCTTGCTTGGTCTTGTTGGTGACTTTGGGGCTTGATTTGCTTGGTTTCCTTTTTTAGAGGTCTTCTGGACTTGGTGTAGCTGCTGTGGCTTGAAAATTGGAGCTTGGAGTTGAATTTTCCTTTTCTTTTAGGAGTTGTTTTAGGAGCTTAGGAAATTAGGGTTTTAGGAAGAGCTATTAGAACTAGTTTTGATTCTTTCATCAAACATAGAATGCATTGTGTGCTTCTATTCTATCCAATGACGTAAAGTCCTCCTAGGGAAACTCCATCTCTACTTTGGAGGGATGTGTGGTATGCCCATAGTTGAGTAGAACTTTGAGGATGCCTTTCCATTTCAATGTTGGTACTTGATGATTTCCTTTGGTTTTCATTTAGTTCTTAACATTGCAACCTTGATCTTAGTGAGTATTCCTCTGCTTGGAGTGTGCTTGCTAGAGCTTGAATATGAAGTTTGATGAAGCTTGAATGTAGAAGCTAGCTTGAAGATGAAGTCTTTTGCTGTCAACTTTGCTGTTAAGAGGATTTGCTGTTTAGAGCTGTTGCTGTTGAGAATTGAAGTTGCTGTCTGTTGAAGACTGATGTTGTTGCTTGGGCTGTTTCCTCTGCTTCTTTTCTTTTGTTGTATTGTCTGTTTGCTTGTGTTGATACCTTTAGGTTTGATGTGGAGCTTGTCTCCTCTTGCCTGTTGTTTTCTCCCTTGCCTCGCTTGTACTGTTGCATAGCATGCATTTTACTGTTTACTGTTTACTGCTTGCTTTCTTTTGCTATTTTCCCATAGGATCTCTGATTTCCTCTGTGCAAGAGGGAATTATGACAGACATTAGGTTTTGACCCATGCATGATAACTGTAGGTAGATTCCCTTTCAACCATAGTTTTAGGGTGTCTTTCTCTTCTCATCTTAAAACAATTCAAAAACACAGTAATAAGGTTAATCAAAGTCGTAACATTACGAGCCTTAAGCTATCTGGGAAAAGGTTGGTGGAGGGCCTCTCTCTAGTAATCTGGATGTTAGTGTGGTACCCTTTAGGTGACATACAAAGCGTTCACTCCTGGGTCATAGTCTCTAGTGCGACTGAGATTGCAAACATCCTAAAAAACAGTTCTTTCGTAAAAAAAACTCAAACAAACATTCAAACTCTGTTTTTGTCCTCTTGGACTTTTAATCAGGAAAACCCTTTCTTAAGGAGATAAAACACTGTCAGACAAACTTGTGTCTTCCGTAGCCCAAACTACGTTTGCTCTGATCTTTCATGTCGTATGAAAGTACTTAGGCACGAGATGCGATATCTCGGCGAGCAACCTTCCCCCATAACCCGTAGTTAGACGAACTACGTTGACTCTGATTTCTCGTTCTAGACGGGAATACGTAGGCATAAAGTGTGATACATTGCCGAGTCATTTTATTTTCTTTTTAACCCAGACCTTTAGAGTAGATAGATAAACATACCCTTAGACAGAGAACAAGCATGGATCCCGTCGAGTACGACGGACGTGAGGGGTGCTAATACCTTCCCCTTGCGTAACCAACTCCCGAATCCAGGATTTGGTTACAATGACCATTCCTTTACCTCTTTGCGTTAGGTTTACTCTAAGCGTTTCCTTTCCCTCTTGTGGGATAAATAACGCACGGTGGCGACTCTTCTGTCATAGCCGGCGCCGATTTTTACAGTAGCGACAGCTGGCGACTCTGCTGGGGACGTTCGTTGGTTCCCTATGCGAGTCAGTCCTAGCGCTTGTTTTCCCATCTAGGGTTTTGTATGTATTTATCTTTCTGTCTTTACTTTCAGTACTGTATATTATTGTTGTTGTGATGTGGGTAGAGGGTTAGTTTGAGAGATAAGTCGAACCTGGGCTTGAGTGCACATAGACTTAGAAGTAGAGAGTAGTGGTTAGCCTGCTTGCTTTGCTCGCACCAGCTAGCTACAAAATTTACGCTCAGACGGGATTCTCTTTGATGGCATCTTGCCTGGCCCTTTGGGCTCGACAGGTTGTTGGATTTGAGGGTTGTCGACTCTGGGAACCTATCATTTGGGATTCGGCTAAGTGAGGCCTCTTCAAGGGATGATGATGCCACACCTTCTGGGTATCGTATCATCGCTCTTGAAAGCCTGTGACGCTGATGATCGCATAGGATGTCGTACCTCGTCTGCGAGTTAAGTACATACCTGTGAGAGGGTAGGTGGGTCTTTTTGCAGGAAAACTCTGGCCTCAGAACACCTGGTTTGTCTCTGTCAGTGAGAATTGATTGAGGGGTTCTTTTGTGGTTGGTTTGGTTTGAGGAGAATATCTGATGGTTCTCAAGCTGCAGTACAGCACAACACAGTTCTTCATCATTGCACTTGATCCCCTGTCTGCATATGCATCTGCATTTTCATGTTTGCATTTCATTAACGTGTATTTATGTTGCAGGTGTGTTTGTTCCCCTCAGATTCTAGTGTTCTTCTTGCCAGACATGGAGTCCATGAAGAGAACAATTGCTTATAGGTTGCCTTCTCCAGATATCAGTTCCTTATTGCAGTTGGTTGCTCTAGCAGATCAGAGAGTGAGGTCTGAGTTCAGAGAGTCTTATGGGAAACTGCTCAGTTTGTTGTGTAGACCTTATGTGTTTGAGATGACTGGATTGTATACCTTGATGCAGTTTTACGAGCCTCAGTTGAGATGCTTCTTGTTCCCTGAATTTATTCTGGCTCCTACTTTGGAGGAGTATTCTGATATGCTGGGAGTTCCTGTGTTAGATCAGATACCTTTTGTTCACGAGGATACTGAGCCCGAGTTGGCTAAGCTTGTTGAGATTGTCAGTTTAGATGCTTCTGAGTTCCCCGGAGGTTTGGTCAAGTTGAATGGAGCTTATGGTTTTCATCTTTCTTTCTTGGTTGAGAAGGTTACGCAGTGTGCGAAGGATGGATGTTGGATTGTTTTCAATGCTATTCTGGCTGTTTGCATTTATGGGATTGTATTGTTCCCTAACTTGCTTGATTTTGTTGACTCGGATGCTTTCTTTATTCTTGCCTCGAAGAATCTGGTGCCTACTCTCTTGGGTGACGTTTATCATTCTATTCACTATAAGAATGAGAAGCGTTGGGGAAAGAATGTTTCTTGTTGTGTACCTCTTCTATCCAGGTGGTTTCAGGGACATCTTCCTAAGAAGGGACCTTTTGTTGATACTGTCGGTACTTTAGATTGGTCTTCCAGATTGATGGGATTGTGTGCTGAGAATATTGTTTGGTTTGATCGGAACTTGCTCGGAGTGGATATTATATATAGTTGCAGTGGCTTTCCGAACGTTCCTTTGATTGGACGGAAAGGTTGTATTAACTATAACCCTTCTCTGCTTGTGAGACAGTTTGGCTATGCTTTGAGGGACTCTCCGGTTGAAGACGAGATACAGGAATCTCTGTATCTCACGGGTTTATTAGACGGAGATGTTTTGGTCAGATTGAGGCGTGCTTGGGGTAATATTCACAGAAGAGGAAAGACATTGCTTGGTAAGAGTGACAGTCGAGCTTATAATCCTTATCGGCTCTGGATCCATGAGAGGGTTAGGACTTCTTTGATGCCATATCCTGCTGCAGAGCCTTTGTATCTTCCGATGATTGAGGAACCTACTTCAGTAGAGATTGAGAAGTATAACAAGCTTCTGGCTGAGAAGGAAGAGTTGCAGAGAGAGAATGAAGAGCTAGAGAAAGAGATTTTCCAGCTTAGACATGAGAAGAATGAGGCAACTTTCACTTTGAAGAAGCAGACTGAGATGATTTATAGGTTGGGTTCAGACTTGACTGAAGAAACCAGCAAGAGAGAGAAAGTAGGAGTAGCCCTGAATGGTGTTAGTAGTGTACTTTCTACTAAGAAAGAACTTCTGAACAAGGCTTATTCTCGACTTTCCAAATGGGAACTTTTGTGGAATGCCACGCTTACTAGCCGGAAGGAGCATGAAGATGAATTGAAGCTTCATATTTCCCAGTTAGAGGAGCAGCTCAGTGCTAAGGATGCGAAGATTGCTGAAGAAGTATCTCTTGGACGTGACGCTGAGTCTAGAGTGAGCAACATGGCCAAGGAAACTAGGGGTGGTGAATTGAAGGCTGGCTTCAAAAGATGCAGGATTGATGAGTGTTTTGGCAGGGGAACTTGTGAAGAGGACGCCAAAAAGCTAAGATCCACGGTTGAGCGGCATGCATTACTGATACTGGAACTAATCTCCAGACTAGGTCATCCGGAGACGTTGAGGATATTGGAAGATGTCAGGGCGCGCCATTTGGCCTGATTTACCTTTGTTGTTCTCTTGTTATTCGTACTTGTATTTTGACCATCGCCAGGCTTGTTGACTGAGGTCTTTTTCAGTTGTATTCAGTTGTATCTTTGTACTCTGCCTCTTGGCATTTGTTTATGAATGAGGTTTCTGATTCTGCGCTTGCCAACTTGGGACTCTATTTTCGTTATAGCTTCTTCTCCGGAACTAGAATCAGGGGGGAAATTAACCTGTTGCATATTTACACGTGTGCATTTGCATATTCATATTGCATGGCAGGTACTTTTTTTTGTTGAGCTCGAATCTTATCTCCTGCATCTAACAGGTTGTTTCAAGATTGACGAACAGAGAACTCACTGGTACGCTACAAGAAGCAACAGTAAGAAGATCATGGATCAAGTACAGTCTGAGATGTAGGAGATCCGGGATAGGTTGGCCCAATTCATGCAGACTATGGAGGCTGTGGCTAAAGGCCAAAAACATCTTCAAACTCTGGTGCAACCGCTACTGGCGCGAGCGACTGGTAATACTGAATACAACTCTGTTCATGTTGAGACTCCTCGCAGGGAGGAAGTGGTACCAAATGCTGGTGAGAATGGTACTGGCAACGACAACGGCAACGCTGGTAACAGAAATGCTGATAATGTTAATGGGAACGTGGAAACCAACAGGAATATTGGTATCAATACTGGTTTTGGTGACAACAATCAGGGTCTTGGCTTTGGCAATCGGGATGGTAATGATGGTTTCAATAATCAGGGCCTCGGCAACAGAGGGTTCGGTGATAATAATCAAGGTTTTGGTAATAATGGCTACGACAATGCTGGGTTTGGAAATGTGAATACCAATGGTGCTGGGATGGGTCCTTTTAATACTGGTTTTGGGATAGTGGCTGCTAATCAAGAGCTTGGCAATCTAAGGTATGATCCCAGGTTCTTCCAAAGTGGTCATGGTCATGGTCCTAATGCTGTTTATGACGGATATGGTAATGAGGGGCTGTACTGGAATAGAGATCATCAGGAAGATGCCTTTTCTGGGTAAGGCATGGGTTTTGAGGGTCCCACTGATAGTGATCGGAGGATTAAAATGCTGAAGGAACAGATGAGAGGTATAGCCAATCAAAATTCTGCAGGTTTGGACATGGCTACCATGGGGCTGGTTCCTGGGATGAGGGTGCCATTGAAGTTCAAAGCTCCCACTTTCGATAAATATAAAGGGGATACATGCCCACGGGTTCATGTGTGTTCATACTACCGGAGGATGTCTGCGTACTCTGATGATGAGAAGATGCTTATGCATTTTTTTCAAGATAGTTTGTCAGGACCATCGCTGGAATGGTACATGGGACTAGAGCCTGCACAGGTCGGAAGTTGGAAAGAATTGGCTGATGCTTTCGTCAAACATTATCTATACAATAGTGACCTTGCGCCAAATAGGGTCCAGCTTCAAAGTCTTTCACAGAAGAATGGGGAGAGTTTCAAGGAGTATGCTCAGCGTTGACGCGATCTGGCGGCAAGAGTCCACCCCCCTATGGTTGAAAGGGAACTGATTGATATTTTTGTTGGAACATTCTCGGGGATGTATTATGATAAATTGCTCAATTGCTCGATGGGTAGTTTCTCTGACATGATACTCATGGGGGAACGAATTGAAAATGGCATCAAAATTGGTAAGATTTAAGCCGGTGAGTCGACCTCAGCTGGAGGGGCAAAAAAGGTCTTTGATGGTAAAGGCAAGGAGACGCCAGCGCAGTATATGGTGGTCGAGGACGAGGTAGAGGTCGGAATCAGTATCTTCAACAACAGGTTGCTAGTGTGACGATCCCTATACCACAACAATGACAACAACCACAACAACAACAACAGCAACAACAAAGGTATAATCCTGCTCAGAGAAGGATCCAGAATGGGAAGCCGAAGAGGGTGTTTGATACACCTCCGTCAACGTATGTGGAACTGCTTCAGACGTTGTTTAGTTTGAATCTGGTTGAGAAGAGAACGTTGGACCCACCCACGGGAGCACTTCCTTACGGGTATGATACTAGTAAGCAGTGTGAATTTCATTATGAGGCACCCGGACATGATATCGAGAGTTGTCATGCGTTTAAACACAAAGTCCAACATTTGATTGATAATAAAGTCATTAACTTCAGTAATGATGGTCCCAACATTGTACAGAAACCAATGTCGAATCATGGAGCAAATGCTGTTTTGACAGAGGAGGATTTGGATTTGGTTATGGACGTAAATGATCTGAAGACACCTTTAAGTTATGTTAAAAGCAGATTGTTGAAAGGAGGGGTCTTCCCTGGATGTAATGAGTACTGTTTGGATTGTTGGACCCGACCAGAGGGCTGTGTTGATTTGAAGAGAGGTATTCAGGCCATGATTGATGAGGGAAATTTGCAGTTCGACCGTACTGTTGTTGAGAAACCTGATGAGATAACATGTGAAAAGCAGGGTGAGGTCGCAACGATTACAATTCCATGAAAGACTATTACGATATCAGCGCCCGCCAAGCGGCCAACTATCACGATAACGAAAGCAGGACCCGTTCCTTATGAGAGTATGAAAGCCATTCCATGGAATTATGAGTTGGAAGCTTTTTGCAATGGGGAAAAGATTAATGTGGATAGCCAGCCAGCAGGGGCAGTGGGCAATATTGTTGAAGCGGGAGGCATGACCCGAAGTGGTAGAATCTTCACTTCACCCGAAATCGAGGCTGAAAGGATTGCTAGAGGCAAAGCCAAAGTGAATGAAGGAGGACCATCCCAGTCAAAAGAGAAGGAAAAATTGGTCAAGGATGTAGAAGAGTTTATGAGGTTGATTCGCAAAAGTGACTATAAGATTGTGGAGCACTTGCAACAGACTCCCTCCAAAATTTCAATACTATCATTGCTGCTTTGTTCCGAGGCCCATCGGAATGCCTTGTTAAAGATCTTGGACACGTATTTTGTACCTCAGGAAGTAACTATTAATCAGCTTGAGGGGGTACTGGCGCATGTGAATGCCGGACACAGCCTGAGATTTACTGATTTTGATTTGACGCCTAGAGGTCGGGACCATAATATGGCTTTGCATATTTCAGTGGAGTGCCGAATCATCTTTGAATGTGTTGCCGAAGAAGGCTATGATGAAGCTAGATGTCTGAGGAATCATATGCATGCCAAGTGATTTGGTCGTGAGGGCTTTTGATGGGACCAGAAGGTCGATGTTTGGGTCCATAACATTGCCGCTCCAAGTCGGGCCGGAAGTGTTTGACACTGTGTTCTACATCATGGATATACATCCAACTTACAGCTATTTACTTGGGCGACCATGGATACATTCTGCAGGGGCTGTGACGTCCACGCTGCATCAGAAGCTCAAATACATGGTCGGGACAGTGTTGTTACTATCTGCGGAGAGGAGGACATTCTGGTTAGTCATCTTTCGTCATTCAAGTACGTCGAAGTGGATGGGGAGATCCATGAGACGCCATGCCAAGCCTTCGAGGGGTTGCAGATTAAAGACAAGTCTCCTGTTCCTAGCAAAGGGCCAGAGATGGCCATGTCTTCGTACAAAGACGCTCAGGCAGTGGTTCAGGCTGGAGCAACCAAAGGATGGGGCCAAGTCTTAGAAATTCCAGTCAAGATGGACAAGTTTGGGTTGGGGTATCGCCCGACGTCGTCACCTTCCGCATCAGGCGTGCCAAAGTTCAAAGGACCAGTGGTGATTACTCCAGGTGGGGTCTATTATGAAACGATCAATGTTGTTTCCGATGTTGAAGACGGAGATAGTGACTGCGATATGGACTCGTGGATCAAGCCCGGCGTGTCAGGACAGAATCTGTGCAACTGGTCTATCCAGGAAATTGTCCCAGTGACTACAAAACAGTGATGATTTGTTTTCTCAATTATTGTATAATCCTGTGTCCTACCCGGGGCATAGTGATTCTGTTTTTAGGGCTACCTGGTTATGTGTGTGCTTTCCTTAATCATTAATAAAGGCGTTTTTCGCATGCAAATTTTGTGATCCTTGTTTTTCCTGTTTTTATTTAACAATAAAATGGCAACGTGGTTATGTGCTTTGTTTGCATTTATTTGAAACATTTAACCATTCTCATTGCAGGATTCATATTTCAGACGACACCAATCACGAACTTCCTATGACTCGTTTCGACTTCGAGCACCCGATATTTCAAGCAGAAGAAGAGATTGTTGAGGATAACGATTTATCAGAAGAGCTTACTCGAATTTTGAAACAAGAAGAGAGGATCATTCTGCCTCATCAGGAGGAAATTGAAATCATCAACGTGGGGTCCGAAGAGGTTGTCAGGAATAACTGGATAGGGGCTGCACTGCAAAGTGATATTAAGCAAAGGTTTATTGAGATGCTGCGAGAGTACAGTGATATTTTTGCTTGGTCTTACGAAGACATGCCTGCGCTGGATACTGATATGGTGGTTCACCGTCTGCCATTGCGTGAGGAATGTCCGCCGGTTAAGCAAAAATTCAGAAGAACTCGACCAGATATGGCTGTGAAAATTAAGGAGGAAGTTCAGAAACAGTGGGACGCCGATTTCCTAGCTGTCACAACTTATCCCTCATGGGTCGCTAATATAGTACCTGTACCAAAGAAAGATGGTAAGGTGCGGATGTGCATGGACTATCGAGATTTGAATAAGCCGAGCCCAAAGGACGACTTTCCGCTTCCTCATATTGATGTGCTAGTCAACAACACCGCTCAATTCTCCATGTTTTCCTTCATGGATGGCTTTTCAGGCTATAATCAGATAAAGATGGCGCTGGAGGATATGGAGAAAACAACTTTTATTACCCCGTGGGGAACGTTTTGCTACAAAGTGATGCCCTTTGGTTTGAAGAACGCTAGGGTAACATATCAGCGAGCTATGACAATACTCTTTCATGACATGATGCATAAAGAAATCGAAGTCTACGTTGATGATATGATTGCCAAATCCTAGACGGAGGAAGAGCATCTGGTCAATATTTTGAAATTGTTCAAAAGGCTTAGAAAATTCAAGCTGCGGTTGAATCCTAACAAGTGCACCTTCGGGGTGAGATCTGGTAAGCTATTGGGGTTTATTGTGAGCGAAAAAGGAATTGAGGTTGATCCTGCTAAGATAGAAGCAATACAAGAAATGCCAACGCCGAAAACAGAAAAAGAGGTTTGTGGCTGAACTAAATTGCCCGGTTCATATCTCATCTAACGCCCACATGCGAGCCATTATTCAAGGGGCGTTTGAGAAAATAAAAGAATATTTGCAGGAACCTCCAATATTGATACCCCCAGTAGCCGGGAGACCATTGATTATGTATTTGACGGTTCTTGAGAAAAGTATGGGTTGTGTTCTCGGTCAACATGATGAGACTGGACGTAAAGAGCATGCGATTTACTACTTGAGTAAAAAGTTCACAGACTGTGAGTCCCGTTACTCAATGCTCGAAAAGACATGTTGTGCGCTAGCCTGGGCTGCCAAACGTCTGAGACAATACATGCTAAATCATACAACCATTCTAATTTCAAAGATGGATCCGATCAAATACGTATTTGAAAAGCAAGCACTTTCCGGAAGAATTGCCCGATGGCAGATGGTATTGACAGAATACGATATTCAGTACGTTTCTCAAAAGGCTATTAAAGGTAGTTGTAATACCCCAAATTTTACCCTTATATTTAGTCAGGCATTTCGCATAGCATCTCATATGTACATTTGCTAACCACTAACAAGTCATGGAGGTGTTTGTTTTGCAGATTTGGTTCCAGGGGTATTTTGGTCATTTTACACAACTTCTGCTAATTCCTTGAAGACGGGCTGTTATTAAGTTCTGAGGCGTTTGATACACTATTTTAGAGGCGTTTACTTATCCCCAGGTCTGACTGTATCAAGGTGCCAATTTGATGTGGTCGGTATTAAAATTTGTCAAGCACAACTGGATTTAAGATCCATTCCATCGCTCATGGTTTATTTCCAAAGCGCTTCCGTTCTGTTATTAAGGCACAGTCATAATTGGGTATTGTTGGTTTGTGGCTCTCGACGTTTGGACAGGGGAATTTAATTACGATTAGTTTTGTTGTTAATGCTGAAATTGTCGTGATTACGGTGCACATACGTATTTGGTTACGAAATGGTTGGTTAACATTTAAAAGGGATTTTAATCAGATGATGAGATTATGATTACAAATGAGACGAGTCCACAAATAAGAATATCACTTGGGAGTGTTTATGTTTTATGACTGTGTTAATGAATTTAAATACTTGTGGATTTATTCACAAATGTTTATATTTTTAACTAAGAATAAAATATAAATGAATTCAAATTTTGGGAATTTTATTTCATAAAAGAATCTCATCATACAAGAAATGAAGAATACTTCACATTTCAGAAATAATGTTACAAGGAATTACATTGATTCTTAAGGTATCTATCCTAAATCCTAAAAGTTCCTAAGTGCCTTCATGTTGTCCCTAAGCTTCTCCGCAGAATCTCCGACTAACCTGCACGTCAAAACAGAACAAACCATATAGAAAAATGTTAAAAGTTGTTTTTGACACTCTCAGAACAGTGTCATCATCGAGTGCCGGGAGTGGCACAACCGAAGCTGCGTCCTACCCCCGTTACCGATCCGCGCCGTGGGCGTCAGATCAGGTAACACCTGTTCTTATCATTACGGGACATCCGAGAGATAGAAGTAATAAAAGAAGCGGGACTGTTTCGTTTTGCCGCGATTGGATTTCCAAACTGATACGAGAACAAGGCAACATGGGCAAGTTTGGACTCAGACCCGGATGCCGGCAGGTCTGAGTCGCTTTGATTCCGAAGTTTCCAACACCTGAAAAGCCACAAACGCATCAATGTCAGATTCAGAATTTGGAACTCAAAACCTAAATAGTTCATGAGCAGCATCAGTTCTGAACCATGTACAGAAAAATGAGACACAACAAGCTGCGGCAAAATAACATAGGACAAGGTATCACAAGATTCAGCAACATCAGTTAAAGGCAAGTCCCCATTCAAACCAGTTTCAATGGCAGGCAACACATAAGTGAGCGCCAGCACAAAATCACTGCACAAAATCACAGCACCGAATCACAGCACAAGATCATAGCGAAACCATACCAGAAAAGGAACAAAGATGAGTTCAAGAAATCGCAGCGATATATCATGTTTAGGTTGGGTCCCGAATGTGCAAAGCACATCAGAAACAGAGCACCAAACAGGGGCTCAGTTATGAACATCATTGCCCCAACAAACAAGTTACCGAAACAAGTTATCAAACCATACTCAGTTCATGAAACAAACAAGTGCACAAACACATGGCTCATCACCAATTTAATCAGAAGCAAAAATATGATCACAAGTCAGGGTTGTAGTATCCTGTTCCAAATGGTTCAGACAAACGTCATCATTACCGCGTACTCTTCTCGGCGGCAAAGATCAATACAACATCAGTCCTGAAAGAAGAAAAAGAAGAAAAGTAAGTGTAGTCCAACTGATAACCAGACTGAATGAAAGCAGGTCATCATCATCAAATAATCTAGTCCGCATCAGTATCCAAAGCAAAGACCAGAGGTCAAAGAACATTGCATCAGATGGAACCAGATATCCAAATACATGACAGAGTCGCCTGTATCAGAAGCATCTGCAAAGCATGAATCCAAACAAACCACATCAGATAAACCAAAAAACGACATCCAGTTTGAAACCCCAAAAGATGAAGTTCAGTCGAGGCCAATCAAATATGGAAAGTTTCAAACAAATCGAATAGGGTCATGTAATATCCAATCACAGAGTTCTGAAAATAGAAGGCTCCGAATCAAATCAGAAGAATCGTATCAGCTGGAAATCAGAAAGACCAATCGAACCCTAAAAGAGGAAAACAGAGTTCAATTAGTACCAGATTCATGAAATCCAATCTCACCGAAATCCCAATCGAACCCTAAAAGAGGGAACATGGTTCAATCATTATCTGAAAAAAAACCAAACAAAATCATATCAAACTCTCAATCAAATCAAAAGTATGCTGGTTACGAAAATCAAATCAAATCGAATCACCACGAAATCCTGAGGCAATAATGCAAATCCAACATCAAAAGCCCAAAAAGAAGAGGGTCAGAAGAGTATAAAAGGGGAACGATCTCACCATCCAAAAGGGAGGAACGTAGCCGTGAGAGAGAGAAGATCGCAGAAACCCTAACGAGATCGCGAAAGCCTTAACAAACGAAACCCCAGCGGCCGAGACTCAGAGGGACCGGTACCCTCATCATCGTCGCCGTTCATCGCCGTACGAACATCACAAAACCACGAGCGAAGCATCGACGAGAAGATCGCCTTCGCCGTTCACTACAAACGGCGGGCAATCAACCTTTGGGCCTCAGTTCTGCACATCACCGGCCGTTTCACTCTAAAAGTAAGCTATGAGATCTTTGCCTCACCCTATTTCTGTCTGATTTCAGGATATGAAGGAGAATGAAGAGAAGCGAGAGAGAAGAGAAGCGAGAGAGAAGAGAAGCGAGAGAGAGGAGAAGAAGAGTGAAACGGCGCCGTGAAACATTAGGGTTCCCAGAACCCTAAATGTTTTTTGCTTAACCATCAACCGGGTTGGGTCCGGGTGTGATGACCGGCCCAACCCCCTCCCCTTATTTGTTTTTTTTTCTCTTTATTTTTTATTTTGTTTTTTTATATATTTTTAAATTTTTTTTTCTTAGCATTTTATTTTATAATTTAAAATTGTTTTTAAAATAAAAATTAAAACTTTTTTTTAATATAAAATTAAAACTTTTGTATAAAAATGAAAAAACTCTTTTTTTAACAAAAATAAGAAAGACTTTTTTTAAAATATAAAAATAAAACCTTTTTTAAAAAAAAAGAGAGTAAATTATTTTTAAATTAAATTTCTTTTGCAAGCTAACATTAAATTATTAAGATTTTTAAATAAAACAACAATAAAAATCTCGAATTGGCATCTTTTTCTTTATTGTTTCGTAATTAATTTGATCACCGCCTAACTCGGCCCACTAATGCCATTTGTTCATTTTGCAGCTCGTTACATTTACCGTTACTTATCTCATTTTATTTCATTACTATATTGTAACTGCTTCTCATATGTAACTACGCGAACCTAATAATCGCGCTTTAAGTTTCTGCCTTTAAATTTCTGTTTGTATGGCTTTAACTGCTGTCTCTATTTTCTGCTTGCATAACTCAATCATCTCACATCTTCATTAATATTTCAGTCACACTATGCACTCCGAAGGAATTAGGTCTAGCATTTGACCGCCGTGTCAATAGTCCTCAACTCCAAACCCTTACAACCTCACAAAACCTAATTTTCACAAATGCCTCGCCGCAGGCAAGATTACAATTTTACCCCTAGCATTAGGTCAAAGAGCCGTCGCGCTCATTTTAGGGTTTCCCGCCGCGGAATCCCTAACCTAATTTAACCCTAATTACAACTTAACAATTCAACGTAGAGATTTGGAGTTTCCACACTCCACGTAAGCGTGTCCTTAAGATGCGTTTATTCCCCTTGAGACCTTGACCACAGTCAAGAAGTCTCTAACCTCCCTTTTGAGGGGAACTATGATTACTCTGATTCCACTCCCGTAAGGATACGTAGGCACAAGATGCGATGTCTTGCCGAGTAAACTTAGAATTAACCCCTTAGGTCTCTTTTCTCACTTCTAATCCTTTGTACATATACCTTAAGCAAATGAATAAAGCAAATAGTAAACATTTGAACAAAAGGTTCCTGTAGAGTACTACAGAAGTTTAGGGTGCTAACACCTTCCCTAAATTTAACCAACCCCCGAACCCTAGATCTTTCCCCGCATTGTGTTTACGATGCAAAATAGGTTTTCCCTCTTTTGACCTTTTCCTTCGGATAAATCAAAGAGCGGTTGTGAATTTGCGATTCAAACTCATTAATAGTTTGTGATCCTATTTCCACCGCAACAGAAAATGGCGACTTCACTGGGGACAATGGTAACTTTTGAGGGTTATCCCTAACTTGTTCATATTTATTACTATCTGTGTTATTATTCATTTGCATGTATATATTTGTGCTTTGATTGTGGGACTGTTCCTTGTGCTGTGAGATGAGTCCTACACCCGGATCTAGTGTACCTTAGGTAAATGGCAATAGACCAAGGAAACTGTACGACGTATATCGATACGGTTGATCTGGTGGCCATAGTTAGTGCGACTTCTTGGTTGGTGCTTATATTCCTTAAGTCAAGTTGAGGATAATATTGAGGCTGCCATATGTTGTCAATGCACTAACTGACTTTTAGAACCCTAGTTAACTCATCTTGGCCTTTAGAAAGTAGTGAGGTAACCGGCTTTGGTGCAGACTGAAGTTGGTTGACACTCGATACTACGCTCATTGAGATCTTAAACTTGGAGGGTTTTGGTTGGCAAGTAAGTTGCCTTCTGAACAACCACCCTTGTGAAGGATCAATGATATTGAGATCCCTTAGAACCTGGTTACTTTTGTAGGACAGGATGAACCATCTAACTTCAGGGGAGGGTACTTGCCTTTGAACTTCATGAAATCTTCATCCACATTTTAGCATCATTTACTTTTTTGCATTGCATGCGTCTCCCGATTTCTCACACTCGGTTCTCTCACCTTCCAGTTTCGTCACCCTGAGTTCTCGGCACCAATACAACACCAGAGCTCAAACTCGGAAAAGAATGGAGGATCAGGCAAAAGAGATTGATCGCCTTAGCAATGAGCTTGAAGACCTTCGAGGGGGTATGGGGCGTATGATGGAATTGTTACATGTCATGAATGCTAAGATGGATACCCAGCCCACTGTTGTTTCTGAGATTACCGGCGTTACTGTGGACCCTCCACCAAGTGTGACCGTAGCAAGGGACCCACCTTATGGCCTTGCTCCAGGTTTTGTGCCTCCTCAAGCCACTGTTCCGATTAATCAACCTGTTCAGCAGGCCGTGCCCTTGTTTTCTGATGTTTCTAGGGGGGCTCCTATCTTTGCACCACCTGTTGTACACACTCGTGCGCAACCGTACTTCAATGAGACAGTTTTTGATGATCTTGATGAGAATGTTGAGGGTTATGAGAAACATGATAAGCTTCGTGAGGAAGTAAACACTATCGTCCAGAGATTGAAAAAGGTAGAGGGTGATCAAATTTTTGGGACTGCTGCAAGGGATGTTTGTTTGGTCTCAGGTTTGGTTATTCCCCCGAAGTTCAAAACTCCGAACTTCGATCGTTATGAAGGTGCCACCTGTCCTAAGAGTCATTTGATCATGTATTATCGCAAAATGGCTGCCCATGTTGAGAATGATAAACTGATGATTCATTGCTTCCAAGACAGTTTGAAGGGTGCTTCTTCCAAGTGGTACTTAACTTTGGACCAATCCCGCGTTAAGAGCTTTCAAGATTTATCTGACGCTTTCATCAAACACTACAAGTACAATATGGATCTGGCTCCTGACAGAAGACAGTTGCTGAGTATGTCACAAAAGAATTCTGAGTCATTCAAAGAGTATGCTCAAAGGTGGAGAAAGACTGCCTCGCAGGTAGAACCTCCTTTGACCGAGAAAGAGTTAGCTGATTGGTTTGTCGACACAGTCCGTCCAGAATTTTACGAGAGAATGGTGGGTAGTGTGACTTCAAATTTCTCCGACATCGTTGCTGTGGGTGTCAAGATTGAATTGGGTATGAAGAGTGGTAAAATGACAAATAATCATGGCGCTTCTAAGGATCAGCCGAAGAAACCTCCGTATAGCTCCCAGAAAAAGAAGGAGAGTGAGACTAATGCTATATCCTCTGGTAGACCAAGGGAACGCTTTTATCGGCATCCGCAAGGTTATGCTCAACCTCAAGGGTACCCAGTCCAATATGCTCAACAACCCTATGTGGCAGCTATTACACCTTCTTTCAATCAACAGGTTCCCATGTATTAACCTATGCAACAACCTCCTGTTTATCCGCCTCCTGTCAACTACCTACAGGCACCCAATACTCCTGCTCCTCAACAGCCAAAGAGTCCGGCTCCTCGCCAGAATATGCCGAACAGAAGAACGTATAAACCTTGTCCGCCGATCCCGATGACTTTTACCGAGTTGTATCCCTCTTTGGTCAAGCAAGGTCTAATCACTACTCGGGCTTTGGGTCCGCCTCCTAATCCTCTACCCGCCAATTACAACGCCGCTGCTCATTGTTTATTTCATGAGGGTGCGCCTGGTCACGATCTGGAAAATTGTTATGCTCTCAAAAATATTGTCAGGGATTTATTGGAAAAGAAGATTTTGTCATTCGAAGATCCTCAACCAAATGTTAAGAAGAACCCTTTTCCTAACCATGAGAGTGTCAATGCCATTAGTGCTGATTCAGAGGAAGGTTATGCCCTTGATGTTGAACAGATTAAGACTCCTCTTAAGATGTTCCATTCGAAACTGTTTGAAGCCGGTTTGGTAGATACTTCCCACGTTGCATGCGCAAGTTGTGAAGCCAGTAGCAAGGGTTGTGTGTTGGTTCAGAATGATGTTCAGAGGTTAATTAATGAGGGTGTTTTACAAGTGACAAGCCAAGCCAAGAAAGATGAGGTCGCTGCGGTCGAGCCTGTCTTCCATCAGCCCGAATCAAAGGGTAAGGTACCAGTGTTTAATCTATCAGGGGCAGGTTCTGCCAATCCCGTGTTCGATATACCAAAGTCGTCTATCCCTGAGGCGAATCAGCCTAAGCCTATAGTTATTCGAAAACCAGGTCCGTTTCCTTTCAGTGATCCTAAAGCTGTGCCTTGGAAATACGACGTGACGATGATTGACAAGGAGTCTGGGAAGGTTATTCCAAAGGAAGAGGGTAAGGATACTGTGACCAATATCGCAGAGGTAAGCAGGATGACCCGCAGTGGCCGTGTGTATACTCCCCATTCCAGTGAGGTCCCACCTAAGGAAACAGCTAGTACCCCGATGCCTGCCAAAGACAAAGGTAAAGGAGCCGTCACGAATGATGAAGATGCCGAATTTTTGAGGATCATCAAGAAAAGTGACTATAAAGTTATCGATCAACTTCATCAGACTCCTTCCAAGATCTCGATTCTATCTCTGTTAATGAGTTCACCCGCTCATAGGATGGCCTTGCAGAAGGTTTTGACTCAAGCACATGTGGATCAAGATATCAGCACCAGTCGGTTTGATAGTGTGATTGCCAATTTGACCGCCTGTAACACCCTCAGTTTCAGCAATGAAGAGTTACCGAAGGAGGGTCCGAACCATAATCGTGCTTTACATATATCGGTAAAATGTCAGGAGGACAATTTAGCAAGAGTGCTAGTAGACACCGGGTCTTCTCTGAATGTGCTACCCAAGAGGGTTCTCGATAAGTTGGCTTGTAAAGAGACTGTGTTGAAACCTACTCCTTTGGTTGTCAAGGCTTTCGACGGCTCTCGCCGGTCGGTAATGGGGGAGGTTGAGCTTCCTATCCTGATTGGTCCGCAAATTTTTAATATCACGTTTCAAGTCATGGACATTAATCCCAACTACAGTTGTTTACTCGGAAGGCCGTGGATTCATGCCGCTGGGGCGGTAACCTCAACTTTACATCAGAAGATGAAGTTCGTGATCGATGGAAAGTTGGTTATTATACATGGTGAGGAAGATCTGATGGTCAGTAACCTGTCTTCTTTCCGTTACATCGAGGCCGATGAGAATGCTTTAGAAATCTCCTTTCAAGCACTTGAGATCGCCAATGTTGTTCTGCTAGAAGTCGAAGAGACAGTGGGTCAGGGCAATCCATCTTTTGCATCTCTGAAGAGTACCAAATCAACAATTGACAGGGGCATTCCTGAAGGTTGGGGAGAGGTAATTGATGTCAAGACCAAGACTGATCGCTCTGGGTTGGGTTACAAACCAACTCAGAATGGAGCTGCCACGACTGTCGAAGGACGTCCGAAGGTTATCCAAGAGGTATTTGTCAGCGGAGGCTTCCAAGTCAATGCCATCAGTGAATGTGAGAAAAATGAAGAGCTAAGCAACCTGGTGTTTAAGGGTGATGCAGTTTTGAACAACTGGGAGGCCGTAGAGATCCCTGTTATCTTTCCCTTGTCAAAGTAATTGTTTTTTAAAGTTTCATTTACATTTTCAAATAAAAACCTGTAGCTCTGCCCAAGGCTGTAGGGTCGTTTTATCGGGCCACCTTTCATTTCTAAAAAGATATTAATAAAAGCATTTTGTTCAATTCCACTTTGGTTCATTTGCGTTTTTCGTTTTCACCTTTAAAAATGAAATTGGCAACCTTTTTTCAAAAAAAAATAATAATAAAAAAAAAAAACAGCATTTCATTCTTACATATCTTCGAGCATTTTAATTAAGTAAGCCTTCCATCATGCAGAGACATCATAAACCTTGTTGGATCCGATGACTTTACTGACACTCCTGACTGGGATGCACCCATCAATCAAGCTGAGGACGAGGGTGAAGAAGATTTTGAAGTACCCGCTGAACTAACAAGATTGATTGAGTACGAGTACACAGAGCTTCAACCGTATAAAGAGCAGGTGGACTTAATTAATCTCGGTACAGATGAGAGAAAGAAAGAGGTCAAGATTGGTGCAATGCTGGGGACAGAGGTTAGGCCGAGGTTGATTGAGTTGTTAAAAGAGTATGTTGATGTGTTTGCGTGGTCGTATAAAGATATGTCGGGCCTAGACACGGATATTGTTGTTCACAAGTTGCCGCTTAAGCCAGATTGTCCGCCTATCAAACAAAAGCTTCGAAGAACGAGACCCGACATGGCTTTGAAGATTCGAGATGAGGTTAAAAAGCAGTTGGATGCAGGTTTCTTGGCAGTCGCAAAATACCCAGATTGGGTTGCCAACATTGTGCCAGTGCCTAAGAAGGACGGTAAAGTTAGGATGTGTGTGGACTACAGGGACCTGAACAAAGCAAGTCCGAAAGACGACTTCCCTCTGCCACATATTGATACACTTGTAGACAATACGTCCAGTTTTGCGTTGTTCTCATTTATGGATGGGTTCTCCGGCTATAATCAGATCAAGATGGATCCCGATGATCGAGAGAAGACTACTTTCATTACCCCTTGGGGAACCTTCTGCTACAAAGTCATGCCCTTCGGTTTAAAGAATGCAGGGGCAACTTACCAACGTGCTATGACCACTCTTTTTCATGATATGATGCACAAAGAAATTGAGGTGTATGTGGACGATATGATAGCCAAATCTCAGAGTGAAGAGGAGCATTTAGACCATTTGGTGAAGCTGTTTGAACGACTCAGGAAATATCAGTTGAAATTGAATCCTGCAAAATGTACCTTCGGTGTCAGATCCGGAAAATTGCTTGGTTTCATTGTTAGCCAGCGAGGGATTGAGGTGGATCCTGACAAAGTCCGAGCCATTCAAGATATGCCGGCTCCGCAAACCGAGACGCAAGTTAGGGGTTTTCTGGGACGTCTGAATTACATTTCCAGGTTTATCTTTAATATGACCGCTACTTGTGAGCCGATATTCAAGTTGCTTTGCAAGGGGCAGACAGTTGAGTGGAACCCTGATTGTCAGAAAGCGTTCGAGAAGATTAAGGGTTATTTGCGAGATCCCCCTATTCTGATCCCGCCCGTACCTGGAAGACCGTTGTTTATGTACCTTACTGTTCTCGAGAAGTCTATGGGTTGTGTGCTTGGACAACATGATGAGACTGGGAAAAAGGAACATGCGATTTATTACCTGAGCAAGAAGTTTACCGATTGCGAAAACAGATACTCACCATTGGAGAAAACTTGTTGTGCATTAGCATGGGCCGCTAAGCGCCTTCGGCAGTATATGGTTTGTCATACCACATTGTTGGTTTCTAAAATGGATCCGATCAAGTATATTTTCGAAAAACCTGCTCAAACCGGGAGGCTAGCCCGTTGGCACATGTTGTTATCCGAATATGACATCCAGTATGTACCCCAGAAGGCGATTAAGGGTAGTATCTTATCTGATTACCTTGCAGACCAGCCAGTTGAAGATTATGAACCTCTTAAGCTCGATTTTCCTGATGAGGATATTTTGTTGATTAAAAGAGATTGTGAAGAGCCAGATCCGAGCGAAGGTCCAGAACCAGGTCTTTGGTGGAAGATGATGTTTGATGGCTCCTCGAATTTTAATGGGCATGGTATAGGCGCCGTTTTGATGAACCCAAAAGGCGGATTCACTCCATTTACAGCAAGATTGGACTTTGAGTGCACTAACAACGTCGCAGAATATGAAGCATGTATCCTCGGCCTCGAAGCGGCGATTCACCTCCGAATCAAACTTCTTAAAGTAAGTGGTGACTCAGCTTTGGTTATTTACCAAGTACAAGGCAAATGGGAAACGAAGAATGAGAAGCTGATCCCTTATAAGGACTACATTATTGAGCTGATCAAGCATTTCGACGAGATAGAATTCGAGCATGTTCCTAGATCCGAGAATCACGTAGCTGATGCATTAGCCATGTTAGCATCTATGTGGAAAGTTAAATTCGTTAATGAAGCACCTCTTATCCATATTGAGCGCAAGGTTGAGCCCGCTTATTGTCAGACGGTCGAAGAAGTTGAGGTGGATGAAAAGCCTTGGTTTCATGATATCAAGAACTATCTCGTCAAGCAGGAATATCCCGATGGTGCTACTGGTCTGGACAAAAAGACATTGAGAAGATTGGCGTCCAAATTCTTTATCAGTAACGGTGTGCTATACAAGAGAAATCACGACATGGTCCTGCTCAGATGTGTTGATAAACGGGAAGCGGACATGTTACTACAGGAAATTCATGAGGGGACCTTCGGAACCCATGCCAATGGTTATGCTATGTCCAAGAAGATGTTAAGGGCTGGGTATTACTGGTTAACCATGGAAGCCGACTGCATCCGATACGCTAGGAAATGCCATAAGTGCCAAATTTATGCTGATAAAATGCACGTACCTCCGTCACCGTTGAATGTGTTGTCTTCACCATGGCCGTTCTCTATGTGGGGCATTGACATGATTGGGGCAATTGAGCCGAAAGCTTCTAATGGACATCGTTTTATCCTTGTTGCCATTGATTATTTCACCAAATGGGTAGAGGCTGCCTCCTACGCCAACGTGACCAAGCAAGTGGTTGCCCGATTCATCAGGAAAGAGATCATCTGCCGTTATGGAGTCCCAAGTCGGATAATAACTGACAATGGCACCAATCTGAATAATAAGACTATGAAAGAGTTGTGTGATAACTTCAAGATCACTCACCACAATTCTTCTCCGTACCGTCCTAAGATGAATGGAGCCGTTGAAGCTGCAAATAAGAATATCAAGAAGATCCTGCAAAAGATGGTTGTGACTTACAAAGATTGGCATGAGATGTTACCGTTTGCTTTGCATGGATACAGAACCTCAGTGAGAACTTCGACAGGGGCAACACCTTTCTCACTGGTATATGGAATGGACGCCGTGCTCCCCATCGAAGTAGAGATACCTTCGCTAAGAGTGTTAATGGAGGCTGAACTTGAGGAAGCTGAGTGGGTTCAAGACAGATTGGATCAGTTGAATCTCATTGACGAGAAGCGTTTGACAGCCATGTGCCATGGGCAATTATATCAGAAACGGATGAAAAGAGCGTTTGATAAGAAGATTCGTATCCGTGAGTTCCGTCAAGGAGAGCTCGTACTCAAAAAGATCTTACCAGTACATAAAGATATGCGTGGAAAGTGGATGCCCAATTATGAAGGCCCATTCGTGGTAAAGACTGTCTTCTCCGGAGGGTCTCTAATACTTACGACAATGGACGGTGAAGAACTAGCACATCCCGTGAATTCTGATGCAGTCCGAAAATATTATGCCTAAAAACCCGCTAAGTCGAAAACCTGCAAAAGGCGACTTAGGCAAAAGTAAGGGTTGAAAAAAAAGAAATAATAACAAAAGCTCGCTAAGTTGAAAACCCGAAAGGGCGGCTTAGGCAAAAAAGAGCGTCCCGGTGGATTGAAAACCCGAAAGGGCGGTCCAGGCAAAAGTTAGAGACAAAGGCATTTCATTGCATCAGAAGACACTGATTATCTCGAACACACTTTCCGCATGAGAGCCATGTTTCAGTTCTTTCATCCTTGCCCAAAGCAGGATTCTGGATTAGTCTTAGTTATTAGTGTCAGTAGGTGTCGTTGGATTCGATGTAACTTTTTTCCCATGTTGCCAATTTCAAAACATAATCATCTGTGGAGCTATGCCTTCAGCAAGCAGCCACCCTTTAATAAAAGATACCATCTCGTTACTTACATTCCTTGGTGCATTGCTCTTTATTTTCTATTGTTATGCAAAATGCGTTTATTCTTAAAATTTGAAAATGAAAGGTGCATTGTAGATTTTTCAGAATTGTTTTTCAAAAACAACAAATTTGAAATGTAATAAATTACTTTGACTAGTTGGAAATTCCGACAGGATCTCTTCATTCCCCGGAAATATCATTATTGCAGAAACACTTTCAAACCATTGCCCAGTGATAGTCCCCAGAGAGACTATAAGCTGACAACTTCTTCTTGGGGTAACTTAAAAGTGTCCCTCAGGTTTTCTTCTCCCCATGTGAAGACGTGATACTGTACACCCAAGCAGATTACTTTCTCCCCAGAGAATTCAGAACTTTAAAACCAGATTTGGTTCTACCATTGATCTTTCTTACCCATGATTGACGTATTGGTTGCAGAGAACGCAGGGTATTTCCGTCGAGATGTTTATTTCATCTCTCGTCCCGTCTCTAGTCAGTTTCGTCAGCATACACAGGGGCATAAGCATCACATGCCTATTTCATTACATATTCATTACATATTCATTACATATTCATTACATACTCATTACATACTCATTTCATAACATCTTGCATACATAAACATTAACATACATAGACGTTAACATGCATTCGCATTAACATATGCATTAACATATGCATTAGCATTCACAGGTTCATTGTGTTTCACCATCATTTGTTTGTTACCGCCGAGTAACTGGGTTCGTCCATTCTCTTCAAATAGATTGTCAGCCCTAAGCATAAAATACTTACTTGTTTCCAGTTTCCCTACGGAGCTCGATCCTCGTGGATGACGGTTACTTCAGCTATCTTTCCTCACCAGGATAAGATATTTACCCTCCGAGATCATTCCCTCGATGGAGTCTTGATTACCAGTTTTCTTTCTAGCTCGATCCTAGATTGAATCTCAGTCTTGTCGGTCGTCAATCCCAACCGGGCGTGCATTTATTTTGCACCATCTAAAGGTTTTCACCATACCATGACAGATACGCGACTATCTCGCTCGAGAAGTTTATCACTGTACCCGGACGTGCATTTATTTTGCACTATTTTTCAAGAAAATCAACTACAATCATTTACAGATATACGCCAGTTCACGCCTGGAAAATCCACCAGTACAACACTTTACAATCCTACATGTTACAACACTTTACAACACTTTATAATCTTACATCTTACAGCATCAGTATGCGACATTTCTCGCCTGAGAAGCCAAATCCTATCTTCGTTATGACTCGCAGCAAATGGCCATCTCCATGGAGCAGTTGGGCTTCCATTTACCTGTCGTCTTGAAGTATAGAGAGGTTTGAACCAAATCATATTCAGGAGAGCACGATTCTGAAATATGAGTATCTTCAGTCATCCAGTTTCATATTCAGGAGAGCACGATTCTGAAATATGAGTATATTCAGTCATCCAGAATCATATTCAGGAGAGCACGATTCTGACGTATGAGGAAGTTCAGTTTACCCGTTTCATGTTCAAGAGAGCACGATCTTGAAGCATGGAGAAGTTTATTTATCCTTCAGTAAGAGAGGAATCAAAATCGTATTCCAGGCGCCGACCTTAAATGCGAGAAGATTTATTTATCAGATAAGCAGCAGCCTCTTTATTTGAGTACTTATCCATTTTTTTTGCACATAAGTCCCTTCCAACGATAAGTGACAGTTCTCCCTCGAGAAGCTTATCAGGGCATGTCTTATTAAAGTCCATTTATTTTGGCATACAGCCGGTCTTTACCCTGTATATATGATACGGATTTCCGAAAAATCCATCCGATCCCATCACGAAGGATGGTTTATAGAAGCTTGGATGTTATTCTTTGCTCAATGCTCCAGCATTCTGTAATCGATCTTACAATCGTACGTGATCCAGTTTTATTTTTAGGTTCCCCAGTGGAGGCCGTCTCATAGGTACCATCTCCATTAGAGAATCTCGTTCCTCTTCTAAAAAGTGACAATTGGTCATTCGCACCAGTTGACTATCATTTTTTTAGATTTCCCCAGTGTTGTACTGTGTCTCAGCGCGTCATTTTCCCCAGTGAGTTCTTCTCATGGCGTCTGCCCCAGTGTCGTCATGTTCGGCAGCATTTTCATATTCATCATTCCAGCATACGTATCATATCATATTCATATCATCTGCATTAAGTCGTTCCCGTTTTGTCCATAGCATTGCATATCGTCGCATATAAGGGCAAAATTTTCGGTTATCTATATTTAAATCTCTCCACCACGATTCCTCGAGTCTCTGTCACTCCAAATCGTCCGGTGTAGCTATTTAAATAGGGGCAACTGTAATACCCCAAATTTTACCCTTATATTTAGTCAGGCATTTCACATAGCATCTCATATGTACATTTGCTAACCACTAACAAGTCATGGAGGTGTTTGTTTTGCAGATTTGGTTCCAGGGGTATTTTGGTCATTTTACACAACTTCTGCTAATTCCTTGAAGACGGGCTGTTATTAAGTTCTGAGGCGTTTGATACACTATTTTAGAGGCGTTTACTTATCCCCAGGTCTGACTGTATCAAGGTGCCAATTTGATGTGGTCGGTATTAAAATTTGTCAAGCACAACTGGATTTAAGATCCATTCCATCGCTCATGGTTTATTTCCAAAGCGCTTCCGTTCTGTTATTAAGGCACAGTCATAATTGGGTATTGTTGGTTTGTGGCTCTCGACGTTTGGACAGGGGAATTTAATTACGATTAGTTTTGTTGTTAATGCTGAAATTGTCGTGATTACGGTGCACATACGTATTTGGTTACGAAATGGTTGGTTAACATTTAAAAGGGATTTTAATCAGATGATGAGATTATGATTACAAATGAGACGAGTCCACAAATAAGAATATCACTTGGGAGTGTTTATGTTTTATGACTGTGTTAATGAATTTAAATACTTGTGGATTTATTCACAAATGTTTATATTTTTAACTAAGAATAAAATATAAATGAATTCAAATTTTGGGAATTTTATTTCATAAAAGAATCTCATCATACAAGAAATGAAGAATACTTCACATTTCAGAAATAATGTTACAAGGAATTACATTGATTCTTAAGGTATCTATCCTAAATCCTAAAAGTTCCTAAGTGCCTTCATGTTGTCCCTAAGCTTCTCCGCAGAATCTCCGACTAACCTGCACGTCAAAACAGAACAAACCATATAGAAAAATGTTAAAAGTTGTTTTTGACACTCTCAGAACAGTGTCATCATCGAGTGCCGGGAGTGGCACAACCGAAGCTGCGTCCTACCCCCGTTACCGATCCGCGCCGTGGGCGTCAGATCAGGTAACACCTGTTCTTATCATTACGGGACATCCGAGAGATAGAAGTAATAAAAGAAGCGGGACTGTTTCGTTTTGCCGCGATTGGATTTCCAAACTGATACGAGAACAAGGCAACATGGGCAAGTTTGGACTCAGACCCGGATGCCGGCAGGTCTGAGTCGCTTTGATTCCGAAGTTTCCAACACCTGAAAAGCCACAAACGCATCAATGTCAGATTCAGAATTTGGAACTCAAAACCTAAATAGTTCATGAGCAGCATCAGTTCTGAACCATGTACAGAAAAATGAGACACAACAAGCTGCGGCAAAATAACATAGGACAAGGTATCACAAGATTCAGCAACATCAGTTAAAGGCAAGTCCCCATTCAAACCAGTTTCAATGGCAGGCAACACATAAGTGAGCGCCAGCACAAAATCACTGCACAAAATCACAGCACCGAATCACAGCACAAGATCATAGCGAAACCATACCAGAAAAGGAACAAAGATGAGTTCAAGAAATCGCAGCGATATATCATGTTTAGGTTGGGTCCCGAATGTGCAAAGCACATCAGAAACAGAGCACCAAACAGGGGCTCAGTTATGAACATCATTGCCCCAACAAACAAGTTACCGAAACAAGTTATCAAACCATACTCAGTTCATGAAACAAACAAGTGCACAAACACATGGCTCATCACCAATTTAATCAGAAGCAAAAATATGATCACAAGTCAGGGTTGTAGTATCCTGTTCCAAATGGTTCAGACAAACGTCATCATTACCGCGTACTCTTCTCGGCGGCAAAGATCAATACAACATCAGTCCTGAAAGAAGAAAAAGAAGAAAAGTAAGTGTAGTCCAACTGATAACCAGACTGAATGAAAGCAGGTCATCATCATCAAATAATCTAGTCCGCATCAGTATCCAAAGCAAAGACCAGAGGTCAAAGAACATTGCATCAGATGGAACCAGATATCCAAATACATGACAGAGTCGCCTGTATCAGAAGCATCTGCAAAGCATGAATCCAAACAAACCACATCAGATAAACCAAAAAACGACATCCAGTTTGAAACCCCAAAAGATGAAGTTCAGTCGAGGCCAATCAAATATGGAAAGTTTCAAACAAATCGAATAGGGTCATGCAATATCCAATCACAGAGTTCTGAAAATAGAAGGCTCCGAATCAAATCAGAAGAATCGTATCAGCTGGAAATCAGAAAGACCAATCGAACCCTAAAAGAGGAAAACAGAGTTCAATTAGTACCAGATTCATGAAATCCAATCTCACCGAAATCCCAATCGAACCCTAAAAGAGGGAACATGGTTCAATCATTATCTGAAAAAAAACCAAACAAAATCATATCAAACTCTCAATCAAATCAAAAGTATGCTGGTTACGAAAATCAAATCAAATCGAATCACCACGAAATCCTGAGGCAATAATGCAAATCCAACATCAAAAGCCCAAAAAGAAGAGGGTCAGAAGAGTATAAAAGGGGAACGATCTCACCATCCAAAAGGGAGGAACGTAGCCGTGAGAGAGAGAAGATCGCAGAAACCCTAACGAGATCGCGAAAGCCTTAACAAACGAAACCCCAGCGGCCGAGACTCAGAGGGACCGGTACCCTCATCATCGTCGCCGTTCATCGCCGTACGAACATCACAAAACCACGAGCGAAGCATCGACGAGAAGATCGCCTTCGCCGTTCACTACAAACGGCGGGCAATCAACCTTTGGGCCTCAGTTCTGCACATCACCGGCCGTTTCACTCTAAAAGTAAGCTATGAGATCTTTGCCTCACCCTATTTCTGTCTGATTTCAGGATATGAAGGAGAATGAAGAGAAGCGAGAGAGAAGAGAAGCGAGAGAGAAGAGAAGCGAGAGAGAGGAGAAGAAGAGTGAAACGGCGCCGTGAAACATTAGGGTTCCCAGAACCCTAAATGTTTTTTGCTTAACCATCAACCGGGTTGGGTCCGGGTGTGATGACCGGCCCAACCCCCTCCCCTTATTTGTTTTTTTTTCTCTTTATTTTTTATTTTGTTTTTTTATATATTTTTAAATTTTTTTTTCTTAGCATTTTATTTTATAATTTAAAATTGTTTTTAAAATAAAAATTAAAACTTTTTTTTAATATAAAATTAAAACTTTTGTATAAAAATGAAAAAACTCTTTTTTTAACAAAAATAAGAAAGACTTTTTTTAAAATATAAAAATAAAACCTTTTTTAAAAAAAAAGAGAGTAAATTATTTTTAAATTAAATTTCTTTTGCAAGCTAACATTAAATTATTAAGATTTTTAAATAAAACAACAATAAAAATCTCGAATTGGCATCTTTTTCTTTATTGTTTCGTAATTAATTTGATCACCGCCTAACTCGGCCCACTAATGCCATTTGTTCATTTTGCAGCTCGTTACATTTACCGTTACTTATCTCATTTTATTTCATTACTATATTGTAACTGCTTCTCATATGTAACTACGCGAACCTAATAATCGCGCTTTAAGTTTCTGCCTTTAAATTTCTGTTTGTATGGCTTTAACTGCTGTCTCTATTTTCTGCTTGCATAACTCAATCATCTCACATCTTCATTAATATTTCAGTCACACTATGCACTCCGAAGGAATTAGGTCTAGCATTTGACCGCCGTGTCAATAGTCCTCAACTCCAAACCCTTACAACCTCACAAAACCTAATTTTCACAAATGCCTCGCCGCAGGCAAGATTATAATTTTACCCCTAGCATTAGGTCAAAGAGCCGTCGCGCTCATTTTAGGGTTTCCCGCCGCGGAATCCCTAACCTAATTTAACCCTAATTACAACTTAACAATTCAACGTAGAGATTTGGAGTTTCCACACTCCACGTAAGCGTGTCCTTAAGATGCGTTTATTCCCCTTGAGACCTTGACCACAGTCAAGAAGTCTCTAACCTCCCTTTTGAGGGGAACTACGATTACTCTGATTCCACTCCCGTAAGGATACGTAGGCACAAGATGCGATGTCTTGCCGAGTAAACTTAGAATTAACCCCTTAGGTCTCTTTTCTCACTTCTAATCCTTTGTACATATACCTTAAGCAAATGAATAAAGCAAATAGTAAACATTTGAACAAAAGGTTCCTGTAGAGTACTACAGAAGTTTAGGGTGCTAACACCTTCCCTAAATTTAACCAACCCCCGAACCCTAGATCTTTCCCCGCATTGTGTTTACGATGCAAAATAGGTTTTCCCTCTTTTGACCTTTTCCTTCGGATAAATCAAAGAGCGGTTGTGAATTGAATTGCGATTCAAACTCATTAATAGTTTGTGATCCTATTTCCACCGCAACAGAAAATGGCGACTTCACTGGGGACAATGGTAACTTTTGAGGGTTATCCCTAACTTGTTCATATTTATTACTATCTGTGTTATTATTCATTTGCATGTATATATTTGTGCTTTGATTGTGGGACTGGGTTCTAAATGGCAATTGATATTTGACGGTGCCGTTAACTCATACGGAAGTGGAATAGGGGCAATCATTACTACTCCCCATGGGTCGCACATCCCATTCATTGTTAGATTGACCTTTCCAGTTACCAACAATGAGGCCGAATATGAAGCGTGCATTATGGGGCTCGAAGAAGCTATCGATCTGAGAATCAAAAATCTTGATGTGTACGGAGACTCTGCTCTAGTTGTGAACCAAATCAAGGGAGAGTGGGAGACTCGTCAGCCCAATCTGATACCCTATATGAATTATGCAAGGAGGTTGTTACCTTTCTTTGACAAGGTGGAATTGAACCATGTACCACGAGCAGAAAATCAGATGGCAGACGCTCTCGTGACTTTGTCTTCAATGTATAAGGTTAACTTCTGGAATGAGGCTCCCAGGATAGTTATTTCTCGCCTTGATAGGCCCGCTTTCATATTCGCCATTGAGGAAGCTTCCGATGGCAAACCGTGGTATTTTGATATCCAGAATTTCCTGAAGAACCAAGAGTATCCGGCTGAGGCATCCAGTCGTGATCAAAAGACTCTTAGGAGATTGGCTGGTAATTTCTATTTGAATCCGGATGGGGTTTTGTACAAGAGAAACCACGACTTGGTGTTGTTGCGGTGTGTGGACGAGAAAGAGGCTAAGTTGCTCATGGAAGAAATCCACGAGGGTACATTTGGCACGCATGCCGGTGGACATGCAATGACGAGAA
Organism: Lathyrus sativus; assembly: GCA_963859935.3. Classification (NCBI taxonomy): domain Eukaryota; kingdom Viridiplantae; phylum Streptophyta; class Magnoliopsida; order Fabales; family Fabaceae; genus Lathyrus; species Lathyrus sativus. Next base: position 616,873,037 of record OZ012738.1, on the reverse strand, counting down.
AGCTATTAAGAGCAGGGTATTACTGGCTAACAATGGAAACAAATTTTTTCAAATTTGCAAAGAAGTGTCATAAATGCCAGATTTATGCGGACAAGATTCATGTGCCTCCGAGCCCTCTGAACGTTATGTCGTCGCCTTGGCCTTTTTCCATGTGGGGAATTGATGTGATTGGAAAGATTGAGCCCATGGCATCCAACGGACATCGTTTTATCTTGGTAGCTATTGATTACTTCACCAAATGGGTTGAAACGGCATCGTATGCTAATGTTACCAAGCAGGTGGTGGCCAGATTTATCAAGAAAGATATTATCTTCAGATATGGAATCCCGGAGTGGATTATCACTGACAACGGTTCGAATTTAAATAATAAGATGATGAAGGAATTGTGCCAGAATGTCAAAATTGAACATCACAACTCTTCTCCTTATCGGCCCAAGATGAATGGCGCTGTTGAAGCGGCCAATAAAAACATAAAGAAGATTGTTCAGAAGATGGTTGTGACTTACAAGGACTGTCATGAGATGTTGCCTTTTGCTTTGCATGGTTATCGTACGACGGTACGCACATCAACCGGGGCAACTCCTTTTTCACGGGTATATGGTATAGAGGTTGTCCTGCCATTGGAGGTTGAGATTCCTTCTCTGAGGGTTTTGCGTGATGTCCAATTAGATGAAGCAGAATGGGTGAGAGATAGATTGAATCAGCTCAGTTTAATGGATGAGAAGAGGATGGCTTCTCTAGCATATGGTCGGCTGTATCAGAGCCGGATGAAGAAAGCTTATGATAAAAAGGTGTGTCCTCGAAGCTTTCAGACGGGCGATCTTGTGCTGAAAAAGATTCTCCCACCACAATCAGATCACAGGGGAAAATGGACTCCCAACTATGAAGGTCCATATGTCGTTAGGAAGGTTTTCTCTGGAGGAGCCTTACTGTTGTCCACCATGGATGGTGAGGATTTTACGTCCCCTGTGAACTCGGACGCAGTTAAAAAATAATTTGCTTAAAGAGACCCACTGGATAGAAAAAAGAGAGTCCAGGCAAAAATGGGGCATCCCGGCGAACCATAAAAAAGGAATAAAAGGTTCGGGCAAAAGTTAGGGATAAAATTGAAAAAATGTACACCCGCGAGGTTGAAAACCTGAAAAGGGCAACTTCAGCAAAAAAGGGTATCCCGGTGAATTGGAAACCCGCAAAGGGCGGTTCACGCAAAAGTTAGGGATTTAAAAAAGCAAATGATTGCGGTCCGAGTTTGATACTGCGTTGCTTAGTAGTGTGGGAGTACTTGAGGGTCGTACATCCGAAACAATCTCTTCTGAAGATCGAGTATCGGGAAAGCGTCAGAATCAGGCGAGTCATAGGAGAATCAGCTCATGGTGTTCGTCTGTACCACGTTGCCGACTTGTATACAAATTTTCTTTGTGCTTCTGTAATATTTGTATTTTGCTTGTGCGTAACTTCCTCTTTTCAGGAGTTGCATCCAGTGTACAAAATTTTGCCTATTTACAGGCCCGTTATCAATCAAGCATGTTATTCAGTACTTGATGCTTGTTCTTTACTGTTTTGTTTGAGAAAAACGCCGATGTTTTTGATAAACTTGCATGTGCATAAACTTGCTGGCCCTTGCCAATAATTGCTAAAACTTCGAATTGACTGAACGAACGTCACGGATACTAACCGGAATAGATCTTGTTGTATAGATTTATTTTGTCTCGTTTGTATTTTGCAGGGTTCTCACCTTTGGAAAAAATGGTCAAGGAATTTGTGTTTCCCCAGCCAGGGTCCTGTGACAAAGTGATGGTATCACTCCTCAGCAGATGGAAGTTGCATCTTATCCCAGAGATAGTTGAGATGATAAATATCCCCAGTGGATGTGGGTTGTCCCCCCCAGAAGAATGTCCCCAACGGAAAATGCATTCCCAGCAGTGGGTATGTACACACTCCATTCCCAACATGGGTAACTCCCACAGATTATAACCAAGTCGTCTTTGGTTCAGAAGGATTATCCCCGCACAGGATTGTTTCTCCTTCTCCCCAACAGTTTATTTTTCCTCCGACAGGATGAACATCCTCATCAGAGTTCGTAATTTCAAGCTTGTGAGCCATCCTCCGACAGGATGGTTATCCCCAGCGGAGTTGATTACACCGTTCCAGCATTTATTTTGTTGGAATATGTCTGGGATACCCGTTCATCCCCAGCGGATTGGGTCTTGTCTTTAGCATTTATTTTGCTGAAGCGCCTCTTGGCATCTTTGCATTTTGCATATATCATCATATTTGCATCTACCCAAACGCGTAGCATTTCCATGCCGTATGGAATTATGCCATTATCAAACATACACATTTGAAACATAAGCTAGGTTGGTTACCTCTTTGGTTTCAGGTGTTATCCCTTGCAGAGGAGTGAGATTCTTGTTCAGAAGGGTTTCCAGATATTCAAATTCTCAGCGTGAGACAGGTGTTGATAATGTTCATCCCCTAACAGAATTGTTTGGTTAAGTAACTTTTCGTCCCCAATGGGATTATTCTCAGGTTGCTGTTACGTCAGCCGAAGACTTCATGTCTTAAACTTTTGGAGTTGTCACTAGTGATTTCCCCACAGAGTGGTTTGGTTAAGTTTCTCGTATTCTCCAACGAAGTATTCTTCAATTGTACCTGTGATGGGCAGAGCTTGTTATCCGTGTTGACGGAATTGTTCCCCGTGTTGACGGTGATTGTTATCCGTGTTGACGGAATTGTTCCCTGTGATGGGCAGAGCTTGTTATCCGTGTTGACGGAATTGTTCCCCGTGTTGACGGTGATTGTTATTCGTGTTGATGGAATTGTACCTGTGCTGACAGAAATTTTTATCCGTGTTGACGGATCGTACCTGTGATTAACAGTGATTGCGCCTGTGTTGACAGAGATGGTTACCTGTGGCTGACAAAGATCGTACCTGTGTTGACAGTGATTGTTATCCGTGTTGACGAAGTCGTTACCCGTGATTGACGGAGTTGTCCCAGTGAAATCGCCGGAGATTGTTATCCGTGTTGACGAATTTGTTACCTGTGTTGACAGTGATTGTTGTCCGTGTTGACAGAAGTGTTACCTGTGTTGACAATAATTGTTACCCGTGTGGACGGAGTTATTATCCGTGATCGACGGAATTGTCTCCAGTGGAGTTGTTCTCTATGACTGACAGATATCGTTATTCCAGTTATGGACGGAATTGTGCCCATGGTGATGGAGTCTTTCCTCGTGTTGACGAAGTTTAGTCCAGTTGTGGACGGAGTTGTTTCTTGCAAAGTTAATTTGATGCATGTGGCGTCACACAGGGGGTTAATGTTGAAATCCAAAGTTTTATCAGATGATTGATCAGTTGTTGCCGTAACAACTGGGTTCAGCGCAACGGATGTTGTTCCCCAAGCAGTTTGCGCTGTGTATTTCTGCGGTTGGCAAATTTTCGGGTTTCTTGGTATTCAACCGTCTTCTACCTCGTTTGTTTGAAGGTAATTCGCTCTTCACCCAGTCGGGTCCAAGCCGTTTGAATAGGGGCAGCTGTTGCACCCCAAAATTTGCTCAACCTTTTCTTACCTGGTTTATGTTTCATTGCATTAACATTTGCATAGTTATATCATTTGCATATCATGGTATCATTCATATAGTAGGGGATAAAGTGTTATTCTTGTCAAGAGAAGCCTAGCAAGAGGTCTCATTCAAGATTGAGAAGTTGTCAAAGTCATCAGAAGGTGGTTTGAATGCCTAAGGGTTTAGATGTTTGAGTGTGAATCTTCTCCTAACTTGAGGATCAACTGAAGACCATCAGAGGGTTGTGAAATGTTGAATGTGGGAAGAGGATGTGTATGGAGCTCATAGGATTCCTAGAGGGCCACGGGAGAGCTTAATCAAGTCATTGTGTCAAATGCAAGAGCCACAGTTGAGGTGCAAACAATTAGGGTTTCATCTGGATCAATTCTAGGTCAACTGGGCAATTGAAGAGTATCAAAGCCTACTTTTAGGTCATGGAGTTCATGAAATGATATTTTAATACATTTTTGGTGTTGTGCCAAGATCAAGTCAAGAAAAGTCAAGAGTGTGGGAAGTTGTTAAATTAGGGTTTCAGTGTAAAATCCTATGTTTAGTGCCTAACTTCAAGACCACATAAGTCAAGATAAAAGTTTCAAATGGATCTTTGGCCAACATGAAACTTGTATATCATCTCAATACCTTTAATTTGAGTACTAGAAGTCCTCAAGGGGATTTATAGAACTCAAGTTATGACCCAGACAAGTTACAAGTCCTCAAATGCCTCTGAAATTTGTCTGTGAAAATCATCTGACTTTAAAGCTATTTTTGACCTAGAAAGAGGTTTCACCTGAACTTTTGGCCAACATGAAAGTTACTCCTCATGATCTTATCTTTCTAAATTGTACTAGAAGTCTTCCATCTGATTTGTAGAACTCAAGTTATGAGGTTTACAAGTCAGGGGTATTTTGGGAAAGTGAGATTATAGGTCATTTTCAACCATAGGTCAAAATCTCCAACTTGCACTTGTCAAAGGGATTTTTGTTCAACATGAAAGTTGTTCAAAATGGGTTTTTTAGGCTAGATAAAGAGGTCATGGTGGATTGTTTGGGCTCATAGCAAGACTTGGTTTGAAATGGTTTGAATAAAGGAAATTTTCAAATGAATTAAGGAGGGAAAATGCCAATTTTGAGTTATAGGACCAAAACATGTCAAGTAACTACATTTTTTGAATGGAAATTGAATTTTAGACATTTTGGCATTATCAGAATTTTGAGTTTAGGCCAAGTTTCATGAGTTGTCATTTGGTTTCTTCATTTGCAAGTCACATACCCAAACACCTTACCAATGCAATTCAAGCACTCCTTTTGGTCTGGACACACTCACAAGGCAATTTGTAGTTGAAAAGGAAGATTCTAGAATAGTTTCCATGGCAAAATCGTGACTGTCATCTGCAACTTCAAGAGGAAAATCAGAATTTGCAAATTGATGGATTGGGCTTTGTTGCACCCCAAATTTTGACCACCTTAGATCCTCATCATCATTCTAGGATCATGCATATGATTATATAACCCAAACACAGTTCATGTTTTTCTTTGTCAAGAAACAGGTGAATTAGGGTTTTCTCGCAGTCGAAATCGAAGCTTCAAAAGTGAGATCAATCAATGTGTGGGATTAGGTCAAGCATGAAAGAAGTTCAAGGATGTTATATGAGGTCAAATGTGAAAAGAATTTGAAGTTGTCACTCCAGAATCAAGAGCAGTACATTTCAGAGCACCCGATTAGGGTTTTGAGTAGTAAAAGTCAACCGTAGTTTGACTTTGATGTTGGAAGGTGTTTAAATGGTGGGATTGTGATTCATGAAGTTCATATAGCCTAATAAGGTTCATCCAAGAAGTTTCAAGGTCTCAGGATGTCCAGAATGTCAACAGGAAACTCGGTCGGCACTGATCGATCGTACGGTTGACCGAAAAGTCAACTCTCCAAGTTTTATGAATTGGACTTCAAGCTGTGAAACAAAGTTGTTCCTCATGTCATATTGAACTTGAATATCAATTTTCATGATCATTGGATCAAGGATGAGGAAGTAATCGAAGAATCGGGAAATTAGGGTTTTGAAAAGGGCTAAACCATAACTCCTTAACTACACATCCAATTGAGTTGGTTCAAAGCTCATTTAGAAGCTCTTGACAATTCCTACAAAAGTCCCTAAGTGGTCCATGGTCAGAAAATGCATAGATTTTGAGTTATGGTCAAATTCATTTCAAGAAAGGAAAAAGACTTAGGAACATTTCACTTTTTAAGCTCATTTTTAGCAACTTTGAAGGGCTTTTTGTCCAAGTTACTTTGAGAAATTGAAACTCATGAAAACATGAATGTTTTAGAGCTATGTGAGGGATTTCTAAATTGTACTAGAACATCTCAAGAGGAGTTATGAGCAGAAAGTTACATAGGTGCAAAGTTGAGGGTTTCACATAATAGTCCCACATTTGCCAAATTTTCAAAATGACCTACTTCCTCAAAACTGCCAATTTTGGTTGATCCAACTTGTCATGTTTGACATATTAGATGTGTGTGGCATGAGAGAATAGAGAATTATGTAGAAGATAGAAAAAATCAAGAGTGTAGCTCATTGCCTTGCAAGTGGGCAAGTTGCATTCCAAGTTGAAATTTCAAAGCATGAGGTGGAAAGTGAATTGCACCAGCCCCTCCCCTAGTGCTTCTAGCCTGCTAACAACATCACCAAACCTTACTTCATGATGAAGAAATCTCACCAAGCAAGCTCCTCACCCCATTTGCCTATAAAAGGAGGGTGTCTTCACCTCATTTAGAACACAATACATCTGCTAAAAACCATAAAGAACTTCTTTCATCACTACTTCCACACCTTGCTTCAATTTCTCAAAATCTCCAAAGTTCACAAAATCACCAAAATCTGTCTTGGAGAGAATTCTGCCCAAACTCATTTCTATACTTTCCAACACCCCAACAGCCTACCATACACTCTCTAAATATCATATGGAAGGTGTCTAGCCCTTTGAATCACACAAAAACCACAAGAATCAAAAAGTCAACTTCCTTCCCACACTACTTTGACCAAAAGCCACAAAAATCACCAAACTTTGTTCTAAGCCCTTCCTTGAGATTTTGATCATTCATACACCTCACCAATGATGTTTCTCAACTGTCAAAACCATTAGCAACCATTGGAGACTCCTAATTTTCCATTTGGCATCATAAGTGCATTTTGATCAAAAGTGAAACTCAAGGCCAAGAAGTGAAGTAAAGATCTCTGGTTTTCTCAACTATTCTAGCTTGCTTATAAGGGTCTACAAGAGGTGTGTATCTTGTACACATTGACTCTTGCACCATTCTTTCATGATTTTTCATTTTGAGCATTTTGTGGAAATTTTGAACTATGAATATTGGTTGTTTTTCATGACAGTTGGTTTATCGTGAGTACCATCATGTATGTTGAAAATGATTATTGTCAGGCTTTATGTTTGATCTTGTTAGATTGCTTTGGTTTTGATTTTATATTGGGTGTTGTAAGATGTTGTTGTTTGTTGTATCTTAATTTGCATATTTAATGTGTGGACCTCCTTCAAGCAGTTTTGTGTATTTAGGATTTGGTGGTAAGTTAGCAAGTTGGTTGTTGTTGGAGCAACTCTAGGCAGGGGCTTTGCTTTGGTTTTGAACCCTTACATATCTTGGACATCACCTAGCCTTCTGAGTTCAGACAATACAGCCTTGCCCTGCTGTAAGTTTTTGAGATAGAGCAGTGACTATGCATCAAGAAATTGTTGGACCCCATTTTTGATTGCTCTGCTGGTTTGAGATGTTACTTAGAAAACTGGTGACTGATCTGGTTAGCACCACTCCCATAGGAGATGCATCATACATGCCTGCTATTGTAAGATAATTTTGGAGTTGAGGTTGTTGTGGTTTGGTATGCCCTGATGAGGTAGGTTGTTTAGGACCTGTTGAGTCTTTAGAGTTGAACTTTTGTCAGTTGTAGCCTCGTTTGCAAGTACATCCAGTTTTTGGGAGGGCTGCTGCCAATCTCCATGATAAACAGGCTGCTGAGTGAGAAGGGAATTCTCAGCCCTTGGTGTTTAAATCTTAAGCCTTTAGGTATCATTATCCCCATCTTGCCCTAGACATAAGCTATACACACCAATCCCTACCTTGCCTTATTAACTGGTTGTAGCAATGCTGTCAAAGAATCCAAAACAGGACAAACTCATTTTCCATCATAAGTTGTGGCAAGTTGTTTTATTAGATGAGCATGTCTGAATATGCATTTAGAGAAAGCCTATGTGTTCATTTTTGTTTTGTTTGTGCATCAAGACAGATTCACATGTTTTCCATAGATACCTCAAATTCATCAATCATTCAAATGCCATTTTTTTTGTCACAAACTGATTTTGCATCAAACTCATTTGGGAATGCTCTGTATTTATCATTTGTGAACTGTTGGGATAGCTTTTTACTTCAAAAACTGACTTGTTATGAGATTCCCCTTTTCAAAATGCATTTCTTTAAAACACAACAAGCAACTGTCATGACTTTTTTTTTCATAGGTTTGTTTCTCATCAAAACCTCTTTGCCAACACTTCATACCAGTTGTTTAGAGGATGTTTGCATAATTACTTGGTGTCAAAGCTAACTGTCCTGAAATTCTCACCATAAAATGCAATTTTCAAAAAACACCTCCTTAACCTCATATGCCATTTTTTTACATGAGAGTGTTTCTGCTTAAAACTGCCTTTTGAACACTTCATAACAAACATTTAGAAGTTGTTGGCATCCTCATTGGGATTCAAAACTGACCATCTCATGTTTCTCATTTCAAGATGCATTTTTCACCAAAAACTTGCATTTGATAAGTAACTGTCATAATCTGTTGGTATTAAGCAAATTTGAAATGTTAGAATCATTCTTTATCACTTATGAGGTCTGTGTATATGTCTGGTTTAGTTTGAAAATGATTGAATTAAGTTGCACACCTCAAAAATGCATTTTTAACATCCTACTTGCCGCTACCTTGTCACTTTCATTTCTGTCTGTGTTTTGCATAAAACAACTGATAAGATTCATTAGATATATCATGTCTAGCATGTTCAGGCTTTTACTTGGAAGAGATGACAGTTAGAACAGATTGTAGCAGGCCTGAGGTAAGGTTCAGAATTAGAGGGCTGTTAGGAGGGTAGGCTGGTGGATCTAGTTTGCTCAGTTTGACTTTGGATTTTTAGTGTGTAGGTTAAGCTGAGTTTGTGAACAAGATAAAGCAGTTTTTACCTTGCTTATTTCAACTGTTATTTGGTTGTATGGAACTTGTTGTGCTAGTTGGTTTCAATCATTGTTGTTGCTGTCATTGACATGTTGCTCATGCTGTTGATTTCTTGTTTACATACATTCTGCCAAAACTTGAAAACTGTCATCAGCTAGTAGTCTAGATCTCATGTTATTGTGGCTTGAATGTGAAAGTATCAACTTCATCAATTTGTGAACATCATCATCATGTTATGGTAAAAGGAACTTTGTTTGAATAGAGGTTTTTATCTGCTGTCATACACTTCAAAAGACCAAAACAGTTGGAAAGCTCTTGTTGCCTAAGTCTTGGGAAATCATTTTTCATCTTTGGAACATGTTTTGATGTGCATTTGAATATGGTGTGTATGCTTGCTTTCAACTGTTTGTGCACAGGATTGGATTTCATGTTCATACCAAAGTCACTCAACCCAATCACACACCATTTTTTTTGCAGAAGTTGGATTTCCACTAAAACCATTTTTGAAACACTTCACATTCACTGTTTCAAAATTGTTGACATCATCACTTTGGCTTCAAAGTAGTTGTCTCAAGATTTCATGCTTCAAAATACACTTTTCACATACACATCAAGCAACTCCCATACCATTTTTCCACACAAGTTGTTTTGCATCAAAATTCATGTTGGAACACCTCATACTCATCATTTAAAATGTGTTTGCATGATCATTTAGTAGTAAAACCAACTGTCATATACTTTCCACCTCAATATGCATGTTTTCACTAAAATCATGCATTCAACATATCATTTTCATGCTCTGTTGACATAGGACATATTTGAGGGTTCAGAATCATTCTATGTGACTTATGTGGTTTGTGTGCACAGCTAGGTTGAATTGAAACGGTTTAAAACAAGCTGCCAACATGAAAATGCATTTTAAGCTCAAGAAAATACCTACTATCGGGTTTTTCAGTAGGAAAAGAATTTGGAAAAACTGAGATAACCATTGTGTTCCTTGTTCAATTCTACCCCATTTACATATAAAGTTTGTTAAAAAAAGGTTGAGAAACGAGAAAGTTACGATACAAAACGTAAATGCTTTGATTATGTGTTTTTTCTTGCCCAAAGTCATTTGAATGTTTACCCTTATTAACTAAAGGGGTGGCTTTTACAAACGGATGTATAGCCACCCCATTGGTAAGACCATGTGCCTTATACCCTCTTGTCCTGAGTTCGACCCCTGAGGAGGGCAACTCTTTTATACATTTTTGTTATTTTTTCATACCAACTTCAAAAATTTGTATCTCACTCGTTTTTTATCTTTTTTAGTCCGTTCTTTTTCCATTGTGTTCATATTTATGTCTACTTGCATTCCATGCTTTTATTTTTTATGTTTTCATATTTTATCACTTACTTTGATTATGTGCAAGTTGTGCGCGTTTTCGCGATCGTTTGTATAGTTGCAGATGAATTTCTAAATGTTTCCTTTCAATATTTTTTCTTGAAACTTGTTTGAATCCATGTCCATAAATGTTAGTTAACATGCTAGGATTTATTTCTCGGTGTTTACCATTTTCATCTGTTAATTTTCATTAAGTACAAACTGTCGTCACAGTATCGATCTTTTCCATCTGTTAACTGTTATCATCATGTTTCATTCTCACCATTTCTCATTATTTACTTGGTTGTCACCATGAATATGCTTTACCTTGATTGTTATCTTGTTTAGCATTTATTTTATTTTCTCCCCAAGTGATGAGGTTCGTTAGCTTTCATCTGTTTATTTCCCTAGTTCCCCTCCAAAGGAAGGTCTGTCCACTTGACCCTCAATGTCATGGATAATTTATTCACCCTCTCTTGACTTTATTAAGTCACTTTACCCCTAGCTTAGAAGCCTTTAGACTTTGCTTTGAGTCTAAGAAACCCACCTGTACTAGGAGCGTTCTTCAACTAGAACCCTAGGAAAGAGTTCATCAACTCTGTGTAAGAATCATCGTCATGATATCTTACTTTCCCCTTTTACTACAACTTAGAATAGGGAGTTTTGTCAAACTCCACACAAACATTGTCATGTTTGTTCCCCCTTTGAACCTTGATCGTCATCAAGTGTTCTTTTCCCTTGTGAGGTGAACTACGATTGCTCTGATTCTATCCTAGTCAGGATACGTAGGCAGAAGATGCGATGTCTTTGCGAGCAAACTTAGTGTATATAATTTTAGGTTTCAACTCATATCTTTTCCCAATCCACAATACATTTTCACAAACTTAGCAAGCAATCAAACAAAAGGTTCCTGTAGAGTACTACAGATATTTAGGGTGCTAATACCTTCCCTAGATATAACTAACCCCCGATCCCCGAATCTCTTAAGCGTTGTCGTTACATCGCGAAAAAGGTTTTTCTCTCTTTAGACCTATCCTTTGGATAAAATAAAGTCCGGTTGTAAAAGAAATAAGATTCAAGTTAATTAATAGCTTGATATCCAATTTTCACCGCAACAGGCTCCAAACACACTTCAAAAGCCCATGAAAACATTCTATATATTGATTGCATTGAATTCAGAGTGTTTTTGGAATTCATTTGGTGAAGAACACTGAAGTTGCAGTTGAGTTTTCAAGAGGAGCAAGTGAAATCGTGTTTTGAGTTCCAGGCCAATTCAGTGCAAATTGAAGCTTACAACATCTTTCTCTTGCATCCTTGAATGATTCTGGAGAGTTGTGAAGGTTGAATCAAGCTCTAGCTACCTCTGTTACTAGATCTACAACAGGTTAGTAACTTTCAACTTTCCACATGAATTAGCCTGATGTAGTTAGATTTGAACTTGTGGTTAGGATCCTGATAAGATGTAGATCGTTTTAGGATCAATTTGGAAGCATTTGGTGATGATTGATCATGACATAGCATTTCTGTTTTGATTCAAATCTCTTGATTCATGGAGAGTTAGAGCAATCTAGATAGATCAGAGTGATGTGTGTGACATGAGGATGAATTCTATAGCCTTAGATTTGAAATTGGTGATGTTTGATCTGGATGACATTTATGAACTTTGATTCGTGATTTAAAATCTATGGAGAGTTAGAATGTTTGAGTAGGAGATTTGAGATCTAGATGAAATTCTGGAAAGATTGATGTAAGGATTGTTGATGTTTGATCACCTGCAACCACCTGCTCACCGGAGAAGACGACCAGAGTCTTCTCCGGCCACCACACTGAGTCTCACTCAGGCCAGCCTGTGATTTGGAGAAGATGACTCCTAAGCCATCAGATCTGCCTTTGACCAACGACTAAGCCAATCATCCAACGGCCACGACTTAAAGTTTTATTTGACTTTCTGAGGATCAAAACGTTGCAGTTTCACTAATGCGTAGGCACGCTCCTGACTCTTGGATTGCTTGACCAGTCTCCTCATCCAAGCGCTGTGGTTTTATTTTAGTTTTTATTTTCTTTTTATTCATTTTGTTTATTTTAAATGCTTTATTGATTCAAAAAATCACAATAAATTCAATTTTGATCCAAAAATTATTTCAAAAATATCTCCATGATATTGAGAGGATTTGTGATTTTCTGAAATCAATAAAATGCATTTTCATGCATTTTTCATTTTAATTTGATTTTTCTTATTTTGTTTAATTCTTTTACTTTTGCATATTTGACCATCTGTTTTGTTGAATTTTGTTCTTCCAATTGGTGATGAATTTGGCTTTGATTTTTTAGTATGTGTTAGGGTAGACATGTATGCTCCCTTAGGATTTTTGTTGAAATTTTAGAACAACTTTAGATTCTGTTTTAGGTGTTGAGATTAGAGCCTTCCCAAATTTGTGGATCACCTTGATACTTTTCAACTTACAAATTATTTAGGTGACTTAGAAGTTGAATTAGGCTTTAATATTTTAACCCTAGGTTGTTAAAACATTTATGTTCCCCTAGGAATTTTATTAGAATTTTACAACTTTGTTTTCTATTTTAGTTGTATTTTGCAAGTTGTTTGTGCTTGTGGTGTTCTATCTTGTGTGCCTTGACTTGCTTGGTCTTGTTGGTGACTTTGAGGCTGGATTTGCTTGGTTTCCTTTTTTAGAGGTCTTCTGGACTTGGTGTAGCTGCTGTGGCTTGAAAATTGGAGCTTGGAGTTGAATTTTCCTTTTCTTTTAGGAGTTGTTTTAGGAGCTTAGGAAATTAGGGTTTTAGGAAGAGCTATTAGAACTAGTTTTGATTCTTTCATCAAACATAGAATGCATTGTGTGCTTCTATTCTATCCAATGACGTAAAGTCCTCCTAGGGAAACTCCATCTCTACTTTGGAGGGATGTGTGGTATGCCCATAGTTGAGTAGAACTTTGAGGATGCCTTTCCATTTCAATGTTGGTACTTGATGATTTCCTTTGGTTTTCATTTAGTTCTTAACATTGCTACCTTGATCTTAGTGAGTATTCCTCTGCTTGGAGTGTGCTTGCTAGAGCTTGAAGATGAAGTTTTATGAAGCTTGAATCTAGAAGCTAGATTGAAGATGAAGTCTTTTGCTGTCAACTTTGCTGTTAAGAGGATTTGCTATTTAGAGCTGCTGCTGTTGAGAATTGAAGTTGTTGTCTGTTGAAGACTGTTGCTGTTGCTTGGGTTGTTTCCTCTGCTTCTTTTCTTTTGTTGTATTGTCTGTTTGCTTGTGTTGATTACCTCTAGGTTTAAGGTGGAGCTTGTCTCCTCTTGCCTGTTGTTTTCTCCCTTGCCTCGCTTGTACTGTTGCATAGCATGCATTTTACTGTTTATTGTTTACTGCTTGCTTTCTTTTGTTGTTTTCCCCTAGGATATCTGATTTTCTCTGTGCAAGAGGGAATTATGACAGACATTAGGTTTTGACCCATGCATGATAACTGTAGGTAGATTCCCTTTCAACCATAGTTTTAGGGTGTCTTTCTCTTCTCATCTTAAAACAATTCAAAAACACAGTAATAAGGTTAATCGAAGTCGTAACGTTACGAGCCTTAAGCTATCTGGGAAAAGGTTGGTGGAGGGCCTCTCTCCAGTAATCTGGATGTTAGTGTGGTACCCTTTGGGTGACATACGAAGCGTTCACTCCTGGGCCATAGTCTCTAGTGCGACTGAGATTGCAAACATCCTAAAAAACAGTTCTTTCGTAAAAAAACTCAAACAAACATTCAAACTCTGTTTTTGTGCTCTTGGACTTTTAATCAGGAAAACCCTTTCTTAAGGAGATAAAACACTGTCAGACAAACTTGTGTCTTCTGTAGCCCGAACTACGTTTGCTCTGATCTTTTATTCCCTATGAAAGTACGTAGGCACGAGATGCGATATCTCGGCGAGCAACCTTCCCCCATAACCCGTAGTTAGGCGAACTACGTTGACTCTGATATCTCGTTCCAGACGGGAATACGTAGGCATAAAGTGCGATACTTTGCCGAGTCATTTTCTTTTCTTTTTAACCCAGACCTTTAGAGTAGATAGATAAACATACCCTTAGACAGAGAACAAGCGTGGATCCCGTCGAGTACGACGGACGTGAGGGGTGTTAATACCTTCTCCTTGCGTAACCGACTCCCGAATCCAGGATTTGGTTATGATGACCATTCCTTTCCCTCTCTACATTAGGTTTACTCTGAGTGTTTCCTTTCCCTCTTGTGGGATAAATAACGCACGGTGGCGACTCTTCTGTCATAGTCGGCGCCGATTTTCACAGTAGCGACAATAAGCTCCTTTAGTGTATGGAGCCTTGCAACATTGACTGATCAAGCAATAGTCCTTTTGATTCCAAAGGTGCAAAACCCTAATTCATATGGACCTCAACAAAAATAAACTTAAAACAAGGTTATGGTTAGGAAATAATGCATGATGCTCCTAGAGTGGTAATGGAATCTAAGGAAAATTTGGGGTATGACAACTCTCGTAGCTGCTATTTTTTGCTTTGTTTTCTTTATTTTGGCTTGTTCTTGCATGCTCCCTTAGGTCCTCCTAGTCCAACTTAATTTTTGATTAAGCTTGGAGTAGGATAGACATTAGGAGTTTAATCCATGCATGATAAAAATAGGTAAGTCCCTTTTAACCTTAACCTTAGGTCGCATGCTAACATTAGGATAGAATTTCCTCTCGCATCCCGACCTTAGAGCCATTTTGCATGACAACGTTAAGACCGAGTTCCCCATAGACCTTCTGTCCGTCTTTCTCTTCTTCTCTCTCAAAACAAAATCAAAATACGTAATAAATACGATGAACATTGTCCTCCACGAGCCTTAAGTATATGAGAAATGGTGAGTGGGGGTCTCTCCTTGCTTTGTCTAGAGTGTTTAGCATACGTTCCGTTTGGGAGCGATCATGTGAAGCATTCGCTCCTATATCATAGAGTTTAGTGCAATGTGAATCTCAAACCAAATCAATTCACTTCTCTAAAACTCAAAAACAAATTCAAATCATTTTCATCCTTCGGGATCATTTGTCAAACCATTTTCAGAAAAAGTACGTCATTTTTTCGTTCTATCGCAAACAGGCATCGACCCTAACTGCTGGAATGGGAACTTAACATCGCTCACAAAAAACATTAAGCAACCTGTGGTGTGATGAACTACGGCTGCTCTGATTTCTCATACCAAATGAGGATACGTAGGCATAAGACAATGATATCTTGGCAAGCAACCTTCCCCCTTTTCACCGTAGTTTTCCGAACTACATTGACTCTAACTTTCCCATTGCACGAGGGAATACGTAGGCCTAGGACGACGAAGTCCTATTGAGTCTCCTTTTGTTTTTCCCTTTTCATTTCCGTTTTTTGTTAGCGGTAGGCTTTATATAAACACACTTTTTGATTAGACAACAAGCATGGATCCCTTTGAGTACAACGAATGCGAGGGGGTGCTAATACCTTCCTCTCGTGCAATCGACTCCTGAACCCTGAATTTGGTTGCAATGACCATGTCTTATCCCTTCTTTGAGGTTTTCTTCGATCGTTTCCTTTCCCCCGTTGGGATAAATAACATTCAGTGACGTCTCTTCTATTTTTTCCGCCAGGTGTTTTTCCCAGTTGCGACAGTGAGAGCCTTATATTCAACCAAGTCTTGAAATTCGTGCTTGGAAGCTTTTCAATTCTAAATTATATGCCTTGGGGTGCCCTTATGATACTCACATTGAGCATTGACATCATAGTCTGGAGGGATAACGGCTGAAGGTGTTAGATCCTTCAAGGTAATTGATCCATCCTTCAGGAGATAAGGAAAAGTATGGCTATATGACACAAGCAGAGGATCAAAATGTCTTTCTGGCCTCCTCATCCATTGCTGGTTAGGTTGACGCTAATGTGGAGCATGTTGCTGAGGTACCTGAGCAGGAATTGGAGCTGGAACAATTTGCTGATAAAGCATATAAGCATATTGCGTACCTGTAACATATGGGTGATGAAGGTATTGGAGCAGTTTGTTGTGCTTTTCCCCTTTGAGAAGATATAACATTTGTTTCTCCCTCCTTTTTCTTGTATCCATTGAAAGGATTCTTTGTTTCAGCATGGCTGCTAGAACCTCCTTGAATCTTTCCACTTTTCAAGACTTCCTCTATTCTCTAACTGACGATTACCATGTCTGAGAATCCTGAAGACACACTATTGATCATCTTTTAATAGCATTGCCCTTACAAGGTACCCATAAAAATATCAATTAATTCACGGTTAACTAGTCGCAGATGCACTCTTGTAGCTAATTCCCTCCAACATTGCGCGTACTCTTTAAAGGATTCATTGTCCTTTTAAGCCATACTCTGAAGTTGAGCATGGTTCGGAGGTAGGTCAGTGTTTTATTTATATTTCTTAACAAAAGCTTTATCCAACTCATCCTAAATACGCACACTACTGCGCTCCAGTTGTATGTACCAGTCTAGCGACGCCTCAGACAGACTATCTTGGAAACAATGGATCATAAGCTTTTCATCCCTAGCATAGGCAACCATCTTTCGGCAGTACATCTTCAGATGAATATTAAGACAGCTGAGGCCCTTATACTTTTCGAATTCTGGCGCCTTGAACTTAGGGGGAATCACAACATCTGGCACCAAGCACATTTCTAAGGCACTCAAAGAAGTTGAGTTGTGCCCTTCTATGACTTGGAGTTTTTCAGCTAAATCACGACATATCTTGATGGCTTTAGAATCCCGAGCAGCGGTAGGATTGGTAATTGGGTCAGCCATATGATAATTTTTCTTTTCATACTCATCTTGTAGTTCTTCTTCAGTATGAGGAATGGGAATCTGAGTAACAACAGGTTGCACTTGTGGGATAGTTGTGTGGGTATTGGTTGAGTAGTGACGCATTTGATTGCAGAAGTGTAGTTCAGATGCATACCATAGATTATAGGATTAGGAACGGGAACTGGAGGCTTTGAGTGTGAAGCAGATCTCTACATAAGAAGATTGTTCCATGTGGCAACAACGATACACAATTCATCTTCCTTTCTAGCCAGATCCGTTATGATCTCAAAAATCTGGTCAATCTTGCTTTTGACATAGTCCATTTCCTCTCTAAAAGCAGGTTGCTCTTGTTGAATCTGATCCATCATTTATTTGATGTTGGCGCGAGTAGCATACTGATGTCGTGGAATCGGCTTGATGTACTAGAGACGAAGGAAGGTGAAATGAGTGTTTACTTTTAGAATGGAATACAATATGCACAATTGATGTACATGCAAAAAGTTTGTATTATAAAATTTCAATTTTTTGATAATGTCATACCATGCCATTGTATGGATGTAATGCTAATGCAAAGATTCCAGGATCACAGGTACTAGATCTCATAAGTTCGAGGTAAGGGTGGAGGATAAGGCTGACTGCTCTCCTCACAAGGATCTCACTAGGTAGGATCTAGAGTTAAAAGGGAACCCCAAAGTTATGGATCCACATGATTGTTCATCACACATGACATAAGCATGTCGGTTGATGACTCCATCATATGAATCTATTTTGGGTGAGATCTTTGTATTGAACTACACGAGAAAAGATTCTTGGTGCCCCATACTACGTGATCATCGACATCGGGTTCTAGATAAGGGTTTCAGAGTCATGAACTTCCTTGACTGTTTGTTGCGTATGTCAGTCATTTTCAGGCAACAACTCCATTAAGAAAATCTATTCTGAATGAGATATTTGTATAAAACTACACGAGAAAAGCTTCTCGGTGCCCCATACTACGTGACCATCAATCCTAGTTTGGCCAATGGTTCAAGGTTCTATAAAGGACCTTAGAGTCATGGATCCTAATGAAAACATTGATTGTTCATGCCAAAAGCTTTATAGTCGTCAACATCCTCAACAGAATCTACTCTAAGTGAGGTTCTCATATCGACCCTTACAAGGAAACCCCCTCGGTGGCCCATACTACTCAACCTCTCCTATCTTATATTACACTCTAGACTCGGGTAGAGAGTCTTTCCATCAAGGTTTACAACCTGAGTATCCAATCCATACCACAACAGATAAAATACAAATATTTACAATAAAAGGCAATAAACAAAGCGAGCAAAGAATAGATATAAACACCCAAACATAAGAAGAAGGCAACCTAGACTAGGCTTGACTTGTTTAAGAGAGAACCTTCCCTATCAGAGTCATCATCCTGTCGTACCACGAAAAATATGACCCTGCAAAGAAAGTTCGCGGATGGACTAATAGAAAGTTGCCACCGAAACTTATTTATTCCCAAAGAGGGAAAGGAAAAATATCAACAAAACCCATGGACGGAAAAGGATACGACATAGACATCGCAACCAATGTCAGTTTCAAAAGTCGATTATGTAAGGGGAAGGTATTAGCACCCCGTACATCTATCGTACTCGATGGGAACCATCTAGGTTGTCTAAGCATGAAAGGATATCGTTCTCTAAAGGTTTACTTGATAAAGGGAAAATGGAGAGTATTTTATTAGGGTGCTCGCCTTGGTTTTGAAACCTTGTGCCTACGTACCCTCATGATGCAATGCGGAAGTCAGAGCTTCGTAGTTCAGAGTAAAAAATAAGTGTTTGTTGGTTGATTTTACCTTGAAAAGGGTTTTTGGAGTGATGACCTAAGATGCAAAAAGAGTTTAATGAGTTAATGTTGTATTTAGGATTTTCGAAGAGATTGTTATTGATTAGGATTGCACTAAAGACTATGAGTAGAGGTGAATATTTTGAATCGCCAAGCCAAACGTCTTGTGTCCAAAATACTCAGAGTGAGTGTAGGAAAGCTTCATTCTTACCGCTTCTCTACCACTTAAAACTCGTGGCGCGCGATCCTAATCATATCTTATTATGTTTTGAATAAGCCATTTGATGTTGGATCAAGGGTTTGTTTGGGTGACTAAGAAAATGTTATGGTCAATGGGATGGTTGATGGCGATGCATAAGTAATCAACTTACAAAGGGTGAATGCAAAATAAAGTGTAATTGATTAAGGGTTGATGGTGATGGAAATCCTATTGAATTTGTTTTTATGAAAAATGATTGACGTTGGATCAAAGTTATTTGTTCTCTTTTGAAAAGGGTGATTGACTTTATTCTTGCATTAGAGGTTACATAGACAAAAGCAAACAAGAGAAAACGGTAAAATTATTACACGTCATGGGAGTGGGGGTAAATTTTGTGAATGAGGATAAGAATAAACAATATATATTCAACCCAAATAATAAATTACAAGTGTACTAGCAAAGTAGGATAGTCTTTTAAACGACCAACTAGAATTAATTGATCGAATAAGTCTCGTTATAAGAAAGTCCAAGAGTAAGCTATGAATGTTGTGCAATATTTCCTAAGTCAATAAAGATAAAGATGTCTCATCCAAGTCTCCTTTTCTAGGGTTTAAGTACAAGGTCCAAAACTCCATGATGCTAAGGATAGTAACCTTAGTCCAAGCTTAGATGTTTTTTTTAGGGTTTTTTTATCATTTTAACGTGTTTTTTATTTTATAACAAGATAAGAAAATAAAGATCAAGGAGATGAGGATGGCATAATGATAAAGGCATGAATAATAAATGAACAATGAAGTAAAGAGATAGAAAGTAAATAATGAAAAGTAAATAGCAAGAAAATAAATAGCGGAAATGTAAAAGTTCGATGTTAGATGTTAATGGTTATTGATCGGATGATCACTTTTTCAAATCGGGACCAATTTAGCGCTACGTTAAGCAATTGTAACACAAACTATGAGGAAAATCATACTATGAGAGGCTGATCAATAATAATGTTTGTGTTAAAATATATTAGAGAAATGATATGTAGATCATTCTCCTAAAGTCATGCCACACAAAAAGAAAAAGAGAACGGTCTCATCTTAGTGAATAATTTTCATGATTCATCAAAGGCAACCTATCACTATCCCAAAGTGTAGAGAATGATCCAAATGATCATTCAACCACATGTATTAAATAATGATAATTTAACATCTTTGAGAATCATCATTCTATGATTCTTAGATCTCATTGACCAAAAAAGAAAAACAAATCAAGATGAAATAGAATTAACAAGAAAAATGAAATCACAAAAGAAGAAGAAAGGATATCAAAACTCACAAGCAAATATTAGAGATTTAATTTTTTTTAAAAGAAAAGAAAAAAAACAATTAAAATGAAAGAAAGAAAAGAAAATACTAAAATAGAAAGAGGGAGGGGTAGGCGTGTAACATTGGAGATGTGTGAGTAGAATATATCCATGGGCTTCAAAGCCCACCATCCAACATAACATTATTAAAAAAACAAGATACAAAAAGGAAAATTCCTCTTCTCTTTTACACAGACAACACTCAGTCTCTCTCTATTTTTAATGTGTCGCCGGAAAAACATTGCTCTGTCGCGCCAGAGCTCACCACCGGAAGCGACGAAGCTTACTACCACCACCTTTTAAATAATCTCTCCCTACTCTTTCAATAATCCCCTTTCAAATTTCAAACAACAGACCAAGATTCAAAGGAAATAGATCTCAGTATCACCTTCGAATTAGGTATGAAATCTATCCAATCTTTTTTTTTTCTTCTTCTTCTATTTCACAGTGTTACCTTGTTGTTATTGTTGTGGTTGTGATTGATGTTGAATTTGTGGTTCTGTTTGTGAAAGATTTGATGTGTGAGAAATGTGTATGAATTGAGGAATATTGTTGTGATTTTTATGAATTAAAGGTGAAGATGGAAGAAAATTGGGCAGGGATTTCTTAGCTTTATGGAGCTTGGAGAATGAATGGATTCTGAGCTCTATTTATAGAGTCATGAGGTGAGAATGAAATGAAATCGTGTGCTAATATTTTGTGATTATGAATGACGTTGTGGTTTTAGATTAATTTTTTTTTGTAGGTTGTTCTTTGTCACGTGGTTTGGAAGTTTGTTCGTAGCAGACCGTTTTGCGTTTTGCATATTTTGTGCATTGTTTTTGGAGTAGTGAAGTAGCATTTGCATTTTGACGTGGAGGCTTGTGACATTTTGAAGTTGGTTACAACCTGCGTATTATAGCTTAGAATGTTGGAGGTTCATCTTGTGATTTTATAACTACTGATGTTTTTACTCGCGAGCTCAGTTTGAAGCTTGGTTGTTGTGAATCGGATGTCTTGAAACAAAATATAAATGGTTTCTTTATGATCAAGAAACACACAAGGGTTAGGGTTAACAAAGATAACAAGGTAAAACAACAAGGAACAACAAGAATTAGTTATAAATTGCTATTCTTTCCTTACTCTTAGAACAAGATTACAAGTATACAAGAATAACAATATAACCTCTCTCTCTCTTGTAATTAGGATTTTATCTTCCGATTTTTCCTTATTCCAAGATTGAGAAACTAGAATCCTATTTATAAGAAAAATAGCACACTAACCTAATGGTATTTTTTAACAACTAACCATTACAAGCTAACTAAAACAATTAGGCTTACAAGAAAGGCCCAATTCAACATGCTAAAAACCCTAGAAATATTGACTAATGCATGTTAGAACAAACTTCGACTACAACACGCATTACTCCGACAACAACATGTGAACATACTTTGACCTCATGCTTAATTCCTGTCAAACTAGAAGCTACCCTTCGATCATACTAGAGTTCGATCCAACATCTAACAAATATCCACCTTGGATCTAACTCTATAACATCAAGAAATTAGTTGTCTTCATGCAGCTTAATCAACTGCATACAGTGGAAAAACTTGCAAATGGGAAACATCTTGGTGATCATATCAGCAACATTTCTGTCGAAACCTTCAGCACTTGGAATTCTCCATACTCGATTGCCCGTCTAACGAAATACAGTCTCACATCAATGTACTTGGTTCGCTCATGATAGGTTGAATTCTTCGACAGGTGTATTGCACTTTGACTATCACATTTAACAGTGATAACTCGACCTTGAAGTTTTAGCTCCTTTGCAAAATCTTCAAGCCACAGTGCGTCCTACAGAACTTCAGTTAGGGCGATATATTCCGCTTCAGTGGTTGATAAGGCAAAGACCTTCTGAAGTGTAGCTTTCCAACTGATTGTTTTCCCAAACATAGTGAACACATATCCAAAAATAGATTTTCTAAAATCCATACAACCTGCATAATCAGAGTCGATATATCCTTCTATTGTTGCTTTACTATCTTCAACCAAGGCTTCATCATAAATTATGACTCTATTTAGAGACCCATTTATGTACCTTAGAATTCACTTCAATGCTTGCCAGTGAGCCTTTCCAGAATTTTCCATGTACCTGCTTACAAGACTTACTACATATTTCATGTCGGGTCTAGTACATATCATAACATACATCAAAGAACCTACTATGTTAGCATATTGAATGCTATTCATATAATTTCTTTCAACATCAATGATAGGACTCTGATATATACTCAGCTTGAATTGAGGGTTTGTCAGAGTCACAACAGACTTTGAATTCGACATACCAAACTTTTCGAGAATCTTTTGTAGGTATGCCTTTTGAGATAAGCATAACTTCGACTGCTTTCTATCTCTTCGGGTGTCAATCCCAAGAATCCTAGACACAGCTCTCAAATTCTTCATTTCAAACTCTTTATTGAGTTTAACCTTCACCCTCATTACCTCTTCGACATTGTTGCTTGCTATTAGAATATCATCCACATATAGCAACAAAATAAAAAATTAATTACACGGTCGAAATCTAAAGTAAACACAGTGGTCGAACTGACTTCTAATGAAACTTATATGTGCCATGAACTTGTCAAATCTCTTATTCCACTGTCGAGGAGATTGTTTTAGTCCTAAAGATACAACAGAGTCGCCACCAAACTTTATTTAGTCCCAAAAGACAGGGAAAATATCGATAAAACCCAAGGGAAGAGAAACGAGAAAGGGGGTCGGTTATGCGAAAGGAAGGTACTAGCACCTTAAGCATCCGTCGTACCTGATGAGAACCATTTCGCTGGCTTCTAGGCTTGGATGTATCTATCTAAAGGCTTTTAGCTAAAAAGGAAGGAAAAGGAGAAGGAAAGCAAAGAAAGTGCTCGCAGAGGATTGAGGCCCTCATGCCTACGTACCCTCATAGTGCAACGAGGAAGTCAGAGCGCCGTAGTTCAAGGAACCAAGGAAAAGAAGGGGATCTAGACAAACCAGAGAGACTGAAGAATAGGAGAAGACAGAGGAAGGTGGCTCGCCAAGATTTCGCAATCTTGTGCCTACGTACCCTCATAGTGCAATGAGGAAATCAAAGCCTACGTAGTTCGGGGAACTAATGCTGGGAAAGAAAAAGGAAAGAGACGGTGTCAGAGCCAAGAGAAAAAAGAGATAGCAAGACGCAACTGGGGGATGCAAGAGAAGTGGTGTCGAAAACAGGGACGGAAACGAAAGAAAACTATGTTGAGGAATACAGAGGAGCAAGGCAAGAACTCTGCGGGGGCATGCAGGAGAAAAGAAATAACTCCACAGGGGAGAAAACAGAAGAATAGCGACAAGGTTGGGGAAAAAGGGGCAAGAATCAAGGATACGATCCACAGGGTTTTGTTGCATTAATTGGCAGGCAGTGATTAACCAAAGAAAGATAAGAGTAAAACTTTGTGGGGGAAAGTAAAAGGTTAGGTGTCAACAGACGGACTGCGACGAAACAAAAGAAAGAGAGTACTGAACCAAAGAAAGGTGTTTGACTCGGAGGGGAAATTGGTATATTAATTGATAAACAGTGGTTAACTGAAAGGATAAAGGAGCTGGTTTTAACCGATAAATGGTGATCAACCAAAAGAAAGGGTGTGGAACTAAGCAAAGGTTGTGACCCAAAGGATGGTACACTGATTGAACAAGCAGTATTTGACCGAAGGAAAGATTATTTGAACCGAATGAAGGTTGCTAACCCAAAGCTGGCAGTATTTGAACAAAATAAAGGTTTCTAACCCAAAGCTGGCAGATAGTTTCGTATTTAACAGATGAACTATGATTAACCGAAAGGAATGAGTGATTAACCAAAATAAGGTGATTAACTAAAAAAAAAACTCAGTATCTTAACAGACGGGTTGTGGTTAACTGAGGAAAAGGGTTATTGGTTCAAACAGGTGGACTGTGATTGACCAAACGGCGGGTGATTGAACAAGAGAACATGATTATCCCACATAAAATCTGGTTTTAACGGGAGGACCGTGAGAAACCAAAGATAGGGTGATTAGTCAGAAGAAGGCGATTAACCCAAAGAAAGGCTGGTTTTAACGGGCGGACCGTGGTCAACCAAAGATAGGGTGATTAGCCGGAAGAAGGCGATTAACCTAGAGAAAAACTCAGTATTAACAGACAAAATGTGATTAACTAGAGAAAATAGGATTTAGTGCTTGACTGTTAAACAATGATGACCCAAACAAGAAGGAGAAAGAACCAAGAGAAGGTTGCAAACTCTGGTGGGGAATAGGTTAGAACAGGAAGACTGTGAAAACCAGAGAAGACAGACTTAGTTGAGGAAGAAGGGAATTAGGTTTAAATTAAAGGACAGTTGATCAACCAAGGAAAATAGTGATTACAAATCTCTAGGGAAACCAAGAATGGTGACTGGCCGAGAGAAAAAAGAGTGTTGGCTTGAAAGAAAGAAGCTACTTCAAAAGAGGAGGTAAGGGTGCAAGTGATCAAGGATCGACTCGACTGGAGAAAGAGGGATACCACAGTAAGGAGGTAGGGACGACTACTCCAGGCACATGGTCATTCATCCACTACCCAAAATGGTCAGAATGAGTGTAGGAATTCTCCACTCTCATTCCTTCTCTAACACCAAAGTGCGGTGCAAAAAACGAAACGGATAGCACAACAGTGCCAAATTTGTAGAGTGCTCCAATGCGTTGCGAACCTTCAACTCTATGGGGAAAAGAGAAGAAGCACAAAGATCTAAAATATCCAAAGGATAAGAAAGAGAGAAGGATCAATTAATCAAAACGAAGTTTCAATTTATCAATCAAAAGGGGAATATGCTAATAATTTTCCAAAGGAATGAAAAACCATTAAAGAAAAAGGGTGATTTATTGATTATACAAGATTGAGTTCATTCTAAAAAGGAACAAACTCAATGAAAACATGAATAAAAGTGAAAACAGTACCAAAACAATTAGCATGCATCACAAACCATGTAGCAAGTGATCAAAGAAATATGCAAGAACGATCATGATCAAAGTATCGAAAATGTACATAATCGAGATTTGACAAATGACATATTGAAATATTGCATAGATGCTTCAAAGAATAGGTTAATAGCTCAAAAAACATCCACAAATATTAAGCATATCAAGCCATGAAAGTTATATGAGGAAAGAAAAGCAAATGAGCTTGAAAACGGGCAAAAAAATGACATTTTGCCCTTGAGTAACCGGTTACTTTAAGCAGGTAACCGGTTACTTGCTCAAAAATGGAGAAAATAGGCTAAAATTGTGCAGAGTAACCGGTTACCTTATATAGAGTAACCGGTTACCACTGTAATAGTGGCAAAAACAACTTTTTGAAAATCACTTTTTACAACCAAAAGATTTCCCCAATCATCCACATGTCATGCTTGACATTTGTGCACAAAAAATGAAGCTCAAAAGCACTTAAACATAAATTAATCATCAATGGAAAGCATTAAACATGGAGAGCAAATATCAAGAAATCACATGATTAAGCAAAACCGAAAAACGATCGAACTACATCGTAAATGCGCGAAATAGATCGAAACGGTAAATCAAGTGAAAGATAACCAACCTACAAGGCTAATATTTGACTTGGATGTTGTTGCTATTGATATATGATGAGAAGAAGCGAAGAGAACCATAGAATTCGTAATTTGCAAACGAACCGTAGCGAAACCGAGCAAATTGCGACGAAATCTCCCAATACGAAATTGCACCGAATAAGCTTGAAGTAATCACTTGAGATGAATCAAAGGCCAATAAAACTCCAGAAAATAAGGTAGAATCACAAGATGATGATGGCTAAGCTCAAGAGAAAACACTTCCAATGAAGAAGTTGCTACTCTTTAATGGAGGATTTGAGCTTTAGTGAGGTTTTGGGAAAATGATGGAGATGAATGTGCAAATGTTGCAGAAAATTCAGAGAGAATGTG
The DNA here is from genome assembly GCA_963859935.3 of Lathyrus sativus. Taxonomy (NCBI): domain Eukaryota; kingdom Viridiplantae; phylum Streptophyta; class Magnoliopsida; order Fabales; family Fabaceae; genus Lathyrus; species Lathyrus sativus. The sequence goes on along the minus strand of OZ012738.1, from coordinate 616,846,750 downwards.
TGAGAATTGAGAGTGATTAATGGAGAATTTGGAAAAAATGATTGAGCCCCCTTGAAATGGTGGTGATTTTCTTATATAGAGTTTTGCTTCGGAGTTGCTAGGTTCGGAGTGAGGTTTGGATGTAGCCTCGAAACTAGCTTTGGAGTAGTTAGGCTCAACTCACTGAGTTGGAGATTAACTCAGTTAATTAGGTAGTTGACTCGGTAACCATCCCAATGCAAGTTTAAAATCCAATGGTTCACATGCTTGGAAACAAAGGCGTATGGTGGTCTTGATTGGAAATGATGTATTGGAGCAAATGCCTTCATGTGTCTTCAATGTTCTCGAAGTCTCTAGAATTATCTAGAAATGTCTAGAATGTTCAATGCTAGAACCATATTAACCCTAAAATGTAGAGAGAAAAGTGGTCGTCCCAAAAAATGCAGCAAAAACTGCATTTTTACACAGAGTAACCGGTTACTTAGTTTTTCCTAGAAAATGAGTAACCGGTTACTTCAGGCAAAACTTGCATATTTGCTTGAAAAATGGTGATGTGGCCGCAGTTCTGATTTTTAACCTTTTGCTCTGATGAATATGCATAAAAACCTTCATTTTGTGCTTGTTTTGGTGATGTGATATCTTTGAGAGGATGTGATTAATCGGGCTTGAAAACCTGAACGTTCCTGCAACAAAAAATCATAGAGAAACAGTGTGAATGCGTATGCTAATGATGCGAATGCACATGTTTATGCAAAAGGCAAGAAGAAGGTCAAATTTCGGGTTACGACAGTTGCCCCTATTTAATCTTATTGGACCTGAATATTCGAATTGTGCCAGCTTTTCGATTATTCAAGGTGGAAGGAGATTAAATAAAAGAGTAGCTCGAAAGATTTGGCCGACGGCGACTAATAGGGGAGAATGTAAAGATTTTCTTAAAAGCAAGGTTTGGCTGAGATCCGATGGGGAGATTAACAGTCAAAGGGAAGTATGCTATGATGCATATGTTATGATGTTCAACATGATGCTTGATATCATGCTATGCAGCAGTAAAGAACGAGGCGTGATTTTCCAGCGGACAAAGATTGTAGCAAAACGAACTCGACATCCTCAATTAGGGAACCCAACAATGCTGCTGGGGAAATAGCTTAGAAATCTCAGACGTCTAAACTATTACCAATATTGCTGCTGGAGAGAAATGAACTTTCTAACCATAGCTGGCCCTAGTTGGAGAATGAAGGAATCATGACTGATCTTCAACTAACCAACTCTCCCTGGGGAGGAATAAAGTCAAGATGATCAAAATGAAGTGCCCTCACCGCTGGGGATTGACACCCTCGATCTGTTGGGGTGCTACAAGAAATTTTGCTTCTGCTGGGGAAAAGCAAACAAGTCTCTGCTTGGGGAATATGGCTCTCCTGAGGAAATGATAAACAAATCCTTCCCTAGAACCAAATTGATGCCTATTGGTGAAATTCCGGCTATGCTGGGGAGAGGACTGGTAGACAAACCTTCTAAAGAACCAATACTGATACTTGCGAGGGAAAAGAAACACAATCGGCATTCCTAACCAAATATGATATGTTCACCGAGAATCAATTTTATAAAGGAAAACTACCAATCTTCCTTCGATAATTTTCAGTAAAGCATGCAATGCATAATGTTTTCCTGGTTGATTTTAGCTTTTATGTTTCTCAACGCTTTATAGAATTATGTGATCACAAATAGTTGTTCAATTTGCAAACAAAATACTGAAAAGAGACAAATGAGAAATCAAAGGATGAACATTTTATTGAATGTAAAAATCTTTTGTACATAAGATGTGCACAAGGATGTAAAAATCCTTGATGAGGAAATTTACAATAAAAATAAAAAACAAAGTAATTGGCAATGAGAAATTTGACTTTGAATTGATTACAACATTGACTACCACCCCTTGCAAGTCCGTGTTCCAACACTATGCGTCAGTTGATGATGATTTAACAGATCATTTCCCGTCTGAGGTTTAGCCATGACGAAAATAGGCTCAGGCGTTCACAGTGAAAAGCCTTTATCCCTAATTTTTGCCTGGATATTTCTACTCTTTTTTTGTCCACCGGGATACCCATTTTTTCCTAAGTCGCCCTTTCAGGTTTTCAACTTAGCGGGCTTTTATTGTTTTTTATTTTTGCTTTGTCCCTAATTTTTGCATGGACATTTATTTTTCTTTTGGTCCATCGGGACGCCCATTTTTGCCTAGATTGCCCTTGCGGATGCCAATCTAGTGGGCTTTATTCATCACTTTTTTTCAGGCATAATATTTTTTGACCGTATCGGAGTTCACGGGATGTGGCAACTCCTTCCCATCCATGGTGGTGAGGATCAAGGCTCTGCCCGAGAAGGCTTTCTGGACAACGAAAGGTCCTTCGTAATTGGGAGTCCACTTGCCGTGTGGGTCCGAATGAACAGGAGAATACCTCTTGAACATGAGTTCGTTTGCGTAGAATGCTCGACGAAGAACTTTCTTGTTAAAAGCTCGCTTGAGACGTTTCTGATACAGTTGACCGTGGCAAACAGATGTCAGACACTTCTATTCGATGAGATTAAGCTGGTTGTATCTGGATTGAACCCTGAGAGAAGGAATTTCGAATTTGATGGGTAGAACAGCCTCCATACCATATACAAATGAATACGAAGTTGCCCCAGTGGAAGTACGAACTGGAGTTTTGTAGCCATGTAATGCAAAGGGAAGCATTTCATGCTAATCCTTTTAAGTCTTGACCATCTTCTGGACAATCCTCTTGATGTTTTTGTTTGCTGCTTTGATGGCACCATTCGTCTTGGGTCGATAGGGTGAAGAGTTGTGGTGCTCGATCTTGAATTCTTGACACAACTCCATCATCTTGTTATTCAAATTGCTTGCATTGTCAGTGACAATGTTGCTAGGAATACCGTAGCAACAAATTATCTCTTTCTTGATAAATCTGGTGACCACCTGGCATGTAACATTTACTTAAGAAGCAGCTTCAACCCATTTGGTGAAATAATCGATAGCAACTAGAATGAAGCGATGATCGTTGGAAGCTTTCTTCTCTATCATTCCAATCATATCAATACCCCACATAGAGAAGGGCCAAGGAGAAGTTAGAACATTCAATGGAGTTGGTGGCACATGGATCTTGTCACCGTAGATTTGACACTTGTGACATCTTTTGGCAAAGTTATAACAATCTTCTTCCATTGTTGTCCAATAATACTCAGCTTGAAGGATCTTTTTAGCCATAGCAGGACCTTTGGCATGTACACCCTCACAACCTTAATGTATGGACCTTATGGTTGTGTTTGCTTTGTGTCTATCCATGCATATGAGCAACACAAAATCATAATTCCTCTTGTACAGTACACCACTACTCAAGAAAAACTTGGCGCAAAGCCACCTGAGAGCTTTCTTATCAGTGATAGTAATACCCTCGGGATATTCCTGTTTTTCCAAATATCTTTTGATGTTGTAGAACCAAGGCTTGTCATCGGACTCGCCCTCAATTGCTAAATAGTGTGCTAGTTCATTCAAATGATCAATGCGGATAGAAAAAGCTTCATTCATCCGCTTGACTTTAAACATAGATGCCAGGGTGGCAAGAGCATCAGCTAATTGATTTTCTTCCCTAGGAATATGATGAAAAGAGATTCCATCAAAGTAGGAATTCAATTTCGCAATGTGCTTCTGTGAGGGCAAACCATCCTACAACATATGATCTTAAGTTTCAATGATGACAAATTGCAACCATGGATGAATCGGTATTATCGGTTCTACCTCTACAAAGACAAATGCAAATATTCCATCCATCATATCCTTCCTATATCATTTAACTTGCTTTACTCAATATAATATATGTGGATGATATGTGGTTATGGCTAAATGCATAAAAACCACATAAATATCATTTTTTTGCAGAGTTACAAGCCATGAGTCGACCACTGAGTTAGCGCATGTATCTTGCAAATGCTCACGGTTCGGCGCATGAAGACTGTGAGTCGACCGCAAGGTTGACGCATGGAGCTTGCACTTTCCCACGGGTCAGCGCACGCTGACCTATGGTCGACGCACACTGTTGGGAATTTCAAACTTACCTAAATCTGCAGGCTATGTGTCGATGCATAGACCTACTATGGTCGACCATTCGCGTGTTGGTGCAGTTATTGAAGTCTTTCCACTATGTTTGAAAAGCTTTTAAGTATTTGATTGGTTGGTTACTATAAATAGAGACTTTGTTCATTTTTATCAACAATAATTGTAAATTTGAGTCAATTGTCATAAAACAAGAAAAGTGAAAGAGGTGCCATCAAAGTTCATCAATCTTCATCTTCTACAACCCACAACACAACAATTACACACAACAATTCTTGGGGTGCTTGTGATCTTGTTCAAGGTGATAAGGTCTGAAGCCGTGATCGGAAATCCGGTTCGGGTTGATTTTGAAGGCAGGTTTTTCTTGAATAAAACCTAGCAGGTTTTGCCCTCCAAGATTTAGAGATTTTGGGGGTTTTTCGGTACAGATCAACTCTACCTACTTCAGCTGAGTGAAGGTGATTGAGAAGCGGTAGTCTTTGTCAATCTAGTAGCAGAAATTAGTGAAGCGTGCAAGAGTGTTCCGGGTTTGATTTTTTTGTGCGTGAGATCAACTGGGCCGAGGGTTTGAAGAACGGAAGGTTATTCAACAAAGGGGCTGGAATCGGAGGTCTACTCACAACAATCAGAGAACTTGATTCGACTCGAATCAAGGAGCAAGAAGTGATAGCATCATCAACATCAAGAGGGCTTGCTTGTACATTTTGCTTATCAATTCTTGTATAAACATTTCTACGCTACATGTGATATCTATTATATTGATCTCAATTCTATTATTAGAATTGAGGGCAGACGTACCCCGAAGCGAGGACGGCGGGGGAACTGCCTCAACAAATCTTTGTCTCCTTTACTTTTCACCATTTTCAGTTTTGGCTTAAAATTTAAGTGATTTTAGTATAAGCAGTTATATTAAAATTAGGGTTGATTTGAGTAAGTACTTATTACTGTTTTGAACATTAGTGCAACAATATATTGCACAAGGAATTTAAAGCAACTTACTCAAGCCAAACCACACTTGGAGTGTATTGCACACCAAGTGTTTGATAAACTGCCTACACCAAAGTTTACTTAGCTCATTTTCCTATTTTGTGGGCATTATAGATCATTGGTGCTAGTCCTACTAATAAGTGGTAAAATCAACTGATAGTGTGACTAGTGTGTTGAATCAAATTTTGCTCATTATCATTTCCATAAGGCTAGATGCATATCCAATCTTCTAATAACGGTTCGTTTTAGACGTAATTTTTCCACGGCCGCTTCTGTAATTGAAAAAAAATACTTTTAAAAACCAATTTTAATTGGTAGCATCGATTGATTTTTAATTGGGATCTATTCAACCCCCCCCCCCCTTTTAGATCCAAGCCATCGTCTAACAGCTTCTAGTACGGAACCAACTTGGAATCTCAAGTTACAAAGTTCCCTCTGACTTGGCCGACCACTAGGGCAGAATCTCTGTAGACCTCAAGAATCTTGATTCTCATGTCAATTGCGGCGTCAATACCGTAGATACATGCTTCGTACTCAGCCATATTGTTGGTACATTCAAAGAATAATCTGGCAGTGAAGGGAATATGAAAACCTGTCGGAGAGATGAGGTTAGCACCAATTCTATGAACTTTAGCATTGGCAGCACCGTCGAACACGAGCGTCCATCGCGCCCCTGGTTCTTGTACTATACCATGTTCTGGAGTCTCATAATCTCTGATGAAATGAACATCCTCATCAGGAAAGTCAAACTTCATCTGTTGATATCCTTCCACTAGATGATGAGCAAGGTAGTCAGACAAGACGCTCCCTTTTATTGCTTTTTGGGTAACATGTTAGATGTCATACTCATTCAATAGCATTTTCCACCGAGCAATTCATCTAGAGACAGCAGGCTTTTCGAAAATATACTTTATCATATCCATCTTGGATATCAACAAAGTAGTCTAGCAAATCATGTATTGTCTCAGGCGTCGAGCATCCCAAGTCGGAGCACAACAAGTTTTCTCCAATAGTGAGTATCTGGTCTCACAATCATTGAACTTCTTGCTCAGATAATCAATTGCATGTTCTTTTCTGCCAGTGTCATCACACTGAACTAATACGCATCCCATTGATTCATCGAGAACATTGAGATACATTATTAAAGGCCTACCAGGAACCGGAGGTACTAAGATCGGTGGTTCATGCAAATATTTTTTTATCTTGTCAAAAGCTTCTTGACAATCATTGTTCCATTCGATCAATTGATTTTTTCTTAGTAATTTGAATATTGGTTCGCAGGTAGCCGTCAGATGAGAAATGAATCTGGAAATGTAATTAAGCCAGCCCAGAAAGCCACAGACTTCTTTTTTTGTTTTGGGAGGCAGCATGTTCTGAATTGCCTAAACCTTGTCAGGATCAACTTCGATGCCCTTCTGACTTACGATAAAACCCAACAGTTTTCCAGATCGAACTTCAAAGGTGCAATTTTCCGGATTCAACCCTAGTCTGAACTTGTGGAGTCTGTCAAACAGCTTCTTCAGATGGTCCAGATGATCATCTTTAGTTCTGGATTTGGCAATCATGCCATCCACGTAAACCTCAATCTCTTTATGGATCATGTCGTGAAAGAGGGTTGTCATGGCACGTTGGTATGTTGCCCCTGCGTTTTTCAAAACAAATGGCATGACTTTGTAGCAATATGTGCCCTAAGGCATGATGAAAGTAGTCTTCTCCATATCGGATGGGGACATCTTGATCTGATTATATCCTGAGAAACCGTCCATGAATGAAAATACAGAGAACCGCGATGTGTTATCTACCAAAACATCAATATGAGGCAGAGGAAAATCATCTTTCGGACTCGCCTTGTTAAGATCTCAATAGTCCATACACATTCGGACCTTCCCATATTTCTTCGGAACCGGGACGATGTTGGAAATCCATTCAGGATATTCGGAAGTGGCTAGGAACCCAGCGCCAAACTGCTTTTTAACCCCTTCTCTAATTTTAAGTGCCATGTCGGGTTTGGTCCTTCTGAGTTTCTTCTTGACAAGAGGACAATCAGGCTTGAGTGGCAAGTGATGTTCAACGATGTCGGTATCCAACCCAGGCATATCTTGATAAGACCAGGCGAAAATATCAACATACTCTTTCAATAACTTGACCAACCCGGAGTGTACTTGCTTAGCGAAGGATGTCCCAATCTTGACTTCTCTCTTGACTTCATCAGTACCAAGATTGATAACTTCCACTAGCTCTTTGTGAGGTTGAATCTCTTTCTGTTCATGCTCAAGAAGCCTTGCTAATTCAGCCGGTAATTCACAATCTTCCTCACCATCTTCTTCGGCTTGGTTAATTGGAATCCCAGGATTACAACAGATGTTTGCCAAGTTGTTATCAACACAATTATTTGTTATGCATGTTTATGAATTATGTTTAGAATGAAGCTATTTGAAAAGGTGAAAAATAAAAGAAACTTTGCCATTTATTTATTTGTGAAAAACAAAATAAAGAAAGAAATAAGAGCATGATTTGAATGCAAAAAAACTTTTATTTATTGATCACATAATGTTTCAAAAGCGCGAGGCCCTTACAAGCTTTCCACTCGTCTCGGGTGAGGACGAGGGAACAGAAAAACAAAATGCATTACATGTTTGTGGGAAAAACCACGGGAATCACGGTAGATCTCCAATTGTTGAGCTTGAAACTCGGCAGGCATTTACGTACAAAGCTTGTACTTCGGCTGCTAGGACCTGCATCGTCAATGGCTGACACAATATCCCTCTCTTGGAATCCAGCGCTTGTGAACTTGGTCAAATTGCATTTCAGATGACTGCATGAACTAGAATGCTGATCAGGATGATAACCCAGTCCAAAGTGATCATGCTTTTCAACCACATCCAGGATTTTCCCCCAGCCAGGCAAGGCACCTTTCTCAATGGTCTCTTTAGCACTCTTGACAAATGACATGGCCATTTTTGGTAGTCTACCAGAATTGACTGAAGCGGAGTTGACATCTTCAAATTTGAGACATTGCAACGACACTTTAGGCATGACTTCATCAGTCTCGACATATCGGAAGGATGATAACTCGCTTACTAGCAAATCTTCTTCACCACAAACGATGACCATCTTATCTTCAAACTTGAATTTTAACTTCTGATGTAACATGGACGTAACTGCCCCTGCGGCATGGATCCAGGGTCTACCCAATAAACAACTGTATGCAGGATTGATATCCATCACTTGGAAAGTAATGGTAAACAAATGCGGACCGACTTTAATGGGTAAATCCACTTCACCGATGACTTGCCTTCGAGAACCATCAAAATCTCTAACAGTTAAAGCGCTTGGTCTCATCTCGCTCCCCTCTACCAATAGTTGACTCAATATACCCTTAGGCATAACATTGAGGGAAGAACCAGTATCCACAAGAACACGAGATAGCAAAGAGTCCATACATGTCACTGAGATGTGCAAGGCCCTATTATGGGAAGTACCTTCAGGAGGCAACTCTGACCCGTTGAAACCCAAGTACCGACTAGCAGTTATGTTTGCAACGATGTCATCAAATTGTTCTACTGGAATGTCGTGCATCACATGAGCAGTGTTCAAAACTTTCAACAAAGCTGATATGTGCGCTGGTGAGCTCATGAGCAAAGATAAGATAGAAATCCTCGACGGAGTTTGCTCTAGCTGATCTACAATTTTAAAGTCACTCTTCTTGATCAATCTGAGAAACTCTTGATCATCCATGACTTCTTTGCTTTTGGTGACATCCACAGACGGAGTGACTGGAACAGATGCTACAATTGATCCCCCTAGTTGTACCACAGGGGTTGCTGAGGTAGATTTCTCCTTAGGAAGAACAATAGTTGGAATTTTCACTGGCTTAGATATGACCTTCGGAGAAAACACTCTTCTGCTACGAGTTATCCCCCTGATGGCAGTTACGTTCACGATTTCAGACTCTGAGAACTAGATTTCTCGACCCCTAGAAAACACGGTTGGACCATACTTCCAAAGAACTTCCTTCAAAATCTGATACGGGAATGGCTTAGGAACACAAACAGTGATAGGTTGGATCTTCTTCTTAGGAGCTTCCACAGGAACCTTCCTATATACAATCGTGAATAGCTCGATAGTAGCTACCTCTTCCACAGGCTTGGCTCTGGCAAACTGAACTACACCTTGATTCATCAAGATCTGAATGCAGCCTTTCAACTTTTGACACTGATTAGGATTATCATCACAGATCTGACACTTCCCATGAAAACCTTTCAATAACCCTTGTTCCTTCAACTTCTTGATCACAACAGTCATCAGGGTTTTCACTTTTTCGAAATCTCTAATCAAATCAGCCCTTCGATCGTCCTCAATCATATTAAGCATAGGTCCTCCATGAGTAGGAAAAAAATTAGTCTATATATTGGGACGCTCCTCAGTAAATGTCAGTATCTTTTGATCAATAAGCTCTTTAACTTTGGCCTTGAGAACAATACAATCTTCGGTAGCATGTCCTATGTACCCAGCATGGTAAGCACATGATGCATTCGGATTATGCTTCGAACCAAAAGGAGGAATTGCAGGTGCAATCTCCCTGGGGACTGTTGCCCCTTGATGAATCAAATAAGGAAACAACTCGGTATAAGGCACAAGAATTTTGTCAAAGTTCATCCGCTTACGGTTGTTCTGATTGTTGTTATTCTGTTTGTCCTGATCCCGATTTCTGTTGTTTTGTTGAGACTGTTGGTGTTGAGGTTGATTCTGATTTTGAGGATGATACTGATATGGCGGTTGTTGATATTGAGCAACAGCAACATAAGGATGGGGATAATATGGCATGGGAGCCATGGGAACCTGAGACTGAGGAGAGGCCTTCGCCATCACAGCATTTTCTTCACCTTCCTTTTTCTTTGAATGACCACTCTGAGGTTTCTTGGTTGGTTATTGAATAATGGAACTAGCAATCCTACCAATATTCAACCCGTTCTCAATCCTTTCACCAATAGTCACAATATCAGTAAAATTTGTCAAAGAACTACCCACCATTTTATCATAATACAACCCTTACAAAGTTCCCATGAAAATGTCAACCAATTCATTGTCAGAAAGAGCAGGTCGCACCCAAGAAGCCATCTCACGCCACCTTTGTGCATATTCTTTGAATGTTTTAGTTGAACGCTGTGACTGATTCTGCAACTGCAATTTGGTAGGAGCCATATCAAGATTATATTTGTATTGTTTCAAGAATGCCTCTGATAGGTCTCTCCATGAGCGAATCTTGCTACGTTCTAAACCCATATAGCAATCTAGAGAAGCTCCAGACAAGCTATCTTGGAAGCAATGCACGAGCAGTTCATCATTATCAATATAGGACGCAATCTTCCTATAGTACATGGTCACATGACTGCGAGGGCAACTCAAACCCTTGTACTTTGGCAACTCGGGAACCTTGAATTTATGTGGTAGCACGACTTTGGAAACCAAACACAAGTCTTTGGCTTCCATTCCAAAAGCAGAATATCCTTCAATCGCGCAGATTCTCTTGTCCAACAATTTATACTCAACAGGTATGTTATGGGCAGGAGATCTAACAAGAGCCTGAGGATTTGGAAGCTGTGATACGGCTGGAGTAGATATCTGTGGAGAAGTAAACTGAGACGGATATACCAACCCAAAATTTACCATCTGACCAACATTCTGACCCATCTGAAAACCATACGGATAACCGGTACGAAGTACTGCAGCAGCAGAAGATGCCCCAGAGTGAGGTATAGAATGAACATTATGACCCATAGTTTGAGCAGGCTGAGACAAAACCGGAACGTGAATAGGACGGCCCCTATACACATGCTTGTCTTCTTCAAGAATTTCAACATCATTAGACACAGACATCTGGCAAACCTGTGTCTGAGGAATCTTGTGATCATCATGATTTACCATGGGAGGTGGAGTAGGAATAGGCATGCCCCAAGGATAAGCAGCAGAATTACCATTGAGCATGGGCGCAAAAAAAGGTTGATACAGAACAAAAGCACTACCAATGACAATTTGAGGAGCAAAATTTGGAGGCATTCCCCATGGGAAAGCAGCAGGCATTCTATTCAAACCAGGATGAATAGAGGGTAGGTTGACAGAAGGCTGAACAACGATCTCAACTGGCACTTAAATAATTCTTGGGGAAGAAGCAACGACAGGAGTAGGGATCACTACAGGAGTGACAACAGTAGCATTAGTAACAGTTGCAACAATAGAAGTAGCATCAGCAGCGTCCTTCTGAGCACGAAGGAAGTCCATGATAACGTCCATGTTAGTATGTAACTAATCCATCCGACCTTGAAACTGAGCCAAAGTCTCCTTATAGGCAGCGTTCTCTTGTTTAATGTCGGCCATGGTCCTGGTCTTGTTTGAGCGAGTGAAATAGCGATTCCGAGTCGTCGTCTTGCTATAAGGCATGGCAGATAGTGTAAGCGTGTGGTTTCTAGGTGAAGGACATGCGCATGAATATGATTGAGTGCAATGTATGCAAAAATAAAATTTTAAATTCCAGGAATTTGTGAGCATTATCTTTGTTAGCAATAATCATAAAGCATATAAGTAAAGGCGAGAAAAATCTTTATTTGATCAATGAGATAAAGAAGTACAAGCTTCAATACAACTCAAACATCTGCCTTTTGGGCTACAACAAGATCAACATGAATCCTATCATATACAACCCTACAAACAAACAAGAAATGGAAAACAGCCCAAGGAGTCTGATGTGGCAACACATCAGCATAAGCATCCTTCAATAACCCTGGTAAGTCCTCCAATGCATGCTCGGAGAATCTGGATAGACGTCCATGTCTCTCACTCCAATACTTTGCATCCTTCATGAGGTTGCGCAATAAAGAATGATTAGGTCCCTGCAGAAGATCCTGCAGAAATGCCTCCTTCTGATCCAAGAGGATTTGCAAATGACGGCTCTGACGTTCCCAATGAGTACTGTCCAAGTGAGACTGGTTGATCTCCTCTCGAACCTGATGTATCTGATCCTAAAGCTTCTGGACATCACTGAAGACTTTCTCAAGCTTGGTTTGACATTGAGAAAGGTCTTTCATCAACCGGTCAGCAGGATCCTGCTCACTCTGCAGCTTTGTCTTATACTCTGATAACTCTGCTCGAAGATCTGCAAGTTACTTCTTGTAGCTCAACTCATCCTTATGAGCTTGATACTAAGCATCGGCAAGTTGTCTCTTCTTTGATGCAAGTTCGTCGTAAGTACTCTTCAAGGCATCACCTACTTTTCGGTATTTTTTCTGCTCAAACTCTACCTCTTTGCTCATGAGCTCTCTCTTCTGGCAAAGATATATCTGAAAGCTTTCCTTCTCGGATGTAACTTTGTCGAGATTGAGACGAAGATCAGCATTCTCCCTCTTCAACTTCTCAATAACCTGCTTAAGTTGATCAACTTCGGAAGGAAGAATAATGATAGGTTCAGGAAACTTGACATGCACAGAAGACTTGAAAGGAAATGGTAGAAAAGTCGCTTGAACTCGTTCCTTGACCCATTGGGTGTAGGCTTCTTTCGCAATACAATTCTTCTTACCCAACTCATCTCTACCCTCGCGGTGAATGTATACCCATGCAGCACTGAATCTCTTCAATAAACTCATGTCATTAACCCCTTCATGAAAGATGAACTCTTCCACTACCTTAGGATCTGGTTTGTCAAGCATTGGATATCCCAAATGACGGAAGTCGAGCCTTGGATTATAGTTAATTCTGCTCTTTGTACCCAAGAGAGGTACGTTAAGGAATTTACCACAATGAATAATGATCTTGATACCATTGTAGGCTAGAGAATACCAAGAGATGTCATTAGCAGTGAGAGACATGACCCTTTGAGACCACTTGACGTTCCCGCTATTCTCCACAAAAGGACCCTTCTGCAGAAGGTGAGAGATGAACCATCGATACATCATAGGAGCACAAGATATACAATAGTTCCTTTCTTCTTTTCATTCCTCGAATGAATAGAATAATAGGTGTCAGCAAGAAGTGTGGGAACCAGATTCTTGGACAAAAAGATACTGATGGCAGCCTGATCATGAAATCTTCCATGTTCGGGAACAAGACGATCCTATATATTAGTAAAGAAAACACGACATTGAAGGCCTTCCAGCTTTCTGCTTCAGCAAAAGAAACGGCCTTATTTACTAGAAACATCGAAGAAAATCCTTGAATACCCTTTCCTTTAGTTTTGAGATTATCTTCCACATCCTTCTTACTAAGGCCAAGAGCTTCAACAATAAGAGGAGACTTTGGACAACTGCTGGTGTAGACGAACGGAACCTGACTCTTGATCTCAACCCCCAAGATATGAGAGTAATCCTCAAGCGTAGGTGCTATCTGATAATCCTGAAATGTGAAACACCTTAGTGGTGGGTCATAGAACAGAACAAGTTTATGAATGGCAGTAATGTTGACTTCAGTGTTGAGAATGGCCACAAGATTACCATATTCATCTCTGAAAATACCCCTGTTATCTTCAACCAGACAAGATGCCAAACATCTCAAAGTCTTCAACTTAGGCTCCATAAACTTGTAACTAAATATACCTATACAACCAGTACTCATCGTCTATGACTATGCCAACAAATAATAAGCTCTCAAATAACCTGGAAAATGCACATGCAAAAATGTTAATGGTTATGATGAAATAATACAAATCGCAAAGCCAAACACAAATCCAAAAAATCAAATCTGCAAAATCTGAATATCCAAATCTGCATAAACTAAATATCTGCGTAATTCCGTATCGGTGCAAAAATCTGACGTGCGTGAGAGAACAAAAGGTATGAAGAGTCTTGGTTTCCTGCAAAAAAAACCCATATCCCACTCACGGGTATGATCTAGACACAACAAGGTGGTCCCTAGAAAGGTCTCCCAAACCATAGAACTCAAATGAAAACCCCCCGTCGTAGCGAATTCTTATAGGACGGAAGTATTCTCAAGCGAATCACAATTTGGGATGTGGCTCTCGTGACAACCCAACGCGCAAAACACTGGCGTCACGACTATCCACATTCTATCCTATATGTATGCTCAAGCCCGGTGTTAGGACTTATCTCTCCAATAATATTTACCCATCCCAACAACAGCAAAACAATAACAGATATCCCGAATATGCTGCATATGAATAATCAAAGAACTAAAGAAAATGCAGTAACTAATATAAAAATAAAGTGAGTAAAGCATAAAGATAAACATCCAAGCAAGAAAGAAAAGCAAGCAAAACTAGGCGAGACCCCAACTTGTAAGCGCAAGGACTCCCCAGAAGAGTCACCATCTGAAGCTAGCGGGATTATACCTGAGTGAATCGCACACTTAAAGATACAAAAGAGTCGCCACCAAACTTTATTTAGTCCCAAAGGACAGGGAAAATATCGATAAAACCCAGGGGAAGAGAAACGAGAAAGGGGGTCGGTTATACGAAAGGAAGGTACTAGCACCTTAAGCATCCGTCGTACCCGATGAAAACCAGTTTGCTGGCTTCTAGGCTTGGATGAGTTATCTATCTAAAGGCTTCTAGCTAAAAAGGAAGGAAAAGGAGAGGGAAAGCAAAGAAAGTGCTCGAGGAGGATTGGGGTCCTCGTGCCTACGTATCCTTATAGTGCAATGAGGAAGTCAGAGCTCCGTAGTTCAAGGAACCAAGGAAAAGAAAGGGAATTGGACGGACCAGTGAGACTGAAGAATGGGAGAAGACGGAGGAAGGTGGCTCGTCAAGATTTCGCAATCTTGTGCCTACGTACCCTCATAATGCAATGAGGAAATCAGAGCCTACGTAGTTCGGGGAACTACTGTTGGGAAAGAAAAAGGAAAGAGACGGTGTCTGAGCCAAGAGCAAAAAGAGATAGCAAGACCCAACTGAGGGATGCAAGAGAAGTGGTTTCGAAACCAGGGAAGGAAACGAAAGAAAACTATGCTGAGGAATACAGAGAAGCAAGGCAAGAACTCTGCAGGGACATGCAGGAGAAAAGAGATAACTCTATTGGGGAGAAAACAGAAGAATGGCGACGAGGCCGGGGAAAAAGGGGCAAGAATCAAGGATAAGATCCACAAGGGATTCGATGCATTAACTGGCAGACAGTGATTAACCAAAGAAAGATAAGAGTAAAACCTTATAGGGAAAGTAAAAGGTTAGGTGTCAACAGACGGACTACGACGAAACAAAAGAAAGAGAGTATTGAACCAAAGAAAGGTGTTTGACTTGGAGGGGAAATTGGTATATTAACTGATAAATAGTGGTTAACTGAAAGGATAAAGGAGCTGGTTTTGATCGATAAGCAATGATCAACAAAAAGAAAGGGTGTGGAACCAAGCAAAGGTTGTGACCTAAAGGATGGTACACTGACTGAACAAGCAGTATTTGACCGAAGGAAAGGTTATTTAAACCGAATGAAGGTTACTAACCCAAATCTGGAAGTATTTGAACCAAAGAAAGGTTACTAACTGCAGGGGGTTCGGTATTTAACAAACGAACTGTGATTAACCGAAATGAATGAGTGATTAACCAAAAGAAGGTGATTGACTCAAAAGAAACTAAGTAACTTAACAAACGGGTTGTGGTTAACTGAGGAAAATGGTTATTGGTTTAAACAGGCGGACATTGATTGACCAAAAGGCGGGTGATTAACCAAGAGAAGGTAATTATCCCACAGAAAAAGTTGGTTTTAACGGGTGGACCGTGATCAACCAAAGATCATGTGATTAGCCGAAAGAAGGCGATTAACCCAAAAAAAGGCCGGTTTTAACGGGCGGACCGTGGTCAACCAAAGATAGGGTGATTAGCCGAAAGAAGGCGATTAACCTAGAGAAAAACTCAGTATTAACAGACAGACTGTGATTAACTGGAGAAAAGAGGATTTAGTGCTTGACTGTTAAACAGTAATGACCCAAACAAGAAGGAGAAAGAACCAAGAGAAGGTTGCAAACTCTGGTAGGGAATAGGTTAGAACAGGAAGACTCTGTAAACCAAATAAGAAAGACTGACTTAGCTGAGGAAGAAGGGAATTAGGTTTAAACTAAAGGACAGTTGATCAACCAAGGAAAATAGTGATTAGAAATCTCTGGAGAAACCAAGAATGGTGATTGGCCGAGAGAAAAAAGAGTGTTGGCTTGAAAGGAAAAAGCTACTTCCAAAGAGGAGGTAAGGGTGCAAGTGATCAAGGATCGACTCGACTGGAGAAAGAAGGATACCACAGTAAGGAGGTAGGAACGACTACTCCAGGCACAGGGTCATCCGTCCCCTACCCAAAATGGTCAGAATGAGTGTAGGAATTCTCCACCTCGTTCCTTCTCTAACACCAAAGTGTGGTGCAAAAAACGAAACGGATAGCACAATAGTGCCAAATTTGTAAAGTGCTCCAATACATTACGAACCTTCAACTCCATGGGAGAAAAGAGAAGGAGGACAAAGATCTAAAATATCCAAAGGATAAGAAAGAGTGAAGGATGGATTAATCGAAATGAAGTTTCAATTTATCAATCAAAAGGGGAATATGCTAATAATTTTCCAAAGGAGAACAAACCATTAAAGAGGAACAATTAAAGCATTAAGTTCATTCTAAAGTGGAACAAACTCAATGAAAACATGAATAAAAGCGAAAAACAGTACCAAAACAATTAGCATGCATCACAAACCATGTAGCAAGTGATCAAAGAAATATGCAAAAACGATCATGATCAAAATATTAAAAATGCACATAATCGAGAATTGACAAATGACATATTGAAATATTGCATAGATGCTTCAAAGAATAGGTGAATAGATCATAAAACATCCAAAAATATTAAGCATATCAAGCCATGAAAGTTATATGAGGAAAGAATAGCAAACGAGCTTGAAAACGGGCAAAAAATGACATTCTGCCCTTGAGTAACCGATTACTTTAAGCAGGTAACCAGTAACTTGCTCAAAAATTGTGAAAATAGGCTAAAATTGTGTAGAGTAACCATTTACCCTATATAGAGTAACCGGTTACCACTGTAACAGTGGCAAAAACAACTTTTTGAAAATCACTTTTTACAACCAAAAGATTTCCCTAATCATCCACATATTGTGCTTGACATTTGTGAACAAAAAATGAAGCTCAAAAGCACTTAAACATCAAGTAATCATCAATGGAAAGCATTAAACATGGAGAGCAAAGTTCAAGAAATCACATGATTAAGCAAAACCAAAAAATGATCGAACTACATCGTAAACGCGCGAAATAGATCAAAACAGTAAATCAAGTGAAAGATAACCAACCTACAAGGATGAGATTTTCCTTGGATGTTGTTGCTATTGGTATATGATGAGAAGAAGCAAAGAAAACTAGAGAATTCAGAATTTGCAACCGAACCGTAGCGAAACCGAGCAAATTGCGACGAAATCTCCAAATGCGAAATTGCACCGAATAAGCTTGAAGTAATCACTTGAGATGAATTAAAGGCCAATAAAACTCCAGAAAATAAAGTAGAATCACAAGATGACGATGGCTAAGCTCAAGAGAAAACACTTCCAATGAAGAAGTTGTTACTCTTTAATGGAGGATTTGAGCTTTAATGAGGTTTTGGGAAGATGATGGAGATGAATGTGCAAATGTTGCAGAAAATTCAGAGAGAATGTGAGAGAATTGAGAGTAACCAATGGAGAATTTGGAAAAAATGATTGATCCCCCTTGAAATGGTGGTGATTTGCTTATATAAAGTTTTACTTCAGAGTTGCTAGGTTCGGAGTGAGCTTTGGATGTAGCCTCGAAACTAGCCTTGGAGTTAGTTAGGCTCAACTCACTGAGTTGGAGGTTAACTCAGTTAGTTAGGTAGTTGACTCGATAACCATCCCAATGCAAGTTGAAAATCCAATGGTTCACATGCTTGAAAACAAAGGCGTATGGTGGTCTTGATTGGAAATGATGTATTGAAGCAAATGCCTTCAAGTGTCTTGAATGTTTTCGAAGTCTCTAGAATTGTCTAGAATGTTCCACACAATGCTAGAACCACATAAACCCCAAAATGTAGAGAGAAAAGTGGTTGTCCCAAAAAATGCAGCAAAAACTGCATTTTTACATAGAGTAACCTGTTACTTAGTTTTGCTTAGAAAATGAGTAACCGGTTACTTCAGGAAAAACTTGCATATTTGCTTGAAAAATGGTGTTGTGGCCGCAGTTCCGATTTTTGACCTTTTGCTCTGATGAATATGCATAAAAACCTTCATTTTGTGCTTGTTTTGGTGATGTGATATCTTTGAGAGGGTGTGATTAATCGGGCTTGAAAACCTGAATGTTCCTGCAACAAAAAATCACAGAGAAACAGAGTGAATGCGTATGCTAATGATGCGAATGCACATGTTTATATAAAAGGCAAGAAGGAGGTCAAATTTCGTGTTACGACAGGTATGCCTCTTGAGATAAGCATAATTTCGAATGCTTTCTATCTCTTCGGATGTCAATCCCAAGAATCCTGGACACAACTCCCAAATCCTTCATGTCGAACTCTTTATTGAGTTCAGCCTTCACCCTCATTACCTTTTCGACATTGTTGCTTGCTATTAGAATATCATCCATATATAGCAACAAAATAACAAATGAATTACCCGGTTGAAATCTGAAGTAAACAAAGTGGTCGAACTGGCTTCTGATGCAACTTATGTGTGTCATGAACTTGTGTAATCTCTTATTCCACTGTCGGGGAGATTGTTTCAGTCCATATAAGGATCTATTTAGCTTGCACACATAATCATCCTTCCCTTTTTCGACATACCCTTCAGGTTTCCTCATTAGAATTGTTTCATCTAAATCACCATACAAGAACGCAGTCTTCACACCCTTCTTTTCTAGTTCAAGGTCAAACTGTGCCACTATGGAAAGCAACATTCGAATGGATCTGTGCTTCACAACAGGAGAGATCTTTTCGACGCCACTCCTTTGATTCCTTCCTTAACTTTAAAAATCCATTTATAGCTGACTAACTTGGCTCCAGCAAGCTTCTTGATCAGTTCCCAAGTGTTGTTATTAGGAAGAGATTTCATCTTATCATCCATGGCCTTCAGCCATTCAGTCTTCTTTCGAATCCTCATAACTTCCTTATAGTCTCTAGGTTCTTCATCTAGAACCTCACTTGCATAGATTAAGGCATAAGCTATAAGATCTGCATACCTAAGTCTCTGAGGTGGCTTGATGACTCTCCTCGGCCTGTCTCTTGCTAGCAGGTAGTCATTATCAGTCTCCTCATCTTCGACAACATCTTCTGCATCTTCTTCAACTTCATCTGGGGTATGTAATTCAGCATCAACATGCTCTATCTCAAGAGGAATCTCTCCCTGTTCCAGCTCTTCGTCAGCATAATCAGTTTTCTTGAAAGTCATCTCTGCTTCATTAAAAACTACATCTCGACTGGTGACACACCTCCTGTAACCTGGATCTAGGCACCATAGCCTATAAGCTTTGACTCCTTCAGGGTATCCCATGAACAAGCATCTCAGAGCTCTAGGTTCGACCTTCTCTTACCTAATATGAGCATAGACCACACAGCCAAATACTCTCAGTCTGTCGAGACTAGGTGGATGTCCCGACCAAACTTCTTCAGGTGTCTTCATTGCCAACATGCATCTAACCCTTTTAAGGATTGTTTGATTGAATCTCTCAGCTAAGCCATTTTATTGAGGAGTACCTGCTACAATCTTATGCCTTGTAATCCTAGACTCAACACAGTAACTATCGAATATTTTGTTGCAGAATTTAAGGCCATTGTTGATTCTCAACCTCTTAACCTTTCTGCTAGTTTGAGTTTTGACCAGAATCTTCCAACTTTTAAAATTCTCAAAAGTTTCATCCTTCGTCTTCTGAATGAATACACATAGCTTTCTCGAATAATCGTCAATGATGGATAGAAAATACCATGTGTTTTGTTTGCCTTTGTTAAACTTCGCCCTACAGGATTTACCAAATACACAAGATTCACAAAACTCCAACTTTTCGACTTTGTCACCTCCTAGCAGGTTCTACTTCCCCAATTCGACCAGACCTATTTCGCTGACATGGCCCAATCTCATGTGCCATAATTTTGTCTTCGACACAGGTTTTGTGGATGCAACATTTTTCAAACCACTTACAACCTCAGCCTCAGGGGTATACAAGCCTTGTTTCTTCACGCCTCTTAAGACTTCCTTTGAACCCTTCATGACTCTTAGGATGATTTTCTCTCCTTGAAAAACATATCCCTTTATGTCGAATTCAACAAGAGAAATCAAATTTCTCTTCAAGTCAGGTACATACCTGACTTCAGTCAATAACCTTATTGACTCATCATGGAGCTTGAATCTTACAGATCCAATACCTACAATTTTGCAAGATTTTTTTGTTTCCTAGCAGCACAGATCCACCATCTTGATCATATAACTCCTCGAACAATTATTTGTTTGGAGTCATGTGCCAAGTGCAACCTGAATCCATAGTCCACTCTTTTCTCAAGTTGCTAGTTGAAACCACAAGAACATCAGATGAGTCGAAGTCATCTTGAACAATGGATGCGTTTCCATTACCTCCATGATCTTTTAGGCGTTCAAGGCACACCTTTCTTGTGTGATCCTCCTTCTTACAGTGATAACATCGAATACCAGATGTTTTGCCACTATAAGACTTCTGTTGAACTTTACCTTTCTTCTTGTCGAACTTACCATCCTTTCGCAAGAATTTTCCCTTAACGGCCAAACCTTCACCCACCGTCGAAGGTTTATGCTCCTTTCGTTCGTTCAAGTCCTTAGAATACAAGTTTTATTGAACTTCTTCAAAGGTCAGGGACTCCCTTCCATACAAGAGAGTTTCTTTGAAGTGAGCATGTGTTTAGGCAAAGCACACAACAACAACAACAGTGCTTGATCTTCATCATCAATCTTCACATCAATATTTTCAAGATCAAGAATCATCTTGTTGAACATATCCAATTGCTCAGCCAACACTTTGTCTTCACTCATCTTGAATGAATATAAAGCTTGCTTCAGGTAGAGTCGATTCACCAGAGATTTAGTCATGTACAAACTTTTAAGTTTCATCCATAATCCTGATGTTGTAGTCTCCTTTGATACATGTCGAAGAATCTTATCACCAAGGCTCAACAATATTGTGATGTGGGATTTCTCAATCATGCCTGTTTTTTCTTTCACCGTTAATGCAACGTCCATGGCTGCCTCTCCCTTCAACGCTTCCAAACAACCCTACTGAACCAGTAGGGCTTTCATCTTCAAACGCCACAGACCGAAGTCGTTCACTCCGGTGAACTTTTCAATCTCATACTTTGTTGAAGGCATCTTCTCCATGCTCACTACACCAATTTGTTGTGAATCAAATGTCTTAAAACAAAACATAAACATTTTGTTTATGATCAAGAAACACGCAAGGGTTAGGGTTAACAGAGATAACAAGGTAAAACAACAAGGAACAAAAAGGATTGGTTATAAACTACTATTCTTTCCTTACTCTTAAAACAAGATTACAAGTATACAAGAATAATAAAATAACCTCTCTCTCTCTCTCTTGTAATTAGGATTTTATCTTTCTATTTTTCCTTATTTCAAGATTGAGAAACTAGCATCCTATTTATAAGAAAAATAGCACACTAACCTAATGGGCTTTTTTAACAATTACCCATTACAAGCTAACTTAAACAATTGGGCTTACAAGCAAAGCGCAATTCAACATGCTAACAACCCTAGCAATATTGACTAATACATGTTAGAATAAACTTCGACTACAACACGCATTACTCCGACAGCAACATGCGAACATACTTTGACCTCATGCTTAATTCTTGTCGAACCAGAAGCTACCCTTCGATCATAATAGAGTTTGATCCAACATCTCACAGTAATGTAAGTGACTAAGAATGGGCCGTGTATGGTTGGTTTGAGGCTTGTATTTTGTGAAGCCTTCATGTTTTTGCTTTGCAATTGAAGTTGGCTTATGTGGTGTGAAGGTAGCTTTTAGAAAGTTGTCGTTTGTGTAGCTTGGTTGCATATTGAAGATGGCTTTGTGAATGTGGCTTATTTTTGGCTTGGTTCGTAGCATGTAGAAATGGCTTGGTAGCTTGGTTTGGACGTATTGATGCAACAACTGTGTGTAATTAGCTTGTTTTGATCATTATTTTTTTGGCAATTGGATTGTAATAGGTTGTATGGGCTGAATTTGATTGGACTTTTGTTGTAATGATTTTTTTGGCAATGGTTATAAAAATGGACAATGAGCTTTCTATTTTGCAATTTCATGATCCACATTATTAATTTTTTTTTTAGAATCTTTCTTGTATGAATGAAATTTTATTTTGTACTATGAAAATGGGCTTTGAAATGGTATTTGTACCTCCATTTTTCTATTTGCACCATACTTGAATAAACCATGAATAATTCTCAACTCGAATGCTTCCATACATACCATTCAATGCCTCGACCCTTATTAGGAAAAGTCAAAATCATGACTAGTAACATACGTAACCAAAAGAAATCATCTTTGAATTGTTGACCAATAAATCAAATGTACCTTAATTCAATCAAAGAGGTATCCTTGAGCCACAATACAATCCATGAATCCTTTGAAACAAAACAAATGTTATAAGTGGATACAAATGAGAATGAATGACCTCTTTACCTTAGGGTAGCACATGACCAGAAGAAAATGAGTTGAAAGAGACAATGCAGTTAAAGGTAGGACAAATTTAGAGTACGACAAATGTGTCTTTTCTAACATTTGTAAAAGACGCTTATGTTTAGATGTAAATTAGAGAAATGTGAAATTCTAATAGAGAAAATTTAGAGACATAAATAGAAAGAGAATTTCGAGGCACATTATTTTAAGAATTAGAAGATTTTTAAGATATTTAATGATATTAGAAAATACTTCTAAACACGTTGAATTTTATGTAATTCATATGTTAAATAAAAGAGAAATTGAAAAACCCTTTGATAAAAAATATGAGATATTGCTTTGAACTTTCATTGCTATTTTTTATAATTTATCTTGTAATCTTTTATAATAATTTCTAATGTTAGTCTCTAGTGTTTTATCACATTCATCTTGATACTTTCTAGCATTTATCATTATATAAATTAAATGATAAAAACTAATAAAATAAATGTGACAAACTATTGAGAGCTATTTATAAAACGTTATGAACTATTTTTTATTATTATTATTATTATTATTATTATTGTTATTATTATTTTATTGTTATTGTTGTTATTATTATTATTATTATTATTATTATTATTATTATTGTTATTATTATTATTATTATTATTATTGTTATTATTCTTTTATTGTTATTGTTGTTATTGTTGTTATTATTATTTTATTGTTATTGTTGTTATTGTTGTTATTATTATTATTATTGTTATTATTATTTTATTGTTATTGTTGTTGTTGTTGTTGTTGTTATTATTATTATTATTATTATTATTATTATTATTATTATTATTATTATTATTATTATTATTATTATTATTATTATTATTATTATTATTATTATTATTATTATTATTATTATTATTATTATTATTATTATTATTATTATTATTATTATTATTATTCATCTTCATTTGAATTGAAAATAATAAGTTTGAAGGACGAAATGAATCATCTAATTGTTGAAAAATGTGCTACAAGATAGTATATACTTATTATTAAAGATAGATATTCTATGTGTTTTTAAGGTGCAAAGTGAAAAAATATATCTCAATGAGATTTTCAAGAAAAGTTTTGTAAGAATGTATTGGGTTTGATATAAATACAATGTGTTTTGAAAAATGCAATGTGTTCATGCGTTTATTATGGATATAATGCGTTTTTTTTAACATTTTTTAAAGAAGCTTCTTTTTAGATATGAAATTTAGAAATGTGAAATTCTAATCAGAAAATTTAGAGACGTAAATAGAGAGAGATTTTTTAAAAACATTGTTCTAAGAATTAGAAGATTTTTAGGGTATATAATGAGATTGGAAAATACTTCTAAAACATTGAATTTTATGTGATTCATATGTTAAATGAAAGAGAAATTGAAAAATACTTTGATAAAAAAAAAAAAGAGATATTGCTATGAACTTTCATTGCTATTTTGTATAATTTATCTTGTAATCTTTTGTAACAATCTCTAATGTATTAGTCCCTAGTATTTTATAACATTCCTCTTGATGCTTTCTAACGTTTTATCATTATATAGATTAAATGATAAAAACTAATAAAATAAATGCGACAAATTATTGAGAGCTATTTATAAAACTTTATGAATTATTTTATTATTATTATTATTATTATTATTATTATTATTATTATTATTATTATTATTATTATTATTATTATTATTCATTTGAATTGAAAATAATAAGTTGAAAGGACGAAATGAGACTTTTAATTGTTGAAAAATGTGTTACAAGATAGTATATACTTATTACTAAGGATACAAATTTTATGTGTTTTTAAGGTGCAAAGTGAAAAATATATATATCTCGGGAGATTTTCTTTAAAAGTTTTGTAAGAATGCATTGGGTTTGGTTTAAAAAACGCAATGTGTTCATGCGTTTATTATGGACATAATGTATTTTTGTCTAACATGCTCTTTTTAGATATGAAATTGAGAAATGTAAAATTCTAATAAAGAAAATTTAGAGATGTAAATAGAGAGATTTTTTGGGCACGTTCTAAGAATTAGAAGATTTTTTAGGGTATTTAATGAGATAGGAAAATACTTCTAAACACGTTGATTTTTATGTGATTATGTTAAATGAAAGAGAAATTAAAAAACACTTTGATAAAAAAATATGAGATATTTTTATGAACTTTCATTGTTTTTCTTTTGTAATTTATCTCGTAATCTTTTGTAATAATTCTTTAATTATAGTGAATCTCTCTCTCTCTCTCTCTCACATAGTAGACATGTTTGATGAATTAGATATATAAATGATGTGTCTACTCGTCTTTTCTTCTTCTTCTTCTTGTGGTTTTGATTATTCTGCTTGAGAAATTAATTTTTCTTAAGGTCGTTTATTTTGTTTGTCATTGTTCTTTATCCCACACGTCATTTTTCTTGGTTTATTTGATCTTTGATATTTGAATGTCACAACAAATGGTGCTCACAACAGAGAAAATGAGTTAAATGTACAAGTGAGCACCATAAATTTTAAATGGGATATCAATAAGTTTTTTTGGGTACAACAGTTTTAGATTCTGAGAAGTGAAGATATGAGAAGTCTTAATTTAATAAAAGTGTGTAAAAGCATTGAAAATGGAGACCTTAATGCATATAGGCCTAACACGGGCAAGCAAGACCGCAATGGTGGACAAGCCCATAAATAAATATATTGTGAAGTCATTAATAGAATTTCACAAGATTGTTGATGTCTTGATAAATATTTAGGTGAAGTTTGATAGTAATGACAATACTCTACTCTTAATGACCTTAGGTCTTTTTAGAATTTTAAGGATTCACTCCTTTATGATAAGGATTGCACTATCTCCTCTCAGGACTATGAGAATCAAGGAGTTCACTCAGATAAAAATTTTGAAGATTGATGATAACGGTGAAAATTTGGTTGTTTTAAGAGGCACGAGTAAGAGTGGAGGAAATGACGAGGGGGAGAAACACAAGTTAAATCCAAATATATGGATTTTTACAAGTTGAAGTTAAAATGATACACTTGTCATAAAACTTGTCATTTTAAGAAGGATCGTCTCGAGGGGGTAAGGGTAATTATGTTAATATTGTAGCTGTCTCGGATGAGAATGGTTATGAGTGTTTGTGTACTCATGGTGACAAGTTTGGAGACTGAAAAGAGTTAAGTGTCATGGACTTAGGATACTATTATCATACATGTCCAACCAAATAGTACTTTGAGATTTTGGAGCTAAAAAAGGGTTGATTCATTAAACTCAATGACAATAAGGCGTACAAAATTCATGGTACTGGTATGGTTATACTTAAAATATTCGATAATCATGAGCTCTTTCTACGTAATGTAAGGTATGTTCTCGAGCTTAAGTGAAATTTGTTGTATATAAACATGTTTGATGATTTAAACTATTGCACTAAAATTGAATGTGGAGCATTAAAATTTTGCATGGTGCGTTGATTATGGATAAAGGGTCTAAATTTTGTGTGTTGTATATTTTAAATGGTTCCACTGCTGGTATTCACATATCATTATCTAATCAAGACTTTCATGAAAATACAAAGCTATATCATTTTAGATTAGGAATGTTAGTGACAGAGGTTTGGTTGTGCTAGAGAAAAATAATTTTTTAGGAAGTGAAAAATCGAATACACTATTTTTTATCATTACATACTAAGAAAACAACACAAGGTTAATTTTGAAAGTAGTGTGCAAAAATCTAATAAATTGTTTGCGTATGTTCACTCAAATTTATGAGATGTGATAAGGATTACAACTCATGGAGGTTGTTTAGACTTCCGCACTATTATCGATGATATTTTAGAATAGTGTAAGTCTATATTTTGAAAAATAAGAGTGAAGCATTTGAAAATTTTAAGAAATCACATACTCTTATAGAAAATCAGTTAGGGATTAAACTGAATGTGTCGAGAACTAACAGTGGCATGGAGTTTGTTTGAGAGTAGTTTAACGAGTTTTGCATAAAATAAGGTATCGGGAAGCATTGGACCATTGGTATAACACATCTACTAAATGGCCTAGGTAAATTAATGAATATGATCATTTTAGAAAGAGTGAAGTGTATGTTGTTTGGAGATAAGTTACCAAAGAGTTTGTATTTATTGCTACAAGAAATTGTCTGATCAACAAATGTCAATCCACATTAATAGACTTTACATTTATGAATGTTTAGAGTGGAAAGCCAGTGGCCTAATCAAATTTTAAGAGTTTCAGAGCTTTGGCGTTTGCGTATATCAAACAAGTCAAGTTTGATACTAGAGTTGTAAAATGTGTTTTTAATGGATGCAACAGTATTAATTACTAAATGTACTTACGTTGAGTACAATAGAAGTGACTCTGCCTGCAATCAATCAAACAATGGTCTTTAGGTTTTGATATGTGAATAAATGATTGACGACCTAACTCTTTGGACGAGTATATATAGTCTTCCCTTAATGGATGTCAGCCATTTTTCCTATAAACTCAGTCTCGTAGAGCCTGACTTGAACCATCATGAAACCTGATGGATGACTTATTTCTTTAATATATGAGATATGGAACGGAGGATCATAGTTTAGATTGTGAGGCTAAAATCTAGGTTCACCCAATAAAAAAGAGAGGGTTGGGCGAAAAAAGCCCGCAGACACGACATATTTTAAGTTTGAAAACGCAAAAAATCTATATAAATGATCGTATTGGTAAAAACCCGAGAAAAAAGTGGGACAGGCGGGACCGAATCCATTTTGCCCCTTGAAAATTCTCATACTAGTTCATAGTAGTATTAAGTGGAGTAGAAATAGGGTTGGGCAGTCCTCGAATGATGAGCTGTTGAAGAGAAGTCATACGCTAGACGAGAGACAATATGACGAAGACTGCTTTGTCGTATAATCAAAACATAGGACCACTCTCCTTGTCGGTTCCTAACACATTCTTCACCAATCATAACTCCCTTCTATATATAAATCTCTTTCTATCATCATCGTCATCATCATAAGTTCTACTATAAGAGCTATGGCTGCAACATCATAAAGATTTCGATTTTGTATATCATACTACTACTTGTAAATATGGCAAGACAATCATTATCAATGAGAGTTCCAAGGGCTCATCGCCTAATGCGACGGTGTTCAGTGCAGTTCAAAGAGCAGAAAACTAGATTGTATATCATGTGGAGGTGCACAATTTTGCTTCTAAGGTGGGATGATAAACTTGATAACTAAGGTTTATAAGGAGATGCATGATCGTGTTATATTATTGATAGTGTTAGCGAGTTTTCTTTTATCATGTTATGTGTATAGTTACAAATTGAGTAGTTGCAAGTAATGTTTCAGTTGCTTAGTTTCTGAAACAATATTATTATACAGGGATTATGTCGAAGTTTGTTGAGGTTTTATTTCATGTTTTTTTTTTCTGAGTGTAAAAAAATTTTAAGATATGTTTTGAACTTATAAATATGTCTTCAGTTTTTATTTGTTTTAATATTAGATATGAGTTTTTTTCAGAATAATTATTTAAGCTTTGTCAATATACATGTAACAAAACTTTAAATAATATTTTCTATTTTCTCTATGACGTGTAATCTTCTTCTGTTATTTCTAGAAGGCGGTTGATCTTCTAAAGCAGAAGCATGGTGCAAACCGCTGTAGAGTAATTGGATTATGATTAATTTTAAGATGAAAAAAATTGATTTTAATTGAATTCATTTTATAAGTGAATCTGGTTTAAAGTGAGTTATGTGATTTATATTTAAATAATTTTATGTAAAATAGAGTTGAGCGGTAAATTTTAATATAAAAATTATATTTAAATTTAAAAATTATAAATTAAGTAGAATTAATTTTAATTTAAAAAATATATTTTAAAAGTATTTTAAAATCAATTATACCTATTTAAAATTGTTTTTACCTCTTTCAGAAATTAAATCAAACATACACTAGATTTTCTCTAAGAGAGTCTAATAATTTTATAATTATGGTTTATTGTTAAATTTTTTGATGTTTTTGTGTAGTTTAATCACTTCTCAAGAATAAAAATTTGGTTATGACTTGATATTTAACTCCTGTTGAATATCTATTATGAGTTCTATTTAATTATACTAGTTTAATTCTGACCATTTTAAAATTTTGATTGTGTCTAATTCATCCTATAAGATAACTTGTAAAATGAAGATTGTCTTAAGTTATTTCTTACTTATAAATACAACATGTATCATATTTCTAATTAATGTGAGACTAAATTCATTCTTTTAAACTCAACACAATAAAAATGTTGGACGCTGAAATGAATGCAGAGCAAATGTTGTAATTTAAATGACTAGGGGCAGACTATAATGAACACGGAAATTCTGACAGACCCCTTTATAGTCGGATCTCAATGAAATCGAAACGTAAATAATTGATGCAGAAAGACTAACAAATAATCTAGAATATACTCTAAGGGAATTTCTTAATGCACCATATATCTTACTTAGGCACCACGTGAAAATATTTAAATCCCTCAGATTTCGGAGATGCATCTCCAGACGCACCCAATTCTGAGTTAACGTATTTCGGAGTTGCATCTCCTGAAGGTATTGAAGTTTAAGTCGCTCTAGAATCCTGTTCCTTTCTCATTTCTAAAAAAATTCAAAATCTTTTCAAACTCTCCCAACTTTCTTTCATCACCAAGTCCAAAATCAAACAATGAAACTCAAAGGATCTTCAATCAACATCAGAAATATTATTCAACACTAAAGCAAAGTGTAAAATTATATGTTTTTTATGTTTTGATAAGTTTTTTGAGATTTTGTATAAATGAGTAGAAAATGATGATTTAGGTATCAAATGAGTAGAAAATGCAAGAATGCTAGTTTATACATGATGTAAAAACACGTTTGTTTGTTGAAAATCACGATCAAACCGTTTGTTTTGAGGTTTTCATTTCTAGATTGCCTCCATTGATGAAATGAAGAGTTATAGAAAATTCCAGAGATGCATCTCAAAAAAAATTCAACGTCAGGTTTCATATTACCCGGAGATGTATCTCCATAAATTAGTTGTATGTTTTATGTTTTTTTTTGTAGTGTGGCTTTCTTGCACTAATTTTTTGGTTTACATTAATTTACATGCATTATGACTTATAGACACGATAGGTTGAGCCACGGGAGAATTTTAGAACATGCACCAGTGCGGCAAGAGAAGAGTCAGGTTTCGGAGGCTCCTCTCCAGTCTGGCCATGCAGAGACATCTACTTCTAGGGCTCATGCTTCTCCATCTTCTTCTATTCAATTTTTTTAAGTCTTCTTTTTATAACTGAAAATAGATCCGTTGGAGGGTAGAATGGGAAATAAAAATACAATTGTTTTATCCCCAACGATCACTGTGGAAGTGTTAGACAACATTGTATCAAAGAACCTATCCTTGCGCCGCCTTAGCAGAGTAGTGGTCATAGTGTACCTTGTACTTTTATACTTATCATTTCATGCAAACCATTTTTTATCTTTATCTTCTATTCTTTATAGGCTTCTGATATATGTTGATGAAGCGTGATGTAGAAGGATAAAAAACTAGAGTCTTTAGAATATTCAGAACTTGTTCAGCAGAACCTTGTTTTTAGAGTCTTCAGCACTTGGTCATCAGAAGTGATGTCTTCAGAGTCTTCAGAACTTTTTCAGCAGAACCTTGTCTTCAGAGTTTTTAACACTTGATACTCAGAAGCAAGACTTTAAAAGGACTCCAAAGTTTACTTATTAAATCATGATCAGAAGCTCTAGTACTAACGTTCTTTAGAACCATTGTATTATAAGAATTCTAGAATCTTGACTTGGATTTCTAAACACCATATGTTTTCTTCTAGAATGTTGAGTTCAGAGTCTAATGACGTCACGCGCCTTTCGTTCAGAGTCAGAACCTATTTTACAAAAGCTACACACTTTGACATAAAGCATTAGAGTATAGAATTGTTCTCTAGAATAACATGTAAAGTTATCATCAAAACTTAGGGCCAGATGTAGAACCAAAACTTGTTCTTACAATCTCCCCATTTTTTATGATGACAGGCCATGTATTTTGATAGAACAATTTATACAGGGTAATAACCAAAAACCTTAACTTCAAAGTTGAGCTAACTAGCTCCCCCTGAATCTGTTACACCCAAAATTTATTTATGCTTGTTTAGAGTCTCCCCTTTAGTCCAAGAGTCACAAAATAAATTTTGATGTATAGAAGGTGAAGTAGAGAAGGGATATTTTCCTGTTGATGTCTTATTAGAATTTGACTAGAACTGCCTGGTTTTCATCTTAGAACCTGGCTGACTATCAAAGCACTATGATGTATTAGAACCAGATAGTAGTTGACTTGATGCCTCACATTATGTATTAGACCTTAGTTCTTTCAGAATCTTGATCATGCCACCAGAAGGTGCAAAGTGTCGTGTTATCAGAATATTTAGAACCTAATCGAAAACTTTAGATAACCATGTATTTAACCGAATCTTCAGAAGGTTAACAATTTATGAACAACTTGCCATACTTCCAGAAAGTTCACAACTTCTAAAGTATCAGAGTATGGTTGTCATGCTTTCATACAGTTCAGAACTTCTGAAAAGCTTGAGGTATCAAAGCAAGATTCTTTCATGTGTTGTATCAGAGATAACTCATCAGAGCAAACTTCATGCATCTTGACCATGTCTTCTGATTTCCAAATGAAGGTCTTCTAATTTCCAAATAACCTATCTAAGAAAGTTTAAGTTCTGTGATTTTTGCATTGGCTACATTTTGGTAAAACAACATGTTGTTAGCAAGATGTTAAAGATGTTCTTTCATGACAGTCAGGCATCATGGTATGCATGATGTTGTGACATGTTCCAGGACATGTTATACCATAAAGTTATGGCAAGACTACTTTGGTATTTTTAGTGCGATTATTGAGTGTGTTCTGATTCACACCTGTGTGTTATTCATGGAGTATATCGTGGGAATTTATGTTATGACAAATTCTTTTAGTTTTCATAAAAAGGTTCCTTGAGCCTTTTTAGGAAAGTTTGTATTTTGTTCCTATTTTTGTGCAGGATGATTTGTAGTGAGTTAAAACTGATTATTGTTATTTGTACACTTCAAGAAGCCCAAGTTTATTAGGTCTGAAGGCTATTTAAAGTGAAAACCTTACCCTATTGAAGAAAAGAACAACACGTGAAGAATTTGGAGAATAAGGATTAGTCGTGCTTTGGTTGGTCTTTAGGGTTTAGTGTGTCTTAATTGTATGTCACTCATGTATCTTCTGATGCATTGAGGTTGATTGATTATTCATTGTTAATTTTCCACTCTAAATATTTTAAGCAATAGTGTATTGTTCTTGGTTGAAGATTTTAAGCAAAATCAAGTATTGTCTTAGAAGTTGTGCTACTTTTATTTGTTGTGTAATTGTTGAATTGTCACTGGGGTTGTGACTGATTAGGAAGTGAGAGGGGGATCTCATATCTAAAGGGTGTCTAGGTAGAAGTTGTACAAGGTAGGGATTAGGCGAGAAGTTGTAAAACGAAGGAGTTTATCTTTGAACTAATACTATCATAATGGATTTCCTTCCTGGCTTGGTAGCCATCAGATGTAGGTGAGTTGCACCGAACTGCGTTAACAATTCTAGTGTTAATTTTACTTTTCTGCCATTTAAATTTTTGCATATTTACTTGTGTGGTCAAGATGTTTTGAATCTGTCTAGACATTTGCTATCTATGTGCCAGAATTTGAGAAAGTCGGTGAATTTTCACAAAGTTTATAAGTCAAACATCAAACAAGGTTAGAAGCAAAAGCATTTGAACATTTGGGCTCAAAATTCTAAGAATAGATATAATCAAAATCATGCATCTTCTCCCCCTTTGTCGAAAATCAAAAAGATTTCCAACACGCTTTATCTAATAACATGAATAGTTAAACGAAAGAAAAATAATAAATAACAGGTTCAAGAACAATAAATTTTTCATTCATAATGATTAAATAAGTACAGACGAAATGCAAGAATTACATAAGAGAGAACTACAAAACCAAACACATAACAACAACAGACAACCACTAAGCAGTCATAGCCACCAACACCATACAACTAAAATTGATTGACTTCACATCTTTCTTCCACAAGAGCATTGTCCGGTCCATTCCTGTGAACTAATCCAACGATCTCAGCCTTATAAAAAAAGTTCAGACTGAACTTTTCCAAAAGGTATGAAGGACTTGTGTTGACTTATGAAAGAGTGGTCGAGTCCTTCAGATAGTTGACCCTAACATGACTAACCATAAAGTAAATAAAAATTCTATCATCATAGGACAAAATGTTCTTATCTACTTCTCTTGGTCGAATGTTAGTGAGAAGAAGATAAAACCAAACTTTAGCAATGGGAATAAGCTTTGCTGAATTAGTGGATTCATAACAGGAAGAAGATATGTCATGGATGGAAATGAGCTTTTCAACAAAGGTGTACTTGATACAAAATTGATCCACAGTGATACCGATTTCAACAAAGCTGATAGCCTTAGCAATGGAGGAAGGAGTAATGATAACAGGAACACCATAATCACTAGAGAAAATGAAGCTACCAACATCACTCCCAAAAGCATACTTCCCAAAGGATTTAATAAGGTTTGGATAGATTGGTCCATGCAGCATTGCAAAGTGTCCAGACCATCCTTGAATCTGCATACTCAAAGTGATATTGAGGTCAGCAGCCCTCAGTCGAGGAAGGTTTGGACGTTCTTCTGCAATGACCTCCATGATATCCTCATTATCACAAAAGGTTTTTATAAACATGGTGAGTTAAGAGTGAAAAGGAAAGAGAAGGAATTTGTAAGAATAAAGGTGTGAATAATGAGAATAAAATGAATAGATATAAATAGGAGGAGAGAACACTATTAATAGAAGAGTAATCAAACTCGAGACACGCAAAGCAATTAAAGACGAGAAGACAAGTAATAAATACTACCATCATTTCCGAAACGGGTGACAAGGGAAAACCAAAAGACAAATAAGACAAGGAATAAATAGGTCATGCTAAAAATTCTTATTTTCAATTGAAATTATCCAAATTACACTTAAAACTTCAATAACCAACAACAGTTAATTAAATTAATAAAGGTATAATTTTAAGCAGAAAATAAATTCTGGCAGGGGATAAATTGTGAATATTTTTACCTAATCCCAAGAATCTCTCATCTACCCAATGTGTCATAGCAAGTACTAGGTGTAGTTCAGAGAAGAGAGTTGTCTTATTTTGAGTTACACAGTCTTTACTATACTGACAATTCATTAATGGGGTAAACTAAATAGTTTCCGATGTACAAAAGCATTCTCAAGAGAATACTCTGACCATGGATACTTTTGAAATGTGAGAACTTCACTTGTCAAAACCCTCACAACCCAGAAGTCACCACAACTCGTCAAGCCTTAGAAAAGGATAGGAATGTTACTCTTAATAATTTGATGTTCTTTCAGTTGACTCTTCATTCAGAGCATCTGAGTGCTGCAAATTGATGATGAGATGTATTATGCTTCAGCAATTGATAACGCGATAGTTGATTTCATTTTTCTAGCCCATGAGACGAGATTGTTACCCAGAAATTGGCAGTTTCCAGAAGTACTTTTATGTTCTAGCATATCTCCAGCGTAATCTGCATCACAGAAACCTGATAGCTTTTATTTTGATATTTTCTCATACATTAATCCAACATTAGATGTTCCCTTCAGATACCTTAGGATTCTGTTAACATTCATTAAATGAGTTTCCCTTGGATCTTATTGATATTGAGCACAAAGACATACACATAATAAAATATTTAGACGATAAATAATCAGATAGAGAAGGGAGCCTATCGTACCATGATAGAGCTTCTGAAAAACCTTTTTACTTACCTCATCTTTCTCCAGAATGCATGTAGGATGCATGAGAGTCTTTGTTGGTTTTCTATCTGACATGTCAAATTTCTTCAGGAGCTCTTTTGAGTACTTGCTTTGATGAATGTACGTGACTTCTGGAGTTTGATTTTTTTGTATTCTCGGAAAATACTTTAGCTCTTGCATCATACTCATTTCAAAATCTTCCTGCATTAGCTTAGAAACTCTTGACATACAGGTGGATTAGCAAAACTAAAAATTATATCATCTACATAAATTTGACATTTCATCATATTGTTTCCAAAGTTCTTACAGAAAAGAGTAGTGTCCACCTGGCCTCTAGTAAAGTCATTTTTTAAAAGAAAAGAACTTAGTCTATCATACCAAGCTCTGGGAGCTTGTTTCAGATCATACAATGACTTTTTAAGTTTAAAAACATGTTCTGGAAACATGACGTTTTCAAAACCAGGAGGTTGGTGAACATATACTTCTTCAGAAATGAATCCATTTAGAAACGCGCTTTTGACATCCATCTGATATAAGATAATACCATGATTAACAGCAAAAGAAATTAAAAGACGGATAGATTCTAACCTGGCGACTGGAGCAAATGTTTCATTATATTTAATACCTTCTTGTTGATTGTAACCTTGTGCATCCAGTCGTGCTTTGTTTCTAACAATCTCTCTTTTTTTCATTCAATTTGTTTCAGAATACCCACTTGGTTCCAATAACATGAGTCCCCTTTGGCTTGGGTGCCAGATCCCAGACATCATTTCTGGAGAATTGGTTTAACTCTTCTTGCATTGCCAGAATCTATTCATTGTCTTGAAGTGCTTCGTCACAGAAGGTTAGTTCTATCGAGACACCAATCCTAGAAGCATTTCCTTAGTTTATTTGAAGGTGGATCTTGTTCTGACACGTTCAGTTTTTCCTCCCAGAATCAATTCTTTAGAAACAGTTTGTCTATGCCTTTGCCTTTTCTGAGCCTGAGGATATTCAGTTGCTTCTTATATATTTGTTTCAACTTTCTTTGAGTCTTTATCCTCAGAGTCTTTTGCCTTTTCTCTAGAGCCTACAAGGGTGATTTTTACAAGGGTGATTTCTAGATTTGCAAAATCCTCAACTAGCTTTGACTTTTCTGATTCAAGCTTATCATCGAATCTAATATGGATTGACTATTCCACAATGCGTGTTTCTGTATTGTATATTATGTAGCCCTTAGAGTGTTCTTAGTATCCAAATATAATACACTTATGTGCTTTAGAGTCAAACTTTTTAAGATTCTCTTTAGTGTTCAGAATAAAACAAGAACATCCAAAAGAAAGCAAATAAGAAATGATGGGTTTTCTTCCCTTACACAATTCATAAGGAGTCTTCTCCAAAATAGGTCTGATAGAGATCTTATTCTGAATGTTACACGTTGTATTCACAGCTTCTTCCTAGAAGTGCTTAGCCATATTAGTTTTGTTGATCATGGTTCTGGCCATCTCTTGCAATGTTTTATTCTTCCTACAACTCCATTTTGTAGTGGAGTTATAAGGCAGGAGAAATCATAGGATATGCCATTAGAGTCAAATAATTCTTCAAACCACTGATTCTCAAACTCACCATCATGATTACTTCTAACTCTAATGATCTTAGAATCAAACTCATTTTTTACTTTAGAACAGAAACTGGTAAACACAGAATGCGACTCATTCTTGTGCCTTAGGAATTTTACCCATGTTCAACGACTGTAATGATCTATGATGACAAGTCCATACTTCTTACCATTGATTGGCACTGTTTTTACTAGAAAAAATAAGCTAATGTGTATAAGCTCCAAAGGTTTAGAGGTGGAAACAACATTTTTAGATTTGAAAGATGTTTTGGAAAACTTGGCTTTCTGACATGCTTCACAGAGAGCATCTGAAGTAAACTTCAGCTTAGGCAGGCCTGTGACTAACTCAAGTTTATTTAGCTGAGAAATCCTCCTCATGCTAATATGACCCAAGCGTCTATGTCATACCCACTGATCTTTGTTAACAGACATTAAGCATTTAACATCTTGGTTATTAAGATCAGAAAGCTTTATTTTGTAAATGTTGTTTTTCCTCTTTCCAGTGAAGAGAACTGTGCCATCTTTCTGACTAACAGCCTTGCACATTTTTTTATAAAAGATAATGTCATAACCGTTATCACTTAATTGACTTATGAATAATAAGTTATGCATTAGACCCTCAACATAAAGTACATTAGATATAGAAGTAAAAGATCTGTTACCAACTGTTCCAGATCCTTTGATTTTTTCGTTCTGGTTTCCTCTGAAAAGTACATACCAAAATCTTTAAGTTCCAGGCTTTGGAACATATGCTTTCTTCACTTTCTCTTCTGAGTCTGAATCTGAATCTGCTTCATCTTTTGGAGGGATTTTCTCATCAAAAATTCTAACACTAGCCATCAGCGCTACGTTAGCTTACTCTTCTTCTGAGTCATCAATCTCTTCAGCTTGAAGAGTTCTCATTCTCTCAATTCTTCTGACAGATTTGAGCGCAAAAAATTTCCTTTTCTTATGAATTTTATCTTGTTCTAGCTCAATCCCATGAGTTCTCAAAGAAATCACAAGTTCCTCTAGAGAAGTGTTGTTCAGATTTTTGCAGGCTTGAGTGCAGTTACCATAGGCTTCCATTTGGATGACAGGTTTTTAATGATTTTATTTGCGTGATTTGTCATTGAGTAACCTTTGTTCAGAATCCTAAGTCCTACAACCAAAGTTTCAAACCTTGAGATCTTGGTCTCAACAGTTTCATCATCCTTCAACTTGAAGGCTTCATATCTCAGAATCAAGGTCAGGGCCATGGTCTTGTTGACTTGATTATTTCCTTCATGAGCTATTCATAGAGAGTCAAATATATCCTTTTTTATCTTTGTTAGTAATATTTTCATATTCATTATAAGATATATCATTCAACAAGATAGTTCTTGCTTTATGCTGATTCTTATAATCCTTTTTTGCTGATCATTTATAGCTCTTTTAACAAGCTTCTTACCAGCGTCATCTGTGGGAGATGCGTAGCCATCAACTACCATATTCCAAAGATCAATATCATGACTTAGAAAGAACTTTCAAGTCTATCTTTCTAGTACTCAACTTTATCATCACAAAGATGAGAGGTTTAGCATTGGTTGTCTCTATCATTTGAAGCTGGAGCAGCATGAGATGGTGTAGGATAAACCATAGTGTTGCTATAAAAAAAACTCGTTTGGATATTTATCTGACACGGTTAAGTGTTTGATAACTATCAATCCCAGAATCAGAGCTCTGATGTCAATTGAAGGTGCAAGAAACACAAGAAAGGGGTGTTGCACCCTAAAATTTGCTCAACCTTATTCACTTGGTTTATGTTTCAATGTCATTAGCATTTGCATATAGAGTCATGTACATAGACTAACCATCTGCATAGCATAAGCATAGCAAGTCATTCAACAGGGGACCAATCAGTATTTTCATCTCTAGAGGCCTATCATGAGGTTATTATCCCAATTCAATCATATTCAAGTCATCAGGAAAGAATTTGAAAGCAAGGAGTTCAGCAGATCAAGCCTTGAGACCATCTCCTAGCTGAGGGTATCTGAGGATCAACAAGAGGGTTGTGAGCTGTGAAGTGGAGACATGGAGAGCATCTAGACATTGTGAGAGACTTAAAAAGTCATTTGGAGAAGAAAACAAGTCACTGATGAGATCACAATAGTTATAACTGAAGACAGTCAACTAGGGTTTCATCTGGGTCAACCCTAGGTCAACCCTAGGTCAATTGACTGACTTAAAAGGGCATTCAAGGCTATTTGAGAGATGTGGGGTTCATCATTGGACATATGAAGAAGGATATGGAGATATGCCAAGGAGAATTCAAGAGAAATCAAGGAGAAGAGGAGTTACTAAATTAGGGTTTCTCTGTAAAATCCCCTAGTTTAGGTCAAATTTCCAAGCAATATAAGTCAAAATGCTAGATTCAAATGGCTTCTTGGCCAACATGAAACTTGTAGAGGGTCTCAAGACCTTTAATTTGAGTGGTAGAAGACCTCAAGGAGATTTATGGAACTCAAGTTATGGTCCTTGCAAGTTACAGGTCATCTGGGGTGTCTGAATTTTTGTCTGTGAAAGTGACTTGACTTCCAAGCAATTGTTGCCCCTCAAGGAGATTTCAAATGAATTCTTGGTCAACATAAGAATTGTTCCTCATTGTCTTAGCTTTCTAGAATGGTATGGTATGCCTTCATATGATGTGTATAACTCAACTTATGGTCTTGGCAAGCAAAGGGTATTTTGGGCATTTGTGAATTACAGGTCATTTTAACCTATGTCCAAAACTCATACAAGGAGGCCTCAAATGGAAACACTTACAACATCAAACTTGCTCCAAATGGGATTTTAAGTCTAGAAAGAAGGTCACAAGTTATTGGAGAAGCTCATAGCATGAAGTTACATAATTGGTCAAAATATGAACTAAAAAGGCTTATAAAGTGAATAATTTCAAAGTGAAAAATGGTTTGGGAGATTTACAAGTCCAAATGGAGACTTCCAATATATGATTTTGAATGGAAAAACAATTCTAAGAACAATGGTTCACACACTTTTTTGAGTTTAGAAGGAAAAAATGAAGTTATCCATGGTTGCTTACCTTTTAAGAAACATAATCAAAATGAGCCAAAGTTTGAAAACAAGGGAATGTGCAAGATGGATCTAGAATGTACCATTGGGGTCTATATATTCATGAAAGATGAATTTGGCAAGGGTTGGCTTCATTTGCACCAAAAATTTCACAAAATTTCTCATTCTTGTTCATAAAAGTTTCATTCCAAATCTCTCAAATTCTTCATCAATCTTCATCAAAATCAATTCAATTTTACTCCATCATCATCATAGATCATAATTGAAGCAAGGTTTTGGTGATTATCATCCATTTTCGAGTGCTTGTCTCAAGAACATCAAAATCATAATCTCAAGTGGATAGCATAATTCTGGCCAAGTCTCATCCAAAGCTTGCATACAGAATCAAGTTCATCAAGGATTGATCAAGATTCAACACTTAGAAGCTTCAGATCCACATCTTCCATAGCTGTTTTCAAGGTTTCTCATCAGGTAAGTTTTCATTCGATTTGCTTAATTCAGTTAGTTTAACATGATTTTATTAGCTTAGACTTGATCTAGGTGGTTAGGAGATTAAGCTAGATGAATTTGGAAAGGATTGGTGATGGTTAGTGACAGGTGCAACAATCTGTTTGGATCAATATCTCTTAGGTTAAGCCATTAGAATTGTAGCTAGATAGCGCATGTTGATCTCCATTAGGCATAGACTAGTTTATGTTAAGTTTGATTGAGGATTGTGGTGATGTATCTCAGTGCATATTAATGGTGACCAGTTTTTACCTCGATCGGGTTGAAAGATTCTGTGAGTTTCAGACTGAACTGATGCCCTAGGATTGTAGAGGGGGAGATTCTGAGCAGGTTTCATGTTTATGGCGTGGCGATTCACCGCGTGTAGAAGGAGAACCGAAGGGTGTAAAGCTTGCTCGTGCATGGATCCATGGTGAATTGAAACC
Organism: Lathyrus sativus; assembly: GCA_963859935.3. Lineage (NCBI taxonomy): Eukaryota > Viridiplantae > Streptophyta > Magnoliopsida > Fabales > Fabaceae > Lathyrus > Lathyrus sativus. The sequence goes on along the minus strand of OZ012738.1, from coordinate 616,806,573 downwards.
CTAGGTTCAGTTGAATGGAGGAAGAAGAGATAATCGTGGCCTTTCATGTTGAGTAAGACTTTTGACTTCCCAGAAGATCCAATGGCCAGCATTTAATCTGAAGTTTGGAGGGAATTGGGGTTTGGCCAAAACGCACCGTTTCATTAATTGAAACGGGCGGGCCTGAGTTGAATTTTGTTATCCCCACCCCCGAGTTAGGCCCAAAACCATTTTCTAACGTGATTTTGTTACTTCCTTCACCCCCCAGCGTGTTTTATTTGTTTCACTAATTCTGAATGAATTCTGGGCCTAGCATGATTCGCTACCAGCACCCCCCTATTTCCTGGCCCAATGGATTTATAACTGGGCGAAGTTCTATTCTGACCCCCCCTCATTCATTTCATTCAATTTTAATTTTCTTAATTCACTTTAATATTTTTCCAATTTCATAAATTCATAAATAATTCATAAAAAATGCATTTTCATCCATTCTTTTTACAATATTTTCATTAAAATGTCTAGAATATTATAGGAAAATAAAATTTCATTTTTAGTTTTATTTCATATTTTTTTCATATTTTCTAAATAAATGTCATATTAAATAGGTTCATTTCATGCATCATTTTAATGATTTTTGTTCTCTCACATGCTTTAATATTTTTTGATCATTCTTTTCATATTGTTTAGATGAGATATTCAACTTGTAGAAATCTTTTAGTTCCCATTTTTAGAGGTTAATTTTAGGTGATTAATAAATGCTTGAACATCATGTACAAAACTAGGGTTTTTTAGGTGACAACTTAGGAGTTTGATTTCACTTCCCTTAGGACTTAGGGTTTGAATAGATTAGTTATGGGACTATAGGGGCTATGGGTAGTTATTAGATCCCTTAGAGAACAGTTAGGATTCCCCTACTGATATTATTACTGTCTGTATATCTGTTGTCTGGTGTGGTGTGCCCTCTGGGGACTGTTGCTTGTTTGTTTGGGTATTGGGTTTGTCTGGGGGCCCTGGGGAAGCTGAAGATTTGTGAAGATGAAGATTATTGGAGATTCAAGGATTGAAGATCAACTGTCAGAGTTGGGGAGGAGTTTCTTGCCAGCAGATGCTGAGGAGACTAGGGTTCAGGAGCTAGGCAGAGCTCTAGATTAGAAAGCTTGTTTCTCAAACATGGATTGCCTTGTCTGCATCCATTCTTCTCTGTGATTCAGAGTCTCTCTAAGACACTCACCCCCTTCCTTTGGAAGGCTTGGTGATAGTGTCTAAGAGATAGAACTCTTGAGAGAAAATGTCTTTTGTGTTGGAAGCAGTCTGTTCACCACCTTTGGTAGTCAGCTGATTGCTTAACACCCAATTCACTCTTGTGACTGATCCCTCATCCTGGAGGTTTGAGCATGAAGAAAAGCCATTGCAGATGGAAGACTGATGATCAAAGCCCTTGTCTGAAGGTCATGAAGATGGAGATTGATGCTTGTTGAAGCCTGTAGCTGAATGGAGATTGCTTGAGGCCAGATGTTGATTCAGAGCTGCTGATGCTGTTCTTTTGCTGTTGTATTTCATTTCTGATGTATTGATTGGTTTTCTGGACTGTATTGTTTGCTGTTTACCCTGTTGGGTTGAAAGTGAAGCCTGTTCACTTTTGCCTATTGTTTTCTAGGTTCGAGGTTGAGTGGGACTCCCTTGCCTCGCTTGTACTGTTGCATCCATGCATTTTACTGTTTTACTGTATATATCTGTTATGGTTTCTGTTTCTGCCTATCCCGTAGGACCTCTGTTTCTCTCTGTGCAAGAGAGGAGCATGATAGACACTAGGTCTTAACCCATGCATGATAACATTAGGTTAGTTTGTTTCCCTTCGCAACCGTAGGTTAGAGTTCTGTCTCTTTCTTTCTCAAAACAAACAGAAAAACACCATAAAGATTTCAAACACAATAAAAGACACTTCTTCCGTAAAAGAATGTGAACTCATCAAGACGTCATTTTTGTCCGCTTGGACTGTTAATCAGAAAAACCTTTTTCAGAAGGAATAAAAACAATTAAGATAAATCTGTGTCTTCCGTAGCCCGAACTACGTTAGCTCTGATCTTTCATGCTGTATGAAAGTACGTAGGCATAGGATGCGATATCCTAGCGAGCAACCTTCCCCTCCTTTCCCGTAGGTAGGCGAACTACGTTGACTCTGATTTCTCGTTCCAGACGAGAATACGTAGGCATAAAGTGCGATACTTTGCCGAGTCGTTTTCATTTTCATTTTAACCCCTGACCTATAGTTTAGATAGAATAACAATCCATACCCGAAAGCAAGCGTGGATCCCATCGAGTACGATGGACGTGAGGGGTGCTAATACCTTCCCCTTGCGTAACCGACTCCCGAACCCAGGTTTTGGTTGCGATGACCATACCTTTCCCGTGTTGCGCGAGGTTTACTCTGAGCGTTTCCTTTCCCTCCCGTGGGATAAATAACGCACGGTGGCGACTCTTCTGTTCAGCCGGCGCCGATTTTCGCAGTAGCGACAGCTGGCGACTCTGCTGGGGATCCAACGTCCCCTGGCTGCTAAGGACTGCGATGGTTCTTATGCATTTGGGATCCAACGTCCCTTGAGAGAGTCAATCCTAACGCTTGTTTTCCCGTCGAGGATTTTGTATGGAGTTATTGTATATTTCTAACCTTGTATTTTCAGCTTTATATATTGATTATTATTGCTGTATCTGGGGTGTGACGGGTGTTCTGATGTTGAGAGATAAGCCGGACCTGGGCTTGAGTGCACCTAGAATTAGAGTAGAAATTAGTGGGCGCCCGCTTGCCTTGCTTGCTTTGGTGTCCCATGAAATCTACACTCAGACGAGGTTCCTCTGGTTGGCCTCCTGCCCCTTCCTTTGGTTGGCGTGGGTTGCTGGTTAGTTGGATTGTCGACTCTGGGGACCGATCATTTGGACGTTGGCTGAGTGAGGCCTCTTCAGGAATTGATAATGCCACTCCTTCTGGGAATCGTATCATCAACCCTGAAAGTCTGTGACGCCGACGACCGCATAGGATGCCGTACCTTGTGCCAGTTATAGGGCCACCCACCTGTGAGGGGATTCAGGGTTATGCAGGTAACTAGACCTCCAGACTACCGGTTATTTCTTGATCAGAGATCCGGGTTATTTATGGAGAGTTATGAGGTCTGCCAGAGACCATTTGGAGATTTATTCTGAGGTCTGTCAGAGACCATTGGGAGAGCTATGAGGTCTGTCAGAGACCATTTGGAGATTTATTCTGAGGTCTGTCAGAGACCATTGGGAGAGCTATGAGGTCTGTCAGAGACCATTTGGAGATGTATTCTGAGGTCTGTCAGAGACCATTGGGAGAGTTCTGAGGTCGGTCAGAGACCAATTATGGATGTGATTGGAGGTCTATCAGAGACCAGTTGGAGTTATGGTTTGAGGTCTGTCAGAGACTAGTGTTGGAGTTCTATTTTAGGTCTATCTGAGACCAGGATTGGATGACTTCTGGATGGTCTATCTGAGACCTTTCTTGATTGGGTTTAGGCTATTCAGCTGCAGCTTTGGTCCCTGTTGAATGTTACTTGCATTGCATTGCTTGCATATCCATTACCATTTGCATTTTACTAACGTGTGTCTGTGCTGCAGGTGCATTTGCATTTCCCTAGTTCTAGTGCCCGGACTTCTGAGTATTTGATCATGACTAGCCTAAGGAGAACGGTTGCTTACAAATTGCCTACGCCTGATATTGTTCCTTTACTGGGGTTGATCTCTCTTGCTGATGAGGGTGTTCGTAGGAGCTTCCGGATGAGCTATGGTAGATTATTGAGATTGGTGTGCAAACCTACAGAGGTAGAGTTAGGTGGGCTGTATGCTTTGATGCAATTCTACGACCCTGCTTTGAGGTGTTTCACGTTCTCTGACTTTGTTATGGGACCAACCCTGGAGGAATACGCTGAGTATGTTGAGCTGCCTGTGCAGAACCAGGTTCCATTCATTCATTATGACGCCAAACCCAAGCCGGAGGAATTGGCAAAAGCCTTGCATGTTGATGCTTCTGAACTTGTGACTACTGTTTCCCGGGGAGTTCCAGGCTTCTCATTTCAGTTCTTAGTGGGTAAAGCCCAAGAGTACGCCAAGAATGGGTGCTGGGTTGCTTTCAATGCTGTGTTGGCCTTGTGCATTTATGGCATAGTACTATTCCCCAATATACCGGATTTTGTGGACTTCGATGCTTTCTACTTGTTTGCCGCTGGTAATCCTGTACCTACCTTACTCGGAGATCTCTACCACTCACTGCATTACAAGAATGAGAAGGGAAGAGGAAAGAATGTTCATCTGTGTGTGCCCTTATTGAGTATGTGGTTTGAGAGTCATCTTCCTAAGGGAAGATCTGCTGCAGAGACTACAGTTCCAGTTGGTTGGCCGGAACGCTTGATGAGGCTATCGTCGGAAGATATGGAGTGGTTTGATAGAGACCTGTTGGGATCTGAGCTCATCTTTAGCTGTGCTGGTTACCCTAATGTCCCATTGATTGGAAGAAAAGGGTGTATCAATTACAACCCTTCTCTATTCATTCGCCAGTTCGGATATGCGCTGAAGAATCCACCTCAGGAGGAGGAAGTACAGGAATCTCTGTACTTCACTGGTGACGTAAAGGGGGAGTTATTAGCCAAGTTGCGACATGCCTGGACGCGTATTAACCGCAAAGGGAAGCCGTTGTTAGGAAAGAATGACTGTCAGGCCTATGCACCTTATAGAGCTTGGATTCAGGAGAGGGCTAGTCAGTTGAAGATGCCGTTTCCAGATGCACCAATTCTCGTTCCCGTTCCGGTAGAAGAGCCGACTACTGTTTCTAGGGAAGCATATGAACAGGTTGTGAGAGAGAAAGAAGCCTTGACGAAGATTAACGAAGGGTTAGAGCAAGAGTTAGCCCAGGCACGCAGTGAGAAAAACAAGGCCGTATATGCTTTCCAACAACAGATTGAGCTGGTAAACAGGTTAGGAGCTGAGTTGACCGAGGAAAAGAAGAAGCGCGAACGCCTGGGGCAAGAGTTCAGAAGTTCCCATGACATGCTGGAAGCCAAAAAGAAGGCGCTCGATGCAGCACACCGAGAGATATCTTCTTGCAATAAGACTTGGAATGCTACACTCACCAACAACAAGAAGAGGGAAGATAAGCTGAAGCAGCAAATTTCCGACCTCGAAGAGAAGTTGAAGTCTAGCATCAAGAAGTGTGAGGAAGAAGTGATGAACCGGTATAGCGTCCAGCATGCACTGAACAAGGCAATCAAATCCAGAGATGAAGCGGTATCCCAGAAGCGAAAGTTAGAAGATTGCTTCGGAGAAGCAACATGGGAAGAAACTGCTGAAGACGTACGCCGTGTCCTTAAGAAGAGAAACCAGCTTGTTGAAGGGTTGCTTGATCGACCAAGCCATCCGGAGACCAAGAAGCTGATAGAGGAGTACCAAACTTTTGGGAGGATTTGATCATTTCACGTAGTAGCTTATATGCTTTATTTGCATAGTGCTGACCATCGCCAGGACTGTTGGTTGAGGTCATGCCATCTTTGTACTCTCAGTGATATTGTACCCTGGGCTTATTGATTCTCTCTGCTATATACGAGGCTTTTTATGATTCAACTCCGATATTCTTATTGTCAGCACCGTCACTGCACCGGCACCTTCGCACTAGAACTGGGGGAATGAACTTCCCTAATGCACAGACACATTGCATTGCATTCATATTCATCTTGCATAACAGGTAATCTTTGGATGGTGTCTTATCTCTTGCTCTGCATCAGGTACTTAACAGGATTCCAGATCAACATCCGCACCGCTATTCTACACGATCCAACTGTCGGAAAGTCATGGACCAGATTCAGAACGAGATGCAGGATGTACGCGAGAAGCTCGCCCTCTTCATGCAGACCATGGAGGCTATAGCAAAAGGGCAAGAGAATTTGCAGGCCATGGTCCAGCCTCTGTTGGCTCGCAACGCTGGTCATGGTAACGAAGATCATCAGTCTGTCCGGGTTGATACTGCTCATGGAGACGGCACTCCCACGCCAGTGGCTCCGCCTGTCGTCAATATGAATGCTGCTAACGTCAACAACGCTACCGCTGCTGTGAATGGTAACGTCGGAGCTGGAAATGATACTGCTGTCCATAATGTTGGGCTGGGTGATGTCAATGTGGGAGATAATCTCGGAGGCAATGGCTTTGTCAACGCTGGGTTCGGATTCAACGATCAGGGATTCGACAACACTGGCAAGTATGGCTTTAATGCTCAAGGCTTTGGGCAAGATGGTTATGGTATGGTTAATCAGGGTTACGGAGGCTTTGGAAACGGAAACGGTGCTGGTTTTATGGCTGGTGGTCCTGCTGGAGGTGTTCAAGGGTACGGCAACAGAGGTCGAGTTCCGGGGATGAATCAGATCAGAGCTGGACGTAATAATGCATACGATGGGTACGGGGCTGGAAACGGTATGTGGCAAGAGGATCAACAGGAGGACGCCTTCTCTGGAGGAGGTTTTGAAGGGCCGATGGATGATTCTCAAAAGATTAGAATGCTGGAAGAGCAAATGAAGGGAGTCTTAAACCAGAGTGCTGTGGGATTGGACATGGCAACAATGGGCTTGGTACCTGGGCTGAGGGTGCCAATCAAATTCAAGGCGCCTGCGTTCGATAAGTACAAAGGAGATACATGTCCGAAAGTGCATGTACGAGCTTATTACAGAAAGATGTCTGCATACTCCACTGACGAAAGAATGCTCATGCATTTCTTTCAGGATAGTCTATCGGGTCCTTCCTTAGAGTGGTACATGGGGTTGGAGCCAACTGATATCAAGACTTGGAAGCAATTAGCGGAGGCATTCGTAGCCCATTACAAGTATAACAGTGACCTGGCACCCAATCGGGTCCAGTTGGCCGGGCTTTCGCAGAAGAAGGGGGAGAGTTTTAAAGAATACGCGCAAAGGTGGCGTGATATGGCTGCCAGGGTCCGTCCTCCTGTGGAAGATAAAGAAATGAACGATATGTTTGTTGGTACGTTCACCGGGCTATTTCATGATATGCTGTTTCATACGTCTCTGGCTAGCTTTTCAGACCTGATTCTGATGGGGGAAAAGATTGAGCGGAACATTAAGCAAGGAAAGTTCCAAGTCGATGAGTCAGCTGCATCCGGCAGTAATAGGAAAGCTTATGGTGGGCGCCGTCAGGGCGAAGCTAGCGCGGTATTTGGAGGCCGAGGCCGAGGCCGAGGCAGGGGAAGAAGTCAATATCGTCAGCCGCAGCAAGTGTCGAGTGTTACTATTCCTTATCAGCAACAACCAATCCAGCAACAACAACAGGTTCAGCAGCAACCAATGCCACAGCAGCAGCAGCCTCAGCAGGGGGCACAGCAAGCTCAGCGAAAATTCCAGGGTGGTAAGCCGAGAAGGGTGTTCGAGAAACCTCCCTCTACCTATGCTGATTTATTGCAGACTTTGTTGGGATTGAATCTGGTGGAGAAAAGAACCTTGGCACCGATCACGGGGACTCCCCCGTTCGGCTATGATGCAAATAGGCACTGCGAGTTTCATTCTGGGGCCCCGGGCCATGATATAGAAGGTTGCCATGCTTTTAAGCATGTCGTGCAGGATCTTTTGGACAACAAGTCTATCAACTTCGGAACGACAGTTCCGAATATAATTCAGAAACCCATGCCTAATCATGGGGCGAATGCCGTGCTGACTGAGGAAGGTCTGAATCTGATTTTGAATGTTGAGGATTTAAAGACGCCGCTGAGCGAAATAAAGAGCCGACTGTTGCAGGGAGGTGTTTACCCGGGTTGTAATGAGTACTGTTTAGATTGTTGGGCCCTGTCTGGGGGGTGTGAAGATCTAAAGAAAGGCATCCAGGCCTTGATTGATGAAGGTATATTGCAGTTTGATAGAACAGCAACTGATGAGCCGGCAGGGGCAGTAGTGGATAATCGGAGTGATGTTGCCACAGTGACAATTCCTAGGAAGACGATCACTATTTCAGCACCAGCTCAACGACCACCGATTACTATAACTAAAGCCGGGCCAATACCGTATGAGAACACGAAAGCAGTCCCATGGTCGTATGGGCTAGAGGTGTATTGTGACGGGATTAAAATCGATGTTAACAAGCAGTCAGCAGAGGTTGTGGATAATGTTGTTGGCCCAGGAGGCATGACGAGGAGCGGCAGGATCTTTATATCTCCTGAAGTAGAAGCCGAAAGGCTAGCGAAAGGAAAGGGGAAAGCAGTGGAGAATGTTCCGGTACAAGCAAATGAAAAAGAAGCAGCGTCTAAGGATGTCGAAGAATTCATGCGCTTAATTCGGAAAAGTGATTATAAAATTGTGGAGCATCTGCAGCAAACACCGTCCAAAATATCTATCTTGTCATTGCTGTTATGTTCGGAAGCTCACAGGAATGCTTTGCTGAAAGTCCTGGACACTTCTTTTGTACCACAGGATGTCTCCGTAAACCAGCTAGAAGGGGTATTGGCACATGTAAATGCGGGCCACAGTCTGGGCTTTACTGATTTCGACTTGACTCCGAAAGGAAGGGACCATAATATGGCATTGCATGTATCTGTTGAGTGCAGAGGGTCGACAATGTCGCACGTATTGGTTGACACCGGGTCATCTTTAAACGTGCTGCCTAAGAAGGCTATGATGAAGCTGGATGTTCGAGGGATTTTGTGTACACCAAGTGATTTGGTAGTCAGAGCGTTTGACGGCACGCGGAGAACAGTCTTCGGATCAATTACATTGCCTCTGCAAGTGGGGCCGGAAGTGTTTGCAACGGAGTTTTATATCATGGATATACAGCCTGCGTACAGCTGCTTGCTGGGAAGACCTTGGATTCACGGGGCAGGGGCAGTCACGTCAACCCTGCATCAGAAGTTAAAGTATATGGTCGGAGACAGTGTAGTCACCGTGTGCGGAGAAGAAGACATCCTGGTCAGCCATCTTTCTTCGTTTAAATATGTGGAAGTCGACGGAGAGATCCACGAGACGCCATGCCAGGCATTCGAAGGTTTGCGCATAAAGGATAAGGGTCCCAGGCCAAGCAAAGTGCCAGAGATAGCTGTTTCTTCGTATAAAGAGGCTCAAGCGCTAGTGAAAGCAGGAGAAGCCAAAGGCTGGGGCAAAGTATTGGACATTCCGGTGAAAATGGACCGGTTCGGACTGGGGTACCGACCGTCGTCATCAACTCCTTCTGTGGGGGCCCCTCATTTCAGAAAGTCAATCACCATCTCTGCCAGTGGAGTATGCCATGAATCTGTCAATGCTGCTTCAGAGTCCGATGAAGGGGACAGCGACTGTGATATGGATGCCTGGATTCAGCCAAGCACGCCAGGACAAGGACTGTGCAACTGGTCTATTCAGGAGCTTGTTCCTGTGACTTTTAAACAGTAATACTTTGCTTTATTAATTGTTGAATAATCTGATGTTTTGCCCGGGGCATCAGGATTTGCTTAGGGCTGTGTTGTTATAAACATTGCTCGTTAATCATTAAATAAATGGCGTTTTTCCATGTGCAAATACTGTAATCCCTGTCTTTCTTGTTTTGTATTTTTCAATAAAATGGCAATGTGGTTATCCGCTTTATACGCATTTTGAAGCACTTAACCATTCCTTTTGCAGGATAACATTTTCAGATGACATCCTTGAGCCACCTATGACTCTTCCCGACTTCGAGCACCCGGTATTCCAGACTGAAGAAGAGGTTGTCGAAGATAGTGACGTTCCTGAAGAACTGTCTTGGTTAGTGAAGCAAGAGGAAAGAGCCATTCTGCCTCACGACGAGGTTATTGAAATTATCAATTTGGGGTCGGAAGGGGTTGAGAAAAATATTCGTATCGGAGCCGCACTGCAGAGTGATATCAAGCGAAAACTGGTTGAAATGCTCCGAGAGTATAATGATGTATTCGCTTGGTCGTATCAAGATATGCCAGGGCTCGATACAGATATGGTTGTGCATCGTCTGCCACTGAAAGAAGACTGCCCGCCTGTCAAACAAAAACTTCGCAGAACTCGACCAGATATGGCAATGAAGATCAAAGAGGAGGTTCAGAAACAGTGGGACGCTGGGTTCCTGGCTGTGACGAAGTATCCTTTATGGGTTGCCAACATCGTGCCAGTGCCAAAGAAAGATGGCAAGGTTCGAATGTGCGTGGATTATAGAGATTTGAACAAAGCAAGCCCAAAAGACGATTTTCCACTTCCTCATATTGACGTATTAGTGGATAATACTGCTCAGTACTCTGTATTCTCCTTCATGGATGGCTTTTCAGGCTATAATCAGATTAAAATGGCGCCAGAGGATATGGAGAAGACTACTTTCATAACGCCTTGGGGAACATTTTGTTACAAAGTGATGCCCTTTGGTTTGAAAAATGCTGGGGCAACATATCAGCGTGCGATGACGACTCTCTTTCATGACATGATGCATAAAGAGATCGAAGTTTATGTTGACGATATGATTGCTAAATCCCAGACAGAGGAAGAGCATCTGGTGAATCTGTTGAAGTTGTTTAAAAGGCTTAGGAAGTTCAGGCTGAGGCTGAACCCTAACAAATGCACCTTCGGGGTGAGATCGGGTAAACTGCTGGGGTTTATCGTAAGCGAAAGAGGAATAGAGGTCGATCCTGCTAAAATAAGAGCGATTCAAGAAATGCCGACGCCTAAAACAGAAAAAGAGGTGCGCGGGTTTTTAGGGAGGTTGAACTACATTGCCCGGTTCATATCTCACCTAACGGCCACGTGTGAACCATTATTCAAGCTGCTAAAGAAAGATCAAGCTGTAACGTGGAACGAAAATTGTCAAAAGGCGTTCGACAAAATAAAGAAGTATCTGCAGGAGCCTCCTATTTTGATACCCCCGGTGGCAGGGAGACCCTTGATAATGTATTTGACGGTTCTTGAGGGAAGCATGGGTTGTGTTCTCGGTCAACACGACGAGACGGGGAGAAAAGAGCATGCGATCTACTATCTGAGTAAGAAATTTACAGACTGTGAATCTCGATACTCAATGCTGGAGAAAACTTGTTGCGCGCTAGCCTGGGCCGCCAAGCGTTTGAGGCAGTACATGCTGAATCATACAACCATGCTCATCTCGAAGATGGATCCAATCAAATATATATTCGAAAAGCAGGCGTTGTCAGGTAGAATTGCCCGGTGGCAGATGGTCTTGACTGAGTACGATATTCAATACGTCTCGCAAAAGGCAATAAAGGGGAGTGTGCTGTCTGAGTATCTGGCAGAGCAGCCTATTGAAGAGTATCAATCGATGAGATTTGATTTTCCTGACGAGGATATCATGTATCTCAAGATGAAAGATTGTGAAGAGCCGTTACCAGACGAAGGACCAGAGCCGGGGTCCAAATGGCAGATGATATTTGACGGAGCTGTGAATGCTTACGGTAGCGGAATAGGGGCAATTATCACTACGCCGCACGGGTCGCACATCCCGTTTACTGCCCGATTGACCTTTGCCGTTACCAACAATGAGGCCGAATACGAAGCTTGTATAATGGGGCTTGAAGAAGCCATTGATTTGCGAATCAAACATTTAGACGTATACGGAGACTCAGCTCTGGTAGTGAATCAGATCAAAGGGGAATGGGAGACACGGCAGCCCAATTTGATACATTATATGAATTATGCAAGGAGATTGTTGCCTTTCTTCGACAAAGTTGAATTGCATCATGTGCCGCGGGCAGAAAATCAAATGGCTGACGCCCTTGCCACTTTATCCTCCATGTACAAGGTCAACTTCTGGAACGAAGCTCCCCAGATCACTATATCTCGGTTGGACAGGCCAGCTTATGTATTTGCTATTGATGAAGCGTCTGATGGCAAACCGTGGTATTTTGATATCCTTAATTTCCTGAAGAATAAAGAGTATCCGGCTGGGGCATCCAGTCAAGACCAGAAGACTCTCAGGAGATTAGCGGGTAATTTCTATTTGAACCCGGATGGCGTCTTGTACAGAAGAAACCACGATTTGGTGTTGTTGCGTTGTGTAGACGAAAAAGAGGCAAAGCTTCTCATGGAGGAAATTCACGAAGGTGCCTTTGGTACGCATGCTGGTGGACATGCTATGACGAGAAAGCTGCTGAGGGCAGGTTATTTTTGGCTGACAATGGAAACTGATTGTTTCAAGTTCGCGAGAAAGTGCCACAAGTGCCAAATTTATGCTGACAAAATACATGTGCCTCCGAGTCCTCTAAATGTGATGTCATCTCCATGGCCATTCTCGATGTGGGGAATCGATATGATTGGAAAGATTGAGCCGACGGCTTCTAACGGGCATCGGTTCATCCTCGTAGCAATCGATTATTTCACCAAGTGGGTGGAAGCGGCGTCTTACGCAAATGTAACGAAGCAAGTGGTGGCTAGATTCATCAAGAGAGATATCATTTGCCGATATGGGATTCCCGAGCGGATAATCACGGATAATGGTTCTAATCTGAACAACAAAATGATGAAGGAGCTCTGTCAGAATTTCAAGATCGAACATCACAACTCCTCCCCTTACCGACCCAAGATGAATGGCGCTGTCGAAGCGGCCAATAAGAATATCAAGAAGATAGTCCAGAAGATGGTGGTGACATATAAGGATTGGCATGAGATGCTACCTTTCGCTTTGCACGGTTATCGTACGACGGTACGCACATCAACTGGGGCAACTCCGTTCTCGTTGGTATACGGAATGGAGGCGGTATTACCATTGGAAGTTGAGATCCCTTCTCTGAGGGTATTGCGAGACGTTCAGCTGGACGAGGCAGAATGGGTAACGAATAGGTTGAACCAACTGAGTTTGATGGATGAGAAGAGGCTAGCTTCTCTGGCATACGGTCGTTTGTATCAAAGACGAATGAAGAAAGCGTACGACAAGAAGATACTTCCGCGAAGCTTTCAGACGGGCGACCTTGTGCTGAAAAGGATTCTCCCGCCGCAAGCAGATCACAGGGGCAAGTGGACCCCCAATTACGAAGGGCCATACGTTGTCAGTAAGGTCTTTTCAGGAGGAGCTTTATTGTTGTCCACCATGGACGGGGAAGACTTTGCATCACCTGTGAATTCGGACGCAGTTAAAAAATACTTTGCTTAAAATAGACCCGCTGGACAAAAAAAAGAGAGTCCGGGCAAAAATGGGGCATCCTGGCGAACCAAAAACAGAATGAAAGGTTCGGGCAAAAGTTAGGGATAAAATGGAAAAAATGTACACCCGCGAAGTTGAAAACCTACATTGGGCGGCTTCGGCAAAAAGGGGTATCCCGGTGAACTGAAAACCCGTAAAGGGCGGTTCACGCAAAAGTTAGGGATGTGAAAAGCAAATGACTGCGGTCCGAATTTGATATTCAATGAGCATCAGTGCGGGAGAATATATTTGAGGAGTCAGTTATCGGGTGCAACCTCTTCAGAAGTAGGGATACCGGGAAAGTATAAGAGTCGGACGAGTCATGGGAGGATCAGTTCGTGGTGTTCATCTGCATCCAGTTGCCGACATGTGTACGAAATTTAATTTGTCAATATTTATGCTTCTTGTGAATACTTGCATACTTGTATATTTGCTTTGCGTAGCTTCCTCTTTTCAGGAGTTACATCCCGTGTACAAAAACTCCGCCCATTCAGGGGCCCAATCAATGAAAATGTGTTATTCAGTACTTGATGATTGTTCTTTACTGTTTTGCGCATGATAAAACGCCTAAGTTTGATGAAACTAGCATGAGTATAACATCACTGGCCCTTGCCAACAGTTGTTAAAGCTTTGAATTAACTGAGTGTAACGTCACTAACCTGAATTGATTTGGTTGCATAGGCTTGTCTTGTTTTGTTTGTGTGGTTGCAGGTTTCATAACCGTACGAGGAAAAGGATCAAAAGATTGCGATAACGGAAGATCTGATCCCCACGCAGATCATGCATGTTCGCCCTAAAGAAGGATAGAATTCCCCAGCTAGCTATAGCTTGTCCAAAGGGTGCGCTCCAAAAAAATTATTCGTCCACAACAGAGTTGATGGCGGTTCCTGTCATTTATTTTGTCAGAGATACCGGTGATCTCAGTTCACGTGCCAGCAGAAGGTCTGAGCATACTGTGCACATCTGCTATTCCCCGGCAAAGTCATATTCCCCAGCAGGGGGTTACTTCAACAAGACGTGTGGTTTGAGTTCCCAACTTCCCAGCGGGGTCGACTTCACCCTTCCAGCCTTTATTTTGCTGGAATAATTTTGTAGCATCAGGCTATCCCCGGCGAGTCGGCATTATCCTTCCAGCATTTATTTTGCTGAAGCAGTTTTTGTATTCTAGCAGTTCAGGTGGAGAGAGCTCTTGCTCAAATAAATTACCAAACAGTCAAGATCTCGGCAGGAGATATTCAATAATAATGTCAGTTTCGGCGGTATTCCCCCACGGAGTTATCATGATAAAACTCTCTTTGTCTCCAGCAGAGTCACTTATGCAAATGTATCTTATTTTCCCCAGCCAGAGTGGCCAGGATAAGTGTCTTCTTATCCCCAAGCAGAGTTTGTTTGTCCTCAACGGATCGCATGAATCAGAATTTCGGAGCAGGTGTCCGATAGTTGGTTTTCAGACATCCCCAGTAGAGCTCATCTCGAAGTCGCTGTCACGTCAGTGCTAAGAAGTTTGTGGGTGAGGATCATTGAAGAACCAAGTCCTAGCGCGGACAGTTTATTCCTAGATTGATGGGATTTCTTCAGAAGTGGGCGTCCTAACGTGGACAGGTCTATTTCCCTGGGCTGAGGGGAGGTGCTAATCCTAACGTGGACGTGTTCGATTTCTCAGAATTGTTGGTAAAGTGTGCTAATCCTAACGTGGACAGGTCTATTTCCTCAGGTTGACGATATGTGCTAGTCCTAACGTGGACAGATTCGATTTCTCAGCATTGATCGGATGCGAAATCCTTACGTGGACAAGATTGGTTATTCTTCGTGTTGGTGTCCCGACGTGGATCATTTGTTTCCAACAGATATCTTTATTCGTAATAGTGAAATGTGCGTCCTGACGTGGACAAGTTTGTAGTTCTTTGGGATGACAAGATACGAGAGTCCTGACGTGGACAAATTTATTCTTCTTCGTGTTGTTGGCAAAGTGTAAGTCCTGACGCGGATATTTCCCCAGCAAGTCGAAGACGCGTGAGTCCTTACGTGGACAAGTTATTTCCCCAGTGGGTCGAGGGTATGAGTCCTCACGTGGACAAGCCTTATTTCCTCAGCGAGTCGAAGACGCCTGAGTCCTAACGTGGACGAATCAAGACGAGATCAGTGTCCTGACGTGGACGAATCAGAGAAACTATTATCCCTAATAAGGAGAAAGGGGTCCTAACGTGGACGAGGTAGTCCTTACGCGGACGTATCAAAAGATAGTTTCCTTACGTGGAAATAACAGCATTCCTGACGCGGAAAGGTTGTAGTCCTTACGTGGACAGATTAAGATGGCATTCCTTACGTGGAAAAATGAGTCCTGACGCGGACAAATCAGAAAGAAGTTGGTATTCCTTACGTGGAGAGATCAGAGTCCTGACGTGGACATATCAAGAGCATTCCTTACGTGGAAGAAAAGTGGTTTCCTGACGTGGAAAGACGAGTTTATTCCTTACGTGGAAAATCGATTGATTCCTGACGTGGAAAGAAATGGATTATTCCTGACGTGGAAAGAGAGTTTAGTCCTGACGCGGACAGATCGAAGAAGATATTCCTAACGTGGAAGAAGGAAGTTAGTCCTTACGTGGACAGATTCAAGAAAAGTTGAGTCCTGACGTGGACAAGTTCAGAAATAGTTGTATTCCTTACGTGGAAAGATCGGAGTCCTGACGCGGACATGTCAAATGGTATTGGAGTCCTTACGTGGACAGATTGATATAGTTTTCCTAACGCGGAAAGAAGATTGCTTCCTAAAGTGGAAAGATAAAAGCGTTACTCCTAACGTGGACGATGTGATTCCTAACGTGGAAAAGCGTTATTCCTAACGTGGAAGTATTTTATTCCTGACGTGGGCGGACGAAGTATCCCCAGCGGAGTTGCCGAGATTTTTCTGAGTTAACAGCAGGTGGAGTCCTAACGTGGACAGATTTAGTTGAGATTTCTTTGTATTGATGACAGACAGAGTCCTAACGTGGACAAGTAAGCAAAATGTTATGACGGAATCCTCTTCAGAACGATGAAGACAATCCCCAGTACGGTCGCGCGAGATCAGTGGGTTACTCTAACAGTCAGATTCAGCTGACGAATGTCATTCCTCAAGCAGGAGCGCAGTTTATTTCTGCGGTTGGCAAATTTCTGGTTTCACTAGTATTCAACCGTCTCGTACCGCGAATGTCTGAAGGCTCCGGGCTCTTCATCCAATCGGGTCCAAGTCGCTTGAATAGGGGCAGCTGTTGCACCCTAAAATTTGCTCAACCTTATTCACTTGGTTTATGTTTCAATGTCATTAGCATTTGCATATAGAGTCATGTACATAGACTAACCATCTGCATAGCATAAGCATAGCAAGTCATTCAACAGGGGACCAATCAGTATTTTCATCTCTAGAGGCCTATCATGAGGTTATTATCCCAATTCAATCATATTCAAGTCATCAGGAAAGAATTTGAAAGCAAGGAGTTCAGCAGATCAAGCCTTGAGACCATCTCCTAGCTGAGGGTATCTGAGGATCAACAAGAGGGTTGTGAGCTGTGAAGTGGAGACATGGAGAGCATCTAGACATTGTGAGAGACTTAAAAAGTCATTTGGAGAAGAAAACAAGTCACTGATGAGATCACAATAGTTATAACTGAAGACAGTCAACTAGGGTTTCATCTGGGTCAACCCTAGGTCAACCCTAGGTCAATTGACTGACTTAAAAGGGCATTCAAGGCTATTTGAGAGATGTGGGGTTCATCATTGGACATATGAAGAAGGATATGGAGATATGCCAAGGAGAATTCAAGAGAAATCAAGGAGAAGAGGAGTTACTAAATTAGGGTTTCTCTGTAAAATCCCCTAGTTTAGGTCAAATTTCCAAGCAATATAAGTCAAAATTCTAGATTCAAATGGCTTCTTGGCCAACATGAAACTTGTAGAGGGTCTCAAGACCTTTAATTTGAGTGGTAGAAGACCTCAAGGAGATTTATGGAACTCAAGTTATGGTCCTTGCAAGTTACAGGTCATCTGGGGTGTCTGAATTTTTGTCTGTGAAAGTGACTTGACTTCCAAGCAATTGTTGCCCCTCAATGAGATTTCAAATGAATTCTTGGTCAACATAAGAATTGTTCCTCATTGTCTTAGCTTTCTAGAATGGTATGGTATGCCTTCATATGATGTGTATAACTCAACTTATGGTCTTGGCAAGCAAAGGGTATTTTGGGCATTTGTGAATTACAGGTCATTTTAACCTATGTCCAAAACTCATACAAGGAGGCCTCAAATGGAAAAACTTACAACATCAAACTTGCTCCAAATGGGATTTTAAGTCTAGAAAGAAGGTCACAAGTTATTGGAGAAGCTCATAGCATGAAGTTACATAATTGGTCAAAATATGAACTAAAAAGGCTTATAAAGTGAATAATTTCAAAGTGAAAAATGGTTTGGGAGATTTACAAGTCCAAATGGAGACTTCCAATATATGATTTTGAATGGAAAAACAATTCTAAGAACAATGGTTCACACACTTTTTTGAGTTTAGAAGGAAAAAATGAAGTTATCCATGGTTGCTTACCTTTTAAGAAACATAATCAAAATGAGCCAAAGTTTGAAAACAAGGGAATGTGCAAGATGGATCTAGAATGTACCATTGGGGTCTATATATTCATGAAAGATGAATTTGGCAAGGGTTGGCTTCATTTGCACCAAAAATTTCACAAAATTTCTCATTCTTGTTCATAAAAGTTTCATTCCAAATCTCTCAAATTCTTCATCAATCTTCATCAAAATCAATTCAATTTTACTCCATCATCATCATAGATCATAATTGAAGCAAGGTTTTGGTGATTATCATCCATTTTCGAGTGCTTGTCTCAAGAACATCAAAATCATAATCTCAAGTGGATAGCATAATTCTGGCCAAGTCTCATCCAAAGCTTGCATACAGAATCAAGTTCATCAAGGATTGATCAAGATTCAACACTTAGAAGCTTCAGATCCACATCTTCCATAGCTGTTTTCAAGGTTTCTCATCAGGTAAGTTTTCATTCGATTTGCTTAATTCAGTTAGTTTAACATGATTTTATTAGCTTAGACTTGATCTAGGTGGTTAGGAGATTAAGCTAGATGAATTTGGAAAGGATTGGTGATGGTTAGTGACAGGTGCAACAATCTGTTTGGATCAATATCTCTTAGGTTAAGCCATTAGAATTGTAGCTAGATAGCGCATGTTGATCTCCATTAGGCATAGACTAGTTTATGTTAAGTTTGATTGAGGATTGTGGTGATGTATCTCAGTGCATATTAATGGTGACCAGTTTTTACCTCGATCGGGTTGAAAGATTCTGTGAGTTTCAGACTGAACTGATGCCCTAGGATTGTAGAGGGGGAGATTCTGAGCAGGTTTCATGTTTATGGCGTGGCGATTCACCGCGTGTAGAAGGAGAACCGAAGGGTGTAAAGCTTGCTCGTGCATGGATCCATGGTGAATTGAAACCCTAGGTTCAGTTGAATGGAGGAAGAAGAGATAATCGTGGCCTTTCATGTTGAGTAAGACTTTTGACTTCCCAGAAGATCCAATGGCCAGCATTTAATCTGAAGTTTGGAGGGAATTGGGGTTTGGCCAAAACGCACCGTTTCATTAATTGAAACGGGCGGGCCTGAGTTGAATTTTGTTATCCCCACCCCCGAGTTAGGCCCAAAACCATTTTCTAACGTGATTTTGTTACTTCCTTCACCCCCCAGCGTGTTTTATTTGTTTCACTAATTCTGAATGAATTCTGGGCCTAGCATGATTCGCTACCAGCACCCCCCTATTTCCTGGCCCAATGGATTTATAACTGGGCGAAGTTCTATTCTGACCCCCCCTCATTCATTTCATTCAATTTTAATTTTCTTAATTCACTTTAATATTTTTCCAATTTCATAAATTCATAAATAATTCATAAAAAATGCATTTTCATCCATTCTTTTTACAATATTTTCATTAAAATGTCTAGAATATTATAGGAAAATAAAATTTCATTTTTAGTTTTATTTCATATTTTTTTCATATTTTCTAAATAAATGTCATATTAAATAGGTTCATTTCATGCATCATTTTAATGATTTTTGTTCTCTCACATGCTTTAATATTTTTTGATCATTCTTTTCATATTGTTTAGATGAGATATTCAACTTGTAGAAATCTTTTAGTTCCCATTTTTAGAGGTTAATTTTAGGTGATTAATAAATGCTTGAACATCATGTACAAAACTAGGGTTTTTTAGGTGACAACTTAGGAGTTTGATTTCACTTCCCTTAGGACTTAGGGTTTGAATAGATTAGTTATGGGACTATAGGGGCTATGGGTAGTTATTAGATCCCTTAGAGAACAGTTAGGATTCCCCTACTGATATTATTACTGTCTGTATATCTGTTGTCTGGTGTGGTGTGCCCTCTGGGGACTGTTGCTTGTTTGTTTGGGTATTGGGTTTGTCTGGGGGCCCTGGGGAAGCTGAAGATTTGTGAAGATGAAGATTATTGGAGATTCAAGGATTGAAGATCAACTGTCAGAGTTGGGGAGGAGTTTCTTGCCAGCAGATGCTGAGGAGACTAGGGTTCAGGAGCTAGGCAGAGCTCTAGATTAGAAAGCTTGTTTCTCAAACATGGATTGCCTTGTCTGCATCCATTCTTCTCTGTGATTCAGAGTCTCTCTAAGACACTCACCCCCTTCCTTTGGAAGGCTTGGTGATAGTGTCTAAGAGATAGAACTCTTGAGAGAAAATGTCTTTTGTGTTGGAAGCAGTCTGTTCACCACCTTTGGTAGTCAGCTGATTGCTTAACACCCAATTCACTCTTGTGACTGATCCCTCATCCTGGAGGTTTGAGCATGAAGAAAAGCCATTGCAGATGGAAGACTGATGATCAAAGCCCTTGTCTGAAGGTCATGAAGATGGAGATTGATGCTTGTTGAAGCCTGTAGCTGAATGGAGATTGCTTGAGGCCAGATGTTGATTCAGAGCTGCTGATGCTGTTCTTTTGCTGTTGTATTTCATTTCTGATGTATTGATTGGTTTTCTGGACTGTATTGTTTGCTGTTTACCCTGTTGGGTTGAAAGTGAAGCCTGTTCACTTTTGCCTATTGTTTTCTAGGTTCGAGGTTGAGTGGGACTCCCTTGCCTCGCTTGTACTGTTGCATCCATGCATTTTACTGTTTTACTGTATATATCTGTTATGGTTTCTGTTTCTGCCTATCCCGTAGGACCTCTGTTTCTCTCTGTGCAAGAGAGGAGCATGATAGACACTAGGTCTTAACCCATGCATGATAACATTAGGTTAGTTTGTTTCCCTTCGCAACCGTAGGTTAGAGTTCTGTCTCTTTCTTTCTCAAAACAAACAGAAAAACACCATAAAGATTTCAAACACAATAAAAGACACTTCTTCCGTAAAAGAATGTGAACTCATCAAGACGTCATTTTTGTCCGCTTGGACTGTTAATCAGAAAAACCTTTTTCAGAAGGAATAAAAACAATTAAGATAAATCTGTGTCTTCCGTAGCCCGAACTACGTTAGCTCTGATCTTTCATGCTGTATGAAAGTACGTAGGCATAGGATGCGATATCCTAGCGAGCAACCTTCCCCTCCTTTCCCGTAGGTAGGCGAACTACGTTGACTCTGATTTCTCGTTCCAGACGAGAATACGTAGGCATAAAGTGCGATACTTTGCCGAGTCGTTTTCATTTTCATTTTAACCCCTGACCTATAGTTTAGATAGAATAACAATCCATACCCGAAAGCAAGCGTGGATCCCATCGAGTACGATGGACGTGAGGGGTGCTAATACCTTCCCCTTGCGTAACCGACTCCCGAACCCAGGTTTTGGTTGCGATGACCATACCTTTCCCGTGTTGCGCGAGGTTTACTCTGAGCGTTTCCTTTCCCTCCCGTGGGATAAATAACGCACGGTGGCGACTCTTCTGTTCAGCCGGCGCCGATTTTCGCAGTAGCGACAAGGGGGGTTTGGATTGGGTTTCACCTAATACAATCTTTTCAAATATTCAACGCCGAAGTTAACAAGTGAATGAAAATAAATGAACACAATTATTATTATCCTGGTTCACTGTTAACTAAGTTACTTCAGTCCACCCGCAAAGGTGATTTCGCCTTTAATAAGGATTTAATCCACTATAACCAAACTGATTACATAAATCACAACAAGTCTAATTGACCATGTCACAAACCACAATGGACAAATGCCAATGTCTTCTTGAGACTTCTAACTAAACCATAGTCTCTTAAGGAACTATCAACAACTGTTCATTATAAGTGTGTGTATACAAAGATGCTTCTACACAAGCAGATTATAGAAGAAACTTAAGCACAATAACACAAAAAATTTAATAGCAATATATGAACAAAAGCTCCTTGATAATTTACAAAACTATATAAAGTATATCTCAAAAGAGATTTATAAAGCGGTTCAGCGTAAGTTTTGTAGAGCAGGTTGTTGGCTATTCAATTTTTCTAAGTCTTCTTTTTATAATTGAAAATAGATCCATTAAAGGGTAGAATGGGAAATAGAAATATAGTTGTTTTGTCCCCAACGATCACTGCGGAAGTGTTAGACAACGTCGTATCAAAGGATTTGTCCTTGCGCCGTCTTAGCAGGGTAGTGGTCACAGTGTACCTTGTACTTTTATACTTATCATTTCATGCAAACCATTTTTTATCTTTATCTACTACTCTTCATAGGCTTCTGATATATGTTGACAAAACGTGATGTAGAAGGATCAAAAACTAGATTCTTCAAAACCTTAGTGTTTAGAATCTTCAGAACTTGTTTAGCAGAACCTTGTCTTTAGAGTCTTCAGCACTTGGTCCTCAGAAGTGATGTTTTCAGAGTCTTCAACACTTGTTCAATAGAACCTTATCTTCAGAGTCTTTAAAACTTGATACTCAAAAGCAAGACTTTAGAAGGTCTTCAAAGCTTACTTACTAAATCATGATAAGAAGCTCTAGTACTAACATTCTTTAGAACTGTTGTATTAGAAGAATTCCAGAATCTTGACTTGGATTTCTAAATACCATATGTTTTCTTCTAGAGTGTTGAGTTCAAAGCCTGATGACATCCCACACCTTCCTTAAGAGTCAGAACTTATTTTAGCAAAATATACACATTTTGACAGAAAGCATTAGAGTATAGAATTGTTCTCTAGAATAACATGTGAATTTATCATCAAAACTTAAGGCCAGATGCAGAACCAAAACTTGTTCTTACACAGTAGACTTGTCACTACTGCTTCTGTACCCAGACCATACTGCCAGACATATCTGGGATGGAGACGTAACATTATTTGGATTCATTTTTTTTAATTTACGTTTATTATTATATTACAAGTTTCTTACATTGATTTATTTTATTGCAGGACCGTTATTCAATGAAGTTTATTAACAACGGGTGAAAGATTACTGGCTTACCTCAGTCGAATGAGGAGTGGTTTCAAGAAGCGTTATCCCTATATGGGATGAAGTATTTTGCATGACCGGTTATATTACAGTCAACCACATGATGCCTAATGCATTCGTGGAGAGATGGCACTCCAAGACCTCGTCATTTCATCTCTCACTTTATGAGATGTCATTAACACTTGATGATGTGTCGTGTTTGTTTCATCTTCCTATCAAGGGGAAACTTCTAGATCATGGGAGGATTAGCAAAGACGATGCACTTGAGTTATTGGTAGACTATTTGTGAGTTGATACAGAGGCTGCTATGGCAGGGATGGATATAACCAGTGGGCTCATGCTAGATTTGAATTCCTGAAAAAGGTATATAGATATGAGATTGTTAGAGCACAGTGGGATACAGAGGATGACGAGCAAGCGGGGGCTCCATAGAGCGTATGTTATGAGAGCATACTTGTTATATTTGGTCGACATTGAGATTTTTGTGGACAAGAGTGCCATTTATACAGATATCGTCTACCTATGGTACTATTTACTGTGAATTATGGTAAATAACCGTTGGTCTATCAATTTAGGGTTAAATTGAGTAACTTGCAGGATCGACCATACTAAATCCTAGGACATGTGCTAAGTATGCAAAAAAGATCCTAATCTGAACTCCACGTTCGACTATGAAATCTTTGTAAAGTCAAAGTGACTTAAAGATTAGAAGAAAGCAAGTAATGCGTCGAAGATTAAAGGCAATAACGTAAAGGCTTCAAAAGTAAATGACTTTGAAATAAAGGCAATAATGTAAATATGCAAAAGATTATAATATGAACTCCGCGTTCGACCATAAATCTTCAAAAGTAAATGCAGTAATTGTAAATAACTTGGAAAATAAAGGTGCAAAAGATTATAATCTGAACTCCACGTTCGACCATACAATCTTTGAAGGTAAATGACTTTAAAGTAAAAAGCTTGAATTAAGTGCAGAATGTTTAAATTTGCGTAGAAAGTAAATGAAAGTAAGTTTGCAGAAAAACTTAGAAAAGAAAAGGGCAGTTTAAACGTAAAAACTGAAGGTTAAAGTGCTGAAGGAGTAAAAACGCATAAATGGTAAAGGCAAGTAAATTGCATTAATGAAAAGGAGTTGGTGTTATATCACGTACATTCTCGCTAACTTGTTTCTCTACACGCGGGTACTTTGAGTGTTTTGGAGTGACTAGTACAAGATGAATGAACACCCTTATTATATAAAAATGACAACTATTTATAATACTAGCAAGTAACTACTAGATGACGATTTTGGCTTCACAGTGTGTCTTTTTGGCACATTTTTACAACTTCATCGCTCCCACATTCGCCCACTATCAATTTGAACTTGGATACTAAGAATTCCCTCCATCTTTGATGGTAACTGCCTTACGCTTCC
The DNA here is from genome assembly GCA_963859935.3 of Lathyrus sativus. NCBI lineage: Eukaryota > Viridiplantae > Streptophyta > Magnoliopsida > Fabales > Fabaceae > Lathyrus > Lathyrus sativus. Next base: position 616,782,587 of record OZ012738.1, on the reverse strand, counting down.
CTTGACATGATCCTGGTCGAGAGCTTCTCCAACACTTGGCATTTTTTCCAGAAAATTTGTCCACCTTTCTTCGACGCGTATTTCCTCATAGTTGTGTCGAAGCCTTCATATGCTTTTAGAATGACATTCTGACTTAAGATAATTTTGAATTCCACTAGTGTCGAAAATAAGAGCTAATAAGTTTCCCCCAAGAAATGTCCTTTCGCCAGTCTTGGTAGGAAGGTCATTTTTTCAACCGTTTCGACGCGTGTGAATTTGCATGGCCTTGACTGAACAAGACACTACTTGTTTAGTGGCTAATTGTTCACTTTCTTTTACCCCACGCTTATGACATCATGCCATCATGGTAAATCCTTAAACGTCTTTTCAGCTGTATTTATCATTACTTTGTCTTGAAAACGTATGTTTTGCAATCTGACCATAACTGCCAACACTCATCATTTCTCAAAACAAAACACGCGTCCCACTATCTGATTAACTTCAATGGTGGATTTGAACCTTTCAGGATTCTCAAACGCCTATAAATACCTTCCTTCACCATTTCTTGAACTTTTTACACTTTCCAGAATCTCAAGCATCATGTTTCTTTCTTCAATTTTCTTTACCAAACTTAGAGAAAAAATCATTTTCTTTCACTTCTTTCAACAATGGCCTCTTCCCAATCCAACGTTTAGGAAAAGAAAACCCAGAAGGGACGAGTTACTCAGTTCAAACAAACCATCCCTCCTTTTGCAAACATTCCTGACCCTCAACTAGTGGAAAGTCGCCATTGTGTGCCGGAACCTACCACTGAAGCGGCCCGGAGCATCTACCAATCCCAGGAAATGATCCCTTTAATTGTTTCAGGTAAACCCTACGCTCTTTCCGGTTCTTTAGCCCAGGTTGGTACTTCTGACGAGAGGCTGAGTGAATTTCTGCCTTCTTACCGAAAATCTAGGTCGTTAGGGCAAAAAAAGATTTCCCAGATTAGCCACCACTGCTGCTGAAGAACCTTCATTGCCTAAGTTTGACCTAAAGTACCTTACTGATTGTACTAGGCTAGTAAGAGCTATCAGTCCCCTTAAGGACTTCGATCTTTGGATGGCAAAGTTGGAGAGGGTTAAAGTTGATCACTGGAAATCCATAGGGATCTATGACCTTTTGATGTTGTCGAAGACTAACATACCATATTGTCTGAACTTGCTGGTAGCGTTCTTATGCTTCTGGGATAGTACTCATTATACCTTTCATCTGTCATGTGGAATGGTCACGCCAACCCTCTTCGACATCGCCGCTATTACAGGTCTTCGTCCCGATGGTGTCTCTTACCAACCTGACGTAGACGATGAAGACTATATCAATATCTCCAACTCCAAACTCACCTACACTCATTTCATCAAACACCACTTCAAATAAAATCAAGAAGACGTCTCTAACGAAGAGTATATAGCGTTTCTCGCCGTATGGCTGTCGAGATACGTGTTTTGCACCAAATCTTTGCAAGTAGCCAAAAAATACTTGCCTCCTGCTAACTAGCTTCATCACAACCAAGGGGTCTGCTTAAGTGAGCTCATCTTGGCGAACCTTTATGAATCTCTCATTGAAGGAGCTTCTCGACTGAAGCACATGGAGGCCCACAGTTCTGTATACTTGACTGGTCCTCTTTGGCTGCTTCAGTTGTGGCTTAACGCAACTTTTGAAGCTAGCCTTCCCAGGAAAGGTCTAGTTGATGAAACCTCTGCTGAGATCATAAGGAGGAGCATCGAAGTACCCCGTCTGGTCCAGTTGAGTATTTTTGATGATGGCGAAACTATTAGAGGAGCATTCACCAGTTTTATCATGATGTTTGCTAAGCGCCATGAGTTTACTCCTAGTATGGCACCCTTTGCTGAAAGGAAATACGCCCCTGTATGGTTTAAGAGGCCATTTCCCACTTCTCATGGGGACAATGAATCTATTGCCATATGGGAAGCATTTCTAATTCCCAGATTTATTGTCAACAGGATCAATTTGGGAAGAGGTTTAGCAGCCCTGATTGCATATCAACCCAACCTCGTTTCTCGCCAGTTTGGGTTGGCCCAGAGTTTTCCTAGATGTTTATATGAGAAGAAGGGACAAGTTATCCTTCATACTGCTAGTTTCAACAAAGAAACGGTTGCCGTTATCTTTGTTGACTTGAGTAAAAAGAAAGGAGTTCTTTCGCCTGTGTTCTTTGAGCCTTCTTTTGTATGCACTTCTTCATTCCACCACTGGTGGTCAAAACATTATAATGAACATTTTCTTAATGTGACAACCTTTTCCTCATTACTTGACCAAGCTTTCCTTGATGTGCAGGACAAGACGAAGAAGAGTAAGCTCGCTCATATCCAAGAAATTCAAGCTTTTCAGAAATACTTTGAAACTGTCTATCGAACAGATGATCTTAGTCGAACCATTCATGAGGCTGTCGTTAATTTAAAAAGAAACTTTCTGCAAAAACTAGATCAATTGAAAATTCCTTCCAACATTCCTCGTGAGAAACGTTATGAGGTAGCTTTTAAACTTTTTCCTCCAAAATCCCCTCGCCTGCCTACTGTTGATTTTGGAGTGGCACTTGCCCCTCCATTTCCAGATTGGTTTATCTGTGGCGAGGATCTTAAACTCCTTTGATAGCAGTCTCAACTAAAGGCTCGACGAGTGGTTACGACTAAGTATACTTTAGACAGTTTCAAAGGACACCTTCATATAGGGATTCAGGATGTTCGTGTCGAATCTGACATATATGAAGGTTTGATACCCTGTACTTATGATTATGCAACTAAACATTCAATATTTAACTGGCAATCATCTGCTATCTTCCAGTTGTGCCTAGGAAAGCTCCTTCCACTAGGGCTTCTACCTCTCAAAGTAGCAAGGAACCAAAAGGAAAACAAGTATGCCTCACATCCTGTGCCTATTTTCTTACTATGTGATTCTTTTCCTCACACTTGTGTTTCTTCTTTGATTTTCTTAGGCTGGGCAAAAACCTTCCACTCCATCCAAGAAAGGTAAAAAGGACGCTCCTATTATTGTTGCCTCAAATGCTGATGAATTTCCTGACAAGATTCTTACAAAGAAGAGAAAGAAATCTATAAAGGCATCTAGACCCACTGGCCCACCTCCATCGAAGGTGGCCAAAATACTCAAGACGAAACCCGCTACAAGTGGTGTCGAAAGACAGCCTTCCATGGCAACTTCGAAGCCAGCTTCAAGTGACCATGGGGGTGACAACTCCAATCTTGGTGCTGCACTAGCTCAGGTATGCGCACCAAATCTTATTATATTCAGTGTTTTTTCAACAGTCTCAACCTTATTATCCTTTACTTGTGTTACCAGGCTGATACAATCATCTCCAATCCTCCACCAACTTTAAGCAATTCTGCCACCATCCTCCTCAATAGCCAAGGTGAGCCAACTTATCACCCATCTTCTGATCTTGGCTGTGGTTTGAGTGAGGTGAACCAACATGTTACTCCTTTTACAGACAACTTGGCTCAAACTATCACACAGCATGCTCAAGCTGATGGCTGTAATTCTGGGGACAACGATGCTTCAAGTCCCCCATCTCTCAATCAAGTTGAACTTATGGTTACTGATGAAGTGTTCGTCGAACAAACATGTACTCCTTCAGGCCCACCAACCAGTGACAGCCCACATCCAGCAACTCATGAAGAACTAAAGGAATTACGCCCTGTACCAATTCATAATCAAGACGAACAACCCTCCACCGTTGATAGAGCTGAAGTAGAGGAAGAAGATAAAGAAGAAGAAGAAGAAGAAGACGCTTCTGAAGACCAAGATGATGAAGTGGAGGAAGAAGAAGAGGACGTTAAAGATCAAGAAGGTCCTGCACACCAACAAACTTCACCTGTGGTGAAGAGAACTCCAATTGCTATCTTGACTCCTAAGGATTCTTTGACGGATCTCAAATGGTCGAACCCCAAAGAATATGCCAGACGGATCCTAGGGTAAAAATTTAGCTTCTCTTCCAGTTCTTCGACCCCTCCTAGTCATCCAACCTCAGATGACTTCGTTGGTTCGATTCTCCAATCCATCAAGAAGAAATTCTTTAGAGGAGATATTCACAATGTCCTAGCTTCAGACCCTACGTATCGTCTCTTTTTAAAGGACCAACTCAAGAAACTTGATCTTACTATTCTTAGTCCAGAAGTTCATGGTTTCTTGATTGATTTGACGGTTGTAGTGGATGACTTGTCTACAGAGATTCAGCGGCTCCCTTCTATCGAGAAAACAATTATGGCCACAGCTGGTCGTGAAAGTGCAGCCTGGACTAGTGCACAAGAATCAGAAGCTAAGTTCGAACAGCTGGAGGTTGCTCACAAATAGCGTCAAGAGGAGATAGCCTCTAACTAAAAGGACATTGAGGCGTGGAAGCATCAAATTAAGGAACTTCAAACAAAGATTTGTAATGTTGAAAACCGCAATCTTGAGTTGCAAAGCTTTGTCGATCCTGATATGGCCCAAGAGCTAAAAAGCACTATCGACCTCATTGATGCAGCCCAAAAGCTTGAAAAGAAGCTTGTCGCAGCCAGGCTCGACAAATCTTTGTGTGAAGCTCGTCTTAGTCATCATGTGAATACTTTCGCTCAACTGAATTCAAAGCTTCCCTTCTGATATCTTACTGATCTTTGTCTTTGTAACCATCATTTATTTCGTGGCTTCTCAAGCCTTCTTATGTAATGACAATATTTTGCTTTCTTAGATTTTTATCAATCATTTGTACCAAATTACATCTTTCGACACGTATTTTTATGGCACATGTATGATGTATTATATCTATAGCCTCAATTTTGAGGCCATTTTGTAATTAAGGCCTTTTACCCTTTTTCCTAGGAAACGCGACTTTCCTAGTTTCACTTAATGCTCCAACAGCATACGCTCCTAGCTTTACCATAGCATTTAAAGCGTAGTCTTCTTAGGCATACTCCCAAGACCAATCTCTAATCTTCCATTGTTTGACTGGTCAATCTGTGTCTGTTGCGGTGAGAATTGTGATACCAAGCTATTGATTAACTTGAATCTTAATTCTTAAATTCACAACCGGACTTTAATTTATCCAAAAAGGAAAGGTTTAAAGAAAGAAAAAACCTATAAAAGTGCAAAGCAAAAAGCAAGGCTTAAAGCTAAGCAAAGAGAGATCTAAAGGTTTGGGGGTTGGTTATGCCTGGGGTAGGTATTTCACATCCTAAACATCTGTAGTACTCTACAGGAACCTCTTGTTAATATTTGTGTTTGCTAAAATTTGCTTGCTAAAGGAAAAGTGCTAGGGGTAAAGATATAAAGTATAAAGTATGTATAAAGTTTGTAAAGTATGTAAAGTATGTAAAGTATGTAAAGTATGCTCGCGAAGACATCGCATCTTGTGCCTACGTATCCTGACGGGAATGGAATCAGAGCAACCGTAGCTCCCCTATCTAGGGGGAGGAACTCTTGACTGTGGTCAAGGTTCCAAGGGGATGTAAGCATTCATAGGGAAGTACTTACATGGAGTGCGGCGACTCCTGAATCTAAGTTGAGATTGTTATGGTAGAGAATGTCCACGGAGGGACGCTAAACATGAGTACGACAACTCAGATAGGTTAGGATAAAAGGGTAAAGGATGTCCACGGCGGGACGCTAAATGTGAGTTCGGAGACTCAGATCCTAAATTGAGAAAGGTAACAGGAAGTTAGTGGTTAGTGAGCTCGCCAAGAAATTGCATCTTGTGCCTACGTATCCTCAAGAGGGACTTGAGAAATCAGAGCGTCCGTAGTTCGTGAAACTACGATTTGTTAGGTTCTAAGAACCAAGAACAACTAAGACAGGTAAGCAAGGGACATGCACAATGATAATAAGTCAACACACAGTCCCTTTCCTTGGATTAGGTCAACAAGGAATAGAAGTAAAGTAACATGTACATGGAAGAAAATCAGTCACAAATAGAATCAGGCAACCAACAAAATTATTAATCAATTTAAATATAAATATTTAACAAGATTAACTAATAATTTAATTAATCAAATTAAATACAAATATTTAAATTAATTAATAATTACAACATATATTTTTGCATTTTTAAATATTTAACAATTAACTAATAAAAGATAAATAATTAAAAATCCCTTTTTGTCTTTCCAAATATTTTACAAATTAAAATAAACTAAATAAATGAATAAAGTAAAAGAAAAGAAGAAGAAAAAAAACCTGATAAAGATTAGATGAGGGAGTATTGTGTCTACTTGGAGGATGATATTTTATGTGAGGTTAGAGGTAGCATGAAGAAAAAGAAATGTAGGTGGTGGTTTATTATTGAAAAAATGAAGGTGAGTTATTCATATCATGGAAGATATTGTGTATGAAAGAGTGATGATAGAATATGGTGGATAGTGAGTTTTTAGTTTATGTGGAAGTGTGATAAGGAAAAGAGCATGAAGTGTGAGATTTTATGGTGTGGTTGCTTCCTTTATATAGGTTGAAAAAGAAAGAAGAGTGTATGAGACTTATTTGACAAGTTTCTAAAAAGTAAATAATTTAATGAGACTTATTTGACAAGTTTCTAAAAAGTAAGTAATTTATGAGACTTATTTGACAAGTTTCTAAAAAGTAAGTAATTTATTTGACAAGTTTCTAAAAAGTAAGTAATTTATGAGACTTATTTGACAAGTTTCTAAAAAGTAAGTAATTTATGAGACTTATTTGACAAGTTTCTAAAAAATAATTAAAATAAAAAATTAAAATTAAAACTCAAAAATTAAAAATTAAATATAAAATAAGAAAGGGTATTAACTAAAAAAAATTGATTAATTAAAAAATATATTATTTAAAAGTATAAATAAAAACGGTAAAAAAACGAAAAAAATTGGACCGGTATCGAAGTGCTCGAAAAAATAAAATGAATACACCAAAGTGATCAGCAAAAAATACACGATTCGGAAAAATACAGCGTTTTGTCAAATTTTGAAATAAATTTTATCCGCTAAAACGACTTAAACTGCCTAAAAAGTTTATTTCAGCTGATAAATTGGATATTATGAAAAATGTAAGAGGTGATAAACTATACCGATGATGCAAAAATATGCGGGATCTTAGAGTCAAAAATTAGGATGCAACAGATGCCCCTATTTAAGTTTCTTCGATCCGGAGAGGTGAAAATTGAAATTTTCGTCTCGACACGGTTGGAGAGACTTAAATACAAACATGCATAATTTTTGACCCTAAGATGCCACAAAATACTTATGATATGATATGATATGCAAGATAAAGATTTTATGAGGAAAGATGCCACAGGAGACGAATATATATTAGGAAGATGCTGCAACTCCACTGGGGAAAGACTGACAACTTCACGGGAGAAAGTATCTAGGAGACACAATTGAGGAAAATAAAATGTTATGAACATCTGCCAATGTGACATAGAGTATCCAATAATACTTGAAAAGAGAGGGACAAACCCTAAACAAAGACACAAATATTCGGAAAAACATCAGATGCTGAAAGTAACACACAGTGAGATAACAAAAACATATAGAAAGCAAATGAAATTTACTGGGGGAAAAGTCACAGTCACTAGAGGTTTTGTCAGAAGTGCATTGAACAAAACTCTGATAGACACAAAGGTGTTCTGGAAAAACATCAGACGACAAAAGAAATAAATTTTGGTAAAACATCAGAATTTAAAGACACAAAGGGGTTCTGGAAAAACATCAGACGACAAAAGAAATAAATTCTGGTAAAACATCAGGAAGAGAAACATATCCGGAAAAACAACGGATGGATTCTGGAAAAACATCAGAATCAAGGTAAATATCTGGAAAACCATCAGATAAGTTCTGGAAAAACATCAGAACAAAGACTCAATCTGGAAAAACATCAGACAGAGACTCAATCTGGAAAACCATCAGAAAGAGAAATAAATATGTGGAAAACCATCAGATAAGTTCTGGAAGAACATCAGAACAAAGAACAAAGACTCAGTCTGGAAACCCATCAGAGAGAGAAATAAATATCTGGAAAACCATCAGATAAGTTCTGGAAGAACATCAGAACAAAGAACAAAGACTCAATCTGGAAACCCATCAGAGAGAGAAATAAATATCTGGAAAATCATCAGATAAGTCACGACACAAACTGTTTGGTAGGTGCCAAGTGAGTTGGAATTTTGACCACAAGGTAAGACGTGAATAAAACACGACCTCGGGGGAAAAGTAAATGGGGATAAAACAACCATGATGCCAGGTAAACTGAAATTCTTCCACGAGGTAAGACGCGAGTAAAACACGACCTCGGGAGAAAAATCAAATGGGGAATAAAACACCCATGATGCTAGGTAAATTGAAATTCGCCCATAAGGTAAGACGCGAGTAAAACACGACCTCGGGAGAAAAAGAAAATGGGGATAAAACACCCATGATGCTAGGTAAATTGAAATTTTGTCCACAAGGTAAGACGCGGGTAAAACACGACCTCGGGAGAAAAAGCAAATGGGGATAAAACACCCATGATGATAGATAAATTGAAATTCATCCACAAGGTAAGACGCGGGTAAAACACGACCTCGGGAGAAAAAGCAAATGGGGATAAAACACCCATGATGTGCACATGTACATGAATTATGCTTATGATATACGCATGTGTAAATTATGCAGATGACATATGATCAAATGCAAATGCAAATGCAAATGTCGACGACAAGGCTCGACTCTTTTGGTGAGAAGACAAGACTGGAAGACATGATTCCTCAACACGAAGATCACTTTCAATCTGCTTGGGGACTAAAGATGCTGTTGATGAACACATCTATGTCGCACTGATAAATTGTATCAAATAGATAACCCTTGTAGGAAGGATAAGGAGCTGATTGGTGTTTCTTCAAGTAAACTGCCCCAGTTTAGCTGTCTGTTAAAGATGAACTGATGATGACTTCAGCTTGTCTGATGTTGACCGAGGCATCGGGTGCTTGGAGAGCTTGCCCCAGTCTGAGTTTTGAAATATATTCTGGATAAACCAAATCTGAGAATATCATGCCTTGATCAAATCTTCAATTGATTCTTAAACAGGATGTAAAAGGAACTTGCCCCTTATAGGATCACCAACCAAGTTTCTCAATGTTTGAAAAATCCTTGAGAGGAAAGCCAATTTGCAAACAAAAGTGTTCATACAAACATGGTAATGCAAAGCATGCAACTTTTGAAATCAAAAATCATTTTTGAAAGGTGCAAAATAAATGAGTCATTGGTCAGAACATGGTGGTTCAAGACACCCAAAGTTTAAAGCAAAGGTGCACTGCCAAAATAATTGATTTGCAAAGATCTTTTGGAGTCAGTTTACGCAACCTTGTTGTAGTATGCTTTCAAAATAACCTTGCTTCAGTTAGGTCTTTTGAGGGTTGTAACGTGGCCTGGTTCACGGTTTAAGAAACAAAGGATAAAGGCTCAAAGTTTATTTGTGCCCACCCAATCTACGTGATGATCTTCAGTTCTACGCTCAGCTAGCTCATACTATTCACTCAGTTTCCCATAGGTTAGGAATTGCACTGATTATTGTGATGATGGTTCAGAAGTCAAGGGACTTTCTAAAAAAGGTAGTCACTACTCTTTATAACATTTTGTTGTTTTTGAAATTAAAGGATTTAAAGATCTCCTCTATTTATTATCCCTAACTTTTGCCTGAACTGTTTCTTTTGAAACTTACAGTTAGCGGGATGCCCCAGTTTTTCCTAAGTCTCCTTCATAGGTTTTAACTTAGCGGGCTTTTATCTTTTGATTTTTTTGAAAGAAAGTGACTGCCTGGCTTAATGATCACGGTGAACCATCATCGGCTTTTTGGTATTGAAAAACATCTCCGACACTTGCTTGTTGTGTGCGAAGGAAAATAAATTGTGGTTGCAACCTGTCTTGCGTGAACACACAGCCAAGTTAACTGAGAACTACCCACCCCAAGGTTAAAATTGCAGGTTTTTGTAAAGAAAGAAACTCCAACTTCTAGGCTCGAAGGGGTTAACGAGGGATTACCTTCCTTATTTCTGCAGTGTTTAGGGTTTGAAACAATGCCTTACATCGTCAACAAAGTTTGATTGAAAGCATACTAACAGCAGTTATGGATAATACGTTTTCATCATTCTCCCTCAAAAATTTGCATAATCAAAAGTTTGGACAAGGAGTAAATATTTGAAAGATAAAGCATAAAAGTGCAAACAATAGGCAAAATGATTTGGAATCAAAATTTGTGATGCTCATTCATTAGATGAAAGTAAAAACACTAAATAAAAGTAAACAAGCTTAAACAAAATGAAGGAAAATGCAAACAATGAGAAACAAAAGGCTTAGTGACTAAATTTGTCTTGTCTGAAACACTGGCGCTCAAAAAAGATAGTCTGCTGGAGTCGGACTGAAGCTTCACTTTTGATGCTATGGCAATGGATTGTTCTGGATATTCGGATGGTCATCCTTAAAACCAAGGATTCCAGTTTTAATCAGCTCACGCACTCTAGCTTTCAGTGCATAACAATGTTCCAAGTCGTGGCCTGGGGCACCCTCATGGAAAGCACAATGAAGATCAGCTCTAAATCCAGCTGGAGGAGGATAAGGAGGAGGTTGTAAAGTCTTCATAGTAATCAACCCTTGTCGAACCAGGTCAGGATACAATTCTGTGTACGTCATGGGAATAGGATCAAAATGATTCTTATTCTGATACTGGTTTTGTCCAACAGCTCGACGTTGAGGAATCTGAGCTGGTCGTGGAGCAGCAACAGCAACAACAACATGATGATCAACAAATTGAGGTCTAGAGCGAGGCCTTCTCACTTCAGTCATGACAGCATTGGTCTGATCTTCTCTCTTCTTTTGGAAATTCCCATAGGATTTCTTTGCACCATTAGAAGATTCAGCAGCTTTGGATACTTTACCATTTTTCAGTCCTTCTTCTAACCTTTGGCCAATGGTCACCAGATCTGTAAAGTTTGAAGATACACTCCCAATCATCTTTTCCCAATAGAAAGGAGACAAAGTATCCATGAACATTCCAGTTAGCTCTTTCTCTGCTAGAGGGGGTTCAACCTGGGAAGCCAACTCTCTCCAACGTTGAGCGTATTCTTTGAACGATTCTTTTTCATTTTGAGACATGTTTTGAAGTTGACGACGATCAGGAGCCATGTCCAGATTGTATTTGTATTGCTTCATAAAAGCATTGGCGAGATCTTGGAAGCAGTGGATACTATTGTGCTCCAAGTTCATATACCAATTAAGAGAAGCACCACTCAAGCTGTCTTGAAAGCAATGGATGAGCAACTTCTGATTGTTAGTGTAAGCTGCCATCCTTCGGAAGTACATGACCAAATGGGCTCTTGGGCATGAGTGACCTTTATATTTCACGAAATCTGGAATCTTGAATTTAGGAGGCATGACGAGGCCAGAGACTAAGCACATATTATCAGCATCGACGTTGAAGAAATCAGTACCCTCAACGGCCTTGAGTCTCTTGTCTATGTTTTGAAATTGTCCGCGGACAATCTCAGGCTCAACAAAATCTTCATGGTCTTCTCCTTGAGCACTAGCAGCATTGTAGTCAAATAAAGGAGTCTCAAAGGGGGCTTGGCCATTCTGGGCAACAGCGTGGACCACAGGTCTGGGCTCTGTAAAGATGGGAGCTTGAAAAACTGGTCTGATAGTCGGACCAATCATAGCAGTAGATGCAAGGGGCGGAGAGTAGTTGGGAGGTAAACCAAACTCTGGCCAAGTAGATTGTGGCATCTGAACAGGAGGAGCATCAGCACTTGAAACTTCTTGAATGACAGTCCTTTGAGATGGCTCTCCTCTGGCAATCAATACTTGAAGCATCTCGGTAAGTTTAGTCATGCCTGACTTCAACTCATCGATCTCCATTCGGACTTCTGCGTTGTGTGCTTCCTGCTCTGACATCTTGCGTCTATAGTTAGCTCTAGTCCGATATCGGTGTCGAGGAATCAGCTTGACGACTCAAAGGCACACTAGACGATGAAGATAACTGGAGATGAGCGACTGGACAAACAGAGGTATGCAACGAACCATGCAAAGATGAAAATGCAATGCAATGCGATGCAAGACATGATGCAAAACACACATAACAGGATCACAGGTTCGAGATCACAGCATGAGGTCTGGGTAAAGAACTAACCACAGGGTATGTACTATGGGTAAAACACCTGCACAGCGGGTTCTAACAAAGTTCCCAAAGTCATCGACCCATCTTTCGGATATTATCGACACACCAAATACTTGGAAATCAATAATATTCTCAAAAGAGTCTCGTCTGAGTGTAGTATCGCGTATCAACTACTTCGGGAATACTCCCTCATAGTCATCGCACTACGTCCTAAAAGGCTAAGTGGGGATAAAAGGTAACTAAAGGTCCTCAGTGTCAAAGGCTCCTAAATCGAAAGTAGTAATGTTTTCACAAATACTCGTTCAACAAAACTAACTCTCAAGAGGGCCTCCACTGAGCGGTGGTTTCTCAAGTTAGCTTGGTCGGGAATCAACTCCCTATAAGCCTTCTTGAATATACCACCATCCTATCATAGGTGCACTCAAGTCCGGGTATAGGACTTATCCTCACCACTCCAAGTAATAACCCTACATACAGATAAACCCAGGCACAGACAAATATATGTACAAATATATACAAATATACAAGCAAACAATCATATAGCAAACACAAATATAAACAAGGTGGGCTTAACCCTCTTAGGGGAGTCCCCAGTGAAGTCGCCATTTCTGTTGCGGTGAGAATTGTGATACCAAGCTATTGATTAACTTGAATCTTAATTCTTAAATTCACAACCGGACTTTAATTTATCCAAAAAGGAAAGGTTTAAAGAAAGAAAAAACCTATAAAAGTGCAAAGCAAAAAGCAAGGCTTAAAGCTAAGCAAAGAGAGATCTAAAGGTTCGGGGGTTGGTTATGCCTAGGGTAGGTATTTCACATCCTAAACATCTGTAGTACTCTACAGGAACCTCTTGTTAATATTTGTGTTTGCTAAAGTTTGCTTGCTAAAGGAAAAGTGCTAGGGGTAAAGATATAAAGTATAAAGTATGTATAAAGTTTGTAAAGTATGTAAAGTATGTAAAGTATGTAAAATATGCTCGCGAAGACATCGCATCTTGTGCCTACGTATCCTGACGGGAATGAAATCAGAGCAACCGTAGTTCCCCTATCTAGGGGGGAGGAACTCTTGACTGTGGTCAAGGTTCCAAGGGGATGTAAGCATTCATAGGGAAGTACTTACATGGAGTGCGGCGACTCCTGAATCTAAGTTGAGATTGTTATGGTAGAGAATGTCCACGGCGGGACGCTAAACATGAGTACGACAACTCAGATAGGTTAGGATAAAAGGGTAAAGGATGTCCACGGCGGGACGCTAAATGTGAGTTCGGAGACTCAGATCCTAAATTGAGAAAGGTAACAGGAAGTTAGTGGTTAGTGAGCTCGCCAAGAAATTGCATCTTGTGCCTACGTATCCTCAAGAGGGACTTGAGAAATCAGAGCGTCCGTAGTTCGTGAAACTACGATTTGTTAGGTTCTAAGAACCAAGAACAACTAAGACAGGTAAGCAAGGGACATGCACAATGATAATAAGTCAACACACAGTCCCTTTCCTTGGATTAGGTCAACAAGGAATAGAAGTAAAGTAACATGTACATGGAAGAAAATCAGTCACAAATAGAATCAGGCAACCAACAAAATTATTAATCAATTTAAATATAAATATTTAACAAGATTAACTAATAATTTAATTAATCAAATTAAATACAAATATTTAAATTAATTAATAATTACAACATATATTTTTGCATTTTTAAATATTTAATAATTAACTAATAAAAGATAAATAATTAAAAATCCCTTTTTGTCTTTCCAAATATTTTACAAATTAAAATAAACTAAATAAATGAATAAAGTAAAAGAAAAGAAGAAAAAAAAACCTGATAAAGATTAGATGAGGGAGTATTGTGTCTACTTGGAGGATGATATTTTATGTGAGGTTAGAGGTAGCATGAAGAAAAAGAAATGTAGGTGGTGGTTTATTATTGAAAAAATGAAGGTGAGTTATTCATATCATGGAAGATATTGTGTATGAAAGAGTGATGATAGAATATGGTGGATAGTGAGTTTTTAGTTTATGTGGGAGTGTGATAAGGAAAAGAGCATGAAGTGTGAGATTTTATGGTGTGGTTGCTTCCTTTATATAGGTTGAAAAAGAAAGAAGAGTGTATGAGACTTATTTGACAAGTTTCTAAAAAGTAAATAATTTAATGAGACTTATTTGACAAGTTTCTAAAAAGTAAGTAATTTATGAGACTTATTTGACAAGTTTCTAAAAAGTAAGTAATTTATTTGACAAGTTTCTAAAAAGTAAGTAATTTATGAGACTTATTTGACAAGTTTCTAAAAAGTAAGTAATTTATGAGACTTATTTGACAAGTTTCTAAAAAATAATTAAAATAAAAAATTAAAATTAAAACTCAAAAATTAAAAATTAAATATAAAATAAGAAAGGGTATTAACTAAAAAAAATTGATTAATTAAAAAATATATTATTTAAAAGTATAAATAAAAACGGTAAAAAAACGAAAAAAATTGGACCGGTATCGAAGTGCTCGAAAAAATAAAATGAATACACCAAAGTGATCAGCAAAAAATACACGATTCGAAAAAATACAGCGTTTTGTCAAATTTTGAAATAAATTTTATCCGCTAAAACGACTTAAACTGCCTAAAAAGTTTATTTCAGCTGATAAATTGGATATTATGAAAAATGTAAGAGATGATAAACTATACCGATGATGCAAAAAAATGCGGGATCTTAGAGTCAAAAATTAGGATGCAACAGTGTCCACTCCTTCTTCTATAAATCCTTCTTTCTCCTGAACCACATCTTGTACTCACAAAAGCAAGTATGAATACCCACCCAGAAAAAACTGCCAACAAGGATCAAGCAAAGGGTTCCAAGAAACCTGTGGTGGCGACAACGGTTGAGAAGGCCAACAAACCTGAAGCTTCACATGGAGTTCCTCTCCGCGCGAAGCCCAATGAAATCAAGATGAAGGTGTCCAAACAAGGGCGTCCCCATACTAACACTTCTAACGATGAAGCTGACGAGGACTATATGGAGTTCCTCAAGTCCATTGATTTGAGGGACTTTGAGTGATCCCTGTTTGTGTTATGAATTGTTGTATTGATTCCCCTGTTGTTTTTGTATGCCATGTTGGCCTTGTTTGACCCATCTTGGCATTTGTGCCCATTAATAAAATTTACGTTTTGATATGAACTTCTTGCAAGATAGGCCTATATTTTTTCAAATATTTTCCATTTACTTTCAAGATTCTTTTATCTTCGTTTAATTCTTCAATCTCATAGGCTCCATTGGAGAATACTTGTATGACTTGAAACAAACCTTCCCACTTAGGAGACCATTTGCCTAAAGTCCTATCTTTTCGATCCATGGGCAAGATTACTTTCCACACTAGATCACTATATATAAAGGATTTAAACTTAACCCTTTTGTTGTAGGATTCTTCGACCCTTCTCTTTTGTCTTTTTAACAACTCTAAGGCTCTAAGCCTCTCTTCATCCAGGTCTACTAGTTCGTCCATCATCATTGCCCAGTAAGATTCAGCAGGGATCTCATGATGTTTATGGATTCTTACAGATTGCAAACATATCTCGACAGGCAAGACTGCATCATGACCAAAGGTGAGTCGAAATGGCGTAATGTTAGTAGCCTCCTTGGGGGATGCTCGATATGCCCACAAGATCTGGTCTAACATCTTGTGCCAATTTCTAGGCTTCTTTCCCACATGCCTCTTGATTAGTCCAATTACCACCTTTTTAGCAGCTTCGACTTTCCCATTCGCCTGAGCATAATAAGGCGTAGAAGTTAAGAGTTTAAAACCTATTTCTTTGGCAAATTCCTGCATCTTTCGACCAGTAAAAACTGATCCTTGATCTGTGGTAATTGTTTATGGGATACCAAATCTATAGATGATGTGATTTTGGATGAATTCAATAACGTATTCTTGACCTACAATTACTAATGGTATTGCTTCAATCCATTTGGTAAAGTAGTCAATACCAACCAAGATATACCTTTGGTTTTTTGACGATGTTGGTCGAATTTCTCCCATTATATCCAAAGCCCATCCTCTGAAAGGCCATGGTTTTACTATGGAGCACTTGCAAGAATATGCTATATGCCAGCGTGGATCTGACACTCCTGACAACCCTTGGCGAACTCTATGCAATCCCTTAGCATAGTGGGCCAATACATTCCCTGTCGAAACAACAACCATTTCATTTTATGGCCAACTTGGTGTGCTCCACAGACCCCACTATGAACTATCGAAAGTGTTAAGTATGCCTCTGTTTCAGTAAGGCACTTTAATAAGACTCCCTCAAGGGTCTTTTTAAACAACTCATTAGCCATGAGTATATAACTTAAGGCTTGATACATGACTCTTCGTTCTGTCGAAGTTGTTGGGTTTTGCAGGTATTCGACTATAGGCTTTCTCCAATCCTTATCCGTTAGACCATCTATAGCAAAAATTTCAAAATTTCCACCATTCATGCACCCAAGCTTAATTGTTTCCAGGTCTGATGGGCATAATCCAACGGCTACCACTTTCCCTCTTGCTTCAATGAATTCTTGAAGGTTTTCCTTTGATACTCTGTATCCAGAAGCAATTTGAGCTAAGTCATTAGCAATCTGGTTTTCTATTCTAGGTATGTGTTGGATGTCCACTTCTTCAAACTTCTTTAATAGCCTATTTGCTACCACAAAGTACATAATGAGATTCTCTTTAACACATTTGTATTCCTTTGTGATTTGCTTTACCACCAACTCTGAGTCTCCCATTATTTCGACTCTAGTTGCCCCCAATTCTAACAAAATTTCAAAGCCAACAATCAGTGCCTCATATTCAGCCTCATTGTTAGAGCAAGGCCCTGTGATGCTAAATTTAAATTTTGTTGGAATTTTTTTAGGAGAAATAATAAGTATGCCTACTCCTGTTCCATTTTTATGGCTTGATCCGTCGAAGTATAACTTCCACGATTTTAATTCATCATAATTCAAATCCTTTTCGTTGATAGAATGGTCAACTATGAAGTCCGTCACTATTTGCCCTTTCATAGCCTTTAAAGGTTGATATGTTAAAGAGTATTTTGTTAAGGCTAAAGCCCACTTGCCAATTCGACTGTGCAAGATAAGTTTAGATAACATATGTTTTATAACATCAAAATGAGACGAAACATACACATCAGCAGGCTTTATATATTGCTTTAACTTGGTACAAGAGAAATACAAGCATAAACATAACTTTTCAATCATGCTATACCTAGTTTCTGCATCATTTAAAACTCTACTAAGATAATAAATGGCTTTTCCGACTCCATTCTCATCTTCTTGAGCCAACATGCTCCCTAAAGTTCTATTAGACGCAGCTACATACAACCTCATACTTTTATTTCTACAAGGTGGTGACAAGATTGGTGGGTGACTTAAGTAATCCTTAAGCTTGTCGAAGGCTTCCTGTTGTAAGTGCCCTCACTTGAAACCATCTTTGTTGAAACGAAGCAATGGCGAAAATGCTTGTGTCTTGCCACTTAAGTTGGATATAAACCTTCTCGAAAAGTTGATGTTGCCCAATAATGACTGCAACTCTTTCTTAGTTGATGGCGCTTTCGCTTCCATTATGGCTTTGGTTTTATTTCGATCCCTTTCTTGTGGACCACAAAGCCCAGAAAATCTCCTGCCTGTACACAAAATGCACATTTAAGGGGATTCATTTTGAGACCAAATTTTCTCATCCTTAAGAATGACTGTCGAAGATGATCAATATGACTCTTCTCAGAAATAGATTTTATAACAATGTCATCAATATAAATTTGCACAAAAGTGTCTATAAAATCATGGAAGATAGAATTCATCGCTCTTTGGTAAGTGGCACCAGCATTTTTAAGACCAAAAGGTATCACTACCCATTCGTAAGTGCCTAAAGCCCCAAGACATCTAAAAGCAGTTTTAGGAACATCTTCTTCAGCAATGGATATTTGGTTGTAACCAGGATATCCATCTAACATGCTAAGATATTCATGTCCTGCTGCAGAATCCACTAACATTTCTGCTACTGGCATTAAATATTTGTCTTTAGGAGTTGCAACATTTAGATCTCTAAAATCTATACAAACTCTTAAAGATCCATTCTTTTTAATAACAGGTACTATATTAGCCAACCATTCGACATACCTGGCTCTGCAAATGAATTTGCAGTGAAGCAGTCTTTCGACTTCCTCTTTAATCTTTGACAGTATTTCTGGGGCAAACCGTCTTGGACCTTGTTTAACTGGTCTTTTCAAGGTGTCATAGGCAACCTGTGTTCGACCAACTCCCTACTCAAACCAGGCATCTCGTTATAGTCCCAAGCGAAACAGTCTTTGAATTCATTCAATAACTGGACCACTCCGACCTTCAATTGGGGGTTCAAATTGGCAGTGATGTACGTAGGCCTTTTGAGTGCCCCCTCACTAAGATCAATTTCTTCTAATGGATCTTGTGCCAGCGTCTTAACATTGTTGGCTAGCAGATCTTTTTCAAACCCCAAAGGCTTATCCTCATAGATGGCGTCGAACCTCTGGCTTTGCTCTCCAGTTTGGACCTTACTTGGAGGTTTAGGACTAAAGTCCTCAACAGGACATTCTTGGTGAATCTCAGAAATGGCTTCGCTAGCCACGTCGTTATTAGCAGCTTCTAAAGCCGCTTGTAATTTCGTTTCAGCCACATAGGCCGAAATTTTCTTCAAGACTTCAAATTCAGTCATGGTCACTAAATTCACTTCCCCACCCCGTGGGGTCTATTAGAGGCCCGCCCAAACACGGAAGCTTTCCTCCTGGTACCTCACTATCCCATCTAAACTCTTCGACAGGATGTAAGTGCAATGAATGGAATGGTGCTTCGTCAGGAGTAAACTCGAACTCTGTTGGAGGACATGGAGCAATATTTGCCAAATGCCTATCAAACTGCTTCCCATCAACGTAATTAACTGGAATTTTGAAGTATCCCTGGTCAGCTTCAATGTTCTCCATTATACCATCTGGCCTCCAAATAGTAATTCTTTGATGCATTGACGAAGGTACAGCGCCTACACCATGAATCCACTCTCTTCCTAAAAGCATATTGTAGTTTCCTTTCGTTTCGACAACCATGAAAATTGTGGGTCTAGTTATTGTCCCCACCGTAAGATCAACCTGGATCACTCCCAAAGTGGAGCCAACTTTTCCCTCATAGTTCGACAGAACCATGTTATGGGGCTTGGTATCCTCGTCACATTTCCTAATCTTACCTAGTAGAAAACGGGGCATCAGGTTTACAGTTGCACCATAATCCACTAGTATTTTGTTAATAGGTACTTTTTCCACCTTTCCAGTGATATAAAGAGGTTTCAAGTGACCCTTCATAGCTTCTGTAGGACGCTCAAAGAAAGCATTTTTCTCCTCTACACACCCATTATTCATTATGTAATAACACACAGGCTTGTGTGCCAACATTTCCATCTCAGTGTTCTGATCCAAATCTTCTACTTCTGTGACCTGGTCAAATTCTCTAGGCATGACAGATACGACATTCACTATGATGTCTAAGGAGGCTGCTGATTCGCTGTCGAAGTTGTCAGTCATGTTCTCATCATCTTCGACCTCCTTCACTGGATGGTTCTTTTGATCTTCAAAGAGTTTTTGCCTTATAGGCATCTTCTCAGTTTTTTTACCCTGATTGCCAATGTCGGTACTCGACTCTCCCTGTCTTTGTGCCTGAGCATCTCTGATAGCCTTTCATCTGCGATGTTCTCTTCGCCACTGTGACCTAGTCATAGGGTTCTTGCCTTTGTAATTTTGGGAAATGTAGGCTGACTTGTTGGTGATATGATTCTCCTTTCGATACTCAAATGAAGAACCCCTCTCCACGTCGAACTTTTTCCATTTCTTCCACCCTTGTCCTTCGACAGGCTTGATCCAGCTTCCCGTGGGCAAGTTCCCAGCTGGTTTGAATGTACTAGGCTTAGCTGGGGTTCTAATCCCAACTGAGGGTTTTCTGGGATCAACAGTTCTTGGACCCTGGTTCATTTTCTGCCTCCAGTTTCCATTAGTCTTCTCTAGATCGTAAGCAGCCTTCTCATCAAAAATAGTGCTACACCTAGGGCACAACATTACTCCTGATCCATTCTTTTGGCAACGGTGTAAGAAGTCGAAATTGGTTTCTTCCTACTTGAGGTATACCACTTTGTTATGTTCTTCTTGTCCTTCAGCTTCACCTATCTCTTCCCCTTTTCAATCTGTGATCTCGACCATGTTGACATCAGCCTCATCTTCTAGCTTCATGTTGGACAAGTGAGCTTCAAGGTCTTCAGTATTTTTGGAATTTTCAGCTTTATCCAGCGTTTCAACGTTAAACCTCTCAATGTCAGGGGATGTGCTGAAGTACTTTTCTGCTGCCATGCATATCTAGTTTTCTAACAAACAACCATCCATTTCCGTCATCTCGCCTACCAACACCATGTTGTTCTCCAGTTCCTTGATAACTTTGACCTTGGGAATATTTCTGCCCAAAGCTTCATTGGTGCTAACACTATCTGCACTATCATCAGATTCTTTGCCAACTTCAACCATATTAATGACATCAGTAGTGTTTCTTCCCAATTCTTCTCTTGCCACGTCTGATCTCTTAGTAGTTTTATCGATCTGAATGAATTCGCTAACAGTCTTCCTGGTCACCAGCATCAGGTTACGACCATCAGTCTTTTCTAGACGGTTTGATATTGGGTTACAGTCTTTAGTTACCTTGTACATCTCAAGTTTTATGGCGAAGTTCTCAGTGATTTCCACCATGTTGACTGGAGAGTTAACCTTTTCAATGGCTTCGACCATCTAAACCTCTTCAGGCTCTGCATAGTTAGCTTCTACAGTTTATAATGGGTCAGAGTCAATCTTCATTTGAGTCTTCCCCTTGTCTCCAAACTTCAGCCTTCCTTCTTGAATGGCATTTTGCACCAGATCCCTGAAAAGAAAACATTGAGAAGTTTTATGACCCAAGAAATTGTGGTACTTACAAAAGCCTCTTTTCTTTCTTTGTTCTAAAGGAGGTGCTTTAGCACTAGCAGGCACTATTATTTTCCCGTCCTTAACTAACAAATCAAATATTTCGTTACATTTAGTGACGTCGAAAGTATATGTTTTCTTAGGAAATTTGTCGTTAGACTCAGGGGGATTTTTCCCATTCGAGGGAGCCAAGAGTTTACACGCATAAGGTGGACCTTGCTTTAATTCAGCAACATCAACCTCATGTTCGTCGATGTAAGATGTTTCATCATATAGATTTTCTACATCTTCGTTACAATTGACAAAGGCTACTTTTTTACCCTTGTTGAACCTAGCTTTCTCCTCCCTTAGCCTTTCTAGCCGTCGAACTCTAACAGCTAGTTGTGCCATATCTCTTGAGGTACTGGGTGTCCAACTTCTTCCTAATGGCATAATCAAGACCCCCAGCATCCATCTCGACCAACTCATGTTCTGGTACTTGTGTAAAACACCTGGCTTTAAGAAGTCGAAACCTATTCAGGTAGTCATCAATTGGCTCAGTGACTTTTTGTTTGATACTAGCCAATTCTTTCAAGTTGATCTTAGTTTGTCCCATGTAGAATTGTTCGTGAAACAAATGTTCTAATTGGGCCCAATTGTAAACTGAATTATGAGGCAAACTGGTAAACCACGTGAAAGCATTTTTGGTGAGAGAACTTGGGAAGTACTTGATCCTAAGGCTTGCATCACCTGTTATCTCTCCTGCTTCAATCATATACCTAGCCACATGTTCGACAGTCGATTCAGTAGTATCTCCTGCGAACTTACTGAACTTTGGAACCTTCATCCTAGGGGGTAATTCAGCTTGAAGAATATAATCCACTATGGGGGAAGTATAATTTGGTCTCGTGAAACCAAAGTTTGCACCATTTCTGGTCATTATTCTCTCGACCATGACTGCAAGATTATTTTCTTCTACTACATCTTGATGTCGAACCTGGGTTCCTCTGTGGTTCGACTCTAAAACGTTTTCCCATTTCATGGTCTTCCATGTTCGCCTCAGGTACATTTCGTTGCTGATATCGTGGCCTATTTTCGACAACGGTTGCTCTTTGATCAAACGTTGTTACTTCCATAAAATCATCCATACGGGCTAATTGTGTCGCCAACTGTTTATTAGTTTGGGTGTATTCTGAATTAAAGGTTGAAAGACTTCTCCCATTGTCTGAGACAATGTATGCACCATATGCATGTTACTTTCGCCCATTTGCTACCTTAAATAGTTTATGGATGTGTTTGTAAGACTGGGTACTTGAACGGAGTAACCCATACCTATGCTTTGATTGTTTCGACCACCTGATCCAGATCCTTGTACTGGCGAAGATACCACATTCTCTGAAAATACTGGTGGCACATTCTGCAGATTCTGCATCATCGACGTAGGCATGCCATACAATCCGTTCCTTAATAATGGTTGTGAAAAACCTGGAGGAGGAATTTGCCTGTATATTGAACTTCCTGGAGGTGTTGGTGAATTAGGACTTTGTGGTCCTATATATTCCAACACAGGTTGAGTGTACGTTCGTACACATGTTGATCCTGGACTAGCCATCGGTAGCATTTGTTCAGACACGACTACTGGTGGTGGCGTCCGTCCTCCCGCCGAAGAAACTGGATATGGAGTGTTCTGAGACCCCATGCTTGATCGAGTATTTGAAATGCTTCCTTGAGGATACATTTCTTGACTAGCATTCATTGCCATTCTTTTAGTGTATCTTCTCTTTCGTACTTCTCCGTGTGTTGTGGTTAATTTTCCACTCCTTAGTAACATATAACGAAGTATTCGCCCAAAAGATTAATGTAAATTTTGAAATGCTTAGCACTGGGTCCCACCAGGTGTGCCAATTTGTTTACTGTGAATTTTGGTAAACAACCGTTGGTCTATCAATTTAGGGTAAAATTGAGTAACTTGCAGGGTCGACCATACTAAATCCTAGGACATGTGCTAAGTATGCAAAAAAGATCCTAATTTGAACTCCACGTTCGACTATGAAATCTTTGTAAAGTAAAAGTGACTTGAAGATTAGAAGAAAGCAAGTAATGCATCGAAGATTAAAGGCAATAACGTAAAGGCTTCAAAAGTAAATGACTTTGAAATAAAGGCAATAGTGTAAATATGCAAAAATTATAATCTGAACTCTGCGTTCGACCATAAATCTTCAAAAGTAAATGCAGTAATTGTAAATAACTTGGAAAATAAAGGTGCAAAAGACTATAACCTGAACTCCACGTTCGACCATACAATCTTTGAAGGTAAATGACTTTAAAGTAAAAAGCTTGAAATAAGTGCAGAATGTTTAAATTTGCGTAGAAAGTAAATGAAAGTAAGTTTGCAGGAAAACTTGGAAAAGAAAAGGGCAGTTTAAACGTAAAAACTGAAGGTTAAAGTGCTGAAGGAGTAAAAACGCATAAATGGGAAAGGCAAGTAAATTTCATTAATGAAAAGAAGTTGGTGTTGTATCACGTACATTCTCGCTATCTCATTTCTCTACACGTGGGTACTTTGAGTGTTTTGGAGTGACTGGTACAAGATGAATGAACACCCTTATTACATAAAAATGACAACTATTTATAATACTAGTAAGTAACTACTAGATGACGGTTTTGGCTTCGCATCATGTCTTTTTGGTGTTTTTTTACAACTTCAACCGCTCCCACGTTCGTCCAC
Organism: Lathyrus sativus; assembly: GCA_963859935.3. Taxonomy (NCBI): domain Eukaryota; kingdom Viridiplantae; phylum Streptophyta; class Magnoliopsida; order Fabales; family Fabaceae; genus Lathyrus; species Lathyrus sativus. The sequence goes on along the minus strand of OZ012738.1, from coordinate 616,758,764 downwards.
TATCAATTTGAACTTGGATACTAAGAATTCCCTCCAGCTTTGATGGTAACTGCCTTGCGCTTCCCTTGACATGATCCTGGTCGAGAGCTTCTCCAACACTTAGCATTTTTTCCAAAAACTTTGTCCACCTTTCTTCGACGCATATTTCCTCATAGTTGCGTTGAAGCCTTCATATGCTTTTAGAATGACATTCTGACTTAAGATAATTCTGAATTCCACTAGCGTCGAAAATGAGAGCTAACAGGTACTTCGAGGATTTCTAACAGATCCATGAGTATAACTGGGAGGCCGCTTGTTTGGTCTACTTGTACTCGAAGTGGAAGACGGAGTAGGTCACAGACAACATCACACTACTGAAGGTAATATTTATTGGTCTTTTAATGTTTTGTGTCATCTTCATTGCATTTTTACAATGCCAGTATTGGTGATGCTTCTGTTCCAACACTTTTCAGGCTTGAATCCTGCAGCACTTCCCGCACATCTCTGGCTAGGCAAGTGTACCAACTTACACTAAGGATATGACGTGTTCCACTTCCTTTTCCCCACTCAGAGGGAACCAGGTCACAGAGTCGCTCATAGTGTATCTTGACTGCTTGGTTGCTAAGGACATACACTTCAACAGCTATATGGATCACCGTGAGACGGGACCATTTGACTAGATAGTGATATACTCAAGACGGTTAGCTTGCGCATCACGTCTCAATGCTCCTCACCTACCCGAGCGCGTGATGCAGCAGTTCGGCTACATTCATATCATTCCCAAACACCCTGTTGTCTCTACTCCTCTTGCTTTGACACTTTGACAAATAGATGCCATGTTTGATGATTATGAGATTCATCTGGTATCGCAGGAGGCACGGAGTACCATAGTTGAGAGCGATTGGAGCTACGTCAACGGGTACATCATGTGACTCTTCAGGGTGTCACATTTGTATATGGTGCAAGATGCTCTTGGAGATCTACCTAGGATAACTCATCAAGAGATACTAGAGGAGGAGTAGACACAGTTAGATCATGTTAAGGATGTCTTGCCTAGATGTTGTCGCATAGTGGAGATTGCGCAGGCACACATTGACAGAGGTACTTTTCTTGATGAGTCTAATGTGAAGCAGGTCCTAGATGTCATCATGACAGAGGCACGGGGGCATTGATGTACCAGAGATAGCGCCGGAGGGTAGGGCGATTAATGGGCGAGGAGGCAGAGGGGGCAGAGGATATGTAGTCTGATATACACAATAGTGCAGTAGTACATAGTTGTTATACTTTGGATTCATTATGGATTGTATTTTATTTTCATCTCATGTTACTTTATGTTTGTTTTCAACTTTATTTATATGACATTTTTGGACCATCTGAATTTATATACGTCATTTTTTGCATATCGATTGTATGATTTAAATCTCGTCACATTACTTGGTACATAACGCTTATAAATTTTCATCTGAGTAAATATAAACAAAACATCACATGAATTATTCTATTTCGATAGGTTATAGAGATGTATCTCCGTAACATAAACAAAGATGCATTTCTGGTACAATAAACTTGTAAAATAGCTTCTGATTATGATGCATGGTATATGTTTTAAATTGTTACGGATATGCATCTACAATTTATTTACTTTTTCAAGCTGCGTCCGAAGATATATCTCTGAAATTTAAAATTATTTAAATATTTTCACGTAATACCTAAGTAACATATAGAGTGCATTAAAAAAATTCTCTACTCTAATAGCATCTAAATATACTCTAATAGCATCTGGGTTTTGGAACATATGTTTTGTACCACCTTACATAACCTTAAAAGAGACGGTTTTGTCTATATGTTCAACTATTACTGAGAATCCAAACAAGTCTTTCCACTGCGCAGAATGTTTACATGTTGCTAGATGCACTATTGAATTACTGAAATTGGTCTAGATTATAATATAATTATGGAATCAATATCCAAATTGGTTCTTAAAATTGTAGAAATGTAGCAATCTAGCAGTATTCGATACCATATATATAGGAATAAATTTGATTTGATTGTATTCTTTTACATTTCATAAATATTACCTATATTTAGACACCCCTAACTCTTCAATATTCATTTAACACTTCATTTTCTTTCTCTATGTGTATCACATAACCAACCTATCACATCTATAGCACTATTATCTATTCTTTTCTGATATAAATGGAATGTATGAAAGTCAACAAATATAATGTTTCTTCTATAAATCACTTTCAAATAATGATACTGAAAATGTTGTGGACTATATCCAACACCTACTTGGAAAGTAATTTCTTTGGCATTTAAAAGTGTTTCAAATAAGTGTTGAGAATTGAAGTAGAAAACGTTTCTTTAAGCACATGTCAAAAAAAATTGTTCGAACATAATATTGATGCAGGAAGCAGCATGGGTTCCAAAAAAGTTCTACTTAAATTAAAATAAATTTAAACACTTCCAAAAATGAAAGTATTAAATTACACACGATGAAATGACTTAAATTCTCTTCATGCCCTTCTTTTTCGGCATCATATAACTGATACAAAAAAGCAACCCTTATATATATTAAAGGCATTTAACTCAGAGTTCATTGTTATCTTGTTGAGTTCAATCCATTTTCCTCTACAGAAACCTTTGGAGATTGCCCTGGCTTACTTTGGCCACCCTGTAATGGTTGAAAACAAGACAAGAAGTACAAAAATAATTAGCATACTCAGTAAAACAGCATTTTCAAGCCAACAAAGGTTACATTTTTGTCAAAATCCATAAATTTTATGGATTTAGATATTTAGAAACTTAAGTTGAGATATCATTAAAAGATAGAAAGACTAACTTTAGAATCTAAAGTGAGTAATATTAGCAGACAAACTATAGTCTACTCACTTTAGAGGGAGTCAAATCTGTGTAAACATTGGTTCAGTTTTTATGTCATCATACTCTTTCCTATTAAGTTTTCAGAAAAGAAAATATATTGTACGGCTCACTCCAGAATTGTATATAAAAATTGCTATAAGTGAAAATTAACTATGACAAGCAAGCACCAGTTTAGATCCTTCTTCATACTACCGTCACATAAATTACAAATTTTAACTTTCATAGCGTTTGTTTCAATTTTCAGAAAGGAGAATTCTTATTTATCCGCTACAAAGAGTTGGGCATAGCTGCCCATAGACTAAAATGCATTGAAAACACCAAAGTCCAGATAAATGAAGAGGGTTGTGTTAGGCCTCGACAGTCAACATAAAACTTTGTTGAATCTATATGATATGGATCAATTACGTAATAATGTAAATGTTAGATCTTTGCTCGGAAGCAACACGCCGTATGGTTCGAGTACAGTGTTAAAAGAGCAAGCACTGCTGCATCGCCGCCTGGATGCAGTGAAAAATCAGAAAGGATTCCCACATTTTTATGAACAAGTGTGGATAAATAAGTTAGTTCGTGAGAGTAGGATTCTCTTTGGGACATGGAATATAGACACACTAACTAAAAATCTATGGAAATAGTAGACTGATTAGGAAAAAGATCAATTCCATGTGCCAACAAGAAACTAGTGAACGGGTGAAAAACAAAAGAATTAGACAGCTCGAATTTTAAACTTTGGTACATCAAAAGAATTAGACAGCTCGAATTTTAAACTTTGGTACATCGGCAAAGTTAGATTGAGAAATGGGGATGACAATTATTGTAGATAAGGAGGTGAATAAGGATAGTCAATAGGAGGTCAAATCATAGCCCTGAAATTTGTAATAGAACAAGACACGTTTAATTCTACTAGTGCTTATGCGCCCTAGGCTGGGTTAGCCACACACCTTAAAGTAAAATTTGGGGGGGATTTAGAAGGCGTATTTTAAGATATACCCTAAGGAGAGATGATTTTTCTAGGAGGATATATAAATGGATATGCAGAGAGCGTAGCAAGAGATTTAGAGGGCGTGCATGGGGGCATGGTCTCAAAAAGGTAGATGCGGAGGGTAAATCCATCCTAGAGTTTTCGTCGACTTTTGATCTTACTATAGCTAATACCTGCTTTAGGAAAAAAGATGAGCATCTTATTACATATAAGAGTGGGGTGACATGTTCTTAGATAGATTTCTTTTTTATTAGGAAGTCAGATAAAATAGTTTGTTTGAATTGTAAAGTTATACCAGTTGAGAATTTGACTATCCGGCATAGAGTATTGGTTATGAATGTAAGAGTTTAGAGGAGAGTGAAGGGAAAAATTCACACGGGAGCTCCATGGATTAAATGGTGGCATTTGAAGGGTGAAAAACAGGAGTTTCTAACAGAAGATTTTGGAGGGAGTGTTCGAACAACCACAAGAAAATGCAAATGATATGTAGAACATGATGACCTAAGAAATTAGAAAAGTAGCTAAAGAGACGTTCGGAAATTCAAGAGGTTTTGAATCTAGAGGTAAAGAATTATGATGTGGAATGAAAGTGTTTTGAGTAAAGTTAAGAGTAAAAGATGAATGTTTAAAAAAATGGTCTAGGTGTGAAAATGCCAAAACTTGAGAAAAATATAAGAAAATTAAGAAAGAGACAAAAAGACGGTGGCTGAAGCAAAAACCCAAACTTTTGATGGTTTATACCAATATTTAGGAACCGAGGAGGGAGAAAGACCTATATAGAGGTTTGCAAAGGAAGGAGAAAGAAAGACAAGAGATTTTGATTAATTGAAGTGTGCTAAAGATGAAGAAGACAAAGTCTTGGTTCAGAAAAAGGATATAAAAGTTAGGTGGAAGGCGTATTTCAACAATTTATTTAATGAAGGATATCATAGCTCAACAGACTCGAACAAGCTCGACATTAGAGAAGAGGATCATTACTATAATTACTATCGACGAATTCAGAAACAAGAAATAAAAGAAGCATTGAAAGGATGAGTAACAGAAAGGTAGTTGGACCAGACAACATACCTATTGAAGTGTAAAAAATTCTTGGAGATGGAGAAATTGAGTGATTCACCAAACTCTTTAACGAAATTATGAGGTCAAATCAAATGTTGGATGAATGGAGAAAAACATTTTAGTTTCAATCTATAAGAACAAGGGGGATATACAAAATTATGCAGCAAATTAAATGAGTCATACCATAAAGTTATGAAAAATAGTGATTGAACGGAAACTAAGAAAAGTGACTCAAGTTACTAAGAATCAATTTGGTTTTATGTCTGAGATGTCGACCTTGGAAGCTATTGATAGGAACTGATATCAAACAATATAATTGAACAGTAATTACAATGAGTTTCTAAGAAATTCGAGAGTCTTGGTTCTCTCCCTTTCAAGAATTGAGAGTTTGATCTCTCCCTCCTAAATATGATCTCTTTCTCAGTTTCCATTCTTATTCTTCCTAAATTTTGTAGTTGTTCCTAATAATAATAAAGCTAATGGCTGCTCTTAGATTCTGTAGCGGTTACAAATAACATTTGTAATGATTGTTCCTATGCTTGCAACTGCTACTTGACAGAATCTAACAGCCACATTCAGTTTTGGTTTCTAATAATTCTTTAGGTCTAACGGCTATCTATTTACTATCGGATGGACCAACAAGACTTGCACTTAATTTTCATTGACTTGAAGAACACGTATGATAAAGTGTTTAGAGAGATTTCTGTGGAAATCCCTAGAGAAGGGGTTAGAATTTCCTATATTCGAGCTACCCATGATATTATGAAGAAGCATCGACTAGTGTGCAGAGCCATGGTGCAGAGCCGGAAGATTTCCACATTACAATAGCATTGCACCAAGGTTCAACCGTAAACCCCTACCTTTTTACTTTAATTTTATATGTATTCACATAACACATTCAAAAGTAGCACCGAAATGTATGTTTTTTGCATATTATATAGTTCTATTTGAAGTGTAAAAAGACTGATTAAATGAAAAGTTGAAAACTTGAAAACGAACCTTAAAAATACATGGTTTTTGCCTAGGTAGAAGTAAGACAGAGTATATGGAATATAAGTTCAGAAAAATAAGAGGCATCTCTAACCTAAAGATGAAAATTGGAGACCATATCATACCACAAGTCACACGGTTTAAATATTTTGGGCCCGTAATACAAAACAATGGAGAAATAGAAGGGGATGTAAACCATCAAATTCAAGTTGAGTGACTGAAATGGAGGAGGCGCTCATGGGTTTTATCTAACGCAAAAGTACCGCTCATGCTAAAGAGAAAATTTTATCGAAAGCTGAAGGAAAAATTTTATTAGACAATGGAAAGACCTACAATGTTGTACGTGACATAATGTTGAACGATTAAAAATCAAACGAGAATAAAAATAAGTGCAGCAAAGATGAAGATGTTGGTTGTATATGTGGTAAGACTAGACGAGATAAGACTAGAAATGACAATATCGGAGAGTGTGTTGAGGTAGTACCTATAGTAATAAAGATGGTGAAAAATAAATTTAGGTGGTTTGGGCATGTAAAGAGAAAACTTAGAAATTATGTTGTAAAGAGAATAGATCAGATGTAGAGAAGTCAAACAAATAGATGTAGAGGAATTAAAAAAACTATAAGAAAAACTATTAAAAAAGATCTTGTGATAAACGAATTGGATTGGAACATGGTCTTAAATAAAACATTATAGTAGAATTTAATACATGTAACTGACCTTGTTGTTTTAGTAAATAATTAAACATGATAAAATGAAATGGTTGTTTTTATTGGCCAGATAACTTAGATACTTAAGGAAGAAGGATGAACCATTACTAGGAGTTATAATTCATTATAAGTTATAATGAATATAGGCAGATTGATTGTTAAATTGAAAGTTTAAGAAAAAACTTTAAAAACAATAAAAATAAAAATAAGAAACTTTCAGATCAAAATTAAAGGGTGTGCAATGGTAAACCACTTACTGCTCCCTTTTGACCAGCAGTCATTCTTCGTATTGATGGAGCTCGTGCCATTGAAGAAGCAGCTGCAGCTGCTGCAACGCGTATTCTGCAAAATAAAATTTAGATAACATCAAAATTAGGTTTAGCAGCAGCTTCATCCATATCGGCAGCTTAATTTTTGAATTGTTAATTCTGATACTCTATTACGGTACCTCTTATGAACATCAACATATTCATCTGTCTCATCCACAATTTCTTCCTGCATCCATAAAACAATTACATTCAGTTATATGTGTTGAAAAAAAAAGGCTAAAAACTTGAAGACAGAAATTTACTTGTAGAAGTTCTTCAAATACATCTTCCAAAGTGATAATACCAATCACTTCACCATCATCGATATTTTCAGAAGAAGGAGAGGTTAACGTGAGATCAGTACGTGGCAAACCAGTTTGCTTAGTAATGCTAGAAAGCTTTGAAGGCTTTTCAATGTCAACAACAACATTTTCTGATTTTAAATCCTGCTTTTGTAGCAATGGGGTAGTCAACTGTGAATCCCCACGAACACTTTTCTTTGCATCGAATTTCTCTTCTTCAATTATTAGTGGGGTTTCTTTGCCTTTTCCCTTAGCCTTAACAACAGCAGCCATATGACTACTTCCCTTTTGGAACTCATTCAGTATATCGTAGAGAGGCATATCGGATGGAACCCTGTCAATATAAACCATGAAAAAAAAGGATATTTCACAATAAGTTTGAAAGACCGCGGACAGAGAGTGAAATTTATAAAAACACACCGTGGAATTCTCCGGATAGATACAGCACTGACAGGGGTCTCTGTTTCAGGTCGCACAGTAAGAAGATTTTTGACCTAATTATAAAAGGAAACATGTGAGGAACAAAGAACCTTAGAATAATGAGATAATATGAGTAAAGTCAAAATGTAGAAAATACACACAAGTAGAAGCCCAATAACATTCTTGGGATTTCCAGAAAAGACAGGAACTCGGCTGTGCCCACGAGCAAGAATTTTTCCCATTGCCTCCCTGATTTGAGATTGGCAGGTCAAAAGCAGTTTTAAGGAAAATAAAATAGAGGGGAAAAAACATGATTCAATATGCTTTTGGCAACCTATTCAGGACTAGCAACAAAGAAACTAAGAAAGCTTACCAGTCCAATTTTGAATTAACATCTAAAGAAAATGTTGATTCAATAGGAGTCATAGCCTCCTCAGCAGTCTGTTGAAAACACACAATAAAAGGAAAAGGCTATTTAAATAACAAGATGGAAAAATAATGCACTAAATAAGCTTTTTATACAAGCAAATGGATTACAGCATGATATATTTAATAATGAAGCAAAGCATAGAGAGAACTCAAGTATGCATGAGAGTGCATTGCTAATGGAAAACGAGTTCACTGTAAGTAAACGGAGACTTTTGGCATTGTGTGGCATGGCACATTGATAAATATTCTTCTTCACCATTGATGCTTCCTAGCGTCCCCAAATAGTAGAGATTAGCTAAAAGTTTCCAGGTAAATGACGTAACCTTCACATGTTTCCACTTTTCACCATTACTAATTTGTATTAAAACTCAACACAGGTAAGAAACTTCATATTCTTCTTCATCAAACATGATACTTTGAAAAGTTGTATTGACATGAAAGGAACACTAACAAATAGGTTGACATTGAATGTGGAAGGTGAATTGCAGCACTCACCTTTTCAGTTAAATCAAGTGCTCCACTGATAATTGTCGTCTCATCATGTGTAAGCTCACCTCCTTTCCCAGCCTAAAAAACAAGCAAGTTTAGTGCTAATGAAATCGGACACCAAAACAAAATAGTTGAGCAACTTCACCATGGTTGACAAGACTTCTGCTTACAAAAAATGAATACTGATTCATACCTCCTTGCCGTGAATGGAGACAAGAGCTTTTAACTGTGCTCGCCTAAATAAAGCCTCATCATGCCCCAATAGATAATCCAGAACCTTGAACAAGTATTTGTTAAGATTAGGAAAAGAAATACATGGAAACATCATATTGAAAACAAAAGCTGTAGCATATAGATAATGACCGTAAGCCAATGCCAATAATATTTATAATTTTATATCGTCATTGCACCAGAAGAACATTCTTTAGCTTAGACAGGACAGATATAACTGTCCAGAAAACAACTTTTAAAAGACCTAAATATGGATATGCATCATCATATCATAATCAGCATAACATTTTTTCATATTGATGTGTCATGGAAATAATATACCAAGAGAAGATAAGCTGTTAATTTTCATTTCTTATGGCCTGTTTGGATTGACTTATTTGAGTTTATCTACTAGCATAATTTTTGTGACACTGTTTGGACGACCTTATCAAAACAAGTTATGACATTTTTAAGAAAAATATTTGCACTTATTTTTTAAAATCCTCAGATAACTTATGAAAACAACTTATAGCATATATAAAAGTAAATTAAATTTATTTTATCCTTTGTCATAAAAATAGCTTATGCGAGCATATTCATAAGTGCTTATTTTGATAAGCACTTGTGCAATAAGCTGCAAATAAGTTGTTTACCCAAACAGGGTCCTCTTATCAAGTACTACACTATATTGGTTACCAAAAGAATACCACGGAACAACTTCTGTAGTAGTAGAATATACCTTTCCAACAGGGTAAGAAACTGGATAGCAGATAACCATTAAAATCCGCACAAGCCACGCAAAGTTTGCACCTACGGCAAGACCATATCTACTACAAATTGCTTGTGGAATAACCTGAAATCAGAGATACAAGTTATTATTATTAATTAAAAACAGAAAAAGACTTCATAAAATTGTTTTGAGGTAAAAATGCTGAGACGAAACAGTGAAGTACAAAGATAGGAAAGAAATAACATACCTCGCCGAAAAAGAGAACGAAAGTAACAGAGAGAATGATAGCAAGAAATTGATTGAAGAGTTTATCTAGATATATAGGAAGAGCCTGCAGATTGGAAGTTTGAAAGCCAAGGGCTGTCAAAAAGTTAGACAGCTTTTAGGAACCAGTAGTTTAAAGTGTAAACAGAATCAAAATAAAGCACAATAAATAAGATTCTGTTTGCATACACAGCTTCATTAAGCGCTTATCATAAAAGCACTTATCATAAAAGCTGTAAATTGTTTTCCTATATATAAGCTCAAATAAACAAATCCAAACATGGCATAAATAATATAGTTATGATTGAAATTGAATTACCTCCATAGCAACAGCATTACAGAGAAGCAAAGTAACAAGAAGCTGATGTTGTTTTTTAACCACGGGAAGTATAATAGCTGCATAATAACAAGAATCGACATTAACAATACGAATCAACATTAATTAAGCAATTAAACTATGCATTAACAAAGAAAGAGGATTAATTAATTAATTACCGGCTTGTTTTTTCTCCGAATGAGAACCACTCCGTTCAAGAATTTCTAGGTCGACGAGACTGAGCGACATGAGACCGAGAGTTAAACCGGACATAATTCCGGCAAAGATAACAAGAAAACAGCAGATTCCGGCGTAAACTATCCACTTTACCGATCCGAAAGGTATGCTTTCGTTGGCGAGAACAAAGTGATCGCGAGTCAATATTCGACTCACCGTCAACGCGTTCAACAAATTCACCATCGTCATGATCTCTCTTCTTCTGCGTTCTTGTTCGTTCAGTTTCTTTCTTGTGTATGAATTATTATCAGGTAGAAGTCACGTGCTGTTCGATCGTTAAGGTTAGGTTCCACGGTGGTGATGAATCCACGTCAGATAATAACTGAACCGCAACACCCTTTTACTGATAACGTATATTTTTATTTCTTTACGCCTTTCTACACCTTTTTCATATATTATTGGATCCTTTCTTGTAGAATAGTATATAGAATAGGATAGTGAAAGATAGGATATTCACTTATATTTATTCATTTCACATAGGGCTGGCAATGAACCAAACCAACTCGAAGATAGTTCGGAATTCGACTCGACAATTAAATCGTTGAACTAGGTTCATGAACCAAATGAGTTGAGTATGAGCGGAAAATTAGGTTCGTTAACTAAATGAGCTGAACTTGAACTATACATAGTTCGACTCGTTACGTTCATGAGTCAACTCGATTACATATGAAAAGAATTATACTGTCTTTAAGATTAGGTTTAAATATTTACTTCAAATCTTAGACAAATTTAATCTTCAATTTAGTAGTTTTTGAATTAGACTCTCAAATGTATCTCTTGAAAGTTGTGTAGGTTTTAAATTAGTAGATTTCGAAGATAAAGTTAAATTTCAATATGATAACTTTTATTTTATTTTAATATTTTATTTAAAAAATATATATTTATTTAAAATATCAAATATACTAAAAAATATATATATTTTAAAAAATAGTTTTTAAGTTCGTGAACCATGTGAGCTGAACCTAATGAGATGAACCTAACGAGCTGAACCGAACTGTTCGTGAACTTATAACGAGTCGAGTTTGAGCTTAAAAAAAAGTTCGTATCGAACTCGAACTCGAACTCGAATTCGAACAATTCTTAACGAGTCGAGCCGAGCTGAGGTGAGTTCGACTCGACTCGACTCATTTCCAGCCCTAATTTCACATTATAAAATATTTCTATACGTATATAAAATCAAAATACTACAAATAAATTTTAATTAAATATTTTTAGAAATAATTTTAAATATGGTATTAATGATTTTTTTTTAATTTATGCCATTAGTTTATTAATATTAATCTTAAATATTTATCATATGAATTTAATATTCAGTGATAATATAAAAGTATAAATATAAAATAAATTATAACTAAATAATAATTGTTAGTTTTTTTTTTTGTATAAGTAGAAAAAGGAATAGAAAAAAAAGAAAATTATTTAGATTAACAAGAGGTTGACAATTCCTACGTGAGGTTTCACAAAAGACCGGTACGTCGCATCATTATCAGTTTCATGTTTTGCTAGATAGTCAGCATAAACATTTTCCTCCTTAAAAATATGAAATATTTGAACTCACCATTTTCTAGTGAGAAGATCTTTAATGTTGTGGAGAATTGTGGCATAGTGATGCCATATATTAATCGACTTTGAATAACACATCAAGTCTTTAATGTCAAGTTCACAGGCCATATGCAAACCATGTTATAGTGCCATCAACTCAGCATGAAGGATGTTGGAATAACCAATATTATCCGCAAAATCGTGAACCCAGGCAACATCGACATTTCGAATTAATCCACCAAAACCCAAGACATCGGGATTACCGATTCCATCAACATTCAAAATCATATTGCTACCTTTGTGTGCATTCCACGTGATCGTTCTCATTGGATTAGATCGATTATGCTTGAAAAAATATTTACCTAACACGTAGGCATAACTCATTGTGATGAGTTTCAAAGTATAGGAAGATGTCACTTCATTAGCAAGACATAATTTGTTCCTAGCGTGCCACAACCACCTACGAGCCGCCAAAAAGATAGAGTTATATCACTGATGACATGTCTAACCCAATCATATAAATTATCCACTTAGAAGAATAGTGGGTCCAAGAAGCCAATAGATTTCCAAAAGCAAGTAGCAAATTCACAGCCTCTCAGGCAGAGTTGTCTCAACGTCCTGATTGCATGTAGGACAGAGATCTGTCTGGAGCATACCACAATGACAAAACATTGATCTCGTAGGAAGGGAATTATGTAAAGTCGTCTAAAGGAATAATTTTACTTTCTCATGAGCAGGAATATGCCACACCCATTTCTAAGAATTATTGTATGTTGTATTCTAAACATATTCAAGTATATTTAGCCAGCTATAACTATATCGAGCAGTATAAATACCATATAAATTTTATTTTCATGTTAATCGATCAGGCACCATAGAATTCAAACAAATGAGAAGCATTTTCAGGCGGTCACAAACACCCGGAGGAATATTAGTATATAATGAATCAAAGTTCTAATTCTCATCCAAGTAAACATCATTCACTCGCATTTCCAGATTATGGATATCCACTTAGAGAACCTGCTCCGCTAATTTCCCTACCTCAGACCAATTGGTAAACAAGAAAGAGGAGTTCTCATCCTCCAATATAAATTCAAATCCATCTTTAAGAGAAGAAAGAGCTTTCAAAATTGCACTCCAAGTAATTGATCCAAGTTTTTTTTTCATATTAAAGAATGTTTTTTCACTAATGTACTTATGCTTCAAAATTTTGGATCCATAGGAAATCACAATCACGGTGGAGACCCCAAACCAGCTTACCCAACATAGAAGTGCTAGCCTCTCTTGCTTTCTGGATGCTAAGACCACCCAGACTTTTGGGCTTAGTGATTTTATTCTAACCAATGAGATGCACACCAGATTTTGAATTACATTTTCACAAAATATTTTTAGCCATCCTATCAATAAAATCACAAGTTAATTGAGGTATCCAAGCCACTTGTTTAACTATAGTCAAACAACCGGACTTTTTTAAATAATTTATATACAAAATGAAAACCTCTGACTGATTTTCTCCTCTAAAACCTTAAAGTTCTTGCTTTGAAGACTACCAGCGACATAGGAAAACCCAAATATTTCTCTAGAGTAAGAGTTCGCTTGATACCTGTGCTAAAGACAATTGAATCCATTTTACTCCTCTTAGTGGTAGGTGAGAGGAACTCCCTTGATTTAGCAACATCACTTTAAGACCAGAAAACAGGGAAAAATAAATTAAGATATCATAAATGATCTCTGCTTGGGAGTTAGAAACCTTCGCGAAAATAAGAACATCATATGCCAAAAAAAATGCGATAGAAGGAGTATTGTTGCGGTGAGAATCAGATATTAAGCTATTAATTAACTTGAATCACAAATTTATGAAATTCACCATCGAGCTTTGATTTATCCAAAGGAAAGGGTAAAGATCGAAGAAAACCCTAAGTGCGCTATGTAACAACACAGCTAGAGATCTAAGGTTCGGGGGTTGGTTATACCTAGGAAAAATGCTAGCATCCTAAGTATCTGTAGTACTCTATAGAAACCTCTTGTTAGTATTTGTGTTATGTTAAATTTTGCTTGCTAAGGGGATTGTGCTAGGGTAAAGACCTAGGGTATATACAAATTATGTTCGCCAAGACGTCACATCTTGTGCCTACGTATCCTAACTAGGATGGAATCATAGAATTTGTAGTTCGCCTCACTAGGTGTGAAGAACTCTTGACTATGGTCAAGGTTCTAAGGGGAATAAGTGTTCATAGTTATGACACTTACATAGAGTTTATGAACTCTACTAAGTCTACGTTGAAAAACTAACTAGGGTTGACTTTAACAAAAGTCAAAAGGGGAAGTGAGTACTCATAACAATGATACTCACATAGAGTTTACAAACTCTGCACCTAATTCTAATTTGCAAATACAAATTAGCTCTAACAAGGCCAAGGAAACGATCCTAACAAGGTCATAAGATTGGTAGGAAAGCAACTAAATTATTCTAAAGGTATGACTTACAAGTCAACAGGGGAAACCCTCTTTTGGAATCAGGTTGGATGCAACAATGAGAAGCAAGTATAAAGCTTATAGCACAAGAGATAATAACCATAGATGACAGGAATTTTCTAACCTAATATTGTCATGCAAATATTGAGAACCTAAAATCTATCCTACTTCGATCTTAATTGAAAATTAAATCGAGCTAGGGGATATTATGAGAACATGTGAAGATACAAGCTAGTAAATAAGATATATGCATAAGCATCGAGATTAATCAATAAAAGAAAATCAAGATCAAAACATGATTAACTAGGTTAAACATCAATATTTAATAAAATTAATCAAGAAAGTAATTAATCAATATTAAATAAAAAATATTTAAACCAATTGTCAAACATAAACATATTTTTTTTCTTAATATTTATCAAATAAAAGATAAAGTAGAAAATAAGCAATAAATAGGAATAATCAAAAAATGAAAATACTAAAAATAATTAAAATATTTTTGAGTTTTTTCAATAATCAATATATGTTTAGATGGTCTTATTTTGTTACATTTGATCTCACTTTATCCTTATAATATGCTTGATTCAAGTTGTAACTTGTTTGCATCAATCTTGTTTGAATGTTATAGATGAACTTGTTGTTGTTACATATGTTCTTTACTTGCATTGATGGTTGTTACCTCTATGTGTTTATGTTGATCTTGATTGTTGTTCATGTTTTTGCATGTTCTTTCTTATTTCTTTTACTTTGTTAAGTCTTCCCCAAGTGATAGAACTTGTTAGTTCTCATCCAATTGCCTCATCTTCTTCCTATTTCAAAGGAAAGTTTCTATGTTGACCCCCAGGGTCATAGATAGCTATTTACCCTCCATTTGACTTTGTTAAGTCATCTTGAACCCTAGCTTAGTTAAGTTAGAACCTACTAGCCATTAGACTTTACTTAAGTCTAAAAGATCCACATTTACTAAGAGTATTCTTCAACTAGAACTCTAGGTTAAAGTTTGTCAAATTTATGTAAGGATCATTTTCATGATTACTTCCCCCCTGGCTTTTGTCAAAGTCAATCCCCTTGAGTGTACAACTTAGAATAGAGAGTTTTGTTAAACTCTATGTAAGTATTGTTATGTTTGTTCCCCTTTGAACCTTGATCATAATCAAGTGTTCATCTACCCTCAGTGAGGAGAACTATGATTGCTCTGATTCCATCCTAGTCAGGATATGTAGGCATAAGATATGATATCTTTGCAAGAAAATTTAGAACTATCCTTAGGTCTTTACCTAGACCTTTACCCTAACCTTGATCTCAAACCATAGCAAGTAGTATAGCATACAAACATACAAAAGGTTCTTGTAGAGTACTACAGATGTTTAGGATGTGAAATACCTACCCTAAGCATAACCAACCCCCGATCCCCGAATCTCTTAGTGTTGTTGTTACATCGCGCAAAAGGTTTTTCTCTCTTTAACATTTCCTTTGGATAAATCAAAGTCCAATTGTGAATTTAATGAATTAAGATTCAAGTTAATCAATAGCTTGACATATGATTCTCACCCCAACATATGACATTTCAAACTCCTCACTGAAGTTATGTTTAAAGTCTTCGATCTTCTTCTTGCAACTTCCTGTTATCAACAGGTCATCGACATAGAGGCATAGTATAAACAGTTCACTACTGCTTCTTCTTACGTATACTCCATGCTCAGTCGTGCTTGTAGAAGCATGCTTCAGTCTCAAGTTTTGATGATGTCAACACTACTCAAGGTCATCTCTTGATTGCAAAAAGACAAGCCGTTCAAAGTCATCAAGATAAAGTCATCAAGCTATCTTTCAAGTCAAGCTACATATGGAACTGATTCTTCCAGACTTGGCTGCATTACTGGTATATCAAATCCACCTTTATAATTTGATATACAAGTGTTCAAAAAACATCAATCATTTGTGCATAATACATAAGCATGTTTTTTGAAACCTTAAAAATGGTATAACATTAATTTTAAAAAGCATTTTTCTGAAAATTAGCAGTGTTAACCGATTAACCATATGGGTTAACCGGTTAACCAATTTGAATTTTGAATTTCCTGGGCTAACGTACCAGTGTTAACCGATTAACCATATGGGTTAACCGATTAACACTGAACGTGCAGTGAAAAATTGCTTTGTTTTGAGTTCAAAAATTATTTTAAAAACATACCTTTTCATGGTTTGAATCTTTTAAAATCATACCTTTTCTGAAAGGTTATTTTACTCATATAAATTCTGAGTTTTTCATTTTTGAAAAACAACCAATAGAACATAACTCAAAAACTTTTCAACCTCCAATACTCATTTTTAAAATTGTCTTGGAATCAAATTCATTTTTCAAAAGTGTTCATACTTGCATTGAAACTTTCATATTCATTGAACACTTGTATTGAAAAATTACAAAGAGTGAATTTTGATTCATTGGAGAAGATCACTTTGATAGTTATACTCAATCCAAATTCATTACAATTATTTTATTTTTGACTTGTGATCCAGGATTGTTGGACACAAGGGTGAGTGTTTACAAGAGGATTGTTCTTGTACACTTGTGAGTTTTATTGTTTGATAGTAGGCCTCACCGGTTGATGGTGTGATAGGTTGTACTGTTTTAAACAATAGTGAAAATTCTCTTTCATGTTGAAAGGGGAGTGGAGTACTCTCGGATTGTGAGGGGAACCACTATAAATCCTGTGTCTTTCTTTCTTTCTGTTGATTTACTGCTTTCCATAACCAAGAACACCATCCAGTATATTTCCAAGAACCATATAAAACCGGAAAAATTTCAAAAGTCCTAATTCACCCCCCCCCCCCTCTTAGGCATACTCTGTTCTTACAGTACTTTTCACAAATTCCTTCTCCCTTAAGAAGTTATTGATTTTCTTATTCCAAACTCTTGGATCTTGCTTAAGTCCATACATGACTTTATGCAGCCTGTACACCTTTCTTTCTTCGTCTCGTTTCACAAACCCAGCTGGTTGTGCAACATAAACTTCTTTGTGTAAGGGGTCATTAAGGAATGCACATTTCACGTCCATCTAACATGTGTGACAATTGTTCATATTTGCTAGACCAACAATCAATCTTATTGTTTCGATCCTAGCAACAGGTGCAAACACTTTGTCGAAGTCGATTCCTTCCTTCTGAAGAAATCCTTTCGCCACAAGTCTCGCCTTGTGTCGAGTTAATTCTCCTTTAGGATTCACCTTCACCTTGTAAACTCACTTCACATCAATTGCCTTCTTGCCTTGAGGCAAATCGACAAGTGACCAGGTGTTGTTGACTTCGATGGAGTCTAACTCCTCATTCATTTCTTTCACCCACTTCGAATCTTTCAATGCCTCAACTGCATTGACTGGTTCGACATCTGCGTAAAAAGCATAGTCTACCAGCTCACCTTCTTCATCGACTAGATCATCTGATGTAATCACACATTTTTGCAACCTTGCAGGCATGTGTCTTATTCGTCGAGGTCTGCTTAGGCCATCTTCATCTCTGACTTGTTCCTGTCGAATTTCACTTTCAACTTCAGTGGCTGGTTCTTCACAAGAGATTCTCACTGAATCCTTCTTGACATTCTCAGTCCAATCTCATTCTTTAAGCTCATCTATGATCACTACCTGCTTATTCACTGGGTCGAACAACTTGTAACCTTCAGTCGAATGATATCCTATCAAAATCATCTGATTCGACTTATCATCAAGCTTCCTTCTCAACTGATCTGACACATGTCTATGTGCTATAGATCCAAACACCTTCAAGTGAATGGGGCTAAGCTTGACACCAGACCAACATTCTTCTATTGTAATTCCTTCAAGCTTCTTTGTCGGACATCTATTTAATATGTATGTTGTTGTCGAAACCGCTTCTCCCCATAATTCTTTGGGTAGATGCTTTCTATTCAACATACTCCTCACCATGTTCATGATAGTTCTGTTCTTTTTTTCTGCAATTCCATTTTATTATGGAGTGCAGGGCGGCACCACCTCATGCACAATCCCTTCTTTTTCACATAATACATCAAACTCTTTCGACACATACTCTCCACCACCATTAGTCCTCGAAATTTTCAGCTTTTAACAACTCTGTCTTTTGACCATAGATTTGAATTAGAAAATACTTCTATCACATCACTTTTCTTTTTGATGAGGTAAGTCCATAGCTTTCGACTATAATCATCTATGAACATGACAAGGTATATGTTGTCTGCAATCAAATCCACATGGATTGGACCACATACATCAGAGTATATGACTTCCAGAATTGCCTTCGACTTCCTTCCTGCATCCTTGTTGAAGTTATTCTTGTGTTGTTTCGAATGAACACACTCTTCACAAACTGCACTTGGAATGTCAATTTCAGGTGATCTTGAAGCCATATTTCTCCTCTTTAGCTCTATGATGTTATTGAAGTTGAGATGGCCTAGTCGAAAATGCCATAACCATTCATCTCTATTGGCTTCAATTGTTAGGCACTTGTGCTCCATCACATTGAATTCAATCTCGAAGGTCCTATTCTGAGACATTAGAGCCTTCAAGATCAACCTACCACCTCCGTCGAGAACTCCCATCATCTTGTCTTCGATTGACACCTTGTAGTTCTTTTCTACTAGTTGTCCTATACTAAGCAAATTACTCTTCATGTTTGGTATGTACAACACATTAGAAATTGTTGACCTCTTGCCATCTTTCCTCATAATCAAAACATCGTCAATACCTTTAACTGCTAGAGTATTGTCATTTGTAAATTTCACCATGTTCTTCAAAGAGGGCTTCATATTGATAAACCAATATTTTCTTCCAATCATGTGTGATGAGCATCCCGAGTCCAAGTACCATTGGTCCTAGAATCTCTCTTTGTCTCTTGTTGTGACCATTAGCAACATCTCTTCTTCTTCATGCTTCGCCATCTTTGCATCAGTTTTTTTTATTCTTCTTCTTTTCTCGACATTCACTAAAATAGTGATCATACTTCTGACAATTGAAACATTGAATGTGACTTTTGTCAGGCTTTCGTCCACCATCTCTTCCTCTACCTGCATCACCACCTCTTTGGTTGCCTTGATTCCAGGGTTTTCTTTGATTCAACCAGTTTCCTTCCTGCTGATTTCGACCAGTAAAATTATTTTAGCCTCATCTACCTTTGTTGTCATTCCAGCTTCTTTTGCCTTTCCTTTCCTTTTCTGACTGCGCTTGCAAATCCATATTGCTCTTCGACTTTCCTGTAGCTCTCTCAGCCATCCTTTGTTCATGAGACTCAAGTGTCCCTTGAAACTCTTCCTTCGTCAATGTTGACAAGTCTTTCGATTTTTCTATGGCTACTACCACGTGGTCGAACTTTGGAGCCACCGACCTCAAAGATCTTTGCAACAACTGATCTTGATGTCAACACCTCTCTACATACTTTGATTTGATTCACCAGCTTTGTAACTCTATTGAAGAAATCGGTTATACTTTCACTTTCTTCCATCTGAAGCAATTCATAGGTTCTCTTGTGAGTTTGTAACATCACATCTTTCACCTTTTCTGCGCCTCCAAATAACTTTTCAAGAATCTCCCATGCTTCCTTCGTTGATTCTACATCACTAACCTTTTCAAAATTATCTGGATCTACACATTGATGAATTATAAAAAAATGAGACTTTGATTATAGTTATCAATTTTTAAAATAAGCACTCCTAGCAAATTATGATTTAATATTGCTATACTTTAAATTTTTTAGCAATACAAAGGTGAGTTTTTCTTTATTGGAAAACTCTTGTTTAGTTTTACTATATAAAAGAAAAATAGTTTCTCAAGAAAAAAAATAGTTTCAATTTTTAAAGGAATGAATTTTTCTAAATAATGTCTTGGATCAGAAAATTACCAATGCCAAAGCAATTTTGAAGTCGCTGTTTCGTATAAAGACAAAACGGTTGATAGAAATGGGTTGAGTTGCTGGCAAGTACTGACTCGAGGAGTTGGGACTCGACGAGTCGATCATAGAGAATTTTTGCAATTTATGACTTGTTGAGTTTGCCTAAATTTCAGTAGTTAATAATAATAAGGAAATATATTAGATTAATTGCCTAAAATAGTTTGTGGGATGTTATGTCTAATTTTATTTGCCTAATATGTTCACACGTTAAACTGTAGGTTGTTGAACACTAGGTTGTTATGTCTTTTCATGTTCACCTAATGTTTCATGTTTACCTAATGTTAGTTTGTAAGAGGGTCAAATTCCAAACCCACAAAAATATACTACCATATAGACATAAAAACAATAAAATACTCACCACATAAAATAAAATACAATAAAATAAAAGAATAAAAATAAGTTAAGAATTACAACTTTATGCAAATGATTATATGGAATAAGCCATTACCTTAACTGCTTTACTTCCAGGCAATGTGACCACAAGCATCATCTTATTTTTCTTATGCTTTCATATATATTAATTAAAGTCCACATTTCGAATTTTCCCTCCTTTGTTTTCTATAAGTTCCGAATAAATATTAAAAATAAAATATTGAAATATAGAAAATATGTTAATTTTGAAGTTATGTAAAAGAAACTTATCGATAGAACAGAAATTAAATTTGTAGAAAATTTCGCAAAAGCCAAGGTCTCTAATATCCAAAACTCTTGCTTTAGGTATATTCAAAAAGCCCTAACCCGCATAATACTTGGTAAAGGGGATAATGGGAGTTATATTTTATCCATGTCATGATGAACTAGTGAATGTTAATTAATTGTTGTAATCATTTGTGAGTGCCCATAAATGGTTAGGATTTGGAGAAAAAGACCATATGACTTTTGATTTCATTTTTTTACTTTGTAAAATTATTCATTGCATTTTATTTTCAAAGTTACTATTATTGTTATAGTTCAAGTGTTTTATGTTTAACGTAGTTATTATTTCTTTTCTTATGTAGTCTCTTGCTACATTGTTGATTACTATGTTTGAGTAGTCTCCTAAGGACTATCTTATTCCAGACCTCATGTGAACTTTTTGTTGTTCTATTACGAGAAATAACAAGTAAATTCTTTTGGAACTCGAATCTTTTCACTTAAGTATTCGAATTTTAGATACTGATCACATGCTGGAAGGGTGTGTTTCGGTATCTGAACACGAAATTCCAAAAAACTAAGTTTAAGGCGACAAAAGTGTCTCAGATTCAATTGAGAAAACATCATATTTAATAAATACGCAAAAATCAATCTTAAGTAAATAAATTATGCTAACGAAGGTAGGTAGATTATTCGTTTAAGACAATACAACACACTAACAAAAGTAGGTATTGTCCAATTTCTCTATTTTTCTATAATTCATTTGTTTCCCGTATTAGATGCAAAATTCATGAATCTGTTTAAATAAAACTAAAGCACCCTAGGTTCTGTTTTAAACACTTTATTTCTAATAACAAATATATAATCTCAAATTAAGTTTCGTCCACTTTAGCTAAACACGAATAAAATAGAATTCAATATTTAGAGAATTGTTCTTTGTGGGAACGATAAACTTTTATATTACTTCGGTATTATCGTACACTTACAATGTATCAATCCTCCCAAGCAATGGTTGACGGACTCTCCCTAAGAAGCCATTGAGAGACTCTTCTCATGCAACGCTTGAGGGACTCGCATCAAGCAATAAATTAATGTCCACATGACCGAACCATCATGATAAGATTCACATCTTCTCGTGAATAATTTAATATCTATCATTTGAGAATATTAAAATAATCACATATTCCTATATCGGGGATCGTCACGATACATCACATATATTCCAGTTAAGTTATCGGGATAAATCACATATCCTTCAATAAGTCGTCAGAATAATCACATGCCTTCTAATTGGATCAACAAAACACATTACATGCCTATAATTGTAATCTATTGTCGCATGAAATGCCTCCAAGCATTCACTTTGATATACTGGATGTCATCTTACGAATGTTACTTCGTTCTCGTCTTACCCATAATATATTAACCATTGTATAGGTACAACTCCCACCTCAACTATACTTAAGGTATTTATCTTTCTAGACAAGTTAATGCTAATTACCTAAGTATACTTAGTGCTTAAGGGTTTTCTTAACCTAAGATGCATCAAGCTTGTATGACATGTTATGTCTTCATTCACAACAGAAAGCATGTCTACAATCATCCAATTAATGTTTAGGATTATTAACTACCTTAAAGTGGAGTTTAGAACAAGAAAAATCTATGTTTTTGGCTAAAATAGGGTCCTTGACTCGATTCAAGGAAGCCTTCACTCAATTATGTTAGAACAAGAGTTGGTTCTATAAATACAGTTGCAAAACCTCAAATCTGTGTAAGTGATTACCTTTAGTGACTCGAGTTTAGTCTGTATACTCAAGAAGACAAGGACAATTATTTTTGTGGTGTATGTAATCAATTTGATTATAGTGGATTAAGTCCTTTTGAGAAGGAGAAATCACCTTGACGGATGGACTGGGTGTAGCTTCGTTAACAGTGAACCAAGATAAAATTAACTTCTTATTTTTATTATTTTGTTAGATTGTGTTCTGAACTGGACCGACACTTGGCCCACAGTCGAGCAGGCCCAACCCCACATCGGGTTGGAAGGTCTAATAAGTCCTAAACCGCCTCCCCGTCGGGCAGAGCTCTTTCTCCCGTCGGACACGAACCTCTTGGAAGTCGAGCAGGCACCTCACATCTGTCAGGCACGCTCTCCCTTCTGCCCAACTGTCGGGCATACCCTATCCAGCTCAGAGGGCTCCTCTGACCTCCCTCACGTTCTCAACGTGTTCCCTACGCGGAGACACATCATCAGGTAACTACTTGTGCCCTAATTATTCGGTCATCCACCTCTCGGATAGCACAAAGCAGTTACACTAGGGCGAAGACCACGTGCTGGTCTTCTTGACGTCACGTCATCCCTAGCAGTTACCAGCATTGGGCCTGGCAACTCAGCCCAACGCAAAGTAACCGTTGGCCCTGCGCTGGGAGCACTATAAATATCCTATTTCACTAGAGGGTCAGGTAATCTCATTTTTACTTGTTTCTGTACTTGTTATCACTCTGTTCGACTCTTACTTTGGCATCAGAGTGTGTTTCAGGTACACCCCCTCCATTCTCCTCAGTAGTCAGACAACTCAAACGTGTGGTCGGCCAGTGGCGCCATCTGTGGGAAACTAAAGCGTCCCCGTTCTTCCGAGCAATATAACCAAAGCTTTCATCAACTTCTGTGATCATGGCCAGCTGTTAGAAGTATTTTTCGATAGTGTTTTATCGTATCCACAGGGATTGATGAGAATATGTGATGCTTGTCGTTCAATGGTTTAATGATTTAAGAAGAGGTTTTTTAAAATGGTTTCTATTTTTGTAACAAGAGTTTGCAAGAAATAAAACAGAATAAAATTTGGTCCTAGTTTGATAAAAAGCATGTCAAGATTAGGGTTCGCTAATCCGTCCTAAATGTATCCAACCGATCAAATATGTGAATGTGGTTTTAACCAACATAATCGTGTATCCTCGCAAAAACTTTCATTTCTAAAGCAATTTCGGGAATGTTATTGTTTCGACCGTTAAATGATCTCTCTAAATAACACTCGAAACAATAATCATTAAGATCAATACAAAGCGAATATCAACTTTAAAACCTAGGTCTAGAGTTTGTATAGTTGATAGATGAAGATGTCATACCCCAAATTTGCCCGCCAGCTTTTGTAAATATTTTCGCATTTTTTTATTTCACATTTTTCACGCCGTTTAGACACGTGTCCACCCCGATTGTGCGTTTTTCAGATCTTGACTATTTTTTGTCCAGTAGAAGCGCGACACGTGGCCTAAGGGCATTTTGGTAATTTTTGTTTCTATTTTCATTTTCTCATTTTTCTTTTCAAATATTAAATTTGTGTTCATATTTTTATTTTATCATTTATTTAATTCAAATAGTTTGTTTTGTTACATTTTTTAGAATTAGAATAGTTATTTATTTATTTTTTCTTTAGAATAGATTTTATTTTAATAGTTTTTATATAGAATTTTAATTTAGTTATTATTTTTATTAGAAATAGTTTTTTTATTTATTTAGAATAGAAATAGATTATTTTTATAGCATAGATTTAATTTGTTTTTAGAATTATTTTAATATTAGAATTTGCTTAGATTTAATTTAATATTTTTTTTATTGATTTATTATTTTTATTTTTAATTCATTTTCTTTTGTTTTTATTATTATTAATAATGGGCTGAACCCATGTTTAGTTGCAGCTCACCGTGTTTACACTCACATACCCCCTCCTGTTTTCTGTACTCCATTTTCTGTTATCACCCCTTCCTATTTTTCTGTTAATATGTTATTATTTAGTTATTTTGTAAATATTTAATTTTTTATGTTAATATGTTATTATTTAGTTATTTTGTAAATATTTAATTTTTTCTGTTAATATATTATTATTTAATTATTTTGTAAATATTTAATATAAAAAGAGGTTGTCATTTTGTAATATATTATCGTAAATTATAAACCAGTTTTTAGTGAAATTTTATATTTTATTTTCTTAAGTGTTATATATATATATATATATATATATATATATATATATATATATATATATATATATATATATATATATATATATATATATATATATATATATATTACATATTTTATATTTTATAGAACTCTGTATATATTATGTTAGCTTTTCTTATATAATCTATTTAACTTTTTTTTTTTTTTTTTATGTATATACATTTTCTAACGATCTTTTTTAATTAAGTTTTAGTATTTTTTTTCTAGAAGTTAGTTTAGTATTGCTCTTTTGTTATTGGTCATTTCTCCCCTTTTGGGTCGATGACGAGACCTCTGTAATTCATTACCAGTCAAATTATTGATGAGTAATGTTGGATCTGAGACCACCTCTTTTCTCTCTTCATTACTTGTCCCAACTCGATTCAAAAGCATTGACAAACCATCTTCAAAATCCGATTATCTTTGTATTGAATTAAAAAGAGGGGATTAAGTGTAGACTTTCTTCCTCTCCGAGTGTTGGGATGCCCACTGTAGTGAGGGTGGTTTCGACACTCGTCTTTCAATACGAAGACGTTTCCATACCATCTCTCCTAAAACCTCGGTCTCGTACCGAGTCCATTTTCAAACCATAATAAATTGATTTCTCTTTGTATCGAATTAAAGAGAGAAGATTGGGTGTAGACTTTTTCTTCTCCGAGTGTTGGGATGCCCACTGTAGTGAGGGTAGTCTCGATACTCGTCTTTCGATACGAAGATGCAACTTTATCCACCATTTCCTTTCACAACTTCCTTCCACAATTTTCACACCTAAAACCTCGGTCCTGTACCGAGTGCATTTTCAAATCTTTTCATAACAAAAACTTGAATGGTCGTGGAGTGGTTAGGCGTAGGCCTTCTCCTATCCCGAGTGCTGACGTTTACCGTAGGGTTCTCTGTCGCAAAGCACTTACCGTTCAAAACCAAAAACGTCTTTAATAAGAGAACGAAGTTCTCTTTGCATTGAATTAAAGAGAGAGGATTGGGTGTAGACCTCTTCTTCTCCGAGCGTAGGGATGCCCACTGTAGTGAGGGTGGTTTCGACGCTCGTCTTTCAATACGAAGACGCCTCGTTCGCCACACCCTTTTATAACAAAAACTTTGAGATAAAGAATTGGGTACTACCCGTAGGGGTTACTATCCGAGGACCTATCTCGCCCCTAAAAAACAATTCAACCAATCAAACGTGACACCTTGCCTCGCATGGCGAAAACCAGTCTCCCAAAGGATATGTTACGTCCGTTCTACCGCAAACAGGTACGCATAAGTCTCCAAACAAGCGAGCAGCAAAACACCTAAACTGCTAGAACGCGTACAATAACATCATCCACAAAATACACCGGTTATCCGCACCGTAGGCACGAACTACATTGCTCTAATTTCTCATCTGTTGAGAATACGTAGGCATAGGATTGCGATATCCTAGCGAGCACCCTTTTTCTTTTTCACCCTTTCCCAGAAAGGCATGCTACGTCCGTTCTACCGCAAACAGGTAACGCCTAAGTCTCCAACGAGCGAGCAACAATACACCTAACTGCTAGAATGCGCACGATAGCAGCGTCTACTAAGACTTCCCCGCAAACCGTAGGCCGAACTACGGCTGCTCTGATTCTTTACTTCTTTTGAGTAAAGATACGTAGGCACAAGGGCCACAATCCTTGTCGAGCACACTTTCCCCCCATATCTGTAGTTCCCCGAACTACGTCGACTCTGACTTTCTCACATTTATTGAGAATACGTAGGCCTAGGACCGCGAAGTCCTACCGAGTCTGTTCTTTCTCTTTTCTTCCCCGTTCTCTCTTTCCTCCTAACTTTCTTGTTTCTAACCCTTCTTTTACCCCGTGGAACACTTCTTATAGCATAATGTTTAAGCAAATAAATTCACACATCGACAAACAAAAGGTTCCCATCGAGTACGATGGATGCGAGGGGTGCTAATACCTTCCCCTCGCATAACCGGCTTCCGAACCCGTTCTTGGTCGCGAGACCATCTTATCCATTTCTTTCTTAAAGGTTTTCTCGATATTTTCCTTTCCCCTCATGGGATAAATAAAGTTCGGTGGCGACTCTTCTGTCTATCTTTTTCGCCTCCCCGTCATTGCGCGATGCATTTTTCGAGTAGCGTCAGCTGGCGACTCTGCTGGGGACCTCCTAGCGAGCCAAGCCTATTTTGTTTGTCGTGTTTGTTATTTTATTTGCTTTATTTGTTTATGCTTTATTTTCTAACCTGGTTGGGTTTATTAGGGTTGGTTTGTGAGGATAAAAGCTTTCTACCCGAGCTTTATAGTATACACTAAGATTAGGAGGTGGTTTCTTTCTGATTTGCGAGACTTAGGACTCGTTGAGTTGGATCGAATTCCATCGCTCAGATGAGACCCTTTTGGGATGATTATGTCTTACGTGTAGTCGTAATGGCGTCTTTATTTCCAACTTGGGAGTCCGTGACTCTGAGGACCTTTTGTAGAACCTTATTCCGAAGGTTCCTAAAACATAACTCTGTGTTCATCCTTTGAAGGGAATACCGTCTTACGAGTAGTCGTTCTGATGGAAAACTTTTGAGGGTTAGTGCATGGGACTTTGTTTTAAAACCTATGGGATACCCTCTTATAAACCAATAGATTGCCCACCCGGTGGGAGAGATACCTTTTGTTGTTGTCTTGCAGGATCTGTGACCTTAATCCTTGATGTGGATTTGTTCTCGTGTGCACTCATTACATTGCATTGCATTTGCATAAGCATCTCTGCATCATTTTGCATTTTCTTCCCTAACTGATGCCAAAAGCTTACCCATCCTTTGTTCATAACCTACAGTTGATTTCCCGACACTCCTGCTGAACTCGTGAGAGTTGTGAAGCATTTGAAGCAATAGGAGCATAGACGCCTTGAAAGGCCAATCAGACAATGCAAACTGAGGTAGCTATGCCAGAGAACGACCGCCAGAATGTTGAGTCCCCACCAGGGTTTACTGTGACGAAAAATCCACTGTATGATCTTCCGCCGGATGGCCATCCTCCGCAAGTAAACGTTCCTACTCGACCCCAGAGGATGCCAACGAATGATCCCATGGAAGAAAAGCTTCGTGCCCTTGAGGAGACAATTCAAGCTATAAGAGTGTCTGACATGCCCAGACTCGATGCTGCTGATATGTGTCTAGTGCTAGACTTGGTGATCCCTCCGAGATTCAAGGTACCAAACTTCGAGAAGTACACAAGCTTTAGTTGCCCAAGGCATCATTTGGTGATGTACTGTCGAAAAATGACCCCTTACACTCATGATGATAAACTGATGATTCACTGTTTTCAAGAAAGTTTGAGTGGGGCATCATTAAGTTGGTACACGGATTTGGAAAGAAGCCATATCCAATCGTGGAGGGACCTAGCCAACGCTTTTCTAAAGTTTTACCAGTTCAATTTGGACACTCCTCCCACCCGCATGCAGTTACAAAGCCTATCTCAGAATGAGAATGAACCCTTTAAGGGATATGCACAGCGGTGGAGAGAATTCGCAGCAAGAGTGCAACCACCACTTTCGGACAGGGAACTGATTGACATGTTCATCAACAGTTTGCAGGGCTCTTATTTTGAAAGAATGGCTGGTTGTACGCCATCAAGCTTCTCTGACCTTGTGATTGTAGGAGAGCGCCTCGAAAGTTACCTCAAAAGTGGACAAATCTAGGACGCATCAGGCAGCCAGGCCAGTGAGATTGAATCTTTCGATGATTTCCATGAGGAAGAGAAGGATGAAACCAGCGCACTCATAGCAAATGTTGAGTATTCTCACGATGTACCAACAAAACTCTATAGTCCCTCGTCTACTCAACAGGCATCATTACCAGTGCCATGTTATCCTTATGGGAAATCAGCCATGCCTAAAGCTTCGTCGCACAAGCCATGGGTCGCTCCTCATGCAAATCAACAAGCCCATGGCCGAGGTCATCCGAATCAGCGCCGTAATCAGAATAGGCCCAGCAACAACTTGGAAAGAAGGACTGCTC
The DNA here is from genome assembly GCA_963859935.3 of Lathyrus sativus. NCBI lineage: Eukaryota > Viridiplantae > Streptophyta > Magnoliopsida > Fabales > Fabaceae > Lathyrus > Lathyrus sativus. Next base: position 616,729,881 of record OZ012738.1, on the reverse strand, counting down.
CTCTTCATCCGGTCCCTATGTCGCACAGTCAACTTCTCTCGCATTTGATTCAAAACTCATTGGTGGAGCCTAAAACTCTTAAGCCTGTGCCTGAACCTTACCCTCCTGGGTACAATCCCAATGTTCAGTGTGGATATCATGGTGGATCCATGGGGCACTCGACTGAAGAATGCAAAGCCTTCCAAGCCAAAGTGCAACAATTGATTGACAAAGAGTACATATCTTTTCCAGAAGGAGGTTTGGTTGTCCATGTCAACCTCTCAGCTGTCTAAGCTCGAAGATTTCCAAGGGTCATTTCCAGAAGCTGGTGGTCCAGACAGGCGGACGTCCTCAACATTGGCGGTCCTTGGGCGCTTTTATCAGTTGCATCTTGTAGTTTACTTTCTGTTAATTGCTACTTGCTTTTTAAACATTGTTATTTTGAATGGTAATATTAATTAAGTGATTATGCATTTTCCGAATCAGTCACGTCGTATTCACTCATTATTTCCACTTATCACAGACACATACACTTTTATCCACTCCACTTTATTACTGTTGTTTTAGCAAAGATTGGAGGGAGGATGACGAAAACGAAATACCCATAATTGCAAACTATATGCTTTCGGATAAAATCTCGTCAATGATGTACAGGCATTGTTTCAATTCCCATAAACACCGGAGATATAAGGAGTTAATCCCTAGTCAACCACTTCGAGCCTAGAAGTAGGAGTTTCCTTCGGATATTCAAACCCTTACACTCAACCTGGGGCAGGGTAGTGTTCAGTTAATCTAACCCCGCATTCGAATCAACAAAGCAAAAATCCAAAAGACAAGATGGTCGCTCATCAATGACCCATGACATGGCAGTCACAATCCTCCAACAAAATCCAAAAAAAAATCAATCAAAAGCCTGCTAGGTCAAACACCTCAAAAGGGGACTTAGGCAAAAATCAGGGTTATCCCGATGGATCTGACAAGCAAAATCAGTCCATGCAAAAGTTAGGGATCAAAAACAAAATCAAAAGAGGTTTTTAAACCTTCAACAAAATAAGACTCAGTGGCCACCCAAATCTATGGTCTACTAACATTTATCAAAATAAGGTGATTGCCATTTCAAGCAAACCTTGAACCGTCAAGCTTACACCGTCAAGGTAAGTGCAGAATTAACTGAGCGTAGGACTGGAAGTCATCAAGAAGAAGGGGTGGGTACAAATAATTCTTTGAGCCTAATATCCTTTGTTCTATAAACCATGAACCAGACCAAGTTATAACCCTCGAAAGACCTAATTGAGGCGAGGTTTATTCTGAAAGCATACTATCGCAAGGTTGCGTAACCTTACTCCTCACGTATTTGCTAATCATCAGCATTGGTGTCATTTTCCTTGCTATATATTTTACACCAATCAAGTTAGCACAACATTTGGACTAATGGTCCATTCGTCTCACTATCACGACACTCAATAAACGACAATTCTTTAAAAAAAAAAATTGCATGAACTTCGCATTAAAATTACCATTCGTGAATAAACAATTTTAATTGCAAGTCAGTGGTTGGCATTGAGGAAATTCTAACATAAAGCAATCAAACAGGACTAGACTATTCAGCAGTCTGGATCAGAATCGAGCATACTTTGTAGCCCTATGGAACTGGGGCATTGAGATCCAAGAATTTGGAATGAGTCAGTCTGAGGCAATCCCCAAACAACGGTTGATTATGGGGCAAACCATTCCAGAAGCGGTTGATCAAGAGTGAATTATACCGATCAGGGGCAGGCCACCCAGAGTTTCTCTGACTTGAGGATAGATCCCTCTAATGTTCAATCAGGATAAGTTAAGTCGCTTCAACGCTCTTTCAAGAGCAAGCTACTCCAAAGAGTATATTGAAGCCAATCACCACAAGAATTGGTTAAACAATGATAAATCCTTTCGTGGTACAAACTCTGGGGCAAGCCATCTCGAGGTCGTCTCATGGCAAATTACTCTAGCAAGTTCATCATCATCAGCAACTGTTGAGTTCAAAACAAGTGTCGAGGAATCATACTGTCATCTCACCTAATAACCTTAACCGTCTGAAGGCCTTGCTGTCATTGGATCCTTCATCCCACAGCCTAAACCTGTCACCTATCAAAACATACCGAAACCTCCAAAGTCCAGTTCTTGTCTGGCAAACCTAAATACCAGTCCCATCTGGTCAAACCTTTAAACCTTCAAACCAGTCCCATCTGGTCACCTTCCGTTTAACCAGTCCTCGTCTGGAAAACACAATTTCAAAGTCCAGTCCTCGTCTGGAAAACCACAAAGTCAGTTCCCGTCTGACACCAAACCTAGAAGTCAGTTCTCGTCTGACAACTTAACCTTTTTGCCACCAGTTCTTGTCTGGTAAACCTCATCCCAAAGTCCAGCTCCCATCTGGCAAACCACAAAATTAGCCCTCCTTTGACAACTTAGCCTTTCGCCAACCAGTCCCATCTGGTCTACCCTCCGAATACCAGCCCTCACCTGGTACTTCCAACCCAAAGTCCAATCTACATTGGCAACCACCAAAAGTCTGCCACGTCATCACCTACATTCCCAGTCACCTGCCTGGATCCATCATTATCATATGCATCATACGCATCGCATTCGACTTCATAAGCATCTTGCATCATATGCATACCTATAATCATATCATACTCCCCAACTCTTGCATCTCCACTCTAGCATTTGCATTTGCATTTCCATTTACAGAACATCATTATCATCAAGCATTCACATATGCGAGATCAGATTCAGGATCAATTTCGAAGATTTTCAAGATCATAATCAGCCCAGTCAGGGGCATCTTCCGCAAGAGTGTCGATAATCCCCATAAAGTTGTGCAACTTTTGTTGGGCAAACTCAAGAGCTTCAAAGCAACATCCAGCCCGGTCAGGGGCATCATCTACAAAGATTGTGGGTACTCCTACAAGATTCCAGAATATCAAAGCAAAATTCAGCCCAGCCAGGGGCATATTTTCAAAACCATGGGTGTATCGCATGACATATTTCAACCTCGTAGTTAATCAGATCTTCAAATCAACATTCAGCCCAGACAGGGGCGTTTTCAGTAAATCCATGGGCGTTCCCCAGTGAGTTGTCTCCAACAGACGATAAGTGGCAATCTCTTCAGAGAAGCTTATCCCCTACATCCTTTTGGGTGTCAGGTTTGTTTATATTTCAATTCTCAAACTTTTGTTTTCCTTTTCGGACAAATTTAGGATATTCTTTGTATCTAATTGACTTCTACCTTGAAAAATGAACGCTGCAGCAATTCATCTTACTCGGTCTAAGCCAATTAGATAGGGGCATCTGTCATACCCCAAATTTGCCCGCCAGCTTTTGTAAATATTTTCGCATTTTTTTATTTCACATTTTTCACGCCGTTTAGACACGTGTCCACCCCGATTGTGCGTTTTTCAGATCTTGACTATTTTTTGTCCAGTAGAAGCGCGACACGTGGCCTAAGGGCATTTTGGTAATTTTTGTTTCTATTTTCATTTTCTCATTTTTCTTTTCAAATATTAAATTTGTGTTCATATTTTTATTTTATCATTTATTTAATTCAAATAGTTTGTTTTGTTACATTTTTTAGAATTAGAATAGTTATTTATTTATTTTTTCTTTAGAATAGATTTTATTTTAATAGTTTTTATATAGAATTTTAATTTAGTTATTATTTTTATTAGAAATAGTTTTTTTATTTATTTAGAATAGAAATAGATTATTTTTATAGCATAGATTTAATTTGTTTTTAGAATTATTTTAATATTAGAATTTGCTTAGATTTAATTTAATATTTTTTAGATTTTATTTTTATTTTAATATAATTTTTAGAAAATAGTCTTTAATAGATTAGAATTTAGATTTTATTTTAAATAGGATTTTAATATTATTTTTATTAGAAATAGTTTTTTTATTTATTTAGAATAGAAATAGATTATTTTTATAGCATAGATTTAATTTGTTTTTAGAATTATTTTAATATTAGAATTAATTAGATTTGATTTAATTTTAGAGATATTTTAGGATTTTAGAATTAAGTTAGTAATGTTAGAGATATTTTAGGATTTTAGAATTAAGTTAGTAATGTTAGAGATATTTTAGGATTTAATTAGTTTTTAGATTTTGATTTTTTATTCTAGAGTTTTAACTGTTTTTAATTTTATTAGAAATATTTTTTATTTTAAATAGATTTAATTATATAGTTTTAGAAATAGTATATTTTAGAATTAGTTTAATTAGGTTTTAGTTTAATTATTATAGTTTTCATTTAAGTTAGATTAATTAGTTTAATTGTGATTTATGGTCATTATTAGATATTATTAGATTAGAATTATTTTAGTTTAGTATTAGTTAAGGTTTTCTTTTTAATAGAATCATTTCCTTTTAATTATTATTTATTATTAGTTATTTAGGAGTTTATTTATTTAAATTATTTATTAATTAGGACTTTAATTTATATTAACTTTTTTAGAGTCAGTTTTTTAATCCATTAATCATCCTCAACCTTGTACTAATCACCACTAATCAGATTAACCAAACCCTCTCAAATTGCCACGTGTCCACCTGTCCCTTATATAGGGACTATTCATTGTCTCCCAACCAACAACCCTAGCTGCAGAGGACACCAACCCTAATCCTAAGGGTCAGCTTCCACCCACCATGAACTCAACATCATCATCTTCATCTTTAAACAAAAAACCCAACAAACTCTTATCCTCACCAGAACCGTCAAACAAACCCTTCACCGTTCCAAATCACAAATCCTTTGAACCTTCAACACAACAATAACAACAACCCCTTGAATCCGACATCTTCTGAAAACCAAAACCTCACAAACATCATCGTCGATAAACTCATTATCCATCTCAGCCTTCATTCCGTAACAACAACCTTCATCGCTAACCATCCGTCCTTCGCCCTTCACCGTTTTCTTTCGTTTCTACAATAACTTCCGCCGTTCACTCCACCACTTCGAATCGCCCATAAAACCAGATCTTCAACCCGTCGAAACAACTTCGACGGTGCCTAACCCACCTTTCATCTTCAAAACCAACAGAAAAGATCCTAAACCGCCATTGTTCATCATCATCTCAGCTTCAACGACCCACTTACCTCCTTCAACTATCTCTACACACTTCAACCAAACAAATTCCCTTCCGATCACAAACAAAACCAACCGCCGTAAATTCATTTCTTCAAACCCATTTTCCGAAAACAAAACGAAACAACCAAAACAGAGAGGATGATCAGAAAAGATGTGAGATTAAGTTAAAATAGAGACGATGAATGAGAGCGAGAATCGGAAACAGAGAGAGTGAAAATCTCGAACAGTGAGTGAGAGCGATAACTGAGTGAGAGAGAGGCAATGAAGAAGCGTTCTGCGTTTTTTGTCGTTTTGGTTTCCTTTTTAAAATTTTTTTTATTGATTTATTATTTTTATTTTTAATTCATTTTCTTTTGTTTTTATTATTATTAATAATGGGCTGAACCCATGTTTAGTTGCAGCTCACCGTGTTTACACTCACATACCCCCTCCTGTTTTCTGTACTCCATTTTCTGTTATCACCCCTTCCTATTTTTCTGTTAATATGTTATTATTTAGTTATTTTGTAAATATTTAATTTTTTCTGTTAATATGTTATTATTTAGTTATTTTGTAAATATTTAATTTTTTCTGTTAATATATTATTATTTAATTATTTTGTAAATATTTAATATAAAAAGAGGTTGTCATTTTGTAATATATTATCGTAAATTATAAACCAGTTTTTAGTGAAATTTTATATTTTATTTTCTTAAGTGTTATATATATATATATATATATATATATATATATATATATTACATATTTTATATTTTATAGAACTCTGTATATATTATGTTAGCTTTTCTTATATAATCTATTTAACTTTTTTTTTTTTTTAATGTATACATTTTCTAACGATCTTTTTTAATTAAGTTTTAGTATTTTTTTTCTAGAAGTTAGTTTAGTATTGCTCTTTTGTTATTGGTCATTTCTCCCCTTTTGGGTCGATGGCGAGACCTCTGTAATTCATTACCAGTCAAATTATTGATGAGTAATGTTGGATCTGAGACCACCTCTTTTCTCTCTTCATTACTTGTCCCAACTCGATTCAAAAGCATTGACAAACCATCTTCAAAATCCGATTATCTTTGTATTGAATTAAAAAGAGGGGATTAAGTGTAGACTTTCTTCCTCTCCGAGTGTTGGGATGCCCACTGTAGTGAGGGTGGTTTCGACACTCGTCTTTCAATACGAAGACGTTTCCATACCATCTCTCCTAAAACCTCGGTCTCGTACCGAGTCCATTTTCAAACCATAATAAATTGATTTCTCTTTGTATCGAATTAAAGAGAGAAGATTGGGTGTAGACTTTTTCTTCTCCGAGTGTTGGGATGCCCACTGTAGTGAGGGTAGTCTCGATACTCGTCTTTCGATACGAAGATGCAACTTTATCCACCATTTCCTTTCACAACTTCCTTCCACAATTTTCACACCTAAAACCTCGGTCCTGTACCGAGTGCATTTTCAAATCTTTTCATAACAAAAACTTGAATGGTCGTGGAGTGGTTAGGCGTAGGCCTTCTCCTATCCCGAGTGCTGACGTTTACCGTAGGGTTCTCTGTCGCAAAGCACTTACCGTTCAAAACCAAAAACGTCTTTAATAAGAGAACGAAGTTCTCTTTGCATTGAATTAAAGAGAGAGGATTGGGTGTAGACCTCTTCTTCTCCGAGCGTAGGGATGCCCACTGTAGTGAGGGTGGTTTCGACGCTCGTCTTTCAATACGAAGACGCCTCGTTCGCCACACCCTTTTATAACAAAAACTTTGAGATAAAGAATTGGGTACTACCCGTAGGGGTTACTATCCGAGGACCTATCTCGCCCCTAAAAAACAATTCAACCAATCAAACGTGACACCTTGCCTCGCATGGCGAAAACCAGTCTCCCAAAGGATATGTTACGTCCGTTCTACCGCAAACAGGTACGCATAAGTCTCCAAACAAGCGAGCAGCAAAACACCTAAACTGCTAGAACGCGTACAATAACATCATCCACAAAATACACCGGTTATCCGCACCGTAGGCACGAACTACATTGCTCTGATTTCTCATCTGTTGAGAATACGTAGGCATAGGATTGCGATATCCTAGCGAGCACCCTTTTTCTTTTTCACCCTTTCCCAGAAAGGCATGCTACGTCCGTTCTACCGCAAACAGGTAACGCCTAAGTCTCCAACGAGCGAGCAACAATACACCTAACTGCTAGAATGCGCACGATAGCAGCGTCTACTAAGACTTCCCCGCAAACCGTAGGCCGAACTACGGCTGCTCTGATTCTTTACTTCTTTTGAGTAAAGATACGTAGGCACAAGGGCCACAATCCTTGTCGAGCACACTTTCCCCCCATATCTGTAGTTCCCCGAACTACGTCGACTCTGACTTTCTCACATTTATTGAGAATACGTAGGCCTAGGACCGCGAAGTCCTACCGAGTCTGTTCTTTCTCTTTTCTTCCCCGTTCTCTCTTTCCTCCTAACTTTCTTGTTTCTAACCCTTCTTTTACCCCGTGGAACACTTCTTATAGCATAATGTTTAAGCAAATAAATTCACACATCGACAAACAAAAGGTTCCCATCGAGTACGATGGATGCGAGGGGTGCTAATACCTTCCCCTCGCATAACCGGCTTCCGAACCCGTTCTTGGTCGCGAGACCATCTTATCCATTTCTTTCTTAAAGGTTTTCTCGATATTTTCCTTTCCCCTCATGGGATAAATAAAGTTCGGTGGCGACTCTTCTGTCTATCTTTTTCGCCTCCCCGTCATTGCGCGATGCATTTTTCGAGTAGCGTCAGAAGAAATTAGGTCAAGATTTGAAAAATTCATGTCTAAAGCAATCCAAATCATAAATATAACAAAAGATAGCAAATAACTTCACCTATATTGATCATAGTCTTGTTCACATACAAAAGATCAAGAATAATACATAAAATCTGAACTAGCTACCTCTAACCTTGACAAAAGAGGGGTTTTAGCCACCCATTTCCATGATAGCTTGAGCAACAAGTTTCGAAAGAAGGTTGATCAACATCCGAGTCGAATAATCGAGATTGGATGAGAGTCCACATTCTTTTTGTGAAAGATGGCTAATAGATGATGAGAAATGGAGAAACTGGGGTTTTAGCTCTGAAAAATCTCTAAAAAGAAAAGTATAAGAAAAAAGATATATTTTCAAAAAGTGACACATACTACTTATAGACATGTTGCTGAGCTATCTTGTTCGCACTACGAACAGAATGTTCGCCTAGCGAACAATGTAATTGGCAGTTGAAGTGCTTGTGTACAATGAAGACGATCCTGAGACATTTCCACATGTTCACAGTGCGAAGAATCCTTCGCAGTGCGAAGGCTTCGCTGCAAACTTTGCACAACGAATTCTTGTCCAAATACTTACTGCCTTGAGTCTGGGGGTGTTCGCTAGACATTCGCTTCCTCTTCGCTCCAGCGAGTTGTTTGATGCCTCTTTCGCACAACGAACTTAGGTCCCTTTTCTTTCTGGATAAACAGTACCATGGTTTTCATGGCCTTCACTAGCAAGTTCGCTGTGCGAACTTGTTGATGTTTTTCTAGCAGGTTCGCTAGCAAGTTCATTGTGCGAACTTATTGATGTTTGCAAGCTAACGTGGTTTCCTTGTCATAATTTTTGTGTATTACTCTTTAAATTTTCATGTCTAATTCCTGCACAATAGCACACAAATCAAAGCAAACAAGGTATTTTCACATAATGATGCAAATCAACAAAAGCAAGAATGATTCTAACACTTTCTCTACAAAAAGGAATGAAAGATGTCTGCATTTGATAGTTCAAATAAGCAAAGTTGGGCATCTAACAACTCTCCCCAAATAGATCTTTGCTTGCCCTCAAGCAAAGTATGTCTCTTGATGAAACAAGAGTCTTTGCTCAAGAATAAGATTTCTCCAAGAATGGATCAAATGGCTCAAACACAAGGAATGCAACCAGACACAGGTTCCACATGATGAGAATCAAATAATGCACAAGAACTAAAGTCTTAAAGCAATTCAAAACATGCATCAATCAACAACTATTTCTTCTTGAATGAATCACCCTATCTCTTCGCTTCGAAAAAGGATTGAAGAAACTACGTGTTTGCAACCGCGGGGACAATTTCATTCACTTAACAAACAATGTCAATATCAATCTAACTCTTACAACATCTAACAATCAAAAATGAAAATATGGAAGTAAGAAGATCACTAAGGTCTTTTACGGTTGTAGCTTGGTCGAGTTTACAAACAAGGGACATTTCTAAGGCCGTTGAAACGAAATTGTCGATGCATAAAAGCCATTCACTGTACACGTTATTTACACATCTCAACTTCACTCCATTTGTTTTTCAATTGCAAACCTTCCAACTTTATTTCGCAACTTATTCTTTCACTATTTTTCTTTTCTTTTCCAAGCAAACATTCTTTTTTTTTCTCTTTTTTTTTTTACATTCAAATTTCCATAACAATTTTTCCAATGCTTGCTTGAATTTTTCAAAAATTGTAGCAACCTATCATCTTCTTTTTCATTCTCCCCAACTTGCTTTTACTCAACCCTTAAGTGAATGCTTTGCCTTTTTATGGAAAAGAGGACAATTAACACAAATTCAAGAGTTCAAGAAAATTTTTAGAATCTCACAAAATTCAAACTGAGATTCACACTGTTTAGGCTCAAGGAGGTTACGAATTCTCTCTGCTCACGGATAAGTTGCATTTGGACTTGGTTGTGCTCAATATAAACAACTGCATTGATCATTTCTAATTGCTTCCACAAATTTACAATAATAATAAGATAAAGCATGAATCAAACGAATCAATAAAGTCTATTAGAAATCCAACATTTAGTACACAATGGATGCTTCCTCACAATTTGTGATTTTTTAGTCCTAAGTGAAACATTCATTCAACAAGTTGCCAAAAGAACAATTTTCATTTACAACAAGATTTAAGTTCTTAAGCATTCTAATATTCTAACCAAAGATAACCATGTACCTTGACATTATTCGCTTGCTTAATATTATATTGTCATCCAAACTCGGATGAATCTTCACTGGATACTTCTTTTCAGAGAGCAACCAATCTAGAAATTTAGTTAAAACCCAACAGCAATAAGATATTAAAAACCACTTGAAAAGAAAAACAAATAATTTTAAACATAAAACTTGACATTAATCAAACTTAATAAAAATTTGCATAGGTGTAAAAACACCTCAAAATAGTACATAAACCAATCTAAAACAACGTACGATAATACTAACAAAAGCAATGATTTAAGCACAAAAATACTTCACTTTGAAGATCAAAGGAAATTGCTCAATATCATGCTCACAAAATCGAAATAAAACAAAATCAGTCCTCATCGGACTCTGTGTCCTCCATACTCTCTGAACCAGACTCATCATCAACGTGCTCATCATCATCATCTGCTACCTCAGCACTACCAACATCAGGGTCAGAAGCACCCGCCCCCTCTCCAAATGTAGGTCTGACCTCAGGCTAACTCGCATGCTCCAGGAACTGCTCCCTAGTCATCATGTTGCACTCCACGGAGGGATCTCGACACTGCAACTAGAGTACCTGCATAGAGTCATGAATGTCAATCATGGTGCGTCGAGTAAGCGTCATCCGATCCCAATTATAATTGCAAACAACCTGCTGAAACAAATCAAAATTTTGTGTGAATGCAACACCAGGGCCTTCAGTAGCCCCAGCATCCGAAGCAGCTGAACTCCCTTTTAAACTTTTAGGCCGACAATATTTGTCCACATAACGGTCATCAATGACAGCCGAGATCGTCATTTATCGACACGAAGGTAGCTTCACCCTCGCATGGACACGTAAAGCCATGATGAGACAAGGAAAAGTGAGGGGACAATTCACTCTCGCCTCCGCTTTCAACCCACTCTCAACCACGGATCGCATTTCATCAGCGATGATCTTGGCCATATCAATTTAAACATTGGTAAGAATGGAGTGAACCAAATGTGCCACTGGAATCAGCACAATAGAAGTATGTGATTTTGGTTTGATGTTCGTCAAAATCAACAAAGCACCAATTGTGGCAAGGGCTTCATATCTTCCCTGTGGTACCGCCTTGGAACCCCAGATGAGTTTAATTCCACTATCTTACCTTCCAACAATAAAGCCTCGGAAATCAAATTAGTGTCCCTGTGAAGTCTTAGATCTCGATGGTATTCAGCAATCTCATCTTCACCCAAGTTCAGCGGTAGTCTGAGTACTCGATTGATGGTGTCTATGTCAAAGCTTATCGGTCGGCCCAATACCTTTGTGGTCTATGTGAATGGTTCATCGTCATTTGGAAGAGCGTTGACATAAAACTCCGGCACTACCTCCGTGTTGTAGCTATCTGTCGGTGTTACCAACACGTCCCACCTTTTACTATTTATGAGTCCAGCGAAAGTCCGGTAGGATCCTTCCGGATGAATGAGGAACCTCTTTTTTGGAAAAATCTTTCTCTTTTCCAGAGCCACGTATCGCGCGGCTTGCTTTGGTCCTACAAACCTCTCGCTATCGTACTGAATTGGTTGGGGGCGTGAGGTGTTGTTGACTTTTCGCTTCTTTGATGCCATTGACCTAGATGTCATATACACAAAAACATAAGAGAAGAAAAACATCAACCATATAGCAGATTAGTCTAACAAACAGAGCAAGAAAACAAAAATTTGTCATGTTCGCTGCACACTTCGTTGTGCGAAGGCGTGGCGAAAACTCGCCCCAGGTTCGCACTGCGAAGGAGCTAGCGAAGGTTGCGAATTTTGAAATTCTGCCCCTGTTTTTGCTCCTTATGCAAGATAATCAAATTTCATTGAATACATTTCAGATATCAAAATGGGTCATACTAGGGACGACTATTAAAACACATGCAACCATTATTTTCATCAAATGATTCTACCCCTACACAACCCACATGGCATGTCTTCTTCCACTAACACAACCTAACAATAAAATAGATGAAAGAGATGAACAAACCTGATTGGGGTAGCTTGAAGGAAGTTGGTTAGGGACGACTATTAAAACACATGCAACCATTATTTTCATCAAATGATTCTACCCCTACACAACCCACATGGCATGTCTTCTTCCACTAACACAACCTAACAATAAAATAGATGAAAGAGATGAACAAACCTGATTGGGGTAGCTTGAAGGAAGTTGGTTGACAGAATTTAGGGTTTCAAGTAAAGGTGTATGTGAGAAGAGTGCAAGTGAAGTGAAGAGTAAGACACAAAAATCCGTTTAGAACCAAAAGACAGCTTGGGCCCACATGGGTGGCCCAATGCAATTTAAAAAAAACACTAATGTGACAGACCTGCTTTGCGTTGTTCGCACTGCGAACTTTCAATTGAACATGTTCGCTCAGCTCTTCGCACTGCGAAGAAGCTAGCAAACATGACAAGTTTTTGTTTTTTTTTCTTTCTTAAATTCTAACCATTTTCACCATAATTTCTACCACATCTTGCAAAACAAATTACACTACAAAAACAGTAAATACTTACAATGTTGGGGAGCCTCCCAACAAGCGCTTTGTTTAACGTCGTTGGAGCTCGACGGTCCGATGCGATCAGGGATCGCAAAAGGGCACAGAGGTGGTGTCCCGCTCAAAATCACCACCTAAGTAAATCTTCAATCTTTGGCCGTTTACTGTCTAATTCTCTTTGGTCTTCATGTCTTCAATAGTGATTGTCCCGTAGCTCATAATGTTATGAATCCGAAACGGACCCGACCACATAGACTTTAGCTTCCTTGAAAACAATCTCAACCTAAAATTGAAAAGTAACACCATTTGTCCTTCCTCAAACTTCTTGGTCACAATCTTCTTATCATGATAACCCTTCACCCGGTCTTTGTAAATTTTGTTTGATTCATATGCTTGTAGTCGTATTTCCTCCAACTCATGAAGCTGGCTTTTTCGTTTGTCGCCACTCAAGTTTTGATCAAAATTTAGCAACTTTAATGCTCAAAATGCTTTGTGCTCCAACTCAACCGGTAGGTGACAGTTTTTTCCGTAGACCATTTTAAAAGGGGTGAGACCAATCGGAGCCTTGAAAGCTGTCTGATAGGCCCACAAGGCATTGTCAAGCTTGCTTGACCAATCCTTACTCGAGGTGGACACAGTTTTTTCCAAAATCTTTTTAATTTCTCGGTTTGATACCTCGGCATGTCCGTTAGCTTGCGGATGGTATGGTGCTGCAACTTTGTGTCGCACACCATACTGCTCCAAAGCTTTTGCTAACTGAGTGTTACAAAAGTGGGATCCTCTGTCACTTATTAACACTCTCGGAGTACCAAAGTAAGAATATATATTTTTTTTAAAAATTCTATCACGCTTTTCCCATTGCCTTAGCGCTAGCTATGGCTTCAACCCACTTTGAGACATAGTCAACCGCAATAAGAATGTACTCATTTCCAAACGACGGTGGGAATGGACCAATAAAATCAAAGCTCCAACAATCGAAAACCTCAACTTCTAACATGCTTTGCAGAGGCATTTCATTCTGTTGCGATATTCCACCAATCCTCTGACATTTATCACAACTTTTTTTGTGCGCATGCGCATCTTTGTACAAGGACGACCAATAAAAGCTCGATTGGAGGACTTTCGCAACCGTTCTTGTGTCGTTAAAATTACCTCCATATGGAGAGTTGTGACAATGTCATAGAATGTTTTTGGCTTCCTCCTGAGATACACATCTCATTAAAATATTGTCGACACCAAGTTTGAACAAATGAGGCTCATCCCACACAAAGTACTTGGCGTCAGACAAATTTTTTCATTCTCTGGTGACTAGTTAGACCTTCCGGCATTAATCTGGTGACTAGCCATGTCGACAAACCGAGGTCTAACCTTCACCATATACAACTTTTCATCAGGGAACTCTTCCCTCGCCTCCTGCTCATGTTTCGTGAATTCATCATTCACAAGACGGGACAAGTGATTCGCTACTAAATTCTCGGATCCTTTTTTATCACGAATTTCAAGATCGAATTCTTGCAATAAAAGGATCCAACGAATTAGCCATTGCTTGGAATCCGGCTTGGTTAGCAGATACTTGATCGCCGCATGATCGGTGTACACCACAACTTTGGACCCGATCAAATAAGACCTAAATATTTCTAATGCGTACATTATTGCAAGCAATTCTTTTTTCAGTTGTTGCATAGTTTATTTGAGCATCATTAAGAACTTTGCTCGCATAGTATATCGCATGGAAAATTTTGGTTTTTCTTTGGCCTAACATTGCGTCCACCGCATAATCACTCGCATTACACATGAGTTCAAAATCATTTTTTCAGTTTGGTGCAACGATTATGGGTGCAGTGCTTAGGCTTTGTTTTAATGAATCAAAAGTTGTCATACAAGACTCATCAAAAAGAAAAGACTTATCGTTATTGAGCAGGTTGCTCAATGGTTTTGCTATCTTTGCAAAGTTTTTGATGAATCTTCGGTAGAATCCTGCTTGACCCAGAAAACTTCGGATTCCCTACACATTCAGAGGTGGTGGCAATTTTTCAATAACTTCCACTTTAGCCCTATCAACTTCGAGTCCCTTTGAAGAAACTTTGTGCTCAAGCACAATGCCTTCTGTAACCATGAAGTTGCATTTCTCCCAATTAAGCACCAAGTTAGTATCCACGCACCTCTCTAAGACAACATCTAGATTTTTCAGACAAAGATCAAATGACGGTCCAAAAACTGAGAAATCATCCATAAATACCTCGATAGTCTTTTCAATCAAGTATGAGAATATAGCTTGCATACACCTTTGAAAAGTCGTTGGTGCATTACACAAATCAAACGACATCCTCCTGTAAGCAAAGATTCCGAAAGGGCAAGTGAAAGTTGTTTTTTCATGATCCTCCGGGTTGACAATGATTTGATTATGCCCTGAGTATCCATCCAAAAGGCAACAATATTCTTGACCGGAAAGCCTCTCGAGCATTTGATCCATGAAAGGAAGAGGGAAGTGATATTTTCGTGTAGCTTGATTGAGCCTACAATGGTCTATGCACATCCTCCATCTTGTTACAATTTTTGTTGGAAACAACTCATTCTTCTCATTACGGACAATCGTCATTCCACCTTTCTTCAGCACCACTTGAACTGGACTAACCCACGGACTATCAGAAATAGGATAAATCATGTCGGCATCCAACATTTTGACAACTTCTTTTCTCACCACTTCTTTCATGGTAGGATTCAATCTTCTTTTGTGGTTGAGCTACCGATTTGAAATCTTCCTCCATGAATATTCGATGTATACAATAGGATGGACTTATACCTTTCAAGTCGAAAAGACTCCAACTCATTGCCTCTTGATTTTTCTTCAAAACATCAATTAATTTTTTTTCTTCCTCCATGGTTAGATCCGAGCTTATGATCACCGGCTTATTTTTCTCTTCATCAAGGAAAACATACTTAAGATGAGATGGTAACAACTTCAACTCAAGTTTGAAAAAGGAAAACAATGAGGAAATTAAACTTGAGTTGAAAGTGTTATCTTCTCATCTCAAGTATGTCTTTCTTGATGAGGAAGGAAAAAAGTCTGTGATCATTAGTTTAGAGCTAACCAAGAAGGAAGAGATAAAATTAATTGGTGTTTTGAAGAAAAATCAAGAGGCAATGGGTTGAACTCTTTTCGACTTAAAAGGTGTAAGTCCATCCTATTGTATGCACTGAATATTCATGGAGGAAGATTTCAAGCTCAACCACAAAGAAGATTGAATCCTACAATGAAAGAGGTGGTGAGGAAGGAAGTTGTAAAAATGTTGGACGCTAGAATGATTTATCCTATTTCTAACCGTCTGTGGGTTAGTTTGGTACTAGTGGTACCGAAAAGGGGAGGAATGACGGTTATCCGTAATGAAAAGAATGAGTTGATTCCAACAAAAACTGTAACGGGGTGGAGGATGTGTATCGACTACCGTAGGCTTAATCAAGCTACAAGAAAAGATCATTTCTCTCTTCCTTTCATGGATCAAATGCTCGAGAGGCTCTCCGGTCAAGAGTATTATTGTTTTTTGGATGGATACTCGGGGTATAATTAAATCATTGTCAACCCAAAGGATCACGAAAAAACAACTTTCACTTGTCCTTTCGGAATCTTTGCTTACAGGAGGGTGTCGTTTGGCTTGTGTAATGTACCGACGATTTTTCAAAGGTGTATGCTAGTTATATTCTTGGACTTGATCAAAAATACTATTGAGGTGTTCATGGATGACTTCTCAGTTTTCGGTCCGTCATTTGACCTTTGTCTGAAAATTTAGATGTTGTTCTGGAGAGGTGTGTGGAGACTAACTTAGTGCTTAATCGAGAAAAATACAACTTTATGGTCACGGAAGGAATTGTGCTTGGACACAAAGTTTCTTCGAAGGGGCTTGAAGTTGATCGGACCAAAGTGAAAGTTATTGAAAAGCTACCACCACCTCTGAACGTGAAGGGAATCCGAAGCTTTTTGGGTCATGCGGGATTCTACCGGAGATTCATCAAAGACTTCGCAAAGATCGCGAAGCCATTGAACAACTTGCTCAACAAAGATAAGCCTTTAATCTTCGATGAGCCTTGTATGACAGCTTTTAATTCTTTGAAACAAAGCTTAACCACCATGACCATAATCGTCGCACCAAACTAGAAAAATGATTTCGAACTCGTGTGCGATGTTAGTCATTATGCGGTTGGCGCGGTATTGGGCCAAAGAAAAACAAAATTTTTCATGCTATACACTATGCGAGCCAAGTTCTTAATGATGCTCAAATAAACTATGCAACAACTGAGAAAAAGTTGCTTGCAATAGTGTATGCATTGAAAAATTGTAGGTCTTATTTGATAGGGTCCAAAATTGTGGTGTACACTGACCATGCGGCAATCAAGTATCTACTCACCAAGCCGGATTCAAAACAAAGGCTAATTCGTTAGATCATTTTATTACAAGAATTTGATTTGGAAATTCGTGATAAAAAAGGGTCCGAGAATTTGGTGGCGGATCACTAGTCCCGTCTTGTGAATGATGAAGTCACGAAACATGAGCAGGAGGTGAAGGAAGAGTTTCCTGATGAAAAATGATCGTCGAACCCTAACTTTGACAATATTTCTCAAATCGTAAAACCACAACTTTTACCACAATTTATTACTTCTTTTTATGCAAGTTACTGTAACGAAAAACCAAAACCCCCTTGTTACTATAAGTTAAGAACTTAACAACTGTCGAACGGCGGCAATATCACAGATTCCCTGTGGAGACGATAACAAACCCCGATACTTTACCCCTGTATCCAACATACATTATGCAAGCAAGGTTCTTAACGAAGCTCAAATCAATTATGCGACAACGGAAAAAGAATTGCTTGTTATAGTGTACGCATTGGAAAAGTTTCGTTCTTATTTGATCGGATCAAAAGTTGTGATATACACCGACCATGCGACAATTAAGTATCTGCTGACCAAATCAGATTCCAAACAACGATTAATTCGTTGGATTCTTTTACTCCAAGAATTTGATCTTGAAATTCGCGATAAAAAGGGATCCGAGAATTTGGTAGCAAATCACTTGTCCCGACTTGTAAATGCTGAAGTTACAAGGCATGAGAAAGAGGTGAGGAAGGAGTTTCCCGATGAAAAATTGTATATGGTAACGGTTAGACATTGGTTCGCCGATATGGCTAACCACAAAGCCACTGGATTGATACCGGAAGGTCTAACTGGCCATCAAAAGAAAAAAAATTTATCTGACGCCAGGTACTTTGTTTGGGACGAACCACATCTTTTTAAACTTGGCGTCGATAACATCTTGCGTAGATGTGTTTCGGAAGAGGAAGCCAAAGATATTCTGTGGCATTGTCACAACTCTCCATATGGAGGACATTTTAACAATACGAGAACGGCCGCTAAAGTCCTTCAATCGGGATTTTATTGGTCGTCCTTGTTCAAAGATGCGTATGCGCATACAAAAAGTTGTGACAAGTGTCAGAGAAGTGGTGGAATAACGCAACGAAATGAAATGCCATTGAAAAATATGATAGAAGTCGAAAATTTCGATTGTTGGGGCATTGATTTTGTTGGTCTATTTCCACCGTCTTTTGGTAATGAATACATTTTGGTTGCGGTAGACTACGTCTCCAAGTGGGTGGAAGCCATAGCTAGCACTAAGGCAGACGGGAAAACCGTGATAAAATTTTTGAAAAAGAACATTTTTTCTCGTTTCGGTACTCCGCGTGTGTTACTAAGTGACGGTGGTTCGCACTTTTGTAACACCCAGTTAGCCAATGCTTTATAGCAGTATGGTGTGCGACACAGAGTTACAACACCATACCATCTGCAAGCTAATGGACAAACGGAGGTATCGAATCGAGAGATTAAAAAAATCTTGGAAAAAACTGTATTTGCTTCGCGAAAAGATTGGGCAAGCAAGCTGGATGATGCATTGTGGGCCTATCGGACCGCTTTCAAAGCTCTGATTGGTCTCACACCTTTCAAAATGGTTTATAGGAAAAATTGTCATCTTCTAGTGGAGTTGGAACACAAGGCCTTTTGGGCTTTGAAGTTGCTGAATTTTAATCAACACTTGAGTGGTGAACAAAGAAAATGCCAACTTCATGAGTTGGACGAAATCCGCCTTCAAGCGTATGATTCAAACAAAATTTACAAGGATCGCGTGAAGAGGTACCATGATAAAAAAACTTGTGCCCAAAACATTTGAAGTGGAGCAGATGGTGTTACTGTTCAATTCAAGGTTGAAATTATTCCCCGGAAAATTGAAGTCTAAGTGGTCGGGTCCATTTCGGATTCGAGAGATTTTGAGTTTCGGGGCCATTTGTTATTGAAAATGTCAAGACTAAAGAGACTTGGACGGTAAATGGCCAAAGGTTGAAGGTTTATCTAGGTGGTGATTTCGAGCGGGACACCACCTCCGTGCATTTCGGCGATCAGTGATCGAAGCGGACCATCGAGCTCCAACGACGTTAAACAAAGCGCTTGTTGGGAGGCACCCCAACATTGTAAGTATTTACAGTTTTTTGTTGTTGTGTGGTGTTGGTGTTCAAATTGGTGGAGCCTTGCTGAATTATGCAATGTTGTTTTGAAAAAACAAAAACCTGTCATGTTCGCTAGCTGCTCGCTAGGCGAAGACAATAGCGAGTCGTTCGCTAGCTCTTCGCTAGGCGAACGTTGCGAAACAGACATTACAACATTTTACCCCAACTTCATCAAACACATTCTTGAGTAGATTTAGCTTAGAAACAACATTGGAAGGTGCATCTTGACGATCCGAAGTCGAATCCACTTTAATCGGAGTTGACAGACCGTGAGAATTGTGTTCTTCTTCCTTCCTCTCTATGTATTTTTCATTTGTTGGGGTTTTGTATGTAAGTTTATCTTGATTGTATGTATATTTATGGGTCTTTGTATAAAATCTCTTTTACAACTCTTTATCGATGATTATCTTGATTTTTTACTTAATGGGTTTGGATTGCTATAGACATATATTGTTCGAACTCGATCTAAGATGAACATCTATTAGATTCTAAATGCTAGAGATAGATTTAGGACTAATATTCACGTGGGTATCGATTCGTAATGCTTTGTGTTGTCGAGTTGTGTGAGAGATCAACAATGAGACGATACGGTTGATCTCTCGACTTTGCGTTAGAGATAACCTCTGTTGTGAGCGATACATGATGATATTGACGAGCGAATTAGGTTGCGTGCATTTGATCCATATATTTTTTAGTACATGATGGGTAGAACGAAATACAACTTCTGACGAGTTTTCTCATTTCTTAAGAATGTACTTATTTTCTTGTTTTATGTTTTTTCTTTTGAATTTTTATCCCAAACCATTCAAACCCAAGCTTAGAGACGTAGAGATTGTCGAACGACATTCTTTCCCTCACACTAGTCCCTGTGGAGACGATAAATCCCGGAGGAAATTCTTCCGAAAATAATATTTTTGCTTGCTGCTTTACCGCTTCAACAAATTGGCTTCACTCGCTACCGTGAATTTTGGTCCTTTTGCCACTGGAAGTGTTCGCTACTTGCTCGCTGGAGCTTCGCCTAGCGAACAGTTGCAAATTCATCTGGTTTGATTCCTCAGGACACAGGCTCTTTTGGTGTAACATTTTGGGGCTCGCTAGGCGAACCATTCTGCTCGCCTAGCGAGCATGACAGCTCAGTAACATTTCCTATAAGTAGCATGAGCTACTTTTTGTAAAAATATCTTTTTGTTTTGTTTTTGCTTCAGAAGTGATTTTTGTGCCCTAGAAACTCATTCTCTCATTATTCATCATCTCTTGACAATATTTTCCAAAAAGGTGGATTCTCATCCAATCTCGATTCTTCGACTCGGATGTTGATCAACCTTCTCCCGAAACTTATTGTGCAAACTATCATGAAAATGAGTGGCTATATCCCTCGTATGTCAAGGTTAGAAGTAGTTGGTTCAAATTTTATGTATTATTCTTAATCTCTTGTATGTGAACAAGTTGTTATTCAATATAGATGAAGTTATTTGCTACCATTTGTCCATTTATGATTTGGCTTGTATTAGAGATAAACTTTTCAAGTCTTGACCTAATATCTTCATCTATCAATTATAACAAATGCTAGAGATAGATTTGGAAGTTGATATCCGCTTTGTATCAATCATTAATGCTTATTGTTTCAAGTGTTAGGTAGAGAGATCATTTAACGGTCGAAACAATATTTTTCACGAAAACGATTTAGAGATGAACGCTTTTGCGAGGATACGCGATTATGTTGGTTAGAACTTCGTTCACATATTTGATTGGGTAAATGCATTTAAGACGGACTAACAAAACATAATCTTAACATGCTTTTATCAAACTTAAAGACCAATTTTTATTCCAATTTTATTATTGCAAACTCTTGTTACAAATATTGATACCATTCTAAAAACCCCTTACTCTTAAGTTACTAAACCGTTGAACGACACACATATATTCCCTTCAATCTCTGTGGATATGATAAAACACTACCGCAAATACTTTCTAACACCTGCGGGGCCCCTCTGTCCTTAGGGTTCCCGGAGACGATCATCTCGTCGTCGATTTCCCCCGCGTCGGGGAGCTGGTGCTTCTTCTTCCTGAGCGCCACGGGCAGCTTCTCGATTCCGAGAGTCTCGAACGGGATTGGCAGCTTCAGTCTCCTCGAACCGGATGTATGCTCGCGCCTTTTCTAGGAGGCCTTGAAGGGTGGTTGGCCGGTGGATTGCCACGGCCTCGGCGAACTTGGAGTTGTGGCGCAGCCCTTGCTCCATGAGATATCGCTTCATGTCGTCGGAAGTAGTTACCTGGACTGCCTCCGTGGTGAACCTCCCGATATAATTCATAAGAGACTCGTACCTAGACTGCCTCCGTGGTGAGCCTCTCGATATAATTCACGAGGTGATGGATTCGGACTCCAGGCTCTTGTACCATGTCATGGATCCCTTTCTCAGAGTTGTCGAGAAGAGCCTGCATTTGATGGCCTCCTCGGACATTCCGATAGTCGAGCACGGCTTTGATGTCCTCCAGATGGTCGTCTGGGTCAATCGTGCCATCATAGGTGGAGAGGATGGGCGGCTTCTCCATCCCGTAGGGGATGGGAGTCTCCATGATGTCTAGTGACAAGGGAGTTCGGTGATTGTCCTCATCACTTCGGACAGGGGAGCGCGAGGGGGAAGGATTGCGTCGAGTGGTCTGACCGCGACTCTTCATCCTCTTGCTCGGACCGTCAGATCTGCTCTTCCTAGGGGTCGGGAAGCGCCTCTCCTTCTGGGCAGGTGACCTCTCGCGCTTCTTGAAGGCCACGGTTTAGGGCCTCTCCAATTGTGGTCGGCGCCCCTGTTGACGGGGAGAGGGGCTCCGAGAATCCTCGCGCTGGGATCTTCGCGGGGGAGACGTCGGTCGTGTCTCGCGCAGTATTGGAGAAAGGCTTCGGGAAGGACGGCGGTGTCCGCGGAGGAGAGTAAGATGGACGATCCTGTTCTAGCATCCCGATATGCTCGTTCTGCTGGAACATCATCAAGTTGGTCTGGTTGATGGCCGCGAAGAGGGTCGTCATCGTCGGATCCGCACCTGCTGGTGTAGGGATGGGCTGGAAGGCAGCTGGGCTCCTTGCTCGTGGGGTGACGTTGAAGGTCGCGTCGTCAGATGAAGGAGATGTCCTCTCATCCCTAATATCGCCATCATGGTCGTTGACGGGCACACCATGATCGTCACCGTTGGTGAGCGGGTCGAACGCGGAGTCGTGGACAGCATCGTCGTGGTGTGGGCTGGCCATGATCACAGAAGTTGATGAAAGCTTTGGTTCTATTGTTCGGAAGAACGGGAAAGCTTTAGTTTCCCACAGACAGCGCCACTAATTCCACCTGATCAGAAGGAGTCACTCGCCGGCCACACGTCTGAGCTGTCTGACTGCTGGGAAGAATGGAGGAGGTGTACCTTAAACACACTTTGATGCCAAAGTAAGAGTCGGACAGAGTGATAACAAGTACAAAAACAGAAGTAAGAATGAGATTACCTGACTCTCTAGTGAAAGAGAGTATTTATAGTGTGCCTTCATCGCAAGGCCAACGGTTACTTCGCGATGGGCTGGGTTGTCAGGCCCAATGCTAGTAACTGCTAAGGCTGACGTGACGTTAGGAAAAGCAGCACGTGGTCTTTGCCCTAGTGTAACTACTCCGTGTTATCCGAGAGGTGGAGGAGCGAATAACCAGGGCACAGGTAGTTACCTGATGACGTGTCTCCGCGTAAGGGACACGTTGAGAACGTGAGGGAGGTCAGAGGAGCCCTCTGAGCTGGATAGGGTCTGCCCGACGGTTGGACAGAAAGGAGAGCGTGTCTGGCAGATGTGAGGTGCCTGCTTGACTACCAAGAGGTTCGTGCCCAACGGAAGAAAGGGTTCTGCCCGACGGGAGAAAGGGTTCTGCCCGACAAGGAGGTTGTTTAGGTCTTATTGGGTCTTCCAACCAAATGTGGGGTTGGATCTTCTCGACTGTGGGCCAAGTGTTGGCCCAATCCAAAACAGTCGGTAAAGATGGGTTGAGTTTCTAACAAGTACTGACTCAGAGAGTCAGCGATAGAGGATCTTCGTTATTTATTACTCAATGAGATGTGCCTAAAATTCAATAGTTAATAATAGGGAAATATATTAGATCAATTGTCTAAAATAGTCCACACATTGAGTTGTGGGTTGTTATGCCTAATTTTATTTGTCTAAAATAGTTCACTGGTTAAGTTGGGGACTGTTATGCCTTTTCATGTGTACCTAATGTTGTTCTAATATTGTTCGTAAGAGATCAAATTCCAAATCCACAAAAATGTACAATCATATAGACATTAAAACATAAAATAAGAATAATAAAATACTCACCACGTGAAATTAAAAAAACAAAATACCAAAAAAAAATTAAAAATCACAACTTTATGCAAATGATGCATGAGTTGCACCTAGACTATGATCAGAATATCGCAACAATTGACATAATATTTTTTGACATAATATTTTCAGTAGACTAGAATACATCGTGGCATTCAATCGCCTAATTTGGCTTAATAGTTTCAATCGCCCGGCACCTATGACACAACCACATGCCATGCAATGTATGTTATGCATATTTTCATTTCAATCGTCATTATTTTCGTCAATTCAATCAAAACTTTCAATTGCCTTTTTAATCATTCACATAAATACTATTTTATAAGCAAGAATATGCCAGACACAAATAAATGTAAAGATATGCCACACCAAAATGAGTACTTTTAACACTGGATGAAATGTAATAAAAGTATCACTTTGTATAGAAAAGCTTGGCGGACTCAAAGTCCAGAAATTGAAATCTAAATACAGTTTTTATTTGAACGAGGGTGTCTTTTTGATAAAGTGATTTGTTGTATAATTGATGCATCCTAATTTTAATCTTTGAAGATGCATAAGGACATATTTGGATTTTCATAGAGTAAGGATGTAGTGAACACCCATTACATATTCATATTTTCAATGACATAACTAAAACTAGTAAATAAGAAATACACAAAACTCTATGTCATACATGTGTACTTTGCAACACATTTTTATGCTTTTATAAAAATAAAAATAAAAAAACCACGTTACATATATTCAAAACAACAGATATCTCAATGCAACTCAAAACAACACATATCTTAATGCAACTCACTTCATATTCTAATTGTAATGGATGTTTTCAATGTAACTAGATAATTTAAGTATGAGAAGGAGCATGAAAAATACAAAAAATGAGATGTTTGAATTGTATTTTCATCTTTTACAAACCTTTTTAGAAATTAATTTCTAAAATATTTTTTATACTTTTGAAATTCATTTTAAACACATGTAAAATGAAAATACAAACAAAGCATAGATTAATAGCACAAGGGAGAAAAATCACATATTTTTACACTAGTTTACAATCTAGTCCATTTGTTAGAGATGTTTACCTTTAAAAACAAATGATTTTCCACTAAGTCTCATTAGGTGACATGTGTTCTCTAAGTCTGCAGGCTCTTTGAATGCTTTGACAAAAGTTCAACAATCCATTTGAATTTCAATCATCAGAGGTTCAAGTATGTATTGTTCTTGTTGAAAGTGTATACAAAACTATCATTTACCAAAACTAACCCCAAGGCACAAAGCACATCCACAATGCATGAAATTCATAATTAAGATGCATTTTACATGTATACTTACTAAAGAGGTTCGTAGCGGCAAAGTTCATGTCATTAGAATTTGTAGGCTCTTGTCTTCTTCAAATTTTTTGAGGATCCTGGCCTTGCGATTGTAACATAAATAAACCTGCCATCAAAAAACTGAACCACAAAATCCAGCTCCAAGGTAATCAGTACTTTATAGTATGGACAGGATATATACTATACATCATACAGTTGGGAACTAAGGCTTTTACAAGTCAATGCATACCTTTCCATTCATCACTTTTACAGCCGATTGTGCAGACTCTTCATTGACAAACCAAATATATGCAAATCCTAGAGACTGTCCCGATTCTTTATCTATCAAAAGCTTGACTGCCATGAGATAAATCAATCAAAACTAAAGATCCTTAGAGACTCGAGATTTCCAAAACTACTTTTAAAGTTCCATTAACACAAAACACATATACCATAGCAAGTGTTGTAGCACCGACACCATCGAACAAATGCGTCCGACATGAGTGACGTGTCAACGTTGTTTATGTGTTAGTGTTTTGCTTCATAGATAGCATATTTGTATGAAATAAAGGTAAATCCAAAGCTAGCTTGCATGTAAAGAAACCAACACTCAAAAAGGATTTATTTTTACCTTTAGTAACTTCACCAAACATTGAAAACACTTTGGCTAAATCCACTTCAGAGGTTAAGAGGGGAAGTCCTGCATTGACCAACCATGATAACTTCAGCACAATTACTTACCAATTTCAATTAAAATGGATGATTTATTTATTCATTTTGAAAACTCCGTATCCGACAGACAACTCCGAGGTAACCATTCTCACCGGCGGAGTCTCGTTTAAAGGCAAATCAATTTAATGTCCTTACCGTCCAACACAAAAATTATTAGCATTTGGCGTGATTGAAAGTTGAGACTTTGAGTGAAGCACACTCTCGAATCTCGTACTTTTACCAAAAGGCCAACCCAGGACTCTGTTAAAATAGATGATTTTTTTTTACCACCGGTATCCAGTCGGTCGGTTCAGAGTCAGTTCTGGCGGGGTAAAATGGATGATTCACTATGACTAACATCGCAATACAACAGTTTAATTGTAGCAATGGACCTATTCTAATTTATATGTCCCCAATTTGTACAAAATTGAAAGAGGCCCGTTATTGATGAAAGGGTTATTGAATAAAAAAGTTACCTTTGATGAAGATTTTGGTTGAAGAAGGCGTATTACATTCAACAGAAGACGTGGAGGAGGTGGAATCGGATGTGCAGCAAAACCGTGGAAAAGGCGGATTGCGAAGAATTTTGGAGGCAGAAATTGATAGTGAAGGAGTGGTTGAAAATTTTGTTGGTGATTGCATCAAATTTACAGAACGGGGAAGCAATGGAATTTGAGGCTTGCATAAACTACCTCTACAAAGTGCCATTGATTTGTGTTGTAGAGTTGAAGTTCCGGAAGATTATTATTTGTTGGACCCTTTCAAGCAACTGGGGCATTATTTGGGCCCAAAACCAATAATGCTCAATTCAAAATGAAAATTTTATCCCACACCCCTATTATTTTTCTCATCACTATACTTTTCGAAATGTTTGTATTCTACTTTTTATTTATTTATTTATCAAATAATTTTACTATTTAATTTTTTCATTATAATTAAGTTTTTTAATATTTGAGCCTTTCACACTCGAATAACTTTATCCAAAATATTGCAGTAAGGAATTTTCTTTTATAGAATAATTTGCAATCAAGTATTTCGATTATGTTAACTGGTATTTTAGTATTCACTGGATAATTTGGTTATAAATATTTCAATATTTTTTATTTTGTTCACCAGATAATTTACCTATTGATCTTACTGGTTGATCAGAATCTGAGGTGGGGCAAAGACAAGTGTTTGTGATGCTGAGTGTGAAAGAAGAGAAGGGGGATGTACCTGTAAGGCACTCTGATACTAAAGTAAACAAACAAGAGAGAGAGAAAGAGAGAGAGAGAGAGAGAGAGAGAGAGAGAGAGAGAGAGAGAGAGAGAGAGAGCAAGTACAGAATATGAGTATTTTAGGGTGAATATTGGATACATGACCCTCTCAAGTGAGATCATTTTTATAGTGCCCCTAGCGCTTGGTCATTGGTCCCTATTTTCGGGGCGAGATAACCATTTCCCGAAGAATAGGTAACTGCCAGAACTAGTCGTTGGAACGGGCAGACGTGCCCATTGGGCTTTATTACTGACCCATTGAAACCCTGTAGGTCAGAGCCCACGTAGGGAGTCAAATGTGATTCGTCCAGCTGGAGCGTGGAAAACAACTGGGAGTACATAATATCAACAAAGTTGCCTTGGTCGATGAGGATTCGTCGAACGTCAAAATTTGCCATCTGAGCTCTTATGAGCAGAGGGATGCTGGCGTTGGGGGCTCCGCCGAAGAGCTCATCGCGGTAGAAGCAGATGGGAACAAACTCTCCCTGGGCCCTGTCGAGGGTGGAGTTTCGATTCGAGTTGTTATTGATAAGGTGCTCGAATTTTCTTTTGACGGACCCCACCGTCACTTTGTTGAAACCTCCTCCGGAGATGACCATGACGGAGAGAAACATCTCCCATGGGCTGTGTGTGGCGAAATATGGAGGGACGTTGAGCCCCTCGAGGATGTAAAAATATTCAGGCTGCGAGACTCTCATAGCGACCCGAAGGTTGGCTTCCTCGGAGGAAGGCACTTCTTCCTCGACCTTCTGGGATTCCTGGGCGCCTGGTCGAGGAGCGTCCTTTCATTTGGCGAATTGCTTCAGATGTCCATCCCTGATAAGTTTCTCTACGGTATCCTTTAGGTGGATGCAGTATTCAGTTATATGTGTCGCTACTGCGAAAATCGGCGCCGGCTGACAGAAGAGTCGCCACCGTGCGTTATTTATCCCTCAGAGCGGGAAAGGAAACGCTCGAAGTAAACCTCGCAAAAAACGGGGAAAAGGTATGGTCATCGCAACCATAGCCTGGGTTCGGGAGTCGGTTACGCAAGGGGAAGGTATTAGCACCCCTCACGTCCGTCGTACTCGACGGGATCCACGCTTGCTTGGGTTGTCTACTGGATGCAAAACAATCTATCTACGGCTGCTAAATCTAAACGGAAGGGAACTGACTCGATAGAGCGTCGCACTCTATGCCTACGTATTCTCAAGAGAGAAAGTCAGAGTCAACGTAGTTCGGGACTACAGGAAAAATTGGCTCGCCAAGACATCGCGTCTTGTGCCTACGTACTTCCACTGGATGGAAGATCAGAGCCTTGCGTAGTTCAGACTAACTACGGCTAAACAAACATTCTCACACAGCAGTGAGAAAAACAACTGGCTTCACAGGGTCGGGAACCTATGGTCACAACTATGGCTGAGTCTCAAATGCGCTTGGGCAAGAGAGAAAAAGGGTACTCAATTAATCGTCAGCGGGAAAGTCTCGATCGCACAGCCGCGAGAGAACAAAAGTCAGTCGTTAGTGTGCTCGCTAGGATATCGCATCCTATGCCTACATATCTTCGTCTGGAACGAAGAATCAGAGCAGCTGTAGTTCGGCTACTATCGGACCACAGCTCAAATCTCGTTTTATTCATCTCTGAAAAAATGATTACAATGAGCATACTGAAATAAATCTCCTAGGAAACGCTATCCTATTCTATCTTGAAAAATCGACTGAAAATAGCCCCTTAACAAATGGGCCTCTAAGCTGTCCTAAAAGTCGTAAAATAATTTCTATGAAAGACCTAAAAGAAAACGAACTCTAAAAATATTAAATCGGCACTTTAATATTTTTTCCTTTTTTCTCCTTTTCTTTTCTCATATTTTTCTTTCTCAATAATATTTTTCTCCATTTTTCTTATTGAATATTTCTCTATTTTTCACAATATTTTCTCATGAATATTTTCTCTTTTTTTTTTTTCAAATATTTTCTTCTTTATTTCTTCACTTTTTCTTTTTTCTTTTAATATTTTTCTTTTTTCTATCTCCCTTTTTTTTTATATTTCAAATATATCTTTCTTTTCTTCTTTTTCTATTTTTCTTTTTTTCTATCTCCCTTTTTTTTTTATATTTCAAATATATCTTTCTTTTCTTCTTTTTTTCTATTACATTTTTCAAATCTTAAAAAAACACAAGAAAATGGGCTGGGGGGTGCAACTTGTTTACAGGGTTATATGCAGAAAAAAAATAAAATAAAAAAACAGCTAAACTGGGCCCAGCCCAAGTCTTCCCCGAAATTGCAGAAGGGGGGGGTGTTGAAGCAATCTGGGGCGTCTGGCAAGCAGATCCATGTTAGGCCTAGGCCCGTTTCAGCCAAAAACGGGGAGAGTAATTGATGCCAAAAAAATGGTTTGGGCCAGGCCCAATCTTCTTCCTCTCCGTCTCCCTTTCTTTTCCAAATTTCAGAACCCTAGATTTGTCTCTCTCTAACCGCCGCCGCCACAGCCTCCGTCTCTCTCGTTCTCCACCGTTCATTCCTTTCTCCTTCACGAATCCCTCCACACGTCGTTATTGAACCAACAGCAAATGAATCATATCGCCTCTCTACACAACCAACCTCAAACTCTGGGACGCTGATTCTGGATACATTCGTGGCGGAAGAATCTCAACGAAGACGAAGAAACGAAAACTTGAAGGTTTGCGAACGCGTGTTCTTGAAATGTCTGGAAAGCTCTTGATGAAGATCTTGGAACTTCACGAAATGTTCTTCGTTCTACTCGCTGATGAACTCATGGCTTGCTCTGGTGAGGAGATTCTGGAAAGATAGTGTAAGTTCTTCTGGAAAACGGATACGAAGATGATGAAGTTTCTGGAATCTTGTTCTTGGTGGAGAATTCGCACGGATCTGAGAAAAACATATATGGAAAACTTGATGATTGTTGATGGCTTCTGGAAATTTGTTGAAGTTCTTCGTTCTGATGAGTTTTTGGGAGAGATTGATGCAGATCTGGCGTTTTTCTGGATTTCTGGTGTTTGATTGATGAAGATCGAAGGTTGACGATGAAGATTCATCGTCTCTTGATGATTTTCTGGAGAATCGACGGTGGAGACGATGGAGGTTGGTGGATCGGTTGAAAGGAAGAGGATGAAGATAGGAGGATGAAGATGAATGAGGTGAACGGAATCTGGAATTGTTGGAGATCGCCGGTGGGTTGTGGTGGCCGGAGTACATGCACGGCGGCCGGAGGTGTGTCTCAGGCGAGGCGGCGTGACGCTTACACGTGGTTGCACGGTGGAGGGAGTGCGTGCATGCCTGCCACGTGTGGGCATGCGTGGCTGAGAGAGAGAGAGGGTGAAGTGTACGTGGCGTGGCCTGGCAGTGAAAAGTGGGTCCTCCCCCCATTGGACACGTGTGCTGCGTCTGATATTTAAAGTGAGAATTCGCTGGATCATTCCAGATCCTTCCAGAAGGAGCTGGAAAACGCTGGATACGCTGGACATTCTGAACCCTTTTTTGCTGAGTTTTCCTGGACAAAAATTGAACTGGGCTGAAACTTGGACATAAGCTGAACATTCTGGACAAAAACCCCCATACTGGGCCTGCGAAAAAATGAACTAAGCCCACACGAAAATGGATAAAAACTGCACAAAAAACTGAAAAAACAATATTTAAAAAAATGCTAATTAACTAACAAATAAACCCCTAATCAAACATTAAATCCACTTAATCCCTATATTAAATTCTATAATATCTATAAAAGAAAATAAAACCTATCTATTTTTATAAAAGAAAACTTTTATTCATTTATTATTTTTATAAAAGAAATTCTAGAAAAACAATTAAATTCTAAAAAACTATTAAAACTATTTAAAACTATTTAAAAAATCATATTAATATTCTAGAAAATCCTATATTATTCTAAAATGAAAAAAAATGATATTAAATTCTATTTAAAGGAATTAAAAACCTATTAAATTCTAAAATGAATTTAAAATCTATTTATATTCCATAAAATGCTAAAAATTTGATTTAAAAAGAATTAAAAATATCAAAAATTCTATTAAATCCTAAAAATTGCTTTAAAAGCTATTTAAACCCTAAAAAAAATCCTATAAAATCCAGAAAAATCCCGATAATTCCCAGAGGGACAAAATGAGCACCGAACGACACAAAAATAATCGGTAAAAATAAACGGGCACCGAAAAATCCCAAAAATCGATTCTACTGATCAAAAACACCTGAAACACGAGACGGGAGCTGTGATCCCTGATAAAATGAACAATGCAGTGTATGCAATATGCAGATGCGAATGCGGTTATGCGTCGAAACATCGAGCCAAATGCGAGACCCGGTTGGTCAAATTTTGGGGTGCAACAGCTGCCCCTATTCAAGCGGCTTCGACCTGAATGGGTGAAGAGCGCTTAGCCTTCAAACATTCAAGGTAGATGACGGTTGAATACAAATGGAACCCTGAAATTTGCCAACCACAAGAATATACTGCAAAGCTGCTTGAGGAATAGCTTCCAATAAACTGAAGTTTGGTTATCACGACAACATCTGGTCAATTTTCTGATAAATTTTCCTCTCTCTTTCAACACCTGTGTGACGCCACAAGTATTGAAATAATGCTTCATAAAGCAAACACTTTGATTCCCATCTCTCTCATGGGATCAAATCTGGTCAACTCACAGTTCATTGCGAACTTGAGGACAATTCTCCTGGGGAATTCTGAATAGAACTGCCTTGCACCTGTTTTGACAAAGGGGGCAGCTTCAGAAGTCTGATATATGTCAATCTTTGTTGTTGTTGTTGTTGTTGTTGTTGTTGTTGTTTTTTTCGATGCTGACGTAACAAACAAATATGAAGAATCACTCCGCTGGGGAAGACAAGAAACTGAACCACACAACTCTGCAGGTGAACAAATTCGAAATCCAATAGGTAACCATCTTGGTCTATGTTTCGACATGCGTATGCTTGATATGATGCAATGTCCTATATGACATGGATATGCTATGCGTTTTGTTTGAAAATGCAATGCCTAGACGACATGGATATGCTATATGCTTGTATGAATGCTATGACTATATATGCAAATGCTAATGCAGGCTCGAGCTGCCAGAGAACACCAGGTCTGAAAACCACTTGGCAAAATAAATGCCGAAGATAACGTCAACTCTACTGGGGATGACCTGAAGTCACAGAACCATCTCAGCAAAATAAATGCTGGAAACGAGAAATCAAATCCGCTGGGGATAACTGCCCTGCTGGAGAAATGAAAAGGCAACCCTGCTTGACGACTTCACTGGGGAAAGAAAGACAACTCTGCTCGGGAATGCTTTCTTCAAACCATTGGTAACTGATTGCGCTCTGCGGGGATTGACCCAAACTGAGTTTGATTGAACACAGCACACTGCTGGAAATGCTCATACTATCGAGGATATCAATCTTAATCTGCTGAAGACACTCCGGATCCTACTCTGATACGGGGTAAAATACAATCTCGACTCTTCCGGGTATAATAAGCAACTTTCATCTGCTGAAGAGTAACAATTCTGATTTGACAATATCCACAAGGATTTCAACCATTACTTGGGGCACTGGCATCCATCGAGCTTCGTATCGGGAAACATGACAACAGGCGGGTCATTGGGAAATATTGTGTCAGATACCTTTAGGTTTTTTGTTTTGCTTTTTCTGGTTTAGAATAAACATGGACTATGTACACAATGGAAAATATAAGAAATACTAGCCGAGAACTAGCATTCAAAGGTAGACTACCAGGCGAGAACTGATAGGAAAATAGGTTAGAAAAATTGATTTTTGTGTTTTGTGTTTTTGAACATCAGACGAGCTGACTGGATAACAGACTGAGAAAAAGACAACCAGGCGAGAACTGGCTGAAAGCTAACGTACACCAGGCGAGAACTGGTATAACTCATAGGGTAAAACACACGAGAACTGATTATGCGATGACATGTACCAGGCGAGAACTGATACAACACTTGAAGAAACGGTGACCAAACGAGAATTGGTTACCAATAAACTGCACCAGGACGGGAACTGCTGCTTACAATAAACTGCACCAGGACGGGAACTGCTGCTTACAATAAACTGCACCAGGACGGGAACTGCTGCTTACAATAAACTGCACCAGGACGGGAACTGATGCTTACAATAAACTGCACCAGGACGGGAACTGACGCTTACGGAAGGTGGGCCAGACGAGAACTGGTTACCAATTTGCCAGGCGAGAACTGGACTTTGGAAACGACTGGTTACTGACACGCAACAGGTTTAAACTGCAGGATAATGATCCAACGACAACAAGGCCTTCTTATTTGAAAGGTTAAGGTTTTCGATAAGGGTATTGACATGATTCCCCGATACTTAGCTCTGGCTGGGGATAAACAAGCGGGTTTGAATGACTTGCCCCTGGTATACTCAGCTGGGGGATAAAAGACTGGCTTGCACAACTTGCCCCATTACAATTCAACTTGCCCCAATCTATCTCCTGGGAATACTTGCTCTGAACAGCTTGCTACGAGAAAACTTCGAGAATTTTGCCCCGGTATCTGCACGACAAAAGAATTCAATTTCCAATTAAACACCTAACAACCCAGTTGATTTCAACATTCTCTGCGATGACTTGCCCCTGAATGAGCGTTCTAGCGACTTAACCCGATCTGATTATCCACTGGAAGCATCTGCTTTCAAATCTCAGCGCTCTGCATAATTGCCCCTGATTAAGTCTTGAGAAGACTCACCTCTTGATTAACTGCTTCTCCAACAACTGCCCCTGCTCAACTGGAACTTCGGGACTGGTCCTCAGACTGACTGATACTGAACTTACTGGAAGATAATGCCCCTGATTCACAAGGCTTCACAACATTCACCATTCTGGTTCAGACTGCTGAATTACCCAGTCCTATTTGATTATTTTCTGCTGGAATTTCTTTCATGCCAACTACTGACCTGCAATTAGAATCGTCTGTCTACGAATGGTAATTTTAATGCAATGGTTATGCAGATTTTGAAAAATTTTGAGCTGTCACTCATTTACATGCATATGATTGAGAGTGACGAATGAACCAAAGTTCAAACGCAGTGCTTACATGGTCAGTGAAAATACAACAAGGATGTGACTAGCAAGTCAAGAAGGAGTCAGGTTACTCGACCTTATCGTAATGCGCTTCAGAATAACCCTACCTCAATTAGGTCTTTTGAGGGTTGTATCGTGGTCGGGTTCACGGTTCGTGAAACAAAGGATATTTGGCTCAAATTTGATTTGTACCCACCCCGTCTACGTGATGATCTCCGATCCTAAGGTTCAGTTAACCTGGCACAAGCACTCGCCTCTTCGAGAAGTATGTTGAATGGTAAGAACCACAGTTAAGGAATTCACAAGCTTTTCTTCTAGAGTGATAGTTACTCCTTCTTCGCTTTCGGTGTCTGTGTACACGACTTGGTGATTTGCTGGGGAAAATTTCTTTTTAATCCCTTCTTTTTCATTCTTTTGGTTCCCTAATTTTTGCCTGGACTGACTCATTTTGAGTTCTTTTCGATTTTTTCGATTTCTTTTGAAGTCCAGCGGGATGCCCTGATTTTTGCCTAAGTATTAGCTTTCCAGCTTTTCTTTCTTTTTACTTAGCGGGCTTTCTTTCTTTCTTTCTTTTGGAAAAAAGTCGTGTGACACTGATTGTCTTGATTGCTCCGAAAGGATTGTAACTGTCTCACTCCTGATTGGTGAGGTTTGATCTCTTGAAAGGTATCAACTGATTGGTCCTTGAAAGACAACACTCCTCTGCAAGACTTGAATGCTCGGTCAAGCTAACTGACAACTACCCTGCCCCGGGTTAAGATGTGAGGGTTTATAAGTCCGAAAAAACTTCTACTTCCTGGCTCGAAGTGGTTAACAAGGGACTAACTCCTTATATCTCCAGTGTTTGGGGAATTTGAAACAATGCCTTGTACGTCATCGGTACGGTCTTATCTGAAAGCATACAATCATCGGTTATGAGTTTCAGTTTCGTCATCCTCCCTCCTAACTTTGCTAGTCACAGCGAAAAAAATGGAGTGAAATAAATGCAAGTGTCAGTGCAATGCAATAAATGAGCGACAGCGACATGATTAATTCAGAAAAATGCATAATCACTTTATTATTATCACCATTCGAAACATACAATGTTAAAAAGCAGGTAGTAACTAACAGAAAAAGAAACTACAAATGCAAATGATATAAAAGCCTGAGAACTGCCACTGCTGAGGCGCCTGCCTGTCTGAACCACTGGCTTTTGCTGGGGAATACCCTTCTGAGTCTACGAGCTTAGACAGCTGAGTGGTTAGGGATGAACAAACAGAAATCCTTCTCGAAAGGAAATGCGATCCTGGTCAATCAACTGCTGTACCTTCGCCTGAAATGCTTTACAATCTTCGGTTGAATGCCCCGGAGAGCCACCATGATAACCACACTGCACGTGGGGATTGTACCCAGGAGGGTAAGGTTCTGGAACTGGCTTAAGAGCTTTAGGTTCCACCAAAGACTTCTGGATCAAAGATGGTAGCAACTGGCTATACGGCATTGGCACTGGGTGAAAAGGAGCTTTCCTTCGTTCCAAATTGTTGCGGGGTCTGCTCTGATTCTGACGCTGATTCTGATAACCTCGGTCACGAGTTCGCTGATTTGCAATGGAAGCGACATAAGATTCCTGATATGGTGCCCCAGGCACGGCTGTCTGTTCAGTATAACGAGCCACGGGAGGTACTGATCTCTGATAAGATGATGAACCAACAAAATTCACTGATTCGCTTTGAGGATATTCAATCTTTGGCATGACTGAGTTGACCACCACTTCTTCTTCACTCTGATAGTCACAAGGGTATTCAGTTTCACCAGCTTGATCATACGGAGTAATCTGAATTTTCCCCATCCTTATGGAGTACTCAAGGCGTTCTCCTAATGCTACCACGTCAGAGAAACTTGCCGGAACTCCGAGCAATCTTTTGAAGTACGGATATTGTAGGGAATCTACAAACATGCTTGCCAGCTCTTGGTCTAACAGCGGGGGACGCACTCTAGCAGCAAATTCTCTCCATCTCTGAGCATACCTCCTGATCGGTTCATTGATCTCTTGAGACAACTCTTGCAAATGCATGCGATAAGGAGCAATATCTAAATTGTAATCGTACTGCTTCAGAAAAGCTCTGGCTAAATCCATCCATGACTGAATCTGATTCCTCTCTAACTGCATATACCACCTCAAAGATGCCCCAGTCAGACTATCTTGAAAGCAATGGATCATCAATTTATCGTTTCGCACAAACGCAGTCATTCTTCGACAGAACATCATCAAATGCAGCTTCGGACAGCTATCTCCTGTGTACTTCTCAAATTTCGGCACTTTGAACTTGTAAGGCAACACCAGGTCAGGAACCAAACACATGCCTACAGCATCTAGGTTGACAGCATCTTTGGCTTTCAAAGCTTTCATTTGCTCTTCCAACACTCGGACTCTTCTAGCCTCGTCAAGGGCTCTTGGATCTACCATCCCAACTGCTGGAATATCTCTTCGGTAATTCATCACAGGGAAAGCAACACCTCGATTGTTGACAGGAGGAGGACGCTCATTCTGGGCAACAAACTTCTCATGTCGATCTCGGTTCTCAACAGAAGGCTGTACAACTTGGTCTGCAGCGACGTTGTTTACTTGCGAGAAATCTTCCATGGAATCATACAGAGGGTTGGACGCCATAGTGAACCCTGTCAAGGTGTTAGGAGACTGGAAATTGCCTTCAGACATGGCTACCAATAATCTTCAGCTGACTTCGACACTTGATTCTGCTCAAATCTACTCAACCCCTGGGTAGGTCTGCTGACAATCAAAAGCTGCTCAATCCAAACTCCGGGTAATCACCTTCAGGAAACAAAGGCTGGATCAGAACTCTGGCTAGCTGGAGGATGATATGCAATGCAACACTGATATGCATATGATATGCAAAATGCAGCAAACAATGGGACCACAGCCCCCACACAAAATCTGAATACTGCTGCGCTGCTGACGGAGACGCTCTCTGAAAAGAGGACCAGAATAACGGGTAGGTTGGAAGTCAAGTTTCCTGCATAAAAAAACCCCCCCACTCACAGGTATGGACCTATATCTGACAAGGTACGGCATCCTATGCGGTCGTCAGCGTCACAGACTTTCAGAACTGACGATACGATTCCCAGAAGGAGTGGCATCATCAAGTCCTGAAGAGGCCTCACTCAGCTAACTTCCAAATGATCGGTTCCCAGAGTCGACAATCCAACTAACCAGCAACCCACGCCAACCAAAGGAAGGGACAGGAGGCCAACCAGCAGAACCTCGTCTGAGTGTAGATTTCATGGGACACCAAAGCAAGGCAAAGCAAGCGGGCACCCACTAATTTCTACTCTAAGTCTAAGGTGCACTCCAAGCCCAGGTCCGGCTTCTCACTCAATATCATAGAACACCCGTAACACCCCAACAGCAACAGATAATATCGATAAATAGGCATCTAATAGACAAGCAAACGAGCGCTAGGATTGACTCTCTCTTAAGGGACGTTGGATCCCACATGCATAAGAACTATCGCAGTCCTTAGCAGCCAGGGGACGTTGAATCCCCAGCAGAGTCGCCAGCTGTCGCTACTGCGAAAATCGGCGCCGGCTGACAGAAGAGTCGCCACCGTGCGTTATTTATCCCTCAGAGCGGGAAAGGAAACGCTCGAAGTAAACCTCGCAAAAAACGGGGAAAAGGTATGGTCATCGCAACCATAGCCTGGGTTCGGGAGTCGGTTACGCAAGGGGAAGGTATTAGCACCCCTCACGTCCGTCGTACTCGACGGGATCCACGCTTGCTTGGGTTGTCTACTGGATGCAAAACAATCTATCTACGGCTGCTAAATCTAAACGGAAGGGAACTGACTCGATAGAGCGTCGCACTCTATGCCTACGTATTCTCAAGAGAGAAAGTCAGAGTCAACGTAGTTCGGGACTACAGGAAAAATTGGCTCGCCAAGACATCGCGTCTTGTGCCTACGTACTTCCACTGGATGGAAGATCAGAGCCTTGCGTAGTTCAGACTAACTACGGCTAAACAAACATTCTCACACAGCAGTGAGAAAAACAACTGGCTTCACAGGGTCGGGAACCTATGGTCACAACTATGGCTGAGTCTCAAATGCGCTTGGGCAAGAGAGAAAAAGGGTACTCAATTAATCGTCAGCGGGAAAGTCTCGATCGCACAGCCGCGAGAGAACAAAAGTCAGTCGTTAGTGTGCTCGCTAGGATATCGCATCCTATGCCTACATATCTTCGTCTGGAACGAAGAATCAGAGCAGCTGTAGTTCGGCTACTATCGGACCACAGCTCAAATCTCGTTTTATTCATCTCTGAAAAAATGATTACAATGAGCATACTGAAATAAATCTCCTAGGAAACGCTATCCTATTCTATCTTGAAAAATCGACTGAAAATAGCCCCTTAACAAATGGGCCTCTAAGCTGTCCTAAAAGTCGTAAAATAATTTCTATGAAAGACCTAAAAGAAAACGAACTCTAAAAATATTAAATCGGCACTTTAATATTTTTTCCTTTTTTCTCCTTTTCTTTTCTCATATTTTTCTTTCTCAATAATATTTTTCTCCATTTTTCTTATTG
Source organism: Lathyrus sativus (assembly GCA_963859935.3). Taxonomy (NCBI): domain Eukaryota; kingdom Viridiplantae; phylum Streptophyta; class Magnoliopsida; order Fabales; family Fabaceae; genus Lathyrus; species Lathyrus sativus. Next base: position 616,691,486 of record OZ012738.1, on the reverse strand, counting down.
AATATTTCTCTATTTTTCACAATATTTTCTCATGAATATTTTCTCTTTTTTTTTTTTCAAATATTTTCTTCTTTATTTCTTCACTTTTTCTTTTTTCTTTTAATATTTTTCTTTTTTCTATCTCCCTTTTTTTTTATATTTCAAATATATCTTTCTTTTCTTCTTTTTCTATTTTTCTTTTTTTCTATCTCCCTTTTTTTTTATATTTCAAATATATCTTTCTTTTCTTCTTTTTTTCTATTACATTTTTCAAATCTTAAAAAAACACAAGAAAATGGGCTGGGGGGTGCAACTTGTTTACAGGGTTATATGCAGAAAAAAAATAAAATAAAAAAACAGCTAAACTGGGCCCAGCCCAAGTCTTCCCCGAAATTGCAGAAGGGGGGGGTGTTGAAGCAATCTGGGGCGTCTGGCAAGCAGATCCATGTTAGGCCTAGGCCCGTTTCAGCCAAAAACGGGGAGAGTAATTGATGCCAAAAAAATGGTTTGGGCCAGGCCCAATCTTCTTCCTCTCCGTCTCCCTTTCTTTTCCAAATTTCAGAACCCTAGATTTGTCTCTCTCTAACCGCCGCCGCCACAGCCTCCGTCTCTCTCGTTCTCCACCGTTCATTCCTTTCTCCTTCACGAATCCCTCCACACGTCGTTATTGAACCAACAGCAAATGAATCATATCGCCTCTCTACACAACCAACCTCAAACTCTGGGACGCTGATTCTGGATACATTCGTGGCGGAAGAATCTCAACGAAGACGAAGAAACGAAAACTTGAAGGTTTGCGAACGCGTGTTCTTGAAATGTCTGGAAAGCTCTTGATGAAGATCTTGGAACTTCACGAAATGTTCTTCGTTCTACTCGCTGATGAACTCATGGCTTGCTCTGGTGAGGAGATTCTGGAAAGATAGTGTAAGTTCTTCTGGAAAACGGATACGAAGATGATGAAGTTTCTGGAATCTTGTTCTTGGTGGAGAATTCGCACGGATCTGAGAAAAACATATATGGAAAACTTGATGATTGTTGATGGCTTCTGGAAATTTGTTGAAGTTCTTCGTTCTGATGAGTTTTTGGGAGAGATTGATGCAGATCTGGCGTTTTTCTGGATTTCTGGTGTTTGATTGATGAAGATCGAAGGTTGACGATGAAGATTCATCGTCTCTTGATGATTTTCTGGAGAATCGACGGTGGAGACGATGGAGGTTGGTGGATCGGTTGAAAGGAAGAGGATGAAGATAGGAGGATGAAGATGAATGAGGTGAACGGAATCTGGAATTGTTGGAGATCGCCGGTGGGTTGTGGTGGCCGGAGTACATGCACGGCGGCCGGAGGTGTGTCTCAGGCGAGGCGGCGTGACGCTTACACGTGGTTGCACGGTGGAGGGAGTGCGTGCATGCCTGCCACGTGTGGGCATGCGTGGCTGAGAGAGAGAGAGGGTGAAGTGTACGTGGCGTGGCCTGGCAGTGAAAAGTGGGTCCTCCCCCCATTGGACACGTGTGCTGCGTCTGATATTTAAAGTGAGAATTCGCTGGATCATTCCAGATCCTTCCAGAAGGAGCTGGAAAACGCTGGATACGCTGGACATTCTGAACCCTTTTTTGCTGAGTTTTCCTGGACAAAAATTGAACTGGGCTGAAACTTGGACATAAGCTGAACATTCTGGACAAAAACCCCCATACTGGGCCTGCGAAAAAATGAACTAAGCCCACACGAAAATGGATAAAAACTGCACAAAAAACTGAAAAAACAATATTTAAAAAAATGCTAATTAACTAACAAATAAACCCCTAATCAAACATTAAATCCACTTAATCCCTATATTAAATTCTATAATATCTATAAAAGAAAATAAAACCTATCTATTTTTATAAAAGAAAACTTTTATTCATTTATTATTTTTATAAAAGAAATTCTAGAAAAACAATTAAATTCTAAAAAACTATTAAAACTATTTAAAACTATTTAAAAAATCATATTAATATTCTAGAAAATCCTATATTATTCTAAAATGAAAAAAAATGATATTAAATTCTATTTAAAGGAATTAAAAACCTATTAAATTCTAAAATGAATTTAAAATCTATTTATATTCCATAAAATGCTAAAAATTTGATTTAAAAAGAATTAAAAATATCAAAAATTCTATTAAATCCTAAAAATTGCTTTAAAAGCTATTTAAACCCTAAAAAAAATCCTATAAAATCCAGAAAAATCCCGATAATTCCCAGAGGGACAAAATGAGCACCGAACGACACAAAAATAATCGGTAAAAATAAACGGGCACCGAAAAATCCCAAAAATCGATTCTACTGATCAAAAACACCTGAAACACGAGACGGGAGCTGTGATCCCTGATAAAATGAACAATGCAGTGTATGCAATATGCAGATGCGAATGCGGTTATGCGTCGAAACATCGAGCCAAATGCGAGACCCGGTTGGTCAAATTTTGGGGTGCAACAATATGGTCGTGGCTATTGTAGAACCAACAATATTTTGACTTATCAGTGTTAGGTTTGGACAATATCTGCTTTGGGAACCGGACTCCTACCTGCCAGAATTCTGAGTTGGCGCACTTGTTGCGGTGGAAATAGGATATCAAACTATTAATTAGATTGAATCATAATTCAATTCACAATCGCACTTTGATTTATCCGAAGGAAAAGGTCAAAAGAGGAAAAACCTATTTTTGCATCGTAAACACAATGCGGGGAGAGACCTAGATAATGGGTTTGTTAAATTTAGGGAAGGTACTAGCACCCTAAACTCCTGTAGTACTCTACAGGAACCTTTTGTTTATTGTATGCTTTTTTATTTTATTATCTGTTTGAAATATATATTGAGTTAAGGGATAAAGTGACCTAAAGAGACCTAAGGGTTAGTACTAAGTTTACTCGCCAAGACGTCGGATCTTGTGCCTACATATCCTGACGGGAATGGAATCAGAGTAATTGTAGTTCCCCTTGAAAGGGAGGTTAGAAACTTCTTGACTATGGTCAAGGTTTCAAGGGGAGTAAGCGTTTCTTAAGGACACACTTACGTGGAGTCCTAAAACTCATATTTCTACGTTGAAATGTTGAATTGAAATTAGGGTTAAATTAGGGATTCCGCGACGGGAAATCCTAAAACAGAGCATGGCGACTCTTTGACCTAAAGCTAGGGTAAAGGACGTTTTTGTCCACGGCGGGACGCCTAGGCTAATTAGGGTTTGAAATGGTCAAGGGCTAGGACTATTGACTCAGTGGTCAAACAGTTTAGACCTAATCCTTCGGAAGGAAGAATTAACGGTAAAAATATGCAAAAATGGAAAATTATTGCATGGCAGAAATTAAAGTACGAAAATAATGAAAGCAGTAAAGAAAGCATCGCGACGATCACTCGCGTAAATTACAAGTCCCCAAAATACAAAAAATAACATAACCGCGATCATGACCTCGCATAAATTACATCCACGAAACGACAATAAGCTGAAACAAAGAACCTAATGGGGTTAGACGAAATTGAAACGGCTAGATTATGAATTCCTTTATTTTTTTGAATTTTTATTAAAAATAATTAATCTTAACTTCGAATTAAAAACTAACTATAAGTGATATATAAAAAAAAGAAAGACTAACTATAAGTTATAAAAAATTTACTAATTAGAAATTACTAAAATGTTTTTAATTATTAGTTATCAGAAAAAATAATTTTAAGTTGTTAAAAAATAAACTAAATAATAAATTATAAAAAATGGTTTTTAATTGTAAATTTTATGTTTTTTCTTTTTTAAAAAAGTTTTGGTTAATTTTAACTAAAAATGGTTTTAAGGTTAGAAGTGATTTTAAATCTTAAGTTTTAAAGATGAGTTTTAATTTAAAAAAAAATTAATCTAGAAAAAGTTTTAAGTTTTTTTTTAAATGTTAATTTTAATAAAAGGAGTTTTACATTAAGTTTAAATAAAAATCTTTGTTTAAGTTAAACATTTATTTTAAATTAAGTTTTAATAAACTTTTGATTTACATTATGTTTTACTACAAAATTTGATTTGCATCCAATTTTAATAAAAGCTTTGATTTACATTCATTTTAAATAATAAAAAAAAAATTCAATAAGTTTTGATGAAAAAACTTGATTTACAGTAATTTTAATGAGAAATTTAAATTTACATTAAAATTTAAGAAGTTTTAATGAGGAATTTAAATTTACATTAAATTTTAAGAAGTTTTAATGAGTAATTCAAATTTACATTAAATTTTAAAAAGTTTTAATAAGAGATTTAATTTACATTAAATTTTAGTTTTTTTAATAATGAAAATAGAGTTTTATTTTTTTAATTATAAAAATAGAATTTTAGTCTTTAGGTAAAAAAAAAAGGGTTAGCTCTTAAGAGAAAAGATTTTTATTTATTTATTTTTTATTTATTAACAAAATGTTAGATTTTATTTTTGTTTTTGATTTGTCAAAAAAAAAAATGGTTAATTAACTAAACCAGAAAATCATAACAGTTATTAATATTATTATAAAATTAGAAAAAAATAAAATTAAATAAAATAAAAGAGACAGGATTAAAAGGGGAGGGGGTATTCACACGGCCGTTTCTGCTTCTAGTTTTTTCCATTTTCCCCCTTCTTCTTCTCCAAAGCATGTCGGCGGCGGAAGCCATGGATGGCTTTGAAGCTCTTTCACCTTTTTCTCTTTCCATGCATGTTGATCCTTTAGTTTTCTTCTTTTATCACCTGGAAAAAAAAACAACAACAAACAAATTCCACAGTGAAGAGATTCTTACGAAATCTGATGATCTGTTGATGATGGTTGTTGCTCCGTTCAATTTGCGGTCAAGTCCGATGATGTGTTGTGATGAGACTTGCGGTTTGATTGCTCGCCGTTTGTGATGAACGGCGTCGGCGGTCTCTCCCCGGAGCTCACGATTTGGTTCTTGAAGAACTTATTCCTCTTCTTCTTTCTTCGGTAATGATGAAAGCCTTCAACGGCTTCTCTAAGAACCTCGCTTTTTCTTTTTGTTAGGTGATGATGATGAACGAACTCTCAGAGTTATTCTGGATCCCTTGTGGGTTGCTGTTTTTCGTGACGAGGGTTTTCGGATCCTCTGTCCCCTTCGGATGAAATCTTTTCTGATTTATATGATCTGTTTTTTTGTGGGTTTTGCGGTTACTTCGTGACTTGGAGATCTTGTTGCTTGTTTGAGCGAGTTTGTTGACGCTTCCGTGATGTTTAATGTGGTTTTCGGTTATTTAACTTGACTGTTCTTGTGGCTGTTTACCAGGAAATTGCTGATTAATCTGCTGGGTTTTTGACGGTGAAGTTTGTTGGGTTTGAATGGTTCTCGTTTGACTGGGCTTTCGGAAAAGATTATTGCTTGTTGAAACAGTTCATTGGAATGATTTCTGAACTGGTTTCTCTGGTTTCTTCCTGGACTGTTTTTTCATGAACTGGTATTTTACTTGTTAGAACTGGTTTTTGAACTGGTTTTTGACTTGTTAGAACTTGCTTCTGAATTTGTTTGATCTTGTTGGTTATGGGGGGATTGATTTTTCAGGGGATTGGAGTTAAGGTTCCAATGGGGCAAACCGTCCTCCTGAGAAAAAAATCACTTCTCAAACCGACTTTTCAAATAAGCTCTTTTGGCCAAACAGCTTATTTCACAACAATTTCTCTCTTCTCTTTCTCGGTTGCCTTTAACAAGAACAGAAAGCTGTTGGATAGGCCACTGGCCGAGAATCGAACACCCGATGATGATACCACTCTGAGGGTGTCGGGTAAAACTAACCGATTAAATTTTATTTGTTTGTTTTGTTTGCAGTTGTCGCTACTGCGAAAATAAGGTGCCGGGATAACAGAAGAGTCGCCACCTATCATTATTTATCCCACAGGAGGGAAAGGAAACGATCAGGAAAACCCTAGCGAGAAGGTATATGACAAGGTCATCGCAACCATGTCTGGGTTCGGGAGTCGGTTACGCAAGGGGAAGGTATTAGCACCCCTCACGTCCATCGTACTCGATGGAATCCACGCTTGTTTGTTTATCTGACGAATTGTTTATCTATCTACGTTAAAAGTCTGGTTTGAAAGAAAAGAAAAAGGACTCGGCAGAGCGCCGCTGCTCTGGGCCTACGTATTCCCTTGTGCAACGGGAAAGTCAGAGTCAGCGTAGTTCGGCTAACTACGGGCGAAGGGAAGGTTGCTCGCCAAGATATCGCATCTTGTGCCTACGTGCTCTCAATAGGCTTGAGAGATCAGAGCTTACAAAGTTCGGGATAAAAAGGGGACACATGTTTGTATTTTTTATCCGAGTACGGTTAACAAACAGTTCCAGCAGTTGGTGTATGCAGCTCGACCATTGGAGACTTAGGCGTTACCGTTTGCAGTAGAACTAAGAGTTAACAACACTCTTTTATCTGAAAACGTTTTCCTCGGATTATGGGCCCACGGGGCAAAAAGAAGGTTTGATATTTGTTTTCTGTCTTTTACGGAAGAAATGTTTTTTATGGATGTTTGCAATTCATATCGCACTAGAGACTATGACTTAGGAGTGAATGCGTCACATGTCACCCAAAGGGTACCATACTAAACATCCTGATTATTGGAAGGAAACCCTCCAATAACCATTTCCTAAGTAGCTTAAGGCTCGTAACGTACGATATCAATTAACCTTTATTACTGTATTTTGATTTGTTTGAAGATGAGAAGAGAGAGGACTACAGGGGAAACTGAAATTCTATTGTTATCATGCAATATGGTCCTAGGGTTGAGTTTGAAACAGGGAATACCTAATTGTTATCATGCATGGTTTTAGACCTAATGTCTATCATCACTTCCTTAAACAAGGAAGTGAAAGTCCTAAGGGAACATGCGAATGGGAAACAGAAAAAACAACTGCCAAAATCAGTAAAGCAGATAAACAGAAAAGAAAACAGTAAAGATGCAAATGCAATGCAACAATACAAGCAGAGGGAGACTCACTCAACCCTTAAAACAAACAAGCAAAAGGAAAGGCAATCAAGCAAAGGGAGGGTCACCTCAACCTTTCAAAGCAAACACCTCAGATAGAAAGAGAAAAAAACAACGCACAGGCAAGGGGAGGATCACCTCAACCCTTAATGCAAGCAAGCAGAGGGAGACCCACTCGACCTCTTAATGCAGTCATGCACCTACACTTAGACTACCCTAAACATGAGCTACCCTAATGCAGCACACCACTCAAACATGAATGAAGGAAAGGAATTATGACAAATAAGGAATTCATTCCACAAGTAATCAAACAAGGCATCTATCCTAAAGAATGGAATTGATGATGGGATGCATGGTGTATACCAAAGGTATCCACCATGATGTTCAACCAATCATGGATAATCAATAAATGAGGTGATACATGGTGTATACCAAAGGTATCCACCATGATATTCAACCATTCATGGGAGATTAGAAATGAAGGGAAGCATGGTGTATGCCAAAGGCATCCACCATGACACTCTACCATTCATGGGAGATTGAAATGAAGGGAAGCATGGTGTATGCCAAAGGCATCCACCATGACACTCTACCATTCATGGGAGATTGAAATGAAGGGAAGCATGGTGTATGTCAAAGGCATCCACCATGACACTCTACCATTCATGGGAGAATCATCTTCCTAAGAGGCTTCAGGAGGAACTCTAAGGATTAGTTCTAAAGATCACTAAACCGAAAGGAGCTATGCACAATCTAAGAACTTAGGAATCACCCTAAAGATGTGTCAACCTATGTACTAAAGGTTAGTGGGAGGATTGGATGCTTAAAGTTGGCTAAAAGCTCATTTATTAGGCCAAACTATGAGAATGTGCAAGTTGAAACATGTAAACATTAGTCAGAATGTAAAATGTGGGAAAAATAGGAAATCAATTATAAAAATCCTTAAAAAATTCCTAGAGGATCCTAAATGTATTAGGAGTCTATGGTTAAAGTTTCAAGTCCAAACTATAAGCCTAAGGCCACAAACCAGATGCTAAACCAAGATGTATGTTATGGGAGATTCAAATGGGGAAGGCTCTAAAGATGTGCTCTAAAACCTATTCAAATGGAATCTAAAAAATGCAAGAAAAATATTAAAATATTCTACAATGTATCAACATTCACCATAAAAAAAATCAGAGATTAATATGGATTATTGAAAGAGAAAGAAAATCACAAAGATAGGCATGTAACTTTTCAATCATTAAAAACATATAAAAATGGAAAAAATGAAATTAATTGGAAAATGCATTAAAACTGAAATTAAAAAATATGAAAAAATTCTAGACATGTTGATAACACGAAATCATATAGATATTTTCATGCATAATTCAACTAAAATCTAACCGTTTTCGATCCGATTTCGGGTTATTTCCGTGTACTTGTCTGATGTTTTGCAGGTATTCAACGATCACGTCTAAACAAGGCAACATGAAGAAAAGAAGAAATCTCAGATGAAATATGGACGAAAAAGGAGTGAAAATACAATGAAAAGCGCAACAAGCTGTTTTTGCTGATGTGACGACCGTCACAGCTTCATGACGACCGTCACACGGGTGACGACCGTCACACGGGTGACGACCGTCACACCTTGTGACAACCGTCATGCAGGAAAAAACGCCCCACTCAGATTACACGTCAAAAGAGCAGTTCCAATTCCCACAGAGTGGACCACTACTCCCTAAATTATCTGCCTCAAGGTCCATCATCTTCAGTGATAACCGTTGGGATTCCACTTCTATAAAAAGGGAAGCAGGGGACTTCAGAAGGGAGCTGCATTCATACCACGAAGTGCTGCCGAATTTACTTCCCAGAGCATTATTTTCCAGTTTTATTCTTATTCGTTTCTCTTTACCTTTCCTTATTCCCATTTCCGCTCTTCTGTAATTTCTATTTTATTGTACGATCAAATTGGCACTAAAGACCAAAATCCTGCCAACATCTGTGGAGGATCTGCCCAAAGGCCAATTGGCATATTTACAGGTTTTCATTTTGATCGACTTCAGTTTTATCATAATGCAAATTATTATTTATTATTCTTATTTATATTTTATCTTTCCCAAATCCATGTCTAGCTAAACTTAGGTAATCGATATGTAGTAATAATTCGAATGGGATTTGATAACCACTGGTTGAAAGACTTTCTTTTCAAAAAGTAATTTATGGTCTGAGTGTTTAAAATTGATTCACTGAATAAACTTTGTCGCGAAAGCGAGAACTTATTTAAAAGTAGTTTTGCCATGAAGGTGAGAAATTAATTAAGATACAAACCAACAAGCGAAAGTTGCGGTAAGGTCAGATAGTAAACACTAGGCATTTGTTTTAATAACAGCGAAAGCACTTTAAAATGAATTAGAACTTAGAGATTTCCAAAAAATAATTTTAACCCCGAACAGGATACGAAAGTGTACGTTTGGCCCTTAGGATTATGATTAGCGTCAATAACCATCGTGAGGCGAGAGTTTTCAAATCTCCATTTTCTGCTTAAATAAACTTTGAAAACTATTTCATACACCAGTAATTTATCAAATCCTTGAAGAACACAATTACTACGTATCGATTCAATTAATTGTAATCTAAATAGTAATCTTAGTTCCCTTTTTTAGTGACAATCTTATTCCCTTAAACATATTCTACCTAGCTAAACATAGTAACTCCCGAGAACACTAGTTTGATTACGAGTCCCTGTGGGATCGATATCTATTATTACTACGCGATAGACTGTGCACTTGCAGTTAGTTGTATTAGACATAGAAAGTCGCGATCAAGTTTTTGGCGCCGTTGCCGTTCGGACTCTGTAACGCTCCAGCAACCTTCCAAAGATGCATGATGGCAATCTTCGCAGATTTCATAGACGACATTATGGAAGTATTTATGGACGATTTCTCGGTATGTGGGCAAAGTTTCGAAGGATGCTTACAAAACTTAGAAATGGTACTAGAACGTTGCGTAAAAGTAAACCTCGTCCTAAATTGGGAGAAATGCCATTTTATGGTCCGACAAGGAATAGTTCTAGGACATGTCATATCAGATAGAGGGATTGAGGTAGACAAAGCTAAAATAGAGATTATAAAAGATCTCCAACCTCCAAAATCCGTACGAGAAATACGGAGTTTCCTAGGACATGCCGGTTTCTACAGAAGATTTATAAAAGATTTCTCGAAAATCACAAAACCTCTGACCGGCCTGCTAATGAAAGATGCTGAGTTCGTCTTCGACGACGACTGTTTAAAAGCATTCGAAACATTGAAATCAGCCCTTATCACCGCACCAATCATGCAACCACCCGATTGGCGACTACCGTTCGAAATCATGTGCGACGCGAGTGATTACGCTGTAGGCGCAGTTCTAGGACAAAGGAAGGACAAGAAACTCCATGCCATCTACTATGCCAGTAGAACCTTAGATCCTGCCCAAATGAACTACGCTACCACAGAAAAGGAACTTCTAGCAGTTATATTTGCGCTTGACAAATTCCGTTCTTACTTAGTAGGAGCAAAAATCATCATATACACAGACCACGCTGCCATAAGGTACCTAATAAGCAAAAAGGATGCCAAACCAAGACTATTGAGATGGATCCTGTTACTACAAGAGTTTGACTTAGAAATCAAAGATAAAAAAGGAACCGAGAACGTTGTTGCAGATCACTTATCCCGAATAGAGGGCATCAGACATGAACCAGTACCGATAAATGACGATTTCCCGTACGAACGTCTGATAGCCAAATTAGAAAGTGACACGCCCAATTCAATCTCGGAAGATCCAGAATTCGAAAAAGCCGTAGAAGTCGTCTATGCCCAAGTCACATTACCTTGGTATGCTGACATCGTTAATTACCTCGCTGCGGACGTGCTTCCACCGGATCTTACTTATCAGCAAAAGAAGAAATTCTCCCACGATCTGAAACACTATTATTGGGACGAACCCCTACTCTTCAAGAGAGGGGCCGACAACATATATCGTCGCTGTGTCCCAGAGGAAGAAATAGAAAATATTATTTCCCAATGCCACTCAGCACCATATGGTGGTCATGCTAGTACGTCCAAGACGTGCGCTAAGATTCTCCAAGCCGGCTTATTCTGGCCTAATCTCTGGAAAGACGTTCACATTGCTGTGCAAAAGTGCGATAGATGCCAACGAACTGGCAACATCTCACGACGCGATGAAATGCCTCAGAAAGGAATCTTAGAGGTAGAAATCTTCGACGTCTGGGGAATAGATTTCATGGGACCATTCCCACCTTCTTTTGGAAATAACTACATACTCGTCGATGTCGATTACGTGTCTAAATGGATAGAAGCCATAGCTGCTCCAACAAACGATGCACAAGTAGTAATCAAACTCTTCAAAAATACAATCTTTCCTAGATTCGGTGTACCCAGACTCGTCATTAGTGACGGAGGATCTCACTTCATATCGCGAATATTCAATAAACTTCTCTCTAGATATGGAGTATGGCACCGAGTAGCTACACCCCATCATCCGCAAACTAGCGGACAAGTAGAGGTCTCGAACAGAGAAATAAAACAGATCTTGGAAAAGACTGTCGCTACCTCAAGGAAAGATTGGTCGTCAAAGCTACAAGAAGCTTTATGGGCTTATAGGACCGCATTTAAGACACCAATAGGAACCACCCCCTATAAATTGGTTTACGGTAAATCCTGCCATCTCCCTGTAGAGTTAGAGCATAAGGCCTTTTGGGCCATTAAAACACTCAACTTCAACTACACCGAGGCAGGAGAAAAGCGAATCTTGAACTTACACGAGTTAGAAGAACTTCGATTAGACGCTTACGAAAATGCCCGTATCTACAAAGAACGAACTAAAAAGTGGCATGATAAACGTTCAATCAGGAAACAATTCAGTGTGGGAGACATCGTATTGATCTTTAATTCACGATTAAAACTCTTCCCAGGTAAACTAAAATCTAGGTGGTCTGGACCCTATGAAGTGACTAAAGTACTTCAGAGTGGAGTTGTTGAAATTACCGATAAGACGAATGAACCATTTATCGTAAACGGGCAACGTCTAAAACATTACAATAAGAACGACAACAGTCCTCAAGTCAGCAATATAACATTGCTTGAGCTTCCAGCTCAGACACCCGCATAGCTTCTCACCAAGCTATCGTCAGGCTTTAGACGTTAAAAACAACGCTTATTGGGAGGCAACCCAAATTTCCCTCGTTATTGCATTTCATTTTTCTTTAAAAGTCCACTTTGAAAATCCAACAAAAATCCTAAACTTATAATTACTACTACTTTCCACTTTCGTTTGTTTTCATATTTTATTTTATTTTTTCTCTTTTGTCTTTTGTTTCTACCACTTTTCGTTTCTAAAAATCCTGACTTCAATTTCCTGTTTCAAACTTTTCAGGATTTTTTTTAAAGTCTTCAAAACATTCCTTCTGTTTTCTCCGAATTACCTGCGAGTATGGCCGAATACGACTTCACGAAGGTTCACTTCCAAGGACTCGCTCAAAAGGCAAGATTTGCAGCACTAACCGAAAGAGAATTAGCCTTAACGTTGTATTATGATAAGGCTACTATGGATAAACTAGGGATCACAGATAGCATTCAATACCTGTTCAATCAACTAGGTTGGGAGAACACTGTTCTGAAAACACGTTTCGCTACCTACAAGGATCTTACCTATGAATTCCTTAGTTCTTTCAGATACACACCCAACTATGGTTTTGGATCCAGCTCAGAGTTGATTACCTTCAGATTGTTTGGAATGGACCAAACCCATAGCCGGATGTCACTAGCTAACCTCCTAGGATTCCCTAGCGGACCGCATGTGTTCATCAGTGCAGAAGATGACGATATTGATTTTGAACTCGATCAATTCTGGGGTAGAATCACAGGCAACTATCACCCTGAACCAGCCAGAATGCATAATGATGACATTCATAACCCAGCCTTCAGATACTTCCATAAGATACTAGCTCACACCTTGTTTGGAAAAGAAGAAAATATTACTGCAGTATCTAAGGAGGAGTTATTCATCATGTTCTGTGCTTCTCAGGGACGGACAGTAAATGCAGTGCCTTTCATGATGAGATCTTTCAAACGCCTCACGCTGGAACCTCAGACACCTATTCTTATAGGAGGCCTGATAACAATGATTGCCCACGAGCTTGGCCTTAGATTCCATTTAAATGCCAGCACTCGTTTTGGTACCATCCGACCCATGAACATACAATTCTGCTTTAACAGGCGCATCTTAGGGACTATGGGACCTGGACCGTACGAGTACCTTATTAACGAAAAACCAGTACAGCTATTCACACTGCCTGATCATCTGATGACAAGCATCCACAACAAGGACAACTGGCTCTATGAATTGGATGAACCTATGGGACCTCCTTCACCACAGTCAACACCACAACACTATATGTATGACAGTGACCACATCTTTGAGGCACACGACTATATGTACTATGAGGACGCTGCATCTGAAACTGAAGTAGACCCTACGACTCCTCCACACTACAATACTTATCCTGAGCCTATCCCTGAGGAGACCACCGACAAAATGGATGCCGTGTTACTCAGATTGGACAACGTCGATACAGCTCTGACTAATGTAAAAGCTGACATCGCAAGCTTGCACGACGAACTGGTAGGCTTCATGGATCTAGTCTGCGACCAACTCGACTACTATTCACAGAAATTTGATGAGTTGAAGGCACGAAAAGATTAGTTATTAGCTCTTAGCAGTAGTTTCAGTTTAGTCTAGTCTAGTTTAGTTTCATTTAATCATTTGGATTTTTCGCATTGTTAGTTTTCTTTATGTACTACATACAATTGTTTCAATTCTATGTTATTTCAATTCTAGTTTTTATTCAATTACTCTGTTTTCGCATTATTCGTTGTTTGTTGGTTGTTATATTACATCACCGTATCAATACTAAGCCTTAAAGTCACTACGAGTACGCCCTCAGAGCAAAATTCTGCGTTCTGCAGATTTTGCTGCTGTGACGACCGTCACAGCCTCATGACGAGCGTCACGCGGGTGACGACCGTCACACCTACGTGACGACCGTCACGCAGTCAGAAACTGATATCTGATAAAACAGGGTTCGTGTTCTCTTCCACTTCCCCCCATTATCACTTTCAATCATCCTAACTCCTACCCCACTACGAATTTTCGTCCTCCCCACATTGAACTATAAATTTCAACTCCAAATTCAACTTCCAAACCACACTTTTGTCAGTTTTTCCCTCTCTGCAGAAAAACCCCAAACCTCAGAAACCTTTCCATCTTCCAACAATGGCAAGGAATGCAGAAACCCCAGATATCAGTAACATCACCTTCAGTGAAGGAGACTTAGGCGAAAGACAGCGAGCAAACTACATTGCATTTCATCAGAGGTCGCTCCAGCCGACTCACTACCCGCACCTTCCATCACTTACGGAGCTCGGACTCCTTGAAGGTGTAACCTGGATGCTTCAAAGAGCAGGCATCTGGCACCTCTGCACCAACCCACAACCAACATACGAACAACTCACTCTTGAGTTCTTGAGTTCGTTCACTTACGCCACATCCAGCGGTGAACTTAATCAGCACACAGGTGTCGCATGCTTCCGGATGTTTGGCGTCAACTATCAGGTGAATCAAAATCATATTGCCAGCATCCTACAGCTACCTCACGGCGACAACGCTCACCGCCACATCACCGATCAATTCCAGCACGAAGCTTTCGCTCTGTGGTATCAGTTGACCGACCTCAATGCCGATGGTTGGGACTCCCTGTACGCCACTCATATCCATAACCCAACCATCCGGTACTTTCACAGAGCGCTGAGCAACACTATTTTCGCCAGAGACAGCAACCACAAAGTGAACTCGAAAGAGCTCTTCTTTCTTCATTGCATCTTCAACAATGAACCTGTCAACGCTGCCCCGTTTCTGCTGGCTCACATTCAAGCCAACTGCAACCGTGGCTCGAAGCCATTCTACTTTAGCGGGATTGTCACTGCTATTGCACTTGGGCTGAACCTTGGCGACCGCCTCCAGCACCTCCATTCCATCCCCTCGGTGTTCCTTGACACCGACCACTGCAGAGCTTCCCATCTCATCCGCTCCCGAGCTGACGGCAAATACCATCCGGTTGTGCGTGGCAAGACCGTCCGAAGCATCATCCTTCCGTCCCGCACCCGCATCCATCCAGAGGACCGTACCAACTGGTTGTTCGACCTCACTGCCCCTCCTGCTGCCGCTGTTCCTACTCAGGACCACACTCACGGTTCCGACGATGAAATCCAAGCTGAGTTAGACCGGTCCGAGCAGCCAGAGGCATCACAGCCTCCTCCTCCCGTAGGTACATCCTCCCGCCGCCGCCGTCATCATCCCGTGCCAGACTACACAGAAGAGGACCTCCGTCGCTCCCTAGACCAGCAGACACAGATACTCACGATGCTGCAGCAGCAGAATCAGCGAGCTGACCAGTTCGAAGCTTGGCACCGGACTCAAATGCAACAACTTCACACCGGCCAAGCTACGATCATTGAGAGCCTAGCAAATCTGACCTTGCAGGTCGAAGGACTCCGAGACACCGTCTACCACACCGGAGCTATGAGCTATGAGGACAGAGTAGCCCTTGCTAGAGCCAGAGGACGCCAGCGCGGACGTGACAGAGGCCGTGACTAGATTTCCATTTTTCCTTCATTGTTTACTATATTTCAGTTATTTGTATTGTCATTTTCAGTTGTATCTCCCTCTCGCATGCTTCAAGAATCAGTGAGGACACTGATCGAGATAGTGTCGGAGCGGAGCCTTATTTCCATTCCACTGTACTCTGAATTTCCTTTATTTCCTTTATTTCCATTTCACTGCACTTTGAAATTTAGTAATGTCTATTTTTACACTTTCCATTTCTAGCAAATAAAGCTCGTCTATATATTTTTCCCGTTACGCAGATAATCCCCACATTATTCAACGTAAAAAAAAAAAATTTTAGTTCGTTCCTCAAAAGCAAAAGCACCACGAGAATGCACCTGAGTTCAAACCAAGTTTTGAAACTCCGAGGAAACGACAGTTCTAACAAAACCAGTATCGTCCAGACACCTTAGATCTCTAGTTTATGCGAGTCGGTTTCACCACCTACGTGTACCAAAGTCTCAAGTGTCTACGCAAACTCAACCCCAAGTAGTTTATACTAGCAGTCAGCACCATCCTAAAACTCTTCTAAGCGAGCGACCGATGCAAATAAGTGTATGATCTCCAAAAAGATGAAAAATCATGAAAAGAGAGCTAAATAGCCCAAAAATATAAGACACGTTTCCTTCTAAGTTAGGTGCTCCTCACCCGAGCATTTAGCCCAACGGCACGAAAAACTCATTGAAAATCAATGACATAAAATTATGATCAATGAAGAAGATCAAAAACAGAAATGAGATCATATTCACTAACGGGTCGATTTGCCATGAAAGTGTGCGGACAACGGGCTTAATGTGATTGTGCTAGAACAAACAGGGTGAACTTGCCGCGAGAACCTTGACACCAAGATACAGTAGCATGACTGAGACCGATTTGCATAAAAAGGAGACCTCCGAAGACTTGTAGTCCAGTGTCGTCATGATACTCGTCTTGTTCCTACCAAGAATCCCGGTTTTTCCAAACTCTGCGAACGAAGAAGTTGCCTTGTGTTTGTCGACTTTTCCATGTTTTACTTGAGGACAAGCAAAGATTCAAGCTTAGGGGAGTTTGATAACACGAAATCATATAGATATTTTCATGCATAATTCAACTAAAATCTAACCGTTTTCGATCCGATTTCGGGTTATTTCCGTGTATTTGTCTGATGTTTTGCAGGTATTCAACGATCACGTCTAAACAAGGCAACATGAAGAAAAGAAGCAATCTCAGATGAAATATGGACGAAAAAGGAGTGAAAATACAATGAAAAGCGCAACAAGCTGTTTTTGCTGATGTGACGACCGTCACAGCTTCATGACGACCGTCACACGGGTGACGACCGTCATGCAGGCAAAAACGCCCCACTCAGATTACACGTCAAAAGAGCAGTTCCAATTCTCACAAAGTGGACCACTACTCCCTAAATTATCTGCCTCAAGGTCCATCATCTTCAGTGATAACCGTTGGGATTCCACTTCTATAAAAAGGGAAGCAGGGGACTTCAGAAGGGAGCTGCATTCATACCACAAAGTGCTGCCGAATTTACTTCCCAGAGTATTATTTTCTAGTTTTATTCTTATTCGTTTCTCTTTACCTTTCCTTATTCCCATTTCCGCTCTTCTGTAATTTCTATTTTATTGTACGATCAAATTGGCACTAAAGACCAGAATCCTGCCAACATCTGTGGAGGATCTGCCCAAAGGCCAATTGGCATATTTACAGGTTTTCATTTTGATCGACTTCAGTTTTATTATAATGCAAATTATTATTTATTATTCTTATTTATATTTTGTCTTTCCCAAATTCATGTCTAGCTAAACTTAGGTAATCGATATGTAGTAATAATTCGAATGGGATTTGATAACCACTGGTTGAAAGACTTTCTTTTCAAAAAGTAATTTATGGTCTGAGTGTTTAAAATTGATTCACTGAATAAACTTCGTCGCGAAAGCGAGAACTTATTTAAAAGTAGTTTTGCCACGAAAGTGGGAAATTAATTAAGATACAAACCAACAAGCGAAAGCTGCGGTAAGGTCAGATAGTAAACACTAGGCATTTGTTTTAATAACAGCGAAAGCACTTTAAAATGAATTAGAACTTAGAGATTTCCAAAAAATAATTTTAACCCCGAACGGGATACGAAAGTGTACGTTTGGCCCTTAGGATTATGATTAGCGTCAATAACCATCGTGAGGCGAGAGTTTTCAAATCTCCATTTTCTGCTTAAATAAACTTTGAAAACTATTTTATACACCAGTAATTTATCAAATCCCTGAAGAACACAATTACTACGTATCGATTCAATTAATTATAATCTAAATAGTAATCTTAGTTCCCTTTTTTAGTGACAATCTTATTCCCTTAAACATATTCTACCTAGCTAAACATAGTAACTCCCGAGAACACTAGTTTGATTACGAGTCCCTGTGGGATCGATATCTGTTATTACTACGCGATAGACTGTGCACTTGCAGTTAGTTGTATTAGACATAGAAAGTCGCGATCACATGTTAAACCACCTACATGATTTTTTTCAAGATTTATTGAAGCACTTTAATATTTTTTCTGAATTAAAATCAAACAACTATCCAATAGAAAAATAAAAGAAAATGAAATTAACATGGAAAATACAAAGGGGGTGCAGTCAGTACTATTCAGCGCGTATTATGCTAATGGGCCTGCGCTAAGGGGTGTGTATAGCAAATGAATTTAAGCCCAGCTGAGTTATCAAAACTCAACATTTCACTTGAAGAAGAAGAAAGCCATTTCACGAAGATCAATGCTGGCCGCACGATGGAATGACCACGTTAAAGCCTTACGCGCAATCAGACGGCCGTGATGTATTCTGGGAATTTTGAACTAAAACGAAGGGAAAGCATGCGCGGTGGCTCGCGCAGTGGTGACGGTGGCCGGACTTCGTTCCGGTCATCTTCTACCTCTAGCCAAAAATCCAACTTTCTTATTTCTTAACCAAAACAAGATTTTCTTGAACCAAGCTTGTGTATTTTTCCGTGTAGAATCCAAATATGCAATTTATTTTCACTTTCCTCCATTAAAACTCAGAAATCATGAACATCCAAGGATCACTCAAGAACTTCCAACTTTCACAAAAACTAAAATTGATGATACTAATCTCTTCCTCTCACTTCCTACATCAATACCCCATGTTTCTTTTCCATTTTCATCCAATAATTAGAGAGAAATTCAAACTACAACCTAAGGTGTCATTTCAAGAATTGTCATGAATTCTAACCAAACTAATCCTAAAAGCTTCTACACACCTTAAGGATCATAATTATGTGAAAATGACGTAACAATTCATCAAGAACAGAGTGTATGGATAAAAAATAAGAACCTTGTTCGGAGCTTCAATGACGGCTTGAGATGTTGTTGAAGCTTCAAGAAAAGTGTCCAAAATCATTCCATAATCATCATTGAAGCTTCTACAATGCTTAATCTTGCTTGAAAATGTGTGAAACTCCAAATTCAAAAATCAAAATTTCACCACTTTTTCTCCATGAAAATCCGTTGTAACCACCTCCAAAATCCTTTTTTTTTCGTGTTAGGAATGATTAGAATGTTATATACAATGGATCTAGAGTGCTTTGCAGCCCAATAGAAGCCCATAATAGTCCAATCCAAAATTCACATTTTTGATTTTGAAGCTTTATGGAAATGGTGAAAAATAGAGTGTTAATGGCTGCAAAGTGATTCATATCAGTTGCTTGTGGTGTAAGGAATATGTGTGGATAGGATTGAGGCCTTGGAAATGAATGGATGGTTGATTTTGCATTTGTTGCTTAAAGATGAAGAAACCATGAATTTTCACATGTAAATGGCTTCAAACTTGATTTGTAATTTTTTCAATGTTCTTAAAACATCAATTGGACTCAAAACAAGCACAAATATGACATGAATTGGTTCCAAAATGAATTGATTTGAATTAGCCCTTTTCAAGCTTCCTTTCATGAATTTTTCTTCAAGCATTCTCCAATTCAAGTCATGTCAATGATCCCTTGAGGTTTGGTTGGCCAAATTACCCCATTTGGAGCAAATTTTATGTTGGGAAGATTTTCATTTGAAGTGTGCAAAGTGGTGAAATGGACATATAATGAAAATGGCCTATAATCTCACTTTCCCAAAATACCCTTGCCTTGTAAGTCTTATATCTCGAGTTCTACTAATCAAAATAAGGACTTCTAAGACTATTTGAAAAGCTAAGATCATGAGGAACAACTTTCATGTTCACTTGAAGTTGAGGAGAAACATCCTTCTTGGTCAAAAATGGCATGGAAGTTGGTTGACTTTTGATGATTAAAATCACATTCATCTGATGACCTGTAACTTGTCTGCTTCATAACTTGAGTTCTATAAATTCAATCAAGGACTTCTAGTACTCAAATTAAAGCTATGAACATGCTCTACAAGTCTCATGTTTATGTCAAGATGAGATGAGGCTTGCGTCTTGAGTTATGTGGTCTTGAAGTTAGGCACTAAACCAGGGGATTTTACACTGTCAAACTTAGCAACCCTAGCCTAGCAACTTCTCACACTCTTGAATCTTGATGAAATGATCTTGGAATAATCTTTGGCGTGTCTCAACACAACATCACATGATTATAAAGACTTGGAATTGAGTCTTAATCTCCTTCAGTTCAACTGTTGACTTATGGTTGACCCGGTGAAAACCCTAATTGCACCACTTTTGACTGTGGCTTCACACACTTGATATAATGGCTGACATAAGCTTCAAGATGACCCTCGAGGTCTCCCATGAGTTCTCAAAATGTTCTCCATCCATAACCATGGATTCAAACTCATCTGGCAATCTTCAAATGACCCCTAGGATAGGAGGTACACCACTCTTAACCAATCAACTTTTCTATGAACCCTGACACTCTTCTGAGGATAATAAGACCTTGATGACTTGAATATAACCCCTTGCACAACTCTAGAACCTTTGGCAGCCCCTTTCTTGATGAACACACCTCTTGATCCCCTGCACAAATGATAATATAATGCATATGCTAATGTTAAGATGAATGCAATGAAACATAAGCTAGGCTAATAAAGGTTAGGCAAATTTTGGGGTGTCACAGTAGTTTTGAACGAAAAAGATCGGAAGCTCGGAGAACTCGGGATGAAGAATCGGAATAGGAAAATTAAGGAAAATACTTTAGAAAAAAATGCAATTATTTTGTATTTTTGTAATTTATTTTATGTTTTAAGAAAAATGTAATTTTATATATTTTGTAATTTTATTTATTTACTATTTTGTAAAGAATTATTATTATCTTAAATAAAAATCTTTAGTTTAAAATATTCTCTTTTTTTATTTATATATATTGTAAAGGGCCACTATTATTTAATAAAACTTTTATTTAAGACAAAGTCATTTATTATTTTTATTTTATGTAAATGATGAAACAAACTAAAAAATAAAACATGCTAGAACTCTTTTTCATAAAACCTCAAACAATTAATGAAACGAATTTTTATTAATAATGAAGTGATATAAATGAAATGAAATGAAATAATTTTTATTAATAATGAGATGAAACAACAATGTTAATTTTTATTAAAAATGAAGTGAAACAAAGAATTAAATTTTTTAAAAATGAAATGGAAACAAAAGAATTTTATATGAAGATGAAGTGAAACTAAAAAAAAGAAATTCTTATGAAAATGAAACAAAAGAATTAACTTTAGTAGAAGCAAAAGAATTGAATTTATGAAAAATGAAAAGCCAAGCCACGCCATCCGATTAATTCCTGCTTCCGATACAATTTCTGATTAAATCTCCCAACTTGAACCGATTTAATTTGAATAGCTCAAATCCTTCACAATCAAACCATTCCGATTACACCTCAGCCCCGACTCACATCAACAACCCAACGACTCAGACCTATTGTCTACAGCTCAAATTTCGTAAATCGACAGTCGACTATAAACAAAAGACCATTTAAACTTCATAGACTAAAAGCGCGCCACACGATATTTTCCTGCAAAAATCAACTAACTGCACAACCCGTTAGCGGTTAGTCAAATGCAATGCAAAGATGAAATGGAACGCGAGATGAATAGACTAATCTTAGGGCAAAATTTGGGATATTACAGCACTCAGTGAGGATCTTTTCCCTTGAAACTGTCAGGGGAGTGTATTTATGGAACCGGCTGGAGGGTTATTTGTTGTCCCGGGGCTCACGGGGACGGTCTTCTCGTCTTTTATCTCCCTAATGGGATGTCGAGGGGTCGTCGGACCTAGATGGTCGGGCATTCTCCCTGTGTCTGGAATCACGGGAAGAGCTGGTAGCCTCATTTTCTTCATACTGAATGTACGCCTGTGCTTTAAGGAGAAAGGCGTCCAGTGTTGTTGAGGACTGGATGCCTATGGCTTTAGCAAATTCGATGCGGGGGCGGAGCCCGTGCTCGAGCAAAAACTTTTTCATGTCATCGATTGTAGGAACCTGGATGACCTCCTTGTCAAACTTGTCAATGTAGGCTCACAGGGGTTCATCACTCCCTTGAATGATGGCCTCAAAAGAGGCTTCGATCTTTATATGGCGGCGAGGGGTCGTGAAGTGTCGGGAGAAGAGTCTCCCCAGTTGTCTCCATGAGGTGATGGAATTGTCAGGAAGCCCTTTGTACCAAGTCATTGCCCATTTCCTAAGTGTAGCTCGACAGAAACAAGGTCTAGTCGAATTATCCTAATATGTGTGTGTCGAGTTGTATTAGTGTGTCGAAGTATCGAAGCAGGTTGCTTCACATAATTTGTATTAGGCCTATTTTACTAATGTTAGCTATTTTCTGCTTTAATAGTTTTGGGCTTTGACTTGAGGTGCAAGATAATCTAAATATATAAATAGGTAGAAACCCTTATTTTGTAAACAAAACAATTCATATTTTGTATTCATAGTTTGCAGTTGCAAGTGAATAAAGATTTTTCACAGTTTGTGGGCAGAGAGAACTCTGCAGATTTTTCATCTTCTTCTCCAATGTTTCTTTCTTTCTTTCTCAACTGTTCATTGTCATTGCGTGATTGATAAAAATCTTGAGATCAATATTGAGTGTAATTCTCCATAGGTTGTGGTTGAATTCTAACATCTGATATTAGAGCCTGGTTGCGATTCAAGGAAGGAAAATTGTGATGGCGGTGAATTATCCAAACAGCCACTTTTCGGCAAACCTTCTGATTCTCAAGAAAGATAATTATGAGAATTGGTGCAATCAGATTAAGGTGGTTTTCTGTTATCAAGATCTTTGGGATTTTGTGAAGGAAGGAGTAGCGCCGCTTGCAGAAAATGCGAAGGATCAAGAAAAGACTGCACATAAAGAATTAAAGAAGAAAGATTATAAAGCTCTCTTTATAATCCATAAATGTGTTGATCCAAATAATTGTGAAAAGGTTAGTGATGTAGAATCAACAAAGGAAGTGTGGGAAATTCTGGAAAAGTCGTTTGGAGGAGCAGAGAAGGTGAAAGAGGTAAGGTTACAAACTTATAAGAGAACCTATGAATTGCTTCAGATGGAAGAAAGTGAAAGTATAACAAATTTCTTCACTAGGGTTATAAAACTGGTGAATAAAATTAATGTATGTGAAGAAGTGTTGACATCAAGATCAGTTGTTGCAAATATCTTGAGATCATAAGCTCCAAAGTTCGACCACATGGTAGTAGTCATAGAAGAGTCGAAAGACTTGTCAGTAGTGACAAAGGAAGAGCTTCAAGGGACGCTTGAGTCTCATGAACAAAGGATGTCTGAAAGTTGTAGGAAATTCGAATAGTGATATGGATTTGCTAGAACAATTAGAAAAATAAAAGAAAGCCAAATGAAGTTGGAATGGCAACACAGGTAGAGGAGGCTACAACAATTTGACTGGTCGAAATCAGCAGGAAGGAAACTAGTCGAATCAGAGAAAACCCTGGAACCAAGGCAACCAAAGAGGTGGTGGTGCATGTAGAGTAAGAGGTGGTGGTTGAAAGCCTGACAAAAGTCACATTCAGTGTTTCAATTGTCAAAGTATGGTCACTATTTTAGTGAGTGTCGAGAAAAGAAGAAGAATCAAGAAACTAATGCAAAGCTGGCGAAACATGAAGAAGAAGAGATGTTACTGATGGTCACAACAAAAGATGAAGAAAGATTCCAGGATCAATGGTACTTGGACTCAGGATGCTCATCACACATAACTGGAAGGAAATATTGGTTTGTTAACATAAAGCCCTTGACAAAGAACAAGGTGAAGTTTGCAAATGACAATTCTCTAGCAGCTCAAGGTATTGGTGATGTTCTGATTATGAGAAAAGATAATAAGAGGTCAGTAATCTTCAATGTGTTATACATACCAGACATGAAGAGTAATTTGCTCAGTATAGGGTAGCTGGTAAAAAAGAACAAGGTGTCGATCGAAGATTGGTAGAGTCAAGAGTAGTCCATTGTTCATACTAAACAATAGAGGTATCTGCCAATGGCTTCTTGTCTGTAGAAGAAACAATATGATGTAGAACCTGATGAGAGCGAGCATGGATACAGAAGAGCTCGGCCCATGTGCCATTTTGATATCTCTCTATCTCAAGAATAATAGGAATGTGGTTCTTGATGTTTGAAAAAACAAGAGCGGGATGAAACTCCATCTTTGTGACTGCCAATGAGGAAGAATAGGTTATCACCTTGTTGGTAACACGACTGTCAGGAGAGGTGGTTGTGTTGCTGGTGACGTTATCACTGTGATCAGACTCAAACATCACGTGTGGAAGAGAGAAATATACAAACTTAAGATGTAGTATCGGTGAAGGGTTGTTAGAGAGAGAGAGAGAGAGAGAGAGAGAGAGAGAGAGAGTGAGAGAGAGAGATCACGTGATAGTCGTTGAGGTGCAAGAAAGGAATCACACAGATGCTGGAAAGACGACATAATGACTGTTTAAGAGGTCACAGAGAAAGGCAGCGATAACGCAGAAAGAAGGATTTATATTAGAGAAAGGGATCAAATAAGATTTATACCATGTAAGATAGTGGAATGGTTGCCTTTTTTATTCATACACACACACACACACACACACAAACACACACACACACACACACACACTGATACACACACACACACACACACACACACACACACACACACACACACACACACACACACACACACACACACACACACACACACGCACACACACACACACGCACACACACATCAATGTGTAATGTTTGGCCAACAATCTAATTATGGTACAACGTAATTTCCAAAAACTAATAATGATAATTATCACAAAATATTATATTCTCTCACATATTTTTATAATCGATCACTAAGTGCGTGGTGACTTAATTTTTAAAGAAAATGTGTGTACTTTTTAAAATTGTTTGCAAATAGAAAGTGATATATTTTATGTCTGTGTTGTAAAAGGTTCTTTGATTAAGGGAGACTCAAAGTCCACCATAATGCTAGTGTTTGTGAAAAGGTCCTTTAAATTCGGTTAACTTCAAAATCCATTCTATAATTATTGTCGGTATTAGAGCATGTTAATGTAACCACTCCTCAATTCGGGTAGATATGGATTCCACAAAACCATTTTTGGAAGATGGTGGCAGCAAGAACAAACCTCCATGTTTCGTTGGTGAATTTATGATTTGTAGAATATTTACATGAAAATGTACTTAGAAGAATAAAGAGAAGAGATATGGGATATTGTTGAGAATGGATAATTCATTCCTACAACTATTATAAGCAATGTAGAATAACCAAAGGTGAAAGGCTCTTTGAACAATGACGATAAGAAGAAAGTGATGTTTGATAAAAATGCAAAGAACATACTTGCATCTGACTTAGGAATGGACGATTTTTTTTAGTATCAAATTGCATAACATCCAAGGAAATTTTGGACATATTGGAAGTAACACATGAAAGCATGGAGGAAGTGAAAAGAACAAAATTGAACACTTTATCTCAAGAATATGAATGATTCAGAATGCTACCCCATGAAAGTATTCTTGATTTGCAAAATATATTTACACACTTGACAAACCATTTGATGGCTCACTGAAAAACATTCACAAATGATGATTTAAATCTCAAACTTTTTAGATCATTGTCTAGATCGTGGCAACCAAAAAGTGACAACAAAGTTTGAAAAAAAAGAGTCTTTTTAAAATGCTATTGGCTGCATTATTTGGAGAAGCATGAAGAGTGTGAAGTTAAAGTAAAATCCACTGCTTTGAAGTCTAAATGTGATATTGATCAAGAAGAAGAATCTCAATCTGAAGATGATGCACTAATCAAAACATTTGAAAAATTCTCAAGAAAGGAAAAGACAAAGGAATGAATCAAAGAGTAGCATCAACTTCAACAAAGAAAGTTACTTGCTTTAAATGTGAAAGAAGAGGTCATGTCAAAAATGATTACCCTGCTCTTCAAAAGAATGCCAAAGTCAACAACAATAAGGATAGGAAATTAAAAAGAGCATATGTGGCACAACAAAACAATTAAGTAAGTTCATATTTAGATGAATAACAAGCAAACATGGCATTAATGGATTCACACCATTATGATGATGAAGATAATGAGTTTAGTGTTCTTGAACCATCTTATGATGAATTACATAATGCTTTCTTTGAATTGAATGCATAATGTTTGACACGTTCTATAACATGTCCAAAACAAAATAAATTAATTTTATCTCTAGAAATTAAGGCCGATGACATGAAAGTGGAATTAGACCAAGTCAAAAATTTAGAATGTAATAAATGTGAAACTCTTGAATCAATTTTTTTTTGAATTGAACCAAATCTTAAAGAAATATGAGAAAGAATAACTTGGTTTAGAAAATGTGCTAAACAAACAAAGATACTCTAATCATGAACGCGGGCTTGTATACTTTAAATTTGATAAATCAAGTACAAGTCAAACTATCTTTGGTAAGGCTAGCAATAAAATCAACAATGAAGAATCAATGAAAGTCTAAGTTGTAATTCATCCTAAGAAGACATATGTTAAAAATAATTCTTATGTTTCTAAATATATGAATTTCTTTCTTCCTACATGTTTTTATTGCAATACAAAATGTCATACTCCTAATGCTTGCGACATAAGAAACTTTGGTGTTTCTAATGATGAGTATGTGTGGGTAAGAAAAGAAACTAACTCAAAAGACCCAAAGAATATTGGTTAACTAGAAAGTATTATTGATTGTTTTTTTAAGGTACTTGAAAACCATGTGCTAAAATTATTAAATTAAGTTTGACTGTTCAGAATACAATAAGACCATATGACATGGTAAGATTAAAGTTTCATTTGGCTGAAGATGAATTGAAAAAAAATGACATTTTCAAAGAGCATCTCATAGGTATCAACATAATTACTTTAGAAGAGCATCAACATTGGCATTAAATCATTGTGAAGAAGATAAATACTTTAATATATGATGTATCTTTTCCCTATATTATTCTTTGGAGTTTAGTATTTTTCTTTTTGATAATATGAAAAAGGGGGAAGAAGAGATATGATTGTTTTTGTTAATTTTTAAGTTACCAAAGACAAAGCATAAATTGAAAAATAAAGGGGGAGATATACAAGATAGGAGGAGCATCAAATGTCAAACAAAAACTTTCCATCAGTTTATTTTGTCTTCATCAAAAAGGGAGAGATTGTGAAGAAGATGTTCCTCATCTATCTTAGTTTAGTTTTGATGAATGTAAAAGCTTATCAAATAAGAAATATCAAAGAAAAAAAAGTTTGGAATCAAGAATCAATAATGCATAAGCTTTGGATACTATGAATATCAAAAAGATTTGATCATAAAATAAGATACAATGTTAACTAATCTTTTTATAAATTTTAAATGCTTAAAAAACTCTCATCTACTTCTCTCTAAAGTTTATATTTCATTCATGCATCAAGACATTTCATGCCAAATTAAATAAAAAACAAAAAATGTGTTTTTTTTAATTGTAAATTATGGCATGAAACCTCCATGATCATACTTTCAAAACGGCCGCAATTCATTACTTCATTTGTGTAATCGATTGCATCATAGTTTTTGCTGAAAATTTTAAACGTTGCAAAGGTGACCATCGATTGCACCATTCAAGCAATCGGTTGCACCCAAGAAAAATTTGAAAATTCATGAGCCAATGATATTTCAAACCATTGCAATCCATTATGACCTTTCTCCAAACATTGTTACTAATCTAAGAGGTATCTTATGATGTATTTAAAACAAAATAGATCAAATTTTAAATTAACCTCTTTCATTCAAATTTTCAAACAATTCATTCAAATTTCATTTGTTCAATCACAAACTTTATGTCTAAGAGCTTTTGAATAAAAATTAACTTTTATTGATAAAGAAAATCTCTCACTTTTAGTCAATTATCTTCATCATTCCATCTTTACCTTTATCAAATATAAAAATTGATTTCTAATAGCATATTTTTTTCTGTCCCTCTAAATAAAGTTTTTTTCCCAAGTGTTTTAACTTGAAATTTGTAAAATAAAAAGTTTTTATTAGAATATTCATACTAATTATTTTATTTTTTAAAATTTATGATAATCTAAATAATACTTTTTTATTCTATCATCAATATTTAGATAATAACATAAAAGAATTGTTTATAATACTTTATATTTAGAGGTAGGGTATAGGTTTAGTTAGGAGTATATGAAAAAATAATTTTCCACCCTTATAACTTCAAGATCAAAAAATGGACCAAACAGAGCCCATAGAAATATAACAGGCCCGTTGAAATTGTTAGACTGATGTTTACACCTTATACCTAATGACTGAACCCCCATACATTTTCAAATTTTATGTATTTTCTTGCAAAATTCAAATTTAAGTTTTCAAGAATCTAGAAGGTTTATGCGGAAAAACAATTAAATTCCAAGAATTGAAATTGACATTTTAAAGTAAGGTTTTCTAAAAAATAATAAATATTATGTTATATTTTAATATAATTATTCAAATGTTTATTTACAGGAACATGTGTATTTTGTGTTGAATGTATACAAGTTTATAATATTTGTGCAAATTCTTCTCCATATATATATTTTTATCTTCCCATTTAACTGTCAATAAATATATGATATTTATCCTATTATATCTATTAGTATATGATTTATGCTTTCGCAATATATATATATATAATTCAATAACAAGGGATGAGTAAAGAACTACATCAAACAATATGTGACATAAATATAATATATATAAACGAAACAACTTTTTTATAAGTTAACTTTTCTTAAAACAATAAACGAAATATTTTATTTTCCTGCAGATTTCTCTGCCGATTTTGACAAAATTTCCGCAGCAAACATATTACCTGCGGTTCTTCCTACTATTTTTTATTTTCAGTTAAAATCTTCGTGGATTAATTTAGTAGATAAAATCGCAGGAAACGATCGCAGGTAAAACAGCTAAATTCGTAGGTAAAACCGCAGGTAATTTAAACTTTTGTAGGAAATGTCGCAGCAAATTTAAATCCGCAGGTAAGTTCACTGATAATTTCTCTCTCATTTTTTAATTTTTATTATTATTTGTGTTTAATTCATATTTAAAATAATATAATTAATGTTAAATATCTAAGAAACAATAATATAAAAATAAAAATCTAACTTGAATAAGTCAATGAAACACTAATCACATTCAAATTTTTAAAGTCAATAATAAGTACTTCTAGAGTTACATTACTAAAAATGACATAATCAAGTTACTAATAAACACTTGTCAACCAAATTAATAAGAAAAAATAATGCAATTTCAAACTGGTTAACAAGAAAAAATAATCCAAATCAAAATTCACTACTAATGTGTTCACTAATGTCTTCATCTGATTTATCAACATTATCTTCACTTGGATTATC
The DNA here is from genome assembly GCA_963859935.3 of Lathyrus sativus. Taxonomy (NCBI): domain Eukaryota; kingdom Viridiplantae; phylum Streptophyta; class Magnoliopsida; order Fabales; family Fabaceae; genus Lathyrus; species Lathyrus sativus. The sequence continues at coordinate 616,661,999 of OZ012738.1, read as the reverse complement.
AATTTCATTATTGGCTTGAGGTGGATGAGAAGAAGATGCAGCAAATCATAAATGATTCATTAACAATTAAAGTTTATTGTTCGTTTCAATCATCTCTTTTTCTTGTTGTTGCAATTGTTGCTTCATCTCCAACTTCTCATGTTCTTGTCTTTGCAATGATGCATTGGAGCATGAACTTGACTTCTCAAATCATCAACCTCTTGAGAGTTACTCGAAAGACTTGGTTGAGTTGATAATGGAACCAGAGTCTTGGCAATGGTTCCAAGACCAAATACCTTCCCTTTCTTCTTTTCAAATGACTCCACCCATATATCCAAATCAGACGGCATTTCAACAGTAGGTTGACTATCAGCTTCATCCTCTTCGAGAACATTTGAATTTTAAAAAAAAATCTTTAACTTTTTCCGTTCAAATTCATCCTAAAAGAAAATTTAAAAAACATAATAAGGAATTAATATTTTAAAGATATAACAATAAGCTTCGTCTCATATAAATAAATAAAACAACTCTTAAACACACAAAAACTACTTACTTTTATCTGACAAATATTTATTTGCATTGAATGAGTTTCTGATGAATTATTTATTTTCATTCAGAACACATAACAAAGTCAATTGAAGATAAAAAATTACAGTCAAAAACTCAAAATGAATGAACGCATGGAATTGTAAAAGGGGTACAAAATATTACTTAACAAAAGCATAAACACTGTCAAAACTTTAAGCATGAGTTTCTACCTTCTACCTCCTAATCTGATGTTAAAAGTAATATAGGTAGGTTACAATGAATTGATCGGGTCAGTATATACACTAATCTGATGTTAGAATTCCATGAGTTTCTACCTTCACATAATTTCCTTATTTTTACTGTGGTCACAAACATCATTAAGACCTTCCCATAGTGCACAATTCATAACACTCAAGGCAATTTCAAACTATTGTTAATCGTCGTAATAAAAATTCAACAAAATTAACTAACAATTCATTCACATAACATTAACAAGAGGAACTCCTAATTGCTCGTTGCTAATATTAACTCTAACCAATTTTCCAGCTGTCATAATATATTTCAATATTTCAACTTTCAAACTCACTTCAATTTTCATTAAATTTCTATTAATAACTTAATGCTTTCCAACTTATGTTCATTAATTAACTAACTTGTTCCAAGTCAGTTTCATACAGTCCCTTTGATCCTAACTCTCAATTTAAAAACCAATGCAACCAACTGTCTTAACATCAACCTCTTCTAATATAATTAAGTTAACTTACTTTTTAACTCTTTCATGAGCTAACTAACATTTCAATCAAACCAACTAACTCATTTTCACATAACAAAATTTTGAATGACAGTTAATTATAACCATGCAAATATTCCTTCATGATCTACCAAATAAAAAAAACTTATTTATTACCATCTCAAATGACACAATCTTTCCCAAAGATTCCATTTATGTTTAGTTCTATCACAATGAGATCAACAAGAATTAACCAGGGTTAGTTATTATAATTTGAATAAAAATGCATGTATCTTTCATGATATAATCATTGAAATAATACACATTTATTATAAAGTAAAACTTTCCATAAATAATTAAAAATTGTGACAGCCTCCAACCATCCATTCAAAATCAAACCAGTTACGTACTGCTACGTTTTGTGTGGAGCTATACTCATAAAATAGAAGGGTGGTTCTTAGCTACTAAACCCAGCTACTCCACCATTTTTTTACCTCTTCAATACTAATTTTACATTTTCATTTAATTATAATAATAATAATAATACTCTAATATTATTATTGTAGTTTTCTTCTTTCATTCTCTCACTCTTTTTTTATCTCTAAAGTCTAAAACCTTTCTTTTAATATTCTCCAAACATATTTTTATTTGATTTGATTTTAAATTGCAAAACATAGAGAAAAAGAATGAAGGTATGGTTCTCACTTTCTAAGATTCATTCTTTAAGAAATTGATTCAGAGTACTTACATATGCAGATTCAACGTGAACACCCACCCAACTTTGATTATTTTTTTCGATGAGTGCGAAAATAAAACTAAGTCAATGATGGATCGGTACCTTTTCCTTCTTCTATCAATTACAAAATAATAGTGTCATTTATTATAAATACTAATTTATGAAATATAAAGAAAAATTATAATACCATTCTTTTCCAATGCAAACGATGAGGAATAGATCCTGCAGTGTGAAGAGATGCACCATCCATAGAACATCGATTTCTTTTATTTGTTGCAGATACTTTTTTGAACTTGGAGAAATTCAAATGTACCGTTAATTTCTTCCACACCTCCTCTCCCATCCATTCCAGCCTATACTCTAAATCTCTCCAAACATCTTGCATAAATTGAGACATCTTAGCTGCACTTCTTTTTTCAAAGTTGCGTCGCACTGTAACCTTGTGTTCGAGTGGCCATGTAAACTTTTGTTGCATAAAAAAATATGAATCAATTACTTATTTAAATATGCTTCTAACATGAAGCCCCATCTTTAGATTTAATTACCTTAAATAGGTCAAAGAAAGAATCTCGTTGTTCTTTTGATAATTTCTTACATGACGGTTTTCCCTCATTCAACTGAGTACCTATGATGTGAGCAATTTCTGAAACTACCAATTTGTGATGATAAAATCTAAAAAAGAGACATTTTACAAAAACAAATATTGACTTAAATGGAGAAAGTAATCTTATATATAAAATAAAGTATTTTTTTTGTTAGCTATTATATACGAGTAAGAGACTCACCATCACCTTCGGGAAGTATTGGGATTCTAGTTCCCAACGGTGCCTCCACTAGCACGGCTAGATGAAGATGAGGCTTCAACGATCATAAATTGAGAAGGGATGGTTCGAGATCGATTTTGTGATTGAGGTTGATTGAGTTGAGAAGGGATGAGTTGAGATTAAGGTTTATTAGATTGAGGCTGAGAAGGTAGAATGCAAGATTGGGTGGGTTTAGGCCATGATTGAGGTTGATTTTGAGGTTGATTGTGTTGGGGTTGAGTTTGTAAAGGGTGAGATTGGATGGATTGATGACGAGGTTGATTAGGTTGAGGTTGAGAAGGTTGAGTGCAAGATTGGGTGGGTTTAGGCCGTGATCGAGATTGATTTTGAGGTTGAGAATAATGCGATTGGGATATAGATCTAGATGGTGGTTGAGTGAGTTGAGGTCGAATTGGATGTGAAATAGTTTGTGGTTGTGGTCGGAGTTGAGTGAGTTGAGGCCGACTTGAATGTGGAATAGGTTGGGGTTGAGGTTGAGTATGATATTGGATGAGTTGAGATTGAGTAAGATGAGGAATAGGTTGGATTTGAGGTTGAGTTTGATATTAAGTGAGTTGAGGTTGAATGAGATGAGGAATAGGTTGGGGTTTAGATTGAGTGAGTTGAGGTTGAGTAAGTTGGGGTTGAATAAGATGAAGAATAGGTTGGGGTTGGATGACTTCATGTTGAGTAGATATATAATCTTTTTCATAATTGTTCTTCTTGAACTTTTTAAGTGACTTCATCTCGCAAGAATTTAAAAGAATACAAAACCTAAAAAATAAGAGTGGAAAATAAAAATAATATTAGTAACAAAATAAAAATTTAAAGAAATTCGCTATAGAAAAGTTCAAAAGGATAAAAATAAAAAATAAAAAATAATGGCCTTTTAGGCAATAATTTTATAGGAAAGATTCCGGAATCTCTTGGCGAACTAAATTTTCTAGAAATATTGATTATGGGATACAATGATTTTGAAGGTGAGATTCCTGCAGAATTTGGTAACATGACAAATCTCTAGTATCTTGATTTCAAAATTATGTCACTAAAATTTTTAGATTTTTCTGATAATCAAATCACAGGAGAAATACCAGTAGAATTTGCTAAATTGGAAAATTTATAGCTTTTGAATTTAATGAGTAATAAACTAACTGGTCATGTGCTAGAAAAGCTTGGTAAATTGAAAAACAAACTCTAATACTCATCACAACTTAAACATCTACATTATGTAATGGCGGGTTACACTGATATGACTACTACTATTCTCTTTATTAATTAATGACTATAACAAATAGTTTATATATATAATATCAATACAGACAAGAATTGACTTTAGTACACCACTCTAAGTGTTATCATCATTACTTTGTAACTATATCACATTAAATCTAGAAAGGAGATTTCAATTATTTTTTTTTGGATACAAGGACATTTCATTTTCAATTTGCACTTTCAGTCCCATAATTACACACCACAATTTAATTGATAATTTAGTGTATTCAATGTTCCTAACTAATGGTTGAGGGTACAAAAAAAGATCGTAATTTATCTGGCAAACTTAAGTTTAATAGAATTCCTGTATATGACACAAACATGTATAATTAATTAGTATCACACTATGTCAAAAAAGACCTTTAGCAGCGCTTTTTTTGACCTTTAGCAGCGCTTTAAAGCGCTGCCTAAAGTGGCGCTGCTAAAGGTAAAGGCAGCGCTTTTTTTGTGGAAAAAGCGCTGCTAAAGACATCACCTTTAGCAGCGCTTTTTTACCCCTTTAGCAGCGCTTTTTAAAGCGCGGCCTAATCTCCCCCCCTCCCCCCTTTTAGCAGCGCTTTATTAAAGCGCTGTCTTAGACCCCCCCTATAGCAGCGCTTTATGATAGCGCTGTCTTAGACCCCTCTTTCCCCACCTATAGCAGCGCTTTTTTAGCAGTTTCTCTGTCCCCTTTAGCAGCGCTTATACATAAAAGCGCTGTCTAATGTGCACGTTTTGAAAAATTTTTTTTCCTGATTAATGGCATTTTTTATATATTTTTCAATAAACCTGCTTATATTACAATACCTGCTTATATAATTTAGCCCTTTATTTCAGCACTTTGGCTTTATATACACAATTCAACACTTTGGCATTATGTGCACAATTCAACACTTTGGCATTATATGCACAATTCAACATCACAAATTATATACAATTCCACTTTAATATATATAATTCAAAAGCTTCACAATTCAACATCACAAATTATATACAATTCCACTTTAATATATATAATTCAAAAGCTTCACAATTCAACATCACAAATTATATACAATTCTCAACTCGAAATTCAACATCACAAATTATACAATTCTACTTTAATTTCTTCCAATCTTCATTGCTGGCCATAATATACCTGTAATTCAGGAAAACTAAAGTATCAAATGAATGACATTCAAATATGTAAATAAGAAATATATATATATATATATATATATATATATATATATATATATATATATATATATATATATATATATATATATATATATATATATATATATATATATATATATATATATATATATATATATATATATATATATATATATATATATATATATATATATATATACACACATAAGAAACGTATAAATAAGAAATAATATGTTATTTTATTGAATGAGACAATATGTAATTTTACAAGTACCTTTAACATCTTTTTCTTTTTTTAGTTCGAAGGTGCTTTACTTGTCTCTTAACAACACGGACGGATGGATTGATCCAAATTCCCTCGCTATGATCATTTCTAATATATGATTCGTCTGCTATAATATTCTCATCTGGATCATCCCTAACATAAGATTCATTCTCAACATCAACCTCCCCCTTTTCTCCAATGTTATCGTTGATTACTTTGTTGGAAAAAAGAACTATAGAACATTTCGTACTTTTCGGATCAGTGACATAGAACACTTGTTTAGCTTGCGTGGCTAGAATAAAAGGCTCATCTTTGTACCCCACCTTATTAAGATCCACTTGCAAAAAACCTGACTTATCCATACGTATGCCACTATTACTTTCAACCCACTTGCATCCAAAGATAGGAATCTGAAACTTCTCATAATCAAACACCCAAATGCGCTCGATTACCCCAAAATACGAGGAAATGTGCATTGATTCGGCAAGCACAGTGACACCACTATTTTGCATTGTACTTTTATCATCTTGCTCCTTGGTATAAAATGTGTATCCATTAATTGCGTATGCGCTATAAGAAAACACATGCAAAGTTGGACCATATGCTAAACATCTCAACCTTTCTGTTATTGAAGCGGGATCAGAATTAAACTTTGAATAAATATGCTCTTTGAACCATGTTATAAAACTTCGATTGTGCTCACGTACTATCCAATTTTCATTTCTATTCAGATTTAAATCTCGGAGAATGTCCTTGTGCAATTTAACGTACTGCTCAACCTCAATGTCATTGTGCAGAACATATAAATGCACTTGCTCCCGTTCATCCCTTGAAACTGTCACAACTTTATTTCCAATTAACTGTTTACCTACTACTTTTTCAACAACATCAGATTTTGGGAGGCCAATGGATTGAACGTTGGACAAATATTCAGTACAAAACTCAATAGCTTCTTCAACAATGTATCGTTCAACAATACATCCCTCTGGTCGACTTTGGTTTTTCACATACCCTTTCAATATTTTCATATAACGTTCAACTGGATACATCCATCTCATATATGCAGGTCCACACAGTTGTGTCTCTTTCACGAGATGCACAACTAGATGTACCATTATGTCAAAGAATGACGGAGGAAAATACATTTCAAGCTCACACAAAGTAATAATTATATCTTTTTGCAATGTTGGTAAGATCGCAGGATAGATCACCTTACTACAAATAGATCTGAAAAAGAAACACAATTTTGTTATTGCGCCTCTCACTTTTTCTGGCAAAATAGAACGTATACCTATTGGTAGAAAGTGTTCCATAAGAACATGGCAATCATGTGTCTTTAAACTCTTTAACTTTAGGTCTTTCATAGAAACAAGTCTTCTAATATCTGAAGAGTATCCTTCTGGAACTTTAACTTCACTAAGAAACTTACACATTATCTTTTTCTCCTTTCTAGACAAAGTATATGCAGCAGGTGGTAGATAAGTGCGATTTCCTTTCTTCTGGGGTCCTAATTCATTTCTTATTCCCATTGCTACCAAGTCTTTTCTTGCTTTAAGGCCATCCTTAGACTTTCCTTGTATATTGAGTAACGTACCAATAACACTTTCAAATACATTTTTTTCAATATGCATAACATCAAGAAAATGTCGTACATACAACGACTTCCAATACGGCAACTCAAACAAAATTGACCTCTTCTTCCACCCACGCGTGGTAAGCGTATGAGCAAAAGGCTTGCCAAACTGAGTACTCACATCTTTCACCTTTGCAAAAATTTGATCGCCGGTCAATGTAGGTGGTGCTCTACGTTGTTCTAAATTTCCATTGAATTCTTGTCTCCACCCACGGTACTGATGATTAGAACTTAAGAATCTACGATGACCAAGAAAGACATTCTTCTGACCAAATTCCAACCGTGTCCAATCTGTGTTTTCTTCACAGATAGGACACGCACATTGACCTTTAATGCTATACCCCGATAGATTTCCGTATGCTGGGAAATCATTAATTGTGCCAAACAACATGACCCTCAAATTAAAACTTTCTTTCCTATATCCATCATAAACCTCCACACCGTTCTCCCACAAACTTTTTAAGTCTTCGATTAAAGGTGTCAGGTATACGTCTATGTCGTTTCCTGGTTGTTTAGGGCCAGAAATTAACATAGATAACATCATGTACTTACGCTTCATATATAGCCATGGAGGTAGATTATAAATCATAAGAATTACAGGCCAGGTGGAATGGGAGATACTTTGCAGACCGTGCGGATTCATTCCATCAGTCGATAATGCCAAGCGAAGGTTTCTAGCTTCTTCTCCAAAATCAGGATAATCATTATCAATTTTCATCCACTGTGGTGAATCTGCCAGATGTCGATACTTCCCATCTATAATTCTATCATCTGCATGCCAAGTAAGGTGTTTCGCATCTGTTTCACTACGAAACATGCGTCTGAATCTCGGAATTATAGGAAAATACCATAAGACTTTTGCTGGTGACAACTTCTTCTTATACCGAGATACACCGCATTTAGGACACTCGTTTAATGATGCATACTCATTTCGAAACAAAATGCAATCATTTGGACAAGCATGTATCTTATCATAGCTCATACCAATAGAGCATAACATTTTTTTAGCTTCATAGGTTCGATTGGGAAGAACATTATCCTCCGGAAGCATATCTTGAAGTAGGGCTAACAACTCTGTGAAACTTTTATCCGACCATCCATTACCCGCCTTTAAGTTGTACAACTTTAATACCACAGACAATCTTGTGAAAGTAGTGCAACCTTTATACAACGGCTTCTCTGCATCGCTTACCAACCTCTCAAACATCATTGGACAATCTTTAAGATCTTCTTCAAGTGCTTCTGCAATATCTTCGACTCGATCACAATCGTATGTATCCCTACCATTGTCCTTTGAAGTAGAGGTCGTATTGTTCTGGGGTTCAACATTCTCGTTACTTATCTCACCGTGTAATGTCCAACATGTGTAACTTCGATCAATTCCATGTCTCATTAAATGAGATTCCAACTGAACCGCGTCAATTCGACGTCCATAACAACAACCTAAGCAAGGACATGTGATCCTACTGGGGTCTTTGGCGTGTTCAACAGCAAACTTAACGAAGTTCGATACCCCATTCTCGTACTCTTTTGACAATCGATTAACAGACATCCAATTTTTATCCATACTATGAAAGTTAGGCAAAAACAGAGAATACCTGTAAAGAAATCACTACTTCTAAGAAAGTTGTACAGTAGGATGCTTGGAAACAATCACAACCTTGCTCTTCTCAAGTAACCCCTATAACAAACAATATATACATTTTATTAAAATCATATTAATAATTAACCAAAACAAAAAAACTAGATAATCCAACAAAACAAATCATATTAAAAAAAAGTAGATATACTATAATAAACTATTCTACTATTAAAGCATACTTTCATTAATATGATTTTAAACTATTCTAAACTATTTTATAATGCTCAAAATGACATGGACTAAATTAAAGCATACTCTCATAAATGGTGGAAATGGACTAAATTATTCTAAACTATTCTAAACTATTTCATTAATATGATTTTAAACTATTCTAAACTATTAAATCATACTCTCAAAAATGGTGGAAATGGACTAAATTATTCTAAACTATTCTAAACTATTGCATTAATATGATTTTAAACTATTCTAAATTATTAAAGCATACTCTCAAAAATTTTGGTAATGGACTAAATTATTCTAAACTAATTTATAATGCTCAAAATTCATTGTGGCATTTCAACAAACACCTTGCATACAAAACTCAAGCCAATATCAAAAGAGTAATGCTCATCAATGGTATCAACAAAAACAAGTCAATAGCTCAGAAAGAAGTAGCACTAACATCATCTAATCCAGAAAAATGCAATACTAAGACAATAATCCATAAAAATGCCGTAACAGTCGCGAATTTACCGTAACGGTGGAGGAGAACGAACGGTGAACAGCGGCGAAAGGGAACGGCGAACGGCGGCGAAAACAAATGGAAGACGGCGGCGCAAACGGACGGCGACGAAAGCTTCAACGGAGGGCGAAAATGGAAGATAGGGCAATGGAGAAATGAAGAAACGAAGAAGAAAACGAAAAAACGCGTGTTCTGTTTCGTTTACAATTCTGGAGGGTATATAAAAATTATTATACTAATACCTTTAGCAGCGCTTTTTAAAGGCCTTTAGCAGCGCTTTTAAAAGCGCTTTCATAGGGTGCATTAGCAATGACATATAGCAGCGCTTTATAAAAAAAGCGCTCTCGTAGGGTCCCCTTTTAGCAGCGCTTTTAAAAAGCGCTTTCTAAGGGTCCCCTTTTAGCAGTGCTTTTTAAAAAAGCGCTGTCTTTGGTAGGTAATTTTTTTCTTTTTTTTTTACTGACTATTTAGCAGCGCTTTTTTTAAAAGCGCTGTCTTTTGTGCGCTGCTAAAAATCAATTCTGGCGTAGTGTCAATTTATAGTGTGATTGTTTGTATTATTGTGTTGGGTTTGGGGTATATAGAAGTGTAGATGGGTTTCTAGTTAGCTAATGCCATTGCAATTTGCAAGACACATATATGTAGTTGTTATCTGAGTGGTTATGGCAGTTATAGGTACATGCATGTAAAGCATACTTTATAGGTACAGGCATGACAAATATAATAAGTATAACAATTCTGGTTTATACTAGAATAATCAGTAGCCATATTTTTCTATTTACTATTGTTTTTAATTAGCCATAAATAAGTGATATTTGATAACTAAACATTGTTCTCGTGCTATCAAGGGGCCAGGTAGTGGAAAAGATACACAATGGGAAAAACTTTATAATAGCGTCTAACTAACTGATACTCAACATAACCATTAAAATATCAAATAACATGATACATCAAATCAAATGTTATGAAAACTAGCGTCTAACTAATAATAGAAAATTAATTAACTAAAATTTGTTTGTCTCCCTTGCGACATCCCTTTTTCTTTTATTATAGACCATCAAAAAACCACCCCCTTTATTAATATTTCTATTAATTTTCATCTTCACCATCTTCATTTTCATCATCGTTATTGGAATCCTCTTCATCTTCATTTTCTTGTATTGTTGACAAATTAACCTCTTCACCATCAACTTCATCATCTTGTAGGAGATCAATTGGGTCATCTTCAATTGTTGCATTAACTTGTGACTCTTGAACTTGAAAAGCAAGCTTTAATGTGTGCCTATCATCAACAACCCCTCTTGGCTTTGTCTTTATAGCTACCAAACCAATCAACCTTATCTCTTGGGCTCCCAAGATAAGGTGAATAATAAACTTGAGTTGTAGCTTTTGGAAAAATAAAAGGATCAAATTTACTCTATTTTCTCCCCTTACGAACTTTTACAATCTTGTACTGACGATGTATTCGCATCCCATGTCTTGAAGGGTCAAACCAATCACAGTAAAATAAAACCAACTTTTTTTGTTGTTTGACTTGGCCATTGAAATTCTAGAATTTCTGTAAGAATGCCATAATAGTCATTTGAGGTTTCATCTTGTCCTATTCCACTAACACACACCCCACTGTTATAGGTTGTTTTTCCTTCACCCCAAGAAGTTGTGTGAAATTTGTATCCATTTGCAAAATAAATAGGCCAAGATTTCGCTACGTCTCAAAGGCCCCCTTGCCAAATCATACAAATCAGAATTTTGTCTCTTATGTTTGCAATTCATCGTCACCTAGCCAAATAAATCGATTCATACATTGTAGTTTAAAAGCAAATTCTACATCTTTTTTCTATCCCAAATATCCTAGAATTGAAAACTTTATAAATATGCTTACATATTTTTGAAACCAGTGCGAAAAGTCAACTTCTAGTTGTTTATTAATGGTATCGTCATTGAGATCCCCATACATACATTTCAAACTTTGGACATACATACTACATAAGATATTATTAAAAATTAATGTTATTATTAGTTTAATAAAATATAGATATATTTATTGCTCAATACTTACTCAATAAATGGCTTAACCTCTTTGCAATTTAAGAGAACGTGTAGTTGGGCAACTTCCATTTCTCTATCCTCGAGCCACCTTTCACAGTATTTTCCCGCTGTTTAGCCATTCAAATGTTCAAAGATAGACAAAGTTGGTTGCATATGGTCTTGATGAATCCCCTTGTTTATGCCAATAACACTTGAGTATTGAGCAGGAGGCAAAAAATAATGGAAACTGAAATAGGATGTCTCTTGCACCAAATATGCTTCACAGATACACCCTTCCACATTTCTTTTGTTTTTTATTGTTTTTTAATTTTATTTAAAAATATTTCAAACGGATACATCCAATGATATTGAACTGATCCACCCATCTTAGCTTCATCAGCTAAATGAATTGGCAAGTGCTCTATAGAGTCAAACAATGTGGGCGGAAATATACGCTCCATCTTACATAATATCAAAGGAATGATTTTTTTCCATTTGTAATAAATGATCTTCTCGCAACACTGTTGAACACAAGTCTCTAAAACATTGACTAAGCTCGGTTAAGGTCTTCCATATTGGTTCGAGGAGAGCATTAAAAGCTATTGGAAGTAGACATTCCATAAAAATATGGCAATCATGGCTTTTCATACCAAAGAGTTTTTTTGCTTTGAATCTACACATCTACCCAAATTAGAAGCATAACCATCAGGCATCTTCAATCTTTTCACCCATTCGCACACATCAATTTTTTGTTCATTCGATAAATAATATTTGGCTTTGGGTTTCATATAGTTTCCATTAGAATTTTTTTTCAACAACAACTCTCTTCTATGACAATACTTTTCCAAGTCCAATATTGCGTTTTCGTTGTCCTTAGTTTTCTCTTTGTTGTCCATAACAGTATGAAAAAAAATTTCAAAGACATTCATCTCTATATACATGACATCAAGATTGTGCCTCAATAAGTTGTGTCTCCAATAAGGCAAGTCCCAAAATATGCTTCTTTTAGTCCAATTGTGTGAAATTCCACGACCAGGAACAATGCAATTCCGCATGTTAGTTACTTTAGGAAGCCCACAAACCTCTTTTCACACTTGCTCACCACTTAACCTTGGAGGAGGCTCCCTTGTCTCAATTCTATTTTTGTAAAACACAACCTTATTTCTTCTAAAAACGTGATCACGAGGTAAAAATTGACGGTGGCAATCAAACCAAGATCTCTTTTTTTTTCCTTTTTCCAATGAGAAAGATTTTAAACCTCCATTGCATACTGGACAAGCAAATATTCTTGCAGTACTCCACCCAGACAACATCCCATAGGCAGGAAAATCATTTATTGTCCACATTAGTGCATCTCTCAATCGAAAATTTTGCTTCTTTGATGCATCATATGTTACTACACCATCATTCCACAACTGTTGCAATTCGTCTATCAACGGTTGCTAGTACACGTCAATTTAACCTTTTGGATTGTCTGGACCTAGAATGATCAAGGTCAAGAACATATAAGGCATCATCATACATAGCTTAGGAGGTAGGTTATATGGTGTGACAATTACTGGCCAACAAGAATATGGTTTTGCAGATTGGCTAAAAGGGGTAAAGCCATCAGCACACAAACCAAGTCTAACATTTCTAGGTTCTGAAGAAAATGCAGGATATACTTGGTCAAAGTGCTTCCAAGCTTCCCCATCTGAAGGATGACACAACACACCTTCTTCCCTACGATATTCATAGTTCCACCTCATATGCTCTGCGGATCTCGCCGAAGCATATAATCTTTGAAGGCGAGGGATTAAAGGCAAGTAATGCAATCTCTTGCGAGGAACATTTTTAGAGTTTCGCTTACGCTTACGCAAAATACATTTTTTGTATCAAGGCTCATTGCAAAACTTGCACTCCTTCAAATTTATGTCCTCTTTGTAATGCAACATACACCCACCAATGCAACAATCTATCTTTATCTTTGATAAACCGAGTCCAGACACAAGTTTTTTTGTTTCCCTAAAGTTAGAGGGAGTTACATTCTCTGAGTGACTTGATTCCTTCATAAACTTGACCATGTCATCGAAACATGCTTGTGCCATATTGTGTTTAGATTTTAAACCCAACATCTTAATAGCAGCAGATAACTCAGTTGTGTTTTTACATCCCGGCCACAATGGTTGTTGAGTTGAATTCAACATGTCATAAAATAATTTTGCTTCCATATTTGGAGGTTCCTCTTCTTGTTGTATAAAATGTTGTCCGCGATTAAAACCGACAACATCAAACATCATGTCTTGATATCTATGAACATGTTCATAACTCCACGGTTGACTACTACTACAAGGCGCAACCATATCTATATCATCATCATCATCATCACTATCATTGATGTGAGAGATTATCTCTCCATGGCAGGTACAATTCTAATATTCTGGTGCAAACCCATGTTGGTGAATACGAGTGTTTGCCTCATCTGGGATGAGGTGGTCCTCATTTTTGCACAACTTACATAGACATCTTATTACACCATCATTCAAATACTCTTTCGGTTGACAAATAAAGTTTATAAACTCTTCGACACCTTTTAAAAATTCATATGTATGTGCACTCCGGCCAGGGAGAAGCCTATTATACATCCATGTTCGATGCGGAGGAATTTCTATTTCCTAGGTGCAAGGATTTTTTTTATATTCTAGTAATAAAAATTTCAAGGCATTATGATCAATAATTTGAAAAATATAAAATGGGATTATGTGATTATGTGTTATATATGTTTGCTTGGTTCTATAATCTATTTTTTAAGTTCAAATTCTAATCCTTGCTAATCTAACTAGAACTTGTTATTGTCAATCAGAAATAAATATGGATAAAAAATATTATATTATTTATACTGTTTCGGTAAGTTTTCTATTTTAATAATTAAACAATAGGAACATATTTAAGTCATAAAGTATTACCTTTCTTAAAATTTCAAAACCAATAGCTTTGCTCGGTACTGAAAATGAGTTCAAATTTGTACTTCAACCTACAAGAATAACAATTGATTGTATTAGGCTGTTCATACTTCACTGGAATAAACTCACCTGCGTTCTAGTGACTGTAATTTTTCAGCTCTACTAAAAAAACTTTGCTTATATTTAATAACTTGATATCTACTATCATGTTTGTGACACTTTCTTAGAAATGGTGGAGCACATCTGTGTTTGTTGTTGTTGAATAGATTTCAGATGAATCAGCCGCGATCCACAAAACCCATTACATGCATAAATCTATCTTGTGATTCTGGCGTAAGTTTCTTTTTTATAAATACTTGCATGAGTATTTATACGAGCTAGCTCTTCATCTTTGAAAAAACAACTTACAGAGGAATAACAGCATCTAAAGTTATGATTAATTTACTAATAGGCTTAAAAAATTTCTATAGATACATATCAACAAAGTGTATTGCACTCATAAAACAAAACTAACATTACAGGCTACTGGACCACAACGTTGGAAGAAAAAAACGGTTACTACAAAAGAGAGAGGAAGTTCTCAAATAGTATACATTCAAGTAGTGTAACTCTTACAGCCAAACTATTTTTCACTGCATTGTTACCCTTACAGAAAAAGAGAAATCTTTACATCTCCCAATTGAAACACCTACTACTTATTTTTATTCTACAAGATTTTTAAGTGAAACTCATGCTAACAATGTCTATCATTGCAAGAGATAAAGTTGTTAAGGATTTTAACACTCTCCCTGAGGTTTGTAAAGTCATAGATAATATCAATGCTTGAAGTTACTGAGTATTGTTAAGGATTATTAATTGATTACATTAAGTTGTTAAGGATAATCTAAATTCACCTAAAACATTTAATTTTGAAATGGAAATTATAACCTTTGAAGCAACTATTATTGTAAAGGGAGAGCCACTAGTACCCTAAAAAATTAAACATCAGAGAATATTGCAGGATCTGTATAATACCCAGATGTGATTTGAGTAAAGTGACACCAACAAGTTGTTTATAATAAAGTGTACTATGATTTAGATTCCAAGCCAAAACAATGGAGAATGCATAAAAAGGAAAAGTACATACTAGAGTGTAGATCTAGAAGAACTTTCAACAAACAGTTTCAATGCAGAATCATAAATTTCCAAGCTTGAACATAAACACTGCAGTAGAATAAGTCATGAAACCAAACCCATTTGAGAAAAGAGCCATGTATTTGCACATGTGTATAGTTAAGTAACTCAAAATCACAACCCGAAATAAGCCAGAAAAAAGAGTATAAAAAAAAAACAAGAACAAAACCATTTACATTTAGTGTCTTCAGCTAGTAAAACCAGGCAATAACACTACTAGAAATACACAGTTTACCTGCGGACTTTCCTGCGGAAAGAGTTCCGCAGCTATACCTGCGACTTCACCTGCGCGTTTATAATGTGAAACATTATTTCCTGCGAAATTAAAGTAGCAGCCAATTTCGCAGGAATTCCTGAAATTTTAGCTGCGACTAGGGCTGGCAATGAACCAAACCAACTCGAAGATAGTTCGGAATTCGACTCGACAATTAAATCGTTGAACTAGGTTCATGAACCAAATGAGTTGAGTATGAGCGAAAAATTAAGTTCGTTAACTAAATGAGCTGAACTTGAACTATACATAGTTCGACTCGTTAGGTTCATGAGTCAACTCGATTACATATGAAAAGAATTATACTGTCTTTAAGATTAGGTTTAAATATTTACTTCAAATTTTAGACAAATTTAATCCTCAATTTAGTAGTTTTTGAATTAGACTCTCAAATGTATCTCTTGAAAGTTGTGTAGGTTTTGAATTAGAAGATTTCGAAGATAAAGTTAAATTTCAATATGATAACTTTTATTTTATTTTAATATTTTATTTAAAATGTCAAATATACTAAAAAATATATATTTTAAAAAATAGTTTTTAAGTTCGTGAACCATGTGAGCTAAACCTAATGAGATGAACCTAACGAGTCGAACCGAACTGCTCGTGAACTTATAACGAGTCGAGTTTGAGCTTAAAAAAAAGTTCGTGTCAAACTCGAACTCGAATTCGAACAATTCTTAACGAGTCGAGCCGAGCTGAGGTGAGTTCGACTCGACTCGACTCATTTCCAGCCCTAGCTGCGACTTTAGATTTAAAAGGAAAATATAAATTTCCTGCGGATTTAACTGCGATATATTTCGCAGAAATTAGTTATCCATTGAAACCACAAAATTCTCTGGAAATATTGCAGGAATTGCTGCGGAATTTGCTGTAAATGTTTCTGCGACTTTTGCTGCGAATTGTTTAGTTTATTTCTAATTTTTATTATGTTTTTACTATTAATAAATAAAATTATAAAACAAGAGTATGTTGTTGAGACATTTTTAAATTTTATATTAAATCTTAGGTTTTCTTAAGATAGTTTTTTTAATATTAATTGAGTTTTTTTAGTTATTTTTTTTAAAAGAAATTTATTTATTTAATACTTTTTTTATTGTTGTAAAAATTAAAAAAAATCAAAGATATAAGTTTATGATATAATTGTAAAATATAAGTTTATTTATTAAATAATTTTTATTGTTGTAAAAATTTAAAAAATAAAAAATATAAATTTATGATATAATTGTAAAAATATAAGTTTATGATATAATTGTAAAAACATAAATTTATATATTTAATTATATTTTTACTATTATTAAATAAAATTGTAAAGTATAATTGACATATTGATTTTTTAGATTTATATATATATAATATAAAAACAAACCTATTTCAAAATAATTAAAATATCAGGTACCAGTGACAAAAAGTTAGTGACAATAATTAAAATATCTTAAACAAAACATAATAGTAGAAAATCATTTTCATCAATGTGGCTGTAGTTTAGTGGTAAGAATTCCACGTTGTGGCCGTGGAGACCTGGGCTCGAATCCCAGCAGCCACATATTACTTTTTTATCCACTTTATTTCTTTTTTATTCGTCTTTCACTTCATCGTCTTTCATTACAACGCGATAATAATGACTTACGCTTATTCCTCGCTGAAGCTGAAATTTAAGACAAAAAATGGCGCTACACATGGGAATCACAATTCGTCTTTCACTTCATCGTCTTTCACTTCATCGTCTTTCATTACAACGCGATAATAATGACTTACGCTTATTCCTCGTTTTGTCTGTTGTGGTGGGAAAATGGGGGCTGAAGCTGAAATTTAAGACAAAAAATGGCGCTACACATGGGAATCACAATTCGTCTTTCACTTCATCGTCTTTCACTTCATCGTCTTTCATTACAACGCGATAATAATGACTTACGCTTATTCCTCGCTGAAGCTGAAATTTAAGACAAAAAATGGCGCTACACATGGGAATCACAATTCGTCTTTCACTTCATCGTCTTTCACTTCATCGTCTTTCATTACAACGCGATAATAATGACTTACGCTTATTCCTCGTTTTGTCTGTTGTGGTGGGAAAATGGGGGCTGAAGCTGAAATTTAAGACAAAAAATGGCGCTACACATGGGAATCACAATTCGTCTTTCACTTCATCGTCTTTCACTTCATCGTCTTTCATTACAACGCGATAATAATGACTTACGCTTATTCCTCGTTTTGTCTGTTGTGGTGGGAAAATGGGGGCTGAAGCTGAAATTTAAGACAAAAAATGGCGCTACACATGGGAATCACAATCTCACACACCAATCCTCCGCTTATTCCTTTTCCCATTCTCCAAAACCATAAACCTCTCTTCAACACCACAATCTCACTGTTCACCTTCATTCTCCACCCACTTTCCTCACTCTCACTTCCTCCTCCTCCCTCTCCCTTAGGGTTTCGATTCCCAATGTCTTACTCGACGCCAAGCTTCCTCCCACCGTCCGCTCATTCACCGACCATATTGAAGTCAAACTCCTACTCTTACTCCTCGTCGATCACCCTGCCCTCTCCGCACTTCATCAAACCTCACCGTTACCTCAACCTCTCCTAATCGAATACAATAATAACCTCAATATTCCGCTTTAGATTCTTGTTGCTTACTTTTGCTTATTATTATTATTATTATTATTATTATTATTATTATTATTATTATTATTATTATTATTATTATTATTATTATTATTATTATTATTATTATTATTATTATTATTATCATTTTTTGGTTCAGATGTAGACAAACTGTCTTCAGCTGGAGAAGTCGAATTTGTTTGTAGAAGTTGTAAATACCATTTGACCAATAAACCTATCAGGTATTTTGTTTATTCTTTGTTTACCTCTATTGTTATAAATTAGTGGAGTTCTTTGGATATGTTATCATTGTATGAAGTTGAGCTTTAAAAAAGTAGATTGAAGTTCTTATTATTGTTATGTGGTTTACAATGATTATTTAGAAATTTTGTTGAAATGTCGTCAGCGAATTGGAGGGAGGTGGCTGACAATTGGTTTGGTGTTTGTTGTTGTTCATTTGGAGGTATAAGTGAGAAGCTGGTGACGAGCTATATGAACTATCACATGTGTGCACAAGGGATGTGCCTGTTGAGCTCTACATCTGTCACTTTTAGCAAGGATGATCTTGTGGAAAGTGACTTTCCTGAGCGGTGTGGACAGCTGCACGAGTGTGGTTATGTAGCCGATGATTTTGGAATTGATGTTGTTAGTGAATGCGTTGGGAATTTTGGGCTGAATGAGGAAAAAACTTCAACCTGCAGTGATGCTTGTGAAGTGAGCTGTGCTTTTGATGAGAATGCAAAGGTTGCCCATCCTGGGAATGGAAAGCTTTCTTTGAATTTTAATGAAGTTGCCAAGAATGAACCTGTTTGCAGTGATTTTACTCGTATTTGTCTAGATTTGAATTACATTGAACACACGACCAATATTTCTAGTTGCTGTACTCATAAAATGAGCACTCTAGGAAATGAAGACAGTGAACATCATTTATCTTCAAATGCTAGGAAGATTGAAACTGTGGAAATTGTGGAAAATCAAAAGTCCTTCCTTAATGGTTTTCTTGAAGATGTTTTCATGGCTAGATCATCAAAACTTTCAAAGAATATTGATTGGCATGAATTTACATGCCCGCAATGCGCAACACTCCTTGGAGCCTACCCGTGTTGTGAGGGATGTGCGTCGGTAGATGGAAGAGTACGGCTGTTCAAATGTTACATTTCAACCTGTCTGCCAGTGTTAGGATCAGGGGACATTTTCAGGTTTGCATAGAATGATTAAATTCACTTTTATTCCTGTTGTAATTCTTTATCAAAGAAGAGAAATGGCGACTTAGTAAGTTTTATGTCTTTATGACTCGGTTGTAGCTGACCGTGAAGAAGTAGATGTAGTAACAAGAAATATTGCTAAATAAGTGAAACTAATGTCTCAGTGGATAACTTGGTTCAACTTATTGCAAAAGTTGTTATTGGAAGTGAGTCAGTGCCTTCCATCAGTGACAGCTTAGGGACTAGACCGGTATCATCATTAGCTATCTGTTTCTCTTATTCAGACCCAGTACTGATTCCATCGAATGATTCACGTTTTCCTGGTGTTGTTGGTGCAATTAAGCGGGAAGTGGGAGGCCAACGTCCTCCTGTGGAATTAAATGTGGCCAACACTTCTGAGAACAAATCTTCTGGTTAGGACATTTATGATCACGAGTTAGTTTCCATCTTGATTTATAATGTTTTTCTTTACCACAACTGGTTCTATTAAGGAGTGGAAACCAAAGCCAACACATGAAATTAACCAGGCTTCAGACTACTACCGTATCCGAGTCTTCCATTGTTTTAGTTGAAGCTACCATATAGTTGCCGCTTGTGTCTAAGGTCCTTGATTCTGAGGAAGCTGCTTCTGAACTACAGAAGAAGCTTGAAATTTATGCGTTCCACCGCGTCAACATGTCATTCTTCCAAACCATATGTAAGTTATTTGTGCGGAGGAAGCGAAGGAAAGACTGGCGTAAGAATTCTCACATACCCACCACACTTTTCAATTGATCATGTTCACATAAGTAGTGTCCCGGTGAGTCACTAAAATATTTCTTTCTGAAAATGTTGTATATGTACATAGCCTTTATGTCTTGCCACTTTGTTTGTTCTTCAGTGTTTCATTGCATGATTGTGTTTTTTTGTTGTTGTGTAAAATGACTAATTAGTTAGTTAGTGGCAGTATGTTCTACATGAATTTCAATAAATTCTTGACAGTCTTGTAATTTTCCCAAGAAATCATCGTGTATGCAACATTAAGTTCATTCAGCTTGATGTACTTTTGAAGTTTTATTATACATTCAAAATCTAAAATAATTAGACAATAGTAAATGATTGATATAGCTCATGGAGTAATCTAGAGGAATTGCAAAATTATCGATGAGTCAACCAGAGAAATCCAGAGTACATTTATATTGACCATCATGTTTTTGGTCTTCAAAGCAGAAGAATTTGATCCGATTCTTTAGAAATTTGAGTCTTGACAGTTAAACTGCTGCACCTTAGCCAGCAACTAGTCCAATCCAATCCCAATTTATTTTTTAATAGCTTTGTTTATACATTGCAATATCGGCTTCCGCATGGTTTATCAAGATATACTTCCCCTGCACTCTGCATTTACTCTCACTCTAACTTGCATCGTACATCTTGATCTGATATTTAGGTAATGTTAATAACACTGGAGGAATAAAAGATCATCCATTCCAAGCCGAGTCAAAAGATGATCAACCCAATGCTGAGTTGAGGGACAACTGGTCGTTGATCGACAATAAAATAATAAAAACAATGAGAAGGTGAGGGCTTCTTATTTTGTTTTGATTTTCAACGTTATTGTTGTCTCCTCACTTCAGACTTGATGAAAAAGAATGATAAAGTTTCCTGTATATTTTGTGTACTTCGGTTCTATGCTTGGGATTCAACAGTGAGAAATTATGCTATTCTTTTTATGCATACAGGGTGCTAAAGGTAATGAAATAATTGAAGCTCTCATTGTCAATAGCACAACTTTTGATAAGAAAACATCACTTCAACAAAACTCGAAACAAGATGTCGGTAGCGTGGAAAGTCAGTCAATTTTAAGATTCACTTCCTTGATATTCTAATCAGTTCTATCTTACTGTTTGAACAATTTATCATATATTTCAATGTTGCAGGATCCGGTGAGTACATTAGTCTGCATGGAGGAAATCTCTCCATTAGAAAATGGAGTTTCTGAGCTTGGTACTGAGAATATCACATTTCCTATTCTAAAAGCTTACAAAGCTACAAAGGCTGGAGAAAAGGCGTCTCAAGAAATCCTGGACTCGTGGAAGGAAAATGGTTTTTCTAGATATTTCAACTTAAAAGCCAAGTGTTTGACACACAATTCAAAGAGCTTTAGATTCATAAGCTAGTACTGGATCGAACTTAAAACTCGTATAGCTTCAGAATTCGACAGAGTCGAATTAACATGATGTAATCGAAGTTCATTAATGTTTAATTCAACATGCAGTTTGATGATGGAGTAGATATGTATGTCATGTAGTTATCGTCATACATATGACACAATATTCTATAAATAGGCTGTTCAGAGAGTGATTGCTTGTTATTTTTATTAAAATTTTGATTATATTTCAAAAAATTTAAGTAAATTTAATTTTTATTTTTAAGTAACAAATATGAGAAAATACTTTTAAAGAAAATTATTATTATTGTTACTTTGATATTTAACAATAACTATAATATTTTAAATATGAATTAAACACAATTAATAATAAAAATTAAAAACATGAGAGAGAAATTATTTGCGAATTTACAATTTGCTGCAATGTTTCCTGCGAAAATTACAGTTACCTACGGTTTTTTCTATGAATTTATCTATTTTATCTGTGACATTTTCCTGCAACTATTTTCTGCAATTATTTCCTGCGACTATTTTCTGCTAAATTAATTACCCACTAAGGTTTTAGCTGGGAGCGAAAAATAGCATGAAGAATCGCAGACAATTGAAAATAGAATTTTTCTAGTAGTGTAAAAAGTGAGATAAGTTTTTAGTTATCTATCATACCTATGATGATCATTTTTTTTACACCAATCACACATTGACACAACTATAAAATTCTTATCATTGATATATATGAAGTTCATGAATAATGTTTATCCTATCCTACCATATATAAATATCCTATTGTATCTATTATTGCACCACATTCCTCACCCAATAATTATAATTTCTAAAACAAATATGAAACATGAGACAATCATAAAGTACAATACCCAAAAGAATGCATTAGCAGCATTTATCTTTTTCAAATAATATCACCCAAATGTCAGAACCATAACAATACCATATCATTCATGGTCAATTCAAATGCAAGAAGCGAACTTCAATTCATAAAATCACCACTAGAATTCGACTAATATTGAAGAAATTGCATTATTTACACCAAGTCATAGAACCAATCCTCATTCCCAAATAATCATGAAAATAGCGTTATGAAACATAGAAAACCACGAAATGAATTGAATATCGAGTGTGACTACTAAGATAACACCAAATGGAGCCACAACGGTTGTTATCTGTTTAATGGTAGCAACAGACAGAATCTCATTAAATTATAAATGCAATGCATACCTTGCCCCAATCTATTTCAGTTGAACATTTCATCAAACAGCTAGAAGTCATAAAACTACTGCATTAATCAATCAGTCATAACAATAACACAAATCAACAAAAAAGTTAGAATAATAAATGTAAACTCCAATTTATATTTAAGCAAAATTTTACGTGTGAATTAAGATGAAACTAAGCAAATCTAAGAGCAGAATAATAAATATAAACTCCAATTTGATATGAATTGAGGAAATGGAATAAAGATGAATGGTGAAATTAACATGTGATGAATAACGAATAGGGCGATGAGAAGTGGAAATCTTGAAGTAAGATGACAGAAAGGGTGAACGTGCGGCTGGCAGGTGTGGTTCGTCGACGGTGGCTCAGTGGCTGTGTTTTGTCATAATTTGTGAAAGAAGGGAAGAAACCCTTTGGATATGGGCCTGAGTCTGGGCCGGAATCAATAAACTTTAATTGATGATTCAAAATTTTCATAATTTTTATTAAAATACAATTTGAAAAGTTACAAATCAAATTACTAATATCTTTTTAAAAATATTAAGATTGAAATTAAAAAATAACATAATTCACCTTAAAAATATTTAGTAAAATAGCACAAATAGAATATGCACGAGTTTGAGAGCTTTTGCTATATTTTCTATATCTACTCGGTTGCTCTTAAACTAGTTGTTAAAATTAAATAAAATTATTTAAAGATAAAGTAAATACTCTGTTTAAGCTTAACATAAGATATGTAAAATGTCATAGTAGATTTTTTTCTGAGATCTTTTTTAAATACTTTGTTTAAGCTTCACATAAGAAATTAAATTATGTTCACCTTGTCACTCTCATCAATAAAATATTTATTTTATCTAGATTAAAAATATTTGGTCACTCTTATCAATAAAATTATTAATTTTATATAAATTAAAAATGTTTGTTAAATGGAATTAGTGCTTTTAGATTTTATGTAAACTACAAGGTAGATTTTAGCATGTCCAACTTTTTTAGTTATTGGTCACATAATAAAATAAAAACAACATAAATAAATAAAAAAAGAAAAATTTGATCCAAACACTTGAAATGCCATGTATAATGTCATTTAGTATGTCCTACTAATATTTTTTTTAAAAATAAAAACAAATATTTAATAAGTCAATTAGTTATTTTATTTTATTTTAATACACTTCGTTACGTTGCTTTTTGTCGATACTACTCCAACTCACGATTTGCTTGAATTTTTTTTCCTCTTACTCCAAATTTTTATAATGCTAAATCAATATTCTTATTTTATTTTAATATCTTTTAAATTGTAAAATTAAGTTGCAAATTAATAAATTAATCTCTAGAATAATAATTTAGTTATTTCACCGAAATATTTTAATAATACACAAAATGTATAAAAGGATTCTATATTTTTCAATATAAAATAACATAAAAGATATATGTTATCAATTGAATAAAAGAGTTATTTTATTGTCTTTTTAAATTTTATATTAAATAAAAAATTTCAAGTTGAAGGATTAAACACCAATTATATCATAAAGTTATATTTTTAATTTTTCTAATTTTCACAACAATTAAAAAGTATTAAATAAATAAATTTTCATTATAAAATAATTGAAAAAACCCAATTAATATAATAAAAATTTCTTTAAAAAATATAAGATTTAAAATAAAATTCAAAAATGTCTTAAAAACATATCCTTGGAATCAATAATGTTTTATAATTTTATTTATTAAGAGTGAAAATATAGATAATTAAAAAAGAATTGAACTAAACAATTTGCAGCAAAAATCGCAGGAAAGTTCTCAGTAAATTCCGCAGCAAACATCGTAGCGAATCCTGTGAAATTTCCAGAGGATTTTGAGGTTTCAAGAGATACCTAATTCCTGCGAAGGAATTCGCAGTTAAATCCGCAGGAATGATTTTAAAACCAAAATCGCGGGTAATGTCTCGGGAATTCATGCTATATTTGCTGCTACTTCAGTTATCGCAGGAAATAATGTACGTTTGCAGGTAAAACCGAAGATATTTCTGCGAATAGTTTTCTACAGGAATATCCGCAGATAATTTTTGTATTTCTTGTTGTGAAGCTGAAGAGATTAAAAAAACGTAAATCTTTTGAATAATGAAATTTTGTTTTTGATATTTTTGAATTTTTTTAACACCCGAAGCAGTTGTTTTTACATAAAGTCTTAAAACTTATAATAACAATGTTGTATCTCCTAGATATATGAATATAGTTTTTTAAAAAATTGACTTAATCGTTCAAAATAGACATCAGTGTTTTATATTAAAGATAAAAGAGAATATGATTATTATTATTAGGGACTGGTATTCTCCGTGCCGTCTTTTTGTTTTTTAATGCGCAAGTGGATAAAAATATTAAATTTTGTGTTGAATTTT
Organism: Lathyrus sativus; assembly: GCA_963859935.3. Taxonomy (NCBI): domain Eukaryota; kingdom Viridiplantae; phylum Streptophyta; class Magnoliopsida; order Fabales; family Fabaceae; genus Lathyrus; species Lathyrus sativus. The sequence goes on along the minus strand of OZ012738.1, from coordinate 616,636,604 downwards.
TTTATTTAAATTATTTATGAAATAAAAAAAATCAAATAAAAAAAATATATAAACTGTCGTATAACCGTTAATAAATATTAAAATTTATAATAAAAATTATTAGAAGACATCAAAATCAAATTTGTCTTTATTATATTTATTATATGTTATAGATTATCGGTAAATTTTAAAAAAAGTTATATTAAATTATATAACTATGTTTGGACAATGGAAATAATAATATCAAAACTAATGAATTAAACTCATCAAATCATATCTAATGTAGTTAGACGACAAAGATTCACTAATCAAACTAATAAAAGTTTTAAAGGAATAATATAATAATGTATATGTGTCATATATTAAAAGCTTCACATAGATTCTCATCGCATATATCTATTTGAAGATTTATGAAGTTTAAATCTTCTTCATCGTTAATTTTCATGTTTATATATATTGTTCAAACTCAAATCTAAGGCAAAGAAATCCAATCTCCAAAATCACCATAACAAGAATCTACTAAGTGAATGTCAAACAATTTTAAAAAATGTATAGAATTTTATATTATAAAATAAGAATAAGGTTATAAAAAATTAATAATTGAATTGGTTAAATGATTAAAATGCTCAACCTCCAAAAGCGTGTGTGGTTGAATTGAATCTACAGCTAGCTACGCGGTTCTTAGTTGTACAATAGAAAACATGGACACTCTTCACCCACTCTTATTAAGGATAAGAAACATCAACAAGTTCACTTCACCAAAACAAAATAGGAGCTATGAAGAGACAAAACTTATGGTCCAAAAACAAAACTAATAACTTCCATGAAGGTACCAATTTGGTAGAGTTACGTAATCTTAAAACATGACAAGAGACTAGAAGAAAACAAACACTTCAATAATTAATTAAATTGTAGAATAAATTAGTTATAAATGTGAAGACTTCAGTATTTATAAATAGGACAGCTCATATACTTATTATTTTAAATTTTTAGATAGATATATAGTGTCTCTCTCACTTATGTGTTGCTGTTTATTTTTATAATCTAACAAATAGCGGTATCATGAACTTTTAGTTAAAGTTAATAGATCAGATTATTTATCGAAATATTTATGAAGAGGTATTCGGTTAATATAAACTATATATAATGCATAATTCCATCGATAAATTTTTTTAATTATATTAGAGTTAAAGTTTAGGTTAATTCAACTTTATCGATAAACTTTGATAATGAGACATAGACTGTCCAAACTCTATATATAATACGTATTATTGAGACAATTTTGGTACTCTAATTTGTTTATCATTGTCAACACGCACACGTGCACTTATGATTGGTACTTGGTGAATTGGTAGATAGTCATATCGTTATCAAGGGTATGATTGTCCTTAAGGTACGAATTGACGGCACCGTCGCATGGCTACTAGAAGCTCCTTATCACGATAAGACCAAATCCCACGTGGCCAAAAATGCACTCTAAAAGTGTTTGGATCTAATGATTGAAAATTTCATGTATGATTTGAATTCTATACCATTTAAATATTTCCATATTATTGTTTAAAATAGAGATAATTCTTTAACACTATGGAAAAAAAGTGTGTATATATAAGAAGATTTAAAATGTAAAATTTAAAGTTAAAGAATTTGTATTGAAATTAGAAATAGAGTGAGGATTGAAGATAATAACATATTTAAGTTTTTAATATGCGAGAGAGGGAGTTGATTTGAAAGATTATCACTCTAACGCTTAAATCAGTATGTAAGAGATAAGGATAAATTGAAATTGAATTTAAAATTTGTTAGAACTTGAAACTACAAGATTAGTGAATAATGGAGAAATTGAATGTGGAGAGGGAGAGTGTGTGAGAGATATAATTATAATTGGGAAGAGAGTGTGAGAGATATAATTGTAATTGGAGAGAGAGAGAGAGTAATTGAGGGTGAGAATAATTTCATTAACATTGACAACAATGTCTCCAAAGTTTTTAAAATGATTACAAGTGGGTTGAGACACAAATAACAACTCAAAATAATAGAAAATTGAAAACCTCGTACTTGTGACTGGTTACACAAAAGATGTAACCCGTTACAGCTGGAAAAAAAAATCATAACAATGGTAACTGATTACTACGAATGGATAACCGATTACACCCTCGAGAATTTTCATTTTTAGCTCCCCTATTACTTTCTCACTCAGCTATAACTGGTTACACGTTTGTGGCAATCGACTACAACACTTGAATTACTACTTTTCTCTTAACACACCACTTTAATTCAAGTGATCCAAGTTTTACATGTCCATGTTCATCTTCAAGCTCTTGAATACTTCAATTGTGACTCCCTTGGTAAAAAAATCATCCATTTGGTCTTCACTTCTACAATATCTCAATCTAAACCTTCCTTCACTAACAAGCTCCCTCAAGTAGTAAAACCTCATCTCAATGTGCTTGCTCCTCGCATGTGAAATTAGGTTCTTAACAAGATTTATCGCACAAATATTATCAACCAGGAGTGTAATAATATCACCCACATTGTAGCCTAACTCCTTCAATAGATTCATTAGCTACACGGCTTGGCACGCGCAAACAGATTGGTAATGTACTCGACCTCACAAGACGAGAGTGCTACTATCGGTTCCTTCTTCGAACACCTTGAGATTGGTGTTCTGCCAAACATAAATATGTATCCATCTGTAGACTTTCGATAATCTTTATCTCTGCACCAATTGAAATTGGTAAAATCAAGTAGATTTCATTTTTTGCCTGTGTCCCCTACGGGAAAGAGAGCTCTACAGCCAATCGATCATTTGACGTATCTTAGGATCCTCTTGACTGCTGTCAAGTGAGGCACCTTTTGTTTCTCCATGAATCTACTCACAATACTGACACTAAATTCGACTGTGTATTTCACAAGTAATGCAAGGATCCAATAAACCTCCTATACTGAGTTTAATCAGCATATTCCTCATCCTCATTCTTCGATAAATGCAACCTTAGTTCAGCCGGAGTGAATTCTGGTAATTAGACACCAGATGTCGAGTATGATGTCACGACACTGGGGTCAAGGCAGAAACACAACACAAAAAATTATGCAGTTAATTTAAGTGGCTGGAAGTAAATAACTCAAATCAATTGTTAACCCAGTTCGGCGCAACGTCACCTACATTTGGGGGATACCAAATCAGGAAGGAAATCCACTATAATAGTATTAGTTTGAAGTTCCAAACAACTTTCGATTTTACAAACTTCGCACCTAATCACTATTCGTGCTATTTCTATCTAAGACGCTCTTAGATATGAGACCTGTAACACCCTTTTCTACCCTAAAAATATAATGGCAAATCAATCATATTTATCAGAGTAAAATATTGAACGTAATAAAATCATCTCAAAAGGACACACATTCCTAAAAAATTCAAATATAGTCAATGCTCCGTAAGTAACGGGTTTTTCCTAAAACTACTTAAAATATTACTCAAAAGGTAGCAGAACTCAAAAAGGTAATAATCCAAAGTTTTCCTTGCGCCGCAAGGCAATCAACATAACAAAAACTCAATAAAATATAGTTTGACTCAAAGACCCCAATTCGATGTTACACTATCAGAGCAAGACCCTCTAAGTCAACCACAATGGGCAACGACCCAAAAACATCAAAAGTCCTCGACGGCATCCTCGGCTAAACCTGGTTATCTACACGTTACCCACGTGGAGGCAACATTCAAACAGGCAGGATGAGTAAAACAATTCATAATAATCAATATATGAATCAATATATAAAATGACATCATTTTCATATTCAACATCATCATAATCATCAAGGAACGTCAAAGGCCACAACATTATAATTTAACCATATTGTCACATAAATGTAAATGCAAAAAGACTCATGCATGTGGTACCAATAAAAAAAATCGATGGACACTGGGCCATCAACCCTCCATAGATCCACAATAGTAGGATCGATTCTACACGAGAACCGGAGCACAAAAAAATGCCTCACATCCGTATAATGGGAGTGAAGCCACAAAAGTCAAGGTCCTGAACTGAAATCCAGATGCATATGAATGCATGATGCACACGTCAATATCATCCTCATAATAAACTCATTAGGTGCATCATTATTCATCAAAATCATCATAATAATCATCAAAAGAAACTCATGGGATCAATATCATAAATAATCACAATTACTCATAGGAATCATCATACAATCATGTAATAATCACATGGGAATCACAGTCATACTCATGGTAATTCATCACAGAAATCACAACATAAAAACATCAAGACATCACTACACAAGATTAGCAAAGGATTATGGATCAGGTTTACATTGAATTGCAGGAAGTCAAGGCTCACATGGTCCAATTTATGGAGCTAATGCAAAATGTGGCTAACGGACAGGAACAATTGAGGACTCTAATCCAACCTCTAATAGCACGGGTTGATGAAAAGGTTGTTTTGCATGGAGGAGCTGGTGTTATTCCTCCACCTGTTGGTGGCACTGTTCCATAAAGAAATAATATTCCTACTGTTGTCAAACCTCTGGGCGAAGGTGTTGTTCACGAAACTGATAATGTTGCTGGTGGAAGTGTGTGCGATGTGCACGAGGCTGTTGGCCCTCAATGGAAAGATCACCAGAATGATGTCTTTTCTATGAGAGATATGGATGGTGGCTTTACATCTAAGGATGAAAAAAGGTTTAAGCTAATCGAGGAAAAGATGAAGTCTTATGAGGACCTAAATTCTTTAGGTCTCGATATCAGATCTTGGCCTAGTTCCAGGGGTCAGAATTCCCCCTAAGTTCAAGGTGCCAGATTTTGACAAGTACAAAGGGATGACCTGTAATAGATTACATGTTCGGGGATACTACAGAAAAATGTCTGCATACTCTAACAACAAGAAGCTGTTAATTCATTTTTTCCAAGACAGTTTGGTAGGAGTGTCTTTGGAATGGTATATGGGGCTTGAGAGAACCCATGTCAAGAGCTGGAAAAGGATTTTGTTTGCCACTATCAATACAATAGTGATATGGCATAGAACTGTAGTTGTAGAAAAACAACGAGAGCTTAAAAGAATACGCCTAGAGGTGGAGGGAATTAGCAGCAAGGGTGCAACCTCCCATGGTGGAGAGGGAATTGACTAACATGTTTATGGCTACATTGCCTGGAGTGTATTATGAGAAGTTGATAGGTTATATGCTTGCAGGATTTTCTGACCTGGTGATGGTAGGTGAGATAGTGGAAAGTGGAATTAAGTCTGGGAAAATTCCAACTGGAAGTGGATCTTCTCCTGGAGGAATGAAGAAACCATATACAACAAACCCTAATAAGAAGGAATGGGATGCTAATGTTATTTCACACAAGGGTAAATGTATAGCGCAATCTCAGTATCATCAGCAAGTTGCTATCGTAGCCATCCCAGCTGCACCTTAGTAACAGGTTAATGCTTCACGACCTTACACTGGCAGACAGAGAATGACGAACAGACAATTTGAGACTCCATCGATGTCGTACTCTCAACTATTGCAACATTTGCTTCAATTGTAGCTTATTCAGAAGATGACCTTGGCACCCTTCACCAGTGCACCTCCTCCTGGTTATGACGCTAATGCAAGATGCGAGTTCCACTCAGGCGCCTCAGGCCACAATATTGATGATTGTAAGGCCTTCAAGCACAAGGTTCAGGACTTGCTTAAATAAAAGGGTATTAGCTTTACCAACGAGGGGCCTAATACGATGCTCTGACTTTCCCATTGCACGGGGGAATACGTAGACAAATGGCTATAATCCTTGGCGAGCACCATAATAAAAAACCACCCATTTCCCCCGTAGAAGAGAATCCTTAGAAGAAAACAAAGAAACCTAGCTAACTTCTCTGACGAATCGAATCAAGAGGTTCTCGTTGAGTACAACGTACGTAGAGGACGTTAATACCTTTCCTTTGCATAATCGACTCCCGAACCTAGAATTTGGTTGCCATGACCAGTTCTTATCTCTTTAAAGGTTTTATCGATATTTTCCTATTCCTTCATTGGAATGAATAAAGTTTGGTGGCGACTCTGTTCAAATGTTTTTTCCGCGTCCATCGTGAGGATCGTATTTTTCGAGGTACGATAAAGGTGCATATCCTCGAGCAGGCAACCAGAGCATAAGTTTCCTTATAATCTAAGCCATCCTCTTGGTTATAACCTTGAGCCACTATTTAGGCTTTATTTTGGGTTATCACTCCGTTTTTATCGAGTTTATTTTTAAAAACATACTTAGTACCAATGATTTGATGATCTCGTGGAGGTGGGACAATGTTCCACACATCATTTCTTTTAAACTGATTTAACTTATCTTGCATGGTCATTAACCAATGCTCATCAATCAATGTATCTTTGGCATTTTTAGGTTCAACTTGTGAAACGAATGCAAATTGATAACATAAATTACTTAACTTAGAGTGTGTTACCATGCCTTTGGTGATTTCTCCAAGAATGTTATCGATTGGATAATCTTTGGAATACTTCCAAGCCAAAGGAAGATCATGCACTTTAGTTAGATTCTCATCCTTCTCCTTTTCAGAACCGTTATCTTCCTCCTCCTTTAGAGAAATATCTTAAGCGTCATCAAGAAAACTTAAGTTTCTAGTGATATTCTAAAGTTAGAGATAATACTAAGACTTGAAGCTTCAGAGTGTAAAAGAGAGGAATTATGAAATATCGTTTGTCTGTGTCCGTCTACATGATATGTGTATTGTAAACACTTAAGGATGTTTTTAGAAGTATGATGACTAAATCAATCAATCACACACACACACACACACACACACACACACACACACACACACACACACACACACACACACACACACACACGCGCGCGCGCGCGCGCACGCACGTACACGTACACACGCACACACACACACACACACACACACACACATAACATAAATAAGCCTCTCACTTATTGATTAAAATAACAAAATAAAAGTTTTACGAGCCTACCCAGTCGATTAGGGGGCTGACCGCTTAATTAAGAAATCTTTTTAAAGTTATATAATCAATTATATTTATAGCCTAATTAATTAGACGATGCATAATTGATTATGTAATGGATTATGATAGTCGCCTAATGATTAGTAATGATTCTTTATCTAAACCTTCCAATTTAGGCAACAATAATTGATTGTTTGTATTGCCTAATTGATTAGCTAATCCATTAGGTGATTTTATAAATAGTGAGCTTATTTATCATTTCAAATCATCTAAAAAACGTTTTAAAAAAATATCACATTCATTTCTCTCGTAACCTCTCTAAATCATTTCCACCTTTCTCTCATTTTTTAGCCATAGTGCTTTAAGATCATTCTTGAGTTTAGTGAAGAATTTGTTCTGGGTGAGAGGTTAATTATAAATTTTCCAAGAGTAGTTTTTTCTCTTGAGTAAATAATTATTCGTTAGGAAGTAATTATTTTGATTAAGAGTTAAACCATAGTAAAAGCTCTGTATTGGTTTTTGGGGGATTAGTATAGGTCTCTGCTTAGTAGGTGAGCTTTGCCATTTAAGAAAAAAATTTTTTTGGGTTCATGAAGAACAACCACTTAAACATCTTCACAATAGTTCTTGAGATTATCCTACTGTAAAATATCACTTGATTTTTAAGTTTATCTCGATTAAAAGCTCAGTAGCTTTGAGATCACTCCTGTAAATGTATCGATTTGGATCAAAGTCAGCCCGTGTAAAACCGCGATTTGGTTCGAAGGATGTTCAACTTAAAACTCCATATTAGTTTGAGATTAACCTATGCAAAACATTCGTTTGGCTTAAATAGTAATCACTCAGATCTCTATTCGTTGTTTTGTTTGGAGATTAACCGCTTCAAGCCTTTGTTTATTGTTTGGTTGGAAATTAGCCTGAAACTTAATTTCCTTGTATAAGGAGGTTTGTGGACTTAACCTTCTAAAATCTCTCAAGCAATAATAGATACTCTCAAGATCAATTCTTGGAGAAAGGAATATGTCGCTTCATTAGAGTGAACCTCTATAAATTTTTGGTGTCATTCTCTCTTCCCTTATCTATTTTCTATTCTGCTTAATTTCTTTACTTCAAATTTCTGCTCCATATTTAAACATGTTTCAAATAATATTTTCAAAATCTAAATTTGAAAAAGATTTTGTTTTAAGCCAATGATTTTAAAAGCTCCACAATTCACCTCCCACCCCCTCTAAATTATGGTTTCACATGTTCAAAAATTGACAGCCATCACTCCATCAATCAATATTCTCCCCTTAAAGAATTTTGATTGGTTAAGGGATATGAGTTTATCCATCACTACCCCAAGTCTAATGGATAATATTTTTTCCACCAATTTGTAAAAGTATCTTATAAAAAAATAGACCTAAAATGAGAAGAGGAATTAACCTTAGGGATCAAAGTCATAAAGTATGATGCAAAATTACGAGGTAGAGATGCAAAACGGTGGAATTGATAAAACATAATCTCCATGTCCGCTCTAAACAAGTTCCATAAATTTTTCAAGAAGGAGAAATTAAAATCATATGATCCTAGGGTTTTGTTATTATCACACTAGAATATTACACAGTTTAGCTCCTGAAAACTAAAGGAGTCAACAAAAAGTGGTTATTATAATCCAAAATAGAATAAAAGACTACACCATTTAGACGAGATTTATCAACGTTTGGTTCTTTAAAAGTCTCATTGAAATGATTCACCACCTTTTGTATAGTATCAGACACCCCTTGAATCCAATCCTCTCACACCTTAAGAGCTAAAATAACGTTTATTCTAGCTTTACTCTTAATGGAAGCATGAAAGTAACCATAAGCATAATTAATGTTATCCTCCTTAAGCAATTTAAGACCAAGATATTTGGAACAATTTAGTGAATTATAATATTTAGATTTAAAAAAAAAAACCTTTTTATAAAACTGATTGAATTAAAATGATTAATATTAGCAATACAAAATAAAAAGAGAATAACTAGTGCAAAAAATAAATGACAAAAATGTAAAGAGGTAGAGTTAGAAAGATTACACTAGAGATTATCCTGATCTGACCTTAAATCACGCGGCCTACTTCAGTGCCCATGAATTTTCTCTTGATATTTTCTTCAAAATTAACATTGAGCTTTTACACAAGATTAACCTAACAACTTACAACAACTTAAGTTTTTACACAAGATCAACCCAACAACCTTATAGAAACAATTAAATCTTTTATACCGGTTCAATCCAACAACCCTAAACCAATATTTTTATAGGTTTAGTATGCAACCTTCAAATCTACTATAAACTCACAAGAGAACTAAATTCTTAAATAAACAAATTCATCACAACACTAGACACTAAAATACCATAACTCTAAAATGAAGTTTTTTACTCTCTTAACCCTAAGGAAATGACTTAGTGAATAAAATTTCTCAAATAAAGAGAATATGTGAGATATAAGAGATGATTATTCAAAAAATGATGTGATGAGAAGTGAGGAAGACACAATTATATAAAAAAAATTCGCTAAAAAAAAGGCAACAATACATAAAATTTGGTACTTTCTAATCAATTAGAACCTCTAATTGATTAGATTAAGCCATAATAAAAATTTTTAATCTTCGATTCACTTAACTTATTGACAAGTCTAACTAATTAATTAAGAGAAGTTACTATTATTCTAATTGTTTAGATGAATGTCATATCCAATTAGAAAGTTGAGTTATGTTTCCCTAATTGATTAGAAAGCTTATTAATAGATTAATTTCTTACCGAACTTGATTTTAAGAAGTTTTAACAAAAAGATAAAAAATTTCAAATGAGTTTAATTCATGTGTGCATTGCCTTAATATTAAAAGACTTAATCTTACTTCATTTATATTTAAATGATCCGACTACAAGATAAAACACTAAGCGCTTGATTAATCAAGCAAGTTTTCAAAATTTCACAACCTTAATACCTTCTTAATTTAACATTGATTAGCTCTTTAAACTAAAACTTGAACACTTGATCTTATGTTTACTTCTTGATTAATGATGTTTCATATTTATTCTTGTTGAATTTTCATCATTAAAATATTTAGAATTATTAACATGCCAAACACATAGAACCCCATTTGAATTCAACGTCCTAGAGGCAAAATTATTGATGCTTTACTTGACGATGAAGTACTCGTTGGATAACATGCATGTAGGAATAGTAAAAGGAGACCATGAAGTAGCCATAAAAATATTTTTGATTAAAATGGGTGCATTCAACCTTTGGACAAGAAGTGATTCTCTCCTTAGTTTACTCGCACATTCATAAGGAAAAGAACTCTTATGCTAATAAATTGGAAAACCATGGCCACCTATCAAAGAATAGATTTTGGTGGAATTCTCTACCAAACTTTGTTAGAAAAGACTTCTATATGAACAAATACAGTCTTTTCAATTTTAAATTTTCCTAATTTTGTATTTACTACTACTTCTCTTTGCTACTTTTTTTTTCTTTCCATTTTTATTTTCTTTTTTCTTTTTCTTTTGTCAATTTCCCTTGCGTTTCTTTCTCCAAGTTCGTAATTTTCCCTTTTTACGTGATTATCACTTTAGAAAGAAAAAAATAATAATTTTTTTACTATTATAATGAATTTATATTTATTGAAAAGATGATAAAATTTTATTATTTAATCATGTTATATAAGTATTTTAAAAATAAAAATATAATTTGATGAGATACACTTCCGTTATTGACTGTCAGGATATTCTTTATTCACATTATTAAAAAATATATTGCATTATTTTTGTGATATTGAAAAAGTAATTAAAATATTTTTTAAATAATCATAGTCTTAATATTTTTAAAGGAGATTCTTTTGAAAAAATCTTATTTTTATTATAAGTCCTCTTAATAAAAATACTCATAGAATCTTCCACATTTCAACTCTCTTCGTACCAATTTATTAAT